>OZ020510.1:117472480-118938313 GCA_963971375.1 Platycheirus rosarum
AATTGATAGACTTGAGATTTGAAATAGTTTATAAGTTAGAAATAAAATAAACCTGAAAGAATTTTACTTTTAGATTAGTTATTATGCAACGTTTTGTGATGAGAACTGTGTCGCACGTAATTGCTCTTATGTGCCTAATTACATTTGAAAGCAAGATCCTTAAAAAAGAAACAAGTAACATTTGCGTTGAAAATAACAGTTTGAACTTATAAAAAGTACTGAAAACCACAATACTTAACGGTTTCTAGTAAAAATGAAGTACGCCATCACACGTCTTAAATAACAAAGAATTTATGAAAAATATATTTCGAAAATTGTAGGACCGGTTTTGATAAAATCCTGTTTTTTTTATTTTTAGTTCTTTGAAAAATTTTTTTTTTCAAATTTTGGTATGCAGTATTATAGAATGTATTAATATATAAAAGTAATTTGTTTTGATTAATTTTCAAATTAAAAAAAAAAAATTCAAAAATTAATTTTAATTAGAAAAAAAAATATTCAAAATGTTGATATGCAGAATTAATTAAACTACCTAGATCTTCTGAAATATAAAATTTTACAGAAACCCAAACAGCCGTTACTGAGAAAGCAAAAATTGAAAAAAAAAACCGTTATATGAAAGGCACCGTTAATAGACTTTTCTCGTAAATTTGGTTCTAATCAGATTATAGCCAATACCAACAAAAAATTCTCAAAAAATTCATCAAAATCGTTGGAGCTGTTTTCGAAAAAATTAAGATTTTCCTAAACGGTCATATGACAGGTACCGTTATTTTTAGGCCTACAAATAAAATTTCAATTTCCCCTCTGGGGAATGCCAAAAGAATCACACACACCAAATTTGAAGATAATCGCTTGAGCCGTTTAGGCTGCAGCTTGTACATACTGACAGACAGACAGACGTTTTTTGCCATTAACTTTTTTAGACTCCTCTATGATCGTGATGTCATGTTTCATTGTTATCTCAATTTTTTTTATATTCACGAATCGTAAGCTTGCCTTATAGTCCCTAAAGCAAGTTATAATGAAAAGTGCAAAAAAAAACTATTTCATTTATTGTTATTAGTAAAATGTTTATAATTTAACAAAAAGTTTTATTTTTTTACGATAAAATTATATTTAAGAAAATACCCTGATACTGTTGTTGAAGCTCTCTGAGTGCCTCTGATGATCATAAGTCTGGAGATTTTTAATGTTTTGGGAAATTCTGAATAAAAGGATGTGGTAAGATACATATCTCAATTTGACCTCTAACACGCACATTTATCCTGGCGGAACCGTCCTATTTGGATGATATCATAAAACGCAGTTACCAACTCACCATTCAGACCCTGAGCAATTGGCTCCTGTTCCTTATACTTCAGTGTCGTTTTTGTAGTAGGCGGAGAAATGGCAGTCAAGTTCTACAAATGCGGACAGCAGTAATGCAGTAGATAATATGTTTGCTTGTTACTAGACATCGTGAGATCGATATTCAGTTTAGGAAGTAATTTTTTCTAACCCAAAGCGCAAGCTAAAGCCGTTAGTTTGAGTGAGAAAATTGTCACCTAATCCCCGATCTACTGCGCCAAAAGAAATAGTATCGTACAGTATTCAGCTTCATTCTAAAGGGCGATGTCCCTTACACACAGTTAAAAAAAAATAATTAAAGGTTGGCTGTAAGGTGGTGTCCTATCTACGCTGTCTTGAATCCAAGTAAATTGCATAGGTGAACCACATTTAGGGCAAGCTTCTCAACTCCCTTAATGAATCAATCTTCAATAAGTGTTCCCAGAACCATAACCATGTACAATGGCGACAAACAGCCATATTCTCACTCAGACAAATCTTGATGTCTGAAAGGACTAATATCATCTTAAATTGCCAGGCTGCGTTAGTATCCCTGAAGTCAGTGGAAATTCTAAGGTAGCCCTTTAATTTTATCTTTTCCCCGTACAATAAACTGATGTTTGAAACTAATAAAACTCATGAGTGACTTATAAATTCCATTCACCTCTAAAACCGTTAAATATGATTCACCAAATATTATTACTGCAAAAATGACTGACTTACTAAATCCCCCAAACACTGTCCTAAAATCGATATAAATACATATCGATCAATTGTATCACAAACGATATATGTAGCCTTATCTTCTTTGTAAAATTTGATAAGGCTGGCAATTGGAATAAATGCAAATAAATCCTACCTCTTTTCGATATATTATTTTAGTCTAGAGTCTAGCAAGTTAACAAGAGTGCTGAAGCCAGCAATATCCATCAACATACAAATCATAAAGAAAACTACATGGATTCAGATAAAATTACAGTAGACTTTGAGTTTGATCAGCAAAAAAGTTTTTGGACTAAACTGCAGTATGCCATTAACGCCATTAATCAATTTTTAATTGGATTTATAACAATTTATCTAAGTTGGTGGTGTCTTCGAACAGGATTAAAAGGAATCCGTTTACATGCATGGTTATGCACAATTGGAGTGAGTTAGCAACAAAACAAACACTAAAGTAATTCTGTATGAATTTTGACTTTAGTTTTCTTTCCTTATGGCTGAAGGTCTGATGACTCATTATAATGGCAACACATTTTTGTTTTCATACAAACGAAAAACAAGAACAAGGATACATTGGATTCTGCAAGCTTTAGGTGGAGCTATAGGAATCGCTGGTGGAGTAATTGAAATGTGCAAATCTGATGTTCACTTTGTGACAATTCACGGAAAATTAGGTGAGTTTAGTATCCTTACTTGAAAATTCTTAGTTTAAAACAATCTTCTTTTAAACGTAGGCTTTTCAGCTCTGGTACTTTGTGCTATAAGTATGATTTCTGGTTTAAGCGCTCTGTTTCCAAGATTATTGAAGAAAATTATGTCACCGCTGGTAAACAAGTCTGTTCACAACTTTTTGGGCGTTGGAACATTAGCGGTTGCACTTGTAGCTCAATATTATGGATATCAATCTTGGTCCTTCAAGCTAGATGTAAAGGAAGACTTCCGATACATGATGGAAGTGATAACTTTGACTTCGTTGGTATTAACATGTTTGGGACCTTTGATTTCTTTGTGGTCAAGGATTGCGAATTCAATGGATTGATTGCTCATCAAGAATCTTTTATTTTAAGCGTAGTGTCTTAATTTTGTGACAATTTATGTAGATATTTTACTATAATTTTAAAATGAGAGCAAATAAATATTTGAAGGCTACTAACTTCAATCTTTTGAAGGATATTACTCAGACTTTCTGTTTTTAGAGCTAGAAACACAACCTGGTCACTCCATGACTTTATTTTTGTTTTTTTATTTCTTTTTTTTTTTGAAAAACAAACATGTTTCTTTGTCCACTTAATTGCTCGAATAGATAAAAATCGAGAAAAAATTACATCGGTCGGAAAACATGAAAGCTAAATTAAACATTGATGATTCTTTAAGCGTTAGCAAAGAATTCATATAGGTTCTCAGTTGTTAAAATGGAAAACTCAGAACTCCACCGAAATATAACTAAATTTCGAAAATTCGAATTTCTCTTAGGTATTGTTAATCGAATGCTTATCGGGTTCGTTAGTATCTCTGTCATTTGGCTTACCCTGCAAAGGCTAAAATTTGGAGAGGTCCCGTGGCACGCATTGTTTTGTACTGTTGGAGTGAGTAGTTCTTACTTTGTCGAAAAGCATTCGAACATTTTACCTTCTCATAGTTTAATTTTCTAATGACAGAAGGGCTTTTGACTTATTACAAAGGCAATTCATCAACACAAGGCTGGTTTCGTAATGAAAAGGTTAGTCTTCATGTTGCGCTGCAATTGTTAGGATCGATTTTGGGAATTTCTGGAATAATTATTCGCATTCTCATTGACAAAGTGCATTTTAGTACATTCCATGGAAAACTTGGTAATATCGAATTTTAATCAATCCGTACAATTTAATTTTCGTTTATTCTTCACAGGTCTAATAGCATTAATTCTTTGTTTATTTAGTTTGATCTTCGGGCTGAGTTCACTTTTTGCGGCAAAAATGAAGGATTGGATTCCAATAATTTTTAATAAAACTTTTCATGCTGTCTTCGGAATATTGACTTATACTGCAGCTATGGTGTGTTTAATTTACGGTTTTGATACAAGCATTTTTCAAACGATTTCACATTATGAAGTTGATTCCACTGCAAGCATTGCTTTATTTTTAAAAATAGCTACTCTATGCACGTTAATATTGACAATATATGGGCCTTTGGGAACTGCAATAAAAAAGGCATGGCATTATATGAGGTGATATGCTGTTATTCGAATAAAAATTCAAACCTTAAATAAAATCGCCTAAAAGTATACAAAATATGTTATGCTATTGAAGAATTGTGTTGAACTGGTAGGAAACATTGCAGCAATCAAGGTGTGTAAGTACAAAACTTCATTTTAAAATAATTTGGTTTCAGAAATCGTAAACTTCAAAGTGCAAACAGATTTCATCATAAAATAAGTATAATTATCTCTATAAAAATATACAAAACCAAATATTTTTTTTGTCATTTCAAGCTATCTATTGGCCAACTGAAATTCAGGGGCCCTATTCCTGAATACGAGTCGAGTAAGTTTTCATGTGAGATCGACAAATTGGTATTCTCGAACACGACTCACTAATTATCGGTATTCCCCAACTCGAATGTCGAACGTCAAATGACACTCGAATGATACATACCTATTCCTGAACTCGAAAGTGACGCTTTTTTCTGTGAGAAATCATTCATGTTTAAAAAGTGTTCGAGAGCAGCAGTGATGGATGCAAAAATGTAGGTAAAAATAAAAAAAAGACTAATTTTCTAATTGTTATGAATAATGAAGTGTTTGAAACAGAATTGAAATATTTTTTGGTGGTAGGTATTTGGCATAAACGACGATCTGGCGTTTGTTTTAAATTTGTGCTCCATTACTTGCAGCAAATATACAAAAATTGTTTTATAAAACATCTCTGTACTTATCACATTAATTTTTTTGCACTTTTACGATTAATTACTACTGATTTACTGATTAATTTACTATCAAATTACATTTAACGATTAGTTTTCAAATCAAAAGTTTTTTTTTGGAAACGTCAAGTCAACATTTAGTGAAGTTAGCTACAATTCAAAGGGTGTGTTCAACATTTTCGGTGTCATGTCATGTTTTTGGCTCACACTAGAGTTGTGGAATACCGATTCTTACTCGACTCGACTGTGAGCTCTCGAGTGACATCTCACTCGACTCGTATTCAGGAATAGGCCCCCAGTTTAATTTTGTCTAAATGTCCCATTTACGTTTTTTTCTAAAACTTCAGAAACGGTTGTGGTTGGTGTGGTAAATATTAAAGCACGAAATTACCTCAATTATTAAACAAAGTACCTATAAAAAGCCTATATATTTTATAACTTTTAGATTTTGTTATAATTATGGCAAACTTAAATTTTCAACAAGTAATTTGATTTTATGAGAAAGGTGATCACGTGTTTTTAAATATCAAATGAATTATAATAATTTTATTGTTAGTTTAATTCTATTGTTTAATTATGAAATCAATAATTCGTTATTAATTGTAAAGCATATTAAATTCACAAGTACAAAAAAAAATTAAATGCTCTTACTCTTATTGTAGTGGCGTAGCCATTATTATGAGTTACTGTACCAAAATTACAATGTTTGGATTAAATAATGTTGACGATTATATGTATTAAGCTTTTTTCATGGACTTTATTAAATTCATTGAAGTCTGGAGATCGCAATACGGTTTTCGCTAAGCATATCTTTATTTATTTTTATTTATTTATTGACTTTGCTTGACATTCACATTAAGAATTAAAACTCTTATTTCTAGTGTTGTCTCAACTTGAATTTATGTAAAAGATAAAATTAAATTAAAAAAAAAAGAAGAAACTTAATTGAATTGTTTCAATTTAAATTAAGATATCAAAGAATTACATTACGAAGTTAACACATCTGTAGTAGAATTAGAAATTTAAAATTTAATAAGAATATATAATAATAAATTAATCTTAATTAGAATATACACCACCATTAAGTTTTAAATATGGTTTGAAACCAAATAACAAAAGTAGGGAGGTTTTACCTAGTTTTGACTGAAAAAGGATCTTAACTCCCACTGATAGCCCCCCCCCCCCCCCCCAGGACCACCAGACTCTCGAACATGCCATGGTAGAGAAATCCACAGACGGACAGTGTTCACGAAAAACTGTCGTTCAGATGTAAGACAAGAAAAACAAGGCTGTATGAGTTGATGGGATCTTGCTGAAGTACTTAACCGTATTTTATCAAAAAGGAAGCTGATTTGATTTGTTTAAATAACGTTTGATTATAAAATAAGGATCCCTTACAAGAATGCGTGATGTATTTAGAATCATTATGATGTTGGAAGATCGGTCTTTTAGAGATCTTTTCCCCAACATGAAGCAAGATTCCCGTGTCAAGACAAACAATGGAATAAAAAACAGTTTTTCATCTCGGCACAACTTGTCTTCTGTAAAGTCCCTTGTAAAACTACTACAAATATTAATATATTGAATAAAATTTGAAGAAATTAGAAAAAGTTTATGAAATAATATAAAAAAAAATCTCTCTTCTTTAAAAATAAGGCTAATTTCAAAATTAAAAACTTAATTTAAGGGGTCGCCAGGAAGTGCAGGTCGAACGATTTCGACAGATAATGTCAAAATATCGCAAATGTGTCATTACAGTTCACCAAACTATTTGATATTCGATATTGAGGTAAGTGTAAATAGGAATCGCCGGCATTGTTAACTAGCCGATTTCTTTCATCTTACGAGTGATAATAACAGCCTTAGACCAATCAGAGCAAAGAAAAGTTGTATAAAAAAAATTACAAAATTTACAAAACACATGGTTACAATATATGAATTTAAAAGCTATGGCTAAGCCGTCAGTATATATTTGTGTAAACAAAAGAAAAAAAAGTTAATTGTTTTCAATTACAAAGTTAGAAAAGATTATGTAACGTTTCAAGCGTATTCTGCAATTAACAGCATTCTATATTTGTAGATTGTTTTTAAAAAACTGCTCAGAACTTTATATTCACATTCGTTTAATATTTTGTAAGGTTTCGAGCATTGTTAATGTCTGTTTTCCAAAGAAAGTTATCCTTTGGTGTCTGAATATTGGACATATGATATGAAAGTAGTCTTGTCAATTTAAGGGTTACCATATAACGAAAGGACTTCACATCTTGTTTTGAATATCATAGATATTTCATCAAAGCTTAGCGAGTCATGAAAGTAGTTTCTTTGGTTAAGAGCATAGTTTAGTTGAACTTTAAACTTTTTTCGAGTAATGTTTTCGTTCGTTTGAATAATGTGGTAGAGTTGATGTTTCAAATTGCTAAGATTGTTCATGTCCACATGTAAGGTTACTCCACAGGCGTTACTAATGTTTTGCCAAGTTGTATACCACCAGTCTGCGTTTCTTAACTCATATAAAAATTCTTTGGTCATCATAATGGCTACATATCTTAATTATGAAGTCAGCCTGTGATTTAATTGTGTCTGTTAATAGTTTTGGTAGTCCTGTTTCTAGGTATATAGCATAGCTATGTGTATTCAGTGGAAGATTGAACAGGTTTTTAATGAAGTTCCTTTGGAACTTTTCAATATCTTCATACTCATAAGAACCCCAAACCTGAGAGGCATAGCAGAGTTGATTTAACAACTGCGTTAACAATTTTATACTTATTTTGCCGATAGAGCGACTCTCTTATTGGAAAACACATTTTTCCACGAAAGATTAAGTAGGCTGAGCTTTTTGCCTTTTCTGTAAAATGTTTACTGAAATTCAATTTTGGATTCAGGATAACTCCCAAATATTTTATCGCTTTAACTGTTTGAAGAGGATGACCATTGTAGTTTCATTGTCTTTCATTGCGTATTCTTGGAGATCGTGCAAAAACCATCATTTTCGACTTATCTGTATTGAGTGTCAGTCCCCATCTCTTACAATAGCATGACAGACCATTGATCATCAATTGCATATGTTCCGGAGATTCCGAAAGTATGACGAGATCATCTGCATATAGCAATACATTGATTGTGGTATTAGCAATTCTTACTCCTGGAAGATCATCTACTACGTCGTTTATAAACAGGGAAAACAATAACGCACTGAGCAGACAGCCTTGTTTCACACCTGTGTCTGTTTCAAACCATTCTGAATAGGTTTTACCATCCCAAACTGCTACATTGTTATGCGTGTACATTTCTTTGATTACCTTAATGAATTTTGAAGATATGCCAAGTTGAGACAGTTTATAAAAAAGGGCATTTCTGTCATAAGCCGCTTTATAGTCAACAAAAAAAGAGTAAACTTTTTTATTCCGGGCATGAAACGCTTTGATAATAGATGTGAGAGTAAATATCTGATCTACAGTTGAATAATCCTTTCTAAATCCAGTCTGCAGGTCAGTTAGAAGATTTTTCTGTTCGACCCATTTTTCCAATCTATTTATCAAAACTCCACAGAATATTTTTGCAATGGTATTCATAAAAGATACTCCTCTGTAATTTTGTACTATGTCTAATGGACCTTTTTATGTATTGGAAAAATCACTTTTTAGATGAGGATGGAATTTCGGCTGAAGAAAAAATTTTGTTGTATAAAGTTTTTAGCCTGTTGCAGAATGAAGGTGTTGCATTTAAAAAAAAAAAAAAACTCGTACGGTTTTCCGTCTTCACCTGGAGCCTTCTATTTTTTGCATTGCAGATAACATCATTTATTTCCTCAATTGTAACATCTACGTCAAGTGTCTCATCAACAGTAAGTGAAGAAAAGTTTTATATTTTGGCATAGCATAGTTTTCAGTTTTGGCATCATCGATTTTTATATTTCATATGGCAAATCCGTTAGTTTCTCGGAATGCCACTTTGAAAGGTAGTGTCGATTGCTCACCTGAGTCACCTTGTTTTTTTCCCGTCACAAATGCTCCAACATAAAATGGACCTCATTGAGCCGTTTGGATTTGGCAATAAATTGTAGATCCCCTTCGTTCTATACTACGCCAGATCATCCATGTTAAGATTTCTAAATATAGTCCTATTTGTATTTTTTTTTTGGACGTACGAAAGCTTATTTATTTCAAAAAACTACCATTCGCGAAGGCCGTTTTTCAAAATTTATCTAGATATTTCCGCAGACTATGAACACAAGTAAGAAAGTAAGAGAAAAACTGAATGAACTTTCACGTAGTCTTATGCTATTTTAGCAAATGACCCTTCCATATTCCAGTTCCTAAGAGGTCTAAGGGTGTTCATCAGAGCGCTATGTTACCAAATGACCATTTCATTTTCCAGTTCCTAGAACTCTAAGGGTGTTCATCACAGCGCCAGTTGATACGACATTATCTCCGAAGCTAGCCCTTTGTTTGGAAACGCCACCAGTCTTTTTGATAATCGAGTTGCGCAGTCAGAGAATCACCGTTTCTTTGAATATTCTTAAATTTAAATACCTAATTCTTATAAAATATTTTCATTTCAAAAATATACATAACCAACATTTAAAAAAAAAAACGATCTTTATTTTCCTTATCTTTAATATGTCATTTATCAAATCGTCAGTATATATTAATTTTTTTTTTTTTAAATATTTCTTTATACATAACTTAACATTTTATTTTAAAATTTAAATCAACAGCTACTCCTGGCACAAACACTTCAAGTGTCGCTATCCTCTTTTGATAATCTAGAGTTCCCTATAAGAAAAGAAATAAATATAAAAAGAACAAATATGCTTATGGCGCCAAAATAAGCTTATAAACATTGAATGCTTTTTTTTAAAAAATGATAGGAATGAATGATGCATTAAAACAAAATAAAAAAAAATCACTTAATTTTTATAAGGTTAAGAATATATTCAAATTGTTGTTTTCCATTGGTTATCCTAGCTCATCAAAGCTGGCTGTGATATGCGTTAGATATCCATATCACAACCACTTGATGAGGCTTAGATAAGCAACATTGCTTTGAAAATTGAAACAAACATTTTTTAAACTTTTTGAGAAACATAAAAATGTTAAGGAATTTAAATTCTAAATAAAGCAACATTTTTTTTTGTTAATTAATTTGCTGAATAATTTGATTAACCAAGCTCATCAAAGCTGGCTGTGATATGCGTTCTAACAATAACCATTTCACAGTCACTTTGTGAGGCTTTGACAACCAATTTAATTTATATTTATTCAAAGGAAAAAAAAAGATGAAACTTGTTATCTTTTCTTATTATTTTTGTATTCTTCTCCATCCACTTCTCCCCGTGTGTTAGTTGATTAACGAAAAAACCGTCTCGCTCCTCAAAGCTGGCTGTGATATGTGTTTCAAATACTAAATATACCATGTCGCAGCCACTCTGAAGAATGTGACAGTTTTCAATGTTTCCGAAAGTTTTTTTTTTTTTTTTTTTTTTTATTTTATAAACTTTATTAAGAAAAAACTAACCATCGATCGCAAGACGTTTCTCAATATTTCAAGTTGTTCTAGAAAACCCCTTCAAATAGAGAGCAATGTCAGTATGTCAATGACTTAGTAGTAACGCACTAAAACTAAAAAAAAAAAAAAAAAAAAAAAATATTAACACGCAGCTGAAAGATGAAATATGATAATCTCTCACTCAGATCACGACACACACGTTCAGAGAATGAAATACATAAATTATGAATACATTTTTCGAGCTCGTTTCATTGAGGATCTTCGTTCGCTTATCAATGTTGATTTAATAAACTCACGAAATATTGATTGAGAGATGTCAGGGTATTCCCATTCATATTTGGTGTAGGTATGATTTTAATTGTGTTATTTGTTTTAAATATTGTAAACAACAACAAATTCCAAGAGTGCAATGAACAAAATAAAATGATCAAGGTAAGAAACGGTTTCAGATAATTTTTTGGTAAGCGTGACATTAACGGTCAGATTGCCTTATCACTTTATTTCTAAAGATGGCGCCTTAAATTTGGTGCCAATGAAATTGAAATTTTGAAGCGAATAAACTGACAAAAATGCGTAAAATGGGACAACAATTGCGCAATTTCAATGATATTTTCATAAGATATTGTTATAACAAGAAAGGATTATAAATATGGGAACCATAATTGGATACATTATTTGAATAAAAAAATTAACGGAAAAAACAAATATTTAATGGAAAAATTCTCGGACTTATCTGCCGCTACAGCGCCATTCAATGGGTGTAATCTGTGAGCCACATACAAATTCGTAAATACCTACGTTAAGGTCTGTTTAAATTGTTATCCTTGCTATTAGATTTTTAAGTTCGAATGTTTCAATTAAATTTCGTTTGAAATTTATGTCAGTTTTGCCATAAGAGGGGATATATCATTGAGATACAACAAAGGTAAAGCACCGCAAAGTGAAGCAAGATACCAACTTGTTACTGCATTGCATCCCAAAGATATTCACTAAGCTTCAGGCATTAAATCCAAATCAAAATACAAAAGAAAGACAAAACAGGTCAAATACAAACAAATTGTATTAAAAATTAAAGATGAAGATGGGACATATTTTATTTTACATTTTGCATTCCATAAAAAGTTGTTAATTAAAAAAATATAATGCACTTTGACTTACTTTATTGTACTAACTGGTTAATAGGTACTAATCAAATTTAATTTTGTAAAATTCACACATTATAAGGTAGGGCAGACGATAGGTACAAAATAAACTAATTCAACAACAGGTACAATGTACACACTACAGAAGAACGTAGGAACTTGATAAATGATAATAGATAGTAATGAAGGTATCTATCTACTCTACACACAGAATTTTGTGTTTACATTTCGATAGAATCACGTAGGTTTTTATCATATTCAAAACACGATTAAAAACCAAGTCACATTTAATTAAGAATGAAATTTAGTTCCCCTTACCAACCCTTCGAATAGTGGTGGTTACAAATTAATAATAAAAATCATAGTATAGGTACACTTAGCTAAAAGGGCGTAGGTACTACTTACAAACCAGTAAACGAGAATGAAAAAAAAATAGGGAACAGAAGGGAAAAACAAAAACAACCCCTTAGTATGAGAAAATATATCCAAGGCGACACACAGGAAATAAACTATAACATTCCAAAGCATCTCCTCACTAAACTAGCAGAGAAATCCGCTTATTTTACTTTATAACTCATTTATTTTTTTTTAAAGTTCAATGTTTTATAAGAACCACGCCAAACTGTTGAACTCTTTCTCTATAGGTACACTAGTAGTTGAGATTGAGATACACCATCGACATAAACTGTTATACGTTCTGCAAAAGATGAGCAAAGCAACAAAAAAGTTATACATAAAGTTTGTATACTGAAAGCAGCAGTAGAATGCCGAAAGAGTTGCGTCGTAAGGCGGCAGCATATATATGTATGCATATATACAAAAAAAAAAAAGGAATTTTACTAGAGGAACTTACCGGATATTCCTTTCACAAATATTAAATTAAATACAAATTAAAATCAAAATTAAGGCTCACTTACAAAACCGAAATTATTGCACTAAATTTCATACCAGCTAGGCAGACACATTCTTATGTTACATAATTTTCTTCGACGATTTTTTTTACTTCAAATTAGAACAGAACTAGCTACCTAGAAAAATAACAAGCGTCCTTTTGGACGTGCTTCCCATTATGGAGAAGAAAAAATTTCAGTGTTCAAACAGGCGCGTCACTTTTGTTTCCATTTTTATAACAAACAACATACAACATGCAATCCAACAACACAGAAAAAATAGCGAAAATATTTTTCAATCAAAACAAAATTCCAATGAAAAAGAGACGCGAAAAATGCTAACAAACTTGAATAAATTAAAAAAAAAAAAGAGGAAAAATACAAGAAAACCAAAGAAAAAATCAAAATCATGAACAATTATTAGCGAAGAAGTCGAAAGAAAATGATGTGTGGATGGAAAATACAACTCGAATTTCCGAATGAAGCCGAGTTCTTTTTTTTTTTTTTTAAGAAGCCAAAAGTAGTATACGTAAGAAGAGAAGCAAGTACAAAATAAAATATCGTAAAATGGACCTTCTTTTACTATTAAAAAATACACCACACAAGAGCACTACCGCCGCCGCTCCCGCTCGGCACTCTTCTTGGGAATCCTCTTTCCATAGCCGTTCGTGCTCTATTCGGCTTTCGGGTTACACGCCTTTTTAAAAATCTATATGTGGCTACGCATATGGGAGAGATTTGCTTTAAAATTTAATATTTTACTGACGGAAAGAACTAATTTCACACTTATTTAATTAGAAACCAAGAATGTGTATGTGGTTATTCGAAAATGATATGAAAACACAATTCTCATGACGCAATAGATGGTGCAAAAAATTAGTATTTCACCAGCATGGCCCGGTCTTGGATTTTTAAATAAGAAAATTAATTTTTTTTAAGTTAAATTATAAAAAATATCCCTCACTAGGGAGACAGACAGCGCCACACAAAACAACACACTCCACTTCGAAGAGAGAACACCGACAAAATCCACACAACGCAGAGACTAGAGAGCAATGTTCGAGCGGCCGAGACTAGATCCCAATCCCAATATGACGAAAAAAACGCCCGCCAAAAAAAGAAAAATTCCACTCGACATTTAAACAACAAAATATCCAATTGATGCCAGAGTAGGACAAAAATACTCTATTCAACCATACTACAAAAAATTTGAATTAGAATCCACAAATACAATCCACACGGCGACATTAACCGCAAACGCAATGTGTGGGGAAAAAATAACAATGCGCGCCGTAGCGATTTATATTAAGTCTTTTTTTCTCCGCCAGGAGACGACGACGATACTACAAACGACACACCATACCAAGGGCGTTGAACCAAAAAACAGACCAAGACGACAAAAAGTGTATAACACATACACATGCTTATTGGGAGAATAAAACTAAGTCTTTGTGGGTATTGGTGTTATTAGGTGTTTTATTCTGTGTATTTCACTTTTGCTGGTGCTTCCTTCTTGTGCGCATCTCTTTGCTTTTTTTTTTTACTCATTCCACACATATTTTATGGATTTGTTTTTTTCATTATCTTTGCTGTTTGTTGCTACTGACTGGCACTGATAGCTGCTGCTTACCCGGCCAGGTCTGGTAGCTCATGTCGGTCGTTCCTGCTTCTTCTAGATTGGAGGGTGACTTTGAACTGAGTTTGCTATCTAGAAATTGAGTCAGTGCTGTCTTTAGTTAAATTGTCACTACCTTAAATACTGCTTATAGTTCCGATTTTAAAGTGAATTTTAACATTAAAAAAACACTTGTTTCTTTAATGTTAAATATAATTCATTTCAGTGAATTGCAAAAATTTATTTGAAACAACTGATAAGCTCTCAATCTATATTTCATGTAAATATGGTGTGGAACTTTTTTAAGAGACATTCCATTAACAAGTTTTTATAACAATAAAATTTGGATTCTAGCAGTTAATATAATTAATACAAAAATAAATTTGCCTAGGCTTACTACTTTAATGTAAAAGAACTATTCAATTGCGACCGACGAATAAATGTGATTTAAAATAAATTATCAACTCAAATTCTTTACAAACAAACCGAAAAGATGGAAATAAAATTTATTTTAATGATTATATTATATAAATTTCCTTTTCCCCAAGATAAGTTTGGAAAAAAAACGAATTGGTCGCGAATTGCAATCTGATTTCTTAGCTCTATTCGCGTTCCACATACGATCCACATTTCGACGAAATCTTTCGCGACGAATACAAACATCACATGTCATTCTTTGCTCGTTCCACATACGATCTACTCTTCAACAAACGAATAGTTCTCGTGCGAATAACCTCAAAAATACTTGTTTTTGTTTTCTTATTAGTTGATGGGTACGAAGAAAAATTCCATATGAATGAAATGTCCAAAGGGAAGAATATTTGTTCATTGGTCGGTCGTTGGCTCTTCACATGTGAATAATCCTTAGAGGACGATTCGCATAACAGCGACGAACGGAACGACCGGCGAATAAACAAATAAATATTACTTAAAACAATTTATAAACCTAAATATTCTAAACAAAATTATAGAAATATATATATAAACTAAATTAATGTTTAAATACTTAAAATTCCTTAATACGATATGAGATTTGTACGAACTGTCAAACTCTACTTGCCTTCCACATTCGATCCAAAACTAAAAGAACAAATTGTTCACGCGTGATTTATATTAAAATCACTTTTGTTTTCGAATTGAAGGTTTTAATTTAAACTAACGGGTGATTTTTTTGAGGTTAGGATTTTCATGCATTAGTATTTGACAGATCACGCGGGATTTCAGACATGGTGTCAAAAAAAAAGATGCTCAGTATGCTTTGACATTTCATCAATAGACTTACAACGTCGAATTTTCAGTGAATGGGCCCTAGAAAAGTTGGCAGAAAATCCGCTTTTTTATCGACAAATTTTGTTCAGCGATGAGGCTCATTTCTGGTTGAATGACTACGTAAATAAGCAAAATTGCCGCATTTGGAGTGAAGAGCAACCAGAAGCCGTTCAAGAACTGCCCATGCATCCCGAAAAATGCACTGTTTATACATAGTACTATCATAGAGCATAATTTTTTTAGTTCCGAATCAAGTCGCAATGAGGCGCGCTGAAATCGCCAATTGGTGTGGATATAGAATAAAAACAAATAACAAAAGCGTGTGAAATACTCGTAAAATACCGGGAAATGTTCTCGTCTCCACTATTTTGAGTTAGTTCCGAATCAACCAGGAAGATGGCAAGACACCATGAGAGTACTACAGAGAATGTATATACCATGGTTGTAATAAAAAAAATTCAAATCAAAAATAACAAAGTAGAATACTCAGTCCATCAAAAATTGGCGTTTCGTCTAAGTAGCTCATTTAGATTCTTCACTTGACAGTGAGTACCTTGTCAAAATGCAACTTTCGCTTTATCACTGTTGTTTGTATTATTTTGGTGGAATGTTAAAGAACATTCGTTCATTTGGGATTCGTTAGTCACTCTCGTGTTAATATTCTCTTACAAATTGATAAAATGTATTCGCGTTTCACCCCACCCTTCGACGAATTCGAACA
The DNA here is from genome assembly GCA_963971375.1 of Platycheirus rosarum. Lineage (NCBI taxonomy): Eukaryota > Metazoa > Arthropoda > Insecta > Diptera > Syrphidae > Platycheirus > Platycheirus rosarum. The sequence continues at coordinate 117,488,576 of OZ020510.1, forward strand.
AATATTTTTGTTATAACTTTTTTTTAAATAAAACAGCAGAAACGATGATGTTGATGAGTTTTTAAGTATTTTGTAATACATGGTCCGATATTTGTTAAAAAAAAATATCCAAAAATAACTACAGAAAATACTTTTCGCCTTTCTGATTTTTTTTTTAATGAAGGTGAATTTCGATTTTTTTAAGTGCATGTCATGTTTTTTTTCTACATGTCATTTTTTTCTGGCAATCTTGGCTAACAATGTGATAGGCAATCAAGAGCAACCTAGACGTGCTCATTTTTTTTATATAAATCACGCAAAGTAAATAACATTTGAAGAAACATCTACAGTGGACGTACAGTATAACGAATGATAAAAATTACTTTCGAGTGGAAAGCTCCTGTAGCTAGTGCTCTTCCAATTTTTGTTTACATTGTTTTATTATTTGATTGTATGGTGCTAATGGTACACATAATATTTTGAATATTCGAACCTGCCAAGCCCCAGAAAAAAAGAATTCAGCAAAAACGTATCAGTAGGCGATGACTAAAAGCGAAAGAGAAACAAAACTTCACAGTTCACTTCATCTGTTGCCCCATTTGGGAGAGAACTTTCGCGTTGAAATCACACTAAAGATTTGCTAATCAGAATGTCAACAAGACGCAGTCATTTTATGTCAAATTACTTATGCTTTCGTTATATCGGACAGCAAATTGTGACCATCGTTCGCTATTTAGAAATTTTAATGTAAATTTAAAAAAGCGTTCGTTACATCGCAAATACGCTATACTGGACGACCACTGTAATAATAGAGTATGAAAATGCTCCAACGAATATTTTTTTCTATTGGATCGCCTATTCCTTTGGAATAATATCGTAATACAAAAACGCTTATTGTATTCTCTGAATTTCATTTTCATTGGAAATGTAGACATCCTATTAAATTATAAAGAAATCTCTTTTCTGTCAGAAGATTTCCCAAATGGTTACTTTTATTTATAAAAAATACCGGCAAAGTATTAATTTACTAAAGAATATAAGTATATACAAATTTTGACAGCACTGATTTTAAATATTACCAAAGGTGCAAATCGAATACCCAACCAAAGAACGTAGCGCGCAGCATCGTTTCTAAACGATTTTCCTTCGTTCAGACTATTTTTTCTTAATTTTTTTTTTTGTTCTCTACTTTTTGTATTTCTCCCCCTTTAATATTAGCTTCCTTTTGATATTTATAATGAACAAAAAAAAAAATGAATAGAACGAACAAACAGGAAATTGACGACAAAGCCTGCACAAGTGTTTGTCTGTCGCGCAGCAGTTTGTCTGCCTATGTGTTAGTAGAAGCATGTGGTGTTTTTCTTAGAATTTTGAAAGAAATTCCAGAGGAAAGAAAGATACCAAGAAAACGCGTTCATTTTGTTTTGTATAACTGAAAACAATTTATAAAAAGCCTGTTTTTTTTTTTTGAATCTGCATTTTGAATGCGCGCCACAAAACAAAAAAAAGAAATACAGTTAGCTACCTATCTTCTTCTCGGAGAAAGATTGTAGGAAAAAATGTAGGGTATGACATTCTTCTTATTGGTTGAGCCATAAAATCTTTGCCGCACAATCTCTATGGAAGAAGTAAAATAATTGAAAATGGGTTGTAGTGCTCATAGGTGAAATAAATAGAATTTCCCATATTCAATCATAACTTCAGGACTCTTTTCCAACGCCAAGATAAAAAGCAAGTTAGAAAAAAAGCAAAATTCCCTTTGTAGACTGTCCACTCATAGTTTAGTCAGTCATTGAACTAACGAGTTGAAAAAGAAAATGCGCAAGAGATTTATAATAGGAACTGTACTTGTGTGTTATCAGACAAAATTTCGTTGGTTGAAGTTTGTTGTTTGCCGCCTTTTTCTGGTTTTTCTTTTTCCATTGTTGTTGTTGGTGTTGTTTTATGTGAATTCACCTGTTAGGCAATAAGAATGGGGAATTCATTCATGTGTTTGGGTTGCTTTAGTGGAATGTTTGGAATTCGATGACGAGTAGCTGTATTATGAGTATACAGTTATTCTTTAGTTGAAGAATGGGAGAATGGGTGTTTGAAAAGTACGTGTTGGGTTGCTTTGTGGGTCGGTTGGGTGTATACAACATATGAGGAAATAATGTGCGAGGCATACTTTTTTAAGTTGAGCTTAGATGAGCTGTTACCTATAACTTGTTGGTTTATGCTATGGCGATCATCGATCACAGCGGATACTACCTATAGTGGAAACATTGGTGTAGGTTAAGTGTTTGGTTAGCTTTTGACGATAAACACAACCAGAACGGGCTACAACTCTGGCTATCGAAAACCCAAGCAAAGCTTGGTGGGTCAAATAAAATGCAACGAGCAAATGATGGCAGTGAAGGCTGCAGATTTGTTGCAAGTCATTTCGTTAAGTATGCATTGGGAAAAAATGAAATTTCTTCTCAGCAAATAGGTATTTTGGATTTTTCACTAAACAATTTTTTGCAGGGGAATACAGATTTCATTAAGGAATTGTTTTTGCTAATAAGCATGTATCCGGTTGTCACTGGCGTGTGGCACACTTTCGCTTTGCGTCTACCTCAACAGTCAACAATGAGAAGTCTCTGGCGGTCACTGTGTCTCTCCGCCTGTAGTAAGATGGCTAAAGAAAAAATCACAACAGGACTTTTATATTAAATCGCGAACTATAGAAGTTAACTGTCCAAGATTCACCCCTGAGTTTGTTCAGCGTCTTTTGCAATATAAGACACTCGCTTCTGTTTTTTTTTTCTAATTTTTGTTTGCCATTCAAACTTCTGATTTATTCAATGCAAGAATTTTATTTTACTATGCCTATAAACCTTAAGGTAAGTGCAGGTAAAACGGTATGATAGCGCATTAATACGAATTAACAAACAATGTTTTTTTTTTATATATTGGCCAAGATAAGTTTTGTTCAATAAGCTGTTCTGAACTGTTCCAGACAGAAAAAATCATCTTTTTGGTGTTCAATGAGAATTTTTCTGTTCTATTTTGTGTTCAATGAGGCTGTCTGGAACAGTTAACGACATACAAGAACAGCATTTTCTACACCTCCTTCTCAGGAAGAGCCCATTAGTGAAAAATGTGAGTCAGCTGATAAATTTTGCAGGGTTTTTTTTTAACAAACAGTGATTTTAATTTGTGAAGGAAATTTACTTTACTTTTTAAATATACTTAAATACTGACGGGCAAATATCATCAGCCGCTTGTTTTTAACGGTTCTGGGTTTCTCACTACTTCTGTGCTGTTCTGTTCTGTAACTTAATGTTAGAAAATATTCTTCGAACACATCCAAATTTGACATGGAAAAATAAAAAAAAAATATTAAACAACAATCCAGTAGTGTCCCTTTTTCCTTAGAAACAATTATATTTCAACGAATTTGTTGGCAATTATTTCAGGAAATAAATTGCACGACTGGATCGCACGTACTTGCTCATATGTGCGGTCACATTGTAGAATAAAATTAAAGAAAATTAAAGTGAAAATCAAAGCATTTAATCGAGTTTTCTGACTTTTGATTGTTGGAATAAAGTACGTTAAATTATATTGGGTGAAATTATTTAAATTTAATTTATTTTTTAGGAAATGTAAAAAAGTGTGATTTTTTTTTCAAAATTTTAGGAGCCGTTTTTAAATAAAACGGTTTTTTTAAGATTTTTTTTTAAATTAACAAAAATATTTCAAGAATGCAAACTTAAGCACAAAAATTACGTACATTTAAAAACAAAATTAAAAAAAAAAATCTTAGGTACCCGTTTCAAAATATGGATTTTTCAAAAAAAAAAAAAAATTAAAAAAATTATTAAAAATACAAAATAAGTTTTCGAAAAAAAATCAATGCAAAATTACTTAGGCTACCTACACCTTCTTGAATATCAATTTTGATTGTAATCGGATCACCAGTTCTTGGAGGCGTTTCCGAGAAAAATAAGCTTTTACATAAGGATTATATGACAGGTGCCGTTAATTTTTGATCTAAAAAAAAAATAAAAAAAAACTCCTCTGAAGAATGTCAAAATAACCTTAAGTTCAAAATTTGAAGACGATTGGCGCAACCGTTTAGGCTGCAGTCCAAAATACATCCATACAAACAGACAGACAGACGGACAGAATTTTGCCAGTAACTCAAATATGTTTCTCTATCATCGTAATGTCATGTTTGATTGCTATCTCAAATTTTTTAATCTGCACGAATGCATAACTTGCATCATACTTCCTAAAATCGCAAGTGAAAAATGGACACGACTGAGTCGCACGCACTTTCTAGTATATATGTGGAAGGCAAGGTCTTTGACAGAAACAAACAACATTAACATACAAAAATCATATGGTTTGAACCTATTTAAGTGTCAAAACCAAAAAACTTTTGTGAAAATTTCAAAATTTTCAATTAGGAGAGAATAATCAAGTACAGTAGAGACTCCATTTAGCGTGAAAACCGGTTAGTGTGAACACCGTATAGCGTGAACGGATTTTTTATTTGCTTGGCATCTCTAAAACGTGAACAAATCATGAACACTCTAAAACGTAAACAACAATTTTTTGCTTTGTAACAGTAAACTTTTTGAGCAAGATTTATTTTAGCTTGAAATTCCTTTTTCTTGGTACAATACCTACTTCGCCTTTTACAGTTAAGGGTTTGTTGCACATCAGTTTGTTCCTCGTTAATCCTTACAAAATATGGTTTTTTTATTGTCTTGTCTGCTCGATTTACGCGGTTGTCTTTGTTTTTTTTTTAGTTCTTTGCATACCTTGAAGAAACCAGTCATTAATCATTGGAACTTCGGAAAATGGAAACGGTGCAATACCGGTGGTTTCTCGAACAACGTGAAAAAAAAATATCCGATTAAGCCTGATGATTAAGGCAAAAGCTTTGTCACTGCATTTTCAAATTAAGTAGATCCTAAGCAGCTTGAATCCTGGCAAAGGGTGGGTGCGAAGAAGATGCAACAACAAATGTTGATTTTTTTCATTATAGGTATTTCGTATTCTGTTATGTCCGTGCTCAGTCAATATTTAATGTTACTCTTTATGCCATCAGTTTTAATTACATAAATTTTCCTATGCAATAACGGTTTTTTTTTAATTAATAATTGAAATATATATTTAATATAAATGTACTGTTATGAAATAGTAAAAACGCATTATTTTTAATTTGTTAAAGATAACACGTTTTAAATTAATCTACAGTGGAATTAATTAAAATTTGACCTTCGCAAACGTCAACTCGCTTGGTTTTTAATTGTTCACGTTATCGAGAGTCTACTGTATGTGAATTAATATTTCAATCTTTCATAATTTCTGAATTGGGCTTGTTTGATCCTTTTGTTGATAAATAAGTGTGAAAAAACAATTAACCCATATTTTTAAATGCTCCCGACGTTTCGTTGTGCATTTTCCAAATTCTTCAGGGGAAATTTATTTTATTTTTTTATCTTCAAAAATTTCGAAATCTTCGTCCTCTACAATTTGTGTTATTTAAATTTAAAATGTCACTGGATTAAAAATAGGTGTAAATTAAAAAGATAATATAGAATACTATTAAAGGGGATATAGAGTCGATATCAATTTTTTAAATTTTGCCCTAATGTTTGCCTTCAATGATGTTATTTTTTTTAACATTGATTAAATGTCTTTTTTTTGACAAACATTCCATTTCATCAATCGTTTAAATGTTCACACCCCCACACCCCAACGTTAGTTTGTGCAAAACTCACTCAATCATTCATTCTCTTCTATTTTTTACCCATGAACCATGATATGTATGTATCTACTCGTTTTTTTTTCATTCTTTAATTTTTTGGCTTGTGTTTCTCACCTGTAATAATTCCGTTTACGTGACCACCGCTACGCACCAGCGCGATTGCTCTGCCTCCTTGTCATCTCTATTTGTAGTTTTTTTTTTCGCCACCACTTCTCTACCACAACTCAACCAACATCATCACACATTGTATAGCAATAGTAGAAAGAATTTCAAATGGAATGCAGTAGCGCCGCATACTCCTCCTGCCCTGCCCCATCACCTGCTCCACAATCCTGTACATCACCTCCTCCGCCCTCTCCCCATAACAAACATTAATCCATCTTCATTCTATCCGTTTTCTTTCGTTATATTCAGTCTTTTTTGAGTTCTACACTCGGGTTGGATCTAAGGAATGGACTGTGGATTGTGTGCTGTAGCCGTTGCGCCGTGCCGCTACTGCGTGTAGTACTCCCAGTAGTAGTTGTAGTAAAATCTAAAAAAAAATTCAATAGTAGTAGTATGGAGACATTTTTTTTCTTTTCGGAGGTATTCTATTTTTCGTTTTTCAATTCTTTTTAAATGGACAGCAAAGCAGTCAAGTAATGCTCTAGCACGGCTTGCGATAAGTTGGCACCGTTTTCCATGGCCAAACTATAAGCGGTATCTCCATGCTCGTTGGTTGCCGTTAGATCGGGGTCCTTAGAAAGCAATTCGTTGCAGGTATGGGGATGATTGCCAGCGGCGGCGTACATCAGCGCTGTGTTGCCAACAATGTCGGCATGTCGAGCGTTAGCTCCATGCTGCAGTAACAGCCGTACAACTTCATGATGACCACCGGCTGCAGCCAACAATAGAGGTGACACCATATCCGGTGCCAATTTGCTCACATCCACAACCCGTGTGGCAAGCAGTTGTCCCACCGTTGCTACTTGACCATAGTAACACGCCCAATGCAGGGCGGTGAAGCCATTTTTATCGACAGAGTCGATGGTCTTCGATGCCGTTGCTACTTTCACTTGCTCATCTGAGAGTTCACCTTGCCCGGCACGCTCGTGGAAACTTAATTGTACATCGCTGGGGCAGAAGGTCGCCGCCGTGTTACCACGCTGTAGATTTGTTAAGACTGTAGAGTTCGATTTCACAGAAGTGGCCGATGGTGAAGTGGTATATGAATTAAAAGTGGTGGTAGGGGAAGGGGCGACTGTAGTAGCAACGGGGCTTACTTGGGGCCGGTATGGAAGAAAAGCACTTTTTCGCTTACCAACGCCGCCAACGCCGAGTAAAGTTAGCTGCAACGGATTACGACTCCATTTTGATGGTGATCCGCTACTGCGAGGTAGAGGAATAGTTTTTTTGTTCGTTCATATCGGTGGCGACACAAAAATTTATTTTTTTGGGTATTTCTACGCATTTTTTTTAGGTGTATTTTAAATAACTTAATATAAGCTTAATTTACACAAAACTTACCGGCTATCTTCAATGTCAGAGTTTGGTGGCGAGTTCGATGACATTTTTCTTGCTTTTTCAAGTTGAAATAAATAATTTTTGCACAGTTTTTAAGAAAATATATTTCGGCTTGGGCTGCGGTATGAAATTTCAGTGTAAACAAGAATAAAAAATGGCCGACCAAAGGGCGGCGAAAACTCACACCGCGTTTGCCGACGATATTTTGGCTGAAGAACAGGAGCGACAGCGAGCAGAATGGGAAAATTTTATGAATGTGCTGCGCTGCGCCGATTTTTCGATTATCCATCCATCCAGATGAAAGAGAGAGTTGGAGAGTATTAAGTAAAAATTCTCTTCTTTCGTTCGTTATTTTGGGGAAGCCGGTGATTTTCTATTTCTTTTTTGTTGCAAAAGTGAGTAGAGTAGATTGGCGGGGAATGGTTTGTTGCTCCGAGCGAAAGAGAGACCAATATTGTTTTAATATCGTAAAATTGATTAGGCGTTGGTTTTTCAGGTGGCTTTATAGAAAGTGTTTGGAAAACGGTATTTCAAGTAAAATGATTTCTTTAAAGGTAGTACCATAATTTATTATGGAGTCATGTTAATCAAATGGCATATCAATACCTAAAATGTCTATCAGTGGGAACAAAGAGCATTAAACAATAACAAAACTAGCTCTTCACCCAGTGTCTCCCCCAGCAAGGTTTTACAGGAAGCTAGATAGCATTTTATAAAAAAGATCCCAAATAACATTCTATAAAAAAATTCAATCTACACTTTGCTTACCTCATAGCTTTCTATGGATATTATTCTAGTTGGAGAAAAATTGTCGAAAGTTCTCTTATAAAAACAATAAGTTTTTCTCCTCTACATTTCTGCAAAAGAAATATAATGCTATGAACTGCCTCTCACAATATTTCTAGCGTTCTATTTTTTCACTCTTTTAATGAAAATGACAGATAGTATTCTATAATATATAGATAATGGAGCAACGGTGTCATGATATACAATTGTGAAACAATTCATACATTCATTGCTTACGTTCGATGTTGCTGAGCTTTCTGATAAATTGTTGAAGAATATTTTGTGCGTTTGTGAATGCATACAATCCAATAACATAAAAACAAACAAAAAAGAAATGCAAGCCGTACCGACCATGCCCTGCAAACCCTGAAATTTTATTTTTTGTATGTAACTACGTGTGATTCGTGTAAGAAGCCATACGTTTGCTAACTTCCAAAACTGCGGACGTATTAGTACTCCCATGAGAAATCTGCAGAGGCAGGCACACATGTCGCTGACGGGATATTTTTTTCAGTTTGTAGGCGAAGAGCGAATTATCCTCTTTCTTGTTTATTTTTTCTATGCCCAATAGGTAACTACATTTGCCCAACCAGCTGCTTTCGTGTTCAGCTGTTCTCTGCGATACCAAAGTGTACCAGAAATTTAGCGCTAGCTTGGTTTCGATTGGAACATCATGTGTTTTGTTCGTTGTTATGGTCGTCATTTGTTAATCCGCTGTTATTTAACACATATTACAATAACAACGAACGTATTGCACTTGAAAGCTATGCGACCTTGAACGCTCTTAATTCCCTTCCAATTTCTTCTCTAATCTATTTGGCATTATTTTTCCATATCAAAAAACACCTCAGTTGCTTTCAGTTTTGACAATTGCTGCCAAGAGGGATAACTTGCCATATTTTTTTGCACTTAACATTTCTTGAATCCTACGCTGCATCTGAAAAGTAAATCTGACAATGTCCGTTCCTACAGGAATTATATCCCATACTCGCCAAGTATGTAGCTTATACAAACGTGCGGTAAGGGACCTGGAAGCGTGGTACGATCGTAGGTAAAAAAAACATTTAGCTTTGCAATGGAATTCTTATGTAAGAACAATTTGTTCTATTTATTTTTTTTTTTTAATTCGAATTCAAACAGACACATCTTCCGCTACCGAGCTGTACTCCTACGTAATAGATTTGACAAGAACAAAAACATAACCGATATGGCCGAGGCAACAAAAATTCTTGAAGCTGGCGAAAAGGAACTCTTCAAGACACAGCACTACCAACCGAGGAAATGTATGATTTTTTTTTTAAGTTCGATTAAGGTTGGTCAAAATCAGCTTTTGTTTTCTTTTTAAGTTGCCAACAGTCCTGGAGGTTGTGCGTTCGAACGTGAAGTCATTCCACCCGATTGGGTGCTGGATTATTGGCATCCACTAGAAAAGGCTCAATACCCAGAGTACTTTGCTCGTCGGGAAGAACGCAAGAAGCAATATACCGCAATGTGGGAGAAGAAATACGGCAAGCCAAGTAAAGAAGATTTGGGACACCATTAAGTGCTTCTTTTTCAATCAGTTTTATTGGAAATTTGGGAAAAAATACATATGTAGGAATCTTGCTGTTAAGAGCTGTCTTTTATTTCATTATTTTATAGGCGAAGGAGATTGCGGAAGAACATCGATCAGTTCAATTGTAAATAAAAGCCAACTTTGGTTTTTTTTAGGGCGAGTTATGTTTTCGAATTTTTGATGTGTTGTTCTTGGGGTGTTACGACAGAAAACGGTAGTAAAAATTGGATAAACAACGTTAACCACTTGTCCTCTATGTTTTAATCTTTATTTATGTCCCGGAAATGTATTTAATCTTGAATTTCTAACGGGTTTTCCTATAACTTAAGATCGATTGCATCGGCCCTAAGAAAGTGTGTAGCATTAACCACAGCAACACTTCAAAGGCCACATTATTAGCAGCACTTGCAAGAAAAAATATGGCCATTTGTGTGGGGTGTGTATTTAAATACAACCGATCCCGGTAACATACATTTGTTGAGCCAAGGGCTAGTGACATACTCTCACCCATTCCTATCTGGACGTTGTGAATCTGCGTAGGAGCGTAGGGAAAATGCAATTTAACCCCCGAATACGAACCTCTACATGAGATGAACTTTTCCGAGACAAAGCTTACTATTGGAGAATTTGTCCGTTCCTAGATACCACACTTATTAATGTATAGAGTTCGATACTTTACTCAAGACGAAACTCATATTTCGTTGTCTCAAATCACGTATTTTGATAGAGAAGTGTAAGGATTTATAGACGGACAGCTTTTGATAAGTACTGTTTATTAACCTTTTTTGTTAGAAGAAAACAATTCAATTAACTGTTTTTTTTTTTTTACTTTAATGCCTCAGAGTTGAATTTGACTTTAAAACAAATGCACTAAATGCAAAAAAACTAAGTCCAATCGATAATTTTTGTTTTCTTTTAAAGTATAAAATTAGAAATATGTTTCATTTGTGTTATCTTACAGACTCTCACATAAACTGAGCTATGAATGGTAGTAAAATAAAGAGATACAAAGTAATTACAGAAAGAAAACTATAACATTAAAGATATATATTACTGTAATTTAAAATTAGAAGCGAAAGAAATTAATAAAGCCTCTCTAGAACTGTTCTTAATTCATTTCGATTGGCTCCATTCGCTGACGCTTCTTACAATTGCTATTGGGAGTGTTTGTGTCTTCGACAGAGTGGTCGCGTTTGCGAGGAACAGTCTTTTTGTCCCATTGCTGAGTCAAATAGCGCAGTAGGATGCAGCGTTTATCGAGGACAATTACCTGTTCAGCTGGATAGTCTTCGGTAGGTAGATAGACTGAGGGACGTTTTTGTGATGTGCGAATGCCGTTCTCTGTGTTGAAGAGCGAGAAATTGTTCGCATTGTGACACGGAAGACCTTTGAGGAAGTCGTCCACCGACATTTTTCTGTTGTTGTTGTTTGCGGGATTTTTCTGTTTGTGGATTTTTAAGTGAGTCGATTGTGAAATTCTAATCTTAGATATGTACTTACCTTTTAAATCGATGTCTCGAAAAAACCGAAGTTTTTTTTGCAACTGGGTATTAGGCTTTTTTTATTTTTTTTTTTTATTCCAAAGTTTACAGCGTACGAGTCTTTTTTGAGAATAAAATCTGAAGAATTGACGTTTTGTTTGAAATGAATTTTATCAGTGTTTTCTATGTAGTAGTGTCGTTCTAGCAGCATCGAACAAAGTATTTAAAGTGGGAAACAGAATGGATTGCAACAAAATTTCTTCGACTGATTTATACATTGCCATTTTTTGTTGCTTTTTCTTAGGGAAAATAGATAGGTTAAGAAATAACGTTTATATCAGCTAAGCTAATGCTAAGTTCCCACTGAAACGAAATCTCGGTTTTCGATTTGGAAATCAAGTTTTGTTTGTTGTGATGGTCGTCAGCTGTTATGCGCGAAACAGATTAAACCAGCAACAGCAACAGCGACCGCTATTGTTTTAGAACCTATGTGTTTCAATTGCACAAGCTAGAATAGACCAGCAACAGCAACGTCAACAGCGTCGTTAGACCAAAGTCCTAAATTTGCTGATGCTGTTCCATTGCTACCAACTTTAACAACTATGTAATCCTATAAATTTATTAACCTTACACAAGGATATTCAGGGACACAATATGGCAAAAAAAAACTGACAGTGTTATTGTTCTAAGAAGACGATGCTGGTGCTGGTGGCAATGTGTTTGAATTTTTTTGCTGGTCAGCCTGCTGTTCGCTGTTGACGGTGCTGGTGCTGTTGCTGGTTCATTGGGTACGTTCACGAACGTAACTTTCGGATAGGTTACTTTGCTTTTGTTGTAATTAACATGGTTAAATACAGCTGATTTCCATATGTTTTTCAATGAGCTGGAATTCAGCTGTTTTTAACCATCCTAATTACAACTAAAGCAAAGGTAACCTTTCCGAAGGATAAGTTCGTGAACATACGCAATCTGTTCCGCGCTTTAATCAGCTGTTATTAAACACGAATGAAGCATCAAACCAAGTATTTAAAGAGGGAAACAGAATGAATTGCAACAACATTTTTTCGACTGATTTATACATTGCAAGTTTTTGTTGGTTTTTCTTAGAGGAAATAGGTTAAGAAATTAAGTGTATATTTGCTAATGCCATTGTATATACATTTTCTATAGTACTCTCATGGTGGTAATTTTTCGTCTGGCCATCTCCCTGGTTGATTCGAAACTAATTATTTTCTAAATATTCACACCAATTGGCAATTTCAGAACGTCTCCATGCGACTTGATTCTGAACTAAAAAATGATGCTTCATGATATTACTATAGACAGTGTATATACAATGCTAATGCTAAGTTCCCACTGAAACGTAATCTAGGTTTTCGTTTACGTGATTTCGTCTGAAAACCATGATTCGGGATTTATTAATGCGAGATTTCACCGAAATTTCATTTGAAACTCAAATTTGTCGAATCAAGAACTCTTTTTGGTATTTTTGTATCGCTGAATACAACAAAACGAAGTGTAACAATGACAATGAAATTTCTTATGGGACTACTAATACGTTTGCATTTAATATTAATTGGGCATGAAACGTATGGCGGATTGGCTGCTTCTCACACGAATCTCACACGTATTCACACACAGGACTTAAAAAAAAACCACAAAAAAAGTCTGAAGCGGTTAAATCGCGCGACCTCGCGGGCCAGTGCAACTCGCCAAAACCAGAGATGAGGCGACCCGGGAGCGCCGCTTTCAGAATATGGGTTCATGTATCGCTCCATGGCTTGTTCACTTGTATTCTATATCTGTCTAGTCCACAAATGTCACAACAGATTTGACATTGGCGGCCATTTGCAAAAATGAGAGCGCCTTCCAATAGGGTGATTTCTTTTTGCCCACCTGTATATGTTTACCTTAACAAACGTGCGTTTGATTTAGTTTTAAATATCATGAGTTCAGAATTTCAAACAACTCAAAATTTCGTAATTCAATTATAAAACTAGCATCAGCCTTACGGCGGGGACTCACAACCTACAGTCTGTTGTTTTAAACGAAGTACTTGACGTGTTTGCATCAAAAAGTTTTCAGGGCTTGGGATGAAGACAGAATATGTACAATTCGGAGAAGCAACAAGCTTGAAATGATTTCTTTGAGAAATCTGGACTGCCTGAAATTGTTGGACATGTGGATGGAACCCGACAGGGTCAGCATCATTATTTACTGCATGAACACAATGGTGAAACTGAAGCTGAAGTATGAATCGTTAAATATACGCGAACCCTATAAGGCGAACACAATGAGAAGCTGAAGCTTGAAATTTAGCTGAAGCGCAAGTTCACTCAACTTCAACTCGCGCTTCTCGCTCCAGCTTCATCTTGACATTTCACAGGAACAAAATAGGCTAGTTCAATGTTTCTGAACCGTCCGAGATCTCTTTTTTCTTAGATCCATTGAAAATGTCTGAGAAAATTCCTTGATCACACCGAAATCTCTAGAAAGTTGAACTAGCTTAATCAAACGAAGACAAAAGGCGCAAGTGTAGAGTAATATTTCGATAGCATTTAAGATATATGAAGAATATATATATATATGTATAATATTCTGAGCAGCAAAATTGACATTCCGTACTTCACCATTGTGTTCGAGTCTGCTTCATCACTTCATCAGCTTCAGCTTCACTATTTTCTTCAACCAGTTAAACAGAAAATAAAAATAAATGTTCTTAAAAAATATACCGCTATTTTAAAAATAACTATAGAGGGCCTACCTTCACATAACGGTTTTTTCAGTTTTTCTTTTTCTCAGAAACGCCTTATAGGATTTCAAAAAAATGTTATATTTAAAATGCTGAAAAATTTTGGATACGACCATCTAGTGTAATATTATTTTATTTAATATAAATTATTCAAAATTATCATCGACGGGCTAACAAACGGAAGCGGCCCGGGCTTCATCAAAACAACTCCTTCAAACATCCGGATTGCTCGCCGACGCCATTAAATTTCGCACCTCAAGGTTTCGAACGTCCTTGTCTATGCCATCCTTTCAACCTAAGCAAGGTTTAACAATTAGATCCTTAAAAAAGAACCGCAATAGACTTTCCCAACTGATTCGACTTCGCTCATACGACATACGAGCAAGTTGCCAAGGCACCGAGTTTTATTTTTTTCAAAACATCTGCTTCGAAGTGATTGCATAGAGTTCATGATTGCATCTTTTACGGAATTTTCCTCCCTAGTCCCTAGCTTATTGTACGGGGCCAACAATTCTCTCTGGGACTCAGAAATCAGAGTGCCTTATAATAATCACTCAAGATTTGGATCTGTATATGGGTACTGGTAAGACTATAGTCTTGTACAGCAGCCCCTTATTTTTATGGCAATATTTCTGGGTTTGAAAATCCTCCATATATTATAGTAGGTTCCGTTGGATTTTAGCTGCCGCCCTCGACTGCTACTTTTGACTCAAAGCAGTAGAAGGACTGGTTTTTCTTTCATTAATATGCAGCCTCTGTGTTGCGATAATTTATTTATTTTTTTTGTTTGCATACAAAAAAACACTGCAATAAATTGTTATTAAGGAAAAATATAGTTTAATAAATCAATAAATATAAATATCAAGTCGTTGCAAACAAATACAGTAAATTTTTAGCAAATTGAATTATTTCCGTGCCGCCTAGCTTCGATATACCATACACACGATCGACAAATGTAATTGGAACCTCACCAATTGTGAATCCATGTTGTCTAGCTCGAACAAGCATTTCCATTTGGAAAACATATCCCTTGGACACACAACTTGCGATGCATTTCTCCAGAACATGTTTCTTGTATAAGCGAAATGAACCCGTCAAGTCTGAAGCTCTTGGGCGCAACAATAGCTGCGATAGGAAGTTAGCTCCACGGGAAATCAGCTTTCTCTTAAAATCCCAGCCATAGACACCTCCATTGCCCTCATACCTAGTCCCGGACACAATATCTAGATTATTTTCTTGTTGAAGTTTTATGAATTCTGGAATGAATTTTGGCTAAAAGTTATGAGATAAACACCTTGGTAGTTAAGACTTAAGTATCCAAACCTACATGATGACTTAGATCAGCATCGATAATTATTATAAAATCTCCTGTGGCATGCTTGACTCCATGAATGTACGCAGTTCCCAGGCCAAGCTTCGAAGCTCTGGGGCGCAATAGAATCCTTTCTTCTCCGTATATCTTTTGCAAGTCTTTCGCTACTTCAAGTGTTCCATCTGGGCTTCCATCATCGATTACAATGATTTCATAATTAAATCTAATTTAAAACAAAAGCAACACAGTTAACAAGAAAATATAAGGCTAAATCATGTGAATTCGGAACCTTTCTTGCATATATTTCACTATTAACCAGACGATTATTGGAAGATTATCTTTTTCATTATATGTTGGAAGTAATATGCTATACTTGTGATTTGTTTCACTCATTTTATATGGAATGTATGTATATTTATTTTATTCATTAATTATTTAAAACAAAAAAACAAGTAAAATCTTCGACGACGTGTTTTGGCAATGGAGAAATGTCATAATTCAATTGACATTTATACAAATATCAGAGATTCTCAAACATTGCTGGTAAGGTAGTGTACTCTTTTATGATTGTATAATTTGGTTCAATTTAAAGTTGTTTTTCCCTGGTTTACTTATCATAATAGCACCCTTTCCTTCTTCAGCTGTTGCAAACTGAAACAAATGTCAACATCAGTTTGAAATTGACATTTGTTTAGTACGATTGTGTATGATTGTATGATTCTACACGGTATATATCACGGTATCAGAGGTGTTGAAGAATACTATGACGTGATACTTTTAACGCATGTACTCTTTGTTGTTGTAAAGTGACAGTTTTCTTTGATTCTATAACAGCATCACAGTATGATTCCTGATAGAAAATATCGTGAATACCCAATTTAACATACAGTTTTAACATGTAAAAATCTTATAACAAATCGTTTATTATTGTCTATAGGTTTTATGTATAGTTTTTAAAAAAAAGTCAAATCTCAAAGCTAAATCTCATTATTCGCCTATATTTATGCTGTCCTTTTTAAACTTTAATTACTTATTCGTCAATTGCGCTGAATATGAGTTAGCATAAATTCCGTATATGTATGTATGTAACAACGTGATATTTTTAAGGTATTTATATAGGATGGAAACAAACAATTTTGTTCTACTTTTCTGTTCCTATAAAATGTATAACCATTTTAACTCTTGTTCAAAAACAAACAAAAACTCCACAAATTTGTTTTGGTTTCTTGAAAAATAAAAGAAATTTAGCTTTGACGTTTAATTTGTGATTATAAGCCCCGTGGCTTAGTGGTTAGTGTGTCGGACTACTAAGCGAAGAGCTTGGGTTCGAGTCGCTCTCATAGCCACCTTTTTTCCAGGGTATTGCCTCTTGCGAGGAGGTTTAGTAAATAAATCACTAGGCCTTTGCTTCTTAAGGAGATGTCACGCCAAAACATTTATTTTATTTATTTTCCAATATATAAATTGTCAGTACAGGTCTTATGGGAATACCCACTGACATTAAAATCTCAACTGTGCGTGTATTGAAAACAAGTACATTATTTTTGAATTATCACTTCTAAGTTAATGCAAATTATAGTGGATTTTTCTTTGGATATTGTTTTAAAGCTTTGAGAATCCAGCTCTTTTAATATGCACTACAGTACTACAGAAACCCTATAATATATTTGCCCTCTCACAACTTAAAGATATTCCACTGCCGTCAGATTAAGAAGTAAATGTCTTAGACAGAGTATATGTAGACATTTTATATAACCTCGCACTAAACTTTCGCACTGTATATATAAACTTTTTTATTTCGCGGATGAAATAGTACCTATTGTATAAAAATATATATGTTATAACCACTAGATAACTTACAAGATTTTTTTAGAACACAATTTTAACCTGCAAACTATTTTCTACATCTACATATTTATTATTTGTTCTTTTTTTAACTGTATTCGTCATTTTAAGTTGTATAGAGATTCATTCTTCAGCCGTACAACACGTACGTGGAATTCCTAACTGTACTATGGTTTTCCCTTCCCGTTTCAATATCCAGACATTTAAGACAAATGTACATGGATATTTCCATCTTAATTATACTATTACTTTCTCAACGCTCAGACTGTGTTAAATTTTACATTTAAAGGGTAGTCATAACCATTACCTATTTACCCATTTAAAGAAGCTTATTACATTACACATTCACCCTTTTTACATGTCTGACTAACTATTTACAAAAGTATAGATACTATTTAGTAAACCCAGTATCGAAAGTAAAAATTAATGAAAAGCCCTAATGTTTTAACTAGTTCAAGTGAAGTACCTCAAACCCCTTTTCACACATGCGTATGTACATTATGAACATATGTAGAACTTTATTAAATCAACCCCTTATCAGGTATATGACAAATGACATAATAATTCAACCACCCCCACAATTCCACCCTCTTTCGTCAACATTCACCGCCTAACTATAAGAACCCAAACAATAAACAAACTCAACGCGCACGTGGTCCTCTACAAAAGTCATAAACATATGAGTGATTAATGCGCATGATTCAACATAATTCCCACCAGGTGGTGCTGTGAACACAGAAAAGTCTAAAATCTGACGAAAATTATATCCTGCTCCTGCCACTGTCAGTTGGTGAAAAAATCGACTACGCGAAGTGTTTCACTCCTCCTGATTGCACTCGTTTTAAAAATCTCTGAAACTTATTCCTCCTATTGCATTTTGTTCATTGTAATTAAATATATTGTTTAAAAAGTAATTATTAATTTAAAAATACTAAACGAAATCACAGTGTTATGTTTACGAAAATAAGTCTGACACGGACAGTGTTGTATAGAAAATTTTCTTCGAATGAATAAATAATTAGTTTAATGGTATAGTTTTTTTTTTCTGGAGAATCCTTCGGATTATGGCCAAGAAAATACCATTTAATGTAGTATTTGCATCAGGTATGTAAGTCTTGAAAAAAATTCGATTTAAGGAAAAAAAATACTGCATTTTATTAGATAACGAAAAACAACTGGCTGCAGATAACACACAAAGGACGTTTGTCTGAAATGACTCGTCCTTCTTTAGTGCGGGGTAATTTAATGTGATCCGTAGCAGAGTGGAAAAGTACCTCTACGTTTTAGATAAATCGATAACTCAACAAAATATATAAGCCACAATATTTTGTTAGGGTTAATGAATAAAAAACCCAAAAGCTTGTTACAATAATTTTTTTTATATTTTCAACAAATTCTCCCAGAAGACTGACGTGCTGACGTGTGACTGCACCTTAGAGATTCAACCCTAGGATAATGGCACATCGGAAATTCCGTTTTATTTCTGCTCCTGTAGTTTTGTTGTTTGCTGTCTTTTAGAGGGGGGGGGGGGGGGGGGGGTCAGGCACAACGTTTTTTTATTGATTTCAAAACCTTTCTAAGCTATGCGGTGGGCACACTGGAATATGTGATTGGGAATGGTTAAGAGGTGGTTTTATTAATGTTTTATACGCTTCGAAGGATATGCCATTCATATAAGCTGTAAGGTGAAGGGGTATTTATTGTTCATCATTCTGTAACAGGGTGTAGTGATACTACTTATGATTCATGAATGTGTAACCTGTAACACCAAATTGTTTTCAAAGTAGGATAAGACAAGGACAAGCCCGCAAATAATGCTTTTTAATTACTGTTGAAAGTTTCCGATGCTTAAAATGTGCTATAATTTTATTTTTTATTTCAAGACGTCAAATGCTTAAGAAGTCTTCTTGTGTAATTGTGTCAATGGGTATTAAAAAGTAAGAGATTTTTATTGCTATTAAAATATTTAAAATTTTGGTATTCGCAGGGCAGTTCCGATTAAACAATTTTCCATGTAAATATGCATTTCTAGAATATTTTTACTGCTCACTACTACTGTACACTTTTTCAAATAAGAAATCATATAATTTATTCGTTTTATCATGGCTTGGGACCAACATTTTAAGCTCCCTGTTTTAAAAGGTTGTTAAAAGACGCTTTATGAATTTCCTACTCCTGAGAGAATATATTGCTGCAGCAATTTTTTCTTAAGAAACAAGTTAAAACTGCAACAACATAAATCACTCAATCCACAAAATGTATATCATTTATGTCATTGCATTACTTTTTTACTCCAACCAATGCTATCGCCTTTTTTTTTAAATCCAATGATGAATAGAACATAAAATTTCATCGTCTGGCTGGACACTTCACCAGGATAATTGAATACCGTTTGTACAAAGCTGTAGGATTGCTCTTGGAGCTAGGCCAAAAAATCCATGTTGAACGATAAAAACTGATTTAACAACGAGAGACATCAAAAGGAAGGGAATTAAAGGATAAGCGCATATCTCTTCTGTAATATTGCCAAAGGCTCAAAGCAAAACAAAAAAACAGTCGACAAAAATGTAAAAAAAAATCTTTATTACAACACTTTCCTGAGTAAAGGTTTTATCTTCTTTTTTTTCTATTTTTTGTACTTAAGTTTATCAAGCAACGACCTTGAGGGTCCAATAATTGTCAGTAGCCATACTACTAATGTCACTGAGCTTATAAATGGTATAAAATAGGAATCAACAAACTTGTAAAAGAAAATTGTGTTGTAGCCAAGAAATATAGTTGACATAGCCAGTGTGAATGTAAGCAGGCCGAAAAGATTGTGACGTAGTTTAATTTCAACTGGTTTGAATAGTTTCTTCAGTAGGAATGGATAAGTATTGGCGACTCCGCCCATCATGCTAGCCAAGCACATAAAAGTAGTTGCAAGTCCTAAATGATGATCAAAAGTTACATAATCTTATTATAGATTCTTAGATTTTTACCAAATTTTCCATGAATAGTTGTAAAATGGACTTCAGTTTTTGTAAACTTTCCTATCGCAGCTAATAGACCCATCGATCCACCGATGATTTGCAACACTGAATGTAGCCTCGTTTTTGTTCTGTAGGAAAAGTTCTTAGTAAGCCTGTTTTGTGGATAGTGGCACATGATTGCTTCTGCAGCCAGGAGGTGGAACTTTAAAGAAAAAATGAAATATATTTTTATTTACAATTTGACAAATAAATATTCGGCTTTTAAAGTTTGGTGCCGCGCAAAATATGTAGTAACCGATGCTTTTAGACCAAAACTGATAATACCTACAGATTTTCTGTCTCCCAGTTTTTGAGAAAATAAATAAAATGAAAAAAAAACAACAAAATCCATTTTTTATCAAATATCAGTAAAAATATAATAATAAAAGTATAGTATAGTAATACAAGTAAAAGTAAACAAACTTCTGGCCGAAAGTTATTATTTTTCAATACCTTCCAAGACTTACAGAAATGCTCCGTCTTTTAAAGTTCGAAAAAAACTATCGAAAATAGCCAACAAATTAAAATAAGATAAAGGTATAATTTTTTTTTTATTTCTATTTTAAATTTATTTAATTTAAAAAAAAATTAATTTTTAATTTTATTTTAATAAATAAATGTATTTTTTTTTTTATAATTAACGCGCGCACAAGGGACTACTTGTTTCCCTTTTAATGTAACACACTGCGCGGGCAGTAATGTTTTATTTACATCCTTAAACAAATAAAATACCTACGTATTCAATGTTTCTTTAAAATGTTGT
Source organism: Platycheirus rosarum (assembly GCA_963971375.1). NCBI lineage: Eukaryota > Metazoa > Arthropoda > Insecta > Diptera > Syrphidae > Platycheirus > Platycheirus rosarum. The sequence continues at coordinate 117,509,309 of OZ020510.1, forward strand.
CAACTAAATTTTGATTTGTGTGCCGAACTGCTATGCCAAAGAATTGGGGTTCAATTCCCCGTCAGGGTCATCTTTTTCCGGAATACTGCCTCTTAGAAGGAAGTGACAAATCGTTTAAGATTCGTGCATATACAAAAATCGAGATAACAATCAAACATAACATTATGATGATAGAGAAACATGACGTACTTAGTGGACAAAATCTTACCTTCGTTAATATTTTCGTAGATAAAATATATTATTTTATTAAAAGCAATTGAGGAGTCTTTTAATTTTTTTTTATTTTCGAGTTCTCGGGAACGGCTCATTGGAATTCTATCCAATTTTATATTTGAAACGATCTAGATACCCAAATAAATTCTGCATACCAATATTTTGAATTACTTTTATATAGATTTATAATAATAATAAATATATTTTTTTATTTTATGATCAACGGTATATAAATAAACTCGAAAAAACTGCATACCAAAATAAAAAAAAAAGTTAAAAAAATCTAAAAATAATAAACAGGATTTTATCAAAACGGATCTTACAATTTTTGAAATACTTTTTCATAAATCAATTATTAAATATTTAAGACGTGGAATGGCGTACTCCATTTTTACTAGAAACCGTTAAGTGTTAAGATTTTGACACACTTATAGCGAGTTTCATTCAAGAAAAGATTTGCTCTTTCTGTCAAAAGATTTGATCTTTTTGAATTTTCAGAGTTTCATTGCAAGAAAAAGAGCAAATCTAGATCAAATCTCAACACGAAAGATTTGATCTCTGATGGAATGGAAGATTTGATCTGAATGCACACATACATGTGAATAATCCTTATAGGGATGCAACATGCAAGCGATACATTGATGTTTTCAAAAATCGATGTATCATTCATAAACATCGATGTCGTAATATCGATGAAACCCACTTAAACATCGATATATCGTTCTTGGTGAACGATAATAGTGCTATGTGTGTCGAAAGGTCTGACCTCTTAAAAGGAAAACGTAGTGATCTCAAACTTGGCTAGAGAAATTTCATGCAAAACCATATTTTTATTATCAAGTAAACGCTCTGATAGTTTCTAACTTAAAAGTAAAGGAATTGCAAATGGTAACAAGTTGGTGGCTGGTATTGTATTTGTATGCATTATTTTTTGGACAGGCCAATGTAACATTTTCTGTGTAGTTTTTTTTACTCATCATCATCACATCGATCACATTGTTGCTTATACAATTTTAGTTTGGTCATGCAGAACAGTCCAGAAGCATTCCGAATGCTTCTGAAAGTGTTCGTTTGGCAATTAATGACTATTTTTGTTCTGAATCGATTCTATTCTCTTAGTTAGAATCAAAACCAGAAACACGCACACATGGACGCGATTAAAAATTAAAAATCGTGTAATGTCATTTCTTTATTAAATTTATAAAGTTGTGATTGTTCATTTAAAGGTTATAATAACAAAATAAATACAAATTCTAAGAAAGAAAGAAAATAAAGTGACAGAAAATATAATTGAAATATTATATATAATTGGTAGTAGAATATTACCTGAGCTACTATAACTAATAATAATTTTACTATCGTTGCAAATAATTTCCCTTTTTATTGCAAATAGTGTGCTATTCTGCAAATTTGTATCCGCAAAATAATAAATGAAATTCAAATTTCATTGAATCGCATTTCATGTTTTACAAACACAATGAAACACTTCAGAATTAAAAATGGCTGGTTAGTTTTTGCCTGTCCAATTTATTGTTTTTTTAAGTTCAACGATGAGGAATAAATGAAATGTTTTTTTTTATACTTTTTTCTTAGATCAATCTATTATGTATCAAAAAATCAGTTCAGAAACATTTTTCTTAAACATCGTTAAAACATCGATGTTCTCATGAACGATGTGTCATCCCTAAATGCAAGTGACAGAGGAAGTGTGTCAGTCATTCAACAATACTACAATTAAATCATGAATCAAAATTCATTGATAAGATCAAATTTCTAATTTGAGAGCAGATCTTTAAAATTTGAATGAAACTCGCTTTTAAACAAAATTGGTTTCCATTTTTATTAACGGTACCTTTTATGTAACGGTTTTTTTAATTTTCAACTTTCTAGGCAACGGCTAAATTGATTTCAATACAATTTTATATTTAAAAAAATCTAGGTAGCTAAATTAATTCTGCATATTAAAATGTTGAATAACTTTTTTTCTAATTAAAATAAATTTTTGATTTTTTTTGAAAAATCAATATTTTTAAAACTAATTAAACAAAATTATTTTAATTTTTATAATCACACGTTTAATAATAAACTCTCTAAAAAAACTGCATACCAAATTAAAAAAAAAAAAAAATTCAAAAAACTATAAATAAAAAACAGGATTTTATCAAAACCCGTGCTACAATTTTCGAAATACTATTTCATAAATTCGTTATTCGTTATTATACAAGACGTGTGAAGGCGTACTCGATTTATACACTATTTTTAAGTTCAGATAGTGTAATTTTCTACGTTAATGTTACTTATTTTTTAAATTTTATTTGACGATGTGACCGCACATATGAGTAAGTACGTGCGATCCAGTGGTGCAATTTATTTATTTTAAAAAATCGAGAAAGACAATATTTTTGATCGGTAGGGGTAATTGTTCTTGGAAATGATAAAGTGCGATCCATCTTTAATTTTGTCAGTTCAGAAATAAACTGCACTGAATATCTATGTGAGGTTTACTTTTGGGATATAATTTTAATTTCCTTTAGAAATTCTTAATTAGAAGCAAACAAAATAACGACCAAAAGTCGTCTCACCGATCTATCCAAGAAAAGTAAATTCCACGACTGGATCGCACGTACTTGCTCATATGTGCTGTCACATTGTAGAATAAAATTAAAAAAATTAAAGTGAACATCAAAGCATTTATTCGATTTTTGTGACTTGATTGTTCAAATAAAGTACGTTAAAATGTATTGGGTGAAGTAATTTAAACGCCATTTTATTTCTTTAGAAAATGTAAAAAAGTATGAATTTTTTTTCAAAATTGTAGGAGCCGTTTTTAAATAAAAAGGTTTATTTTTAACAACTTTTTTTAAAAAATTAAAAAAAAATAATTCAAGAATACAAACTTAAGCACAAAAATAACGTTCATTTAAAAACAAAATTTAAAAAAAATTCACTTACCCGTTTTCAAAATATTGATTTTTCAAAAAAAAAAAAATTATTTAAATTATTAAAAATAAAAACAAAAAAGTTTTCGAAAAAAAATTAATGCAAAATTACTCAGGCTACCTACATCTTCTTGAATATCAATTTTGATTGTAATCGGATCTCCAGTTTTCAAAAATGTCGAAGAAAAAAAACCGGTCCTATGGGAAGTACCGTTTTTAGCCCACCATATTTAATTTTTTTTTCAATTAAATATAATGCATATCTACAGTAGTAAAATTCTTGGAGCCGTTTTCGAGAAAAATAAGCTTTTACATAACGGTTATATGACAGGTACCGTTAATTCTTGAGCTAAAAAAAAATTTAAAAAAACTCCTCTGTAGAATGTCAAAATAACCTAAAGTTCAAAATTTGAAGACGATTGGCCCAACAGTTTAGGCTGCAGTCCAATATATGTACATCCGTACAGACAGATAGACAGATAGACAGACAGACGGACAGAATATTGCCAGTAACTCAAATATGTTTCTCTATCATCATAATGTCATGTTTGATTGTTATCTCAAAATTTTTAATCTGCACGAATGCATAACTTGTATTATAGTACCTATAGTCGCAAGTAAAAAGGAATCAGCTTGTGAGTGTATTTGAATTGCCAATTTCGAAAAGGGCACATCTCGCATTTTTTCACAAATTAATGTTTTCATATAAATGAAGTCTTAATGCTTCCCTGCACCTATTATGCTCAAGAAAGGTACATCCCTAGTATTTATTGTAATGTTGTTGTCATAGCTTGTGCAGGAATAATTTCGAAATGGTGACAACTCTAGGAGATATGCCCTTTTCGAATTTATCGCATTAAAGATAATGCCGTTAACCACCAAAACATTTCTCTCTCTATTGTTTACGTTAATTAATGCAATAAAAATATAGCATTAATCAGTCATCGCGCTGTCAGTTACAAGTAAACACGTGCCTTCGCTTTACCAATGAGTTTTTCTGATTCCGATAGTGGTATTGCAAAAAAAAAAAAAAGGAGTAAAAAACACTGAGAAATATAAACATGTTGTCATAAAAACCTCTAAAATAAAAGGTTTACCTCATTTAAACCACAAAGGTCGACAAGTACCAGAACGACGAACGGGAGAGGCTTGCCGGTAAAAGTTACATTCATTATTTTTTATAATTTTTATTCTTTTAAAGAGTTGAAATGTAGATTATTTATTTAAAGTAAGTTAAATTTTACTAAATAATATGTTAGATTGCTGTAGTCTAGAACCATAATTTTTATGCATATTAACGGGTTATTGCAATAATAACGGGAGCCATAGTTGTTGATGACCGATTATATTGTTCTATATTGTTGCCAAAAATGTTTTGATGGTTTGTCTGAAGGCGATTTGAATGGCTTGATCAAACGAATCAATTCCTGTGAAACTAAAAACGAACAAGATATTTATCTTCAAAGTATGATCGAATCTTCTATACCTAAAGACACTTCCAAAAGGACTAACGATCTAGGAAATACAAAACCTAAAACGATTTCTTGTAAATATTTTGTGGAAATTCGTAATAAAAAAAAAAAGTTTGTAAATCTGCTTTCGTAAGCTTACATGGAATAACCGTTAAGAGATGCAGACGTTTGACAGAACTTAAAAAACAAAATAAAATACCGCAAGATCTTAGAGGCAAAGCAGTTGGTTCGAGAAGCAATGTAATTCCTGGCAAACATTCCTTTGAAGTCCACAACTTTCTAGAATCTCTTGACAAGAAAGAAATACACTATTCAAATGACATTAAGAAACAGTATTTGTCATCGTCATTAAATATAAAAAAATAACATGAAATGTTTTTGAATCAAAATCCCGAAATGACAGGCAAAATAAACTATGAATTCTTTCGGCAATATTTTAATTTAAATTTTGACTTGTCATTTGGTAGACCAAAAATTGACGTTTGCAGTAAGTGCGAAGAACTAAACGTAAAAATAAAAGATCCCCACTTAAATGAAAGTGTCAAAACCACAGCAACTACAGAACTAATAGTACACAAGCGCCGTGCTGCCAAATTTTATAAGAAAGTTAAAGAAATTGAAGAAAAATGTACCAATAATGAAACGGTTTTAGGTTTATCCTTCGATTACATGCAAAATTTATCATTACCTACTGTACCTGTACAAGAAATTTTTTATTATAGACAACTTTGGGTCTATGAATTCTGCATTCATAACATGAAGACAGGCAAAGGAACATTTTATTCTTATCATGAAGGACAAGCTTTAAAAGGCCCCAATGAAGTATCAACTTTCCTAAACGATTACATCAATAAGTATGTTCCAAATTCTATAACTGATCTTCATTTTTTCTGTGATGGTTGCCCCGGACAGAATAAGAACAACACGGTTATTCGATTTTTGATAGCAATGTCTGTACAAAGAAATATAATGATCCATATATATTTTCCAGTACGAGGCCATTCTTTTAATGATTGTGACAGAAATTTTTCAGTCGTCAAAAGGAAAATTAGACGTGAAGATCGTGTGTTTAGCCATCAGCAGTATATTGATCTAATAGTACAGTCCAGTAACACCAAGAAATTCAACGTTGAACAAGTAAATACAGAAGACATTATTGATTTCAAGAAATGGGCGCAACTAAATTTTAAAGCAAAGCCTTTGTCACTAAGAAGTTATGGAAAAGATATACCTAAAAATCAAAAAATTACTTTTCAAGTCTCGGGTTATTATGAGTTTGTTTTTGATCCAAGAAAACCTGGTGAAGTAATCGCAAAAAATTATATAGATAATGACACATCTAAAGAAATTTTCGTCCTTTCCAAAGTAAAAGAGACTTGTAGTAGCTTGCCCAGCCAAGTTGATCTAGCTTATAGCGGCAAAATACCTATTAATCATCTGAAAATTGCAGACATTGCAAAGGTGAAACAATATATACCAGCAGAATTTATAGACTTTTATGAAGAAATTCTTCAATGGCCAACTACAAACGAAAGAGAACCTGCAGAAGAAGATTTTTAAAAAATCCGGAGCTAATATTTGATTAAAGTATATTTTGTGTAGTTTAAGATATCAGAAATAAAAGTTTAACCAAATTTATATGGTTTTTTTCATTAAATTGTGTGTACTTAATACCATAAATTTCGAAAAGGGCATATCTCGTAAACATAAAATATTTAAAAATTTATATAAAAAAACGTTTAACATCAAATATTTCTATAATGTTCGATTGCTTATTGACCCCGAAATGTAACTCAAAAAATATTTTTTTTTATAAATTTTGCACTACTTTAAAAAATAATAAGTTTTTTTCATTTCCTGAACATTTTAAATTTTCAGACATGTGCCCTTTTCGAAATTGGCAATTCATTTATATTCAGAGACTTAATATCAATTTTGACATACGACTTAATATTTATTATGCAATACTGCATATGCCAAATTCAACATACCTACAAAAAAAAAACGTTAATAAAGCAACAAATATCTTATTGAACTATCACCTCAGCAAAAACTAAACACCTATCAATTTGAGCTGGAAGTTATCTGAGGAGAGGTTATCTTGTGCGCTTCTTTTTTAGTCAAAGCATACAACATAGTCCTATAGAAGCTCAAAACATCTCAACACCACCTTTATTATTGATTTTAATAATTCAAATTGTATCTATGGTTAATGTTGACCACATCAGACGTTTTTCTTCCAAAAATTATTTTTTTTTTGTTTGCTAAAACTATCAACCTTCCATGGTAAAATTGAAACACCAATATCGCCAATCATTCTCCAGAACAATATACACCATCATGAACAAGTTGATTATACATTCTATCTAATCGTAAAAAAAATCCACGAAATACATTTTGTATTTTTAGAACGACTTATGCTTCCTCCGCCTTCTAAGACCGGTACCCGGTGTCGTGTCATTCAACAAACAATAACAACAACTTGCTTACTAATTTTATAATCTTTCATCTACATCTTGCTTATTAGACTTTAGAAAACTGGCAAAACATACCCCAACGGTTGCAGTTAGCGCATGCAATGATGTGTCGGAAAAATTTAGACTTTTAGCTAGAAATGTCATATAAACGACAACAAATCCGATTAAAATATGATTGACTGTATTCAATAACAATTGCAACGATTTCCATTTGGATATTGGTTGGGAATCTTTTTTCTGATTTGTATTTGTGGCAGTTTTGTTTGCCATATTGTAGCAGGTGAGGTTAACTATAACTTTATTCCACTTGGCACTTGGGTTTGGGTTACCCTCGAAGCTCGATCACTAGTCTAGTCAATTCGACGTATCGTTATAAACTAACCGGCTGGATTGACGTTGAAATGAAATTGAGTGAAAAATGTATTGTGTAGAAGAAGTAGACACGACCATGCGTGGAGCATGTTTGTTTACTTCAGATTGAGATAGTATCAGAAGTTAATACTTTCTAGGTACTTAAAATATGAATTTATGTGTTTAGTCTTGAAGTGTGAGTTTTGTTGGTCTTTCTTCGTTATACCTAACTTTAAATAATCAAATTCACATTTTTTTAAATCAATTGAGTAAATAGGAGTACAGAATAAACTGAAAAAAAAAATTCGAAGAAATTAGAAATCAATTTTAAACGAAATTCTATATAGTTTTCAGAACATTTAACTGACTTTTATAGGTTAGGTTATTTGTTTATTTCTATAATCAGTTAGTTAGCTGTTAGTAAAATTGAAATAAAATAATAATAATAAAAATAATATAAATAAAAAATAACTAAAATGTAATCATGCGAGTTATAAGAAAACATTAAACAAAACAATCACGACAATAAAAATTTTAATCACACTTTAATTTTTATACTGAGTAGGCGCATAAGGGATTAGTGTTTCCCATTTAATGTTGAACACACTGTTGAGCATAGGAAAGTTAGCGGAGGAGGGAAAGGAGGTGTCGATTCTTTTGGTTTCCAAATTGCAATGGCAAGGAAAAACTTCGCCGAGTAAACTATTACACATTCGTGTTGTACGGCTAAAAAACAGAATATCTATATTTCACGGTACGTCCGAAATCGGGCTCAAGGGCGAACTGATGGGTATTCCTTGCGAGACGGGTATTAGAAGAGAAACTTCTAAGGGGACTTTACTTAAGTTAAAGACTATAGAAGAAGCGTTAAGATTATAAAGTCTGCTGATACGGTTTAGAGCTTCATGTATGCCATAGTTTGTTCTATGAAAGTCAACATGTAGGAGTTCAAGTCCATGCTGGTGGTGAGATCCTCCACGGTTTTTTAATCTAATACAGGCTAATAAATCAATTCCGCCCTTAATAAGAACATTTAACTGACTTTTATAGGTTAGGTTATTTGTTTATTTCTATAATCAGTTAGTTAGTTGTTAGTAAAATTAAAATAAAATAATATAAAATATTGATAGCCTAACACATGTCATAAGAAAACATTAAACAAAACAATCACGACAATAAAGATTTTAATCACACTTTAATTTTTATACTGAGTAGACGCATAAGGGATTAGTGTTTCCCTTTTAATGTTGAACACACTGTTGAGCATAGGAAAGTTAGAGGAGGAGGGAAAGGAGGTGTCGATTCTTTTGGTCTTGAATGCTTCCAAATTGCAATGGTAAGGAAAAACTTTGTCGGGTAAACTATAACACATTCGTGTTGTACGGCTAAAAACAGTATCTCTATATTTCACGGTACGTCCGAAATTGGGCTCAAGGGTGAGCTGATGAGTATTCCTTGCGAGACGGGTATTAGAAGAGAAACTTCTAAGGGGACTTTACTTAAGTTAAAGTCTATAGAAGAAGCGTTGAGATTATAAAGTCTGCTGATACGGTTTAGAGCTTCATGTATGCCATAGTTTGTTCTATGAAAGTCAACATGTAGGAGTTCAAGTCCACGCTGGTGGTGAGATCCTCCACGGTTTTTTAATCTAATACAGGCTAATAAATCAATTCCGCCCTTAATAAGTTGATTAACAAATATTAAATCGTTATTAACATGCCTTTGGTGAAGAGTTTGCATCTGGATAAGCGGGATTCGCTGCTCATAAGGTGGCAGATTAAAAGGATCATTCCAAGGTAGACAGCCCTAAGGACAAAACAAATACATTTGTGTTGGATTGATTGAATTTCATAATAAGGAGTCCATACCTGTAAGGCATGCTCAAGATAAGGGCGTACGTAACAATTGTACAAGGAAAGAGTCACATATGGATCATTTAATTTTCTTGCCCAACGTTTTATAAATCCTAGTATAGAGCTAGCTTTATTTATATATTCATACTAATATTATAAAGAGGAAAGATTTTATTGTTTGTTTGTTTGTTTGCATTGAATAGGCTCCGAAACTACTGAACCGATTTGAAAAATTCTTTCACTGTTGGGAAACTACATTATCCCCGGGTAACATAGGCTATATTATATTTTCAACAAAATTAGGGATCCTTATTTTGCAAATAAAATGGGCCACAGCAACGCATGGCCGGCTCTGCTAGTTCATAACAAAATTAACATGCCAAGTGAATTCAAAGTTGGAGCTAAGTGGAATATGTGATTTCAAGCTTTTAGATCGAATTCTAATCACATTCGATACATACACCCCGTAGATTAGTTGTTAGTGTGTCGGGCTGCTAAGGGAAGGGTCGGTGTTCAATTCCCTGTCAGAGCCATCTTTTTGCTGAGGTACTTCCTCCTGTGAGGAACTGACAAACCTCCAAGAGTAAAATTTGTTTAGAAATAACTGCATCTCAAGTAGCCATTCGGACTCGGCGGTAAATTGTAATTCCCTTCCATTCTTTCAGATTCACAACAAACAAAGAAATGGTTGAGTGTATAAGTCACTAGGCCTTGACTCCTTAAGGAGCTGTTGCGCCAATACAAACATTAATTCATAATTAGGCATGAATCATCATCTAATAATTTATAATTTTTTTTTATTTAGTTGAGAAATTTTGTTTATAGGTTTTAAAATTTTACTTACTGCATAGATATATTTATCAATTTTCGGATTTGTTAGTTTAAATTGTATGCATGGTATAGAACACTTAAAAAAAAACAATCAGACGAAAGCATAAAAATTAAGAAGATAACAATAAGTTCACATAACAACTTCTACTTTGGAAAATAGATTTTTCTTCTGTGTCTAAAAAGGTTTTTTTTTTTTTTAATTTGAATATTATGTTTATAGCCGTTAACAACAATAATTTTTCATGGACAGGCAATTTTAAAGTTATTGCCTTTTTTGATAAATATTTATGTTTAGCTTTTTTTAATATTCTTAAATAAATTTTAATCAACTAGGTTGTTTTGTAAACTTTATCTTATTCCTAATTAATTTTTGTTGAATCATAAATACAAGAAAAATACTATTTTTTTTTTCAGACGAAGACCCATCGTTTCCTGCTAGCGAGTTGAATTCTCATGGCCCAACTGTGCATGGCTGGCGTAGCAGTCCCGGCAGCAATATAAACCCACACGATATAGTTTTACGTTTTCACAAACCGGCCAAAATATGTCGAATTCAAATCTTAGCCCACCAGTATCTTATTCGTAACTATTTTAATATCTTTAATCAATGACTAGTGTTATTTCAAAATTATCTTATATTTTCTTAGCTGAAAAAGTTGAACTCTGGCTTCACTATTCACCGAAAGGGATACCAAGCACACCTTCCAGCCAATGTTTTGATTTTCTAGGTTTTATATCACTTTCCGATAATGCTGGAACCAATTTCAAATCGCGGGAACTACAGAGTGTAACTGTGAACCCTAGAAAAGGAACACATCTCAAGCTACGGCTAAGCACACCTCATAGGAATGATTATAACACTGAGGGACAAATAGCTCTGATAGCTGTGAATGTTTTGGGTGAAGATTTGGACTGTTGTTCGAACGGTGAGGGTACTTCAGGAGAAGTTCAGTTGACAGAGAATGGAGAACCGGTGCTGGCTTCGATATGTGATGATCTCTTATTCTCAATGTATGTGGAGGAATCAATTGCAGAGATCATTCGAGATATGGAAGAAAAGAAAATAAGAGCTGTCAATGATGAAAGGTTTGAGTATGCTAGGAAGTTGAAGCTTTGCATGACATCTTTAAAGGTAGCAGGAGAACGACTTGGTCGATACTCGCTGGCAAAAAGGCAAGCTGTTCAGCAAGAAGATTTCACTACGGCCAAATTGAGAAAGGAACAGATCGAAATGTATCGAGGAGCAGTTTTGAAACAACTTTTAGTCGACCATCTTCTAGAAAAGAACGGTGTTGTAGGCGACAACGATTTAGCGTCTGAAATTTATTCATCGAAGCCAACTTTGCCAATAGCTCCTAGTTTGCAAGAAGTTGCAACTGCTCTGGCTGAAGCACACTTTACTGCTACGATGAGTCCCAAGAGTGCACAAGAAGATAAATCATCGACTGACGGTGGAAGTTCTGGTGGTGGTGGAGGTGTTGGGGCCCAGAGTACGACAAGTGACACACACTCGACCCATTCAACTGGCAGCCATCGAAAATCTCATGACGATATTCCAAATTCTCCCAAGCTTAATATAGGTAGAAGTCCAAGCCGAGGGTCTCCTATGTCAAGCCACCAAGGTTCCCTTCGAAGGCGTAACAAAAGTGCCCCTCGAAACAGCTATGAAGACTACGAAGAACGAGCCATTCCGACATTGAGACAGTAAGTTATGGAGGCTGTATGCTAAAACTTAGGCTTCTTAATCTCGATGTTGTAACGTATGTTTCTGTAGAATTATTTCATTTATTATATAGCTGGAGCTTGCATGGGTCTTAAGCCAGGCTAAAAAAAACCTGCTTTAGTTTCATACATATAAAAACATACATAACAAACATTGCTCTGTATACTCTCTTGATGGTGGTTCTATTTAAGTTGTGGTTGTTATTATATTGAATTTTCAGTTCACATACTAATGAATTTTTAAGGGAATGCCAAGGCACTGCGCTTCTTGAAGCGGATCCAAACAGAGGACGATCTCGTTTGAACGATCGGGAACGACGGCAGGCTGCACTACCAATTTTGGTGTTCGGCAATGAATTGGTAAGTGCTTGTTGAGTCGCTTCTGTTAAAACATAATATTCACTTTTTTCAAACAGGTTGAGCAATTTTACTCTCGTCAATTTCAAGACCGTGAAGACGGTCTTACGCGCTTGCGCAATTTTTTAAAAGGTCAAGAAACCGAAGGAGAATGCGTTGCTGGAGCAAATAAAGTTGCTCGAAGTGCAGCTTTGCTATTACATCGAGCTGTACGGGATGCTGTTTACTCAGTTTTTAGCCAAGCTACGGAAACTGTGAGAGTGCTGTTCCTAGAGTTTGTTCCAACACGGGTGTCGCAAAGCGAAGTAGCCCGGTGTGTGGATCGTCTTCTGCCGGAATTGCTTGCGAAGAGTGGAGATCCTTCTCCAAGAATTCATACCCTGGCACAGCACACAATCTTGAGTATAGCCGCATGCCCTGAAGTGAGTGAACAGCACTTGGTTGCACCGGCACTGTCCCGAGCTGTTAGCTCTGGTACTCATCCACGATTGGCCTTAAGTCGCATGCAGATGTTGGAGCAACTGGTACTAAGTCAAGGAATTAGCACTGACAAACATAGTGGTCTAACATGTAGAGCTCTATCGGAATGTGGGTGCTCGGGAATACACCACCCAGCTGAACCAGTTCGCAAAGTGGCCGAACGAATTCTTTTGTTGGTGTATAAGGTGAATCCGAGATTAGTAAGAAAGCAGTTGCCCCCAGATGATGATATTACGAGAAGGAATCTTCTGTATCGTCAACTCTTTACAGAGTTTGATAAGCTTGACATGGAACGCAAAAAAGAAATGCTTGAAGCTAATAAACACTTTTCAGGTCCTTCAAGTGATCCACTCTCTCCACCATCGAACAGAAGTTGTGACAAACAACAAACATCACGAGGAGAACATTCGTATGATAGTAGAGTTGGCTTTGGGTTTGGAACAAAGAGTCCAGATTCACAGTCAAGCCCAATGCGGCGTTCGGAAACAAGAATTCTCAAAAGTAAAAGTGGCCAATCAATTAGTCAAAATGCAACAGATAGTAACGGACATGCGGCTGGAATTGCCTGCAACGGAAAACAGGAATACAATGAGAAAGTGAAGCAATCAATGATTTCGAGCAGTTCAAGGAAGAGTTCTAATTCAAATTCGAACTCAAATTCGGAGTCACTTGAAGAGCCTGATGTGATGTTAGTTTTGTTGAGTTCGAAATTTGAATCTTTTTCAAAGAAGTTATTTTTTTTATAGACGATGTCCGTTTTGTGATTGGTCCTGTCATGGTGAGCAGGCACACTTAGACAGACACTATTGGAAGTCCTGTCCATTTTTGACGAAGTGCCCGCAATGCAGCCAAGTTTTGGAGGTCGCAGCTCTAAATTATCATTTGACAAGTAAGATTTTGATAATTAATTTTACCGCTGGTGGTATTGAAGCAATACAGTTCTAATTATGGTAAATTTTTTTTACAATATTGCAAAATGTTATATCATGTTGCTGAACTTGAACTCACCAGAAGAATGTGAAGCAAAAAACAGTTATATAACCTGTGATCGTTGCACTGAGTCGGTCCATAAACAGTTATATGAGCTACATCAGATGGAAGACTATTGTAGAGGTTAGTAAATTGTATTGTAAATTACATCTAGTTCATTTTTTGTTCATAAGACATTTCTAATATATATATAAATAATTTTCCATTTGAATTAAAAAAATTTAATCAATTTCTGGCTTTCAGAACTTAAAACTGGAGCCGCCCGCTGTCCTCTCTGCCACGATGATGTTCACCTGCCACTTGATGGTGGATGGAAGTTGCATTTATTGAGCTCATCTGGTTGCCCTGGCAATGCTCGGCGAAGAACAAAAAAGCAAACAAATTAATAAATTAAATTTGCATTTCATTCGCTAAAATTTATATGTAACACCGCAAAAACTTAACTAAACTGCGCTCTATTGCCTTTCTTCGAAAAATCAAATCAATTGATATTTTCACAAAACAACTAATAAATTCAAAATAACATTCACATTAATATAATTATCGCTCTTTAGGGAAATGTGCAATTTTAAATTAAAAAAAAACAAATACAATTCAATTTATTATTACAAATAAAATTCTCATCACAATTTTTGAGCTTACATTTAAAAGACAAATCGTTAAAAAAACGCAAATAAAATTTTAAATATATTTTTAGTCATTTTAAAAATAAAAAAAAAATCAATACAAAATCAGTAAACATAAAGAGTAAAACTACGAAATAACCGTCACAAAAATATAAATTCATTACAAAACAAAATTAGATAATTGACTATGTTCTTAATTAATATAAATTTAGTTTAATTCAATTATTTATATTTCAATTACAATTGTTTCCTATTTTGTTGCTTAGCTTTAAAAAAAAATTAGTTAGTTGAGTTCTCCTAGACATAGACTACAAATAATGATTGTGTTAACTGTTTCTACCACGTTGTTCTTGTCCATGTTTGGTTTAAGTTCATTAAAAGTCGAAATATGTACTTCTACTAATAATTTATTAATAATATATGTAACTACAAATATTTGAAACTATATAACTAGACTATACAAAAATATTCTTATGCTGTAGAGACTTTATATTTATTTACTACATACTTATTATATTTCTATATATAATTAATTGTGATTAATTTTTTTGATTTATCAAATTATTACGTCCGTTTTTACAAAAAACCCATCCATTTCAGTATAAAATATTGCATAAAAAATAATAAACAAATTATACGTACATTATGTAACATAAAATAACTGAAAGTGAGACATTTGAATAAAACTACTATATGCAACAAGTATGTTACGTGTTGAAATATTTTCTTTCGAAAAAGCCCCTGATGTTTTAGAACTGAACGGTTTTTTAGAATCTTAGAATCTTCAAGTCGCAATGAGGCGTGCTGAAATTGCCAATTTGTGTGAATATGGAAAAAGAACAGACAACAAAAGTGTATTAAATACTGGTAAAATATCGGTTAAGGTTCTCGTCTTCACTATTTAGAGTTAGTTCCGAATCAACCAGGAAGATGGCCAGACGAAAAATTACCACCATGAGAGTACTATAGAAAATTTATATACAATGGTCGAACCTTTTTGTTTCGCTATCCCTGAATGGCTGAATCCTCAATCCCTGATACTGATGAAAACCAGTTCGTTCCAACGAAAAACTATGCGATGACAAAGAAAATTATGGTGCAAACTAGATGGTATAATGAAGATTAAAGCAGCGTTCACACGCAGACAAGACAATGGGACAATACTCCATTGTCTTGTCAGAACTTCTTGGACAGGGTTGGATGATGTCGACATTGTCATCAGAGAAAGCTCGGCAGGCTAGCTCGGAGGACAATGTAATGACAATTGCCTTGTCCTGGAAACAATTGTTCACATGGAACAATGATTGTATTGTCTCATTGTCTTGGCCTCTGCATTGTCCCATGTGAACTCCGCTTTACTTTCATCTTCATTCTTCCTTACTATAATCTCCAATCTTCATGGCATTTCCTGTAATCAACTTTCTTATATTTGTCTTCCCTTTTTCGAACAACTATTTGCAGATGACGATGCACTCAAGGGCGTTCTTTTATTGACTATCGTTAACTATCGTTGTTGTGTCAAACAATTTGGTTAAAGTGTCATTGTTAGACTTTGTTGGGATTGTTACTGTTTCATTTTGGAACGATTTATTGTTGGACATTGTTAATCTGTCAAACAAATATACAAATGAATACTTAATTAAATGCAGAGTTTGCCATCGAAAATAGTTCTATTTGCAATATCGTGGCAAAAGATCATGTTTTTAATCATTGTCAATCCACTTTAAATTTTAAACGCCACTAAAACCAAACAAAATTGTATGAATTTTGAATTTGTATTTGAATTCTAAACGAGCTTTGACTTTGACAGATTGTTGGAAATAGTTACAAATCGTAACTATTTGACACTTCAACAATGCATTTTGGAACAATGTTTTCCTGTCAAATAGTTACGAATCGTAACTATTTGGCATTTTGGAACGATAGTTAATAAAAAAACGCCCCACTGGTCCATGTTAAGACATCTATATGTTCGAACAGTTAGTCCATAGAAAAAAAGAACTGCGACTCGTACCGAACATGCCCTGCAAACCCTCAAATTTTATTTTGTGTACTTATGTGAATACTTGTGAAATTCGTGTGAGAAGCAGAGCCAATCCGCCATACGTTTCATGCCCACTTAAATGTTAACGTATTAGTAGTCTCATAAGAAATGTACAGGGACCGGTACACATATGTCGCTAAACGGGTATTTTTTCAATCAAACAGTTGCCGTTCTTGTTTCTTTTTTCTATGAGGTAGCCTTAAGAAACTTATTGTAATTGCAGACATAATATTGAACCAGTCTATCGGAAACATTTAACTTATGGGTAGTGTTTTTTCTTGGGAATTCGGAATCACTCCAAAATTCCGATCCGGGATGCTAAACGAACAAGTTGTGTACATATTATATTCTGAAGTTTGTGTTTCATTATCATATTATTATTCAGTGAGCTTGCTCTAGCTATGCAGAAAAGAAAGAAATGATATTGACTTTTAAAGTGAGTCCGTGTGTGCGTGCCTCTGTTTTGAGTTGCGTCTCTACTATTAAGAGTAAGTTACTCACAGTACACATATCTAAGGTAATATCTTTAGAAGTTTTATTTTTGCAATCTTCTGCGCATCTGTCAAAATCAAAGTAAAATGGCGGTCGCCAGAGACCATTAGCTTGTTTATTTATTCTGAAAAATGGATCTCGTGGCTATATTTTAAAGTATTTGTGGTAATTAATTTATAAAAATGCTTTTTAATAAACAAGTAAATAAGAAAAATATAACAAACGTGAGGTGTGTAGTTTTGTTCATACATTTTTTTGATGTAGGTCTCTAACAACCACCATTTTTAATACAAAGTGACAGATCATATTTTGACAACCTGCGCAATACATTACCTTAGTTATATGTACTGTGTTAGTTACTGATTAGCCGTGAAGATGGCCAGAAGTCAAATGACATGCATGATAGTACTATACAATGATTCTGACTATGAGAATATAAACGATTGTCTCTCCTTTTCAGAACGAAAATTTTGAGATGCATTATGCTTTCGGACTGTTCTGGACTATCAAACAAAAATTTTGTTATTAATTACATATACGACTAATAATGATAAACATGTGTTGCAGAAATATAACTTTATGTAACTCATATATTCTTTTTCAAAAAAATATCTATATGCAAACTAACTTTAACTTTGAAGAGCTTATTTCTCACCGCTTGAAAAGAAAATTGACCCAATTTTTTTGCTTTGATGTAAGTATTTTGTATTATATCACGCAAATCTCGTTTTATTAAATTTCAAATTATAAACCTACACAGCACTATTTTTAACTACTTCAACCACTCTGATATTACAAACACTCCTTTTTTACACCACCTTACCGACAAAGCATGCGTTTAGTTGGTTTCTTTCTAACAACAAGCACTTTAAAAGCCTTTTGCTCTTTCTAACAATTATTTTCACAAACATCATCTGACAAATTGACATTTTTCGCACCACCACTACGACCACCCTACAAAAATTTAATTTATCGCACACAAATCTAATTTCTTTTCTAGTCTCTCTTCTAGATTCTAGTTCTAAATTTTAATTCAAAAAAGAGTGCCGAAGGAAAGTTATCATCTGACGCAAATGTAACCCGGCTTTTAGTTAAACAATTTACAAAAAAAAGAAAACCTAAAAAGTTCAATTAAAAAAACAATCTACCTCTATTTCTCACGTTGTCCTGTAAAAAGGAGATCAACAGAACAAAGAAGCCGAGAAGCGTCGTTTTCAACGAAAAAAGAAGATTTGTTTTAATTTGCAATTCCAAATTACGTCTAATTGAGTTCCTAAATTAAATAGAACAAGCTAAAATTAGTATATTAAATCGCCATGACGCTTCAGGAAATCATAGATTACACCTACCTGACGAAGGAACACCTCACCGGATTCGATAACTACAAGGTGAGTGTGCTTTGCTTTGGAGGAGATGTAGTGGAGATGATTTGCTACTAGTTGCAGGAACTCTATTCATGAACAATTATTATTTACAGTACAGTGCCAGGGACACATCCCCCCTAAGTATTTATGTTATGCACCCCTTTTGGGACTGGATTGTTCAGGTAATTTGAATGTTGTGTTGCAAAACAAAATTCATTTAGTTAATAATCAATAAAAATTATGAATGCCACATGGCAGTTCTTCCCCAGATGGATAGCACCCAACTTAATGACTTTCCTCGGGTTCCTATTTACCTTTGCCAACTTTATTTTTCTCTCGTATTATGACTGGAATTTTTTTGCAAGTTCTGGCGAACCAGGATACACTCCTATTCCCCAATGGGTATGGTTGTGTACAGCGATAAATATATTTCTAGCTTACACTCTGGACGGTATCGATGGAAAACAAGCTAGAAGAATCGGTTTGGCAGGGCCGTTGGGTGAACTCTTCGATCATGGACTGGATTCCTATACTGCTGTCCTCATTCCCACTTGTCTATACAGCATATTTGGCCGCTGTGATGCATCAATTCCACCCATTCGAATGTACTACATCTGTATGATGGTTTTCTTTAATTTCTACGTGTCCCATTGGGAGAAGTACAACACAGGAGTATTATATCTACCATGGGGCTATGATTTTAGTATGTGGGGATCGACAACTATGTACCTGATCACGTGGTGGTATGGCGTTGGATTCTGGAAAAAGGATTTACCCTTCGGAATCCCTTTAGGAATTGCCATGGAGTTTCTATTACATGTGAGCGCAATGGCTAATATGCCGATGGTAGTCATCAATGTGTACAAGTGAGTCATGATTTTTCTAAACAATACCGGTGATGATTAATTTTGTTTTTATCCAAATATTTTTAGTTCGTATACACAAAATACTGGAAAAATGCGTCCATTCGGCGAGGCAATTCGACCAATTTATCCATTTGGAGCTTATATGGTGATGCTGCTTGTTTGGCCTTGGATATCACCATCGAACATCGCCGAAACCGATCCCAGAGCATTGTTTATGCTGAGTGGAACCATATTTAGTAATATCAGTGTGAGTACATTATTATTTATTATTCTTTTTTTAACGAGCAAGGGAACGAAGATAGTCTAAACATGTCCGCATTTATACAAGTAGAGGCCCTAAAGTGGTACCAAGACATCAACATTTATTATTATTTTTAGTTTAAATTTTTTTTTAATTAATCTGGTTGACACACGTGGTACTATCCTCTATCTAATATCCAATTATGTTACCACATTTTATCAAAATCAGCCAAGCAATTTACGGGATATTATATATTAACAAAAAGCGCAGTGGATTAATATTCCCTTAAAAATTAAATAATTTAAGTACTTACAAAACGTAAGCACACGTGTGTCTAGTTTCTCTGGACTTAGTATCTTTTGATCGAAGGGGACACTTGTTCGACTTGCTTTTCTGATTTAAATAAAGCTTATTACATTATTATGATAAAAAAAAGAGAAGTCCGGCCTGAACCATTCGTCTACTTCATATTTATCATAATCCGCGACTGCTTTTAAAAGTAAATTCAATTTTTGCTAACTTTGATTCGATTGATATATGTAATCTCTGTTGTGCGATGAATGGTTAGAAGAAAGTACGCGATTTGGTATGCAATGTGGTGTTGATCGCATAAATCTTTGCATACATTTTTCTTCCAAATACAATCTAATCTTTCAATAAGTAAACAAAGCAGTTTACAAATAGAAACGACTAATGAATGATTAAGCTTTTCGTTTTGTCTTGCTAATTCTTTCATACGTATGTAGATAAGACCCAAACAATACAAATTTAAATTACTACCCGAATCTTATCAACAAACAAACTTCTAGCAAAAAAAAAGTCGGTGAATAAACCAGATGTTTTTGTCTTATCGGATTTTTTAGTTTTTAACTATTAATTATTGTAAAGTAGTGTGAAATGTGAATCATCGAGTTAATATTTATAATCTGTTCTTACGTAATGTGGTTGTGTTAAGTGTTATTACCATAAGTTATAATTAAAATTTGTTGGTAACAGTGAAACCTATACAACACAATGTATGTGATTTAATAATGCAAAACAGAAGTACAAAAAGTTAAACAAAAAAAAATCCAGAGAACCTGCCCTATTTCGTGAAATAAGCTTTATAAGGCCTAAGTCTCAAAAGGAAAATGTTTACAGTTTGCACACTTTGCAGTTGTTTTTACAGAAATGTATGTATATGTGCTGCACGTATTAAGTATCACCAATGGATAATTGATGTGTTTTGATACAATTTTTCATTCTTGACTTTGAAACAAAGTAAAGATCAAAATTAAATTGTCAGTGTGTGTTGTCAAGATTATAACTGTTATTTGCAGAACCTATGTTAGACAAGTAGGTTGAAACAAACTTGTATCATGATGTATGAAATGTAGTCCTAAGGCTCAGTTTGGGTGCACTAGTCTGAATTTTGTAAATCAGAGCCACACAATATTCGATGCATTGATTAGCCTCTCTTTGAATCTTTAAATTGGAAAATACACAAGAAGGTTTAGGTTTCATTTAGCATTTTTTTCCAAAAAAAAAAAAAAAATAATATTAGTGATAAGTACTAATATTTCCGGCAGAAGCTTTTGGAATTTTCTTGTCTACTCTTGTCTTATAAAATGTATTATTTTATTTTAAGTGAAAGCTTGTTTTATATTTACAAATCAAAAAATTACTATAACCATGGCTGACGCCATCCAAATGCGCATCCCAAGGCCTCGGGCGTCCTGGTCTACACCATCCTTCCAACGAAAGCAAGGTGTACCGCGTTGACTTTCCGAGCTGGTTCCTTTTCGATCATGCGAGCCAGGTGCCAAGCCGACCGGAGTCTACCGAGCTTTACTTTTCCAACAACATCTGCTTCGAGGTAGATTTCATACAATTCATGATTGTATCTTCTCCGGAATCGTGCCCCTCGCACACGGAGTCAACAATTCTCCGTAAAACTTTACTCTCGAACTTTCAATTCATTCTCCACTACCCTGATAGTTGGACCAACACTTCTCGCAGACGTAGCCACCATATGTACTTAGTCTTAGTCTTAGTTCGTTTTCTTCTCTGGAATCGTGCTCCCTCGCACACGGAGTCAACAATTCTCCGTAAAACTTTACTCTCGAACTTTAAATTCATTCTCCACTACCCTGATAGTTGGACCAACACTTCTCGCAGACGTAGCCACCATATGTACTTAGTCTTCCCTTCATTAATATGCAGCTCCAGGTTTTGTGCCACCTGCTCGATCTGGATAAAGGAGTCTTGTACAGCTTGTTGAGTTCTGTCGGTGAATTCGATGTCGTCTGAGTAAGCCAATATCTGGCTAGACTTGGTGAGGATAGTCTCTATTGTTGACGTGCCAGAGTCACGCATTGTTTTCTCCAACGCAATGTTGAAGAGAATGCAAGCCAGACCATCCCCTTGTCGGTGACCATTAAAGATGTTGATTGGCCAGGATTTCAATCCGGCTACTTTTACTTGACTTGTAATGTTGGCTATGTTCAGCCTACATAGTCGTGTCAATTTATTTGGGATGCCGAATTCTCTCATAGCCTTATAAAGTTCTGCAATGGCTATGTAGTAGGCGGCTTCAAAGTCTATAAAAAGATAGTATGTTGGAATATTAAATTCCAGACTTTTTTCCATCACTTGCCTAAGGGTAAAGATCTGATCAATTGTTGATTTGCCGGCCATGAAACCACATTGATATAATTTGCCGATTATGGTTTTAGCGTTTGGGGATATCCGTTCTTGCAGAATAGAGGAGAATATCTTATAGGATGTACTCAAAAATTGTATACCCATGTAATTAGTGCATTTTGTTATATCTCCCTTCTTATATATATGATGATGCGTTTTCGCCAGTCTTTTGGCATTTCTTCGTGTTCCCATACGTGTACTATGATTTCATGAATTTCTTTATGTAGTGTTGGCCCTCCATGTTCTGAATAATTCATTGCGAAACACCAATAAAGTAAACCGGAATTTTAATTTGTAATCGGATTTAATATACATGTCCTTAAGACTAATAAGCCCCTTAAGTTAGTATCGGTTTAAAATGTTTTCCTTGCTCAATTTTTCCTTTTTTTAATTATCATCTTCAACATGACAAAAATACATTTTCACTTTCATCATTTCACATAATTCACCTCGAAGAAAGGTTACGTTTTTTTTTTTTTTTAATTCCGTTTTACATCTATTTTCAGTGCCGTCTAATTGTTTCACAAATGTCTAGTACTCGATGTGAAGCTTTTCATTGGATGACTCCGATATTCGTAATTTGCATCGCTCTCGGGCTTTGGATACCATTTTTCGAACGTTTCTTTTTGTACGTACTATTAATAAGTACAACACTTGCCCATTGGCATTATGGCGCTAGTGTAGTCAACCAAATGTGTGAACATTTCAATCGTATATGTTTCAAAGTAACCTCCAAACATCCCAAAAAGGATATTGAACTCTTGAGAGCAGATTAATAAAAAAAAAAACGTCAAATCATCTACACACGATAAAAGCTGCTTCTTGAAGTGTATCTACGAATAGATATTGTCTTCTTCGTAGAATAAGAAATGCCCCGCTTTTGTAATATTTTCCAATGCATTTATCTGAGATTATTTAATTAGTTATTTCTTTTTATTTTCATGTCTGTCTATATCATTGTAACGCATTTCGTTTGTTTAGTTATTAAAGTATTTATTCAATATAGATTGCATTTACACACACACACAAAAATATATACATACTATATTTTAAATAAGTTAGTTTATTAGACATTTTTAAAAAAATGCATACTCTAGAGTGTTCCTCAAAAAATACAAAACAAAAAAAAACAGATGCTATACACTCTCCATGTGAATATTGTAAAATAATGGTAATAAAAAAAGAATTCAAAGAAAATCAAGAAAACTTCCAGGTAGAAAATATTTATAGAAATTTATTATTATTAATACAAATTAATAATTCTACATCAAGGCGTTAATTGAGTGTGTACTACTCTATGTGCTATATTATATTTTGTTTGTATTAACATTTTTTTGTCTAGTCGATGTTGATTTTGGGGGCAATTTGTATGCTCACATAAAATTATTATGCCACTGTTTTTTATCACACACAAAATACACGAGAGAGCGTTTTCTTTTAACACATTTTGTTATGCAAATCGAATTTAGATCTAAAAAAGTATTATTCCCTAGCCTCATATTGAACACACATTAACCGTTAACATTAACTTAATTTATTAAACATTTTATAAACCATGCCTTGGTTTTTGTGTGTTTTGTAGCTTTCAAGTTAAGTCTTCATAGTTTTGTAAGTTATAGTTTCGACAACATGCACATGATCAAAGCCTGAAATACGAGGCATGAAACATCATATTTATATGTATATTATTATTTGACTAAAGAAACCTTTTCCAAAGGCTGAGCCTTTTTGGAAATTCTATTTTATACAATCAAAGCACAAAAAAGTAATACAAACATAAATCGACAGAAAACTATGGATGTGTAAACAAAAATATTATTATTATCAGATTTTGTGTAATTATTTAATTCAGTTTGACTATATTTACATACTATAGGAGTATAAAAACAAAATAAATATAAACTTAACTGTAAAGTAGTTCGTTTTTATTGTTTAAACAATGACACGGGACGTTTAGATTTTGTGAGCGAATTTAGGTAACTTTCAAGACCCTTACATTCTTTGGAATTTTTAGTCCGTTCTCGCGGGACTTCTAACATCATAAACCTACTAACTGAATGACGTCCGAAGAAGATAACTATGCATGACGAAAACTTGGAGACAGTAAAAGACAATGTTCACAGAGGGATTTAAGAAAGAGACAGAAGAAATAAAGCAGAAACATTGGAAAGAAAGCATTTGAGACGTTTTTTTTTTTTTTTATTGATGAAAGACTAATTCTCGCACGATTAACGATTAAACTCATTTTTGCGGCCAATCCACCACAGACGGGTAATGTACAGAAAATAAGTTTCATTAAAGAAAGTTTCTGAATTAAAGAAAAAAAATTCTATGCTTAGACCTCCCCACTAATTTCGTTAAAGCAAGGGCGGGCGATCAGATAATATTACTTGCGATTATAGGGACTATAAGGCAAGTTATGCATTCGTAAAAAAAAAAAAATTCTAACAATCAAACATGATATTACGATGATAGAGAAGTCAAAAAAAGTGGGTCCGGAAATTCCGTCCGTCTGTCTGTCTGTCTGTCTGTCCGTATCGATATCTACAGCCTAAACGGTTGGGCCGATTTGATTCAAACTTGGTATATAGTATTTTTAGAGTGCTCTACCCGACAGTTTTTGGAATTGGCATTCTAGCTCCAAAACTAACGGTACCTGCCATATAACTTTTATTAAAAAACTTATTTTTCTCGAAAACGGCTCCTACGATTTTGATTAAACTTTCAGAATGATGTTTTCTGTGCAAAATCTATTTTTTAATTTTAATGGATTTTTCAGAAAAAGTTTTATAACGGTACCTCCCATATGACCGGTTTTTTAAAATCAGACTTTCTCGTTAACTAATTGACGGATTTTGATGAAATTTTCAAAATATGTAGTGTTTTATGATTTAAATAATATTGCTTATCAAAATTTTCAAAAACATTTTTTTTTAAATTTTAATAATATTTTTAAAAAAAATATTTTGTTTTTTGAATATTTTGAAAACGGATCTATAGATTTTTTTTTTAATTTTTCTCCTAGTATAAACTATAGATTTCTTAAAATTGACATACTAAAAAAAATTTTAAAATATGTTTTCGAAAAGTTTTTCAAAAAAAACATTTTTTTGAAAAAACTGGTCGAACGATTTTGAAATGAAAAATTCATAAAATAGAAAACAGCAAAAGAAATAAGATGGCTTACAACATTTTTTCCAAAAAACGTTATGAGTAGTGTTTTTTTGAATTCATACATTTTTTTCCCCAACATTTTATTTCATATTGCTCGGCTAAGCCCTAGCCAAGCCATTAGTCAAATAAAAGAAAGTGACAACCTACATTACATACATACTTACGTATTTTAAAGTATTTTTCATCATCATAAAAGCACAGAATAAATAAGGAAGCCTTTGATAAACACACAAAAACAACTAACAAATAAAAAAAACTATTCGATTACTCCTGAATGCAAAAATTTCAATCGAGAAAACAAAAGTTTACACCTTCCTATAAATAAACAAAACCACTGTGTTAGTTTTAATATTGTCTCTATACCTACTGGCTTAACAGTAGTTGGAACACGTATCTTAATTTTAGTACCTACCTTCCTTCCAACCTTATTATAGGTACCTAAATCCTTTATATTCCATTGGTCCCATATTGGGACGTATAAAGGTCCCTTTACCTAGCATTATTGCCATACTGCTGATTCCGACGAATCTTTATGCCAGTTGTTCAAATTTTTCCATACCAAAATGAAAATTTAACTGAAAAAAGTCCTTTGTATCTTTCTATTAGCAAATTATATTATAAACAGTAAGCAGCAAGTGGAAAGATAATACTACACTAAAAAACTGCAAAAGCTAACAATCCTATATATTTATGTGTTTATCCCTTTGTCGTGACGCATGTTCGTTCGAGCTTCACCCCAAAACGATTCTAAGGAAGTTGCACGTCATACAAAAAATATTAAAATAAAATCTTTGTCAAAAAGACGCCTGCACTTAAAAAAGATTAGCACATAAGAGCAAGTACGTGCGACCCAGTCGTGCCTTTTATTTTTTATTTGTTTTTGGTTTATGTTGTTTTAAAGCCGTTAATTATGATGACAAATAGCTCATTAGATTAATGCTATTCTTCTTACTATTTCAATAGTAAAAACTTTCATGTTTCATGTTTGTCATTTACAATCCTACAAATTATAATTAAAATTGTTTTTCACACAAAACCTGTGCGTGACACTTTTCAATGTCGAGCATGGAAGCCTGTTATAAAATAAAGCAGTTGATATTTCAAAAGTCATAGAACGGAACAGATCGAAATTAAGCTGCATTTGTTTTTGCGGTTAAGGTTGTAAAAAAACCACTGAGGTGGAAACTCCTAGGAGTAGAACCTGTGATGATGTGTGATAGTCACAATAAAAATTTATTTTAACATAAAGTCGAAAGTGTTGATGCTATTTGAATGCTACCTTAAATTAAACAAATGTTATTATCACTACTTCCGAAGCTGGGTCCGTATTGGTAAAGAAACGTCAGCTTTGCCCGTTTCCCGTTTCCCTTTTCCTATTTTTATATTTAAAAACGAAGCGCTCTACAAAAAATAATATGATGATTCAATGTTTTTGCAAAGAGTTGCTTGTTGCTGGTATGTAAGGTGCCCTCACTCCCAGTGAATATCATCTATATTCCTGAAGAGTTTTGATTGTGACTTTACATTCGTATATATGTATATCAAAATACACTCAGCATTTTACTTAATTTCGTAATTCAATCCAAATCCAAACAAGAAATTCAAAAACATTTCTCGAATAAAATGCAAAACATTTATGTAAGGCGAAACATTCAAGATCCGAAATCGGCTCTTGCCTATCACATTGTAAGCAAAGTCCTTGACAGAAACAAGTAATATGTATGTGAACGTGGTAGGACCGATTTTGATAAAAAGAATACAAAGAAAAATGTATTATTCTAGATATTCTTCCAAGTAGTAAATCTTTAAACAAAATTAAAATTAAAAATGATGTTTCGATTCACCCTATTAAAACAAATTTCGCCCAAAATCAAAAACAAACAAAAAAAAAACTTTTACGGACCATCTGATTAATATTCCAGATACTACATTGACTGATTTCTCGTTGTCGTTCTCCAAATCGTCTTCCTATGTATATAAACAAGCCAAATACGATAAAGATTTATCATTCATTCCAAAATGTTACTATTCCCGGTCTAAATACGGTTAGCTAATTTGTATATAAAAAAAACCCCATCGTTAAATATTCACATAAACAACAGAAAACTACAAATCAAAACAATATTTATGTAAAACAAAAAATGTCATAAATATAGAGTTGTTGATTTATTTACCTTTCCTACATAAATTAAAAATACATCTAATTATTTCCCCTTGTTAAGTGGAACGCTTACGTAAAAAATTCTTTTTTTCTTTTTTGCCACCACAGTCGTTTGGCACACTAAGATCAATTAAATGGCTTACAAAGCTAAAGTATAATAAAAGTCAGTTCGGTTGTTTATTTATTTGTATACTTAATAACCCTCAGCAAATCGGCAAACCCCATAGCTATCTCGCTTTCTATCCGGTCCACATTCCTCATTGGCTGCGAGTAGTTTTAGTTCGATTTGCGTCGTTTTTGCACTCTCGTTGCTATTGTCATCGTTGGAGTATTTGGGATATTCGGCTGGATGCATTGATCTCGAGTGTAAGTCTAAGGTTTCGGAATTAAAACGCAAAGGATTAAGTGGTGGATAGACGTAGTTGTTGACAGCTTCTTCTAGTCTATCGTTGCTTATAGGTAGATCGCCTGTTCGGGATTCCACTGTCTCTTCGCTATCAGTGTTGTCGTCGTCAAGGGTGCTGAGGAGTTGTTCGTCAAATATAGTTCTTTGTCGAGGTTGGACTCGATTGGAATCGAGTGACAGGAGTCCATAGAGTCCACCTTGGATTGCTCGGGCCATTCGGAAGAAGTTTCCATTGGAGTCCATGAACTTACCGCTACTCTGAGCTGATTGAGGTGGAAGGGCTTGAATTACAGTTGGTTCGGCTTCCAGATGGAATGGTTTTATCAAATGATGATAAGAAAGTGGATATGGTGGCGGTAGGACGTCGACTTGTGGGCCGTGTGGGTGGTGTGGTTGGAATTGCTGTTGAAGGTGTTCTTGTTGCTCCAAATCTGAATGAGAACTGGATATGTCCACTCTATATGGAGTTCGTCCTTCGATATATTCAGCAAACCTTGCAGATGGTTGATGCTCGTCTATAATGATATGAGGGGTTGGTTGCTGAGATTGATGGTGACGACCCAAATAATTAAAATTTTGACTTCCTGCGCCAGACTTCAAAGATTGCCGGTATTTAGAGCCTAATAAATCCTGATGATATTTTTTGTGAGAAGATTTAGTTCTTTTTGTTGATTTGGATAGTAGATCAAGTAGATTGACGCCATCCACAGGACTTGGGGGAATAAAAACTATCATGAAGTTTTCCAAGTCAGCTCTAATATTGTACTGCCCCTCCTGACGCTGATCGTATGTAATGATGCGTCTTTTCGGATCAATTGTGTTCTCCTGCTCTGGTTCGACAGGAACAATGCCAGTAGACGCTTCCATTTCAATTGGAGGTTTTGTGGCTTCGGTTATAAGTTGCGTAGCTTCTGGAGCTTCTGTTGGTTTCGATACTGGAAGTGGTGTAGGGTTCTCCTGGATAACAACTGTCGTTGCAGGTGGTGGGTCCTTTTCTTTTTCGGAAATTACTGTTGTAGGCTTTTCTTCCAACTGCTGTCCACTACATGCCACTAAAAGCACAGCACAGATTATAATTCGCCACATTTCTTGAAATATCTTGCAACCGGACAAATTTAACTCTACTCACGGCCAAGTTCAGAACCAAACTGATCGTAAGTACTGCTGCTGCGAACGAAATTACCTCACAGAGTGGCAGTGGATATTGTTTCTCATATTTCTGTCTAACGAGAGTTTAGTTTTGTTTTTGTTGTTTCCTTCTGATTTTTCTTCTTTCCTTGGTTAATTGTGTTCGGATGACAGGTTTTCCAGAATGTGACTTTGTGCACTTTTATCTTCCTGGTTTAAAATGCTTATTTAAGTTGGTTGCTTTGGAAACAGAAGCAATGCACCTCTTTCATCAGAGTCCTCTGTGCTTCTTGTGGTAAAAGTGATTTGGTATTCTGGAAGCAAACACTGCGTGGTTTGGACAGTTGCGGTGCGGTTCGAATGCGATGTTAAGATACTTGTGTATATAGTAATGGCCTAATAGCTGTGGAATGATTTGAAGTGATGTTGAGCGTTTGGTTTTTGACCACAGTTTTGTGGTTTGCATTCTTTTCTTTCTTTTGCTGGAGGTGTTCTAAGCGATTAAGACCAATGAACAGTTAGATAATCGTATGATGGAGGAAAAGTTCTAAGAATGGCACATAATATCAATTTTGTATTTGTTTCTTTTAAATTGAAGACCACTAATTATTCATTTTGTTTTTAATATAAACTTTCAAAATTTAAATAAAAATAGACCAGTATATTACGGTAGGCCAATGCCCTGAGTTTTCTTCTTCATTGTATTAGGTCAAGATTTAGAATAAAAAAGGGCAGTTACAATTTTCATTTATTTTTTTGTTTAAAGACGAAGAAAGTCCGTACGTATATTGAATATTGGTTAAAAGCTGTAGATAAGCTAAATAAATAACTCTTGGAATTGAACGGTCTCCAGAAAAAAGTTTTGTTAATTTCCCAGAACTGTTTTAAAAAAGAAAATTCCCAAGTATTGAGCATCGTAAGATCCTTTGATTAAAATATCATCAGCTTCAACAAAACTTCCCTGAGCGACAGACTGGCCATAGCATTAAGTGTAAGAACGTGCGACCCATAAGCAAATGTTTTCGATTAAAAAGAAAGGAGACAAATATTTTCATTTTTTTTTTGTAAATAAAAAGATATTATTTTTAGAATAATTTGACCTAAAATCGGCGTAATAATAACCACATTTGGACGGTTATTCATGAAAGCTCAGGTCCGTTTAGTCGAAAAGTCATTTAAATCGCGAAGACCATTATTACTTTACACGCATTTGTAAAGTGGGTTCATTAACACCTGCTCTTACAAATACATCTATACATATTGCCATGACCATGATGACCACTATAGCGTTTCCGTTCCCTTTTCCGGTGGCCCAGATTCTCTTATTTTTTGGTAGAAATCTCATTTAGCTTTTTTACTTGATTTTCGAATTAACATTCGCGTATCGTGGTAACAATAACAATAAATGATGTCGACAAGAACGGACAGCCAAATTTGGATTTCTCTGTCAAAGGCGTGAAATTTCTATTTTTTTTTGACACACCACAGCATAGTGGGATCAGAACTTCATAACAAGACTAAGAAGATCATGAAGGAAAGTCACACCAATTTGTAAAAATAGAAAATCACACCTTTGTGCTAAGTTTATTTTCTATATAGACTTAAAACGTGCGCCTGCGGAAAACTTTGCTGGCAAACTTATGCTGCCTTATGAGAGATCATGCGCAGTTTCTTGAACCCATTAACATTCATTAGCTACATGTCAGTTGAAAAAAAAAACATTGTACAAGCGACGACGGTCAAAAGGAAGATCAATTTAAGTTGCGTGACCGTGGACGTTATCATGGTCAAGACCTACTTTGTATTCTCTCTCTTCTGGCAAAGGGATTCTTCTTCATACTTAAGTGGCTACCAGAGCAGGAAGTAAACAACTTTGTCCAAGAAGTTAAATGCAAGGCGTACATAAATATTCTCAATGCAATAATAATAAAAAGGATGTGCTGAGGATGCCCCATAAATTCTTAAAGAGGGGGAATTGTTTTAAACATTTCCTGCTTTGGACGACTTTTCTAAAGATTCTGTATGTGTTTTATTTTTAAGTGGACCACACTGGCACTTGCTCAATATTTTATTGAGTTTTCCTTCTTGAGCAGTCATTGAACCTGATTTTTTTTATTTTATGGATCAAGGTGGTTATGATGGAGGTAATTGCATAATATAATATGGAAGTAATGTGCGCTGCTGCAATGTTTAACAATCAGATAGTAACTTAATCGATTTAATATCTTGTAGGTTACACAAGAAATAGTTATTTGACTAAACTGTTGAGCTTACATGCAGTTAGAGAATGATTTACTGTTTATAACATGAAAAAAAGACGAGATGAAGTCGATTTTTTGCAAAGTTCAAAATGCATTGCAGTATAATTTAGATTACCTGGAATAGAATTCACAGATTTATTATAATTAAAAAAAATAAGTCTTTGAAGACTTAGTCCAGTCCAGTAATTTCGTTTGAAAACTACATATCTATATATTTACCTAAATACTTTACACTCGCGGTTATAGTTATTATACTTACTTATTTACTTACTTAGGGGGCGCTACAGTTCAGGACGAACCTGGGCTTCAACCAACATGCCTCTCCAGCCAGCTCGGTCTTTGGCTAGCTGCCTCCAGTTTCGCACTCCAAGTTGGTTGAGGTCATCCTCCATTTGAGCGCGCCACCTAAGGCGAGGTCTTCCTTGACTGCGTCTACCCTCTGGGATGGAATCGAAGATCCTGCGAGCCGGAGGATTGTTGTCCATTCGCTCTACATGACCTAGCCATCTTAAACGTGATATGCGTATTTTTTTGACCAGGTCAATGTCGCTGTACAGCTCGTATAGTTCTTGGTTGAACCTTCTCCTCCAAAGCCCGTTAACGCAGATAGGGCCAAAAATCCTCCGAAGAATCTTACGCTCGAAACGACTAAGGATGTCTTCATCCGCTTTAGATAGAGTCCATGCCTCGGCGCCATAGAGCAGGACTGGGATGATTAGGGTCTTATACAGAGTCTCCTTTGTTTTTCGACAGAGGGCTTTGCTACTCAATTGCCTTTCTAGCATATAGAAACAGCGATTGGCAAGAGTAATTCTTCGCTTTATTTCTGACGAGATGTTGTTGTCAGATGTTAGCGGATCCGAGGTACACAAAGTCCCTAACTACCTCAAAGTTGTACCTGTCTATTGTGATATTTTGTCCAATCCGCCGGTATTGTGTGTCCCTTTTTGTGGACAGCAGGTACTTCGTTTTGGCCTCATTGACTGCTAGTCCCATCTAAGCCGCTTCAGCTTTAATGCTAGCAAACGTTCCAGTGACAGCTCGCCGAGTTCTGCCAATGATGTCTTCTCATGCTCTCTCTTTTTCTTTTGGAGAAGCCGGTGTTCTTCCCATCTTTTCTGCTCGTAGAGCTCGCGAGAAGCTCTCGTCTTTCTTTGCTGCCCGCTTTATATGCCTCTTGTTTGGCTGCATGGGCCTGCCGGCATTCGTCATCGAACCAGAGGTTTCGTGGTGGTGGTCTGGTGAAACCTAGCACATTAGTTGCGGCATCTCTGATGGCTTGTTGGCAGTGTTGCCACTGGTCTTCGGCACTTGATGCTGCCGGTACTGAATTTTTTGAAAGGTTACAGGATATTCGATTGGCATAGGTTGGGTGTTCGGGTTATTCGCATTCTGACCTTTGCTGCAACAAGGTAGTGATTCGAATCCATGTTAGCTGCTCGGAAGGTGCGAACATCCAAGATACTGGAGGCGTGTCTTGCATCGATTGCAACGTGATCAATCTGACTGACGGTTCTTTGATCAATGGTGACGAATTATGTGCCGCTGCGAAGTCAATTAGCCTAAGTCCGTTTTCAGACGTTGTGTCGTGTAGGCTATGTTTTCCGACAGTCCAACCAAAGATTTCTTTTTTACCAATTTTGGCGTTGAAATCGCCTAGTACGATCTTAACGTCGTATTTAGGGCATTGCTCATAGGTTTTGTCGAGGAGCTCGTAGAAGTCATTCTTCGTGGCGTCATCTTTGTCCTCTGTGGGGGCATGAGCGCATATTAGGCTAATGTTGGCGAATTTAGCCTTGATACGGATTGTCACAAGTTTACATGTCGAAAACGCAAGACTTCTTGCCTAAGTCTACCGCTTATGACGAATCCGCACCCAAATAAACGCTGTGGTCTTCTTGAACAATCACCGTAGTACACGTCACAGTTTTTCATCCTCCTTTTGCCCGGCCCATCCCATCGCACTTCCTGGATGGCAGTAATTCCTGCTCTGTAGCAGTCTAGGGCCTCCACTAGTTGTTTGGCTGCACCTGATCTGTTAAGAGTTCTAACATTCCACGTGCAGATCCGAAGGTCGTTGTCCTTAATACGTTTTTCCAGGTGGTCAACAGTTAATCCGTCCTTTTCCGAGGCTATTGGCTTCGCAACTTTTTCTTTTTTCCATGGAGGGCCTACTCCTTTGTTGGATTCCTTGGACAAAAAGAACCGGAGAATCCGGAGTCGGTAACCCACTTCGGGGATATGAGCGCTGCCGTTGGCCCATTAAGGGTTCATCCGCCACCAGCTCTATTTCAATGCCCTGACTTGCATTGAATTGTCCCAATGACCTTATCTCTAAATAAGTCGAAGTAGCTCATTAGGGCGTCTGCTTCGTTGACTGTTCACGCCACCGTTGGTCCAATTGGTTGGGCTCATCCGCCATACGTAGTCTTTCTGAGATCAGAACAGTCATTAAAGCAGAGCATTATAGTGTTGCTATTTTTTCTGTGTTCAACACTCGCGCTTATAAGTTTAGCAGGAATGTCCGGATGGACAGACCAGTACCCGGTGGTTACCGCGGGGAGGTAAAATAAGCACAATTGATGTGTACGAGATAGTGCAGCAACTGTTATGGCATTATAGCCCATAGCAAGTAAGTGACAAATTCATAAACATAAGCAACAATTTAGCTCTATAGTGGTTTTGAAATTTTGTTTTTGGAGAAGGAAATTTCAGTTTCTCGAAAATGGTACCGAAGATTTTCATGAACTTTTTGTAATTTTTTTTTGTAGTTATGGTAGGAATGGTATATCGTCTGTTCTATTTTTTTGTTTAAAACAACTACAGGTGGTACTTTTTTTTACGTTTTTGTTATTGTATCTTCAATCAATCATTCAATAGATATATTTTTCTATTACATACTTATTCTTCTTTAACCGACGGGTCGATTGTAATGATCTTGACTAGGACCGCAACTCTTCCACTTCTCTGCTTCCCCCGAAGGAGTTCCCCGGATTGAACTCAAAAAACGTAAGCAGGCCTCCCGGTTTTGAAATTTTCCATGTATGAGGCCAATTAATTGCAAGTGTCGTTGTATTTGTTTGATCCAGGACTTTTCTTATGCGATAATATTAGCTTTGTTCGATGTCTGCCCTGGGGCGCACTGGTGTACACTGGATTCGCACTGAGGTGTTTTATGTGACACTTTTTTCGCCCCAGTGTTTTTGCACTGTGTTCGATGTCAACCCCGAGCACGCACTGAGTGCACACTCTCACGCCCCAGGTTTTTGGTCGGTGTAAGAAATCAGTGCTGTCAAAATTCAAATCAGCTGTTGGTGCTTGGTGGTAGAAGTTTAAAACAAATTTTATTTTACAAATTTGGAGTGCAATATCTGATAAATATAAGATATTTTGTAGGTTATTTTGCAATTATTAAGTTATTTTTGTGATTTTAGATAAAATGCCGAGATATACTCTATCTGATGGAAATGGAAAAACTGTAGACTTTGTAAAGAAAATTAATACATATATGAAATGTCAAAAAACTGAAACTGTTGCACTGAGCTGTTCGATGTTAAATCAAACCCCGAGCAGAAACACAGTTTTTTGACAGCTAAACGAAATGCACTGACATTCCCCAGTGCGCACTGGGGCGGGGAACATCGAACAAACCTATTGAAACGTGGCACCGTACTTAGTTTTCGACACATGCATGCTGTGTTTTTGTTTGTTTGATATGTCTTTAACGACGCCGCCGGTGATTCTTTGTGTTAAACCGTGATTTGCATGCACGTGCACACTTGTGGGAAAGTTGTTAGTTGTTTAAGTGTCGTTAGGCATTTTTACGACAGCGGGTAGGCCGTACAGGAATATTCCACCACCTCTTTGCAAAGGGATGGTTATTAATATTTTAAAAACTATTTTTGACTTTCAATAAATTTAAAACCGATTTCATTATTTGTTTTAATTTTATGATCAGCTATATATTGATATGATAACAAACTCTACAAAACTGCTTAAAGAAACTAAAAAACACGATTTTATCAAAATCGGTCCTAGAACTTATAGATTCATCATAAATTCTTTAAGCTCGATGAATTTTGAACAGTCAAAGTTAAATTTCAATAAAAAAACTTAGTAATCTCTCAAATGTGGGTTTAAATTAAAATAACTAAAAATAACATAAATGCATGACTAAAGTCCATATATCAAATGAAAATAAAAAAAAATAAGGCAACCGAATTTGGACATTTCACTTCTAAAAACAGTTTAGAATATAGAAAGTTGTTTTCGCATTCGTCTGCTTCATTATAATGCAATGCATGATAAATAAAATAACACATCGTGGTTTTTAATAAAGCAAACAAACCCAAATAGCATAAACTATCTTCTTGTCTTTACTTAAGCAAAGTCGATCAAACCCAAGTCATGTGCGATTGTTGACCTCAGCAAAAAGATAAAATCAATCTTTAAACTAAGTTTTGTTCTGTGGTTAACCAGTTTATGCATCGACAGAAGAACAAGTAGAAGAAGATGGTCATAATGATGACACAAAATACATAGGTAAACTGTGATGCAATATTTTCCTCCCATCTGCAATTTGACCGAGGCAACTTGCGAGTTTGTGGTCACGACGAGTCGTTCCTCCTTCAAGCATCACTTCCGCGTTTGATAGAATCCACAAAGAACTATCCTGGTGCCTACATTTATGCCAAGTTGTCCAGAGAATGTTGTTTGACAAGAGTACAATTGAGAAAAAAAGATTGTGGGTCTTACGAGGGTTACAGAATTACATGATTGAGACTTCGGATTTGTAACGCAAATGTAGGAGATAGTGGTGTAAATGAGGTTGTTTTATTGTTAAACAAATATTTTTTTGCTAAAATATATGAGTGTGGTTTGCTTATCATTTCAAGGCTACGAATAAACAAACATTAAACAAAACGAATGATTTAACTATTTTTTATAAAAAGTTTTCAAAACTTTTAGTTGTTTTGTTTTTAGTTAGGTATATTTTCCAAACTTTGTTTGGACAAAAAAAAAAAGGTTGGTGCATGTCTTAAATAAAGAATGTTCCAGAAGACAATGCTCTTTATTTTACATCGACTTTTGTATTTTGCGTTAGCTGTCGTATAACTGTTAGAAAAAAATATGCAGTCACAAAAAAATGGTCCCGTCCATAAACCTACTTACCACCGTCTCCCCTACCTACTAGTCTGCCTACTTGTTGTTTTTTGCACGTAAATAACCCACCATCTCCAGAACAAATTTCCCCGATCCCAAAGAATTCCATATGCGGAAGAGGTTCCAAGCATAGTAGAGCCACCTTAGTAATTTTATTTCGCTTCTTTATGTACCTTGGATTACCAATATTCTTCTCCTTTCTGGATGTGATTCTTCTAACTATTTTAATTCATCCCACGAACCTCGTGATGGTCTGAATGTGGAGGCTTCGTTGCACCTCAGCCGGTGCAATTGATTTCAATTGAGTGGAATCCGTTCTAGGTGACGCACGGCACTACAGGGAGTCATTTTTTCTCTTCTATACCGTTTGAAAAATGTGTAAATTTAATTCCCGTTTGTTTGTCTTTCTGGTTGTAACCTCGTTGTTACTTTTGACGATAAATGCCAGACCAGCAACTGACAAAAGATCTCTAATCGATTTGCTAAGCTATGGCAATGACTACGATCTGAGATACGATCAGCGACAAAAAGGAAACGAGAATTTCAGATTGAAATTGGATGGCTTCTTCATCGGTGTGCCAGCTGAGGCGACTGGTCTATTTCTCACCAGTGAAGAACTAATCGATGTTTTGAGTAAGAATTCGAATTTTTTTATATTTGTTTTCTGTTGGTTATGAGTTTGTTGGCGGTTAATGCAGGCGAGGAGCTCTTGTTGGGTCGCCATGGTGAGAATCAAGGTCAACCTATAGAGAATAAACCCTCACAAAGTCAAGTTATTGCTTCGGAGCTAATACAGAAACAAGTCGAAAATTACCAGAGAGCTGAATTGGAAAAGGCAGAAGATGCTGTATTGTCTCAAAAATCAGTGGCCGAAGGTAGAGGACAGTTAAATCAAGGATCAAGGTTTGAATAAT
This sequence comes from Platycheirus rosarum, assembly GCA_963971375.1. NCBI lineage: Eukaryota > Metazoa > Arthropoda > Insecta > Diptera > Syrphidae > Platycheirus > Platycheirus rosarum. The sequence continues at coordinate 117,546,516 of OZ020510.1, forward strand.
ATTCGCTTCATATGAGTCTTTTTTAATATTTGTTGTTTTAAGGACAAAGGTATACATTATGAATCTGCTTGATTACATACGTAAAAATCGACGTAATTAATTGAATGAGCCTTTAAAAAAAAAAGATAAATAATGTTCTTATATTTAACGTATGAATAAGACTGATTTTACTGGTTAAATGTTTGTGGGTCAGGTTAACTTTTAAGAGCTGGAAAATAAAATTAATACCTTGTTGCTTTTTGTTGTTTTTATTCTCAAAAAAGCAAAGCAAAATAAAAAAGTATAACTTACCCAGATGGCCAAGAATCACAATGTGTTTTGTTTTTTCCTCTCCTTTAACCAACGATTGTTATGATCTTCACTGGTCCCATTATGTGAGGTTTGCTGGGTTGACGTAGCTTCCCGGTTTTGGATAAGCCCTTTTCAGAGGCCAAGTTAATGTAAATATTGTATTTCTTTGAACTAGGTGTTTTTGCGCCTGTCTTACTTCGGCCCTGTAGTTGGAACGTCGCATGCTACTGCCTTTTGAGCTGTTTTTTTTTCGGATCTATTGCGAATGTTCTACACCCAAAACCATAAACTTTTTGTAAATGAACCTACCAAGACGGTAAAATAAAAATATAAAAAAGTTGTTCCACGGAGCTCCATACGACGCGGAATCTTTTTCCTCATTCGTCCCTATCCTATCGGAGAACAAATTTCTGCGATCTCTTCGAAATCGAAGAATCACCGAGATGTCCGTTCCGATTCACACATCAGACAAATGTTTCGATGAAATGTAACGCAGTGATGCGGTGAAGCGCGTTCAGTAGACAATTTTTAACATTTGTGCGTTGAATTTCTTCCAAAGTTCTCCAACGAAGAATTGTTGCGAAATATGTTCCCAAATGGCAACTACTTCAAAATTTTAAATAAATTATTAAAAATATTTATTTTACGTATTCCGGTTCGGAAATTTTCCCAACGGATACCTGGATAGGACTGATTATCTTATAGATTGTCCAAAACAATGTATTATATTCGTTGAACCATCATCTATTCCTACTTTTCTCTGGAGCATGCATACTCTGTTCATCGAATATAGCTAATCTATCTAATCTATCTAGCTACATCGTCAGCATAGAATTTGATGCTAAAACGTACACAAATAATGGAAAGGCCGAGTGGCTCAGCGAGGTGTGATGTGACAACATGAGTCTAGAATATTTTTTTCCCAAAAAGCTCTAAGCCATTTCTAGCTTCAAATGAAGCAAAGAAGATTGTTTATGCCATTATTGATTAGAAAGATTAAATTCTAAGTGTTTAAATTCAGCTTTAGTTAACTGCAATTGACTTACTTTAGGGATTTAAGCGTAGCTTCTCCATTCCAGAATACGAAGGTGCCTGGAAAAGATACAGGAATTTGAAAGGCTATAATTTCCGTCTTTTGTTTTATTTTTCAATTAATTTTATGTACAATTGTCTTAAAACTAACTTACATATATGCAAGTTAAATCAATCATATCGACTCAACAACAGGAACCCAACCCACTTCAATTCAAATGACTCAAATGACAAATGGCATATTAATGTCATATTTTTGATTGCTTAATCTATTACATTTAATTTTTCATAAATAAATTAAATTAACTGTTTGGTTTGACGGTATTTGTTTATCCTGGACATTTTATTGGTTTTCTCTTAAAGCGGGGCTTCTTCATTGCTTATAATATCCTCGACTTAGCATTCTGTGATGGCTCGAACGATCATATAGCGATGCTTGGGTTCTAGTTGTTGCTGGACTTCCAAGTTCCTCAATATTTTCATAGAGAGCTGTGCATGAATTGATTTAAAATTAATGGATTCATTTACATCATACAGCTTCTTGTTTGGGACATATTTACCTGTTACTGGGGCCCTACTCTGAAATCCGATTCGAAAGTTAAATCGTTCGAAAACGGATAATTGATGCTCAGGAATCGGATATTCCGAAAGGAATATCCGAATTTTATTTTCTTCTTTCGCAAGGAATGCTTGAATGATGAAGAAAGAAGAAAATAAAATTCGGACATTCCTCGGCGTCAATTATCCGTTTTCGAACAATTTACTTTAGAATCGGATTTCTTTCAGAGTAGGGCCCAGGGGCAAGGGGAATTCTGTTAATAGCCCCGAAGTATCTTCCGACGAAAGGGATGTTGCGTATGTTATTGAGTCATCTGCATATAGCTTCGTTACTCGTTTTGTCGTTTTTGTCCTTGGGACCTGCTGGGCTGATCAGATGTAATTTTGTTAAAACGTATGGGGCGTGACTTGGAACCTTATGGAACTCCATTGCTGATCCTCTTTCTTGTCGAATATTCTTTGCCTAACATGTGCGTACAAAAATTTAAAAATTAGACAGTTTCTGATAATACTTACCAATTGCTCATGTACTCCTACACTTGACAGTTTAAATTAAAGTCCTTTTATCCAAACCGTCTCGAAAGCATTTTCGATGTGCAGTAAACACGCGAATGTCGTCTTCTTCTTGTCGATTTTCCTGGGTTACGTTTGACATTTGAGTGTAGTTCAAGAAGCGGTTGTATGGTGGTGTGTCGTCTTGTAAAACCATACTGAAATGCAGGAATTCAGGTATAATTTGCCTTTCTCTCAAGAAATAGTGAAGCTCCCCCATCATAAAAACTCTTCAAAATCTGCAGAGCAGCGAAATTGACATATGTACTTCGACGCTCGCCCAGTTTTTCTTCTGCGCAACGAGTTCCCCTCTTATCGTTTTCAATTTTTTGTGGAAGTAACTGTTGTTCCGACTTGGCAAGGGGATTATTATGTAAAAAAGTCACCGAAGATGGTCAATTTTTTCAGTCGTTTGTTGCAGCATTTCATTGATAGCATTCCTGTTTCTTATCATCACTCTACGCCGTGACTCTGATTTCCTAAAGTTTCGCAATTACAGTTTCTACCACCGGTTGCGCAGTTTTGTATGTGTAGAATATGTTTGAGGTCTAGTTGAGAGTGGCAAGATGGGCAAATTGGATGGCTTTCTTTTCGAAGAAGGTGTTGATGAGTGCGGCCGTATGGCTAAGGCGCATTCTTATAAAACACGTGTTCATTGGTTTTGTTGTTGTTGTTGGGAAGATTGGTTGGATGTTGTTTTAATTGATGTCACAGTAGTGATGGGTGTAGCTGTTCCATTCAATCAGAGAGTTTTGTCTTAGTTTTTGTTTAACATCGCGGAGAAGGTCGAGTCTAGTGATCGGGTCAAAATTGGTAATTGTGTTACGGTAGGCCTGGGTTGCCTCACAATCAGCAAGTTCATTACCTTTAATACCCTTGTGGCTGGGTACCCACATGAGTCTCACCGTTTGTTGATATCTTATGAGATATCTTATTTCGGATTTGCGAGATAATATTATTGTGGTGTGGTTTGGATTTCTTAAAGCCTGGATCACTGAAAGACTATCTGTGACTATGACAAATTTTTCGTATTTAATGTTTGCTATGCATGCGTTTATAGTTAGTTCTATGGATACTTTGTTATCTAATAATCCGATGTGAATTAGCGAGCTTTTTTCCAGAACTGATGCAAAGGAGGTATTGTGTGGTGTTTTGGATCCATCAGTGAAGACAACGGTCCAACGAGTTAGAAATGCTAATATACAAAGGAATTCAGTTTTAAATTAAAGTTAAAGAACTTTGTAAAGCTTTAGCTTATTTCTTTATCTGGCAATTAAACTGCAAGGATACAGGCACATTTCTTTACAAAAAAATATATATTTATGTCCATATGAAACCAAAAGCATTAAAATTGTCTAAACTTACCTTTCATAAAAATCTTCTAAAATAAAACGTGTACAATCAGTTCCTAATAAATGAAAAAGGCAAATCACATTTTGTTCAATAAATATTTATTACGTGAATATTTGCTTTTTGTTTATAATTACGAATAATATTTCTTATGGATTTACAAATGCTCTTTTTTATAATTTTTAAATCATAGGTAAACTTTGCATTTTCCATAGAACTTTTTAAACCAAAAAAATAGGAGTTTTTTTGACTTCTTTATTAATTTTTTTTTCACAATTTTTTCCTCTTGAAAGTTTCTGATCTATAATTTTTTTTTTCAATTTTATTCGTACATTTTTTTAGTATAAATTAAAAGAAAACATTTTTTTTTTATATTACATTTTAGATTTTTTTTCTGTGTGAAAATAGGAATTTTCTTTCGGTACAAAATTCTCATGCACACACAGCATACGATTACTCTTTCAAATACTCAAACCTTAAAAATATTAATAAAAGAAATCTCTCTTATTCCATTGATATGCAAATTTTATTGTTTTTGTTTTTTTTTTTTTAAGTAAAGTTAAAATGAACCAAGCAATTTTTTTATCTCAATTAACAACAGAAACATTTGTTTTTTTTTATTTTTATCCAAAATATCAGTCTTTCCCAAAAGCATGCAAAATAAGAAAAAAAGTTTAAATTAAATTAATTTGATTTTTATGTCTGCTAAAGGCTATTTTTTTTTTATTTAATAAATGTGTATGTTTATTGATGGACAATTAGATTGATTTTTTGTTTAATTTTTTGCTGCTAAATGTAGGTTTTTGAATATTTTTTTTTTGTGATTTGCTTTCTATTGTATATTTATAGACACTCATTTCTTTAAATTTGAATTAAATTTTCAAAGCATAATTTGTTATGAATTATTGTTTTTTTTTGTTTAATCAAAGATTACATTTTTTTTATGTTTACTTTTGGTTAAGCATGTTGTTTGTGTGAAAAGTTACATTAAAAATTGTTTGAAAAGCATTTGTATGCTTTTTTTTGGTTTATTGTACGAAATGTGTGAAGGAAACGTTCAGAACTGCAAAATATAAAGTTAGCAATGCAGCTTTTTTCAAACTGACTTCACTATCCCAAATATTTTTAATGCTTGAGATTAATTATTGTTAAAAATCTAATTTCCCTTTCACAACATTCATTATCCAAACAAAATCGTTTTCAAGTTCTTGTGTTGTGTTTTTTTTTAATGCAAAAATGTACTATTTCAATTAAATTTGAATATAATGAAAAAGCAGAGATTAATGCCCATTTTAAAATTAGTAACAGCTATTCAACCATCATCACACAAAAATTTCGCAATATGGCGTAGTCAATATTTGATCATCTATCATTATCATCGTCGTTCTTTTCACATCGAAGAAATTTAGTTTTTTTTTTGTTTTATTTTTATATCACAATGCGAAGAATTGTCTGTCTGCTTGTTGTTTAGAATTAATATTTATTTAATATTTTGTAAAATTTGTGTTTTCTTATCATTTTTTGTTTTTTTTTTTTTGAATATTTTATTAATAATAGTTTTTTTTTATTTTATCATTTTATATGTTATTAAATATTTTGTTTTATATTCAACTCTAACTACATATCACTTTGGACAAGAAGCGATCAAGTGCTTTGAAAGCTGTCGCAAATTAATTTGTTATTTTTTTTATAACTTGTATTTTTTGTATTATTATCATTTGTTTCTTTTATGTAAAACACACATATATATCATTTTTATATTTTCTTACATTAGTATATACTAAATGTGGATAAGTCAAAAAATTTTTTTTTTGTTTTTATTTTCTTTTCTTTTTGTTTTTTATCACATTTATGAGAAGAGGTGGTAAGTTTTACTATCCACTACCTAAATACTTAAATAATAATAAGTTTTTGTTTTAACTTATAATTTGAGTTTCTTGTTCAGGAAATTATTATTAATATTTAAAAAAAAAACACAAAAGTATGTCTGAATTTTTTTTTTTTTTTTTTTGTATTAAAGATCACTACTTTTTCAATTTTAATTTCAAAGAACAAAGTGTTAATTTTTTTGGTTAAACATTTAAAGCGATTTGTCATGCTTATGCATACGTTTAATTGCTTTAAGAATTTTTTTTATTTAAAATTGTGATTTCAAGTTGATTTTTGTGTTTCTTTTTGATTAAGTTTCATTTTAAAGTTTTGTTTTTGCATAATTGTTTTTTTTTTTTTTTTTTTAACTTCTGTCAAGCCATAAAACATTTATTAATTTAAACTACATTTCTCTGTTGAAAAATATGGGATTACGATAGTAAATATTAATTTTTCTGTCTCGACAGAGACTTTTTGTGCTATGTGTTTCAGCCCGAGTTGATTCGATTAAATAAACTTTTTCGTCGTATTTTAATGACTTTTTTACCATCGAGAAACCAAGGTTTTTTGTTTGGGGGATATAAGTTTAAATATATTTGCATGTGTTTTTGTTTTGTAATTTAGATTCGTTGGAATCACTTAAAACCCAGTTAATTAATTTTAGAATTTTTTTTTTGTTTGTTTGTTTGTGGGAAAATCTTTAGACAAGAATAATATTGTACGAGTAAAGTAGCTGCCATTAATTTAATTTGTTGTTGTTGTTCTTCGAATATATATGTAATTTATAATTATTTTTTATATTTTTTTTTTAAGTTTCAAAAACATTTCTTATCTTTACGTGTAAGTCTACAAATTTCTGCTTAAGGTATATTTTTATTGCTAAGGTTATTAGGTAAATTAGAAATGACAGTAAGATGGTTTTTTCATAGTTCTTTTGGGCAGAATTTTCTCTACAATCAATATGATTAAAGACTGTTTGTTTGTAATCTTGACGTCACAATTTCCCTGGCAAAAATGCTTTGTGACCGTCTCGCGGCATTCTAATACGACTGACATACATAGACAGAAACGACAAAGTTAATTCTGGTAAAAAATAACGTTTTAGTTGGGAAAAAAGTATTCCTCAAATCGGGTAGTTTAGTAAAAGTTACCAACTTGTCATCGAGAATGTCAAGTCGGCGTCTTTCCGCAATTATTGTTTCCGTAATTTAAAAAAGGAGCACCATATTTATCCAATAAACAGCTACCCCTTCTATTTGTTGTTACCTAAACTGTACAGTTCCCAAGTAACCATACTGTAAAAAAACATAGTCTAATTGATGATGATAGTTAAAAGGAAAGGACTCTTAATAGAATATTACCGTGATACACACAGACAAGGCTAGAATGTTTTTCTAGCAATTTGCAACAAAAACTACTCTGACTTAAATATCTAAATCAAAGCGAACTTTCCCACTTAGTTGACATTTTGGGATTCCAAGGTTGATTTCGTGCCTTTGGCCTGCGTAGCCTAGAAAGTATCGGCTTATGTTTCGAAATACGCCAAAATGCTTTGTGAAGAAGAAGACTCGTTGGCCACATATCACGATACAATGGTTACAAACTGCGGAAAATGTTAAACGCTGAATTAGAATTAAATACATCAACAAGACCCAAATTCAATACAACCGCTCTTAGTGACCCAAATATTTGTCGTGATTTTGCCACCACCCTTAACGACAAGGTGTCAAATGTGGGCTTAAATGTTAATGTTCCCATTGAGACGATGTGGGACACAGTTAAAAGGGTTTTTATGGAAGCAGGATCTGAAACGGTACCGAGGCAATCTAGAGATAGAGACACTTGGATATCCCAAGACACCTGGGACAAAATTACACACCGCAGAGCACTCAAAATAAATTTAAATAAGGAAACTGATGCTCATCGGAAATTGGTTCTGCGGAACGAGTGCAGAGCAGCTCACAAGGTAGTGCAGAGGTGTGTGAGACGAGATAGGAGGGCCAGATTGGACGAATTGGCGGAGAGCGCGGAAAACGTTGCAAGAAGAGGTAACGCAAGGGTGTTGTATAGAATTACTAGGTCAACAAAGTAACAACATCAACCACCCTGTTCTTGACACGAACGGTCGTATTCTAGTGTCAATAGAAGACCAGTTGCGAAGGTGGAAGGAGCATTTCTGTGCACTGTTAAATGATGACCAGAATGCAAATGCCGATTACCGATCTTCCAGAGGCTTTAATATTGACCCCCCGACAAGTGAAGAGTTAAGAACCGCGATTTTACTTCTAAAAAAACAACAAAGCAGCTGGACTGGATGGCATACCTGCTGAATTCCTCAAAGCTGACCCCGACTTGGCAGCTGATATATTGTTGCCACTTGTTGAGGCTATTTGGGAAAACGAAACCTTTCCCAGGGAATGGAAAGACGGAGTTATCGTCAAGGTACCGAAGAAAGGTGATCTTAAGAATTGTAATAACTGGCGTGGTATCACCATTTTTTTGTCCGTATTTTCCAAGTTAATGGCAACTATTATTCTCGAAAGGATAAAATCCAAGATCGAGTCGACTATCAAGAGGCATCAAGCGGGATTTTGCAGTGGTCGATCATGCGTCGATCACATTAACACCTTGCGAATTATCCTTGAACAATCATCGGAGTATCAATCGCCGCTTTACCTCATGTTCGTTTGACTTCGAAAAGGCCTTCGATCGCGTCAGTCGCGATGCTATCTGGAGATCGCTTGCTTTTAGAGGAATTCCTGATAAAATTGTTGCTCTTATAAAAGAATCGTACAACAACGCAAGGTGCGTTGTTTTGCACAGTGGACAGCTTTCCGATGCTTTTGAGGTGCGACAAGGAGTGAGACAGGTTGATGTACTGTCACCGATTTTATTCTTACTTGCAATCGATGATGTTATGACTGCCACGGTGGGTGGAGGTGAGAGACTTGGTATACAGTGGGGCCTATTTCACAAGCTTAGCCATTTGGCCTATGCTGACGACATCTGCTCAATGGCCCTAAACCAAATGTGTCACTCCCTTCAACAAAATGGTGAGGCGACTGGCTTAAGGATTAACGCCAAAAAGACAAAAATAATGCACACCAGCCGGAACCGACAACAACAGGTTATTGTGAGGCAGGAGACAATAGAAGAGGTCACTCAGTTTAACTATCTGGGTAGTTATCTGGCACCCGACGTTGGAACAGACCTGGACGTCATCAATAGAATAAATAAAGCTCGTAGTGCATTAGGAATGTTTTCTCCAGTGTGGAGTTCCACAAAAATATCGCTTCGTACTAAGTTGAGACTCTTTGAATCCAATGTCAAATCTGTGCTGTTTTATGCTTGTGAAACGAGGAAATGCTCTACCAACATCTCGAGAAGGTTGCAAGGCTTTGTCAACCGTTTTCTGCGTTACATCCTAAGGATCCGGTGGCCGCAAACAATATAAAACAATGAATTGTGGCTTAGGACTGGACAAACAAAAGTGGATGATGACATCCCACACACTGAGGAAGCCTGATGACAACATAGCAAAGCAGTGCTTTTAATGGAATCCTCAAGGTGCGAGGCTTGGAAGACCAAAGGGAACATGGAGATCAACAGTCATGAAGGAAGCTCGGTCCCAAAATTTGCAGTCGTGGGCACAGCTGAGGTTTCGTGCTGGGAATAGAGAGAGATGGAAGGATCTGGTTGACGCCCTATGCTCCAGGAGGAGTAAGTGTTGCTGCCAACTGCAACCGGAAACTAAGAAGAAGAAGAGAAGAATTGTCGCCCTATAACGGGTACCGAATATGGCGAAAGAATTACAAAGAAATTAAAAAGAATTACTGAAATTAATTAATGCAAAGTTATCTTATATTTTAAAAAAGCTCGCGAAATAAAAAAAAAATATGTAAAAAAAACAAGTGGTTGTATAAGTTTCACAAGAAAACATTAACATTCAAAAAATCCAAAATATTTATGTACACAAAAACCACCCCACTATCATTATAAAGTACTCTCAAAATTGTTTTTTTTTTTCATAACAAGTTGACGAAAGACTTTTAAAAACAAACAATATTAAATAAAATTTCCAAAGTATTAGTTCTACCATGTCGTCAAAAAACTGAAAGAAAATAACAAGAGTTAGCAAATAATTCAATGAAAAAATCAAATTTGAACATACCTTTTGGTCAAGTTAATTTCAATAATATTGTACGACGTTCTTTGTTTCACGAAACCTTTTGGAAAATTGACGAGCGGTTCTTAAATAATAGCCTTCTTTGTCAAAAAAAAAATCTCAAGTAATAACAAAAAGATAGGTAAAAATAAAACATAAATTTAATTGTTAAACAATATTATTTAATGAAACACTAAAATTAATGGAAAAAAATATCATAATATTAAATAAAACAAAAAAAAAACTTAAAATGATACATATTACTCCATAAAAAAAACTTAAAATTAAGATTATTTACATTTAATATAAAATATCATAAAAAAGATACGAAAATTATAAACATCATATTCTTATATCAATATATAATACAGTGTTCGTACAAAATAATATAATATTCAACTTAAAACATTTCTTCAAGAAATTAAAAAAAAAAAAACTAACGTGAAAGTACAAAATTAATAAAAAGCTTGTTGTTAAAACAGCCCAAAATGATTGGTCAATAAAAAAGACGTTAGAAATGAAGAATTAATACTAAACAGGCGTCCAATGGGCCAAAACTATAGACGCCAACTTAACTCTCCAACCTTTGAGTCATCATTTTAGAGTGTTGTAGATGTTATCTTCTTCGGTAGGTGTTGCCGAAGATCTGTTAGTGTTGATTTTGATGCAAGGTCTACTTCCCAACACTGGACTGTTGGAGCAGTTTACCTGTACACGACTCACGGCGGAGGGACCGGCTACGGTACCGTAGTCCGAAACTCCAATACTGGTAGAAGTTGCAGTATTCGAAATGGGTTCTATTCGGAAACCATTGGTAATTGTGACAGTATCACCATGACAAATTTCCGCATAGATGTTCTCCTTGGTGTAATCGATGAGGTTGAGAGCCATATTAGTTGGATTGGGATAGCAAATTTCATTTGATGACTCATCGCTGGACAGGAGTAAGGAATCTCGAACACTACTATAAGGCAGATCATCGAGAATGCCATTGGTGTTGGCGGCATCAAATTCAGTTGTGACTTCTTCGCCAATGTTGAATTCCAGTTTTTTGGATGTGGGAGTTTTTGGTTCCTTTAACTGGCTCTTTTTCGATTCGACGACGTTCATCTTTTGGGGTACTGAGAAATGCAGCAGCTGATGAAGACTGGATGAAGACTTACTGTATTGACGGGTCTTGACATAAAACTCGGTATAGAGTTTCTGAGTGATGAAAGATTGCGGTGGCCTGTTTTCTGCATCTCCATCTCTGTCATCATCATGATTCTGTTCGTGATCGTTCATTGTGTCAGTGCTTTCGGTGAAATTCTTAGGCAAAAGATCAGGTTTCCCCACCAGATCGACTTCTTGCAAACTAAGACTCTTCTGTAGCGGTGGTTTTTTAGATTCTCCCGTATCTGTGATTCCAATTTCTGATGCAGAACGTTCGGAGACAGATTCCGTTTCTGCATTCGCACCAAATCTCTCCTGCAACATTTTCGACATATCGTTGTACCGTTCCATACTCATTCTTTTCGCCTGGACATCCAGATCCAAACTAGTCAATGATGTGTGTTTATCATTGCGACGGAACCATTTCTTTTTTGTCGATTGGAATACCTTCATTTTTTCTGAGATCCGATTGTGGGCAGAAGAAGATTGCTTTTGGTCATCTTTGGCTTCCATGTTGGCCAAGTCGTTTTTACTTAGAAATATTATTGAATCTTCTTTCTCGTGGGCTATGGAGGTCTTTTCTCGTCGTAAAAGTTTTGGAAAATGGAGTGGTTTGAGAATCTTCAAGCCATCTCCACGACTTTTACTTCCTGATCGCTCGGGTCGATGTATAATCTCGACTTCGACCATTTTTAAGAACTGATCACAGTTGAACTGACAAAACTTGAGGATGTTTTGAACATTCTGATTGGCCAACATACGCTGCTCGCTTTCGAATCCCAAAAGGTATTTCACCAAAATCATCTCAGGCGTGATGTGAAGCTTTCGCAAGTGAAGGGGATTTTGAGCTTCAGCACTTTCAATTGGACAGGCGATCACCACATTCTCCATGGTAATCCGACTTATTGTGAGATTTTCCGGAATGGAACTAGACGTTCCAGCTGGCCCAGATATGTATCGAATTGTCATTGGGAGCTCTTTGTTGGGCGAGATCAGTGCTGTAATTCTATGCACACAATCCGGATTGACTTTCTTATGTGCATCAGAACCACCGATCTTTTGCAATATCTGCGGAACACCTGGCTCTATTTCGTAGAATTTACCTTTGGTCGATAGAGAAACATAGAGCACTTGGCGATTTTCATTTAATAGCTGAGCATAACGGCCTTTTTCTTTCTCTCGGCCCGAACTACTTGAGATCTTGTTCGAAGATGCCGAAGACTCTTGTTGTTTGCCATCTTCGAAGACCGCCAACAAACGAAATACTTGTCCTCCACGGGCGGTAGTTTTGATGTATTGCGGCCGGGCGGTGTAGCCTTCACCCGTTTGAGATTCAGTAAATGCTGGAAGATTGTCAACAGAAACGAATTTATAGACCCTTTCCCGCACCAATTGTATGAGGGTTGTGTAGAGGGTTGCAGTTGGAACGCCCTTTTCATTGATGACAGAGAAGTAGCCTGAAAATATATGAATTTATTAGATTTTTAAGCACAGAAATGTATATTTATTTTGTTATAATAAAACAGTAAACAATAAAGAAATATATATTAAAAATGTAACTTTCCGGTTTTATTGTATGCTATACATAGTTCGCATTTATTAAATTTCGTTATAATTGTGCTGTGAGAATAAAATCCGAGCGGATTATCGATTTCAATAATTGTCAATAATAGAGTAACAGTATACGAGATGAAAACCACATTTTGCACTACTGCAATTTACAACTATTGTTATATAGCCGCCATCTTGTTTTTAACGATAACTTTGGTTGTTGGATGTAAATTGCGTATTTTTGATCCTGGAACAAATTTATACAACAAATTTGTAGAAAATTTAATTTTCTACAAAATTGTTGATATTTAGATTCGTTCATGATGCGAATTACGTGCAAAAATCAAAATTACTCTTAAAAACAAAATGGCGGCTAAATGACACAAGAAAGGTAGAGTTGTGCAAAATGTGGTTTTTGATTGGTGTACTGACAGACACACCATTGGCTGTTGAAATCGAAATTTTGCTCGGATTTTTTTTCTGCGAAAGTGAACTATCCGGGACTTAACGTAAATTTCTAAATTTGTAAAAGTTCAGTTTTTATCTTCTGTAAATGCTCTCGGTGTGTAATTATAAACTGAGTATGTTCCATTAGATGCAACAAAAAGCCAGGTAGATAATGTTTGGTTGATGCAAGTAATACCGTTTTGAAAAACGTCGATTTCCCAAGTTAAAGAAAGAGGCAAATTTCTTAAAATAATAATTTAAAACAAAACTTTTTTTTTGGTTTTTAGTTTGAAATTAATATTTAAAAACACATTTCCCTTATATTCGGATTTGAAAAAAACTCTAAAGTGGTTGTTGTATTTAATGTTTTTTTTACAATTTTGTTTCTTAGAAATTTGCCCCTAACACTTAAGTAGGAGAAAAAGTTCTTTTTCAAGACGGTTTTACTTGTATGTTGTATCAACCAAACCTATACTCGTTCTGACGTTTTCTCGCACCTAATGAGACATACTCTGTGTGTATTCAGGGTGATTCGCATAAGGTGTGACAATAATGTAAAGTGTGTAGGTTGGGTCGAGAAAATAAAGAACCGTATGAAAGGGAGTGGGATATTCCTTCCCGTTTTGGTGGTTGGGGCAATTTTCTAAAAAAAATTGTTTTAAAACTGAAACGTTTTGAAAAACAAACAAAACACTTATGATGCCATGTGTAAAGCCAAACATTCTTGTTTTATTTTATTTTTAAATTGTTGTTTTACTAAACAGTTAAAATATTTTCGAACTCAAAATTTTGAAAAAAGTCAAACTTCGTTTTTTTTTTCTAAATTGTTCGTATTTATTTAATGCTCTTGAAAACTCAGTAGATACTGGAAGTACATTTTTTAATCATGCTTGTTTTTTTTTCAAAAAAATCTTTTTAATTTCTAACTTTTAAGTCAGTTAGTAAATAAAAATAAAAAAGCTTCCTTTTATTATTTTTTACAAGATAACAACTTGATAAATTGAACCGCCTATTTTTTTAAAAATATCCAGTATTTTGTCAGGTTAATGTATAAATTTTCCGGTTACCTAAAAAATAAAATAAAACTTTCATTAAAAGACCAATTAACTTAAAAAAATTTTTCTCAAAAAAAAGTAGTTTTGGTTATACATACATATTTAATTTTCTCAAAAAGCACTAGGCAATAATTAAGAACCAGATCATTAGTTTTTTTTAAATCTTTTAATTTTGAAAACAAAAACGGTTCTAATTACGTAAAATTTAAAAACAAAAATAACAGTTTGTCTTTTTTTAAAAATTTGAGTTTGAAAATGAATTTCTAAAAAATGGTTTAACAAACAACTTTATTTAAAAAAAAAATATATGAATGGTAAGATATCATAGCATTTAAAGTGTTATCGTTGTTTTTCAATTTCTTTTATTGTTTTGAATCAATTTTTTTAGAAAATTGTCTCTCCTGTCTAAACGGGGAGGAATAGACTTCCCCTTCTCCGATACGATTTTTTACAATCCTTACCCAATCTACACGCTTTAGCTTTTTGTCACACCTTATGCGAATCACCCTGTTTATGCACCGAGAGCTATAACAGAGGGAAAAATGAATTGTACAGATTCAGGAACACACGGTAAAGTCTTGGGTATTTAAGACCTCTGCTGGGAAAAATCCGAGCCGAGTTTTGATCTACAGTCAATTGAGTATCAGTACATGAGTCGAAAGCCATGTTTTGCGAAAAATCACCTAGTGCCCGTCCTGGAGCCATTATTTTGTGTTAACGGTTATTTTGATATTTGCACATATCTCGCCTATTTATGATCTTGGAAACAAAGCTATATGACAGTATATTAGGACATTTTGTATTATACAATATTAGGCTTAGCACTTTTTCTCTGCTTGCTTTTGTTTAATTCTGGCTGTGGTTTTGGTAACAAAAATAGGAGTTCATTTTGATTTGTCATAACTTATTTTTGAACTGCTTGTTCGCGTTAGATCAACTCAGGAGCAAAGAAAAACGACAACTGTACAGCTGTTATAACAACAGTTTTTTTTTTATTTAAGTGACTAAAAAAAAGTTATTACCAATATAAATAAATTACACGACTGGATCGGACGTACTTGCTTTAATAAACAGTGTAATCGTGAAATAATTTTTACATTGGTCATACATTTTTTACCACTTAAATAAAAAAAAACTGCTGTTATAAGTTGTAAAGTGGAGCTCTAAATGATCTTTTTCCCGAGTAGTTCTAATGCGAACCAAAAGCGGTACAAAATAAGTTATGCCGAATCAAAATCAACCCCTATTTTCGTTACCAAATCCACAGCCACAATATTAAACAATAGCAAGGAGCGAAAAAAGTGCTTAGCTTAAAATTGTAGAAAAAATATCCTACTAGATGGTCATATAGCTTTATTTCGAGGATCGTAAATAAGTGAGATTTGTGCAAAACCAAAATAACCGTTAAAACAAGATGATGGCTTGGGACGCTAGGAGGAGTTTCGCAAAACGTGGTCTTCGACTCGTGTACTGAAACTCGATTGACTCTTGAAATCAAAACTCGGCTCGGATTTTTTCCCAGCAGATTGGCAGCTGCTCTTGGGGATATACCATGAGTTTCGGAACGTGCAGAATTCTCCCCCCCCCCCATTTAGAGCTCTCGGTGTGTAAACTGGGTGATTCGCAAACGGTGTGACAAAAAGCTTAAGCGTGTAGGCTTGGGTCGGGACATTGAGAAAATCGTATCGAAAGAGAAGTCTATTCCTCCCCTCTCTTTTAGGCGGAAGGGGCAATTGACCAAAAAAAATTGATTTAAAACAGAAAAAGATATTAAAAAACAACTATAACACTTGGAACGTCATGTTAGCCCCTTTTGTAAAGCCAGAAATCCTTTCATTTATTTTATTTTAAATTTGTTCTATGAAACAGTTTTTAAAAATTCAAAATTTTGTGAAATAAACTGTTTTTTTTTTTCAAAATTTTACGTAATTGGGCCTATTTTTATTTTCAAAATCCAATGCCCTTGTGAATTCTTAGTCAAAAACTGAATATATAGTAAATATTTATAAATATTTAAAAAAATACAAAAGGAAAACACATTTTCCCAACAATAACAAATAACTTTAAATTTCAAACACGCGGTTATTTTTATTTTTTTCAAAAATTTAAAGACATTTAGTTAATCGGTTTTTGACGGACAATTGATAAGAGCATTGAATGAATTTTGAATATTAAAATAACACCCAAATACGTAAAATTAAAAAAAAAAAAATTATGTCGTTAGATTTTTTTATTTTTGAATTTGAAAATAACTTTTTTAAAAACTGGAATAGAATATATTTATTAAAAAAGGAGGGATTTCTTGCTTTACAAATGGGTTAAAACATGGCGTTGCAAGTGTTTGTTGTTTTTAATATGTTTTCTGTTTTAAGCCATTTTTTTAGAAAATAACCCCTTCCGCCTAAGAGGGGGAGCGATTAACCTCTCTTCCATACGGTTTTCTACAGTCTCGGCGGCCCAACCTACTAGCTCTGGCTTTTTGTCACACCATATGCGAATCATCCAGTGTACACACCGAGAGCATTTATAGAGAGGATAAAAGAGAATTTCGCAAGTTCAAAAACTACCGGTTTAGATCGGGGTATGTAGGACTAAGTTGGGAAAAAATCCGAGCCAAATTTCGATTTCAAAAGTCAATAAATTATCAGTAACGACCTAAAAACCATATTTTTGCACAGCTCCATCTACATACCTAGTTTCATATAGCCGCCATCTTGTTTCTAAGGGTGATTTTGATTTTTTAACGTAACTTTCGTATTTTTGCTCCAAGAAGAATAGTTTTATGACAAAATTAAAGCAAATTTAATTTTCTGCAAAATGTGGTAAATAGGTTGGTATCACGTTTTAATAGTTGCAGTGCATCTTGCTATTAAAATAAGGTTGTTATTATTGTTGTTTATAACTTCTTTCTTTTTTTATTAAATCAAACAAAATTGAAGTTGTAAATAATTTATTTTCTTATGCGAGCAAGCTAAACGGTGTCAAAAAAGAAGTTATGACGATTTAAAACAACACACTTCTTTTTTAACAAAAGGCACTGCAACTTTTAAACAAAATTACCAAACCCACTTAACACATTTTGTAGAAAATAAAATTTGCTACAATTTTGTCATAAAACTATTCTTCTTGGAGCAAAAATACGCTAGTTACGTTAAAAAATCAAAATCACCCTTAGAAACAAGATGGCGGCTATATGAAACTAGGTATGTAGATGGAGCTGTGCAAAAATATGGTTTTTAGGTCGTTACTGATAATCTATTGACTGTTGAAATCGAAATTTGGCTCGGATTTTTTCCCAAGCTAGAGTCAAATTGACACAACCCTAACAACCCTCTGTAGCATGCCAGAGTAAAGTTTACACATAATCCGCCTCTTTAGCATTTCTGTCTCTCAGTATGTATAGACAGAGTATATTACATGAGAGGCGACACAAAGCCAGGGCGTGTAGGTTAGGTTGATACTTAAAAAAGCCGCTTTGAAAAGCTCTTTTCTTCTATTTAAGCTGAAGATCCAATCATCCAAAGAGATAAGAAAAACAATGAAAACATTTACCACATTGAATCAGCGTTTTAGGGACAGATATATGCTTCCATGTTTAATTTTTAATTCGGGTTATTAAAGTAAATAGTTTTTTTTATTCAATTATTTTCATATGTAAAAAGAATTTCGATGTTTCCAAAATTTTATAAAATTAACATTTAATTTAAAAACAATTTTTAAAATTTTCTTCAAATTTCTAATTTATTTATTTTTTCTTTACAGAATACTAAACAAAACAAAATATCGACCTTCCTCAGTTTCTTAATACAAAAATTGCCGCCACAAACAACAGCCTACTTACTTTAAATCTGGAAATTAGTATGCAACTTTACAATGCCGTTTTATTTATTATGCTAATTTTTCAATAAACTCGAATAATGTAATTTTTTAAATAAATTGTTTAAAGATTAAAAATAGTTGTGATATGTACGTTATTATTTTTGTTATTATTATAATTGTAATTATTTTTAATAAAATTATTATTAATATTTTTATTTTGTTTGTTTATACGTAAGTTTGTATTATATTTTTGTAAGAAACTTTTTGAGGAAAGAACGATATTAGTAGGGATTTTACACTTATACTTATAAAGACAAATTGTATTTATGTATTTCCGAAAAAAGTAATTCTTGTAATAAAAAAATTATGCAATTAAATAAAATTTTGAAAATATCAAACATTCTTTTTTCTAAATTAGAAAACTATACTTCCAAAACACTATTTCCTTAAATAACCTGAAATGAATTTCTAAACAATTCAGACAAAAAATTATAAAATTTAAAAAAACACTGATGTGGTAAGTGTTTCCATTGTTTTTTTTTCACATTCTTCTTGGAAAATAGGCCAACTTAACTTAAATAGGCGAAAATCAGTTTTCTTTAAACGGTTTTTTTTTTCTCAACCAAACCTACACGCTCTGGCGTTTTGTCGCATCAAATGCGATACACTCTGTGTATAAACACCGACAGACAGAATTACATTAGGGCGGATCATGTGAAAACTTTCTTATGGTCGTCTTCTACATAAGATTGAAAACAAACAACAAAATAAAACTGTTAAGCAAAACTTTATTTTCACATAAAATATAATTTTTTTCCAAAATTAATTCTATTATATTTGTTGTACTTTTTCTAATAAAAATATGTTAAGATTTTTTTTATTTGGTCAATTTGATCCATATTGAAGAAGGCTCATTTCAAAGGCGTATTTCTAAATCATTTCCGTCTCGTTGCATGGATTCAAGATTTTCTAATCATTATAACTCCGGCATTGAATATTCTAAATAGCCACGGAAAGTGCACGGAATATTTCTTGATAATCTTTACCTTCTTTTCAAAGAATATTTTATAAGGATTTAATTATTTAATTGCAAGGATTTAATTGTTTGCCTTCTTTTACATTTTTCCGATTCCGTACGTCTTAACTTCATTTAACTCTTTCAACTAACACCCGGAACAAAATTTAATATCTTTCATTATCAGATTCTTTCCTTAAGCACCGCTAAACCTGGTGTCCTTTTCATCAACCACAAAATAAAACTGCCACTGATTTTAATAATTCTCTCCTTTGCACTGCATTTATTCCTTCAACAATAATCATCCATTTCTTTTAACTCTGAATTCGCTGCATTAAGTTGCAACAATGAAAAACTGTTGGGTGTTGTTTTTTTCTAAATTCACTTAATACCCCGGGCACATCAGCATATTAAAGTTAATCCATGTGAATCACGGCATTATTCATTGAAGGTGTCTTCCATTGTTCTGCGTGCGCTAGTGCTGACCTCTCTCGGCTTGCCAGTAACACAAATGAATATAAATTACAGAAAAAAATGGTGGAATCTCCCGTATCCTGCTCTTAGTTGGTTACATATTCATGTGTTGTATTTGTGTCCTCACTTTATTTTAAATTCAAGGCATTTGTGGGGTGACACAACAGTGAAAGAGTGACATTTTACAACTGTTTCACAACAACAACAAAAAAAAGGAAATTCAGTGTGGATGATGGGAAACTACGGCAAAGATCGTCCCCCGTTGGTTCAAACATACAAATAGTATGATAAATGAAATAAAAAAAAATTACTTCTCTCCAGAGAAGATTTTGTAAAAAGGTTTACCATCGTTTTTTTTTCAAACCCACATGATTAATTTTCACACACAACACTGTTTTGGTGAGTTGTGGTTTTCTGTCGTTTCCATAATCTGCAACACTGGTTGGCAATAGAAGTGGCATTTTATTTTTGTTTGCCTTGATTTTAAAATTCTTTTCCATTGTTTCCCACTACACACGGCATTATCAATGAAGAAAGACTCTTCCTGGATTTTCTTCCCAAGCAAGAGTTTTGCGTAATTGAAAAATTAAAATTTAATTTTTTATTACAACGAACGATGTGAGTTTTATTGCAAAATTCATTTGGAATGCGGCTGGAAGTGAAGATTTTCACGCAATGGTTGAATTAAATTATGAAACAGTTTGTGTTATTGTGATGGTGTTATGTGAATTTCAATTGTTCCTTAAATTTGTTTGAATTGAAAAATTCTTTTTTAATATGTCGTTTCTATTCATTCTAGGTATGCAAATAGATGTATACATGAAAGATAAACTAAATGGTTTATGGAGGTATAAGGACCGAACACGATGTTGTTTTCAATTCGCCCGAACAAGGACAAGCCTTTGGCGAGTGTCTGAAGACGATTATACTTTTGCTGGTGGATTTTTTAACAAGCCACACATATTTCCCCAAATTAAAGGACACTTTTTTACGACTGTTCAACTAAACTAAACTAAGCTAAACTTTAAAATCTAATGCATTTTAAATTGTATATTTATTGTATATATCTACTATATGCAAATAAAAATAAAAGGCACGACTGGGTCGCACGTACTTGCTCCCGTGTGCTAATCCTTTTTAGGTACAGGCGTCTTTTTGACAAAGATTTAATTTTAATGTTTTTTTGACGTGCAACTTCTTTAGAATCGTTGTGGTTTGAAGCTCGAACGAACATGCGTCACGATAAAGGGATAAACACATAAATATATAGGATTGTTAGCTTTTCAGTTTTTTAGTGTATTATCTTTCCACTTGTTGTTTAGTGCTTATAATATAATTTGCTAATAGAAAGATATAAAGGAATTTTTTCAGTTTAATTTTCGTTTTGGTATGGAAAAAATTGAACAACTGGCATAAAGATTCGTGGGAATCAGCAGTAGGGCAATAATGCTAGGTATAGGGACCTATATAGGTCCCAATAACAATAATTTACTTTTTGAAATCAAATTAATTAAAATAGCTGAATTATGTTTGATGGATCGATAAACGTATGATGTGGATAGGTATTAATGGAATTTATTAAGGATATTATTTACCTATAATAAGGTTGGAAGGGAGGTAGGTATTAAATATAAGGTAAAGCGACAATATTAAAAGTTAACACAGTGGTTTTGTTTATTTATAGGAAGGTGTAAACTTTTGTTTTCTCGATTGAAATTTTTGCATTCAGTAGTAATCGAATAATTCTTTTTATTTGTTAGTTGTTTTTGTGTGTTTATCATAGGCTCATTATTTATTCTGTGTGCTTTTATGATGATGAAATGCTTTAAAATACGTAAGTATGTATGTAGGTTGTCACCTTTTTTTATTTGACTAATGGCTAGGGCTAAGCCGAGCAAATAAAATTTGGGGGAAAAATTTTTATGAAATCAAAAAAACACTATTCATAACGTTTTTTGGAAAAAATGTTGTAAGCCATCTTATGTCTTTTGCTGTTTTATATTTTATGAATTTTTCATTTCAAAATCGTTCGACCAGTTTTTTCAAAAAAATGTTTTTTTTGAAAAACTTTTCGAAAACATATTTTAAATTTTTTTTGAGTATGTCAATTCAAAGAAATCTAAAGCTTATACTAGGAGAAAAAATTTAAAAAAAACTATTAAACCGTTTTCAAAATATTCAAAAAACAAAATATTTTTTTAAAAAAATTATTAAAAATTAAAAAAAAATGTTTTTGAAAATTTTAATAAACAATATTATTTAAATCATAAAACACTACATATTTTGAAAATTTCATCAAAATCCGTCAATTAGTTAACGAGAAAGTCTGATTTTAAAAAACCGGTCATATGGGAGGTACCGTTATAAAACTTTTTCTGAAAAATCCATTATAATTAAAAGATAGACTTTGCACAGAAAACATCATTCTGAAAGTTTTATCAAAATCGTAGGAGCCGTTTTCGAGAAAAATAAGTTTTTCATTAAAAGTTATATGGCAGGTACCGTTAGTTTTGGAGCTAGAATGCCAATTCCAAAAACTGTCGGGTAGAGCACTCTAAAAATACTATATACCAAGTTTGAATCAAATAGGCCCAACCGTTTGGGCTGTAGATATCGATACGGACAGACAGACAGACAGACAGACAGACAGACAGACAGACAGACAGACAGACAGACGGACGGAATTTCCGGACCCACTTTTTTTGACTTCTCTATCATCGTAATGGCATGTTTGATTGTTAGAATTTTTTTTTTTTTTTTTACGAATGCATAACTTGCCTTATAGTCCCTATAATCGCAAGTAAAAAATAAAAAAAAAGTACTCATACGCCACCCCAAAATTGCTTCATTAAAAATTTAAACAAACAAAAATTAAAAGACACATTTTCTTTGATACCACAGGGTTGCAAAAAATAAAAACTGAGACATACCTCTGCATCATTATCAGAAGGAAAAACATTGTTAATATTAAACTTAAGATTTTTGATGCAAAATATACAATTTAAACCCCCCGACCGACAACAATATGTTAATTTAATGCTAAATCTCTAGACAGCCACACAGTATCTGGCAAAGTCAACTCGAATAACAATGTCTCACCAAAAGGACTCACAAGAAAGGATGAAGGATAATGGATAAACATGAAGTTGTATCAGATTTTATGCAGATTAAACCATTAATCTTGGGTTGGTTTAATCATTATTCTTGTTTAAAAGATTTCATTCTTCTTTCTTTCGAAGGAAGAGGAAAAAAAATAATAAAATTCACTTAACACAGCTGCGCCAGAGAGAAATCATTCAACAAAAGGATATCTGGAACAAACATCACTCATTTCATCAGGGCGTACGTATGAACGTTGGTGCCAAAGACTAAACGACCACCATAGTATACAAACATAAAAATGGTGTTTGAGTTTTTGCTGTTTTTTTATTGTAAAAATACATTTGAGTTAAGTGCACTTCCATTCCATTTGCTTCGTATTCCATTTGCCATTTTAAGGAGCAGAATAAATATATATTTCGCATTTCAAATGAAATGTGATGTATCCGTGCATTTGTTTCAATCATCAAACAAAAATATCCATCCTTCTACTATAAACATTTCCCGTTTTGGTTATTTTGAAGGAAGAAATGGGAAAAATATCTACACACAACCGCACATCACTCCTCCATATAATATAGGCTGATGTTCTCGGGTAACTTGAGTTAGAAAGGTAATGGGTAGGCAGCACCTGACACTTCTCTACACAGCACCACACTGACTAATGGCATTTGCCATTAAAACACTAATGCACCACCAAACACTACATACATAGTTATTTGGGCGATTTCCTAGGGAAAGGCACATAAGGACTCTAAAAGGACGAGCTATTTATAGAGAAAACGTTACAAGTTAGTCATTTTGGTGCTTTATCTGCCATTCCTGGTGCTCCTTGAAAAGTGCTTAACATTAACGACAGCCAATAAGTTTTAATGGTACCTTTAGTTATAAATTACAGCTTTTACTTATAGCTCAAGACAATGGCAACAAGAAGTTGAAGGAAAAATATTGCTCGGAAGAATAACGATATTAAGAAAATTTGTGGCAAATTGTTGGCAGTCATGCGTAAGAAGAAATAAGATCTAGGAACACGCTGTCTTTGAATGCTTTGAATAAAAGCCTTTTTGTACAAAAGAAGGGTTTAAACGAGCAGCCAGCTCCAAATTGTTGCCAGGATAGTAATCAATAAAGTCGCAGATAAAAGATGAAAAGACATTAAGGAATATAGTGATGGAATCAACAAAAAAAAAAAATACTACGTAAACAGTCTTTAAAACTTTTATGCGCCATTTAACCGTAAGAACTCTCACAAAGTGTGACAAAAGGTGTTCTCTATCTGTATATAATTGTTTTTGAAACAAGAACGAGTTTTTTATATCAGTGTGGTGATTTAAGAAAAAAAAAACCAACAGCAAGAGCTGAGAAGTGAACTAACGACGAGCGTTGGATCTATCGGATCCATGGGTTGTAGATACATGAGTCACCTTTTCAGGAACGAGGACCAGGAGAAAAGATACGCTCTGAAGATCCAACCTAAACACGATCTATATTCTCATGCACAGGCCTCACAAGCCGATCATGTAATAATCTTATTGTGATAAAAACCAATAGATATTCCCCGGAAGAACAACCAATAAAGTTGACGACCCCCTGGCAAACGAAAAACGGACGTCGATTTAAGTGTGTGCACGTGAAACATGCGCACACTAAACAGGCCGCCTAAAGCTGAACAGCTTAGCAAAGAGAATCGCTAGTTTCAAAGCTGATATAACCTTACTTTAGGAGATGCGATGTAATGAACCGGGCCTGAGAAAAAACTGAAAATTACGATTTCTACTATGGGAAATGCCACATTGATGGGAATTCGCGCTTCTTTGGATGCGGTTTTACTGTCGCAGGAAAAATTCCACAAATGGTCTTAAGCTTTTGCGAAGTCAGTGAGAGAACTACGACGATTCGCATCAAGGCAAAATTCCATCATATAAGCCTTATTAGCGCCCATGCCCCTACAGAAGAGAAAGACGACGTTATCAAAGAATGTAGTTTATACGAGTTCCTTGCCAAAACGTATGTTTGCCGTGTCCCAAGCATGACATTAACATTGAGAAAGAACATATTTGGTAATACAATCAGGAAGTAAAGCTTACACGAAAAATCCTCCGAAAACGGACTCAGGCTTATCGATTTTGCAGCGGGAAAAAAATATTATGTTAAGCAGCACGCGATTCCCTCGTCTTGACATTCACAAGGGCACATGGCGAACCTGGAACCAAGTCAATCATGACGCGATTGACGAAAGACATTCCTCCAGCATTCTGAACGTCCGTACGTTTCAAGGAGCAAACATCGACTCGGATCAATATCTAGTTGGTGTAAAATTTCAAGTACGGATATCAATGGAATCTCATTTTCGATGGAGTGACCATGTATGAGACCTCCGATTGCTTGGAGTGCAAAACTGGAGACGGCAGGCTAGAGATAGAGCCAGCTGGTAGGCATATTGAACTAGGCAAAGGAGCACCACGATATGTAGCGCCAGGAAATGAAAAGGTAAAACCACTCAAAAATTCGCACAAAATTTTAGTAAGTACACATAATTTGCTAAACAACCTTTTGGTAACGAAAAATTACCATTCACTTCTAACAAATAATTAAATATTAAACCAAAACGAAAAAGTCAAACTTTTAACAAAGAAATAAATCGAAAATCTTTGTCATATTCTAGTTACTGCATTATAAACTAAAAAAAAGTAAATTAAATATTCTTACCTGGAAACTCTTGTGGTATCATAACTCCTTTTTTCCGGTGCGCCACTCCAGTTTTGGCATTATGACCATGATAAATGTGCCTTTGTTGTATCAGCCGGTACAGCAAAAACAATTCCCCATTCTCTTTCGATAAATCACTATTGCTCTTATTGCCATTGGCATTATTGTTATTATTGCTATGTCCCACCGATGCCGATGATGAAGCAGTCGAAGACTGCGTCGAAGTCGACGATCCATTCGACGATGATGATTGCAAAGTCTCATGGCTAAATTTCATCTTATATGAGATCCGAACGACTCGCGGTAGCGAGTATCGATCAAGAAATACTTCAGCTGGTAAAGGATCTGTTTGGGACTGGAAGAGAAGGCAAATTTTAAAACACAACTTTCCAAATCGATTAATTTTCCACCAAAAAAAATGGAAAAAAAACGAACTTACATCATTACTGTACTTAGATCCTTTACTATCACCTGTTGAGCAGTCACCCCCTGAACTGAGCGAATTCATCTTCATTCGCTGTTGCATTCGCTGTTTCAATTCAATTTCGTTCCGCCGCGCCAGTCTCGCATTCTCAAAGTCAGCAACCGAAAACATATTCGCCGACGTATCGTGCGAGTTGAAGCGTCGCAGCTTTGGTTTGCGTCCTTCTTGGGCTGAGGATGCGGTTAAAATTTGAAGTGGTAAATTTGTTTGTGAGGTAAATATCTGTGATCTACTAGACACAACTAAATTACCACCCAATGCCGGATGATGATGTGGATGATGAGATGATGGGCCATGTGGATGGACCACAGAGTTTTGTTTGCCTGTTGCGACAACGGCAGCACTGCCATTCCCAACCGTCGCTGCTGCCGCTTGGTGATGATGATTGCCATTGCTGTTGGGCATTATAAAAAACAACGGATTCGTTGTGGTGATTGTTCCATTCTTTGTACCGTTCCCTGAAGTGGTAACTTGTTGTTGTGTTGAGGAGGAGGACGAGTTGGCAGCACCGTTTGTTAATGGAGCACCTGTTTGGAAAATAAATACAATATAAAACGATTCATTGTATTTTATTCTTTTTTTTTTTTTAACTCACCACTACCATTTATTGGACACGTAGGCGTAGCCATGTGTGGACTACTTTTTATGAACCAATTCGCCAGATGTCGTTGTCGTTCGAATTCAATGCTAGTGCGTTGCATTTCAGCCAATTTCAACGAGTCGGTCATATTGTTGTTCCACCCTCTTTATTCCAACAAAAAGTTCTAATACTTATTCTGTAATGGTAAAATGGGGAAAGAATGTTTTCATTAGAATATTGATTAGAAGCACATATGGCTATGTCACCTAAATACAATGCAGGAGATCAAAAAAAAAAAAAAAATATAGGTAGTCAGTACAAAACAAAAATGATTAATGGTTTGTGCAGCAAAATGTTGACCATGCATACCAATTGGTTTGAGAGTTGGCGAAAAGTGCTCGTTTTATGCTTCGGGCATGTTATGAATTTTTGATTGGCATAAAGAGTTCAAGAAAAAAAAAGCTTTGAGTCTTCATTGTGCTAATTATTTTTTAACTTGAGAGTGTGTGAAGATGTAATTTGTTTTCAATCAATATCACTGCATTTCAATGAGAATTCAAGGGCACTCTTGAGTGTCTAACTAACATGATTTAAATTAGCATCAGAAAAGGTTTATATCAAACAATACATTACTGGGGAAAAGAAATCCAAACAAAAAGTCTCATATACCAACCGTCACAGACTTAGAAGTTAAAGGATTTGAAGTCTTTATGTTTATAATTTACAATAGGGTTAGGCCCAATGCACAGGGAGCAACTAGAAAAAAACTAAACCGGTTGGCAACTCGGGTTACAGTCCAGTTATGTACTTAGCGGTGATTCGACTTCACACCCTAGAAAACTCATTACTAATCAAAATCTCCAATTCGTGTTTCAGAATGTTTTTCAACCTCCAACAGGTTGGTCTATTGTTCGCTCATCTTCGGTGAACTAGAAACTGAAATCACTAGGCAACTGGTTGCAATCTGGTTTTTGTAAATCGCAAACGAGTTGTCAACCAGTAGCGTCGTATGCTTCGTCCTATTTGATTACGCAGGGTTTGACTCAAAGCAAACTAGTTGCCAATTCGCATCGCTGATCAGTTTTTTTCCAGTTGCTCTGTCTGCATTGGGCCTTACACTCACATTTTCAATTATTAAAACTTTCAGAAATAATGGATCCAACATTTTTTTGGAGCTTTTACACCAAAGTGCATATAATTGAACAAAACATGAAATGTTTTATAAGGGTAGCTAGTAAAACTTTATATCTAAAACTTTCAGCCTTGTTGTGATATCCATAAAAGGAAATAACCTATGTTTGAACAATAACAACAAAAACCCAAATTACTCTAACTCCACTGAAAAAAAAACACCAACAACAGTGTTCCGCACTTAAATTTCTAATTAAAACCACACAATTTCAATTTAAATTCATGACCGAAAATAAAAATTAAAATTAAGAGTACCTACAATATTAATTAATGCAAAATGAAGTTGTAAAACCCTAGAGGCAGATTATTATAGTGAAATTCAAAATACTTAACTATATCATCATAAAAACTAAGTTTCCAAAGTGGATCCAAAAAAAAAAAGGCCATAATCCATGGCAAAACAGCTTTTGAGTGAACATACACGTTATCTGTTCTTGTAATATCCAAAACTATTTTATGTAAATTTTTCCATATTGCTCCTTGAAAATGGGTAAATATTTTTCAATGATACCCTTCATATCCACTCAAGCCATCCCTGCAACACCAACAGTGCCTGGGATTCAATGTGGCAAAGGGAAATACATGATATAGAAAAATATCAAAATATTCCTCAAGTACTGTTGTAAGTCCTCTTCCATTATTATTATCATAAAAAAGAAAAGGAAAAAAAAAGAACGACAAATGAGGAAAAAAAATAATTTTTGAAAATCATATTCGATTCCTCCATGGATGACTACGACGACGACGTTTCCAAGAAGGAAAAGGATTCTGTATGCACTCTCACTCAAGAGAGAAAGGATCACGACCTATAAGTGTCATGTTGAATATGAATGTTTACATATTTTGTCCATCGACTTCCTATACCGTTGTCATCTCTTCAATATCCAATAAATTAAAAACGAAGGCGAAGGAGGGAAAACCGAAGACCGTAAGACCTTGCTGTCAAAAGGGTGGTTCTTAACAGTCAGAGTGTACAAAACCTCTCAATAGGTTTCACAAAAAATATACGTCTCTATCGTCCTCACCATCGCCATCGCCAGTGATGCTACCACCATCATCATAGCCGAATCGTGTACTGTACCAGCCATCGATGTCGTTTGTCGTAATAGCTGCAATCATCTTCAGAGCTGCAAAACGAAGCTGACATCCTTTTTACAAGTGGGCATGAGCATAAGTTTGCTTTTTTTTTGAAGAAGCAACGAGTGCGAGTGTTGCCGTTGGGGGTGGGGGGTGTAGGGTTGTAAAAGGCACATTTATATGAAATTCAAAGCTTGACTGCTATCCCATGTGACACATGAAATTATCATTGGGTCGAGTCTTTTTACGGAAAAAGGAGTCACATTGCAGCAGGGTGTAGATGAAAACGTTTGACATTACATTTCACTCGAAAGCTGTCAGTTACATCGGGGAAATACGCACGTTATGGCAGAAGCAGCAGCTATGGCACCAGTGAAAGTGGCAGGCTTTGAGTTTGGATTTCAATTTTTTGTCCTCTCCCTTCCCTCCTCAGTTGTTTTTTTTTTTTGTTTTTTTATTTTAGAGTTTCAGAGCCAAGCCCAATCTCTTGAAACCATAATTGACTTTGACATAATTGAGTTCGCAGACTTTATAGGATCACTCTGCTCCATGTACCCACCACTATCCATAGCTAGATATACTCTCACTGTGCACATCACCATAGAACCGTCAGAGGGATAGATAAAATGTGGTTTCGGTCTGTAAGTCTGGGAGTGATTTTGCTGCGTCGTCGTCGTCGTCGTCGTCAGTTATTATATCTCTACTTGGCAGCAGCTAAGCGGATTTAAATTAGCCTTCTATTCCCTGCCCCTATACCAATACTTCCCAATGTGTGTGTTTCACTTTTTACTCTGGAGGCAGCTAATTTCTATTCAATTATGCAAATTAGATTGATTTTTGTTGGTCTCCTCCATCGTTATAGGAGTTTTCATCAAACTGGATTGTTGGCTGGTGGGCTCACAATCAGTCAAAGAAGAGGATATCCTCCTCTTCTCCTGGCAAAGTATCGATTTAGGTATCTTATGTGTTGTTTTTTTTTTTTTAATATTGCGTATGCAAACTGTGGTGAAGTTTGATTGCTGGCTGAGGGTATGGCAGAAGCAGATGCCTGATCCCTATGCGGTAGGTAAGTTTTATACAAATCATATTATTCAAATATTAGGACGCAGAAATTGAAGTAATTTCCCGTCCTGTCAATTTTTATTTTGAAATGGGATTTGTATTGAATATTTTCTTTTTTTTTTTAATGTTGAGAGGTAATTCAATTTGAGTTTAATTTTGCGATCTTGGGTGGTTGACCATTGGTATACATAAGAGGCTTTGATGGTAAAGGATTATTTATGTTGGTCGTATATGATGGGATAGATAAAAATAGAAATTCGATTTAGAAAGTTTTTTTTTTATAATTAATTTTGTGGACCTTTTTGGCTATTTTAAGTTAAATTGAAAATGAAAATGGTTATTCTTTTTCATTCGTCCGACAGGTTTTGCTATGCTTACTGATCCAAGTTGTGTATTTAGCAGATTTAAAAATAAGATTATGTTCTCCGTTAAAGAAAATTATTCAGATTTCTCTCCCAAAAATAGTGCACTTTTCCGGAATAAAAATTTGCGTATTTTTCAAGCAAGAACCTCATCCATCCAAAGATAAAATTTCATCCAAATCCGTTAAGCCGTTGAGGCGTGATTGCTGAACAAACTTTCAAATTTAGTATTGTTTTTTCTTGATTTATTTAATGCAAAGGGTTATTATTATTTGGAAATTCAATTTCTCGGATACAGCACCGATTTTGACGAGACTTTCACTGGCAGATAGCTGATACTCTAATTAGTGAATAAGGCTATTTAAATTAACCACTAGGTGGCACTGGTGTCGTTTTTTTTTCGAAAAATGGTATTTATGCACCAATTTTGGTGGACTCTCTCAGACAGATGGCTGATGTTCTAAGCAGTAACTAAGACTATTTTAACTACCCAATAGGTGGTGCTGGGGTCGTTTTCTCCCAAAATTCTTATTTATAGACCGATTTTGACGGGACTTTCATAGGCATATACCTGATGTTGTAAGGAGTATCTAATATTCTTTTAATTACTTTTAGGTGGTGTTAGAGTTCATTTTTTTTTTCAAAAATTCAAATGAAAATAATAAAAAAAGCCTTAAACAATTTTTTTTTACCGGAAAATGAGTTTTTACCTGCGTACTTTTACAATTTTTATATCAACAATACTATTAAATTTAAATGACTTGACCGATTTAAAAAAAATTCTTTGTGTGTATTAACATGGTTAGTTGGTAGTTTCAAGGTATACTTGGATGCGATAAGTAGCGCTGTTGTTGGGATCCAGAAAATGTATGTTATTCCCGAGCAACGCCGGGGATGTATAGATACATTTTTTATTCTGTGAAAAATACCTTTAACGACGCACTGTTCGATTTTTGTTTGGAAATAAATTAAAAAATATTATCAAAGAACTATGGGAAAATTTAAGAAGATTTTTGATGTTTGATATACAGTTAATTTTAATATAAAAATTAAATTTCGAATTTCGGCAGAGATTTTAAGATTTAAAAATGGTGTTCCCACCAACAAAAAAATTTCACACACCAAAATTTGCAGTGAGTATGAAAGAGATAACGCATGTGAGATTTTGCTGTATTCTAGGATGAACAAATTGATTGCTGATTACTGAAAAGATATTTTTGATTTAACAAACTAGGAAGTCAAATGAGAATTCAGGCAAATTCTCGAAATCCCAAAAACGTACATATTTCGTAAATGCAGACATTTTGTTTTTCGAATCTCAAAAAACAACCCTATTATGGCTATCAAATACCGGTTATTTGATACTCGATAACTTCTATCGTAAAATTGATAATTTGGTATAGTGAGCATCGATTGATAATTTTAAGCCGATTGTGATTACTGGCCAAAAGAACGTTTCTAATTTGCCTTTGGTTTTTCTGTTGTTTACAAATAAGGGGGTTGAATATTGCAAGTTGATTTTATTAAACAAAATTCGCTTTTATCCTAACAATGTTTTGTTTATTAAGGAGCAGAATTGTTGTAAGCAACAGAAAGACCAGAAGGGTTGATAAGGGAAATCCCAGAAGTAGCCAAAGGAATCTGTTCAAAGTCTGTCCTTGCCAAAAATGAGATTCCTCAGAATTGCCTTTAAAAAACAATTTCAAAGAAGACATTTCGTTTTTAAATTCTGGGTTTTCAATAAAAAAAAAACAGCAAATAACTTTATACATTTTATTTTAAAGAAAATTTGCCCCACGAATACTCGATATATGTATGTATATATCAACAACAAATTTGTGGCTGATAAAATGATAGATTGGTATCGGTATTTTTATCAAAAGAACTTTTCACAATTCCAGATTCACATCCTCGTTCTTCGGATGTGGAACTGCAACCGCAGCGTATGATTGTATTGTACAATGGGGAATAAGAAACTACGTAGAATTTAATGCTTTGAAAACACAATGTTGTCTTTTGTCGTTAAAGCGAAATATACCCCAAATGCCAATATCCATGAGTGGCACTTGCATAGAGGAAACCAACTACCTCTCAGTTCTCGGTATATGCATTACAGACCATCTTCTGTAGAATGACCACATATTTGACGTTGCCAAAAATACTGCGAGATGATTAGGTTTCCTTCGAAGATGCAAGAAGTTCTTCACCCCGTCTGATCTGGCTACAGTATATAAAGCATATATTCGCCCTAAACTTGAGTATAACTCCCACATTTGGGCAGGTGCTCCTGTAACCCACTTGAGTTTTCTAGATAGAATACAAAAAAGAGCTTTAAAAATGATAGGCGATCGAACAATAACAGAAACATTTACATCTCTGGAGCACAGACGTAATGTTTCCTGCCTTTCATTATTTTATCGCTACTTCCATAAACAATGCTCAAGCGAATTAGCCAGTTGCATTCCTCCCCTGAAACGCTTTAACCGTAATACTCGCACTGCAAGGAATGCCCATCAGTATACCCTTGAGCTCAACTTCGGACGTACTGTCAAGTACAGGGATTCTTTCTTTAGTCGTACCATGCGAATGTGGAATGCCTTGCCAGACTCTGTTTTTCCCTCCCACTTTGAAGTGCAGAACTTTAAAACAAATATGCATAGTTACCTACATTCACTCCATAATTCACACATAATTAACGACGTCATGTTGAATAAATTTAGAAGGGTGTGTTCCAAATTCAACTCAGTTCTTGGGCAGAGACATCCGGATAGAATATCCAACCATGACGTCATCAGTGACCCTTGATTAGAAAAAAAACTGCAGTAATTTAAGTTTCAATTGATACAGGTTTTGTCTAATGTCTTATTTGATTGATTCAATATACGTTTTAAGTCAACTAACACTTTGGATCCTTTCGAAAAATGTTATTTAATTTAGGCAATTTGGGTCACTGATGACGTCAAAATATAGAAAGAGCTGTCTTTTAATCTTGTATAATGATACTCAACGAACATATCCTTTTTTTTCTACATTCCAGTTGGTTGACATTTCTTTCCAAGATTTATCTCAACTTATTATATTCACTAATTTCACTAACCTAATTATCGACACTTATTGTTTGTTGTTGTTTGCCGTATAAAATTTTACTGCACTGGGTATACACTTACCAATAAAACACGGCTATTATAAGGGTAGTCAAAATCCCTTTAGTGCGGGCTAATTATAAAAAAAAAAAAATTCAGTTTATTAAAATTAAATGATCACCATAATAACGACTTATTAATTTTGTTGATATTTATCAAATATTATCATATATATCGTGTTGATATTTGACAACCATAACAGCGCTGTTAGATTTTGGCTGGAATTCAAAATTTCGTTTTAGTGAAAGCAATGCAAAAGTTAATTAAAGATTTTTTCATATAAAATTTATAAACTTATACAATTTTATATTTTTTTATGGAAATTATTTGAACCCTTCTGTTTTCTTTTCTATCTACAATTCACATTATACGACATTTGCAAACAAAAAATAATAAAAAAATACTGAAATTACAAATTCGAATGTAAAATATAAAATTTTGGGTAGGTCGAGCACAATATAAATTGTCAAGTTCTCCAGACAAAAAATAAATAACAAAAAATAATAACTATTACGAAGAAAGGAAACATTATGTTTTTAACAACTAATAAGCGATTTTTAGTATAAGTATTCCATACCATCTTTTAAATAGAAATTATTTTTTTATTTTTTGTGTTCTGAACGAATGTAAAACTTGCCTTTAGTACCTTCATTCGTACATAAATAAGCTATTATTTATTTCAAGCCTCAAAAATAAAAACCTGCAACTAATGCTTTTTGACCAAACACAAACCACATTTTAACGCAATCCATTCAGCCGTTTATAGTGCTAGGCATATAAGGCAAGGCATACAGACAGACATACATAAATTCAAAAGGAGTATGTTTTGCTTTCTTAATATTTTACACACATACATTATGCAAACGAAAACGAAATAATTAATAATTATTCACAGTATTAAAAAAAAAAAAGAAAAAAAATGTCCGCCCGAGCAGGGACTTGAACCCTGGACCGTTGGATTAAAAGTCCAACGCTCTACCAACTGAGCTACCCGGGCACTTAAAATAACGTGTGAAAAGAATCAACATGAACACACAGTTTGGTTCCTACAGCATTATTTTTGAATAATCATTTTATACTCAGCCTATTTTAAATAAATAAATATCTCGAACCCAGACATTTTAGT
Organism: Platycheirus rosarum; assembly: GCA_963971375.1. NCBI lineage: Eukaryota > Metazoa > Arthropoda > Insecta > Diptera > Syrphidae > Platycheirus > Platycheirus rosarum. The sequence goes on from OZ020510.1 coordinate 117,580,679, forward strand.
TGCCAAAAACCCTGTTAGGTTGTCTGTGGATACGCAACGAAGAAAAATGGTTTTAACAATTTTTTTTTTTTTTTTGTATTTTATTCGTTTCAATTTTTTTTTGTTGTTGTTTTAATACGGGTTCTTCCTTATGAAAAAGCCAAGCAAACAATTGTAAAACAAACATTATTACTTTCTCCAAATGCACTTTCTTTCTCGAGAGTGCCAAGGAAGCTATCATAAAAAAAGTGATTTTTTTTTAAGTAGAAAAAACAAAATTTATTTTATGACAAAAAAATCTTAAATTTATTGCAAAGCACTGAGCGATTCATGCAATAAACTCCTAGAGTTTCAATGATTTTTTCCCAGAATTTATTGAACTACATCGGCTAAGCTAGCTTAGGTTTTTCTTCTCAAAAACAACCCACACACACACTTTTCTCGCTTTCGGTCTGGCGAGTCAAAGACGAAAATAGCAATTTTTATGTTTCAACGAGGAGTATTAATCGAATTTTGATTGCCCAGTGATCGGTGTGCGCTACCATTAAATTGGATCATAAACTAAAGTCGCTTTTGGAGGCGTCAGCATTGATTTTTGTCGTTTTGCAACTGCCGCCGCCCGCTACTGCCTGCCTCCGGACGGTAGGGGTGGCAAAAACAAACACTCGATTCTAGAGAATCGGCAAGAAATTGAATCATGCGGCCACGATGGATAAAAGAGGAACCACGCGTACCTTTGGGCACAAGCCGTATAGAATGAAATGATTGAGTTATTATTATTACGTTGAAGTGTACTTGCGTTGGTGGAGCAATAAATCGCTAAATAGTAGTGGTAAGTTAACGAAACTATGACAAATTTATCCCCCCACGCAGAGTGGGCAATGGCAGTACCTATAGTTTTGGGGGCTTGGTCCTTCTTATTTCGGAAAACATGAAAGAAGTGTTTGGCGCTCGTTAAAAATCACTTAAAACTCCATCATCGTAAATATTTTCCGGCAAGCAGCTTAACCAGAGTTGAAATATATAATATTTTGCTTTCGTCCATTGTAATTTATAGCGTTTGGAACATAACGAGAAGGAAGTTGAAAATATGGATGCTGGCGTATAAATCCGCCGAAAACGAAAATATTTTGATAGGATTTTACGTCCTTGAAAGTATTCAAATTAAAGTCAAAATGACGACGTAGTTGGTTTTTGCTGAGGGTATAAAGTCAGCAGATGAAGGCACATATTGCACATGAATCTTCAGCTTTGCTTTAGGGGTGCCACAATAAAGGATATTTTCGATTCAATGGTTTTTACGAGATGATCAAAATCTGTAATTTGTGCGTTTTCTTAAGAAGTTTTATTTATGATGTTTTGGTAGAATTTTGATGGTAAAGATTAAATAAGTCCCAAAATTGCTAAATATGGTTACACATAAAATGAATTTCGCTGTGATGAGGGAAATTAAAAAGTCTGTGGTTAAAGTGAGGGGTTTATGATTAATTAACCTTCGGATTTAGAAGAATTGGATGTTGCACGACACTATTTAAAAAAACAAAAGACAGAAAAGAAATTTTGGACACAGGCAACTACTAGCTTGCACTATTATTATTATTATTTTAGTGGCGCAACAGCTCCAAGGCCTGGTGACTTATACTCTCAACCATTGCTGTGTGTGTGTTGTGAATCTGCAATAATGGAAGGGACCTACAATTTACCACCGAGTACGAACGACTACATGAGATGCACTTTTTCGAGACAAATTTTACTCTTGGAGGTTTTGTCAGTTCCTCGCAGAAGGCAGTACCCCGGAAAAAAAGGTGGATTTGATGGAGAGCCACTAGCTTGCACTAGAAGTTTGAAAAATTGCTACCAAACCCCCGAAGATTGAAACCATAATTTTAAGGAAAGCAAACATTACCTTACATCACCTTGATTGAAAAGTTTCGTGTCCAAGAAGTTTGAATTTAGCCAGAATTCTGTTAAAACAAAAATGTCATTTCGAAAAGCTTGATAGTTAGAAGCTATGGAACTATGTTGTGGATAAAAGGCTGATTGATTAAATTTTAAGTTGTTCTAAAAATTAATTAATCAATTTAAAATTCTCTCTGAACTTGAAATCACTTAAAATTCTAAATGCTAGAACAAACATTGTTAAAGAAATTAAAAATGTTAATTAGAAGTTATGAGTTCAAAGGATATTTTCCTCCAGCACTATTTCCACTCGGCCAGAATTCTTTACATAAATCATTTGAAATAATGCTATCTTCTTAAAAGATTTCCAGTTTGCAAAGAATATGAAAATATACAACAAAGCTACTTTTCAGAAGTCAAAAGTTTATTTCCTTCTGTGGCTTTAGAAGTACACAAACTACCTTCCTTAAGGCCAACTATCCCGGGATTTAATTATTATCTTATTTATTAAGCAGAAACAAGAGCAAAACCTACTGAATCATTAAACTCAAACGCACGATTACCCAATCTGGCACATCATTTTAATTCCGAGATGGCCTTACCAAGGATATCAACAAATTCCCAATGGACTCTTGTTTTGTAATTGAGTTGAAATTTTCCCCCATTCAAAGTGTGGATAATACTCAACACTCCACACTACAACCACCCAGCTTCTTCTGTTGGATACACAATTCTAGAGGATGATGATACCTTTATATCTACATACAGAGTAGTATATTAAAGCTCTTCAATTTTGATTAACTTTCCACTCATAGCATAGCCACCGTCCTTTCCTAGCGTCGTCAATCGAAATAAACTCGACATGAGGTATTAATTTAAAATCATTTCTCGCCACTGCCAAACTCCCCAGTTCGCAGAATGATGGTTCTTGCAATGTCCCAACGATATGAATTTTATTGCTCTGCGCATTCGTATTTTAATACAGCTTCTGATGCGAACGCAATTACAAATTACATTATTTAAATTCGAAAACGCATCAGTTATGCTTGAGTGCACACCGACCAGAACAACGGCCATCAACGAGCAGTGCATTTGCCTTTTTACATTTTTTTTTTAACCAACTTAACCAACTTCTAGTAATGAAAATTAAATTATTCTCTGCGCACATCGCCATTCAACCAAAACGATTGCAAAATTAAATGAAGTCATTCCTATCCCTAACTAGCAGCTAACCAACATTCATCACCACACCACCGCCCTCCCAAACTCCTTATTCATTTAAATTACAAATTAATTCTAACGCTCCTGTTTCATATAATTTTTATTTAACCATTTGAATCTATTTAAATGGCTTCCACTGTATGCATGTGTACACTGCAATGCGCACATTGCTAGAAAATCGAATTAAAATCCCATTTTGCAATTAGTTACTTGAAACATATTACGCCTCGCTTCAATATGCATTTTACAGGCACTTGCAATAAATTGCTCTTATTTAACGTTTTAATATTTGAAATGTTCAAAAGCCCATGTTGAATTGTGCAACATCACACTCTGACCTTCGCGCTTCAACTAATTTGACTTAAGTGACTTGGATTGGATATTACAGTTTAGCTCAACATCGACATGGCGGATGAAGTGCCATTTTGATTAATTCAAATACTGTGCACGCCCTCTATTGGCAATTTTTTTTTTTTGTTTAATTCGTTGTAATTAATTGCAGTTGTGTAATTGCGTTTCAGTCAGCTTGGGGGGAGGAGTTCAATAAATTCATCAATCAAAAACTCCAAAATAGAAACTATAAAAACGGGATATTCACTCGAGAGGATTGTCTCAAGTGCACTCAATGTCATTGGGATTTAACAAAAGGGACGAGCTTTCGTTTTTAATTAATCAAAAAAAAAAAAAGTACTTACATATCATTTAAAGCCGTGGAACTGGAATTTTTTAGGACAGAGCTTACTATTAATCAAATAATTGAAGAAAGTAGTTATTTTTTGTTCTTATCGATTTTTCCGGGTAGTGAACGACGATAAAAAGAGTTGAAGGAAGGCGATAAGTATCGGGTTCCATTTTGATATTAAAAAAAACGAGAAAGGAAGGTATGCCATTAACAATGGAAAACAATATCAGCCAAATGGCCGCAACGGCTACGTGTTGCAGCTCCATATCCTTTTCATGAAATTTTCCATGACCAGTTGTCGATAACTTCAAGAATTCCATTGTTAAGGTCTTGAATCGATTTTGGAGCATAGACCTTATCTTAAACGTGGCCCCAGAGGAAAAAGCCTAAAGGTGTTAAATCGCAAGATCTCGGTGGCCAATTGTGATCACTTGTTCGAGAAACAACAAGGTCAGGAAACTTTTCTTACGTCATCCACATCAATATCTTCCAATTCAAATCATTAATCATAGCTCGGTAGTGCAATCAATTCACCGTAACAGTTGCACCAGCCTCATGTTCGAAAAGGCAAGGTCCAATCACCCCGCCATCCCAGCCCAAAAACGGCACAAACAGTAACACGTTGAGGATGGAGAAGTTTTTCAACAATCATTCTTGGATTTTCCGAGCCCTAAATGCGATAATTCTGCTTATTAACGTAGCCTCCGACGTGAAAATGGTCCTCAATCACTGAAGATGATTTTTCGATGAAAATCCGGATCATTTTTATGCATTTCAAGGACCCAGTCAGCGAAGATACGACGTTGCTGATGATTGACCGGCTTGAGTTTTTGTGTTAACTGAACATTAAAAGCCTAAAGACTTTATGCAACATACGGTGTAATGTCGTTTGTGGAATACATTCGGAAGATCGACGAGGAATAAACAAACCTAAGTTTTCCTCAAGACTACGGGCTACATCAGCAATATTCTCAGTTGTTCTTGAGCGACGCACAAGGTTTTGCTCTTCACATCACTAACTTGTCCCAAAAGTTTAAATTTGTCAACCAGTTTCACAATTGCCGGCCAAGACCCAAAAGTGCTCTAGTTTTGCATACTGTGACTGCAAAATGTTCACCATTTTTGTAGTGAATTATAACAATTTCAATGCGTTTTTTGAAGCGTGTATCGTTTCATTTTTAGTAATGGCGTAGATTTTACTTGTCAAATGCCAAAAAATGGCAGCTTCGAAAGTGACAGCTGCCCAAATAGCGGGCTATTCAAAATGAAACCTCTTATTGGAAAGCCCTCATAAACTACTACTTACAATTTATTTTCTATCCAATAGTGCGTGCGTTAGGAACTCTAATCTATGTAAATAAATAAAGTAAAACTTTCTACATACTATATTAACCTCGTTTTTTATTGCTGTTGCTAATGTTTAAAAGGATTTTTTCCTTCCAGTCTAGAACTATCAATTTAAACAACGTAAACATTTTTAGCCAAAAAACAAAAGCATTTAATTCAACTAGACATGGTTGCTGACAAAAGGTTTAGAAAAATCTAAAGCAAACTACAAACAAACAAAGCAATTGGCAAAGTTAAATTGTTGTTAAATGTATAACCCATAGCGTTTATACAAACCCCGGGCTATCTTTATCCACACAGGGTGATCCACTTTGGAAAACAAGAAATTGAAATTTTGAACTCTAAAAACTGAGGAAAAGAATTTGTTCAAAAGTTGTTTAAAAAAAATTCGTTGTCTGTAAAGTCGGTTTACGGACGATAATTTTACGTGATAACGTCATAGGAAAACATTGATGGCAGCAACAGCAACATATCGCCCGTTAAATCACACCCACAAACCCTCTCGTTAAATCCACACACACACACCCCAATATCTACATTTACTTTCTACTTTAACAAAACACCGCCTATTTTGTATTTCTTTTTCTCTTCTGTTTTTGAATTTGAGTGGAATTATTTTGGGAATTTACGCCAGTTCTTTTTCATGTTCGCCTGGTGCTCAGAATACGTTCGCGATCGATTTTGGTTGAAAAATATTACCCACAAACCCTCTCGTTAAATCCACACACACACACTCCAATATCTACATCTACTTTCTACCATTGTATATACACTGCCTATAGTACTATCATGAAGCATCATTTTTTAGTTCTGAACCAAGTCGCAATGAGGCGTGCTGTAATTGCCAATTGGTGTGAATATAGAATAAGTACAGACAACAAAAGTGTATTAAATACTGGTAAAATATCGGTTAAGGTTCTCGTCTTCACTATTTATTTATTTATGAGAGTACTATAGAAAATGTATATACAATGTTTCTACTTTAACAAAACTCCGCCTATTTTTATATTTCTTTTTCTCTTTTTGTACTTTTTGAATTTGAGTGGAATTATTTTAGAAATTTGCGCTTTTCTATACATAATTAACGCGCGCACAAGTGACTTTTTGTTTCCCTTTTAATGTAGAGCACACTGCGCGGGCATTAAGAGGAAAGGGAGAGGAAGGATAGGAGGTGTCGATTAACATTGGTTTTTAATGCTAGCAGATCAAAATAGCAAGGGAAAATCTCGCCGGGTAAACTTTTCCAAATTCGTGTTGTTCGGCTAAAACAAGAATCCCTATATATTAGGGTACGTCCGAATTTGGGATCAAGGGTCAACTGATGAGCATTCTTTGCGAGACGAGTATTACGGGAGAAACTCTTAAGGGGAGGAATGCAGCTGGCTAAGAAAGAACTACAGTAACCACAGTATGTCAGCATTATGTATGTGTAGCCTGTCGTCGATTTATAAGACGTTATCACGTCAAAAAAACAACATTTAATAAACAAAAATAGAACCACGGGATTGCATTCTTGAGTCTGATTGCTCCTTATCCCAAAAATCTGTAATTTACTCAAAATTACACTAAAAGTCCAATCAAAATCATAAAAACCATTTCTAATTTTCGTCTAAGCTGATTTTTTACTTACTTCTGAGAAATTCTTTTTCTAAATTTTGAATTTTTCGACCGAAACACCCTGTTTAGGTAAACTGCTCACATTGCACTAAAAATCCAAACAAAGAAGGAACCCCACAACAGAAACTTCATTGGCTAGGCACAAGCAACAAAAAATGCATGAAAGCCCTATGTGATGTGCTGCTGCACCCGGTTGAGTACATTTATGAAACTTACACCGAACTGACGTGGATTGATTGAACAGTTAGGCTGGAAATTTTAATTAAAATGCAAATATCCACACACATACACAAACTAGCCTGTGATGTGCTTAACAAAGCCAAGCAAGCTATATTTAAAGGACCGAGGACTGACCGTATAGGTAGGGAATGGGAGCCCCATCTCAGTCCAGTGCATGCAATCCAAGGGGCTCAAAAGGTAAATTTCTCATGCAGTCCGCAGTGAAGAATCCAACAGCAACACAAAAAAAAAAACAACTTAAAAGTTTGCCAACTCGTTTGATTATGGGCCATCATATTGCCGGCAACGCCAATGGTCAGTCTTCTCATAGCCTTTTGGATGACTCTATGGTTAATGGTGTTGGCGGTGGATCCTTTGTGCTAGCGTCAGTTATGGCACGTTCTGTTTGCTTTATTTGCAGTTTTCTTTTTGCTGTATTTTTTTCTGTTTGCCTCGTCATTATCGATCAGGCAAATGCACCAGCCAGCAGTGAGTAAAGTGAGTATCACACATGAGATGAGGTTAACTAATTGAACAGAGTCTAAATGGGGCTGCGGGGGCAGACAGAAAAATGAGGTTTTGGAATCATTTTCCATGTGTTGAAGTTCTTGTCAGCTTATGCAATATGGTTATTGAACATTTTTGGAGTAAATTGGTCCGTTGAAAATAAGTTGGTAAACTACTTAATCAAGATTTGCACCTTTTGAATCTAGAATTTAAACTTAATTTACGTATATGATTGAAGCTATGCTTGAAAATGCATCCATGACCTTAAGTAGGGCTTCAGTTACGAGTTGACATAACAAAATATATCAGCTGGAAAAGATCTCAATGAAACGACTACTAGATTCTTTTATAGAAGCCGTGTTTTATTGGTGGGATAGCGCAGTATTGGAAGTCCCAATAAAACGCTATATTCACTCGATAATTCACTTTTAATTTAACCCCCGAAGTGACAACTGACGTCTTGTTGAAAAATTTAGAAGGGTGTGTTCCAAATTCAACTCAGTTCTTGGACAGAGACATCCGGATAGAATATCCAACCATGACGTCATCAGTGACCCTTGATGACAGAATTAAATTCGGTTTAAGAAAAAAACTGCAGTAATTTAAGTTTCAATTGATGCAGGTTTTGTCTAATGTCTTATTTGATTGATTCAATATACATTTTAAGTCAACTAACACTTTGGATCCTTTCGAAAAATGTTATTTAATTTAGTCAATTTGGGTCACTGATGACGTCAAAATACAGAAAGGCGCTGTCTTGTAATCTTGTATAATGATACTCAACGAACATATCCTTTTTTTCTATATTCCAGTTGGTTGACATTTCTTTCCAAGATAGAACTTATTATTTTCACTAATTTCACTAACCTAATTATCGACACTTATTGTTTGTTGTTGTTTGCCGTATAAAATTTTACTGCGCTGGGTATACACTTACCAATAAAACACGGCTAGAGTAGGTACGTTCAATAAATTCGGTTAACCGACAACCAAAGTAAGACTCTGATGAATTTTTCACTTAGTTGGAACAACCTGTAATGTCTGAGAAAACTGTAGTAGAATAAGATTAAAAAAGGTATTAGAGATCAAAAAGTACTTTTTCTAAATAAATCTAAGTACAAATTGACATTTCCAAGGAACAAAGCAAAATTTTTCAAAGAACTTCTAGTGTATGAGTATAATGTATTTAAATTTCATGTCTAATTGCTTTTATTCAACCAAATGACCCGACATTCAGGATCGTTTGCTTTGTCTCAATTTCACTTTGATTCAGTATTGAAATACACAGATATTTGAGGTAAACATTTATTCCAAATTAAATATCAAAAAGTCTTAATATATATTGAAAATCCAACCATTGAATTCAAGAATTCAAAACGTCAGCAACCATCACTTTGGTTCAGTTTAATTACAGTTTGCATTCAAAACAAGCATAGTCCTCATTTAGCTAAAATTGTTTTGTTATACACACGCATGTTGGAAGAATACATACGTATCTATGCCTTAATGATATCCATATCTAACAGAACCAACATTCACCACATATTGCAGCTATCACATTTCCGAAAATAATTAAACTCTGAGCTTTGTTTCTCAGCACGATATCTTCTTGCCACCTACAAATGCAGATAAAACCTGTCCTTTTCTCTTGTTTGGGCCATAACATTGTGTGTTGCAAATACGAATAGTACCTGCTACAACCATGATCAACACTTTGAGGGCATATTCACTCTTCAATTACAAATAAACATGTCTGTCACCCCCGCACCCCCGCCGTTGAGAATGTTATAAAATTTACAAAATATAATCGCATAACGTTGTAATTCTAAGTTACCTGCCACAAACAGAAGCACCCGTGCAGGACATATCATATATTTATTATAATACAGGGAACAGGAGGGAGCCAAGCTAGACAGGATAACGACATTTCATGTAATCGTGATGAATAATTGGATTCCAACATGCCGAGGACATTTTCCATTATTATTACATGTCATTGCAAAAAGTGTGAGGTACGCTTTGGGGGGGGGGGGGGAGGAGAAGTCCACCTCCACCAACACCCGTGTAAAATGTTATGTTACCCTATACCGGCAGAAAACTATTTAACTTTTTTTCACCAGGCTATAACTATACCTGTGTGTCTGTGCCTCATGTGAAACATGTGCTTGCGACAGAAATGTTTACAACAACAAACCACAGCACAAGAAAGCTCCTAAAGGTGGAGTGTTTATTATTACCTGAATTGAATTAATGCATTTTAATTGAAATTTCACCACACAGATTGAAAGAGGGGTGGGGGGAGAGAGAGAGAAGAGAATGGGACAGACGAAAAAGGGCGAACATACATATATGTCAGTATGGGCAACCATCTTTAGGCCTCGTTTTACAGTCTTTCCATTTCGTTAAAATGTTGCCAAACACGGTGAATGTCTTGGGAGTTAAATTTGCTGAACAAGGACACGCTTTGAAAAACGTAAGCAGTTCGTGGAACTTTTTTAGAATCAGGTTATGAATGAATGAAAGATTATAGTCTACTGGGAAATTCTTACAATACGTCTATTATTAAAAAAAAAATTATAATTATTATAATTTTTATCGAGCAGAACCAAGATTTTTCGCATTAATTTTACTCGAAGAAAATATTTTTTTATTTTTTTTAATACGATTGTAGAATTATGTGCATTTATAGTCGTTAATTATGTACATATTTAATATTCTAAAATGCACATTTAAATAAATAATCAGATTCACTATAACAAACGAGACTTAAAAAATCCAATCAAATACCATTAGCTTAATATTATTAATCTTCTTAAGCTGCCTTAAAATATTATTCAAAGGGAAAAAATGATTGCTTCTTTTAAATCCATAAAGTACCTTTAATCCTTATCTCATCGACTAGCATCAGCAGTGCTCATAATTAATTAATGGACAATATTAAAATTCCATTAAAATCACATTCCAAGCAGCCGACAACGACTGTGCTGCTGCTGCCGCCGCTGTTGGTTTTCCCGTGCGTAATGGTAATAACACCGGAAAGGAAACCCAGCACAACCTCATCGTCTGGAACAGCAATTCAGTTCGGACTGTACAATACTTCCGCCTCTATAGGTATGTGCGAATGAAAATTAACTCGTGCAATTCCATTTTGCATTTCCCATTCGAAGAGATTATCACCACACGGCTACAACTGGGATGGTGCATTGTTGCAAGCCATTTTGCCTATGACTCGTAAGAGCCGGCACCATCTTTTTTTAATTCACTCTGAATCAATTTTAATATCGTAGTTATGATTTTTCAATTTCCATTTTAACGCCCTTTTTATGGATACAGATACACTATACACGAAAAATGCAGCAGCTAATGCATGCATTCCACACTAAGAGCATTTTGCAATCATTGAGCTTCGCATAAAATTCAACTTTCATTATCAGAATCACTATAAACAGGGAAGAGGAAATGAAATTTTATTGTGATTTGAAGTAAGACTGAGATTTAGAGATTTGTGTAGTCAGTTTTAGGATCAGTTGTTAATGTGCTCCAAAGCGTACCTTGTGGAAAAAAATGTATAGACAAGGTTTAGGTTGGCAAAAAATATATAGACAACAAACTTTCAACACCACTTTTAGGAGTCTAAATCGGGTTTAAAACATTTAAAAAATAAATTAATGCAAAACAAAATATATAATAATAAAAAAATAAAATAAAAAAAAAATAAAATTAAAATAAATAAAAAAATAAAATAAAACAAATAAATAAAATGGTATTAAATAAAAAAAATAGGTTAATAAACGAAATAAAATAAATTGAAAAAAATCATACAAATTTAAATAGGAAGAAATGCAAAAATTAAATTAAATAAAAATCAAACAAAAAAATATAAAATGTACAATAATAAAATAAAATAAATAACTCAATACTAAATAAAATAAATTGCACGACTGGATCGCACGAACTTGTTCTTATGTTAGATAATTGCTTAGTGGCTGCATATGTAACGGGTGATTTTTTTGAGGTTAGGATTTTCATGCATTAGTATTTGACAGATCACGCGGGATTTCAGACATGGTGTCAAAGAGAAAGATGCTCAGTATGCTTTGACATTTCATCATGAATAGACTTACTAACGAGCAACGCTTGCAAATCATTGAATTTTATTACCAAAATCAGTGTTCGGTTCATTCACCGTAACGTTGCGTCCAACAGCATCTTTGAAAAAATACGGTCCAATGATTCCACCAGCGTACAAACCACACCAAACAGTGCATTTTTCGGGATGCATGGGCAGTTCTTGAACGGCTTCTGGTTGCTCTTCACTCCAAATGCGGCAATTTTGCTTATTTACGTAGCCATTGAACCAGAAATGAGCCTCATCGCTGAACAAAATTTGTCGATAAAAAAGCGGATTTTCTGCCAACTTTTCTAGGGCACTGATTTTGGTAATAAAATTCAATGATTTGCAAGCGTTGCTCGTTAGTAAGTCTATTCATGATGAAATGTCAAAGCATACTGAGCATCTTTCTCTTTGACACCATGTCTGAAATCCCGCGTGATCTGTCAAATACTAATGCATGAAAATCCTAACCTCAAAAAAATCACCCGTTATTTGTTCTTTTTTAAGACGTGTGGTTTTCAAGAAGAAATAAAACGCATATAGTTTAATGTTATGGCCAAGAATTTAGCTTGATTAAAAAGATAAGCTCGAATAAATTCCAGCCGAGGCCCAATTTTTGGAAAATCGGGATCGGTGGCCATCTCGTTTTGGGCCCATTCACCGAACGTGACGCTGATGGTCGTTCGGCTTCAATTATTGCAGGAGTTGGATTTTGTAAGCCTGCAAACAAAGATCTTTCCGCAAAATCTTCCATAAAGTGAATGGGCACATCTCCAATTGTTGCGCGCAATGGCAGGTGGACTCATTCGGGTCTTCTTCGATACACTGCTCCACCGAAACGAACCATTATTTTGGTAATAAATTTGCACAATTTGCAAACTCGTTCAGAAGTACATGAAATGGCAAATCAAACTGAGCATAAATCAAGTTACAGCTGTCAACAAGACCAACTCCGAAAAAAGTATTGCCAGATTGAAAACCACACGTCTATTAAAATAAAAAAATATTTTTTTTCAGAAAATTCTTTCATTTTTTTAATTAGCTTTAAAGCTTTCTCGGAAAAACTTAGTATGCAAAAAAATTTGAAAACTAAATGTCTATCGAAATATTGAAAATCATTCTACCAGTTTTTTTAAAAAGTCGTTTTTTTTTGGAAAAATTTTCGAAAAAATATTTAAAAATTTTTTCTAGTCATTATAAGGAAATCTGTAGTTTTCATCTGGGAAAATTAATTAAAAAAATTCAATCAACCCATTTTCAAAATATTTCGAAAACCAAACTTTTTTTAAAGAAATTTTTAAAAAATCGAAAACAAAGTTTTTAAAAAATGCAATATTAATTGAATTATAAATGACAATTTATGTGCACAATTTTATTGCAATCGGGATAATAGTTTACGATAAAACCGCATTTGAAAAAACCGGTTATATGAGAGGTACCGTTATAGAACAAATTTCAAAAAAAATCGTTCTAACTGAAATATGTATTGTTGTAAAAAAAAATAGCACTCTGAAAGTTTTATCAAAATCGTTAGAGCCGTTTTTGAGAAAATCAAACTTTTTTTCCGACCTAGAGCAAAAATGAAAACCCCGAGATACTACCTAATAAATATTAAATACCAAGTTTGAAGCAAATCCGCATATCCGTTTAGGCTGTAGAGGCGCGAACAGACAGACAGACAGACGGATGGAATTTCCGGACCCAATTTTTTCAACTTCTCTATTATCGTAATGTCATGTTTGATTGTTAGATTTTTTTTGCACAAATCCATAACTTGCATTTTAGTACATAAATCGCAAATAAAAATACAAATAAAAACAGTAAAATAAATTTAAATAAAATAAAAAAATAATTGAACAAAATAAATTTATACAATAAATAAATAAATGTTATAAAATAAATAATAATTAAAATTAATAATAATAATAAAATTAATAATATAAAATAATATTAAGCTAAATTATATAAAAAAAATACTAATATTAAATTAAATTTATTAGCGCGAGAGCTCCTTAGAGCCAAGGTCGACTGAGTTATTCCATTCCTTGGTATGCTTTGTGAATCTGCAAGAGCGAAAGCGGCCTACAATATAACAACGACTCCCAACTTTTTCGATACAAAATTTACTCTTGAAGGATTTTTCATTTTCTTGCAAGGGGCAGTACCCCGGAAAAAACGTGGCTCCGAAGGCGAATCAAACGCTGAACCTAAGCAGTCCGACACACTTATCACTAAATCATAAATAAATAAATAAATAATTTAATAATAAAACATAAAAAAAACAAAAATAAATTAATTAAAAAAAAAAAAAAATAAAACTAAATTAAATAAAATTAATGAAATTAGTTAAATTAATAATAATAAAATTAAATTAAATGAAATACCTAATGTCAAACTAAAATGAATTAAATAACGTAAAACAAAATGAAATAAAATTAAATACCAAAAATAAAATAAACTTAAATAAAATTAAGGAACAATGAGTTCCAGAGATCGATGGTTGCTTATTTTATTGGCTTATGTACCAAGTGGTAAGAATATATTCAACTCATAACTGCACTTCTCACTTTTATCTATTACTTTGGGTGGATTTTAATTTGAAAAATATATCAGGCTAACTCACTTCTGATTTTTAAACTCAAACACACTACACTGTACAGCACAAAAAAATTAAATTCTTTACAAAATAAATCCCTTCAAGTGGACAATTCTTTAAAAAAAATCAACTCGCGATTAAAGTCTTTTCAGGTTTTGTTTCGGTGCGCTGCGGGTCTCTGAACCTGAAATTCGAGAAGATTTCGGTCAACAGATAAAAAAACTATCTCACAACACCTGAGCACGCGCAGTCACTCACTTTTCATAGTTTTTTTTTTTAATATCTTTTTTTTTAAGCTTTTTGAGGTACAGCGTATACAGCAAGCATGTATAAGATGAAGGAGATGATAATAAACACCGAGTAGGTATAACTTGGATATCAGGTTTCATGCATACAGCATACCGCGGCGAGCTGGCTACTGTAGAATGAGTAAAGTTAAGCCCAAGTTAAGACCTCAAAACTTACCACCCACGGTTTTTTTTTCAAAATTATCCTTTTATGCATTTTTTTTTATTTTTTACTAAGGTGAGGCTTTATTTTCAAGTTTTCGTTTCGATAATTTTTTTTAAGGAAGGTCGGTCTCGATTTAAAATAAAAAAAAAAACTTCGGTTACACGTGCGCGCACCCAGATGGCGTGGAGAACAATATTTCTGTGTGTGATTGAGTTGGGTAATCTTTCAGGTCGCATCGATGGTTCCATGAATCAGTCAGCCGGTGTGGAGGAGAATTACAAAAAAAAAAATATATATATACTTAAGTAAAAACTCGTTGCATTCAAACAATTGACTTCATGTTGTACCGCACGTTGCCCCGTGTAAATATATTGTATACCTCACCAATGATTATCTCATGCAATTTGAATGCAATCCAATGACTGTAGCTAATTGATTACTTGATTGTTGTATTCAAGTTGCTCCTGGCTGGATAGTAGTTGTTGTTGCCCCAAAAATCAAATATGTACAAAGAACACAATTGTTGCTGTTTCGACAGAGACAAACAGACAGACAGACAGACAGTAGCAACAGCATGTTTAGACGAAAAATTTCAGTGGCGCGAGAAGAGGCTGGCAATTGTTGGAAATTTGCTAGTTTGTTGCATTAATACTGATGCCCCACGCTATAATCAAGGGGGGTATACACGTACTGTAGACATAAGAGCTGAAACTAGCAATTAATTGCTTCAACAATTGTGTAGCAATTCATGAAGTACATTGTGTTTTTTGACGTTTGGTATGGGTTTGCTTGCTTAGGTTAAAGTGAGGCTGAGAGAGTTTTGTATATTTTGGTTAATTGATTGAGTTAAACGAATTAATTTGACCGTGTGCGTTGCTAAAGTTGATGATGCTTGTCCATTTGATGCATTCAATGATAACCTACTGCATTTTAGAACATTTAAATTATGTTGAATGGGCATATTTCTTTAACGAAGGTCATTGACACTTGAAGAAAAAAAAATAGAAAGTTCAACACTTTAAGGTTGGTTCGGTTGGCAGTTCTGATTTTTTTTTTAATTTAAATATTTTTTATATTCAATGTTAGGGAATAAAAGTTGCTACATTTACTCCGTCGCAGAAAAAATGGTCTTTTTCACAGAATTGTTGTTCTGTACATACAATGTTGACTTTTCGCGTTCACCCCAGCCATCATCTTTTCAATTCAGAGACTTTTCTTCCGTTGATTATAACGCTCTGCATACTGCTGCTTGCCTCCTACCTTGGCGTGATTGCTACCTTACTTCAAATGTAGATGAAAAGGTCAACCACATACAATCTTTATTATTGGATCTCTATAATAGACATGTTCCTTTAAAAACTGTGGCAATCCGCAATAATAAATGTCCCTGGTTCACATCAGAGGTGCGAAATGCAATTAAAATTAGAAATAAGGCATATTCGAAATGGAAGCATTCTGCTCTTAATCATGATTGGGAAACTTTTTGCCGAACTCGTAATCATTCAACTTTCGTAACTCGAAAAGCAAAGAAAAGATATTTTTTATCCAAATTGAGCACTAACCAAACTCCGAAAAAACTCTGGACTAATTTGCGTTCAATTGGTGTTTGAAAAAAGAATGTTCTTGGTACCATTCCAAATGTTAATGTACTCAATAATAGCTTTCTTTCTAGTGATATTGGAAATCCACGTTTTGTTTTGAACAATCAGTTGTTTCATGATTTTAACTTTGATTTCGAAGTAGTTTCTAAAATCGATGTCGTCAACATCTTGAGATCTATTAAATCAAATGCTATCGGTGAAGATATTGTACACATTCACTTCGTTAAAATGGTCTTACCTCGTATTCTAAGTTGTATTACACACCAACCATCAACTTTTCCTGAAACTTGGAAGTTAGCTCAAGTCATTCCTGTTCCAAAAAAATCCCAACCCTCTTCACCTGCAGATTTTCGTCCTATAAGCATTTTGTCATGTCTGTCAAAGGTCTTGGAGAAAGCTCTTGCGGACCAAATTTCAAATTATCTAAGTCAACACTGTTTGTTATCCCCAATACAGTCTGGATTTCGAAAACACCATAGCTGCTCTACAGCTATGATAAAAATTCTTGATGACATTAGAATTAAGTTTGATTTAGACTACGTCACGGTTCTTTGTCTGCTTGATTTCTCCAAAGCCTTTGACAGAGTGGATCATAATGCGCTTTGCTTGAAACTACGATCCTATTTCGGCTTCAGTGTAGCTTCGGTAAATTACTTATGTAACCGCCATCAAAGGGTAGTTTACGGTGAAACTTCTTCCCAACTTGGTTCCCTTGTTGCAGGAGTACCCCAAGGATCTGTTCTGGGACCAATATTATTCTGTCTTTTTATTAAAGACCTTCCTAAAGTTTGCACAAATGTAGCTGTTCATCTTTATGGTGATGATGCGCAGATATATTTATCTCAGCCCATTGGGCTTATTGAGGATCTGATAGCCAGAATAAATGAAGATTTGTCAAATATTTACAAATGGTCGATCTGCAATGGACTCAGTCTTAATCCAACCAAATCCTAGCTAATGCTTATTTCGAAGAGGCCTTACGACACTGATGATTTTCCACCTGTACTCCTTAACAACATGCAACTGAAGTTTGTGAACGTTGTAACCAAACTCGGTTTTAAGCTTACCCGTTCATTTTCAGCTGATGCACACATAAATTATGTTGTTGGGAGAATGTACGCAGGATTGCGAAAACTTTGGATATCTTCTGGCTTTACGTCAACTGAATCTAAACTACGGCTTGTTAAGACCTTGTTTATGCCCAGACCTTGATTTTGCCATAGTTGTCTACTGCAAACTTGATTCTAACTCTCTGAATAAGCTACTTGTTGCATTTAATGACTCGATAAGGTATATTTATGGGATTTGCCGGTAAATTTGCGGTAAAAATGCTATTTTTAGGCAGTACTCGTTTCCGTAACCTCCTCCCTTGCCACATTTTTGTTTTGTTGTATCTCTTCACTCATTTTCACATCCCTTCAATTCCTTTTTCTTCATTTCTCTCCTTTTGCTCTTCTTTTTACTATTTTTAACTTCTTCTACCTTATTCTCTATCAGATGCTTTTTTCTCATATAAGTTTAGATACTTTTTGTAAATATTTTGTGTTATAACTTGAAATGGTTAAATTAGTTGTCTACTTTTTTGTATTTTTCTTTATTATAATCTTTACCTAAACAATATCCAAACTATTACAATGTGCTGTAAAAGACTTGTCTTATTTGTTCAACCGTTATTTTAAATAAATTGAATTGAATTGAATTGAATTGAATTGAAGGGTATACAACCTGAAAAATGCCTAGCCTAACATTTAGAAAAGGCATATTTTAAATAAGGCTCTTAATATAGGAAAAAAACATTAATGTTGCAACATGTACATTTTATTTACTTCATATTGAGTCATTTTGCGTTAAAATGCACAGAAAGGAGTTATACTCGTAGGCTAAAGAAGGGGCGGAGGGGCGTGGTTGTGGAATTCTGTTGCTATCTACCGGGCATCTTAAAGATCATCGTGGAGATAGTGGAGTAGGCCTACTGCGAAAAAACAGACCTAAGTGTATTTTAAAATCGCTTTTTCTCAGAAATGGGGGATCTGGGCAAAGAAAGTTGAATGGTACTTTTTATTGATAATTGCATAATCTATACATTTTTGCCTCTTAAAAATGTAAATCGTAAAACGAACCGTTTCGCTAAATAAAAATTAAAAAAAAAACATTTTTGTGACCTTTGACCTTGTTTACAATTTTTCGCACACATCGAGTCGATGCGGACTTCGCACAGTTTCATTATAATGATGTTCTTAACGTTCATGCAAATTTTTAGCTTTCTGGGAGATGGTGCCCCTAATGTTTGGGCTAATTTGACCGGACTGTAAGATTACTTCCAAGGATATCTACCATTAAAAACTGATATACTAGCGCGATTTTTGTTCATAGAATTTGCGAAATATTCAAACCCAACATCCGGGTAAACAGAAAAGAAAAAACACATCTATAAACTCAAGGTTAGAGTCTATCAATTAACATCAAATGTTACCTAATGATTCTCAATTCATTTGCTGCTTACACAATACAAATAAAATAATTATTAAATGTTATTTAACAGCACATTTTTAAGCTTAATTTAAATCAACATTACTTCGTCTTATCATCACATTGTTTGCTTTTAAATTGTCCCGCCACTTGTGACAATAGCTATATACTAAGTGTCTGTTTTTTTTTTCTTTAGCAAATTTCAGGTGTGTCTCTAAGTTTTCTAACCGTAAGTACAAACTATAGGAAGCAATTAGGTTTGCCGTTTACTCATACGTTTGTTGGCACTGACAACCTCTTGAAGGTGTTATCTTAATAGGTTCGTCTTGGCCATTATTCGTTAATGGTAATCCATTTGTCACAGGAAAAAGGTGTGTAAATGTTCGGATTTGTATCTCAAAATTATCGTACTCTAAATTAGTTATCAAAAATGTATTTCAAAACACAATGTTAAATTAATGGAGTGGGTTTTTTTTTACCAGGAACTCAGGAACTGTAGCAATGGCAATGATATTGGCAATGATTTGGTTTTAATACGATCTACGATCCGGTTGTTCAAAGAATCATTTGAAATCCAAAAAATAAGTTTAAGCTCTAAAATAATCATTTATTCTCTAGAATTCCATTGGCTCTATATGCAATTCTAGAGAAAAAAGCTAAATTAGATCCGATTAACCCCCTCAAATTGTCCAACCATCCCTAAATACCGCCCAAAATAATTTATTCATAATGCAACTGTACACGTGCAGTTATTTAACTCTTTTGTTACTTAATTTCGTGCAAAACTACATCAAATCAAGCAGAAAGCATTCTGCATTATTAATACCAAAAGTGTTACAAAGTTACTTACTACCAAATGCAGCTGACTGCAGACTGACTTGCACTGCACAGTTAATATAAAATTTTACGTTTGCAGTAAAAAAAAAACACAAACAACTAAAAATACTCGGAATTACTGGGTAATTTTACATAAAATGGGTAATTATAAATAATTGCGTTGATTTATTCACAAATTCAAGGCAACAAAAGTTGAAAATGTAATATAAAATGAATTTAACTACACACATACAACCATATGGCAGGACATGCCAGCTTGGAGTCGCTCAAGAATTATTCATATGCGGCCCACATGAACATATGTGCATGGTAATGTGTGAAATGATGCGTGCATGTCAGGAGCTATCCTTCGGCCAATTATGGCCAATGACAGTGCTGTCACGTTTGTGGGATATTTCCATGTTGGTGCAGCACTGTGCAAGCGTTTTTTTTAACATCTACTTGAACTTTTGCATTCAACAGGACGCCCGAGACAGAAAATAAGGATTGCGTGAGAGAGATCAGTAAACATTATGTTCTTGGTTTTATTTTTCTTGCGCAGGATAAAACGGTTATGGAAATAATAATTGCATTGGAAAGGAATTCCTACGGTGGATTTTCGACTTGTATTGAGTTGAGAATTGCATGAATGCTAATACACTCCGCCTCATTGGATTGAGTCACTTGGTGATATTTACCTGTTGATTTTTTCCAATTAGATAAATCTTTTGAACAAATATAAAGAGTATTTTAATGGGGACTTTTGAACTTTGACTGTCAGTTCAGTGTCTGCCATTTATTAAGTCTGTTTTGTCAAATCACCATGAACGGACAATATAGCGTTCAACAACACGTGCAAATGATTAAGTTGTTTTTATCGACTACCGAACGTCGACGAAACGAAAGATGTGTCGAAGTTTGCAAGAGAAGAAGAATGAACTCAACTATTCGCAAACCAGAACTTGGCGAATTTTCCGTCGTGATCGTGACTTGAGCCTGCACCCGTAGGACCCTAATTTGTATCGAAAAAATCATCTTCAACAATGAGGCCCGTTTCTGGATAAAAGGTTACGCAAACAAACAAAATGATCGAATTTGGGATTAAACCAATCTACATGAGATCCAAGATCGTCAAATGAATCTTGAAAAAAAAAGCTGGCGGCGTTGTCATCATCATTATTATATAATAAAATTGAAGCCGAAACTCCTGACCGCGCATCACGCGAGAACGACAAAATGAAATTGAACAAATCTTTTTTTAATTAATAGGTAATTTACTCGAGAAACATATAGGACAAATTTTATTGAAATAAATTAACTAAAAAATTGCAAATTAGCAAGAGACAACATTTGTTTACCACATCCCGCAAAATGACAGAATACCTACGTACGATCCACGATACACATATTTTTTGTTACATTAAAAACTTCACCCGAACCCACAGGGGTAAGTCGAATGAACAAATGAAGGTGTTTTTTACCGAGGTACGGGCCTATGGTGTCAATGAAGATTTTTCCATCTTTCGCCGTAGAAAAAAAATATAGTATGTATTATAAAAAAAAAAAACAATATTGGTCTTCCAGAAAATTGAAAACCGGAATTATGACACACTTTGTATATAAATTTTAATTGAAATAAAGAATATTTTATTTTATATTTATTATTATTATTAATATTTTATCATATTATGTCATGTTTAATAAAAAATTCGAAATTCTTTACGAAACAATAATTTTCTTTCATAGAAAATTACGGTTGATATGCATTGATTATACTGCAGTTAAAAAGGTATACAACGAAAAGTTGTATATCCATGCAAATAGCCAAAAGTTCCCACAAAAGATCTAAGATTATGAATAAGCCAAACAATCTCTTTTAAGATCAACCCTCCGAATAAGAGGAACTACTTCAAAATCTATTCACCTTCCTCTCACCAAAATCCAGAAAGAATGTAAACAGAAAAATATATTCCATCCATCGCATCGCATCGCGTCGTCTTTGTGCTCGTCCGTCCTCTTACAAACGGTAGAATCGAACAATGGTCTTACTGTGTCATAAAAAATAACTTTTAGTTAACTTTTTTCTAGTCTTTCCCTTCTTCATCCGCATGATGATGGAATTTCTTCTTATTTGAACAATCTCTTGATCTTCCAATTCCTGGTCATTTGACCGAAACACGCTTCACTACAAGCAAACACATTTTGAAGAGAACTCACAGACAATGGCATGCACTCTGGACCACTAGGTAATTAGTTCAAATGGAGAAAGGTCTTTCTTCAATTTTTACAGTTAAACAACTTATGTATGTGTATTGTTTCTTTTTGGACCAAATAAAAATATCTTCATCCCTATAGATAAAGTATCTAAAGTATATTAAAAACTTAACAGAAATGGAAACAAAGTTAATGGGAAGTTTTGCGCCAAATCCTCAGCACTCATCCTTGGAAATTCCAATTCAAGAAAAATAGCAACAGAAGAAGCCTTTTTGTAATTTGGAGTAGATTCAACGAATTCCACAGGCGAAATAACAAAACACACAATCACGACAAGCTATTAGAATTAATGAAACATGAAAATGATTTCAAACCAAATGCGATTCGGTTGTGGAGCTGATGGGGGGCTCTGCTGCCAAATGGATTATTGGATTAAGATTTAACATTAGCACTGCAAGTTGGTCAATAGATGTTTGTAAGTGTTTACTTAATTCGTGGTGATAATACAAACAGAAAAGTGTTCCAAAAAATGGTTGCAGTTTGTTGCCAAATTGACTTGGTTAGTATGTTTTGTCTATTTTAAATGTTTCCAAGAATAACATAACAATTAAAAGCTAACTGGATGTAATTAACTACGAAACAAATTAAAATTTTGTAAAAAAAGGCGTCACCAGACAGACATTCGTGTGGTACGGCTAAAGTATGAATCTATGTAAGCTGTACTTACGAGCTCAAGTGTAAATTACAGGCCACGCGAGTATTACAGTTGATTCTTTGCAGAATAGAATCCTACTAATGTGAATGTTTGTAAAGGGTCCGCCATCTAACGTTTTTTTTTTTCAACTAGTGCTTATTTCGTGAACGGTAACACTTAGCTCAAGTCTGATTTGAGAGATAATTAGTTTTATCCTTCCGCTGAACGAATATGGTTGTGTATACGCCGGGAAATATTGCGACATTACTGCCTGCGATCGACTTAGAGAAGATGCCGATTTTGCCAAAAAAAATCATCTTTTCAGATGAAGCTCATTTTGATCTTGGCGGGTATGTAAACAAGCAAAATTGTCGCATTTGGGGCACAGAAAACCCGCACGCATACATTGAAAAGCCGATACACCCAAAACGAGTCACTGTTTGGTGCGGATTTTGGTCCAGAGGCAAAATTGGGCCATTTTTCTTCGAAAATGAGCAAGGAGTGGCCGTTACAGTCAATGGCGATCGTTATCGGGCCATGTTGAACGAATTTTTGTTTACAAAAATTGAAGAGGAGGATATTGGCAACATTTGGTTTCAACAGGACAGCGCTACGTGCCACACAGCCGAAGCTACACTCGATGTTGATGAAGCATTTTCCAAAAAAAAAAGAAGTTATTTGGCGGACCCGTTATATGTTTGGATGTTTGTTCCACAATCATGCCTCAACGGCTAAACGGATTTGGATGAAATTTGGTACGTAGATAGATGAGGTGCTGGATTGAAAAATAGGCTATAATACTTAAATTTGAAATGATGTATAGATGGAGTTTTAATTGCTATGCTATTCGTGAAGTTTGGTAGATGAATGAGTTACGGGATTCAGGCTACTTTTACACTGAAAAAATCATAATTCCTGTGGGAGAATTCTGAATATTTTCCTTTGTCGGGTTTTGATTTAAACAATACAAATTATTTTATCTGAAGAAAAGCGACAATACAACAGAATGCAACATTACGACGGCAAACAGGAGATGTTAATGCTTTTGTTATCGTTTGGTTGCTTATCATTTTTAAAGTTTTTTTTTTCAATTATATCCAATAATCTCAAATAGAAGCATCTGTCCAAAAATGGAAATTGTACTCAAGTTTTAGCCGCTTATGCGTTTAATATGTAAAGAATAGACACATTTCTCGTATCGTTGGATATGTTGTCATTCCACAGAAGGTGGTCTGTATCTGAATCATACGCAACTTTTGTAGATTCACATCCGAAAAACATGGCTGTGTAAATCTGGAATCGAAAATGAAAAGCTATTGAGAATACTGTCGTCATTAAAATAATTGGTGAATCGGACGTCTTTTTTGAAAGTAATTAAAATTCGGAGAAAAAATGGAGCCCTGTGGAACACCATTATTATTATGTAACTATCAAACTTGAATACGTCCAACATTACTGGTATAGCCGTTAGAAATATAACTACTTTTTCGATCACCAGTGGAACTTATTGGCTACGAGAGCCGTTTTGCAGGTCATTTATATAGAAACATTCAATCTTTGAGAAATTTGTCAAGCGGAAAGTAAATAATAAGCGTTTTCAAGACCTTGAAAAGATGGGACGTACATAAGGTTATTTCTTCCATAGTTTGAGGTTGAAGAAGATTCGCCTTTTTATCAAGTATTGCTAAATTAAGAGCAGTTTTATTTCGAGATTGATTTTCTAAGGTCCCTGGAAATGCAAGAGTTTACTTCAGCAACGATATTCCTCAACCATCAATTACTAGTAGGAATGGTCATGGTGTAGTAAATCGACACAACCAGGCTTACCAGGAATCCGTCAAGCTTCATGAATTTTCCGAATTTTGATGTCGTGGGGAAACAGTCTTGAAGAAAATAAACTTTAAATATCATCTTAGAGGATTTGTCAAAATCAGCAACAAAACTGCGGAAAATAAGACGGTTAAAGTTAGACCGGCTGTAATAATTTAGATTTTTCATGTTTGCTAATTAAACAAAGCTGAATTCGTATACTATCGACCTTCTATTTCGCTATTTTACTTATTAAAAAACAATAACACAATCCCTGAATGTGTCCGTTTCTAATTTATTAATATATGCTGCTCGTATTTTTTTTTTAAACCTGACCTATTCCAAATGCCAAATGAACAACCCTGAATAGATAATAAACAAAAAAGAAGAAAAAAAAGAAAACTATGAAGTTTCCCTCTTATTGGCCACGTTTTTTCAATTTTCCTTCCCCGCAATATCTTAGAACTCAATAAATAAAAAATGACTATTCTCCCACTTTAGCAGCGACAGGAGAGTTTCAATTGTTTGTCAGATTTTCCTGGGGTATATTGTTTTTTTGTTGTATTTTGGGAAAATTTTCTTTTAAAAGAAAAGATGGACTGACCAAATCACCTCCTCCGTCCGCCCATTCATAAAACAAAGCCAAACGATTATTGCATCGATGATGTCAGCGACATGAGCTATATACTGTTAAGAATCATCTATTTTTGTTTGTTTTACAATAAAACTTAGAGACAACAGGAAAACGGAGGAACAACCATAACCTAAATGTTGCCCACATAGAGAAGGAAACAGCCGCCCACACGCGTTCAGTTTGAAGTCTTGAAAAAGTCTTGGAGTTAGCAATGCACTCTAAAATGGACAATGATGACAATTCGACATTTGGCCACACAAAATAGACTGGTTGTGGTTTTTTTTCTGTCCGTCCGTCCGTCCGTCCTTCCGTGTGCCACAGCAGTCAGTGGGGTATAGGATTTGTTGTTTGCACTTCCTGAAGATCACGCTAACGGCTAATGGTTGCAATTTGGTTTTCGCTTTGTGGCATAGCCAATGCGTCGTCTTTCTGAGTTCTGGAGGACAGATTTGAAGGGAAACCAACAACTATAAGGGTAAATCTTTGAAAATGGAAAAATAAACAATACTGAATCCATCCTCCTTCATCACCTGCTGCTTCTACCATTTGAAGAGGAAGGTGGAAGATTTAAGTGCCAATAGTAGGTGTGACATGCACAAGGGATATATTGTTGCAATTGCAGTGGAGACAGGTGGTGTACCAGTTCTATTTCCGCATTTTATTTGCAATATGGGATGCAATCTATGGGATGTTTACTTTGTGTGATGATATACTTCTCTCGTGGTCGTGTCGGTGGTAGAGACTTGGTGGTAAATATTTTGTTGGTTTTGATGTTCGAATGGATTTTGAAATAAAATTTATTCATGAATAAGTGAGGAGTTAAAAAAAGTTTCGGTATAAGGAATACTTTTGGATGGCTTTTCGGTTATCTGTTCATTTAAAGGGTGTGGCCTCGAGAAAGGTTTGGCATCTATGGTAAAAAATAAAATAAAAAAAAGGCTATGAAAGTTTAGATGAAGTAAGGTTTGCTAGGAAGCTGTTAATAATTTTGGGATTTTTCTCCAATTTTTTTTGGAAACATTGTTTTGAAACTAGAAACTGAAATTTGTCATATACATAACTCTCTTTCTCTGACAATTGTTTGAAAAAAACATCGAGAAAATGGAAAACTAAGTCAATAAGCTATTTTTCGCTTACAAAAAAGACATGGCTTTAAAAATACGACCTTAATGTTCCTTTCGATTTTTACTTGCGATTATAGGGACTTTAAGGCAAGTTTAGGATTCGTGAATATAATAAATAAATTGCACGACTGGATCGCACGTACTTGCTCATATGTGGCGGTCACATGGTAGAATAAAATTTAAGAAAATTAGAGTGAACATCAAAGCATTTACTCGATTTTTGTGACTTTTGATTATTTGAATAAAGTTCGTTAAATTGGGTATTGGGTGAAATAATTTAAACGCCATTTTATTTCTTTACGAAATGTAAAAAAAGTGTGAATTTTTTTTTTAGAAATCGCAGGAGCGGTTTTTAATAATAAAAGGATTTTCTTACAACTTTTTTCAAAAAATAAAAAAAAATAATTTAAGAATAAGTTTTAAGCACAAAAACAATATCCATTTAAAAACAGTATTTAAAAAAAATCACCTACCCGTTTTCAAAATATTGATTTTTCAAAAAAAAAATTTTTTGTAATTATATTAAAAATACAAAAAAAAAAGTTTTCGAAAAAAAATTAATGAGAAATTATTAAGGCTACCTACACCTCCTTGAATATTAATTTTGATAGTAATCGGATCACCAGTTTTCGAGAAAGTCGAAGAAAAAAAAACCGGTCCAATGGGAGGTACCGTTTTTAGCCCACCATATTAAATTTTTTGTTCACCAAAATGTTTTGCTTACCTACAGTAGTACACTGATTTTTTTTTCATACAAATTCTTGGAGCCGTTTTCGAGAAAAATAAGCTTTTACATAACGGTTATATGACAGGTACCGTTAATTTTTGAGCTACAAAAAATATTCAAGAAACTCCTCTGTAGAATGTAAAAATAACTTTAAGTTCTAAATTTTAAGACGATTTGGCCCAACCGTTTAGGCTTCAGTCCAAAATACATGCGTACAGACAGACAGACAGACAGACGGACAGAGTTTTGCCAGTAACTCAAATATGTTTCTCTATCATCGTAATGTCATGTTTGATTGTTATCTCAATTTTTTTTGCACGAATGCATAACTTGCATTATAGTACCTATAATATTAGGATCAGAGAAGTCTAAAAAAGTGATCGACAAAAAATGTCTGTCTGTCTGTCAGTATGTATGTATAACGAACTGCAGCCTAAACGGCTTAAGCGATTATATTCAAATTTGGTGTATATGATTCTTTTGGCATTCCCTAGAGGGGAAATTGAAACTTTATTTTTAGGCCTAAAACCGTTTAGGAAAATCTTATTTGTCTCGAAAACGGCACCAATGATTTTGATAAACATTTTTGAGATTTTTTTTTGCTGCTATTGACTATCATTTGATTAGAACCGAATGTATAAGAAAAGTCTATTAACGGTAGGTACCGTTCATATAACGGTTTTTCTTAACTTTTAGCTTTCTCGGTAACGGCACTTTTTGTTTCTGTAAAATTTTATATTTGAGAAAATCTGGGTAGCCAAATTAGTTCTGCATGTCAAAATTTTTAATTACTTTTTTTCTAATTAAAATAATTTTTTTTTGAAAATTTAATACATATTTTTAAAACTAAACAAAAAAATATTTGTTTTTAATTTTATAATCACATTTATATTAATAAACTCTAAAAAATAACAAAATTAAAAAAAAAAAAAATAAAAAAAAATAACAAACAGGATTTTATCAAAATCCGTTTTACAATTTTCGAAATACTTTTTCCATAAATTTGTTACTATACAAGACGTGTGATGGCGTACTCCATTTTTACTTAGAACCGTTAAGTGTTGTGGTTTTGAAACGTTTTATAAGTTCAGATACTGTTATTTTTCTACGTTAATCTTAGTTATATCTTTCAAGGTTCAGCCTTTCAATGTGATAAGTTGCCAAGCACATAAGAGCAAGTACGTGCGACCCAGTCGTGCAAAAACAACAAAACATTAAAAAAAATAGGTATTTTTTCTTCTTAGTGATTCTCATAAATTCGTGTATCCAAATTCATACAAATTTTAAGAATAAAGTATTAAAATAAAATATTCAAAAAAATATATTCCATGGATGAAGACTTAGAAATTATCGATATTTTTTACTTGTTTCTTCTCCATTTCGTGATGGGTGATGATTTTAAGCGTAGTTAGGAATACATGTATTAAAAATTACGCGGAATTACGTATATATATATAAATTGATGGCTGCAGTACAATAATTTTGAATATTGAACTATTTAATTCCATGCTAACATCGTTGGCTAAATACAATAATTTAATATTAGCGAGGCAGCTCTTTAAGGCACCAAAGCCGTACAAATTAAATTCTCAGCTATGTCTGTGTGAATCTGCAAAAGTAAGAACCTTCAATTTAACAAAGATCCGAACGGCTACATGAGATGCACAAAGCAAAATTGATGTCCGAGAATTTTTCATTTTCCCGTCAGTGAAAAAAAAAGTTGAATAAGACGAGGAATCGAACCCAGGCCTTAAGGCATAGCAGTTTCGAACAACCACATAAATCAAGGGGGAAGTAAAGCTTGAATTTTATCAACAAAATATTAAAAAAAAGAAGCAAAAAATGAATTTTGGGACACATTTAATAAAAATACAAATTATTTTTTGTATGTTTTCCAAAGGATACTAAAGTCAAAAACCGATATTTTTTTTGAGTTATAACAGCAAAAATACTCGAATATTCCAAGAGAAAAAAGTTTACAATGATGTTCAGTTTGATCCCATTGACTTATAACAGCTCACGCCTCCGTTTATCCCTTATAGTAATCTTCTTAAGAATCCTTAGAACACATTCCATAATATCCTGAATGTAAACTCATTTCATTTGGCACTAAGTCCTTTGTTGTAGCAGTCCTCCTTCTAGAAACTTTTTTTGTAAAGAAAATATTATTTTTTTTTTTGCAAGGATTCGCACCAATGCAAATCCTCACCGCACCACCCATCAACTAAACGATAGGGAAAATATGCTTTTTGATGTTATCTTTATAGGGGATGACTCTCCCGGAATAACAAAATCTTGTCAGTAAGATCACGTTTGGTGTTCTGTTCATTTCCCTAATTTATAAATAAAACGATGATATGACGACACGAAATAGTTTTCCCTAGTCCTTTTTTTTTGTTTTTTTTTTCGGGTATTTTGCATCCGCAAGTTCTGATACCATCGTGTTCTGCCTGCAAAACTTGTGAAGGCCGTCTCAAGAGATGAGACAAATAAAGAAGTAGGAGATGAAAAATTGTATGAAAACTTTTGTTACAATATACACTTCTATGTATGTAACTTTACGTAGGATGGTACAAAGTTGCCACTTTGATTGAATACGTTTTTAATTCAGAATTTTATTAAAGACACAATTATGCTTGATAAAGTGGCTTCACTTTATTTGTTGGTAAAAGACAAAACTGGTTTATAGAAAAATATAGAAATTAAATTTGAATAAAAAACCCCATTTAAAAACAAATTGAATAAAAAAATAGTTGGCGTTGGCGTTTAAAAAATTTGTAAAATATAATTTATTTCACCGAATGGCGGTTATTATTTTAAGAGTTTGAAAATAGTTTGCTTTATACCAATAAACTAAGTAATTATTGAATCTCCTATATGCGTACTAAAATTATAATAATAGTTTAGAAAAAAATATCAAATTGGCAACCCTGAAGTTGATCTTTCTTTTCCTTTATTGAAGACTTGTGTTTACATAAGCTTTCTCGTATCAGGCTCATTCCCTGCGCACATTTGTTTATCTTTTTTTATGACGTATGGTGCTGGCATAACTATCATAACAACTTGCCACTGTATTTTATACCATATTCCACGAAGGTATGTAGGGCTATGCACTATATATTCCAAGAGCCTAAATGAAAGACAAAAACATTGTTTACGTATGTCGTCCGGGCCAAAATATAACTTCCTTCCAAACCAAAAAAAAAAAAAAAAAAAAAATGATATATACACCATTCGCGCGAACGTGATTACCCAGTCCAAAGAGCAGCAGAATCGTTCGAAGGCACATTTCACCTTAAATGTCGGTCTGTGTTCAGTTTGGCAAGAAGGGGGAGGGAGCAGGATTTTTTTGGGTTAAGGCTTGCGCTTAGTGCTGCCAAACCAATGAATTGAGTTAATATATAACAAGAGATGGAGGAACACGAGCTATGGCTGCTAGTAGAACCGTATAAATGTGAATAATGTGATAGTGTCATGTGCCACAACGGTAAGATACATCGGTAACATATGCCAGCAATGGGAACATCTTCTCCAGTTTTTATCGAAATCATTTGGAAGCAAGCGAATTATATTAAGGCTCATCAACTCGTTGTATTTATATGAATGGTTGGTTTGTACCTTCAAGTTCGTCGCAAAAAAACTTACATAACTTAAAAAAAAAAATCATTTGTAGTGTCAGTCCCACCTACACAAAAAAAAAACCTTTAATTTATGGTCATTTTTGTAATCAATCAAAAGCCTGCAGAGGCCAGCAACTCAAGAGTCGAAGACACATTACCTACGTGAAGCGACATTCTACTACATAGCTCTGTTCAATTTGTTACATGGATTTCTTTGCGGCTGTACAGACTGGGCTTTGGAGCTCTTATGGTTAACTTACGTGACTGTTGCTGGGAAATACGTGATTTTAGTATTTTGTTTTTCATCTTTTTCTTATATCGTTCTTTTTACTTATTTAGTTCTTTACCCGTGGGGCTCTTAACGACGATCATCTTGTAGGGTCATTGCCATATACGTTTAAATGCGTCGAACAAGTGGTAAGATGGTGTTGACCGATAATTTCAATAAAAAACTTCATGTGATCTTGATGACCTGTGAACAACATCCACGAGCTATCGTGACCACGACGATGATACTAACTGAATTGTGTAGCTCTATTTGGTATTAATTTGGAAATGGAATGGAATGGAATGAAATCGAATGAAACAACTCAATAGTTGGGAAATAGTTTGTTTAAGTTCAGCTTTTTTAAAAGGATTTTTTGTTGATATTTTTGTGAACTGAATTTTTTGAATAATAGATTTTACGTAATACATATTTGTAAGTCAATCGGAATTTGTAAGCATCCCCGCTTATTTCGAACTTTTTTTTAGTTTAAAATTTTGTCTGTAAGGCACTGTATTTTACAATGCAACTGCTTACTGGACGACACTAGTGAGAATATTTAGAGATAAGAAAGAATATTTTTGGTCACTAGATCGAGCATAATGTAACTATTATTCTCACTAAAAATTACGGACGGCGCCTACATTGATCTAAGTTAAAAAAAAATTGCTACACAACTAAAGTACCGAACTCACAATGTCTGGGTTAGCAAGCAGACACCTTATCTGTTGCAAAACCTCTCTTTATTTATTCAATTATAGTGGTAAGCTGGGCTAATTGTCTTCACTTGCTCTTGGAATCGATTCTTGTTCGTTGGATTAGAAGCTATCATCTGGATCGTTCAATACAAGCTGTACAACACGGCTTCAGGTATGATTCCTATAGCAAACAAATGCTGGTGTGCCCCAGGGCTCCGTTCTGTCTCCGAATCTCTTCCTCATTTTTATAAATGATCTTCTGTCTGTTAATACTGATTAATTAAACTGTTTTGCTAACTACTCTACCTTCAGCTTTTCATATTCGTTTGGTGATTAATTCACGTTCTTCGCCTTCGGATGTGCAATCACCATGGTACCGTATGTTAGGCTCATTAAACTCCGATTTACACAGAACACTCTGGAGTTTCATGCTTCGAAAACTGAAGGCTACCTTCTGTCAGTAAGCATAAAATAGAAATAGAACTGTCTATGAAACATTTGCACTTCTGGAACACGGACGTAATGTTCCATTTCTCTTCATTTTATCGTTTTTTTTATAAAAAAATACTCACGGGAGGTAGTTGCATTCCTCCCCTAATACTCATCTCACCGGGGATGCTAATCAATCCATGCTTGAGCCCTCTGACGTACAGAGATTCTTTTTTTAGCCGAACAACACGAATTTGGAAAAGTTTACGCGACGAGATTTTCTCTTGCTCCTATTTAAAAGCAATCAAAACCAATTTTAATCGACACTTTCTTGTCCAACCTCCATAATTTCCTTATTCTCCCGCAGTATGTTTTAACATTAAAAGGGCAACAAATAATCCCTTGTGAGATGTCTTATGTATTATACAAAAAATTACTGCCTCCACTGAATTATTAATCAGCTCTTCAACTCGCAACATGAACTGTCAATTCTATTCTGAGCAAACTCATTACAATGAAAATCGTCATAATAAAAACATCACATTACTGAAAGGCAGGCTTATTTACTATTGGAATATTTTTCATACCTTACAACAATAAAAAAAATCCTTTGGGAAAGTTTTCCCATGACTTGAAGACAAAAGGAAAAATATTCTAGTTCAGATTAAAAACTGCAACAATCACTGTCAACTGCTGCAAACTGTCAATCGAAATGTGACAGTGTGTATTCAGCACCTGACTATATAAAGGCTTAAAGAAATCAACGATGCGTGTCCTGATGTCATCTGGGAGCCTTTTCAAAGACACATCATAGGTTTCTATCTATACAGCACAACTTTTTTTTTTGTAACATAGTTTAACCAAAATGCATTCCACGTAGCACCCTGTGGTTTGGCGCACAGTGTGGCATCAAACAAAAGTACACACACATAAGAAGCGACAGGGCTCAACGCCCTCGCTTCTGTCACAATGTCCGTGTGACGCACATTGTTAAGACACCACAACGCATGGGAAAATGATTGGCATTTGACATCAACACTCTTTATGCAAGCTCCTAGCTTGGTTTGTGTATTCAGGTGCACTGCGCACAGTCTCCAAGGCTTGCAGCACATATCCTATCTAAACCACACATATTCCCTTGTAGCTTGCATTGCATGTTGTAAAACACACATTAAAATGCAAATAATAAGGAATTCCGCTCATGAATTCCGTTTTTTTCTTTTGTGTGCACAACAGGCACTCCCCGTGTAAATGTTAATTAATAATGAAAATTGCGTAGTCTAAACGTGCACGGGAAAAATTTCAACAGCACCTTCGGGACCATTTGAAGTGCGAAAAAAAAATAAACACAAAAAAGGAATTTATTATTCCAGTCAGTCTGCGGCAATAAAATGGTGTTTTTACCTCAAAAAAAGGATATAGGTATACAGGTGGAGAACAAATCTATAGAAGGAAAAAAGTTAACAACTGCTTTACAAAGTATCAAAAATTCCTCCCGCGCACGTTTTAAGCTAATCAGATCAATGAATTCTTGGTAAAGTTGTTCTCTGCCATTCATGTAGCTGAATCATTCATCAGAACTTGAATACAGTTTATCTGGGACCAGTCATCGTCCTTCGGAATAATGAAAGCATAAAACACTCTGTCATCGATATTTGTTGGATTTGCATATTAATATAATATTGCTTGACACTCTTCGGTAATTGAAAAAAAAAAAAAAAAACCAGACTTGACAGCGTTGACGTAATTAACCGGAGTGTATGCGAGCAATCGGTTTTTGGAAGTGAAATTTGTCATTGGGGATTAGATAAAATCATAGAAATTGATTTTGCTCAAGGATTTTGCTGATAGGGGTTGTTGGCTGTTATACAAAAAATAGTATTCATATGTTTAGTTGCGATTATACATAGGTACTACTAGCTTGCCCACCCGGCGTAGCTTGGGTATACCATACATAGACTACATGGCACCACCTAGTAATTATTAAAAATAACCTTAGTTACTTCTTCCAAAATTAGCTATCTGCTTGTGAAAGGAGCCCAGTGGCACCAAGGAGTGATTAAAATAGCCTTAGATACTACTCACAATATTAGCTATCTGCCTGTGAAAGTCCCTTCAAAATAAGAATTTTCGATTACAAAAAAATACCCCAGCGCCACCTAGTGGATAATTTAAATACCCTAAAACGTCAGCTATCTGCGAAAGAAATTACCGTCACAAACCGGATAATCTCGGGAGGAAACAGCTCAATTATTAACGGTACCTGCCATATAAACGTAAGTAAAAGCTTTTTTTTCTCGGAAACGGCTCCAAGAATTTTAATGAAGAAAAACCAGTACTTATACTATTGTAGGTTTGAATCTGGGTCGCACGAACTTGCTCTAATGTGCGACAGTGGTCTTGAGGCTTGAGATTTAAAAAAAAGGGATAAGAAATCATTTGAAATTTTGTTAATCACTTAAAAATCACTAGTTAAAACGTATTTTTGGAAAAAAATGAAATAAGCCATTTAATTTCTTTTACAGTTTTGAATTTTAAGGAAACATTTTTTCAAAATCGTTTTTTTTTTTTTTTTTTTTTTGAAAAAAAAATTCTAAAACATATTCCAATTTTTTTTTTGAGTATGCCAACATCTAGCAGCTGGTAGTTATTATCAGAAAACAATTTTTTTTTAATTTTTAACAAACCGTTTTTGAAAAAAAAACAAACAAAAACACAAAAAAAAAACTCAAAAAAAATTCTTTCATTTTTTTAATTAGTTTAAGAGTTTTATCGGAAAAAATAAGTATGCAATAAAATTTGAACACTAAATCTCTATCGAAAAAAAAATATTGAAAATCGTTAGACCGCTTTTTTCAAAAAACGTTTTTTTTTTTTTTAAAAACTTTTCGAAAACATATTCCAATTTTTTTTTGAGTATGCCAATATCTAGCAGCTGGTAGTTATTATCAGAAAACAATTTTTTTTTAATTTTTAACAAACCGTTTTTGAAAAAAAAAACAAACAAACAAAAACTCAAAAAAAATTCTTTCATTTTTTTAATTAGTTTTAAAATTTGAACACTGAATGTCTATCGAAAAAAAAAATATTGAAAATCGTTCGACCAGTGTTTTTTAAAAAAAAATTATTTTTTTTTAAACTTTTCAAAAAAAAATATTAAAAATTTTTTTTTAGTACTTCATTATAAGGAACTCTGTAGTTTTCATCTGCGAAAACTGTTTTTAAAAAATTAATCAACCCGTTTTCAAAATATTTAAATAAAAAAAAAATTGAAAATTTTTAAATGTAATATTAATTGAATTATAAATGATTTTCTGTGTGCAAAATTTTATTGAAATCGGAATAATGGTTTACGATAAAACCGAATTTGAAAAAAACAGGTACCGTTATAGAACAGATTTCGAAAAAAAATTATTCTAACTGAAAGATGTATTGTTTTAAAAAAATAGCGCCCTGAGAGTTTTATCAAAATTTAGAACCGTTTTCGAGAAAATCAAACTTTTTGTTAAAAGTTGTATGGCAGGTAGCGATAATTTTTGACCTAGAGCAAAAAAACACCCTCCGAGATACTACCTAATAAATACTAAACACCAAGTTTGAAGCAAATCGGCCCAACCGTTTAGGCTATAGAGGGGCGGAACAGACAGACAGACAGACGGACGAACGGAATTTCCGGACCCACATTTTTCAACTTCTCTATTATCGTAATGTCATGTTTGATTGTTAGCATTTTTGTTTAACGAATCCATAACTTGCATTATAGTACATATAATCAAACTAAAAGGATGTCCTACGGTTCAAAAACAATCCTTAAGAAGCCGGTCAACAATACTGAGAACCATCGATCGCTTAAGGAATTCAGGGCAGGCTGAATCATCAAAGCTCTCTGTAAGGGATAAGCATGTGATTAAGCATATGGTGGACCATAATTACCTTACAACAGCTAGGGTGATCAGCTCTGAACTCGAAACGCATCATATATAACCAACGTGCACCCAGAAACAGTTCGAAATGCCGTACTTCTAAATGGTTTTAAGTCGTGCACACAAAGAAGAAAGCAATTTGTGAACAAAATCAACAGGCAAAAGCGGTTTGCGTTCGCTAAAGAGTACGTAAACATTTAACAAGCCTCCCGAATGTTGGGACAAAGTAATTTTCTCGGACGAGTCTAAGAAATATAATATTTTTGGCTCTGCTGGAAAGCCAAACGATGCCTTAAATCAAAAATGTACAGAGAAGACTCTGTGGAAGTCGTAGATAAGGTGTTAATAATCGAAGGAATCCGGCACCCACGATATTGGGAATAAGGACCAATTAAGACGACTTGTTATTGGACTGGAAAAACTAGTTGCAAAACGGTGTCAAGTAAATAATAAGAAGGATGGGATATCCGACAAAATGTCTAACTTTTTAACTTTTCTTCATTTTTCTGTACGCAAACTATGTATTGTCGAAGATATAACTTCTAGCAAACCATAATTTCACATTTAAGCCTCTCTCACAGGAACCGTGAATTTTTCTTGTACAAAAAGTAGACTATTTGTCAATCCAGCACTTCATTCATATAAATACAAAATTTCATTAAAATCCGTTAACCCGTTGAAGAGTGATTTCGGAACAAACATCCAAACTTCCAAACATTTTTTTTCAAAAATAAGTGCTAAATAAGGATACGTAGAAATTTAATGAAAACATTTGGATTGAAGATTCGAATGATTACATACAATTACCCAAAACATTTAAAGGGTTTTCGAAAAACCAGCTAAAAAGATTTTTTGGATATGAGAGCCGAACAAGAATTTGACTCTATTCTTCTAAAGACCTACATAAATATTATGAAGATTGGACAAAGAACTCACCTAGAGATGTTTAGCTGAGTTTGTGTTTGAGTTTGATTGAAAGAAAAATAATGTTCTGGGCTAAAGAAATGACAGGGAGGTGTCTAAACAAGATAAACACAAGATCATTGGGAAAGATTAAAGTATAGCAGAATTCTAATTGCAAATAAAAAAAAAAATATGCAACATATTCAAACAAATACAAATAGCGTTTCTTCTAGTATTTTCCCGGAAAACAAGATCTGGTGGAATGTAAAAAATAGCGCTTTGATAATTTTGAAATGTTGGTCTTGTTAACCCCATTACCTCCTTCAAATTTTGTATCATATAATGGATAAAATTTTTTCTTTTTTAAAAATTCGCCTCAAAATAATTGGGTTTTAAGAAGGAACATGAGTAATAAAATTTAATAAATTTTACAACCTGATTTTTTTTCGAAAAAATTCACTTACCAAATAAAATAAAAAACGCATCAAAATGCCTTTAGCCTGAAGATTCCTGAAAAGAAAGAAAAAAACGCTTAAAGCATATGTTTTACAAAAAGAAACTATATTTCTTCAAAAAAAATAAACACCAAGTCCGACATTAAAAGGAGGCAAAACACACAGCACTAACAAATAAAAGAAGTTCACCTTGAATATCTTGACTGCTTCAAAAAGGCTTCCGTCATAACCGCAAACTGATGTAGGTACTTGTTACTTGATTGCAAACATGTTTCAAAGATCCTCAAAAAAAAAAGAAAAGCAACAACAAAACCCCAAGACCAGACAAAAATAAAACATCTTCTCCCAAAGAGTATACAAACGGTTTACCTACGGGGTAAGCGAAATAAAAATACCAAATGAAACCGAATAGGTATTTTTATAAATTACCTCTTTTTTCAGTTCTTCCGCTTCATCGCTTCTAACGAAGCAAAAGCAATCCACATTAAATCCCCGTGCAAGAAGACCCAGACCCAGACAGACCCAGACGTAAATCTCTTCGAAGAATGAGCACGAAAAATTAAATAAGAAAATGAAACCCTCTCAAGATTCGAACCCAAAACGATGACGATGACGACGACGACGACTAAGAGTGGAACTTGTTTTGATAAACGTGCGCGTGAAGTAATTTCACGAGATTAGGTGTGCTCCACGGATGAGTCTTCGTCTCTGGGCCTGGTCTGAGTATATATCTGCCATCTCCATCTTCAGCTTCTCCACATGCAGAATGGCAGAGAAAAGCTATTTGCCAGCGCCTGATGTTTGCACTGAACTCCTAGGGAATAGTGGCAAAAGCCACACCTCTATACTTTATACTTCAACTTCCGGCTTCCAAAAGGTAGATATGTATATACATACAGAGCTATGCAGAAGCACGAAGTCATGAATCAAAAGGCAGAGCTCCCCATAAGAAGGTTAAAAACGTTTCCTGGGATACCGGCTGGGAGAAGATTTGTGAATTCAATATCTTCTTCTTTTCGAGTGTATTTGTGCAACTTAATATTTTTTCGATTGCATTATTATATTGATTTTACACGTGTAGGTGTATACAATATGCCATGGACTTAGTCTCGTGTGTTACAACCACGAGCCTTATAATGATTTTTTTTTTTTTT
Organism: Platycheirus rosarum; assembly: GCA_963971375.1. Lineage (NCBI taxonomy): Eukaryota > Metazoa > Arthropoda > Insecta > Diptera > Syrphidae > Platycheirus > Platycheirus rosarum. The sequence goes on from OZ020510.1 coordinate 117,618,848, forward strand.
TTGGAAATACCATGAAAACTCAATATTGGAAGCAAATTTGTTGGGTTTTGGTTTCATTTTCTTCCTTTTTGGTGTATTTTGGGTCAGGCCCAGGCAAGATACCTACCAAAAATTTTCTGGCATTTTATTCCATGAAATTACTAACAAGAAAACTTAATAAAAAAAATCGATAAAACTAGTATAGTGGAAGGTGTTCTTAACCTATGAAGGTCATTACGTCCAGAATTGCTTGTAACGTTGATTTCTTTGGGAATGACATGTAATCTATAATTTCGATTTAATCAAATAAATTTCAACTACCTTTAGCACTAGCAATGTTTACTGTTTGGAAATTAATATACTTAAGGGAGGTTGGAGGAGCATGAGGCATGACATTAAAATGCTATTGGGAGGAGATTTTAAAGGAACAAATTGTGGGAATGCCGTTGGTTATACAATCGGAAAGTACACGGAACCACCGATTTCACATGGAGGTCACAAGATGGTCGAACCTGCAACCAAATCCATTATGTAGCGAATGACGGAAAAAACTCTTATATATAGTATTTTGAACGTCCATACTACATTGATGATGCCAAACTTCGTGTACGGAAGCTATTCGGCGATCAATAACTCGAATCTAAAGCGACCGCCACAGCCTATACCGATCGCGTACCCTTGAGCTGGCGAGAAATCTCCCGACTGGTTATATAAACCCGAAGATCAACGGCAACTGTGTCAACAAGCTGTAAGAAACACAGAGTCAGATGATTTGGATTCTCACAACCACCTCCGAGAAGCCTTTGGTTCAACTCCGAATGTGCTGAGGCAAACAAAGCCAACATGGAGTCTACAGTTCGTGACTCTGCAAAAGAACTAGATCATCTTATAATCTCTCCGTTGAGCAGGAAGGATCAGAAAAAAGATTACAAGCAACATCAAGTCGGGAAAATTTGGACAGAAGAGTGAAACAGTCCACATTAGGATTCACAAGGATAGAAACACTGTATTAGATACGCAGTTGGTGTTAACCATCTGGAAAGACTACTTCAAACAGTTGTGGAATTGTGACCAAAATGAGATCCAAAATCTAAGTTGCCATTGACATTAAAACGAATAAAGCAGCTGGTGATAATGGACTACAAGCAGAAGTCACTCTGGAGATGACTGTGCAATTACCAATTCATATGCAAAATATGGTCGGAGGAAAGTATTCTTGATGATTGGGATCTCAGTATTAGCTTTCTCTATAGAAGCCCAAATTTATACAGTTTCAACTTATAACGAATTTGATGCTATGTCGGACTCCCCCCCCCCCCACACTGAAATCGTTATTACGGGCGATTTCACAGTACACTATTCTAGTTGCCTTGGCTTTTCTGGCCAGACAACAGCCGAAGGAATGAATGAAATGAGATATTGGAAAATTGGAATGCTTTATTATAAATTCGCTGTCATTGATGGTAAGGATGAAAAGGAGAGGGCCTAAGTGACTTCCTTGAGGGACACCCGAAGTGGCGAGAAATGGATTGGAAAGTCCATTCCTGAAACGCACACTATAGGAACGATTGCTGAGGTAAGAAGATATCCATTTCAAAGAGATCTGTTCATAGCCAAGAAGCTTAAGTTTGAAAAGTATAAGACTATGAGGCTTTACTAAAGTCAGTGGAGACAACATCGACTTCCATCCCTGCTTCTAGTGCTGAGAGGGCAAAGGAAACAAATGCAATAAGGTTAGTGATAGTGGACCTACATTTGAGGAAGCCATGTTGTCACTGCTTAGTATAGGACGATTTACAAATTAATCACAAATTATTTATTTATAAATTTAACTCACTCTACACACTGTATACATACTAATGATAATGCAAATAAATAAAACAGATCTGCGTTTACTCACTCCCTACTCTCGCTGCATGGCTGTGCTTCATGCTACGTTCGCCCGTTCTCACTCTCTCTTAATCGGTCTCAATCGCTCTCTACCTATTCTTAGACAAAAACGTTGCACATTTCCGTGTCACCGTTTCAACCGTAAGCAATTTACCCTCATACGCGTAAAGAAGTTTCACTTCAAAAAAATTTAGGAGAACCGTTTGGTAATACGACAAAGCCGACTGGAACGGTCTCAATATAATTTTCAGGACCTTTAACTGGTCACTCTATGCTTCCTCGAAAGTGATATAGACTCCAGCTGAAAAATGGTTACAAATTTTATTCTTTTAGGAATGAGAAATTGTATTTCATATATAAGTCGAAAAGTATCAAGCCTAAGGAAAACTCATTGTACAATTCGAGCTGTTGAGATGTTATAAGGTTAAAAAATGTTAGTTTCCGTTGTTATAAAGCCTACACCAACGAGTAAAACCGGAAAAAGTTTTAGCAAGCTAACGGGTGATTTTTTAAGAGCTTGAGAACTTTTTTTTAAAAAAAAAACGCATAAAATTTGCAAAATCTCATCGGTTCTTTATTTGAAACGTTAGATTGGTCCATGACATTTACTTTTTGAAGATAATTTCATTTAAATGTTGACCGCGGCTGCATCTTAGGTGGTCCATTCGGAAAGTCCAATTTTGGGCAACTTTTTCGAGCATTTCGGCCGGAATAGCCCGAATTTCTTCGGAAATGTTGTCTTCCAAAGCTGGAATAGTTGCTGGCTTATTTCTGTAGACTTTAGACTTGACGTAGCCCCACAAAAAATAATCTAAAGGCGTCAAATCGCATGATCTTGGTGGCCAACTTACCGGTCCATTTCTTGAGATGAATTGTTCTCCGAAGTTTTCCCTCAAAATGGCCATAGAATCGCGAGCTGTGTGGCATGTAGCGCCATCTTGTTGAAACCACATGTCAACCAAGTTCAGTTCTTCCATTTTTGGCAACAAAAAGTTTGTTAGCATCGAACGATAGCGATCGCCAATCACCGTAACATTGCGTCCAACAGCATCTTTGAAAAAATACGGTCCAATGATTCCACCAGCGTACAAACCACACCAAACAGTGCATTTTTCGGGATGCATGGGCAGTTCTTGAACGGATTCTAGTTGCTCTTCACTTCAAATGCGGCAATTTTGCTTATTTACGTAGCCATTCAACCAGAAATGAGCCTCATCGCTGAACAAAATTTGTCGATAAAAAAGCGGATTTTCTGCCAACTTTTCTAGGGCCCATTCACTGAAAATTCGACGTTGTGGCAGATCGTTCGGCTTCAGTTCTTGCACGAGCTGTATTTTATACGGTTTTACACCAAGATCTTTGCGTAAAATCTTCCATGTGGTCGAATAACACAAACCCAATTGCTGCGAACGGCGACGAATCGACATTTCACGGTCTTCAGCAACACTCTCAGAAACAGACGCAATATTCTCTTCTGTACGCACTGTACGCATTCGTGTGGTTGGTTTAATGTCCAATAAAGTAAACGTAGACCATAAATCGGACGTAAAGCGCGAAACACATTTCGAACCGAACACTGATTTTGGTAATAAAATTCAATGATTTGCAAGCGTTGCTCGTTAGTAAGTCTATTCATGATGAAATGTCAAAGCATACTGAGCATCTTTCTCTTTGACACCATGTCTGAAATCCCGCGTGATCTGTCAAATACTAATGCATGAAAATCCTAACCTCAAAAAAATCACCCGTTAGAAAGGCCTGCAATACTCATATTCGTAAAACCACATTTTAACCCAAAATTACCAAAAAATTATCCCAAAACCACAGACTATTGGACGCCAAAACGTTTCTAAGCTGACACACTTTGCTGCATCGACAGTTTACAAACACAAAAGGTTTACATCTAAAGTCATCATCAGAATAATGATTATTTGAAAAAAAAAATATATATTTTTGTTTTCAACGTCAAAAAAGAAATGATTAAGTGCTTTAAACTAACCTAACAATTTGCTGAACGATATACAGAAAAAAATCTTTTGGAAAAGGACATAATAAATTGACTTAAAAAACTGATGATTCACGCGAAAATGGATAAGAGTTATGTAAAAAAAGAACTGAAAAGAAAGAATGGGTTCCAAAGTCTGATAATAGTAGGAGCTGAACATCATCACAAATATATGAGTACCAACCAGCGCACCAGGTTCCTCATAAATCAAATTTCCTGTCTCAAAAAACCCTATCACTACATTCGCTGGTTGTAACTATATGTAATAAATTTTCAATTTTTCACAAAAATACAAAAAGAAAAACTGATTAAAATGTGTTTTCCACTAGCTTTGCCAAGAACAGATTGAATATCATAAATTTCTTACAACTTGCCATCCTTGACCATAACCTTTTTTTTATTTTTTTTTGTCTGGTTTGTTTTTGTTTTTCCCGCTTGCCAATGTGCTGGTTCGTGCAGTGAGGATCTGCCACCACACCACCCACTTCCCTCCGATTCATTGTTGTATTCAACCTTTATCACTGTAAATCCCTGTTTTCCCGATGCCAAACGAATTAATTTCGCCTATTGATAATTTATTACCCCATCCCCTAAGGGGTGCTGTTGTAGCCAACAGTTGCGTTCAACGGCTGCCGCCGCCCCTACAAAACATTTATAAAATGCATTATTTTTTTTAAATGATACAAACAAAAACATCTATTCATTTATTTTCTTCATCAAAATGTGTAATAAATTGCTACAATTATTGTTTTTAGATATCTACTACATTGTTGCATCTCTGTTCAAATACTTTTCTGAATTCGTATTGGTTGGAATAAATTTCTCAACTTCTTGAAGCACTAAGACTCATGCCACGAGGCGATAAATCTATTCTGTTGCAAAATTATTTTCTTATGTCATTCGTTTCCCTCGCTCTGGGAAGATTGTACTATATCAATGGGTGTTGTTGTAATTGGTGTTGTTGAATGTAATTTCACTTTCTTAGTGTATTTTTTGTTGTTGTTGTATATTCGTGCCTCGCTGTAATGTTGCACGTCATTCTTGTGCTTTAGAATCGTTAATAGGAAGGGAGGCACAAAAACGAGTATAATTAATGATTATTGCAACTTTGACGTCGTGTCTAGTGTGTTATGTCATTGAATTATGGTTGGCAGTGATGCGATGGGACGATTGACAAATTTCGGTTCTTTATATTGATTTTCGAGCGTCCTTTTTGGCATTCTGGTTGCAACACAAAATGTCGCATATAATTGTTTTAATAAAATTATTAATTAAATATTTTTGTGGACATGTGCTTCAGCAAAAGCTGTTGGTTATACTAGTTAAGGTGATTTAAATAATTTTTAATTTTTAATCAGTTTTTAGCTTTTGGTCAAAATTATTCCCATTTCCAATAAATTTTGATAAGCAGTTTTTTTGGGCTTGAGAGGCTGATATAGGGCTATTTAAATGCAGCTGCCCTGTGCCCTTTTTTGTATCAGAATTTTTATGGCCCTACCACCATTTCTATGGAATGATAGGTCAAACCGATTTTTTTGTGGCACTCTTGACGTCTTTGTAGTTTCCATTGCATTATTTAAAATGTGGTTATTCATAAAATGAAATACGTAAGATGGAAAACACTAATTGTTCCGTTAAGGTCAGTAAAGTCCTCACCGATACTTTTGAAGTAAAAAAAAAAAAGAATTAGAGAAGGCGATCCTCATACTTGAAAGAATAGAGCATAACTCTCACGACAACTACTGGACCTGGCAATGTTCCTTCCTGTGTTTTAATAAACTGCTGTCATTCCTTGGCTAGTGCTTCATGTTATTTGTTTAACCTATCTTTGTCGTCTTCCGTTTTCCCGCATGCTTGGAAGTCTTGATTTATAATTCCACTTTTTAAATCAGGAAGCCGATGCAACATGCGTGACTACCGAGGTATAGCAAAACCCAGCGTTAGTCCCAAAATGATGGTATCTATAATAGTCCATGAGTTGATACATGGTGTAAAATCGCATCTATCGGACAGACAGCATGGATTCGTCAAGGGCAAATCTACCATTACAAATCTGTTGGAAATTACATCATGCATAACAAAAGGATTCATGAATGGTCATCAAACGGATGTAATATACACTGACTTCTCCAAAGCCTTCGATCAACTTAATCATCAGCTGCTTGTTAGAAAATTTTCACTTTTCGGTAGATCCCCAAAACTTGTGCAATGGATTGCACAAGTTATTTATCATCTCGTACTCAATATGTTAAATTCAAGTCTCATTTATCCAACGCAATAGATGTCAAGTCTGGCGTGCCTCAAGGAAGCCACCTGGGACCACTGTTATTCGTAATTTTTATAAATGATTTACCCTCTGTGATAAAATACTGTGATATACATCTCTATGCTGACGATGCGAAAATTTCATATTCATATAAAAATAATGCTGATTACCTTCAACTGCATCATCTGATATTGATCATTTGCAGGAATGGTGTAATAAGAATGATCTCAAACTGAACTCTAGAGTTAAAAATGTTTTCTTTAATGAATACTCTATAAATAATTCAAAACTTGAAAGAGTTAATTATTTTATAGACTTGGGAGTAATATTTGATTCAAAATTAGACTTCAGAATGCACATCGACTCTATAACTGCAAAAGCTTCTGTTCGTCTAGGAATGATTAAACGATGGTCAGAAGAATTCAACGACCCTTATGTGACAAAGAGCCTGTTTGTTGGACTGGTTCGTTCGATCTTGGAATATGGTTTCCAAGTTTGGTGCCCATATTACTCCTGTCACATTGCCCGTATTGAATCCATTCAAAAACAGTTTCTATTATTTGCTCTCCCTCATCTTAACTGGGATAATCATCACCATCTTCCACCATATCGTTCGCGACTTTTACTGATTGGTCTTAATACGCTCGAGGATAGGAGGTCATCACTAAATGCTGCATCCATATTTAAACTTTTAAACGGTGATATAAATTCTCCTTATTTGCTTTCCTTAATAAAATTAAATGTGCCATTTCGTCCAAGTCGAAATTATAAAATTTTGCGAACACATGAAACTACTTAAATAATAAACCGTTCTCTCTCTTATGTAAACAGTTCAATAATTGTAATTCCTTCGTAGATTTTAATCTTACTTCATTGAAATTTAAACAAATTATACTTTTATTCAATTTAAATCGTCACTAATTATGTAAATGTAATATTATTTGCATAATCCAAATAACTGTGATCAATTATGTATCTGTAGTTATAGTCAATTAAATAAAAATAAAAATAAACTTACACCAGAGGCACAAACTTTCAAAAGTCCACCAAATTTGTCGCATACGCCGACGACATTCACATAATCGCTGTGAGTATGGAGACGGAAGCAGCGAAGTTGATTTAAGCAGTAAAAATGACGACAGGACTAGATATATGATGTCAGTAAGAAGAGAAACCCAACATCGACTTCCTGGACAAAAGACCACGATAGACAACTATGCGGGCGGCAGTGGTGCAGTAGATAAGATGTTTGCTTGCTAAGCGAGAGATCTTAAGTTCGACTCTCAGTTTGGGAAGCCATTTTTCTAACTCTTAGTGCAAGCCCAACTAACAATTTAACTTGTATAAGGTTCTAAACAAGCTATTTTCTGACTGCTTAAGTAACATTAAAAGGCCTTATACAAGTTATTTTGGCGCACATTACGCAAGCTATTTAACTGATATAGGACTTTGGTTGAATGGTCTTATAGCAGCAAATAGCTTTTCATGAAATGCTCTGGATGTTGTAAAAAGGCCGTACCAAAGCCTTTCAATGTCAGCCATTGCTCTGAATGTTATAAAAAGGGCCTTACCCAAGCCATTTTATGACAGCTTTTGCTAATATCATGCCTTATGTAAAAGGCTATTTTGTATTGCCACTAACAGAAAGTATTTGCTAGCCTTCAATTTTTAAGGGAAAAAAACTAATTTTTTAGCACAAAAAAGTTATTTTTTAGCACAAAAAAAGCAAATTTAGAATTGGTTTACAAAAAATTGCATTATTTTTGTTTTGTTTTAAATTGTTGAGTTTTTATTGCATTATTTGTGTTACGTTATTTAGCTATATTTCTCCTTAAACAGTTGCCAAACTGACTACTGTAACGATTTAAATTTTATTTTAATTATAAAAGTGAAAAGTTTTTTAATTCACCTGATTTTTGAACTCGAGTCCTTCTCGTAACACTCCAGTACTCTACCTCTACATCAATTCGCGGTTGAGATAATTAACATCAAACACCGACAAAACAAATATTGTTTTAGTTTGTATAAGGCATTTATAGGCAAGCCTTACACAATTTGTTTACATTTTAATTGTTAGTAAACATCTTTGGAAGGCCTTATACAGACCATTGTTAACCTTTATCTACAAGCCTTGTATAGATCTTTCCAAAATAACTTATAAACCCCTTATAGCAGCTATTTTTTTAATTGTCAAAGCTTTCTAAAGATTGCTAAAATTGAGGTAGCTATGGAAGAATAACCTCTTGCATATCGCTGCTACTTGGGGCTTAGAAGGCAATTGAAGAGCAAAGCCCTCTCTCTCCGGCAACTGAAGTATCACTTAAGGAGACCTTCATCATCAGATGCAGATGAATGCACATTGTCAAAAATGGATGAAGACGCTTTACCTTTAGGTTACACCGAATGAAAAATTTTCCGGGCGATTTTTGGTCCCGTATGTACGGGCTGAAAAGCGACACAAACCTAGCCAACAATATAAAGCAGCAGAAGAATTCTCTAGAACTAGATGGAATCAACGGTGACGTCTACAGTAAGAGTCAGGTTGAACTACTTAGTGAACATCTTATGTGGGCTACTACGAAGTTTTCGGAGCCCAGGCCTATAAGGGCGGTCTATCTTCCCTTCATCCTTGGAGTTATATTAAGGGCATGGTTCTTCATGTTGCGTTTGGGGTCGTGCCGTTAGGGTAATTTCCTGGCTATTTAAAGAAAAAATTAGTTGCTAGCTAGGGACGAGAGCTGGCTGTAGAAGCTTGTTAGTTGAGGCCCAGGTCCATCCCGGACTATAACATAAGGTAAGGTGAGATTTGATCTTTCTATCTTTCATTAAAGACTCCGGTGATCTTCAATCTTATCAATCTAGGTTTTTGTGGAATAGTTTAAGAATGTTAAAGTGTGGCTACTTCCTAGGGTTATTTTTAGTAATCATTACTTATAAATGTGATTTATTTTTATTTTATTTTTTCCTCGAGAACCGCTTTTAAGATTTTGGTTAAAAATTTTTTAAAGTGTTCTCATTAACATCTACAATATCAGTGTAAGAAGTATTTTTCCCCATCTGATCTGGCTGCAATTTATAAAGCGTTTATACGTTTATACGCCTCTGTGCAGGTGCTTCGCAAATATCGCTTCACCTGCTTGATAGAATATAAAATCGAGCGTTAAGATTGATAGGAAATAGAACTGCCACTGAAACAATTGCCCCTCTCGAACACCGACTCAATATTTCATGTCTTTCCTTATTTTATCGTTTCTTTTATAAAAAAAAATTTCAATCGAAGTAGCCAGCTGTATTACTCCCCTTAAAAGTTTCTCCCGTAATACTCGTCGCGCATAGAATGCTCCAAGAATTTATGAAAAAAAAATCAGTGTACTACTGTAGGTAAGCATTATATTTTGGTGAAAAAAAATTAATATGGTGGGCTAAAAACGGTACCTCCCATATGACCGGTTATTTTTTTCTTCGACTTTCTCAAAAACTAGTGATCCGAATTCTATCAAAATTGATATTCTAGAAGATGTAGGTAGCATAAGTAATTTTGCATTAACTTTTTTTCGAAAACTTTTTTTTGTATTTTTAATAATTTAAATTTTTTTTTTTTTTTTTGAAAAAATAATGTAAGTAAATTTGAAACGGGTAAGTCAATTTTTTAAATGTTGTAGTGTACGTTGTTTTTGTGCTTAAGTTTGTATTCTTGAATTATTTATTTACTTTTGAATCAAAAGTCCTAAAAATCGAATAAATGCTTTGATGTTCACTTTAATTTTCTTTAATTTTATTCTACAATGTGACCGTACATAATGAGCAAGTACGTGCGATCCAGTCGTGCAATTTATTTTTTTTTCTCGAAAACCGCTCTAAAGGTTTTGGTTAAAATTTTTAGAGTGCTCACAAAAAACTTGCAAGAGGGGTCTATTTCATATTAATATCTACAATAATTATTTTTTAATTTTCAATATTTTTTAAACCAATTAAATTTTTTTTTAATTTTATGATCAACTCAACATTGTAAAACTCTAAGAAACTGCATAAAAAAATCTGAATAAAAAAAAATCAACAAATAAAAACAACACGATTTTATTCAAATCCGTCTTACAGTTTCCGAAACACTTTCCATAAATTTTTTTTTATATATAATTTGTACACGCTAAAAGGATTTGGGCTACCCTTTTGATGTCGAGGGTTTAATAGGAGTTGCCGATGCACATTGGTTTTAAACTTCTGAACATCATAATAGGAGGGGAAAACAGAGTTAGGCAAGAGAACGAATCTCTGTACTTGACTGTACGACCGAAATTGGGCTCAAGGGTAAATTGGTGGGCATTCCTGGAAGCGCGAGTATTAAGGTGAAACTGTTTAAGGGGAGGAATGCAACTGGCTATTTCTCTAGAACATTGACCGTAGAAATATCGGTAGAAAAGAGAAAGAAATGAAACATTCCGTCGATGTTCAAGTGACGTGAATGTTCGAATGATGATATCATCCCCAATCAACTTGAAAGCTTTTCTTTGAATACCATCCAAAAGACTCAAGTGAGTTGATGGAGCACCCGCCCAGATATGGCAGTTATATTCTAGTCTTGGATAATGTATGATTTGTAGATAGTAGCCAGATCAGAAGGGGAAAATAATTTCTTACATCTTCGGAGGAAGCTCAAACATCTTGCGGCATTTTTGGCAACATCATAAATATGATCATTCCACAAAAGGTGACTGGTGATGCTCATACCGAGAATTTCAAGATGATCAGCTTCCATAATGTAAGCACCACTCATGGATAATGGCAGAGCTTTAGAGACGCATTAAATTCTACACGATTTCTTATTCTCCATTTGATGATGCTGTCAAGATCAGAATTTAATGAGCTTATCATACGTTGCCGTTGAAGATCCTCAGTGTACTGTAATTTTTTTATCATCTTTGTTATTTAAGATCGGAAATAGCATACCGCTCCCGGTACGTGTACAATATTTTAGAACACACAAGAAAATGGGTTATTGACCGTTTTATCCGGGTAAATCTTAAGATAATTTTTTTTTAAATTAATGTTATGGGAATTTAAAAAAAATTTCTAACACAAAAAATCAAAAAAAAAATACATACAAAGAAGATATAAAAAATGAGTTTAAAATTCAAAAAGTCATACGCTTTTCAATCAATTACTTCAAATTCACTACTAACTCAGAAGTGGTTAGTATAAAAATACTGAAACACTGAATACAGGGGTATTCAATCGCTCCAAATTCTTGACAACTGTATAGGTGCTTACAACTGACGAAAAACCTTGTTAATTTCTGTGGAAATCTCATATAAATACAAAAAAAAAAGAAAAACAAATTAATCGCTAATTTATTCTGAGAGTAAGTAAAAACTTCTAATTTAGCTTTTCCCAAAATTATTCTTTGAATTTTCAAAAAAAGAAAACGCTACTTAAGGTAAATGTGAGTGGTGTTCATTATGTCTCTCTAAAAAAAAAAAATACAAGTTTAATCAAAGGAAAAGCACTCAAGACAGAGTCTTTCCAGAAAATGTCGGTTTAAGAGATAATCCTCAAAAAAAAAAAAAACACTAAGAAAAAGAATCCCACATCTGAATCGATAAATCGCTCATCAATCAAAGACTTTTAACAGCCACCACCGTAGGCTCAATAGGAATCAATAAAATCTGTTTCTTTTTTTTTTTTTTTTGTTTTTTTATTGTTAGTGCGAACCTTATTTTGTATTTTTCCTCAGGAGAATAAGAATAATCTGAAAGATGCTTGTGCTCCATTTTTTTTTATTTCCTTTGAAGTCGGCGACGACCACTGGGAGTAGACGAGATACACCCGCTAGTGACGACGGAGCTATTGGTGTGTTATGGAGGTCTATAGCTCCATCTATTCTTTTGCCGCTTTTGCAAGCTCACGATTATTTAACTATATTTTTTCTCACATTTTGTGATGTAAATCAATCAGGCGGGGTGTGGAAAATCAGCAGAAACTTTAACACAGAACGAAAGCATGTAAGACTATTTCCAGTGCCGGATTTAGTTGAGTAAATGTACTTGAACTGTTGGCCATCTTTATCTTAAGTTCATCCCTCTTGTATTTTTTTTTAAATATGGCTCATTTTTTAAAGACTGACTAAATTTAGAAAAATTCCCGAGAAATAGAAATATTTTAATATCAGAAAATTAGTTGCAATGACGGGCCCTCTTCTAACTATGGCGCCCTAAGCAGCTGCTTAGGTTGCTCATTATTTTTTCCGACCCTGGTTAAATATATTGATGAGCAATATGCAACTTGAGGTAGACTATAACTTATTAATTCTTCGTCACCTTAATGATTGACAGAGCCTTCGAGGAGGACTAAAAGTTTAATTTTATGACGTTTTCTTCGAAACAAAGGCAAGTAGTTTATTTGTGTACACTTTTAAGTCTTCAAAAGACATTTTGACTCCACAAAACTTGCATTCATATGCTCTGTTCTGAAAAAAAAGGTGCGATTATAACTAATTAAGAAAATGAGGTTAGATGACTTGTAGTTTTGTTTATTAAAATGCCAAACCCATGTATATTGTTGTACGTTTGCTCGAACGTAACAAATTAATTTTGGACGCCTTCTCCTGTTGAAAACCTTCGGTTATAAATTATTATTTATTTCTCTATAGAATATTATGACCTTGCGTTAAAAGTTCGAAAGAACAAAATTTTATTTTCTAACTAGAATTACATCTATATGCATGTCTCACAAGCATGTGTGGGAAGACTCATGGGTTTTCGTAAAAGTCATATTCAGGAAGACCACAACTATATTATATGAAGTGACGTTAATTAATTGTTTCAATGATAAAACTGGCAAAACAAGCTTCTAGTTAGCTCTTTAGGTTGAATCGGTTTTTAATTAAATTGTAAAGGCATTTGTGTAGACACGTGTAAGATGAAGTAAGTAATTTTCTTTAATTATCTGACCATGAGTAATGGATTTATAGCCATTCATAGTGAATATTTCAAGGTGGGGCGGTTCAGTATGATTGTAAGTCAATAAGTATGAATGATTGAGTTGGGAAGACTTTTCCCTAGATTAGGCTTTTGCAGTTGAAGTTTTTCTTAGAGCATATGCGCACATCGTCTTATTAAATTATTTATTCAAAAAAACGGTCAATATTTAATAAAAGCCTTTATTTGCGAATAATTATGGACATGTACGAGGATCAAAAATAGGGGTTAGATGCCCTGCATGTATCACCGAAGAATTCCCAATTAAAGTAGGTGTACACCAGGGAAGCGTGATCAGTCCATTTCTCTTTATTACCGTCCTTGACTTTCTGCTTGAAGTTAAAGTGACGGACCCAAAAGTGGATCAGTTATTCTTTGCTGACGATAGAGCCATCATAAGCCATGATCCAACATCCCTGCAGGGAGCACTTGACGTATGGCTGGAAGTTTTAGAAGGAAATGGGTTGCGTATTATCCACTTCAAAAGATTTTTAATCTATCACTTTCTCAAGGTTAGTTTCTGGATTCCTGGAAGTACCCTTTTGTCACTCCAATTCATACATCTGGATCTAAAGTTGATATTGAAAATTATAGGCCAATTGCTAAATTAGAATTAGTTCCAAAAATATTGTCAAACAAAAACTTTATTCGGCCGTTCGTTCTTTTATATCTGAGGATCAACAACAACTGATTTAGCTATTTTCACTAATTTTTGCCTATGCAATATGAAACAACACTTTCAGGTGGATGTTATCTACACTGATTTTGCTAAAGCCTTTGATCGTGTCCAGTTTCATATTCTAGAGCGTAAGCTAATTAGTTTTGGTTTTCATTCTGCCTTACTTAGTTGGTTAATGAGTTATCTAAAAAATCGGATACAATATGTAAAATTAGGTTCCTTTTTATTTCGAGCTATAACAAACCATTCAGGTGTACCGCAAGGAAGCCATTTAGGTCCTCTATTTTTTCCTTTTATTTATTAATGATTTACCAGATTTTATTTTAGACTCACATAACTTACTTTTTGCTGATGATTTCAAGTTAGACCGTTAGACTGTTTAAAACTTCAACAGGATATTGATAGGCTTACAAACTGGTGTAGAATCAATAACTTGCACTTGAATATTCTAAAATGTTTCGTAATGTCATTAACTTGATCTAAAAACCCAATATTATTTGAATATAACATTTTTCGATGTGAACTTACTCGGGTTACGATTCAAAAGGACTTGGGAGTTCATTTTGATTTTCATATGGACTTTCTGGTTTCTAAAGGAAATGCTATGCTTGGCTTTCTGTTTAGAAACTCTAAAGAATTTTGTGATCCTCATACTCTTAAGTGTCTATTAATCTCATTGGTTAGGGCAAAACCTTGAATATTGGTGCGTTATCTGGTCACCTTTCTACAATAAAGGTTCACTAAGAATTGAACGAATTCAGAAAAGATTTACAAAATTAGCTTTGCGTAAAACTTGTTTTAACTCGGACATACCTGACTACGAGGTAAGATGTCAACTACTTGGTTTAAAACCACTTCATAGTAGGCGTGTCTACTATTTTGCTTTGTTTTCGAGGGACATTATTTGTTGTCATATTGAAAGCCCTAAGTTACTGTCCTTCGAGGAAACGACTTCTTCTATATAACGGGTGATTTTTTTGAGGTTAGGATTTTCATGCATTAGTATTTGACAGATCACGCGGGATTTCAGACATGGTGTCAAAGAGAAAGATGCTCAGTATGCTTTGACATTTCATCATGAATAGACTTACTAACGAGCAACGCTTGCAAATCATTGAATTTTATTACCAAAATCAGTGTTCGGTTCGAAATGTGTTTCGCGCTTTACGTCCGATTTATGGTCTAAATAATCGACCAAGTGAGCAAACAATTAATGCGATTGTGACCAAGTTTCGCACTCAGTTTACTTTATTGGACATTAAACCAACTACACGAATGCGTACAGTGCGTACAGAAGAGAATATTGCGTCTGTTTCTGAGAGTGTTCCTGAAGACCGTGAAATGTCGATTCGTCGCCGTTCGCAGCAATTGGGTTTGTGTTATTCGACCACATGGAAGATTTTACGCAAAGATCTTGATGTAAAACCGTATAAAATACAGCTCGTGCAAGAACTGAAGCCTAACGATCTGCCACAACGTCGAATTTTCAGTGAATGGGCCCTAGAAAAGTTGGCAGAAAATCCGCTTTTTTATCGACAAATTTTGTTCAGCGATGAGGCTCATTTCTGGTTGAATGGCTACGTAAATAAGCAAAATTGCCGCATTCGGAGTGAAGAGCAACCAGAAGCCGTTCAAGAACTGCCCATGCATCCCGAAAAATGCACTGTTTGGTGTGGTTTGTACGCTGGTGGAATCATTGGACCGTACTTTTTCAAAGATGCTGTTGGACGCAACGTTACGGTGAATGGCGATCGCTATCGTTCGATGCTAACAAACTTTTTGTTGCCAAAAATGGAAGAACTGAACTTGGTTGACATGTGGTTTCAACAAGATGGCGCTACATGCCACACAGCTCGCGATTCTATGGCCATTTTGAGGGAAAACTTCGGAGAACAATTCATCTCAAGAAATGGACCGGTAAGTTGGCCACCAAGATCATGCGATTTGACGCCTTTAGATTATTTTTTGTGGGGCTGCGTCAAGTCTAAAGTCTACAGAAATAAGCCAGCAACTATTCCAGCTTTGGAAGACAACATTTCCGAAGAAATTCGGGCTATTCCGGCCGAAATGCTCGAAAAAGTTGCCCAAAATTGGACTTTCCGAATGGACCACCTAAGACGCAGCCGCGGTCAACATTTAAATGAAATTATCTCCAAAAAGTAAATGTCATGGACCAATCTAACGTTTCAAATAAAGAACCGATGAGATTTTTCAAATTTTATGCGTTTTTTTAAAAAAAAAAGTTCTCAAGCCCTTAAAAAATCACCCGTTACCTAAACATTATACTAACTACAGTCGGAATAATCTAATATGCAATGCTGCTTCATATTTCAATCAATTCGAAGATTTTTTAGATTTCCATTATAGTAGAAATGAATGCAAAGCCTTATTGTTGAATAATATTTAATAATTAGATTTAATTTAGTTTGTACTTATACTGATCGTTTTCTCATTTACACAGGCCTATTTAAGACATTTATTTTGAATGGAACAAAAAACGCATTCCACTTTAGTTAAGGTCAAAGACTTAATCAAATCGAATATGTTTGTGGTTGAATGGCTGTCATCAATTAATGGCCATAAATCTATTTAAACCCTGGATATTGATGTAATTTATTGCTTTTCCTCATCAAACAAAACAAAACCCTAACTCGATTCCTCACAAAATGGCCATAAATCACATGTTCACGAGCTACCTATGCCATTAATTAAATTAAAGCGAAAAACATCGATTTCCAAAATAAAATAGATTTCAAAACACAAAAACAAGCCACCGTGATAATTTACTAATTAAAATATAAATATTTCGATGCGGTTTCAAAAGATTCAGTGAGATAAATGATGATAATGCATATAATCCATATCGTGTCTCCATTTCGGCCTTCAACGATATCTCAACATACAAGATGCATTCAATAAAAATCACTCAACGAAGTTCATAGCTTGTATCCCACAGTTTAAATATCTACTCAACTCTTCTAATTAATGAGCCATACCAATACAAGTGATGTTGATGGATTTGACAAAATTTATTTTTTTTATAGCATCCTCCCCCCCGGCTGGCCAATCAATTAACATAATTTAATTTAGTGAATTTGTATCTTTTATCCGTTGTTTGGTTATATCATTCATATTTAAATGTATTAGTTCCTAAGAGATTTGAACACTGTCTGGCATACATAACCAGACCGAGTATAAAAAAAACCTCTTTTATGATGAAAATCCTTAATAAAAAATTATATCCCAAAAAGGACAGAAAAATGAGAGAAAAAAATTACAAAAAAAAAAAAAAACTTATCTTTCTATTCCGATTGGTTGAAGCTTTTATTATCATAATTGAATATCCTTTTCATTCTATAAATGGCATACCAAGGCAGTAGGATTTCTCCGACATCTTTTCGTATAAAATTCCATTCTATTCAGGGTTAAAAGGCAAACAATAAAAACGAATGTTGCAATCCCGAGAAGAGCAGCTTTTCTACTTCATACGTACACACAAACTACATGATTCCCTCCGTCTTTACCAATTTGGCTTCATTATTCCGAGGTACCAAGAAGGGAAATTGAGATCTAATAAATTCGGGACAATAGAAGCGTTCAATTATACACAAAAAGGATAATGGCACAAAGATACTCTAAGTGAGGGCCGCAAAGGCATACTCTTTCATATTTTCAACAAATTCCTTCCATTCGTTCTTTTTCTCACCCCCCCCCCCTCCCCTCTCTTCTGCTCGATGGAGTCTTTTATTGAACAGATTCAATTTAAATGTATAGGTAGAAATATGAAAAGGATGGCTTTGGTTTGCAAAAATGTAGACATGATGGCAGAACATGTTGTAAAGGTTGTCAAAAGTTTTTCAAAATTGCATAATTTACATTGAGATTGAGGGTGTGGCTGGCTTTTGTCTTAAAAAAGAAAGAAATTCAACATGATTTGATGAAAATAAATAACGAACATTTTCTTACAGCCAGACTTTCAGACTTTTCTCGTCCTGCATAGAATGAATATATAAATCTTATTATTTGTGCTAAGCCTTTTCTATTCTATTTTGGAAAATTTGAAAAGGTTATAGGTTTTTCGTTCTTTGGAATAAAACCAAATCGCCCTGAACCCATGTCTCCTGTCAGGTTTTTGGTTTATGTAGACTTAAGCCCAGACAATTTCTATACAATGAACATTATAGTTTGGTAAAAACCCTTTTCATCAGATTTGCCAACACACTAAGCAACTGTATTGTTCAGATGTGAAAGCCAAATAAAGTCATTTCTGTTGTTTTCTTTCTTTTTTTTTTGTGGAAATTTGTGTGATAATTTGACAGGAGTGAATGGACTTTTTTTTTTGTGAAAAACCAACTTTTGTTCGAGGAAAGTTTTTTTTTTAATCTTACGGAACTAAATTTTAAAACAAAGATTGATTAAACACACAAGAAGACAAAACTCAATTTGGAATCATTAACTTTTTTTTCGGAAAAAAGACAAGTATACGCCTGGGTGAACACAAGAAATTGAAAGCAGTGAGGGAAGCAATTTAAATTATACTGGAAGATGTTATGGCGTTAAAATAAACTCATTTTAGGCACATCTATGGCATGGAATGGAATTGACTGATAAAAAATGTCGTTGCAGAGTTCCGAAAAACTGGCATTCGGGTGCCAAACATGAAAATCTCGGCTGAAGAATCTGCGCTGTTCTAGCAGAATCACAACAAGTTATTCGATTGAATAGGTTAAGAGTTTTTTGAGCTTGGATAATGGTGAAGAGCATAGTTAAGGATCGGCAATTTCAATAAGTTATGAACGGTGAGATTGCATTTTTTTTATTTCTGATGTTCTGTCGAAGCAGAAACTATGCAACACATAATTTTCTTTGTGCCGTATACACACGCGTAAGTATGGAGACAGGGAGCGATTTATCAAGGACAATTCTGGTTCTTATTGGAATAAAATACTGAGACGCCCATAAGCTGCGTTAAATACCTTAAACCTTGCATATTGCTAAGTTGATGTTGGTTACTTCGGGTCTCAAGCTTTTATTGAAAGTCATTCCCAAATTCTTAGAGATTGAAACAAAGGTTTATTCGATCAGTTTGTGATGTTTTTTAGAACGTCATTAATTTTTCAAAAACTTCGAGAGGGCAGGTTATATGGAGTTGACCGTCATCAGCATATAGTTGAATGGAGTATCAGCTAGCAATAGCTTCAACACATATATTTTGTGTTATGTTATTTATTGAGTGTAAAAAAAATGCATGTTTAAAAATTTTATCGGTTGAACTTGGCAAGACGTTCCAATTCATCCTTCTTTTTAACAGCATACGAGTAAGATGAACCCTTACCAGCGTTAATCAATTCATCGGCTAAACATTCAGCAATGGTCTTAATGTTTCTGAAAGCTTCTTCACGTGTCCCAGTGCAAAGCAACCAAATAGCTTGGTTGACACGATGAAGTGGCAACACATTGACAGCTTGACGACGGACTGCACCAGCATGACCGATACGAGTCGAGTCTTCACGTGGCCCAGAATTCAATGGCACTCGCAAATGAATAATTGCAAATGAATGCCTAACAATGCGCACAGCCATAAGTTTCTTGTCATTGATGTTGCGTCTTTTATTAATCAAATAGTTAGTCAAACGTTCGACAATTGGGCTTTGAGCTTTACGAAAACGTTTGGCAGGAAGCTCGGCCGGTTCTTGTAGGAAGGCTGTGCCCAGAATAGCTGCTGGCTCCGCCTCAAGAGACTGCTTTCGTTCGAAATTTTCAACACTTGTAACATCAGCCATTATTAATAATTTGTGAAAAACCAATCGATGCCAACAGCGATTGCGTTCGCCAAGAGAAAAAGAAAAAAGATGGTAATTTCGTTAATATACAGAGAAAAGACCCTAAAATAGAACCTTGGTGCACTCTTGAAACTACAAGTGTAAAGTAAGAACACAGATTTTTCAATTTTAATTCTAACTGAATTGAAAACAAAGATTACGTCAATCAGAATAGACCGCTTGTCCCCGGAGATTAAGAAAGGAAGACAAAAGTTGAGTGGCAAGTAGGATCAAACTTCAAAACTATTTAAGAGTTCATTCCAAAGAATGAATCTTACGTTTTTTTTTCTTTCAACTAGTGCTTTATCCTTCCGCTGAACGAATATGGTTGTGAATACGCTTGAACAACGCTGGGAAATATTGCGACATTACTTTGAAAATCATGGTAATGTTGTAGAATTGCGTACGGATTTTGGAAGAAGAGAAGCATCGTCAGCTCCGTATGTTCGTTATCTTGTGAAAAAAGTGAAAGAAACTGGCATCCTCATCGATAAACCAAAACGTGAAAAGCCAAAAACAGTGCGTACAACCGAGAATATTGCTGCTGTGGCAGAAAGTGTGCGTGAAGCGCCATCAACATCAATTTACTTTCGTTCTCAACAATTGAACATTTCGGAGACATCATTGAGACGAATTTTGCATAAAGACCTTGTTATGACGCCATACAAAGTCCAATTGGTTCAGGAGTTGAAGCCAACTGACCATCCAATGCGTTTTCGCTTCGCTGAGTGGGCCTGCGATCGACTTAGAGAAGGTGCCGATTTTGCCAAAAAAAATCATCTTTTCAGATGAAGCTCATTTTGATCTTGGCGGGTATGTAAACAAGCAAAATTGTCGCATTTGGGGCACAGAAAACCCGCACGCATACATTGCAAAGCCGATACACCCAAAACGAGTCACTGTTTGGTGCGGATTTTGGTCCAAAGGCATAATTGGGCCATTTTTCTTCGAAAATGAACAAGGAGTGACCGTTACAGTCAATGGCGATCATTATCGGGCCATGTTGAACGAATCTTTGTTCACAAAAATTGAAGACGAGGATATTTGCAACATTTGGTTTCAACAGGACGGCGCTACGTGCCACACAGCCGAAGCTACACTCGATGTTTTGCGCCTTGTTTTTGAAGATCGCATTATCAGCCGCAGAGCTGATGTCGTTTGGCCTACTCAGAGCTGCGATTTGTTATGTAGCTATGTTTTTCTCGTTACCCAGAGTAAGCTTTTCAACAACTTGAAATTGATTAATACCATGAATAAAAACGTTATCAGACACAGAGATTTGCAAGATTCTCTAAAAAAGCTGGACGTAATTTATTCGACAATGATGGAGGAGTTACAAATTCTAGGTCAACCGCATTTCCTTCAATAGTTTTGCTAACTTCACCTCTCAGTTTACCTATATCTAAGTTTCGTAAGTTTTTCCACAGCATAAAGGAATGGTCCAACTTAACTTATGGGAAAATTAAATTCCAAAAGGGATAAAGGTCATTCGATGGATCAACAAAAGAAGAATATTTTACACAGAATCGATCTTCAAAAACATTTCTTGTTCTATATTTCGGACGTCACCCTGCTGCTGTTTAACATCATGTTTCTTAGCAGATACGAAAAGGTTACTTCAATGTCTTAAGTAGATTTCCATTGACTTCTCAAAGAACACATTTGATGACATTCAAAATTCCTCCAAATGACCCAGTTATTCCTCTTGAAAAACGGCGACCATTAAGAAATATCAACTTGACTTATCACGACCTCCTCTCTGCCTTTCAGTCAAGACCTTATTTTTGCCTGAATTAATAAAGCACTCATCTTCTGTCACGGAACGTTCTCATCTCAAGCTAATAAATAATGCCGCCCAGTCCTATTAAAAACATTTTCCGTCTATTAGACATTTTTGCATTCCCCAAACGGCGAGCTACCAAATCACACAACAGAAAGGCTCAAGCCAGAACCCAGCAAACGAAGACACAAGGAAATTACTTTACTGCATTGAAAATTTATGTGTTCCGTCGCATAATTAAAATCACCTCATAAATATGAAAAGACACCACATTCAACATTATTTAGAGCTTCTGCAAAACACAAAAAATGTGCTGCTGATCTGGTAATACTGCCACTGTGCCGCAAATGCCTCACTCATGGGCTTAAGAAAAAAAAAAAAAAAAACAGGCAATGCAAACGGCAGCACTGGCAACTATTCCGCCATTACAACCACAACTATTACTATACAGCTGTAATTGTCCCTCTTGTAATATTTACTCTATGGATTTTTAAACTGCGGCATTTCTTTCCATTATTCACTCGGTGGTTAGATTTGCTTTTGTCCTTACTTCTTCATCTGGTGTAGTACTATACTCTAGGAACACTGATTTATGTTTCCTTTGGTCTATAGAAGAGTGTTATAATCTGCCAAGAGTTAGCAGTAATAGTCCAACAAAGAAGGCTTTTGTATGTCTTTGACTATCGCCCTACTGCCATTTTCTTTTGTTGACTTGAGTGTTTTTTTTTTCTTCGAGTGATAAATGTTATGTGATAACATTTTATCACATCGTTTAGTCATACTGATGGGATATTAAAATATTGCACATTGCATCCATCAGTTTATTCTGTTAGTTTATCTTTGATGTCTTGACATTTTAAGATGGGTATTTGGGCAACATGTAAGACTATTTTAAGCCGTCAGAAGACGCTATGTGTTTAATTAATTTATTTGATTTGATCACACGAGGCAGCAATTAAGTGTGTTTCTTAGAACGAAATCAGAATAAAATTGCAACTTTGTTGCATGAATGCAATTTTGCCTTTCGCAAGATCGGCACTCTCTTGGTTGTTTGGTGTGTTGCCAAACGAACAATTAATCAGGAAAAGATAGATTTAGAGGTACTTGTTGACAAATAAGTACATAAATCTTGCTAACTTGAGTGCTTCAGTTCAAATTGCATAGTAAGTGGAATGTATTCACTCGATTCGAAAATGAAAATAGTTGAATTTTTTTAAGCTTGTGCAAATGAAAAAAAAGATTTTTTGATTTTTTTTAAATGATTTATGCTTATCCATTTTTTTTTTTTTTTTTTTATAATTAACGCGCGCACAAGGGATTATGTGTTTCCCTTTTAATGTAGAACACAGTGCGCGGGCATTACGAAGATAGGAAGGGGAGATATAGGAGGTGCCGATTAACATTGGTTTTGAATGTTAGCAGATCAAAATGGCAAGGGAAAATCCCGCCGGGTAAACTATTCCAAATTCGTGTTGTTCGGCTAAAAAAAGAATCCCTATATTTCACGGTACGTCCGAAATTAGGCTCAAGGGTGAACTGATGAGCATTCCTTGCGAGACGAGTATTACGGGAGAAACTTTTAAGGGGAGGAATGCAACTGGCTACTTCGAGTGAACATTTTTTGTAAAAGAAACGATAAAATAAGGAAAGACATGAAACATTGCGTCGGTGTTCGAGTGGGGCAATTGTTTCAGCGGCAGTTCTATTTCCTATCAATCTTAACGCTCGATTTTGTATTCTATCAAGCAGGTGAAGCGATGTTTGCGAAGCACCTGCCCAGAGGTGGGACTTATACTCGAGTTTAGGGCGTATAAACGCTTTATAAATTGTAGACAGATCAGATGGGGCAAAATACTTCTTACACCGATACAGAAAACCTAAGCACTTTGCAGCATTCTTAGCGATCTCAAATATATGGTCGTTCCAACGGAGGTCGTCGTTGACACACATACCGAGTACTGAGAGCTTTTCGGTTTCTTCGATGTAAGTGCCATTCATGGACAATGGCATTGGGGGAATGTTTAGCTTTAACGACACAAGACAGCATTGAGTTTTCGAAGCATTAAACTCCACACGATTTCTATTACTCCATTTGACAATGCTGTATTGCAATTGTACGTCCGAAGGCGAAGGACGTGAATTATCGAACGAATATGAAAAGCTGAGGGTAGAGTCGTCAGCAAAACAGTTAAGTGGATTAGAAGTAACAGACAGAAGATCGTTTATAAAAATCAAGAAAAGAGTCGGAGACAGAACAGAGCCCTGGGGCACACCAGCATTTATCCATTGGCTTTAAACGGTGACAAGTTGTTTGTTGTTTCGTTAGAAATTTCGAAACATATTTTTCTAATGCCTCATTTCTTAACAAACTTCTAGCTACTGAATATCGGTTTATCGATATTTTAGAACTCCGATAATTTCTGAATAATTTCTTCACCAAGTTTTAAGTCGTTGGAACTCGTTTCTAGTTAAAATTCAGAAATAGTTAGAACTTTAAAATTGAGGATCTAACGTATTAGATCTCGGTTTAGATACGATTTCATATCTTCAAATGATTTTTTATTTTTCCAATATTAAGTTTTTGTTTGTTGATCTATAATCAAGTTCTTTGATCGGCTCACTGATGATAAGGCTGTGTTAAGAACGTTGTAATGGATTTTAAAATGGGGACTTGACAACTTTGAATTTAATTTGTGAACGCACCCCTTCACTAATCATCGAACTGTCATTATCAGTTTATTCAGTAGGAAACTCAACATTTTCATCATGGTAAAGTACACGAGCGAGCAACGTCTGCAAATTATAAAAAAAATTTCTACCGAAATTCGTCAATAAGCAAAATATGCGTTACTGTGAATGGCCAGCGATATCGCGGCATGATTACCGATTATTTTTGGCCCGAAGTGGAAGATATGGACTTGTTTGACATGCGGTTTTAACAGGATGGTGCCACAAGCCACACAGCACACCTTACAATCGATTTATTGAAGAGTTAGTTTGATGAGCGTGTTACCTCAAGAAATGGGCCAGTCGCCTCGTTCGTGCGATTTAACGCCTTTAGACAATTTTCTTTGAGGCTATGTTAAGTCATTGGTTTATGTCAACAAGCCGACGACGTTGGAAGAGCCAACATTGAACGCGGAATAGCGGCCGTTTCGGGGTTGGTGATAAGATGTAATCCCCAAAGTGAAATCCCCAGCAGCAAAATCCCCAAAGAGATAATACCCAGGGCGAAAATCTTCAGTCATCGTAATTTAATAATCGCATGATTCACTACTTGAACATAATTGTTTTGGATATATTAGATTTCATTTATATTGCATGAAATGCAATCCAAAGATTTAATATACCAATGCTTATAATGTATTTGTATTTTTGTATTTGTATTTATTATTTTAAAACCGCTTACAAAGTAGATCGTACATACGTCTTTTAAATTATTGCAAGCCTTAATATTAATTTTCGAGACAATTAATACTTTAATGATTTAAAAATTTAAACAATTAAAAAAAAAATTTCTGTAGAGTTTATTGAAATAATTGTTTTTTTTTTCAAAATTGGACATGAAACAAATAGTGATAATTCATAATAAACGTACTATGTTACAAAAATGCGAACAAAATAAGGTTTCTCGTATTGTTTTACATAAAACGAAAAGGAAAAATGAAAGAAAAGTATCTGTTAAATGTAAATGTTTTATGTACACAAAAGAAAGTACTTCTATTTAAAAAAAAAAAAACTACATGCATAAATGAAGATGTGCTCGGATACTGGGGATTTGGAGATTTCGTGGGGATTTTGGCAAAATAAATTATTAAGTTGGGGATTTTGTCCATTTGTCTTACGTATCTGGGGATATTATCAAGTTGGATTAAATTTGTTTGGGGATATTATCCCGTAGGGCTTTTTTTTTTGGGGGGATTCAATACGACACCCGCCGTTTCAGCCGAAATGTCTGGCCGGGTCATCGAAAATTGGGTCTAACGAATCGACCGCTGCAAATGTATAAAAATAAAAACCCTTTTTAAAAAAACTTACTTATTGGCACTACGTCAGGCGTGTCAAACTATTGGTTTTGAGTTTTTTTGAAAAAGACTGCAACTAGATACAGAATTCCTACCATAATTAGGAATTTAGTCGTATGCCATATACAGATTTACGTGGTCAATGTCCCTGACCTTTCTAGGGAAGCGATTTGAGTAGGCTTACTTCAATATAAGGATCTTAGGAGCAGGTTCTGGAGTGAAAATGCTTTCAGATTGTTCAATTAAAGTGTTTCATATATTTCCACATCTTTTTCAGTGGTAAGTTCAAATGAATCTATTAGATACCGAAAAGGTCCGTAGGCTTTAAAAATAGGCGAAAAACTCATCGAAATTTAAAAAAAAAACTTATTAAACCGAGATTTTGTAGTTAAAAAAATTTCAAGAAATCGGGAACAAAAGTTATTTTAAATTGGCTGACAGAAAAGGTTACAGGGTGCCTTGAAAGTTTCAAAAAAAAAAAAAAAAATTACAATAGACCTGAGCTTAAAAAAACCGAGTTTCAAGTGCTGACAAACTCGATAACGGTTTTAGATCGAGTTCTGTACTATTATTTTGTTGTTAAGAAATATCCTAGTTATAAAGATTTTTAAAACCAAGTTACAAAGTTAGGCGGAAATTTACTGGATCAAGTTTTAAGGTGACTTTAGAAATTTGTAAGGAAATTGGGAGTAAATAATAAAAATCAAATGATGCCTCAAAATAATCGTAAACATTTCCCTAGAAGCTGTTCGAATTTCTTGTGAAGTGTTATTTCATGAAAGGGTTTAACATTTTTTGATACGAAAATACTAGATGTTTACTTGATTAAAATGTATGCAACACGCCTTCCAAAAACCACTCCTTTTTGCTGTTTCCTTAGCTTTTGTATAATATACCCAATAACATACTCATTGACCTATTCTAACAAATACTAGGTTTAACTATCTTTTAATCATACAAATCTAAAAAGATTTTTAAACACAATGTATCTCTCAAAAAAGAGAAAATTTGTTGCCTAGAGTCCTCAAAAAGATACATTTATTCTGCATAGCAGGATACCATTTAAGATACTAATAAAGATGAAATGGACTATAAAACTGGACGTCCACATAAAAAGCGCTCATCTGAATTTTAAAATTAAAAATCAATCCAATAAAAGTGCATTTTCACATTCTTAAGAAGAAATCCAGAAAATATTATCCTGTGCTACCACATTTCCACTTAAAAACCCGAAATTTGTTTGAAAACAAAAAATAATCAAACTTATTGCCTCCCTCTGTCCAAAATTAGACGCTCCGCAGCCTCCAGACCATAAATTCCTTTTTTCTTCTGTGTGGTTGGCAATGGCTTGTAATTTTCTGGAATACGTAAAATATTTGTTTTCTGTAGGCTTCTAAATTAAATCACTTTGCGGTGATAGGCTAATTTGTTTCCACTTAATTTAGTCGGTGTTGAACACCAAGAATATAAAATATTATTTTTTCTTGTGTTTATCACACCACAAGGATACAAAATCATCTTCTGAGACCAATTCTTGTCTCTTTATCCTTGACAACAACCAGCAAGTGATTAATGATTCCATTGCGGTTTCTTGTAATTTTAATTGTGAAATATTCAACTCCCACCAAGCACCACTTTCAATCTTCTTAAAATCAAAAAAGGGATGATCTGGCTGGTGAAAATTCCATTAATATGAATTCCCTTTGTATTGCTTATCCCTTTTTCCTTGAATACATTTTAAAATTACTCGCAAAGAGGATTCCGTTTCCAAGTGTATGGCAGACACCCAAGTTATGCATAGGTGGTAGCTAGAAACCAAGTCGAGCCAGAGTTGATGATGATTGTTACAACCCACCCTTTCGATTCACCTCAACTTACGTTGACTATTGCTAGTAATCGATTTTTATTACCATCCCTGCTGCACGGAGTACCAGGCCCAGGATTATCGTGAACTTTTACAATGACGTAAGTGAAAACCTGAGAGAAATTCAGAGAACGACGACGAGGCGGTAGAGTGTGAAAGAGAACATGGTTATGGCTGGAGAGGAGTTTCAAGGATATTTACCTCGAAAAGATTGTAATCGTTCAAGGACGTCAGACTTGTACCTTCTAACATTAAAGAGGTGTGCTTCGAAAATTTATTTTCGACGGTTAATGGAGGTGATTCTATTTATTCCCGAATCACTATCGATGGGGGTACCTATCTCTGAGTGACGTTCGGTAAAAAAGTTATGGAGAGTTCATTCCGGGCAAAGGGCAAGACAAACAAAATTCCATTTTCTACTCTTCATAGAATATCTAAAGGAATAGAAGTAGTGTGTGGGCTGTGTGGATGGCATCCAAAACAGGGAAGAAGATTAATTTGATTAAAAATGGTTTTAATGTTTGTTTTTGAGATTTTATACCATCATGCATTATTTACTCACTTAATCTAGCTTTTTACAAAGTCATTTATTCACAAGTGCCTGGTCTCGTAGGTTCCGTCAAAGCCAGATTCCAATTAAAAAGACAAACAGCTCATTAAGTTTTCAAATGAGCTGACTAAATTAACCTTAAGTTGTTTTGTTTTGTGTGAAGTGAAGCTTTTTTTGTTGGTCCTTCTGCGAATCCTGTTAGAGACCGAAATCCGAGGACGACAATCACTAGCACTTTATATCTGCCAATTATACTTTTGTACACAACAAAAAAAAAAAGGAAAAGGTGAGGAGAAAACAAAATACTCTTATCCCGGTATAGAAGGTTTTATTTTTTCAGCCAAACACAGTCTATAAAAGTTGGTCTTTTCTGGCTACAAAAAAAAAAAAAAAAAAAAAACCTTTGTCCAGATAGGAGAGAATATTTTTTTTAGATAGATAATTCTCCTGAAAATATGTGAACAAAACCGAGATACCACATTAACTTTTTTTATAAAAATAAATGCTTTTAAGTAAAAAAAAAATTATAATTTTTATGCAAAAAAGTATTAAAAGGATACGTTTAAAAAAGCAACGCGAGATTAAACTGACACGTTTTTTGGATATTAATTCCTAAATTAGAATTTATTTAAAAAAAAAAAATATTTTCCTCTGATGGAGCGAATAATTTTGAATGTATGAATAATGCAGGAAGAAATTGACATATTTCGATGGAACAAGTTGACATGGCTTGTCAAAAGGTCTCAAACCATATCGATTCTTAAACGGAATTATGTTTTCCAGGTCAGTGAGCTTTTGCGGCAAAATGTCTTTGAGTTTCTTTCTATTTTAATAAGGATGCGGCATGAATTTTTTGTTTTTTGTATCTAGATTATAATGTGCATGGAAAACATAGCCATTGATAACGGGTGATTTTTTTGAGGTTAGGATTTTCATGCGTTAGTATTTGACAGATCACGCGGGATTTCAGACATGGTGTCAAAGAGAAAGATGCTCAGTATGCTTTGACATTTCATCATGAATAGACTTACTAACGAGCAACGCTTGCAAATCATTGAATTTTATTACCAAAATCAGTGTTCGGTTCATTCACCGTAACGTTGCGTCCAACAGCATCTTTGAAAAAATACGGTCCAATGATTCCACCAGCGTACAAACCACACCAAAAAGTGCATTTTTCGGGATGCATGGGCAGTTCTTGAACGGCTTCTGGTTGCTCTTCACTCCAAATGCGGCAATTTTGCTTATTTACGTAGCCATTCAACCAGAAATGAGCCTCATCGCTGAACAAAATTTGTCGATAAAAAAGCGGATTTTCTGCCAACCGAACCGAACACTGATTTTGGTAATAAAATTCAATGATTTGCAAGCGTTGCTCGTTAGTAAGTCTATTCATGATGAAATGTCAAAGCATACTGAGCATCTTTCTCTTTGACACCATGTCTGAAATCCCGCGTGATCTGTCAAATACTAATGCATGAAAATCCTAACCTCAAAAAAATCACCCGTTATAAGATTTTGTATTTTTATTTATTTTATTTTTTTATTTTTATTTTATTTATTAATTTGTGACAGCCTGGAAGATACAAGATCTTATAATTTAGTGTTAAGCTAATTATACGAACATCGAGCTTGAAATTTTCTATAAATACAATGAAATTTAGTACAAGAATATAAACTTAAGAAAAGTAAAAAAAAGGGAAAAAAGGTAAGAAAAGTAAAATATTAATTGTAATTTCCAATCCAATATTCAAGTTGTAAATTTAATTTAAAAGTTCTCTAAAAATAATCTCTCAGTGCTTTTTTTAAGCCTGTTGCATTATGTATTTCCTTTACGTAATGTGGTAGAGTTTTTTTTTTTTTTTTTTTTTATCTTTCATTTTTTCATTTCATTTATTCGTTTTTTCAAAAGTGAGTACATTAAGAACTAAATTCTTTTTACTTGTTGTACTTTAACAATTTTAAAAATACATTAATTAATAAATAAATAAAAATTAAAAATTAAACAATGTGCAGATTAATCAAAAGAGAATGAATATAATTTAATTTAATTAAATAAGTTGTTAGGTCGATTACTTTTAACAAAAGAATGCAGCATTTTTTTGAACTTAAAGGATGAAATGCAATAACGAATAGACATAGGAAGTGAATTCCATAATCTTATAGCGTGAACAAAAAATAGGCGCTTGCTATTTAAATAAGTAAAATAAGGGATATTCATAATTTTTGTACGTGTTGAGTTAGCAAATGTTAATCTTTCAAATAGATAGGTTGGTTGATGACTTTGAATGATATTATGAAGGAAAATACAATTTCTTATATTAATGTTGTCTTAATGAGAAACCTGTTAGATTTGAGGAAAATCATATTTACGAAGTCCGTATACAAAACGTACTGAAGAGTTAAAGGCGACTTCAAGTCTGCGAAACGAGGTGGCATCAGGATTGCTATAAACCACAGAGAAATAATTGATAAGAGGCATAAAGAGAGCTTGCACAAGCCTCAGTTAAATTTGGATAGGAATAACATTGGCGGATATGTAGAGTTGCCGTAAACCACAATAAATTCGTCTCACAACAACATTTATATGGCTTTCACATGACAACGTACGATTGATATAAATACCTAGATTGTTATCTTCTTCTACATATGGCACAGTATTGTTTTGAGAATTAATGCAGGTATGCTGGAACTATCAATATGGTTTTTAGAAATTATTATTCCTTTTGACTTAAGTGGGTTCAGTCGCAATTTATTTAGACAAGCCCAGCTGTCTATACGCTCTAAATCTTCATTCATCCTCACAACACAGTCTTCTACTAGGCCGATAGGTCGTGAAAATTTTATCTGGGCATCATCTGCGTAGAGATCCATAGCAACATCATGGCAAACTTCTGGTAAGTCATTTATAAAAAATTGAAAAGAGGAGCGGACCTAAAATAGATCCTTGAGGTACCCCACTTACAACTCTCATAAATGAGGAGACACCAGAGTCAGTGCAGACATATTGGAATCTTCCTCTCAAGTAGCTTTCGAGCATAAGCAGAGATCTTCTGCTAAATTTAAAATTACGTTTGAGCTTATTAAGAAGAATCTGGTGATCAACACTGTCAAAAGCCTCTGAAAAGTCAAGCAGACACAGAATCGAGACGTTGTTTTGGTCATAATGATACCTTAAATCATCAAGAATTTTTACTATTGCCGTTGTACAGCTATGATTCTTACGAAAGCCAGACCTACAAGATGTTAATAAGTTGTTTTGACTTATGAAATCATTTATCCGATCACGCATAACTATTTCGAAGACTTTCGACAGGCAGGGTAGAATGCTTATAGGTCGAAAGTCTTCAGGATTACATCTTTTAGTATTTTTTGGCACAGGAACCACTTTGGCGAACTTCCAAGTAACTGGGAATTCAGATCTCATAATACAAGCGTTAATAATGTCGGTAAATGTGTAATATATATGAGGTAAAATAAGTTTTACAAATTTAAGAGATACCCCATCATATCCTATGGCATTAGATTTAACACTTGCTATTGCTTTCAGCACTTCGGGCTCAGATATACATCGAAACTCGAAGAGATTTGCTGTTGATTCAACTACGTTTTGTATAATGCTAAGTTAATGTTTTGTTCATTAATGTTATGGCTGTTACCACGAAAATAATTATTTAAAATATTAGGGTCCAGATCACATTTTCTTGACGTTGTGTTTAAAACTTTTAACGCTTTTAGATTCTTCCAAATTTGAGAACTACCCTGAATAGGATCAAGTTTGCTCGAGAAAAAGATTGATTTAGCTTTACGAATCTCAGCGGTTACTTTATTTCTTAGGCTAGTGTATATTTGCCAATTGAGTTCCACAAGCGGATGGCGTTCACAAAAAATTGACGCTCAGATGTCAAAAACGAACAGCGGGGATGAATTATTTGGCGAGATCTTTGCGAAGAAGCCGTAGTTATTCTATCGAAGCAGTATTGTGGTTGGCGTGTTAACAAAATAATAGAGAGCAATGTCAAACAACGAAGTTTAAGATAATTTTCCAGGGTCATACCTAACAAACGAGTATAGTGTCATATCTCCTTAAACCATAAACGTAACGCACTATGCTATTGAAAGCAACATTGAGCTTTATTTTGCTGGTAGAGTTACAACTGCAATAGATTTCACACCCATAGACCAAGATAGGCATTACTAGGGACCTAGCAAGTGATAAACGCGTGTTTACTGGTGTGAATGACTGAGTTACCCACAAAGTACGCAGTACACCATAGGCTTGTCCGACAGGCGAATTTATATGGTTGTCCCATGTTAAATAGCGATTAAAGGTCACTCTAAGGGTTTTCACCGTATCAACATATTCGATGGATGCATCATTCAGTAACTTCATCAAGGGAAAATATGAAAGGTCTAATTTATTCCTTGAAATAACTAAGCATTTTGACTTTTTCGGGTTCAAAATAAGTCCATTTGAACGAGACCAAAGTTCAATATGTTTCAAGTCTTCATTGACACAAAAAGCACCATGTTCAATAAAGCCAAGAGGAGAATTAAAGTACAATTGGACGTCATCTACATACATTTGAGAAGAACAGTTTTTAGTTACGTTTGGGAGTTCATTGACGTAAATAGAGAATAGAAGGGGTCCTAATATGGATCCTTGAGGTATTCCAGAAATATTTGGTAGAAAATTAGATAATTTGTCACCAACTTGCACCGCTTGCCTTCTATTCGTTGAGTATGAATAAATTAGCTTGGTTGAATCTGTTGTAAGACTAAAAGAGCTTTTTACATAAGTTTTGATGATTGACCGTATCAAAGGCCTTGGAAAAGTCAAGTAGCACCAAAAAAAAAAAACAACTTCATTCCTATCCAACGCCTGCCTTATGTCATCCGTAACATTTAATAAAGCTGTTATACAGCTGTGATTCTCACGAAACCCTGATTGCTTTGGCGTGAGCAAATTATTTGTAGTGAGATATCTACTAATTTGAATTTGTAGTAGTCTGTCTTTCAAATACTTTGGAAAGAAAAGGCAAAATTCAAATAGGTCTAAAATCGTCACCTTTCGCGTTTTTTGGAAGAGGTTAAACTTTTGCCAACTTCTATAGGTCAGGAAATTCCCCAGACATTAAGATTGAATTGAAGATGTAAGTGATGTACGGTAATATTATCGGTAAGATCATTTTCAAGAATTTAGGATGAGTCTTATCCAGCCCTATATCATTTGATTATTTAATTGATAACATACATTCAACGACATCAGTACAATCCACCAGTATTATTATTTTGGCTATCGAAAAAAATTGGACCTTGCGAACCTAACAATGGTTGTGAAGGTAGTGAGACTAATTTTTACTTCAAAGAATCACCATCAATATCAAAAGTTCGTTCAATCTTAGTTTTACCATTACCATTACGTTTGTGACCATTTGGGATTTTAAGAAACGAATTTCTGCGACTACTTTGTTACGTAACTAACAATAATTTTTCCTCAATGCATTTAACCTATACCGCTTCCAGGAGTTGATCCAACATACTCTTATTCTACAAATGTACAAGTCGACCATTCGAATGAAGTTTATTTATTAAAATTTATTAAAAAATCAATCGATTTGAAAATTGTTTCAACACAATTGTCGATAGAAATATACGAAGGTTCTTGTAGAAAAAAAAACTCCTACTCAAATAAAAGCTGGTGTATTGATGAATATCAGGCTAAACAAAGTAAATTGAAGATGTAATTAATTTAAAGACTTATTTAATACATATTTCTTTTAATGATTTGCATCTAAAAAAAGCAACCAAGCGATACGATAAAAAAACTGAACACATTTTCCAAATACCCCGACAA
Organism: Platycheirus rosarum; assembly: GCA_963971375.1. Taxonomy (NCBI): domain Eukaryota; kingdom Metazoa; phylum Arthropoda; class Insecta; order Diptera; family Syrphidae; genus Platycheirus; species Platycheirus rosarum. Next base: position 117,652,539 of record OZ020510.1, read on the forward strand.
GCTTCTTGTATATTGTTTGGAAATTTATCCAACTACTTGAATTAGCAATAACTGCCGGTTAAATCAGCATTATTCAATTGCATTACAAATGAATATTTAATCAATACAACAAAACGAAATTCAAAAAAAAAAAACATTCATTGTGTCGTTTTAAACATCCACAAAAGTGACCACTTGTACCATACAACAAAAATACAGACCAATAAATTATGTCCAGAACAACCTTTTACATACTCGATTTCCGCCATAAAACTAGAGAATCAAAATAAATTCATAAATTATATTTATTATCCTGAAAAAATATTGTAGGGAAAGTCGAAAGGAGTGTACAAAAAATTACTACCATTGCCAACGATTTTGCCTTTTTTTTATGGGTCAACATGTAGGAAAATGCAATATAAATCACAAAACCCCCAACCCTTAAACGAAAATTCCCGGTATTAATTTAAAAGCAGGTACCTATGTTTGGCTCTGTTACTACGGCTCCCATCTAAGCCAGCTATATTACCTCCCCAAATAGGAAATGAATGTTAATTTATTAAATGATCAATTTACATTTTGAGTGTTAAATAAAATTAATTGCAAATTCTTACAAATTTTCAGGAAATAACGAAGAATGGAGGTAAACGTGATATTGGTTTTTGTAAAATTATAAAATTAAAAATATATATTATTAAAAATTTACATTTTACTTACATTGTTAATACATGTTTAATAATACTTTGTTTCTCCGGATGTGTGCGATCTGAAAAAAAGAGTATTAGATGTTAAAAAATAGTTTTTTGGCGATATTTTGATTATTTGAAAATTCATTTTAAATAATTAAAAACAATCCAACAAAATATTTTTAGGGGCGGAACGCACCTATAGCTAGTTTGCTGGAGCACTGTGTATACTTAAAAAACAGCTAGTTTGAGAGTTATCCCTATCGGAAGTTCAATACTTCTAAAAACAACACGCTTCAAAATTTTTTGTCTAAAACCACCAAAACATACAACACTTGGCCGACATGTTGTTAACAAATCTAAATATCTAAATATAATAATATTGGAATTATGTTATAGAAGGTGTGCATGCACACTCACATAAACATGAGTTGTGACCGGAAATTGCTTTTGCTAAATACGTCCAAATACGACCGTGTGTAAGAATTAACCCTTACATTAGTATCGGGTTTTCCAATAGGGACTTGACAATTTTGAATTTAATTTGTGAACGCACCCTTTCACTAATCATCGAACTGTCATAGTCAGTAAACTCAACATTTTCATCTCGGTAAAGTACACGAGCAAGCAACATCTGAAAATTATAAAAAATTTCTGCCGAAATTCGGAGTCAGTGACCGCAACTTTTAGAGCGTAGAATCAAAGGTAATATAACAAGTGAAGCAATCCAGTTGTGAAAACAATCTATACTCGCATAACAAAACGAACCTTTTTGATTTCATTTGTTCCTATTCAACTTACATCTCGGTCTTTCGCACTTAAGAAATGTACTAAAAATAACTCTCTCTTTCCCACCATGTTGCGAGGGATTTCCTATTGACAATTTGAGGGTTGAAATTCATTTTCACACAATTTTTCTCTTATACTACTTGTCACATATAAAATTATTTCTATTTAAATTATAATTTTAGATTGTGTTGTTATCAGTTTCTGTGAATTAATTGAGAAAAAAAACTTAATTCATACTTTCTTGCAGAGAAATGTATTTTTTTTCCTTGTTGGTATCAACATTTAAATACTATCTCGCTCTTTTCCATTCAATACATTCATCTATAAAAATCAACCCTCTCTTTTCTACTATATTCATCGAAGAATTTTAAAATGTTGCTAAACAATTTAATTCTTGGATACATGTTTTGGACCTATCTGATGGTTGAAATTTTCAAGAACAGAAATTTGTTCTACGGGCGATATCTTTACTCCTTATATTATCTTTGGTTGAATTTCATCGCAAAATCATCTTCAGTGACGAAGCTCATTTTTGGCTCAATGGATTCGTCAATAAGCAAAATATGCGTTATTGGTCGGGTGAAAATCTACATTTGCTTCATGAATCGCTACTTCATCCAGAAAAAATAACTGTTTGGTGCGGTTTGCATGCCGGCGTTATTGGGGCATATTTTTGTTCGTCGACAATAACGATCGTCACGTTACTGTGAATGGCCAGCGTTATCGCGCCGTGATTTCCTATTATTTTTGGCCCGAATTATGAAGATATGGACTAGTACGACATGCGGTTTCAACAGGATGGTGCCTCAAGCCACACAGCACACCTTACAATCGATTTATTGAAGAGTAAGTTTGATGAGCTTGTTATCTTAAGAAATGGGCCAGTCGATTGGCCGCCCCGTTCGTGCGATTTAACGTCTCTAGACTATTTTTTTTGAGGCTACATTAAGTCATTGGTTTATGCCAACAAGCCGACGATGTTGGAAGAGCTCAGAGACAACATTGAATGCGAAATAGCGCCAGTTTCGGCCGAGTCATCGAAAATCGGGTCCAACGAATCGACCGCTACAAACGTGCCCGCGGTGGCCATATGAACGAAGTCGAGTTCCAGTCATAAATGTTTTGATTGTACTTCAAGCCGATAATAAAGTTTTTGAAATATCTCAGATGGTTTGCGTTATACTTAAAAAAGTTGTCAAGTCCTTATTGCATAACATGGCCATCGGTAAGATTAGAATGAGAATATGAATTTTCTCCTCCTAAAACAACTCGACTGTAATACTCGCACTGCACTGGAATGTTCATCATTTTACTCTCTAGCCCAACTTCAGATATGTATTCAAATACAGGGGTTCTTTCTTTAGCCGAACCATGCGAATGTGAAATACCTTGCCTGACTCTGTTTTTCACTCCCATTTTGAAATGCAGAACCTTAAAGCAAATTTGCATCGGTACCTCCTTTTAAATTCTTCCTTGTTTTCCTCTTGTACCCGCTGTGTTATAACCACATTATAGGGTTAGCCCCAAAACCCTTTTAGTGCGGACTAATTATAAAAAAATGCAAGGAGAAATCTTGACATAAAGAAGGTAAATTTTATGTGTATGGAAATAAGGATAAAATTTGTTTTTAAATCTGTACCAAAATTACTAATTTAATAAATTTCTTCATTAAATTCGGACAGAATTTATGTCTTCCCATTCATTCGATTGCCTTAATTGCATAAATTAAATAAACATTTCTGTCTAACAACTGGGCACAATCATTTAATCATTTCTCTCTCTGAACCCAATAACAAAAAGTCCCTCTTTACGTGTGTCTATATTGTGGAAGTATCAACTTGATAACGCCCATTTTGTTCAATCCACCCAAAATATTCACTATGGCTTCAGAGGCTCGATATTTATACATATTGACAATAATGTATCGAACGGATTCTAATCCAAAACTAAATGCAGACGAGGCACTTTCGGAACACACAAAAGCCTTCTCTATATTAATGTTGCAACAAATCATTTCTCCATTACAACTCTGCCCAATCCAAAGCCCTAAGGCAGAATTGCCTATGAATGACTAAAGTGGCCAACCGAAGCCACAACAGTGGCAGGCAATTCTTCGTTTTTAATGGCTTGAACCATTTGTGGTCGGTGCGTCTCTGGCAATTTACTTTTCTTTTTTTTTTTGTTTCTTAGTCTGTTGCTTATTTGGCTATTAAATTTTATTAGATGACAGTTGAAATGGCGATCGATAATTCAATTGTGCTGACCAATTGCCATACACACACTCACATATATAGATTTTGGTAAATGCCCCTGCTGTCGCGATAAGGAATATCCTTCAAAAAGGAACCACATCCTTTCTTCGGCAGTCAACATTGCCAATAATGGCAATTTTCTTCATTTACAATGGAGTGTCTGTATATCCTTATTCCCCCTCAGCACCCTCTCGATCTAGTATGTATATGTATTGACCATTTAATTTATGTCTTCGTTTTTCGCCACAAGTCCTTTTGCCATTTGGAATTTCTCATATCCGGTAGCAATATATATATTATTATCAGAAAAGGCCGGGGGTTGCTTGCATAATAACGTATGTTTTGTAGTCGTCATTTCCTGTGTCCGGGTCAACCCCCATGTTTCTGACTTTTTTTTTCTTATATATTTAATAATTGGACGCCAGCAACAAGTTTTCGAAACATTCTTCCTTCGAAATAGTTTGTTTTACGATTATTGGGGTATTTGCGTGTTCTTGAAAAATTATATTATCGTCAGGTTGAGTTTTTATGTGCTGTCAAAAAACTCATGTCAAACAGTGGTGGCATGGCGCTGCTGGTGGCCACCATTCTATCACCACCATTGGGACCAATTAGGGGAATTATTCTGCACGTTTGCTGCTTTGGCTTTTTCGTGTGTACGAGCACAAAAAAAGTTAACTGCTGCTCAAGCAAATATGTGATATACACATAAAGGTTGTGTTTCCACTAATATATGGGACACACAACAGCAGACTATGGCATGTCAAAAAGTATGACAAGGAAAATGGTATCCGGGGCCAGGAAAAACCGGAACACGTTGTCAATAAATTTTAAATGAAACGAACTTTGATTGAAGCACTTAATGGAAGTCTTATTGTTGTTGACCAGAAATTGAAAGAATTCTGTTTGTAGGTTGGTATACCTTTTGGTGTGGGTAAATGTCACAAAGTTAAGGAAAAAGGAAATAGAATTCCATGTATAATGATGAATTCTTGAGTAGGGTTTCGTTTATTTAAGGAGGCTTGAATATTGTACTAGTTCACTTTTACGACAGAAGAAAGAAAATCATTTATTTTTTCCAATGAAAAAGTATCATGGGTAACATGTGGCGTTTCCTTGGAAGTTTAGTTTTATTAACTTTTATTTCTTACTTTATGTTAGAAGTTACTTTTATATGTGTTTTTATGTGCGTTGCAGGGCAACTTTTGTGTTGATTATAAAATCTATATAAAATTCTAGCACTCAAAGTGCTTACAACATTTTGCTTGCCGTGGATTCCTTTATTTTTTTTTTTTTGTTTTTCTTCATTTGGGAAGAATTTAGAGTGAAACTTATATTAATCAGTACTTATCAGTACATTAAATCAGAAAGTACATTACAATAAATCAGACATTAGACTACGATTTCTACAATTAGGCAGTTTTTTTCTTAATTTTTTTTCCGGCAACCATAACCGGCTATCACTGTCTTTTCAAGTTCTTAGCCATAAAAATGTGCCCTTTAACTAAAAAAAAAGAAAACCCATAAACAGGTGCCATATACTTGCTGAAAATGCCACAAGTCCGTCATAAAAAAGTACTTATTTTACGAATTGCTTTCTCCATTGCCATGCATAGAATCTCCAGGCGTAATTGTTGGGGTCATACGTTTATGTCGGGGCATTATTTGGCAAAGAGCAAGAAAGTTATAAAAAGAAATTACCATTAAGAGAAAAGCAATAAAAACAATTTAAACTCACAAAAATTTAGATCATTGTGATTTTTTTTTATTTCAACGTCATTGAGCCAGTTGATGAGATAGTCAATATAAATATGAAAAAAACTGAATTTTATTTCGAAAGCCGTAAAAATTATTGATTGTGAAAAATAAATTTAATTTTTTTTATTGTCTTACCATAAATACCGCAGTCTAATGGTGCATATAAGATTTTTTCACGTTCCATTGATTGCTTTGATGAGCAGGCGAATACATTAAAGTTATTTTATTGATATATCTTATATTTTCACAGTCAAAATACCATTAAAAATGTCCTAGCGGGTTGTGCATTTGTCCATACAATTTAAAAATAAATTCAGAAAAATGGATGCCATCTAGTTTCTTAAAAAAAAATAGCAAACTTATGTTTTCTGGCAGCTCCGCCATATGAATAGAAGTGAACCTCAACTGATTAAAGCAAGTTTGGGTTTCTTTAGGCCTTGAACTTTCAAATCGAGCCACACTTTAGCAGTTTTGAAAAAACATATTAAGTGTTTGTTACTATACCAACAAATTTAATTATAAAAAACTTTAAAGATTTTCTCTTCAAGACTATTTCTCCCCGTTTCCGCATTTTTACTGTCGTTTAATATTTATTTAAAAAAAGAAATAAGAAACTTATACAATTTTCAATCATTAACAATCAGTTACGTTGAAACCACAGGCCATTCAATGTTTCATAATTCTTAATATTTATTTGTATGCTTCCATTTTTTGCCAACTGAACAACCCACCGATCAATCTAGTCTCACTTAATCAAGCGCGAACCTACCTCAATTTTGATGTTTCCATTAAAGTCAACTTTAGTTCGCAATATCTTTCAAAAAAAAAAAAAAAAAAAAAAAAGTTTCACTTTAATAATTGCTTTTGTGCAAAAACCATGAAAATGTTGCTATACTGCGATAGTAGTCGTAAAAATGAAAAATATTACATTTTCGAACAATTAAATTGACATTTTAAGATTAATGGATAATTTCACGCTTCATTTATATGATATAGAGAAAGCTTAAATGTTTCTTGAGGAGAATTTGCTTTTGAAAATTATTGATTAGTAGCTGAAACTGCTATCGCTTAATTTACCTGCATTTAAATGTACCTAATACAAGAGTATGCTTTGTGATGTAAATTGAAAACGAGATCTTAAGATTTTGAAGAGAATTGTAAGTCCCTTCATGCTAGCAGACTGGAGCACAGATCTCTGCTGAATCATACCCTCGACTTAGAATCACACAATAGAGATCTGAGAATATTGATTTCAATGGGTTAAATGACGAAAACTTGGTAAACGCCGCCATGGCTGAGCAGAACAGGCCAAGTTTTCTGCTCGTTCCGAAGTTGGAACTCCAAATCATCTTTGACCTACTAAAGAAAAGCTGTGTTGAGGAGAAGAAGGTATGCCCAATATTTTACTACGACATCTCCCTGCGGTTGCAATAGACTGACACTGTTTAACAACGTACTGAATAATGCATGTTTTGCAGTGAGTTAGAAGACAACTGTTGTACATCCTCTTCCGAAAAAGCGAGATTCAATAAAGCTCTCAATGAAGCTCTGTCCAAGTAGGTGGAGGAAAAAAATATACCTAATATCAGAAACACAGTTGGAAATGATACCATTCATGCCACGTCTAAGTTAGTTTCTTATTTCCAATGAAACAATGCTAAGGATCAAAGCACGATTGCATTTCTGGTTGATGTAGAAAAGGCTTTCGCCACCGGATGGCTAAATCGCAAGCTCTTGAATTAGCTTAACAATATGCTTAATAGTAGAAGGTTTAATGTCAAGAATGTAATTCTGACTTCTACCATTTTCTTCTGCTCTGTATGTGTGGTTTGATGGTTTGATTTAGTTAATAAAGATTATTACACTTGATATTTCAAAAACATGCGAAAGAGTTTGCCATTAAGCTCTTCTATCAAAAAATATGTGCATTTGGTATCGATGAAGCTCTAATTCGATGGATTAGAAATTATTAAGATCGTTTAATTCGCGTTGTATTTGATCTGATTGTCACAAAATAAATATCCCAAAATGGTGTGCCTCAAGGCTCTGTTCTGTCTCCGACACTCTTCCTTATTTTTTATCAATGAATTCTTCTTCTAATGAATTAAGTTGTTTTGCTGACGATAGTATCCTCATCTTCTCATATTCGTTTAAAGATATACAACCCTGGTCATTTAATTCCGATCTTGTCAGCATTGTTCAATGGGGACTTGTTATTCGTGTGGAATTTAATGTTTCCTAACCTAACCTAACCTTCCCTCATGGAACTTGCATCAAGGAAACAGCTTTGCGTTCTAGAGATGTAAAAGGGTGTTTTTTTAGAGGTTTACAACCAGATTTTTATCGTCAAATCATCTTCAGCGATGAGGCACATTTCTGGTTTAACTGGTATGTAAACAAGTAGAATTGTCGTTTGAAGTGAGCAGAATCCTCACGAGACTCCATTACAACTCTAAAAAATCACTGTTTGGTACGGTTTACATGCCGAAGGCGTCAAATGATTCGTGATTTTTACTTGCGATTATAGGTACTATAATGCAAGTTATGGATTCGTGCAAAAATTCTAACAATCAAACATGACATTACGATGACAGAGAAGTCGAAAAAGGTGGGTCCGGAAATTCCGTCCGTCTGTCTGTCTGTTCGCACCTCTACAGCCTTAAACGGATGAGCCGATTTCCTTCAAATTTGGTATTTAATTTCTAATTAGTAGTATCTCGGATAGTGTTTTTCATTTTTGCTCTAGGTCGAAAAATAACGGTACCTGCCATATAATCTTTAACAAAAAGTTTGATTTTCTCGAAAACGGCTCTAACGATTTTAATAAAACTTTCAGGATGCTATTTTGTACAACAATACATATTTCATTAAGAATGAATTTTTCGAAATTTGTTCTATAACGGTATCCCTTATACAACCGGTTTTTTCAAATGCGGTTTTATCGTAAACCATTATCCCGACTTCAGTAAAATTTTGCATACGTGAAGTCATTTGTAATTCAATTAATATTGCATTTCAAAATTTTCAAAAACTTTTTTTTCGATTTTGAAAACGGGTTGATTGAATATTTTTTAAATAATTTTCCCAGTTGAAAACAACATATTTTCTTATAATTACATACTAATAAAAAATTAAATATTTTTTTCGAAAAGTTTTTCAAAAAAAAAAAAATGGTCAAACGATTTTCAATACTTTTTTTCGTCGATAGACATTTAGTTTTCAAATTTTATTTGAATACTTAGTTTTTTTCGAGAAAACTCTAAATTATTTTAAAAAAATTAAAGAATTTTCGAAATAAAATTTAATATTTTTATTTTAATATATACATACGTATACAGCCACTGAGCAATTATCTAGAATAAGGACAAGTTCTTGCGAACCAATCGTGGATTTTATTAAATTTTCGTCGACGATGTGACCGCACATATGAGCAAGTCCGTGCGATCTTGTCGCGCAGTTTATTTATTCTTGGAAATCATGTGGAGGATAAATAGTTCCAACAGGATGACGCAACATCCCATACAGCGCGTGTAACCATCACTTTGTTGAGCCAAACGTTTGTTGACCGAATCATCTCAAGAAATAGACCTGTGAATTGGCCACCTCGTTCGTGTGATTTGATACCTTACTTTTTGTGAGGGTACGTCAAATCTCTGATCTATGCTGATAAACCATTACCGATTGATCATTGACGCACTATTGACCAAATAAGACCGGGTATGCTCGAAAAAGTTGTGCAAAATTTGACCGACAGGGTGGCGTTCATAAGGCGCAGTGGCGGAGGCCATATGCCAAAAATATTTTTTAAACATTAGATGCAATGCAAATTGTGAGCTAATTAAGCCAACCTTTGGGTCATTCCATTAAATTTGTTTTGTTTTATTTAAAAATAAAGTTCTACGTCTCTAAACAAAAACACCCCTTCTTATAAAAAAAATACTAAATCAAGAAACACTAAGTTAAGTAAACATTTTTTTTAGCCATTCAATTCATATTTTCATTTCTATTGTGTAAATTCTAAAAAAAAATGCTTGACTAACGTACGATTATGTAAACACAATTCAACTAAAATCCCGAGGCTTAGCTAACCCACAGATCAGAGCATTCCCCCCTTTATGCAGTCTTTATTTAGCCTCTTCCAATTCTATCGGATCGGCAATGCCCAAAGACGAATGACCGCGCGTAGTTGCTATGCTGAGAGTCCGATGATCTCGCAAAAAATCATTTCATATCTAAATAAATTATTCTATCTCAGATTTTTTTGAACGTATCCAAAGCGTGCCTGACCTACACCAGTCTCACGCGTTGTAAGCTACGTATAGTTTCAAAAAAAAAGAAGCAACAAAAAAATACTCATACACTTCACTATTTAGCACGTTCCACATGCGACGCCGCCAAATGAAGCATACGTTCCTAAAAAGATACCCGCGTAAACAAATTGGCTGTCGTAAATTTCAAATGTTTATTTATTTTTTTTTTTTTACTGATCCAAGATATATGTACATTAAAAAAAAAAAACTACATAAATGTGCTTTATAGGGCTATAAATGTTGGAAGCTCTATAACAAGTTGAATTGGTGGTGTTGGTAGGTTTTAAGTGCGGTGATAGTTCACCCCATCTCGATGCTTTGTACTAATTGAGCATAAAAATAGAAATTAAACTTAAAAATTTACTACACACTACAAGATTGGATAAGGTTGAACAAAAAGATGTATAATGATGATTGAACGACTGCAGTATTTGTATCTGTATCTGGCTTTTGAAGATGTGGTGAAGTTGGACGCGAGGAGGTTAGCAAGACAACAATTGGCAGGCATGACACTGATTGATTGATTTTAAGTTGACTATATAACTTCCAGTGGAATAAAGGTTGATTAAATGGGGCAGAAAGTCGTTCTTTTTAAATGTTTTTTTTTTGCATGACTCCGGAGAAGAAAGTTAAATGTTTGCATGAGGGCTGTGGAGAAATATTATGTTATAAAAACTTAAAAAAATAAAAATAAAACCGCGATTTGGACTATTGCTAAGATACACAGGCACATGGAAGGTGAAGATAGAAAAACTACTCGACAGTGCCAATTTGATCCACACAATGAAATACGTTCAGCAGGAGAATCTTTTTTTATGAATTCATTGAAGATAGCGAGCAAGAACCAAAGGCTACGGTTAAGACCGTCACAAGGAGTTTTGATGGCACCACTTGTGATGACTGTCAAAACGTTGTCTAGTAGCTGAATTAAACTGAGCTATATCTACTTTCCCCGATATTCATTATAGATTAATAATACAAAGATAAAAAATGGCCACGACTGGGTCTCACGTATTTGCTCTTATGTATGTGCCTAATTACATTGAAAGGCAAGATCTTTCATAAAAACAAATAACATTTACGTTGAAAGTAACACAGTTTGAACTTATAAAAACTATCAAAATTACAAAACTTAAGGGGTTTTAGTAAAAAATGAAGTACGCCACAACCTCCTTTCTCTCCCCTCCCTATCTTCCTTATGCCCGCGCACAGTGTGTTACATTAAAAGGGAAACAAATAGTTCCTTGTGCGCGCGTTAATTATAAAAAAAAAGAATTTATGAAAAAAGTATTTCGAAAATTTTAGGACGGATCTTGATAAAATCCGGTTTTTTATTTAAATTTTTTTGAAAAAAATTATTTTTTTTTTTTAATTTTGGTATGCATTTTTTTAGAGTTTATTAATATACATTATAAAATTTAAAATATTTTTTTTTGATTAGTTTTTTAAAATATTAATTTTTCATAAAAAAAAATTCAAAAATAAATTTTAATTAGAAAAAAAGTTATTGAAAATTTTGATATGCAGAATTAATCTGGCTGTCTAGATCTTTTCAAAAAATAAAATTTGGCTGAAATCCATAGGTCCGGTACCGAGAAAGCCAAAAATTGAAAAAAAATCGTTATAGACTTTTTCCGTATATGTGGTTCTTATCAAATGTATGCCAATACCAACAGAAAAATTCTCAAAAAATTTCATCAAAATCGTTGGAGCCGTTTTCGAGAAAAATAAGCTTTTCCTAAATGGTCGTATGGCAAGTACCGTTTTTCCGTCAATTTCCCCTCTGAGGAGAGGAATGCCAAAAGAATCCCACACACCAAATTTGAAGGCAATCGCTCAAACCGTTTAGACTGCAGCTCGATATACACCCGGACAGAATTTTGCCAGTAACTCAAATATGTTTCTCTATCATCGTAATGTCATGTTTGATTGTTATCTCAAAATTTTTAATCTGCACGAATGCATAATTTGTATTATAGTAATTTTAATCGCAAGCATTGTATATACACTGCATATAGTACTATCATGAAGCATCATTTTTTAGTTCTGAAACAAGTCGCAATGAGGCGGGCTGAAATTGCCAATTGGTTTGAATATAAAATAAGTACAAACAACAAAAGGTAAAATATCGGTAAAGGTTCTCGTCTCCACTATTTAGAGTTAGTTTTGAATCAACCAGGAAGATGGCCAGACGAAAAATGACCACGATGAGAGTACTATAGAAAATGCATATACAATGTCGCAAGTAAAAATTGAAAATCTTTCAATTTAAATTTTTTAATTAAATCAAATAAACTCCAAACTTTTTTATTTATTTTCTTTTTGTCTTTGCAATAAAATAATTATGTTATGCAACCACACTGTTCTATAGATACAATGAATTGTGATTGCAATAATTATTTATAATATTTTTATTAATTAAGTATTTAATGCGCATTTTTTTCTGTTAAGAGCGTTTTTATTGACACAAAATATAATTAATTAATTTCCACATATGATGCATTTTAATGATTCATTAATTTGCATAAAAAACAAGAAGTACTTAGTACATGTGTATGTATGTTTAATATCGTACATCTACACATTTTTTCTGTCATCATAGTACATATCCAGTAAAAATGTTAATTTCAATAAATTAAAAAAAAAAAAACATTTTATTACGAAATATACAAAAAAAAATGTTTTCAATTTAATTATTCCGACGATTTTCATTCCATTCCCAGACAAAAAAATACATATCATGCACTACTCACCACGTTTTGAAGTGCATACAAAAAAAAACCCAAACGCAATAGAAACCCCTGTGGGACTCTATAATTTGATTCCATTTCTGACTTTTATTTATAAACGCTTGCCGTTGCATTGCATGGATGGATATAATTTTTTTTTCATTCACTCTCTAACTTTGTTGTTGCCCCTTTTGCCCCAAGGATAAATTTGCTAATTAAAAGTTTTAATTCTCTGCGAAATTCCAAACTACTGATCACACCCAATCCCCTTTCGTCTCTGGTTTGTGGGTGTTGAGTGCTCTAGGCTGGATAATTCATCCTGAGTTTCTGAATGTGCTGCACATTCGCTCTCTCTCAATGTACATATATCCTTTAGAATCCTCGTCCTCTCCACACAAACTGACTGGAATAACCACCATTGTCAGTTTTTAGAAACTAATTTATTTTCATTGAATTGAAATAAAGGTTTATCTTCATCAGCAGCAGCAACTTGGAAAATGTCAATACAGTTGTCAGGAAATTTAACCTCAAAAGCAACTCATCATCATGATGAACCCTCAAAGCCACTTGGGGTAAAAAAGTTTTCGTGTAAATGCAAGGAAAAGAGGAATTTTGCATGCCTAATTAACGGTAGAAAATGCCAGGCACAGGATATGCAAATGACTATTTTTCATCACCTTTTCCTCTCTTCAAGTTGATGTTCTCCGCGGTTTTGCAGTGCCTAATTAAAGACAACGCGACACAGTGGAGAACAGGACCCGCTTTCCTTGGAAGAATTGTGAGTTTATTTGCCAACACGTTTTTGGTGTTTGGTTGCTAGACAAGTTTTTGGAAAATCCAATCACCATCACTTGTCAAACAGGCCCGTTTTCCTTCGCTTTGGCAAAAGTTGGAAAACTCTTTAACATACCCAATTACATGGTAAATTTTCATAAGCATCTCTCATCCTTTTGCGCTGGAAAAACTTAAGAAAAAGCAATACTGTCGAAAAATTGTTTCACTGATATGTATTGCCAGACAGGCATCTAGCCAAAGCTAAAAGTGTGAAGTTTTCTTACCATCCCATCTTTTTCGGAGGTTATATAAAATTTCGTGTCTAGAAGATTGTTTTTTTTTCTCAAAAAAAAAGAGGAAAAACTTTAAATTTTGCGTTTGTAAGCGTCAAAAGTTTGTTTATAAATAAAACTATACCCCTCTTTGTTAAAAAGCACTAGAGATAGATAGAGAGATGTCTTGTGCCTGCAGATTCATTTATTCTGCAACATTACACTTCAGGAGGACGAATATAAAAAAAAAAAAAAAAAACAAGGAACAAATTTCACTCGGAAAATAAGTCCTTAAGAAAATTGATTTCTTGTTTTATTTCGTCCTTTTTCTTTAGTACTTACTTAAGTAATGGAAACTGATGGCTTTTAGGATTGCAAATGCGTGTGGAGCCTGAGAGTGATCAAGAGACATGAATAGTGAAATAGTTCTATGAAAATGCAATAAAGTTTTGTGATGGGATGAGAAAGTTGAGAATTTTTAGGGATTTTGGCAAAGTAATAAATTGTGGAAGTTTTTTGTTTTGGACATATTTTGTATCTTGAAGATTACTTGACTTTTTCTCTACCACAAATTGATAGGAAGATATTTAAAGATCAAAGTACTTTTTTTTTTTTTTTTTTTTTTGACACTATGACTTGTACACATTTTTAGATAGATTGCTTTTCTAATTTGATTAAAAAGTTGGAAATAATTTATTTATGAACTTTTAAGTACTTTTCTTTTTTTTACTGCACAGTTGTTCCCTTCCGGACACAAGAACCGATTTAAGTATTTTGATGAAACCTTCCTTAATATACTTTTACTAAATTAAGAAGAAGTTTTTTTTTTTTTTTTAACAAAATATAATTTTAACCTTCTTTTTAAAAAACACTTATTTGACATATTCACATTCCACTTCTATCTTAGCGTTTTTGCAAAATGTTTTTTAACAAATGATGTTACAATGCAATCTTTAAAAAAAACCATAACATTTCACTTTCCTGTGATATTTTAATTCCAAGCAGAAATAAATTAAAAAGAGAAATCCTTAAAGAAATCTTATTTTTAGAAATTCTTATATACCAAATAAAAAAAGGACAGCCCTCTTCAGAAGATAAGCGAAATCACATTTTGTTTATATAAATAAAAATCCTCTTTCCTTCTGCCTTTCAATTGGAAATTTTCAATTTTTCACACCATTTTTTATATAAAAAATAAAGAAAATACCATTGATTGTCCTTCTTCGCCAAAGCCTACCACCACCCTCCCACCAATACACTTGACTACATTCAGTATAACAGTAACTCAATTCAGTAGCTTGATTGAAAATTGCTCACAACAGGAGAAGAAAAAACGAAAAAGAAGATATACAGTGTGTCTGTGAAGTATGCAAACAAAATGCACAGAAATTAATATTTCTTCCAATTTTGTTTCATAATAATTAATTAATTGATTAATAATAATTTCAATCATTATAAATATTTGGAATATTAAATAACGCATACCATCGCCGTTTGAGGTAAAGTTTCAAAAAAAAAAAAATATTTTGACACTTACGAAGTTAAATTTAATCTGTAATTTTCTGACGTTAAAATAGATTTTTTGAAAATCGGTCCAGTTTTGAATTTTTTACAGCCAAAAAACCAGTTGACCGCGAAAGTGTATTATTACCAGATTTTATTTCTAACGTAAACTAATTAACCAAAATTGCTTTTTTTCTTTCTTATCTTTGTTTAAAAAAATAAAATATATATATAAAAAAAAACTTTTAAGGAGTTTTTTATTGGCCCGGCTTGTGGCAGCCATGTTGTTTTGGCTACAACTGTCAAATCGTTTGTTTATTATTGAGTTATTGCAGCCAATCACCACCAAAAAATTACACTATTGAATTGAACAGCACGTCAATGGCCGTTCACAGTCGACTGTTCAACGTCCGGTTCAAATTCGAGACGAGCGGTTCGGTAATCAATCGGCCAACATGAGTACGTAAATAAGAAAAGATCGGCTGAGAACATTGCCACCCTCTGTAAAAGTAGACAGAAGAACCCGAGGCAGTGAATTATTGGCCGCGCATAAAAACTCTGCCATTGGCAGACTTTAATTTGGGGCCTACCTACACCCGTACAAGATCAAACCCACTCAGGAGCTCAAATTTCATGACCACAAATAAAGCCATTTGTTCGCTGACTTGACTTTCGAGCGTTTGGAAGATAAATTCAATTTTGGCCAAATAATCATCTTCAGCGACGAGGCACACTTAATTAATGTCTATGTTAACAAGCAAAATCGCTGTATATGGGACAAAACTAACCCACATACATGAAGTTCCCCAGGTGAGAATGCAAACTCGAAAATGTACGCTTTGGCGGTATCATTGGGACGTAATTTTTCGAAAACGAACAGAACAATGATAACCCATGTCTTATGGCCCATATTGAAACATATGGACCAAGACGAAATGTGGTTGCAACAGGACGGCCGGCGGCGGCGCTACGTGCCACACAGGCGATGGCAAGATTTAATTTCTCAACATCTACCCGCTCTTATACAAAAACCCTTTTTAAACAATTTTTTTTTAATTTTTTTAAATGAAGTTATAAGGCCCAATAATGTTTTGTGAATAAGTTAGGTTTTTACAAAAAAAAAAAAAAAAAAAAAAAAATGGCAATTACATATATCTATGTAAAAAAAGTTTATATTTTAAAATAAATAAATTTATTCGTAAGAAAAAGTATAATTTTTTTAAACCACAAATTTTTTTCTATTTCTTTGCACAGAGGCTTTCTTGACTCTCCGTACGCTACACACCATCTTCGATAAATACTACAGAAACAGATGCAAGGGAGAAGTCAGAAGAGGAGTATAAAGTAAACGTTTTGTGTTACTTTTATGTAACTTTTTTCATTGACGTAGGTCGTTGATAGGAAGCTAAATGTATTACACGTGGGTGTGTGTGTGAAAATGGAAATAGTTTTTCGTTCTGTCAAAGGACAAATAATGTCGTCTTTTATAAGTGTTTTTATTTTCGTAGAAGAAGAAACCTGGGAAAATCTATAGAATCTACATAGTTTTGAAAGGGAAAAAAACTGCACTAGGAGAAAAAAAAAACAAACAAAACCTACGAGGTCCAATGTCCTTTCATCTCATCTTTATTATTCGCCGACGACCTAACCTATATCATTGAAAGGAATCGTATTGTGTAAAGACAATTACGGTACTCGGCAGTTTCTTTATTTTGTCCTTCATCATTTCTTTTTCTATATTTTTCTCTTCCTGTTCAACCATTCAACACGCAGAGTTCATTTTCGCGGTCAATAACTTTAGAGGGTTTTCTCTAAGGATATGTTACGTATACGCCACAGGAAACCCCAGTAAAAGATGGTTGTGTTTTATTAAGGGTTGGCTTGGGGGATGTGTAAGGTTTTCTTTAATAAAGTCACATGTTTGTCACACGAGTGCTGAGCTTCTTAGTGGAATGGGATATTAAGCGTACAAAGAATTTTCTTGGGTGTTGTGCAATTTACTTTGATGCCGCATGGGGGTTAGCACATAATAAAAGTGTTCTCTTTACGTCACTTTTGCCATTATTCTTGTCATCCAATCATACAGAAGTAATGTGTTTTGACAGCAAGTGTAAAATATAATTTTTTTTAAT
Organism: Platycheirus rosarum; assembly: GCA_963971375.1. NCBI lineage: Eukaryota > Metazoa > Arthropoda > Insecta > Diptera > Syrphidae > Platycheirus > Platycheirus rosarum. The sequence goes on from OZ020510.1 coordinate 117,669,723, forward strand.
ATTCTTGATGACAAAGGCAACGATGGCATTAGCTGACTTATATACGTGACAAGAGTCAGGATGACAGCCTACGCGCTGTCACAAGAAAATTTGGATATTTTAAACTTCATCTTAAATGTCAAGTTGACATAAAAAACAAAATATTCGCCTGTAATTTTTAATTTCCCTTAGAAATATAAAAAAAAAATAAACTTCACTATTAGGTGTCTTGTCAACATGGCAACTGTCACCTGCATTAACTGGCTTCCATATTTGCATAACATCTAAGTCACACGTCCTGGCACAAAGTATCTTCAATTAAAAATGTATGTATAATTCTATTTCAATTAGATGACATACAACTAATCGGGTTGTTTTGTAATTAGTGGAATTTGCAATTAATGGATAAAGGGAAATTGCAAAATAAAATATATATAAACATATCTTAGGGTTTGTCTGCCGAAGACGAAAAGGGTTGAATGTTGTTGAGTAAACGAGTAAAATAAGTCTTTGTGAAAAGCGGAAGTTAGTTGGGATACATGTTTTCCAGCATTGTCAGTCAGTTAAGATAATTGACAAAGAGATTTGACGTTTAATAATGCTTCTCGACGGGAAAAGGATTATGTTGTTTCTTTTTTGCAAATTGAAGCAAACGGAGAAAACGGAAGTATGAGACTGAATAAATTGGATCGGGTTATTCTGCTTGGCATCATTAAGGATTAAAATTGTGCCTTTTTGGAAAATTTAAGCGTTAACACTCTTGATTAAATGCATACGGAAATCTTTATTATAGTGTAACACAAGGATGGGATATTCTCAAAGGCAAAGCTTGGCAAGCAGATGAGCTGGAAGTATTTATTATTTTGCAAATCAGCAAAATATTTATAAAATAAACGATATTTGTAAATTTAATTAACAAATAATTCTCTTATGGGAATAATTATTGCAAGCAGTATTTTTGTTTTATCGTATTCTATTATTATAACAATAGGCGTATATTAAGATCCCTTATTAACAATGATTGTTTAATATCTACTAAAAAGTTATAGTTTAATATTTTCTTACTTCGTTCTTATTTTTCAAATTCTTCTAACTACTGTCGTGCAACATCCAGTTGCATTCTTAAAGGCCTTACAGACACATGGTTAAAATACTTAAAAAATATATATATCAATGACTGTTTTTGACGTGATAACGTTTTATAAATCGTTGACAGGCTACACGTACGAAATAACATGACTCATGCTGATAAGACTCATGACTCATGCTAACCGCGATACTGTGGTTCTTGCAACCAAAATCGATCGCAAGCACCAGGCGAACATGAAAAAGAACAAGCCCAAATTCCCAAAATAATTCCACTTAAATTCAAAAAGAACAAGAAGAGAAAAAGAAATACAAAATAGGCGGAGTTTTAATAGAGTAGAAAGTAAATGTAGATATTGGGGTGTGTGTGTGGACTTGACAAGAGGGTCAATTTTTTCAACCAAAATTGATCGAAAACGTATTCTGAGCACCAGGCGAACATGAAAACGAAAAAGCCCAAATTCCCAAAGTAATTTCAATTAAATTAACAAAAAAAACGAGGAAAAGAAATACAAAATAGGCGGAGTTTAAATAGAGTAGAAAGTAAATGTAGATATTGGGGTGTGTGTGTGGACTTGACAAGAGGGTCAATTTTTTTTCAACCAAAATCGATCGAAAACGTATTCTGAGCACCAGGCGAACATGAAAAAGAACAAGCCCAAATTCCCAAAATAATTTCAATTAAATTAACAAAAAAAACGAGAAAAAGAAATACAAAATAGGCGGAGTTTTGTTAAAGTAGAAAGTAGATGTAGATATTGGGGTGTGTGTGCGTGGATTTAACGAGAGGGTTTGTGGGTGTGAGTTAACGGGCTGTATGTTGGTGTTGCTGCCATCTATGTTTTCTTATGACGTTATCACGTAAAATTATCTTCCGTAAACCGACTTTAAAGACAACCAACTCTTTTTTTTTAAGTTTGTTTATTTTTGAAATAATTTTATTGGCGCGACAGCACCTTAAGGGGCCAAGACCTAGTGACTTTACACTCTCAACCATTCCTGTGTGTGTGTGTTGTGAATCTGCAAGAATGGAAGAAACCTACAATTTACCACCGAGTCCGAACGGCTACATGAGTTGCACTTTTTCGGGACAAATTTTTACTCTTTTAAAGGAGGCACTACCTTGGAAAGGAGGTGAATATAATTAGCGGAACTCGAACCCGGGCTCTGCTAACGCAGAGTCGAACCCCGACCCTTCGCTTAGCAGTCCGACACACTACATGTTTTAATACATTTAACTTAAATTCATTCAATTTACTTTTTTTTTTATTAATTTGAGTTAATTTAATTTTATTGTATTTTATATTATTTATTAAATTTAGTGTTATTTAAATTTACTTTACATCCAGTGCAGGTATCAACCAAATGAAACGACGTTTACATTTTTTTGGCCGCAGACCTAAAACAAAAATACCTGGAGGCCTGCCGATTGTCGACGATTTTCTGAGTTCAAACCGGTGAATATATTAAGCCTTAGGATAAAGCAGATGGAAATCAGAGAGTCGAAGAAGTTTAAATTTGATTTTTTTGTATTTTTTTATGTCAACTTTATTTTACTAATAATTTTATTTGTAATGCCAGCAAGGCTTCAAAAATATATTTTATTTTATTTTATAAAATTTTATTTGATTTTAATATTTTTTTTATTTTTCATTATTAAAATTTAATTCAATTTTATTTTAATTATACTTTTTTATTTTTTTTTTACTTATGTCAAAGTTTGGTACCGCATCTGGTCTCAAAAATGTATAGATATATATTATATTATAATGATTTTTAAAATACACATTTACGTTCATATTTACTTTAGATAAATTTAAATTTTTTTTTAAGTTAAGTTCATAAAAGTTTATAGAATGAATTTATTTTTTAAACAATTTAATCGAAACGTTCGGATTGACAAAAGGGAACGGAAAGTTTAAAACAGTGCATGTCACATAATTTTCGATTACAACAAAAAACATTTTTGTTTTTGATTGCATGTGAGAAGAGGATTCCGAATTTTTAGGCCATAAAAACACGAAATACATGCAATGTATCTACCTCAACAATGATTGAATAACAAAAAATGTGTTGTGTTTAATTATTATTTTTTTTTTACTTTTCTACCATCTAAAGGGAATTTTTCAATTTTATATTTGAAAAAAAAAACACTTGCTGAGTAATTTGATTTTCCGCAAAATTTATCACGACAGCAGCGACTAAAAAGATTTTTTTCTCTGATAAATATAAAAACAGTCATCATGCACAGACTCAGCAGACAAGTTTGATTAAATTAAGGAATTTCAATAAAAATGTTTTCGTATCTTTTATTTTGAATACATATCAATTTTTTTTTCTTTTTTTATATTTTCTTTGGCAAGGAAATTAAACATCTATTATGATATATGGTTTTTTTTTGAGTGAGGTGTGACCTAAATTCGATATTTTTTGTTAAATTAATACGTTTATTGATTTTAACATAAAATTATGTATAATTCTTGAAATAGAGCTAAAAGCAAAACTATAGCTTTTTAATGTATTATTTGTTGTTAAACAATTTTCAGAAAATTAGGAATAAATTAATTAATAATTTGGTTTTTGAATTAAAAGGCAAGGAATGACTATCAAAACTGTCATTAATTATTTTATTTATTTATTAAACAGAGTAATGAATTTGGATACGTATATATGATTCCAACTTTCTTTCTCTTTTCAAATTATGTGACAAGATAAGGTTATAAAAAATGAGTACAATTTATCAGAGAAACTAACGAAACAAATTTGATCGATTTCAACTCAACAATTTTTTCTTATATAAAATTCAAGTGAAAACGGAAGCCATTTTAATATCTTGAGAACACCAAAATCTATATTTCTTTAAACTTTTCTACAGTCAAAGCATTTAAAATCGTTATTAACACCATTTAGAGCTAAATGACTATCCACTTATACGACTTTTGCCTAATCAGCATTATGATCTCAAGGTTTTTAAGAAAAGAACCATTTTGTCCCCACATAAAAATGTAGCACGTTTTGGAATTAAGATTATTATCTCTTTTTATAAAAAAAAAAACAACCATTCAACTACTTCAAGACCACACAAATCTGACCTTTACGCCATCATTTGTTTCCAAAATATTTTCAATTTTGTTTCCGAAAGCAGCCATTTAATTTGCCCTGTGACCTTTTAGGAATATGTTAAACAAACTTTCTCTTCAGTTTTCTATCTAACATCCACCATTAGAGTGAAACCTCATATCTTCTTTACCTACTTAACGCACGAGACTAGCTATCTCTAATGACAGGTAAATTGTCACAAGAAAATTGCCATCAGTTTGCCCCAAGATCAAGAAAAAACATAGGAACCATTTGCCCGAAAACCGTATCTGTCAGTATAACGCGCACACTTTAAATGAAGATTACCCCATATAATTAACTCAAACCGCTCCTCTGGCCTTCACTTTCACTGGAATGAAAATGAAGCCAGATACAAGAGCTTTTACCATCCAATTCACGTCTCGATTACTAAAAAAAAAAAAAAAAAAAAAATACACAAAAGACACTTATAGAGTCAAGCAATGCCCTCTTCTTGTCAGATGGCGAAAAAAAAAACTCAAATCAGTGCGAAAAGAATTGCAAATGACACTCTAAAACAAAAGACCATAGTAAGCCTCATATAATCTCCGGACTGGGTGTTGTTGAGAGCGTTGAAAATACTCCACGAAATTTAAGTGAAACCCAATACTTGTAAACATGTGATTCATTCTTATTAGTTTATGTACAGAGTTAGCAAGACCAACTAATCCCCATTTAGTATTCAATGGGAACGAGGTCGGTCATAGTTTCATTTCGGGAAGACATATTTACTGGAACTCTGGGACTTTCCTTCCATAAATCATCATAATTGCAGAAGAAGGAACCTTTGGTGTAGAAAAGAAGAACTTTGTCGAGGGATCCGCTTTCAATTTGGTTCGGTTTCCATCCCAGGGGATTTTTCGGGAACAGATTCACCTTCCAAAATATCTCATCCGGCAACGGAAAAATGTAACGACAAAGTCATTCGCTTAACTTCACCTTCTAGTTGAATTGTATTCTTCTTCTATGCCTCACCACCAGAGGGAGAAAACACACTAAAGGTTTCTTTTATCTGTGAACAAAAGTCGCATACTATTTCATGGCCCAGCTAGGGGGGTGGGAAAAGTGAATAATGGAAAAGTTTCATAACAAATTCCGAAATTGGACAATTTACATCCTTTGCACATGGAGTGCCTTTACATTCCCTCATTTTTATTCTTTCGCTGGCATGTGTATACGTCTGTAAGAATAAACGGTAGGTACACACAGAAAGTTTATTTCTTCGTATTTTTTTTTTTTTTTGGTTACACACAGTTACCGTTATACTTTGCCACTATGGCTCCCTGAGCAAATAGATGACAAAAAGTAAAGTTTCGTACAAAATTTCGAGGGATGAACGATACACTGTCATCATCACAGTGTTGTAGGTTAGTCTTCGAAGACATTTCGTTGCAAAGATTTATTGTGCTGAACAAATTTTGTCGCATGACCTTGAAAAAGTTATCTTTTTTTCGATTAGACAACTGTCACGAATATATGTATTCAGATGAGCTTTTACATAAGATTATAATTTTAGTGACGAATTTATATCGTCATAAAGAAATTAGGATTATTTTTGGGGGTTTGTCCTGGCATCCTAAAGAACCAAATGATTTATTTAATTGTGTATGTCGATTGTTTGGGATTTGGTTAGACGCTGATTGACAGATTGTTTGGGAGAAATTCTGTATACGGAATACCAGCACGTGATGAAGCCCTCCCAAGAGAACACACCAGCTGTCGTTAATAAATCGATACATTTTTACACAATATCTTGTGTTCGTTAGGAAGAAAAAAAAAGAGGGAAATTTACATGAGTAGGGTTTTGTTGGTGAAAAGGGGATCCCAAGTGGTCTTTTGGGGAATCATAGAGAGATGGATTTGATGATGAAAAACGGGGAGTAAATTAAGATACATATTGCTCTTGATATTGGAATCAAGATAACTTGTGCGAACTTTGGGACTCATTTGTAATACGAGAAATCTTTAAAGTGAGTTGTCGCAACTTTTCCTTTCACTCCGTTGATGTCACTGAAACACATTTTGCTATTTAATAAACTGAAAGGAGATGTAACAAGTTCAGGGCAAGATAATAAAATAAAGGGGCAAAAGTTTTAATCTGGAGCAATTTGTTTGCTTAGTGTTTGGTACCACTTAGGCGGGTGCTGCAAATAATTTCACACGATAAGAGAGATGATTATGGGAGCCTAAGGACGATTGCAGGTTGTTTTAATGATAATATAAAAAGGCTGTGATATTATATTTTAAGAAAGAAAAAAAAAAAACACTAAAGGTAAATCTGATTCCATATATCTCATACCGAAGCCAGGGTTTTTTTTTTATTTTTATTTTTATTTTATTTGAATGCTTAATAACCATAAGATACAGTATCTTTTTTTGTTGGATTAGAAGCTATCTTCTGGACCGTTCAATACAAGTTGTATTGGACGGATTCAAGTCTGATTCCCATAAAATAAATGCTGGTGTGCCCCAGGGCTCTGTTCTGTCTCCGACTCTTTTCCTCATTTTTATAAATGATCTTCTGTTCTAATCCACTTAACTGTTTTGCTGACGACTCTACCCTCAGCTTTTTATATTCGTTCGATAATTCACGTCCTTCGCCTTCGGATGTACAATTGCAACGGTGCCGTATGTCAAGCTCATTAAACTCCGATTTATACAGCATTGTCAAATGGGGTAATAGAAATCGTGTGGAGTTTAATGCTTCGAAAACTCAATGCTGTTTTCTGTCGTTAAAGCTAAACATTCCCCCAATGCCATTGTCCATGAATGGCACTTACATCGAAGAAACCGAAAAGCTCTCAGTACTCGGTATGTGTGTCAACGACGACCTCCGTTGGAACGACCATATATTTGAGATCGCTAAGAATGCTGCAAAGTGCTTAGGTTTTCTGTATCGGTGTAAGAAGTACTTTTCCCCATCTGATCTGGCTACAATTTATAAAGCGTTTATACGCCCTAAACTCGAGTATAACTCCCACCTCTGGGCAGGTGCTTCGCAAACATCGCTTCACCTGCTTGATAGAATACAAAATCGAGCGTTAAGATTGATAGGTAATAGAACTGCCGCTGAAACAATTGCCCCACTCGAACACCGACGCAATGTTTCATGTCTTTCCTTATTTTATCGTTTCTTTTACAAAAAATTTTCACTCGAAGTAGCCAGTTGCATTCCTCCCCTTAAAAGTTTCTCCCGTAATACTCGTCTCGCAAGGAATGCTCATCAGTTCACCCTTGAGCCTAATTTCGGACGTACCGTGAAATATAGGGATTCTTTTTTTAGCCGAACGACACGAATCTGGAATAGTTTACCCGGCGGGATTTTCCCTTGCCATTTTGATCTGCAAACATTCAAAACCAATGTTAATCGGCACCTCCTATCTCTCCCCTCCCTATCTTCGTAATGCCCGCGCAGTGTGTTCTACATTAAAAGGGAAACACATAATCCCTTGTGCGCGCGTTAATTATAAAAAAAAAAAAAAAAAAAAAAAAATCTTAAAAGCTAGTCATAAGCTAATATTACAAAAAAGAGCGATATAAGAGAAAGTTAATAGAATTTAAACAAATTTAAATTTCCAATTATTATTTACAAGTTAATTTATTTTTGAAAGTTAATTTATAAATTTGTACGAAAGTAATTTATTAAGATCTTTTAAGGTCTTGTTGCGTTTTGCGTTTCTTTAATATGACGTGGTAGTAAGTTCCAAAGATGTACGGAATTTACGAAAAATTGACGCTGAGACGTTAAACACGAACAGGAAGGATGAATTAAATGACGAGATCTTTCCGAAATCGCCATTGTAATTTTTTCAAAGTGGTATTGTGGTTGGCGCAAAATCAAATTCCGAAGTTCAATGTACTTTTCAAAAGGCATACCCAGCAAGAGATTTGGCAAACCTGTTAATCTATTGTATCTGCTCATGCCAAAGACATAGCGTACAGTAAAAATAAAGACCACATTGAGTTTTCTCTTGCTTACATAAAACTTCAGTTGCCGTATATCAAAATGGGAATTACTAAAGTTTTTGTGAGGAGTAATCGAGTTTTAAATGGCGTAAAGGCCTGAGTTACCCATAGAATACGTAGTACGCCATACACTTTGCCGACAAGTACGTTTATATGGTTATCCCGAGATTTTTCGCAGTTTCTGCATAATCGATGGGGCATTCTTCAACACTATCGGAGGAATATAATCAAGATCTAGATCTTTTCTTGATATGACGATACATTTAGATTTTTTTGGATTTAAGAATAGACCGTTAAGTTCGGACCAATTAGAGATTTTTTTCGAGGTCTTTATTGACACTATAGGCTGCATTCTCTATGAGCCAAAGGGGGCAGCTAAGGTACAGTTAGACGTCATCTGCATACATATGAGAAGAGCAAAAATCAACTAAGGATGGCAGTTCGTTAACGTACATGGAAAATAGTAATGGGCCAAGTATGGAACCCTGAGGAACACCTGTAACATTCGGGAGGAAATTTGACAGACTGTCGCCGACTTGTACTGCTTGCTTTCTATCAGTCAAATAAGAATAAACTAGTTTTGTTGCACTTGAAAGAAAAATTTAAATTCTGGATAAGCTTATTACATAGTTTAACCTGGTTGACTGTGTCGAAAGCCTTTGAAAAGTCGAGCAGAACCAAGAACGTTACCTCGTCTTTATCCAACGCTTGCCTTACATATTCTGTAACGTTTAAGAGTGCTGTGATAAAGCTGTGTTTTTTACAGAAGCCAGATTGCTTCGGGGAAGCATCGAGTTTGTCGTTAAAAAAAAAAACGACAAGGGACAAGTCATGTTTATCTAAAAAAAATACAAAATCCAACCGAGCTTAGTTTTAAAGACCATACCTATAGTCGTCCTAGCTTTTATATTTAACAGTTTGCTTCGCAAAAGCTTACTTTTAAAATCGAGTCGTTCAATTGTTTCGTTCAGTCGTTTCGTTTATCGTTGTAGTTGGAGAAGAACAGTCATATGACAGTAATTAATCTTGCCATATCAACAAATTATTTTGTTTTAGTATTGATACTACTTGATATCATATTTATTAGTTAAACGAAGCACACTTTCGCACATCGTACTGCGCTTATCCCTCAGATGTCATTCTTGTATCGCGGCAATTCTATCTCTAATTGCAGGAATCTGTCATTATGGGGACATTCTCTGTTTGCGTCCAGGATATGGCGCTCTTTGAACATCAAAGTAGCTCGGATTCATGGTGCAATATTCATTGAGATCCTCAAAAGAGATTTTCACACAAGTTTCCAGTGTTTTTATTTAGTTGAACAATCATTCAATTCAAACCCAGTCCCAAAATAGGAATCTATCAAATGAGCGAATAAGTCTGTAGAAATTGCTTTCCTTGGGGGAAGTAGCGGCTAAAATCTGAAGAAAATTAAATCTTCTGAAGAAGTTTAGGAGTCAATCAAAAATAGGCGGAGTTGCCACTCTCTGAAAGAATAATATAAAAATATCTGGAGGAATACTTTGAATGGAATAAATCTGTAGCAGTGATAGTCTTCTTTGGCAAAAATAGCGGCTAGAGAAAATTATTAAATCAGAATCTTCCTGTAGAAACTTAAGAGTTATTCAAAGAAAATAGCAATAAAGGATCACTCCCTGAGACAGTGACATAAAAAATCTTTATATGGATTCTACAAAGTTCTCGGCGGGCCGTATGACCAAGAGCAACATGGAGATCTGAAATAGACTGCTGCTCAGGAAAGTGCTATAGTTGAATTATCTAGTTTCCACAATAAGTTAATAACAAAGCAGTGAAATTGTCTAAAAAAAGGTGTGGACAGAACATTTTTTTTTTACATGTCTTCGCGCCTTAAACTTTCATAAAGTAATCAAAATTTAAAGCACTGAAATTCTTATAAATCAAAAAAAAAAAAAAATCAAAACATCACCAATTAGTAAACGACAACTGGCTCAAACAGTCACTTATATTTAATTCTCCAGAATAAAAAATATAGCAAACAACCACCATCTAAACTAAAAATGCCGTCAACCATATCATTTGAAATCTCTTCAATTAGTCAAATGGCATACAATTTGTGGGAGCAAATTATTGAATTAGTCGGAACCATAGTATCGTACAAAGTTGATGATATTTTGCACGCTTAGCAACAAAGAAAATACAAACAAAATTCAACCACGTTGAATACGTGTAATTCATTGGCAAACTTCAAACGTTACGAACAAAAAATATGAAATAAACTAATGAAAATCATGTTTTTTACTCAAAATTTTTGCCGGAAATTACTGTCAATTTATTTTCTTCGTATGTGAACTGTGAACGATGGAAAACTTAAAAAAAATTGCAAAAAAAAAGGAAACTTGTTATTGTTACAGGCTTTTTCCATTTCTATTTTCTAGCATTAAGAGTGATTATATTTTATTGCGTACGATTCACAAAAATGCACACGCTAATTGGTTTTTCTTGTTCTGCTTTTTTTTTTTGCAACACGCAATGGGACTAAGAGAGCGTTACTCAACTTTTGAAAAAAAATATGGAAAAACTCACGCTAATATTGCTATAATGACTGCTTCAAACGTTTGTTAACAAATGTGTAGATTAGCAATCAATTAGCCGCAACGTGTTGAAATCTAAACAAATTTTTAAATAATTTATCGATTTTAATCGAAAAATAAAGAAGACAAGACACATTCAAAAAAGTCTGTTCACTTTGTCTTACCTTGACTGTTGGGTGGGATGTTTAGTGCAGATCATTTAGGTCATCTTCCATTAAATTTAATGCAACACTAAAATATTTTTATTTTCTGCACACAATTCCTCTATATATACTTTCGGCTTCAATTCTAAAAACAAAAGAACAAAAATATTTTTGCCATCACTCAAAAATGTCATAAATTTCAAAGAAAAAAAGTTTTTTTTTTTTGAGATAGTTCTATGTGCGTACTAAAATAACAATGGAAATTGTGAAAATCTGAAATTGATGAGTCATAAAATGCAGAAAAGACGTCTTTTGGTCGCTTCTGGTCTTGGTCGTCGTCAGTAAAAGAAGAGATATGTATACATATAGTGGTAGATAGTGAGTGTATTCTTGTGTGATGTTGATGCCGCCATTCTGGTCGGTTTCTTCGTTGACGTCAACGTTTGTGATGCTTTCATCGGCCAACCGACGACGATATGGTTGGTTTTTTTTTTTATTGCAATTCACTAACTTTAGGTTCGTAAAAAGTTGTTGCCTCTTTTTGCGTTTTCAAAGGTTATCAAAGGAAGACCAACCAAAAATAAAAAAAAAAGTATCTGCGAACTATAAATTGGATTTGCGAGTGAGGGAAGTTGTGTATATGGTATAGAAACGAAGTCAACCTACAAGTGCATTATTGTGTGCGCTATCATCATAAATATCCCCCAAACACACGTACAAAGGATGCAAAAAGGCGGACAAAAAAGGGGGATCAACATGAACATAAATGGGATATCCTATCCTTTACCTAGAAATAAAGTTAAGTAGATTGGAACGAAACACAATGGCGAGGAGTGACATTTTTAGATTGAAGAATAGATTTTTATGATTTCCTTGCAATCATCAATTCCAACATTCTGCAGAAGCCAAAGATGGTAGAGTGAAAAACGAAGTTTTTTTTTATCATAAGAAGCTGTAAAGTAAAAGCTGATATGTAAGTCTGTCAAGGATTACTTTATAGACAATCAAAACAATAGTGTTCTATTAAAAATGTTCTCTTTCTTTTCTTTGTCAAAATTATTACAATATTCCGGACATTTAATAGAACGACCTTTGGCAACGTAAAACCTCTTTCCCAAGAACTTTACAAAAAACATGTTCATTTAATTACTTAAAAAAAGTAAATATTGCCCTTCCAGATAAGAATTCAATAAACATTTATTGCCATTCTTCAAATTGCTTAGATTAGTACCTCCTGGACTTTTATCAGCAATGCCCGATTTATTTATTTTCAATTAGTGAAACATGCCAGGTATTTCAAATAATAAGAGATACGTAAGTGGTTGATTAAAATTTCTTTTTTAATGAACATTTTGAGAAATTCTTAATGACTGTTAGATAAGAATAAATTGTTCTAAACATATTGGCGACTAGATATGTTATAGAAGAATCCTAAATATTTAACTGAATTTGACAAAATTTGAAAATAAAAACGCAAATTTAAAAATTCTGATAAAAAAAGAAGAAATTTTAACCCCTTTAATATTTCTAGCTTACAAAATTTTAAGCCTCATATAATTGAGTTTCTAGATTTTTTTTTTATTGATTTCATAATAAAACATCGAACACTTGATACATTTAAGTATTGTGTTAAAAATAATTTTGTGGCAAAAAAGCCAAAGTCCACACTAACTACAAACTAAAATCTCCATATTACGCAGTACTTAGAATTATACTAAGCCCTTTTTGTACAGCACCAATTCCGAATATTCTTCCTCGATTCCTGTTGTTGAAAGAACGTAGATCCCTTCTTACTTTAAAACTTATTCCATAGCTGATTACCTAACATAGATGACTAATAAAAAAGTACTTCTCACAAACGATGAAGCGGAAAGCCAAACTTAAATGTGAACACATCATCAAAATGTCAATTCGTAATGAGCCACTTCTACATTCCACTTAAAATTATTGAAACAAAAACGGAATGTTTTTCACCTCTGACGCTAAAGAAAATGTGCATTGACACTCAATCTTAAAAAAAAAAAAATTAAATAAAAATCTCGACCCTGTCCACTTCAGACAAATGGCTCAGAAATTAATAACATAGTCGCCTACGTAATATTTGATAAAAACATTAAGGCCCAATGCACACGGCGCAACTGAAAATAAACTAAACCGGTAGGCAATTCAGGTTACAGACCAGTAACGAAGTCAGCGGTGACTTGACTCCACAGTCCACACACACAATAACTCATCACCAACCAAAATCTTTAGTTCCTTGAGCTTTTCGTACGTTTACCAACCTCCCCTAACAACAACAAGTTGGTCTATTATTCGCTCATCTTCGACATACTAGAAACTGAAATCACTAGGCAACCCGACATGCTAATCAACAAACGACTGGTTGCAAACTGGTTTCTGTGAATCGCAAACCAGCTTTCAACCAGTAGCGTCGTGTGCATCGTCCCATTTGCTTATATAGGGTATGAGTATGACTCAAAGCAAACTAGTTGTAGTTGCCAATTCGCATCGCTGATCAGTTTTTTTCCAGTTGCTGCGTGTGCATTGGGCCTAATACTTTAAAAAAATCAGCAACTCTCTGGAAAGACAAATTTCAAAAATGTAAATAATTTGTTTTCCAACTAAATTAAGCCCTTACTCTTATTCCAGCTCACTTGCCGTCCACTCTAAATAAAACTGAGAAGAGGGCAATCACCAGAATAAGGCTAGAGCGTACCTGCCTTACGCATTTACGTTTAAACAATCAACATTTCCTGCCTCTACTGTAAGAACCCACAATAAATGACTGTAAACACTTGTCGGAACTTCCAACCAGCTGACCTCACGATGGAATCGTAAAAATATCATAAAACTTCCTACATTTGAAAAATTTTCCAAAATCCATGAATTTTAAAAAAAAATCAATCTTTTAAAGTAAAACAAAAGAAAATTATTTTTGCTTAATATCAAAACAAATAATAATGCATTAAATATTATTAAAATAAATAAACATTGAAAAATCTTTAAAAGTTATGTTTTTTACTGGTGTATGAACAAAACAAACAATATTCGAAATTTTGTAAAATTACTAAGTTTAATTTCAATCTACAAACAAAATTCTGCTAGATTGTCCGACACACCTTAAAAAGACGTAAGCCAACCAAACAGCTTATCTTTCTTCTGATAACCGAGACCGGCTTTTATTTTGTTCGGTATTTCCTCCACATCCTCAAATATCCTTTTCTACCTTCTTTTGTATAGAATTATCGGCTCCAGCCTCTGGACATGCAAAAAAAAAGACATGCCTCATGCACAAGATTTGGAAGCCTTACGTGTGTCGTGCAACACACCTTGCAACAGAAAAAAAAAACAACAAAAAACATTACTTACATCCACATCATTGTACTGCTGCACAGGATACCTTTGTCTTGTCGTAGGCCTTGTTCCCTTGATAAGGATACTCCTATAAATTTAAAATCACCTAAGCGCACCGGTTGTCGCTACAAGGAATGCGATAACTTTTCATTAATCATTTGACGTGTTGCTACATAAAACGCAACAGTCTCTCTTTCTGAACCCACCATGTAGTAATAGAACGACTCCTGGTGGATTGGTCAGTAACTATACAATAAATAATCGGGAAAGATAGTGTGGGGTTTGTGGAATAGAAATGTGGGAGCCTTTAAACGAGTTTGTCCGAGAAGTAAGAAAAAAAAGGAAGAAAACTTAATTGTAGAAATAAATTGTACGGCCTAGACGAAACCAAGTATGAAGCAACCACAAACAGAGGAAAGTGAAATTAGCACGAAAACTGCACGAAAAGTGGTTCATTGAACTTTTTTGGTTCGTTTGTCTTTCTTCGTTGCAAAATTGGTAGCCTCGGCGTACCTACTGCTGTTGATGCAACACACTACTATAACACTGCCACTGAGAGATTATGGCCCAGCTTACACAATATACCATCGGAAGGCACATATTTAACTTGAATGTGCTTGGTCGGTTAGTGCTCATAGTTCAGAGGTAAGCTTTTGTCGCCACACATGCAATTGCAGGAATAATAATAAAAAAAAAAAAAAAAAAAAATACAAACATAAACGAAAGGATTTATCAGAAGGGTCGTAAATTTCCGAATTAACTTGGTTTATGCCGTTTAGTTGCAGTTGCTCGTAGAAATGGAAGGTTTTGTATGAATGGAGTAGGAGAGTTTTCCAAACGATTCGTAGCAAAGGTGCACTGCAAATAGATGGAGGAAGTTCACTGAACAGTGATTTAGGGTCGGAAATGTAATTTTAGGTGTGATGTGGGATTAACTTTAACTAAAGAGTACAAAAAGGTACATAATAACGTTATTATGATACTCTGATTGCACGTTTGATATGATTCCTTCTTTAGATTTCAGTTCATACTAACGAAGTTCAATTTTTAACTAGGATTCTGGAAAGTTATCTACTTTGCACTTGAATGTTGTTAAGATTATCAGTTAATGTTTTTTTTTGCTTTCTAATCCCTTTAAATAATATTCTTTACCATAATTTGAATATTTTTTTTTGAAAACCTCTTTTCCAAGCTAAACTTATCAATAAAAAAACATAAATCGATTTAATTTCGCCATAACCACCATCATATCCCACATACTCTATAAAAGCCCAAAAATCGTAAATTCCTAGCTTATCCCCAAAATGCAGGACTCTCTGGCTTGAGTGGTGGATAAAATATATATCTCCGTTTGGCACATCATCATTGCCGAGAGGCAGGCAAGGGACATTATATGGACCATCTAAAGATATGAGTGCTATTCATCTCTTCACATGTGCAAGTTTAGTTCCCAGAGACTTTCGGCGAATTATACCCAAAATCACACAATCTCTACTATTTATTTTTTTATGGAGTTTAAGGATCAAAAATGGGGTTGTCTTGTAAGACTTCAGCCATCCTCCCCACAAAGTAACCAGAAACACACATATAACATTATAAAGGAGAGCCTTAGCAGTTCTTGTAAGTTTAATGAAACTGCCTGAAAGACTAAGAGCACAGGACTAACAGGAAAATTTCGATGGGAAGGAGGTGAGGGTAACTTTTTAATTACTCACTCTACCGCAAATTTCCAATGGTTGCAGCAGCCTCGGTGTCGGTCGGCGGCGTTGGCGGTGTTGACTTCCCTAGGAATAGCATAAGCCACACACACATAAAAACGAGCCCCCCAAGTGCTTTTTCAAGCTCTCTCCCAAACTCCCTCGCGTCCTAGTAGTGGTTCTTGTCTACAATGTATACAAAACTCTACCGACCGACAACATCCCTTTGGCACAGGCACAGCCATACATAGAGGGGCTACTATACTATCTTATGTCGAGTGCTAAATGCTAAACGTGCGATAGTACTACCCACATTTTAAGGTGCTATTGCTATCTTTATACAAGAACCGGATGCAAAGGTGTTTCCAGTGGGCTGTATGGTGGGTGTATATGTTATGTTGGTCGTATAGATGGACTAAAGTACTAACATTGCAAAACGAATGGATCCTTTCAAGGATAAAAGGATACGCCTTATGAGTGTCGAGGGAGCAACGACGACGATGACGACGAACAAAAAAAACAAGAAAATGAGAACGGGGGGGGGGGCACAACAGAAATCCAAAAGGGATGCTAAAAAGTTTCGATCCTATGCACACAAGGGAATGCAAATTCACTGATGGAGAAACGTGTTATATAAGCATACGTGGATGATATTTAAACAAAAAGCCAAAAGAGAGATGAGAAGCGATGTTGAACCAAATAAAAATAATTGGGCTGCTTGGCAACAGTGCTGTTGCCAGAAAAAAGGAGTTTGGAAGTCTTTTATGTGTTCACTTTTAAATATTTTGTATCTATTGTAAGCTGTTTTGCATAGCTAAGCATATCGAAGTTATTGCCAAAGTTTTTTTTTTTTGGATAAAAACAGCAATTTAAAACTTTAAAATATATTTTTATACTAGCTTCTAACCGCGACTTCGTCTGCGTGGACTTACGATTAAGCATTTTGGTTAAATTAGGCTTTTCGTCAAATTATAATTTATTTTTATTTAGATAGTGAATACCGTTTTTTTTTTAAACTAAGTGATATTCCGCTATAACTGTATATTTCTATATTTCTGTATTTCTTTGTCTCTACAAGTTTCTATATTTGTATATCTATAAATTTCTATATCTCTATATCTCTCCATCTATATACCTCTTCTTAGTATAGTTAATCCTGTAACTCTTCCGCTTACCAAACTTCACAAATTCGTGCTGTGGTTAAGGCACAGAAATATATCAAACGAATCTCCAGCAATGCAGTATTTCACATCTAAGCCTCGCCCACAGGAACCGTGCATTTTTCCTGCATTAAAAGTAGCCTATGTTTCAATCCAGCACATTATCCATTTACCTACAAATTTTCATCCAAATCCGTTAAGCCGTTGAGGCATGGTTATGGAACAAACATACAAACATTCGCATAATTAAATTGGATAAATATTTCTTGAATGGATCCCGCACTCTTCAATGAACTTAGATGAAATTATGAACTTCTAAGACAGACACATACTCTTCTCTTAGAATCACGTTTCAAACCTCAATTTGTTCTTAAATTAAAAAAAAATCATTAATTTTATCATCTCAAAAAAATAAATACAATTCAGGTGAGTTATTGATATGAAATTTTCTATAAGTGCGAAGGAACGTCAAGAATTCGTAATTGGTGAAATTCGTTATCACGTGGCACCTGCCTTCTAACTTACACTTTTTCCCGATTTCTGACCCCTCTTTAGCAACAATTGCCTCTGACCACACATAATACTCTTCATACACTTCATATCAACTGGGAAATCCATTTCTATAAACCACTTCCTCATTTCATAATTTTTTTTTCGGTTACTATAAAAAAATTAAAAAAAAAACATGTCTTCAATTCACGCACCACATGTTCAATGACCCGTAAAACAGTTGGCACCCCATATACCGCTACCTCTTCCTACTAATAATAAAGAAATACCTGAAGGTGTCCAAAACAAAGACTTTTATCGACATTTTTTCAAAGTTGGTCAAAGTCGTTTTCTTTTGCTAATCCAAAAAAAGCAAACTACAAGTACTCACGCACCACATGTCTTATTGCCACAACAACTAAAAAAAAAAGTATCTAGACTCGTTTGAATGTATCTACGTTGTGGTATGATGGCCGAAACACACCTCTTTGTATTGTTCATCGGTCGTCGTCATTGTGTATCGTATATCGAACGGTTTGTTCGTCCAAAAAACTCATCCATCCGTTCGAATATTCTGTATCCGTAGCCCATCCGTGCACAGATAAAATGGTCATCGATTACCCATTAATTCAATAAATTTCATATTATGAGCACGTTCCCCCTCTGGATTGGTATTCTTCGGACGTTGATGAGAGTTGCATTGTTGTAGAGGTATACCTATTCAGCTGCGGCCCACCTGACTAAGATCAGATTTCCATAAATCCCACAAGTGTGGTGTTGTCTAGGAATAACTTAATACCTTCAGCTTCCCTTCAGAAATGCGGCCTTCACTTTCTATGTATAGCTTGAGATGGAAACCCAGAACCGAAATAATGGCTAAATGAACATTGGGAAAGTGGAAATTTCCTTTTTAACTATTGTGCAACTGAATTCAAGCACTTGCATTGTTTTCTGCTTGCAAGAGGATTGTATCTCGTAAATCGCATCAATCGCATCAAAAAAAATGTATCTTTCTGGTGTTGATGCAGCAGTTGCCGCGTTGTTGTCGCACCAAATCACATCCGTTGGCCGATTGTGTGCAAATTAGGGTGTCCAGAAGTAGTTTGGTGTTATAATTTTTTTTTTTTTTTTATTTTTGTCTCCCTATTTTTGAGTCTGTTCATGACGTCCTGTGACGGCCAAAGTACTTTAGATTCTCCCCTCTCTGGTTTTTGCATATAAAAACCAACCCAATCTAGAACGATTGGTGCATCCCCTCCTTTTACGTTGGCCAACGTCCACGTTCACGTTGTCGTCGTGACAATTCGATTAAATTCAATGAGAGCCAGCAGCAACATTGGTGCACTTGAAATTGCATCATTTTGTATAGGTTATGTGTATCTGCAATGGAAACGAACGACTGCGGCAACGATGCGATGGACAGACAGAAAAGCGTTGAAGAGCAGCACCAGAAAAGGCAGACCGTTTCTGGTGTTTCTGCATCAATTACTCTGAATGTAAGTTTTGCTTTATATAGATTGAAGCGAGGGATTTAGAAAATTGGTTTAGCATTGGAAAGATGTGGTGAATTAAGTGTTTCCCTTTTTTTTATATGTAGATGCGGGATTGAAGATTTTGGAAATAAAACTGTTTTTTTTTTTACAGAAATCTGTACCTTGAATGGGAACTGTTTTTGTCAGTATTCAGAACATGTAAAAAGTATTTAATTTTTTTTAAAAGACATCCCATTATTTGGATAAAAGCAGTTTAGAGAACAGTATTGGTCCGATTGAAGAACCTTTAGGTACTTCGGATTTATAATGCTCAGTGTTCTTAGCGCTATTAGAAAAGACAACAAAATATTTCCAGTTTTCTAAAAACTTTTTCTGGAAAAATTGCAGCCATCAGCGCTAAAGCTTAGTAATGCATAGTGACAGGGACAGGGCAGGATAAACGAAACCCCAGGAAACGAAAATCACGGTGACGAACCTGTGCCTCAACCAACATGCCTCTCCAGCCAGCTCGGTCTTTGGCTAGCTGCCTCCAGTTTCGCACTCCAAGTTGGTTGAGGTCATTCTCCATTTGAGCGCGCCACTTAAGGCGAGGTCTTCCTTGACTGCGTCTACCCTCTGGGATGGAAGCGAAGATCCTGCGAGCCGGAGCATTGTTGTCCATTCGCTCTATATGACCTAGCCATCTTAAACGTGATATGCGTATTTTTTTGACCAGGTCAATGTCGCTGTACAGCTCGTATAGTTCTTGGTTGAACCTTCTCCTCCAAAGCCCGTTAACGCAGATAGGGCCAAAAATCCTCCGAAGAATCTTACGCTCGAAACGACTAAGGATATCTTCATCCGCTTTAGATAGAGTCCATGCCTCGGCGCCATAGAGCAGGACTGGGATGATTAGGGTCTTATAAAGAGTCTCCTTTGTCTTTCGAGAGAGGGCTTTGCTACTCAATTGCCTTCCTAGCCCATAGAAACAGCGATTGGCAAGAGTAATTCTTCGCTTTATTTCTGACGAGATGTTGTTGTCAGATGTTATAGCGGATCCGAGGTACACAAAGTCCCTAACTACCTCAAAGTTGTACCTGTCTATTGTGATGTTTTGTCCAATCCGCCGGTGTTGTGTGTCCCTTTTTGTGGACAGCAGGTACTTCGTTTTGGCCTCATTGACTGCTAGTCCCATCTTAGCCGCTTCAGCTTCAATGCTAGCAAACGTTCCAGTGACAGCTCGCCGAGTTCTGCCAATGATGTCTATGTCATCAGCGTATGCTAGCAATTGCACAGACTTGAAAAAATTGTCCCACTACAATTGACTTGCGAGTTTCTTATAATTTTTTCAAGTATTAAGTTGAAGAAATCGCACGATAGCGCATCACCTTGTCGGAATCCTTTTTTGACGTCAAAAGCTTCTGTGAGGTCGGAACCAACCTTGACGGAGCAGCGAGAGTTCTCCATCGTCATCCTGCACAGTCGGACGAGTTTTGTGGGGATGCCAAAACCTGACATGGCTCTGTATAGCTCGTCTCTACAAATGCTATCGTACGCGGCCTTAAAACCGATAAAGAGGTGGTGGGTATCGATTTGGAATTTTTGGGTAGTTTCCAGGATCTGCCGTAGCGTGAACATTTGATCGATTGTGGACTTTCCTGGTCTGAAACCACACTGATAGGGGCCAATCAGGTTGCTGGCGAAAGGTGTCAGGCGTTCACATAGTACGGCAGAGAGGATCTTGTAGGCGATATTCAGGAGACTAATTCCTCTATAGTTGGCGCAGTTTAGAGGGTCTCCTTTCTTTTGAATAGGGCAAACGATGCTGAGGTTCCATTCATCAGGCATACTTTCTTCTGACCAAACTGTAGAGATGAGTTGGTGTATGCACTCCACCAGGTCATCTCCGGCCGCTTTAAAAAGTTCGGCGGGTAGTCCGTCGGGTCCAGCAGCTTTGTTGTTTTTAAGTTTAGATATTGCTAGGATAGGATAAGGATAGCAATATCTAAACTAAAAAAATGTTGCTAGATACGAATGAAAAATTATTTTTTTTGTGAGAGCGCGATAAGCTTCGGGTCTTTTCGGTATCTCTTCGGCTTACCGAAAGATTTCGGATTAGCCGAAACTAGGTCGAATTCCTTACAAAACAAAGAACCCTAAACGACAGCTAAGATGACTCGTTTATAAAATACGAGTATCGTTTTTCGCTATCGCAATTTGTAAAACACTCTGTATTAAATACGATAATCGTTGAACATCATACATAAGGCCCAGTATTCAGGAGAAAATTGAAAGCAATACCGGCTTGACCTTTCAGCAAAGCCTCGTGGTACTACTCACTGATTATTCAGCAGAAAATTACACATTAGTTTTTCTGATCTACTCAACAAAAAATCGTTTCGAACTCTGTTTTAGTATTCTCTTTTTATTTCGTGCATAGTTTTGAGTTCCAAAATAAATCTTTTTTTTTCACAAATAATACACCCTACCCGTTGCTAGGTGTTGGTATGGAAACATTTGAGCATTCAAAGTCATAGTTTTGTAGAAGAAAACCGTCAAAAATGTAGCACATGCAATGAAAGCCAAGAAAAACATCAAACAAAATATACATTCCTTGTTCATTTGCAGGCAAATTAGCATTCTCATTCCAATCCGCCTTAGGAACTCCATCAAGCGATTTGGACCTCGAATTCGAATTGAATTGACTTGTGGCGCCTGAAGTGGCGAAACTGTTTCCTCTGTTCTCGTATCTATTATGATTGTATGAACTTTGCAACATGCAGATTCTCTTGCATTTTCTACAGACTGCGGATATAGACTTATTGGTGCTTCAGCAACAACTGTCGAATATGCTCTAGCCGATGAGACTGAGTCATTTCTATTGGCAGCAACACAATCTTTTGGTATTTTTATCTCTGTGAATGGATCTTGAATCTCTGGCGGTACAATGTCCTTATGTCTTTGTTTACTTACAGATGAGGATTTATTTTGTTTGTTTCTATTTTCATGTCCTGCTTCCTTGGCTGACCCAAAAACTTCACTTTCTGTTGTATGAGAACCAGACAAGGTTATATAGGTCGTTGTGGCAATAATAGTTTCATTCTCTGCATCACTTGAAGGGCCATCCATATTGTGTCCTGGTTTTAGTTGGTTTCTTTTCTTTTTTGTTGGTTTTTGATTGGAGAATTTTGAAAAAAAAAATGTAGAACGTCAATTAAGTTGAAAGGAATTTAATTTTTTTTTCTGACACATAAAAATAGGAGGCAAAACAACTTGGTTTACTAATGAAGTCATAAAAAAAAATATTGAAAGGTTTATAAATATGGAATTTTCATTAAGGCGAACTTTTATAAAGACGGAGAGGTCTTCCCTGGACATAACATTCAAATTAAAACATTTAATTTTTTTTTTCTATAGAATGTTCAAATTGCGATTAAAAAACCCATTTGTGTAGAAAATTTACGGAAATAAATTGAAATAAATATGGTGTCTTTCTATGGGGCCTTCTCAAGCAAATTATATAACTCAAGAAGCAAGAGCCGAGATCTAAACTCGAAGGATGCCTTTAGCTTGCTCCTGGCTTTGACATAGGAAATATTCAAATATAATAAAATAGAAGGAAATTAAATTAAGAAAAAAAATAAAGTTAACTAAAATTAAATAAAATACAAAAAAAACATAAAAATATATAAGAATATAAAAAAAAATAGATAAATCAAATATAATAATAAAATTAAAAAAAATTAAATAAAATTTTATAAAATTAAATAACATCATAACATAAAACAAATTAAAATACATTTTACAAAAAAAAAAACAATATAAGAAAATACCAAAAACATAATAAAAAAATTACTTAAATTAAATAAAAAAATATAATAAATTGAAATGAAATAAAATTAAAAAAAAATAAAATACCATTAAATAAAATTAAACAAATTAAAATACATTATACAAAAAAAAACAATATAAGAAAATACCAAAAACATAATAAAAAAATTACTTAAATGAAATCAAATTAAACAAAAATAAAATAATAAAATAAAGTAAATAAAATATTATTAAATAAAAAAAATACCTAAAATAAATAAAATTAAATATAATAAAATATGGATATTATAATAAAAAAATAAATAAATAAAACACCTAAAATTAAATTTAAAAAAAAACACTAAAAATATATGAAATAAATATAATAAAACTAAATAAAAAAAATTAAAACAACGAAAAATAAAATAAAATATAAAAAAGTAAATAAAATAAATTAAAAAAATATTAAATAAAATTTTATTTTATTAAATAAAAAAAAATGTTTTAAAAAACATAATTTTATATAGTTAAAAAAACTGCTGAATAATTTCAAAAAATAAACACAGGCAACTGGCAAGTAAATATTATTGACAAAGAGAATATAAAAGAACTAGCTTTAAGCCGCAATTTCGTCTGCGTTAACTTCAGATAAAATTATTTGTATTATTTAAATCAAAACTCGCCAAATAAAATTACTCAGATTTCTCCCGCAGAAACGGTGCATTTTTTCGGAATAAAAGTAGCCCGTGTAACTCCTGTAACTCTTCTGTATAACAAATTTTGCAATTTCATGCAGTCGTTAATTCGTGTATTATTTTTTTTTTGATACAAAGTAGCCTATGTTTTAATCCAACACATTGTCCATCTTCTTGCCAAATTTCATCAAAATCCGTTAAGCCGTTGAGCCGTGATTGGGGAACAAACATCCAAACGTTCAAACATACAAACATTAACATTTATAATATAAGTCGAATAAAATATTTATGTAGCTTATTTTAATTTAATGAAATTTTATGTAAAAAACATGTTCATTTTGGACGGAATGAATTATTAAAAGCAGTTGGTGATCACTTCCAAAAGAAAGACTAAAAAAGGTCCTTTTTTAATGCGAATTGGTAGCAACTGTTTGGGTTATATTTTTCGTAGCAGGCTTGATTGAAAATTGGTCTTTTTTTGTTATATGTATTTATATATATTCAAATTAATCTTGTTCAATGTGCGACTATATTCTGCAGAACAAAAAGTCCAGAACCATCTTTGGAATTTTAATGAACCCGAAAGGGTCCTTCTTCATCATCACACTGCAGGGCACTTGAAAATTGTTATTTTTATTTAAAGAATGTTGCACAACCTTTTGAGGCTATAAAATAAACTTCATACCGTCATACCCGATCATTAAAATCTCCTCACACTAGAAAAAGGACAAAATATTAAAACACAAGAAAATAAGGAATCTGGGGGTATCTTTTACAACTCTGTGTTCTGAGATATGTCTGTTTCTGAAATGGTGAACTCGTACTCTCGCCCTTGTGTGTTTGCGTTACCTTGAGGGTGTTCTAGAGTTCGCTGAAATATTTGTGCACACTTAAGACTTTTGAAAAAAGATGTTCCAAATCTTGAGTTACACACTGAACGATTTCATTGCAGTCGTAAAAGTTTAACTTTTATATAGCAAAGGGCTTGGCTTTTTAATCGTTTGAGCTCTGACTCGTTCTCTCGCTCTTTCTCTGTTTGTGACTGTCTTTATGAGAATCCCTTGTCTCAGGTTGTATAAATGTATATTATATAGTGTGTTTTAATTTTATAGACTTTAATTAACTTTAGAAACGACGAAACGAGCAACGAAGAACGGATAATGATGACGGTTTGCTTGCAGTGCGAACATTCAAACAAATGCGAAAGTCGTGTCCCGGAGGTCATAAAATTTCAGCTGCATTTCTGCTTCAAATGTCCACAAAACAGACAGATATATACCTCTTACTATATGTATATATAGAACTTAAATGTATAATAAATGTTCATCATTAAATTTGTGGGGGGGGGGGGTGGTAGTTATAATGATTTTTTTGGTAATAAACTAAACTTCAAACCTTTTGAAGATGAAAGGATTCAGAAAAGAGGAATTGCAGTTATTGCTTGTATCTTTATCTTTTAATTTGAAGATAGGGACTCTTGTAGTAGTGGGTGGTTCTTAGAGCTTATAGTGGCACTTTGAAATGTGGTCGTAAATGGGATTAAATTAAATCTGAAGTAAGAGAGAAAACGAAGCAATATAATGTGGTTTTGACACAAGAGTGCAGCAGTCTTTATAGAATTGCTGAAGTAGAAACTTTCTACTTGATGTAGTATTTCGTTTGCAAAAAAAAAAAAACTAACAAGTTAATGGATAAAAGGTTTTTGCCATTAATCCATCAATCCGATTGACTTATGTAGAAGTTTTTTACTCTTGATGAAAGTTTGTGCTCTGAAACAACCATCAAAGTTTATCGTTAGGGGAGAGGCAAGTCATTAAGGAAAATCGTTAACCTTTGATTTGGGGACAATTTTCTGATTTAAGTGTTTATAAGCACTCAGGAATTAATTAATCCATTTATCAGTATTAGAAGAAAGTTTTTATTGAAACTAAGATAAAAAGTCTTCGAAAATCTTTTACAGGACAACCGCAAATGTAACTGTCATAAGTTCAGAAATCGATTATTCAAAAATTTATAAAAATTATTTTCAAAATTTTCTAAAATCTAAATCCATGACTCAAATATCATTACTGCAATAGCTGGAATTAATATATTCAAGTGTTAGAACTTCATCAATTACGAGGCACTCAATTGATATGATAACCTTGACCTAGTGAACAGGGAAGCTCTCCATAATCTCCCCTTAACTACTTGCCTATCTATCTGAAAAAAATATGGAAAATTCATATCATGCACAAGCACACACGTCACCTGAGAGTTTGTCAGATTAATGGAATATTTTCAAATACGTTTACTAAACAGCTTGACAGCCGTCATTGTGTCACTCTTGGTTGACTTTTTTGTTCGCCCACTCCTCCCCGAAGCGCTAGGCTTTTGTAACCAAACTTTTGTGCTTTGCTCATCAAAACTAAATTAAAAATTGAATTGCTCAGGAAACAAAGCGCATTGCACACTACTTGGTGAGAGAATTGAACAAAAAAAGCCGAGTTTCATAACCTATTTCATTATTGTTGCACATAGTCAGCTAAGCAATTAGCTACCTACATACATGCCTCCATACAAGTAAAGTCATTGTATTCCCATTATTAATTGAATTTAACGCAGAAAGTAATTAATCATAAGGCACCGTCCCTCTTTCGCATTAGTTTTGTATAGTTTTTTTTTTTGTATTGGACAAAGTAAGTTTTTGCCAAACAGTGGGATGCTTCTTTGGCGAAACAGGAAAAAATATAATTCAATTTTAATATCTATTATATTAGGTTTTTAACTTACAGATACAGAAATAGGTTTTTTTTTTTTTTTAACCGCAAAGTGCACTTGGGATGGTGGCATCATCATCATTGTGTCGTCAATTTGTGTTCAAAGTTACGTGTTCGATACCTCACCTCTAGTTACTGGGGCAGCAACATGCACAACCTCCTATTGCTGCCATAATGGATGCCTGTGATCTGTCAGATGGAGCACAATGAGATACAATTTTTGTTTGATTGTTTTTTTTTTTTTTTTGTTTTGATTAAATCGCTTTTGTTGAGCGTTGTGCTGGTGCTTTTGTATAGATTCAATTGAAATGTATGCATAGAGTACGGGTGAATCACTTTGTGGTAGCACAAGCACGAGGTCTAGAACACTACACCATAACCATAAGGCATCGGGCTTTGTTGTTCTTTCATCAGCAAGAGGGGAAAATTCAAGTGTTTTTTTTTTCTTTTTTTTGATACAACAAGAATCTACAACACATTAGTCCCTAGGCTAATGGACAATTTTACCAAAGCAAGGGTATTAAACTTTGGAGGATTGTTTAATAAATAAACAAGTGTCTATTAGATGGTTAGATGGGGAATGTTATGTTCCAAATATAATGATGAAATGATAAAACATTTTGAATAAAAATACAATATTTTTCTTAATTCTTCCAGATGATCCTATGTAATCCATTGAAATTTGTTGTTTATTTTTACTGTCAAGAAACTTCATCACTGCAGATATCGGCTTTGCTGATATAAGGCAAGATTATTTATAGTTCAGGTTTCCCAAGATTTCGGTGATCTCAAGAAATTTCCTCAGTCAGTTTGATGGAGCTGAACATTTCTATTTGACAAACTAAACTTGAGCAAGTAAACCATTAAAGATCAGTTTTTTTGAAAGTAAAGTTGAGATTATAGGTACTATAATGCAAGTAATGCATTCGTGTAGATAAATAATTTTAAGATAACAATCAAACATGGCATAACGATGATAGAGAAATATATTTGAATTACTGGCAAAAATTTGTCTGTCTATCTGTCTTTCTGTCTGATCGTATGTATTTTAAAGTGCAGCCTAAACGGATGGACCAATCATCTTCAAATTTAGTACAGGTCGGCTTTGGAGCTTGATAGTTAACCTGGACAAATCCAAGGTTTTGATATTCAAACGTGGGGGAGGGCGCAAATGTGCAAACAAAAAATGGCATTATAATGAAGAGAACACCGAAGTTGTTACGGAATTCAAATATCTAGGAGTTATTTTCACACGAAACCTGAGTATGGAAAGGCATCTGAAGAAGAAGCTAATGAAGGCGAAATGTGCAATTAGCGCAACATGAAATAGATGTTTTCATAACAAAAGTACATATTTAATTGGGGGTGTCCGTCAACTATAGATTTTTTTTTAACAAATGCGTCTGCCTTATTTTCGCAACCTATTGTTTGCAATGATTTGAGCTCTGACCATTCACCTGTTAAGTGTGTCCCAGCACAAACACGAGATATTTTTATAACGTAAATAAAGCAAACTGGTCGAGGTATAGGACTACAATAAAAAATCGTTTAAGACACATTGATAAAAATATAGAAACTATAGAGTCCACTGATCAAATAGAAAGTTGTATTAATATCTTCAACACAACTATATCTGAAAGTGTAGATTTATCCGTTCCCAAGGAAACTCCTTCTGATCAGAAAATAAAGCTGCCGCAACATATTTTAAATATTATTAAGCTAAGGAACAGTCTTAGACGACAATGGCAGCGTAACCGTATTCCTAGTTTAAACTCAGAAGTCAAACAACTTAATAATATAATAAAAACTGAAATTTTCAAATGCAAAAACATTGAATGGAACTTAAAACTCTAAACTTTAGATAGAAATAGTAAACCATTCTGGAACATAGCTAAAGCCTTAAAGAAGAAAAA
Source organism: Platycheirus rosarum (assembly GCA_963971375.1). NCBI lineage: Eukaryota > Metazoa > Arthropoda > Insecta > Diptera > Syrphidae > Platycheirus > Platycheirus rosarum. Next base: position 117,697,936 of record OZ020510.1, read on the forward strand.
TAGCTTTGTTCCCGCATTTCTAGATGCTCAAAATATATGTATTACAAATACCGATAAGGCAAATGCCCTTGCAAGTTCTTTTCATGATAATCACAGAGTTTTCAACAGAATAGGATTTCCTCGATTTGAAAACGTTGTGCATGAGTCTATAACCAATTTAAATTCATTAATTGTTGACATCCCTGAAAACTCTTACGTTTGTCTTGATGATTTGATTGACATTATTCGCAAACTTCAAACAAAAAAATCTGTAGGGTTCGATGGAACAAAAAAATATTTTTCTCAAAGAATTACCTAGGACAGGTTTTGAATATCTTGCATTTATTTTCAATTGCTGCATTAAGTTCCAATATTTCCCTAATTCTGGCTAAAGTTGTACCAGTTTTAAAACCCGGAAAACAACCAAATGATCCAAACAGTTACAGACCCATAAGTCTCTTAAGTTGTACCAGTAAAGTATTTGAAAGACTTATCAAATTCAAACTACATAATTTTATCGCAGAAAATAATATCTGTCCCCCTTAAACAGTTTGACTTTCGTGAACATCATAGCACCGTTCAGCAAGTAAATCGCATAACCAAGCATCTTCGTTCCAATTTTAATTCCCAAAAATCGACTGGCCTAGTACTTTTAGACGTGGAGAAAGCTTTTGATAGCGTCTGGCATAATGGTCTCATCTACAAAATGATAACTTTTAATTTTCCATTATTTCTTATTAAAATTGTGCAAAGTTTTTTGACAAATAGACACTTCGCCGTTTTTATATGTGGTGACTTGTCTCAAAAACTATGTGTGCCAGCAGGAGTTCCACAAGGATCTGTTTTTGGTCCTCTCCTCTATAACATATATATGGCTGACTTTCCTCAGCTCCCCAACTGTGAATCGGCTATATACGCCGATGATACTGCTATTTATTCATCTGATGTACTTAGTTTTAATATTGAAACTAATCTACAATCAGCTTTGAACATTTTAGACAGCTATTATAGTAAATGGAAAATTAAAATTAATGCATCAAAGACGCAGGCAATCTTTTTTTCAAGAAAAAGAAAGTCTTGTTTTATTCCCAGTAATAATCTGATGTTAAACAATATGAACATAGATAGATAGATAGAAAATCTTCTTTGAACAATGAAAATAAGTTGACAATCTTTAAAGTAATTTTTCAATCAATTATGCTTTACGGGAGTCCAGTTTGGGGACAATGTGCAAAAACGCAAACAAAAAAATTACAAATCTCACAAAACAAAATTTTTAAATTAATGCTCAAACTGCCATGGCATTTTTCCACTAACGAATTACATAATCTAGCCAATGTCGATTATGTTTTTGCAAGAATGTTAAAGCTAAAAGAAAAGTATGATATTCGATGTCAAATGTCTGATAATGTACTTATAACAAATTTAATTAATTTCTAGGTTCAATTTATTACGTTTTCTGTTCTTTTTTGACATTTATTCTTTTAATTATATATTTATTTCTTGTTGTTATTTATTAATTCAGTTAACTATTTATAAACTTATTTATTTATCAATTAATGCTTGTGTATTTATTTATTTTTGTTTATAATTGATTTGTTCATTTCTTTATTTTTACTTGTTTATTTATTTAGTAGTTTTATTTATTTAATTTTGTTTATTTACTTATTATTTATTAATTTATTTAATTATTTATTTATCCACTTACTAATTTATTTAATTATTCATTCATTTATTTATTTAAACAATTTCATGTTGTACATAATTTTTTTTTCTTGCTTTTCTTTTCTTTTTGAAGCTTTCAATTCTGTGATATTAAATATAAGTTAAGAAATACATATATGTATATATACAATCTATCCATACATATATAAAAAAATAGATACACAAAAACATTTACTTTTTTCACTCATAATTTTTTTTTTTTATTATAATCCTTAAATAGGAGGTTTTCGTGACCTTTCCTCCTCAAACTATATTTTCAAATTAAAAATAAACTGTGCATATTTTATAATATTTTTTCAGAAGTAAGGTAGTTCTTACCATAACTCTGTGTAAACTGGGCGATAGCAAATAGAATGTAATAATTGTAAACTTTATAATTGGTCAATAAACAAACAAACAAACATAACAAAAGTATAGCTCATAGCAGTAAATTTAGAATATTTGAAGCAGTATCAGCATCAATCCTTTTCTATGCAGCACAGACTTGGAGAACGAAACAGTATGATACTGTGGAGAAACTTCTACGGTACTTCTGCAAACGAATCTTCCAACTACCATATAGTACACCTAACTATGTATGTTATCATGTTAGAGACAGGATTGTCGCTCTTATTCATACGAACCTTAAAAATGCAAGTGGAGTATGGAATGAAAGTTTTAAAGATGGATGCTAATAGACTTCCAAAAATAGTTAGCTCTTCAAGTTATAAGGAATAAAACAAGCTGGTGTGCTGATTGTGGGATAAATTTAAACCTGGACAGTGAAGAATTAGAAACTTCGCTTTACCAACTCATTGCTGCTGTAGACTTAAGACAGCGTGAAAAATACATAAATGATGCAACCGGATCTATCTACAGACAACTATACAGTAAATTAAACCATAACTTAGAAGAGAGGAATTAGTCTAATATTTAATAATCAACAGTACTACCGAAATATCAATGATAGTAAAGATACGGGGAGAACTTATGCCACTAAATTTTATACCACATAGAGATGATTTACCCATAGTTTGCTCTTAGTGCAACTTTGGTGAAAGAGAAGATATTCTCCACTTTATAAGAAGGTGTCAAATTTTAAAAGAATTAAGAAGAGATGTACATAGGTAGGATTAATTTGACATTCTACAGAGGACTTTTTTATTATGACCAACAAATCTGTGTACTTTTCTAGGTGTGCTATATGTTTTGGTGAAAAAAACAAATTTAAGTTGGTGAGCTAAATATGGTGCGATTTTTTCTTCGATTTCTCGAGAACTTGTTAACCGATTACAGTCAAATTTAATATTCGGCAAGATGTAGACATCCAAAGAAATTTTTAATAAAATAAATAATTTAAAAAAATAACATTTTTGAAAAATCAATATTTTAAAAACGGGAGTTTTTAAAAAAAAGTTGTTGAATAAAAACCGTTTTATTTGAAAACACACTTTTTAAAGAAATAAAATGGCGATTGAATTTTTAAGCTGAAAACGAAAAAAAACTTTGAAGATCCCTTGAAATTTTTCAAAAATTTATTCGACATTGTGACCGCACATAAGAGCAAGTACGTGCGATCCAGTCGTGCAATTTATTTCTGAAAAAATGGTATTGAAGTTTCTGTTAATTGGAGATATCCGATGACTCGGAAACTTAAATTGGATTTATAATTCAAAAACAGAATTCTGTCGACTGAGCCACACACGAACAAACTTAATAACATTTCAAAAGTCATTGATTCAATAGTATTTTTCTTTTATCAATCCGTATTGTCTGAATTAAGGTGGATATTCTTAAGGGCTTCAAGTCTTGAATGGCAAGAACACTGAACATTTTTTCTTATACGAACTGACTGCTGCTGTTCAAGGGGTTCCAAAAAATTGTTCGAATAATAATTTCGCATTTTTTTGGTATTGTGATATTTTTTCTGTATTTTTTCAACATTAATGCCAGTTAATTTTTTAAATTCGCCAAGATTTTTATATTTTTAAAAATTGGTTTGCAATCTCAATTATTAGATATAGGCATTTTAAAAGACCTTATGAAACCTTAGGTCTTAAAAATAGATAAATTTTTCTATACACATATATAAAAATGAAGTGTCTGTGTTTAATATCAAAATAACAGCTTTTTACAAGATGTATATGAAAGTTTATACAGTACTTATAACAAAAAGACAATTTTTAGATTTTTTGTTTTTCTGTCTGTTTGTTCTGGCTAATCTCGAGAACCGCTGAACCGATTTCAGCCGGACTTTCACTAGCAGATTGTTGATGTTCTAGGGAGTAATTACGGCTATTTAAACTACCCACTAGATGGCGCTGGGATCGTTTTATTTTTATTTCTTAGTTATGGACCGATTTTGACGGGACTTTCACTGGCAGATAGCTGATATTGTAGAGTAAGTAAAGCTATTTAAATTTTCCCTAGGTTGCACTGATGTAGTTTTTTTTAATTCATATTTATGCCTGATTTTAAGGGGACTTTCAAAGGAGGCAGATAACTGATGTTAAGAGTAACTAAGGCTATTTTAATCACCCCACTAGGGTTGTTTAACAAGCAGATAGCTAATTTTGTAAAAAGGAACTAAGGCTATTTTGATAACTGCACCACACGAATGTGGAACACTTTGTCAGACTGTTTTGTGCTCCCATTTTGATATACGGAATATGTATTATTGTCCTAATGCTCTTTCAAGTGCTAAGCTTAATTTTTGAAACTTGAAGTTTGCAGTTCTGTTAACAATTTTTCTGCCTATTTTCGGTGTTCAGTTTTACTTAACAATTTTTGTACATAACTTCTGTCCACAAATGGTTATACAAGGTTACATACTCATCCAACTGATTATTTCCATTTCGGCAATCTTCTATTCCACATTTTAGTCAAATAACCCACAAAAAAAATCTCTAGAAGTAAAACGCGATTATATAATTACAGATTCACATTATTCAATTGTTGTATAAACACGACGATGCATTCAGTGTGCCACGCGAAATATCTTCCCCCCCTCAACTACTGCACTTTGCGAAAATATCTTCATACCGCAGTTGCTTACACAGTATGGTAGTATCTATAGTTGCTGCTATTGTTTGCATTGCAAAATCCAGTGGCATGTTCCACGTTAATTTTCCATTCGTTCGTCGTCGTCATCGCAATCGCAAATGGCCGCCTGGTGGCTGTCCGTTCGTCCGTCGTTTGTTTTCATTTCATGAGTAATTAATAAAATTACCTCAACCAGCAGCGAAGACAAGATGCAATTTGCCAACAACATTGATTCAATCACTCTCGTCGGTCGTCGCTGTTGTGCCCGTTCCACTCTCATTTCAGCTTCTGGTTTTGGCTGGAAGTTTAGGATTGTAGGTTGGTGGTGGTTCCTTTTCAGTTCTTCGTCATATGGTTAACACAATTAAACAACTTGCTGCATTGCATGGTGTTGATAGAACATGACGTGCTTACGTCTGCCAACTATGAATAGTTTGTGGAATGCACGAGGGGTGCGCTACGCTCCGAGTTTGGGAACAAAATTCAAAATAAAACCAACAAATTGAAATGAAATTTCCTAAATAAATATGACGTGATCCCCCATGTTTCGGTGGTATTGTGTCGGTATGATAATTCCGCCAAATTAAATATTTCAAGAAACCACTGAGCATTGTTTTTAGATACTTTGGCTCTTATGCACTTTGGAACTGTGTTTCCAAGTCGAAGACAAAAGAATGTCGCAACCCAGATCAACTTATACGAGAACGGTGGGGCTTCAGTTTTTTTTTTTTTTGTTTGTTAGCATGACACAAGTTTTGCGTGTCACACAAGGCAAGGACGTAGACTGAGACAGCTAGAGAGGGCGACTTGCATGCAGCAGTCTGGTATCTGGATGGTGGCAACATCAGCAAGTACCGCGTGGAACGAAAATTGCATTTTACTCGCAGGTCGCACATTATTATATTAGTTTTTCTTCGTAATAAAAGCAAATATACTTGCATCATGTTTATATAACTATGTTACACGTTTATGTAGCACGCCTTTGTGTCATAAACGCGATTCCTCCAGAACCAAGGAGAACAACTCTAACTGGGGGTTGTCAAGTTTTCTTGGTACCGAGTGTACCATCATTTTTCATTGAGTTTCAAGAAGTATATTCGTGTGCAATGCAAGATTGCATGAGCTTCCCAACATTTTCCCTGTAATATGAGTGTTTTTTGATTTTCTTTATTTGGTTAAAGGGGCGGGTGGATATGCTGCAATGGTGATGCAGTGCATTCTGCAGATAGTGATGGTGAATTTGACAAATGACGTTTTGATTAAATCTGTTGGTTGTGGAAAAATAAATTAAACGACAGCCTTGGCATGACGGAAGATGACGGATTAATGAGCTTATATAGGAGAAAAAAAAAAGAAAGTCGTTTTCAGAGAAAGAGACGGATGATTCACATTTATGTTTCTATGGTCGTAGGTGGAGTAAAATTGGATCTTCTTTAGGGAGCAATAAATAACTTCAGTATGTTGAGTACAGTTCCTGGCTTTTTGAAAAATTACAAAAAAAAAAACACATAATATAAGGAAGAGTGTATTACGTCAAGAGTTAATGGATTTTGTTCATAATGAAGGTACCATCCCTTGTATTTGTCCTTTGTAATATACCATGATGGGATTATGAATCACATTATTAATAGCATTGTGCGAGCCTTGGGGAAAATCAAATAGAATTTAAAAGGACTTAATTAGGCACGAAAGTTCGTCTTCGGAATGAGTCAGTTAAGAGTTTTAGTGCCTTAATACAGTGGAATGGTTTGGGAAGAAAAGAATTTGGGAGCTTTTGAATAAGAATTTTAACAGATTTAAAAAAAATATTCTAACATCCCTTATGTAAACCTTTGGATTAATTAATTGAGATTCAGTTCAAGCAAACAAAAGTAAGTGATGACCGGCCGATTGATCCAGCCTTGTTACCTGATCTCCATAAGCAGCACCATTTACCACGAAACCTCATAAGCAGTATTAGGTTATGTTCCAAATTCACACAACTAGATACACTCGTTTTCGTGTCTAATTTTCCCTCGTGCCCTAGTGAAACATGACCGACTGAAGTTCATCTCGTTCGTTTTAAATTGCGGTCACGTCATACAATTACAAAGAGTGTTGTCCCATGAATACTCCTCTCAACTCTCTGATGCTAGATGACCACGCTAACCAGTTGGAAACATTATGATCGAGCTCTCGCACTAATTACAGCACCTCGGTTTTTTTTTCTGACATTTTTCATTCAACCGAACTGTGCACAACTGATGATCAAATGTGTCAGGCAATGAGTCGTCAACAAATCCAAACTGATGTTGTCTATGGGCACAAGATGTTGAACGTATGAAATGCAACTGACGTGACAATCAACCGCAAAATAAAAAAAAAAAATACACACATATCTTTATAAATTAAAATAGAATATGTACATGTCCGACGTTGCCGCTGCCAACAGCTGGTTGCAACTCAGCCCGGCCAGTTTTGTATCGCCATATCGGTGTAGATGAAATAATATTTATGAGACCTTCACAGTTTGTCGATGGCATGAGATTTTTTTCTCATTAAATTGAGTATAGATCAAACGTCAAGGTCACATTGCATTGACCAAAAAAAAAAAAAAAAATTGATTACAAATCAGGACCAAAAAACGCTGTAGTTGTAAGGTGCGAGGAATCTGAGATGACAAATTGGTGCACAACTGTTTTAGGAAAAAATTTGTCGAATTCTATTGACTGTTATGGTTTAGGATGAGATTGATTAGGTGACATATTGTTAGTGATGTTGTAATCTTGTTGACATATCGTCGTAGAGCTATGTCTCAGGGATCTTAACTTGACCCTAATTTGTGCACAAAAAAATGTCTAATTTAAATGCGAAATTGGAAGCTATTAATTAACGTAAAAGGGTAAAAGTTTGATCTAGATTAGCAAGAGCATGGCATAAAAACTTTGAGGAATGCACTGATCATTAAATCACCAAAAGTGGATATTTGAATTTTTCGAGTTTTAGTAAGGAACATCTGTAACAGGGAATGCGACTGCTTGATTTATAGCTTGTATTTGATTGAACCAATTTATTGGTAAATATCTGATCGTCATCAATTTATAATAAATCATGCCTTGTACGGTGGATGTTAGACAAACAGCAAATTTTATTTCATAGATACATCGCAATCGCAGTGTAGGCAAGGAAAGTTAGAAATTCAGTGACTTCAGTACCAGTTATTCGAGAAAACCTTGTATGATGTGGTACATATTGGTAAAGTTGAGGCAGTTCTAGCATGTAAACATTTAGATTTAGATTTAAATCAGACATGCATTTTTTTTTTTAATACGAGATTCGTTCAAGCAAAAATGAAATGTATCTAACAAAATTTCTCTTGTATTAGACACTAGACAATGTGGCGGCACCACTGCGACCCAGTTGTGACAAAGTCATATACCCACATTGTTTCTCTTTTTTTTTTTTTTGCAAATACGTGTACACAAGTCAGGTAAAGTTACACATGCCATCTGATCTTCACATGCTCACATTCAACACGCATGGAACAACAACAAAAAAAAGAATCCCTTGTTGATTGTACTAAACATGCTTCTTGCTCTATCATTAATCCACTTTAGCAGATCATTTGCGTATATATGGGTATAAAGCATAAAAAAGTGAATATAACTATACATCCAACTTCGCACAATGAAAACGGTAGCTTATGGTTCCGTAACACTGCTTCCATTAAATGCCAAAGAAATGAAAAAAAAAAATTATCTTAAAGCCAAGCATACAAACGAGAAAAAAACAAATTAGTTTGCCTTTCGGTACCTTAATGAAGGCGAAAATCGCAAAAAAAGAAGCTAAAAAAAAACGGCCAACAAAGCTGAGAAAAATAAATCATAAAAAAACGTTGGTGCAAAGAAAGAACAAAAGCTGATTTTCTTTACTTTATACATTAGATAGACTTATAAGTCCGATATATGGGAGAATCCGTTATTCTAATTACTATACACACAACGATTTTCCCTGTATGTGGGGATAACATTAAATCTACATTAGCATTTAATTAAATACCCACAACCTATGGACGCACTTCGCATAAGAACAAAAGCACAGCCGGTGATCTAAGATAGGTTATTTAGTACTTAAGGGTCAAATTCTGTATTCGAAAAAATAATGGTTGGCTGTGAGCTGTTTTAAGAGCAATCGTTTTAAATGCTGATACAGATAAGGCTTCTTAAATTTATATATAATAAAATATGGTGCTTAATATCTAATATTTATGGTAGTTACCAAGAGGACAAGTTTTCGAAATTTATTTTTGCTATTGTTTTTATATTACTTTTTTTAATTTTATTTAATTTATCCTAATTTAAGTCTATTTTACTTAATTTTATTTATTTCGCAGTTTTATTTTATTTTTTTAACTCAATTTTTTTTATTTTCTATTTTATATAACATAATTTAATTTTATTTTATTGATTTTAATTTATGTTATTTAATTTTGTTCTACTTTACTCAATTTTATTTCATTTTTTTTTATTTTTTTTATTTTTTTTTATTTTTTTTTTTATTTTTTTTTAATTTTTTTTTATTTTTTTTTTATTTTTTTTTATTTTTTTTAATTTATACTAATTTAAGTCTATTTTACTTAATTTTATTTATTCGCAGTTTTATTTTATTTTTTTTAACTGAATTTTTTTTTATTTTATTTTTTTTTTTTTATTTTCTATTTTATGTAACGTAATTTAATTTTATTTTATTGATTTTAATTTATTTTATTTAATTTTGTTCTACTTTACTCAATTTTATTTCATTTTTTTTTTTTATTTTTTTTTATTGTTTTTTTATTTTTTTTTATTTTATTTAATTGAATTCTATTTCATTTTATTTTATTTTATTTTATTATATTTAAAGAAAATAAATAATAGATATAAAGAAGTAGTATTTCGCAGTTTAGTGCTTGGAATGTCGGACTTCTGTGCCTAAGGGTCGGGGTTCTATTCCCCTTTAAGAGTTAAATTTGTCTCAAAAAGTGCATAGGTTAATTCTAGGTACTAATCCGTTTTTGTAAATTCACAACACAAACACATACGTGCAGGAAAAAATAACTTTTTGTAAGACAAAAATTAATTAGGGGAACAAATTTGGCATGGTCATTGGTAATGATCTATCTTTATAGACTGATGGTGAGGTTCACCGATTTCATGATGGCTAGGTTAGTTACAAGGAGTCAAAGGTCATGGAAATGTTTTTTTTCCTAAAATTACTCAAAAACGGTTGTTTTAGAAAAAAAATTGTTCAACAAACTTATAGCTAAGGCAATTTCCCACAAAAATGGACATGAAGTTTGCTCGTAGGAATAAATAAGTTGATGCAAATCAAAGAATCGCTTCATTAAATTTAATTTAATAATTTAAAATAATTAAATAAAATAATTTTAAGTAATTTTCTTTTATTTTACTTAATTTTATTTCGTTTTATTTAATTTAATTTAGTTATTTTTTACTTTCTTAATAAAATTGTATTTCATTTTATTTTACTTAATTCAATTTTATTTCCCTAAATTTAATTTTATTGATTTCATTTTATTTTATTTATTTTATTTTATTTTATTTCATTCTATTTTATTGATTAATTTATTATGTTTACTTTTTTTTTTATTTGCTTGATTTTATTTTTTGTTTATATTCAATTTAATTTCTATAAATTTCTTAGCAATTTTTTTTACCTAAATCTCAGTAAATTAAACTAGTTAGATTAGGCACACGCGCCCTCAATATTCACCGAAATTTCACTTGAATGTTACCTCCCTGTTTTATTTGGAACAATTTGATAAAGGATATTAATTTTTTTCTAATCCGCTTTCCATTATTTTAGGAAAAATTGTTTTTCCAATCTTTCCTCAGGCTTATGCCTTTTCACCAGAAAACACCGAGACACTTCAAGCCCATAGCCCCAATCTCTCCACCCACCATAGAGTCACCATCAGTTTGAACAATGGCATGCTGTCATGGAATTCGGCACGTGATTTGAATCTATTATCTTTTTTTTTTTTTTTGTTGTTGCTCCGTACAGGTGCCACTTGTATTCTGTGAACCCGGAATGGTGGTTTTGACAGTTCTTAATATGATATCCAACTTTCTTCTGTGAATCATACTGGTTCTCATACCAATATCTATCAACCTTAGGTTTAAGTTTAAAACAATTTCCTAGATAGAAACAAGCACATACAACAACAACAACTGAAAAAGGTTAAGAATCCTTTTTGTTTGAGTGGCATGCGAAATATCTTCTGGGGATGCGTGTAGACTTTCCAAATGTCAGAGTATGACATTTTGAAAAATAAAAATTACATACACGAACAAATATACAATTCCCTGTTGTTTTATATCTCAGCCAAGAAAAAGGATTCAAATCACGTGTCGGATTATTCAAATAACGTCGTTTTGTTGTTTTCTTATCTTTTTGTGTTCTTTGCAAAGGGGTAAATAAAAGGATGATTTATTTGGCCATCTTTCACGGCTAAAAAAATTATTTTTGGCAATTAGAGGAAAAATAACCAAAGCGATTTCATGTTAAAAAGCCTTCAATTCTACTCTCCTTGACATTTCCCTAGGGACTTGAGTTTTTCCATGGCTTATTGAAAAAAAAGTGTATTGGTTTAATAGGCTTTTTTATGTAAAGTATTAAGCTGTGGATGAAATGAATTTTCCAGCGAATTCAAACCTCAGGGCATGTAAAAGTAAGATTCTTTTTTTTTTATGGATCAAAAATTCTATATGGCAAATGCTTTCGGTCGGAATTTCCTTTTTACGGATCTTTTAACTTTTCTGAAAATAAAAAAAATAAAATAAAATACTTGTGGGTTGATGATATGATGGTTAAACGGAATGTAAAATCAGATTTATATCCAAATCGCTTTCAATATATGGGAAATGGGTAGCTTTGTCAATTCTATTAAAAAATTAAAGGGACATTTTATTTCTCTAAAAAGTAACTAAGTATTATGGCTTGGTTTTTTTTTTTTTTTTGGAAAAACAATTTGATGCCATTGGACTGAAAAAAGGAAGGAAACGTGAACTTCGGATAAGCACTCAAAATGTTAAATCTTATTTATTATTTAAAAACATTCCAATGCTTTTAGAAGTTAGGCGACTTTTGAAGATTTTATCCAAGTTTTTAGGATGTTTTTTTTTTTTGAAATAGGATAACGCGCCTACATACAAATGTTAAAGAGGGATTTAATGTTGCGAACAAATTTGTTACATTTTGTGCTGAAAAAAAAAAAAAATTGTATACGTTTGTATGTATACAATATACATACATACATCCTTATTTGATGAAGAACTTCTTGGTTTAGCTCTATACTGACAACTGACAACAAATGAAAATTTGACAATTTCATCAAAAACTATTTCTTATGATTTAGCAAATTTAGAACCCCTTGTCAAATTTTCATTTGTTGTCAGTATAGAGCTAAACCATGAAGTTCTTGTATACATACAAACGTATACAAAATATTTTGTTTTCATCAAAAAAATGTAACAACTTTGTTCACAACATTAAATCCCTCGTCTCAGCTAGCCACCAGGAGGAAGAGTGGGAGCACCACGTTATGTAGCGCCTCTAAAATAAAAGGAAACTAGCAGCCAGAGCTCGCTTGTCTCAAAATTTGTTTAATTTTTTTCAGAATTCAAAATTAATTCATTTCCAGTTCCACATTTCCATCGCCTAAATCCTCAAATAAAATCAAAGACGTCCGATCGGATAAGCACAAAAATTGTTTGATGCCAAATTATTCACTCAACTGTATCATTGAATGTGTGCGCACGTTTACACCGCTAAATCAATTTCCCAATATCAATCTCATAAGAAAATGCGAGCGATACTATCTATATATTCACCCACCATGGCTCGCGCAGATTCCGAAAGATAGATAAAGTTACCATAAATTGATTAACAAGTCAAGCTTCATTCCAGTCGTTAATCGATTAAACTATGCAACGAATAAATTAAGCCTTAGGGGTATCCTTCGGCGGGGGAAAAAAAAGTAGCTGCACTGTTGTCTGCAAGGCTATGTAAGGCATGAGCTTTAACTTGATTATAATGTGATGCTTTATGCGGCCTCACATAACGAATGGCAATCCTGGGGGTTATAAGTTTTGATGAAGCGTGGGTAGATGAAATTTTGCTTGTACTCCATTGTAACAAAATCTAGAAATGATAAATCTAATTCGTCATTTGCTTCATAAGAAACAGACCTATGAGCTTAATAAATTCAAAACTAATCCGCAGTTTAAATCGTCTGATCACCGCACACATCATAAATATCTATGAACATATAGAAAAATTGATTAAGGCGCCTGACGGTAGGCAGCTTGCTAAGCAGAGTCTGAGTGAGCCCAAGGAGACCAGGAAATGCGAAAGAAGCCAATCCAAGCATAAACTATTCACTTCACAACAATAGAATTGAATTAACAACAAAGAACAATTTTTTTGCGCGAGATGTATCTATGTATCTCTATATGAGTACAACATTTTTAATGGTAAAATTTAACAACTTGATGGATTGATTTGGAATTTCTAATAGATAGTTTTGAATTTTTTTAAGGGCTCGGTTTCGCTGTCAGAATAATTATTAAAACCATAAAATTCGTAGCTGTTTTTTTTTAACAAAAAGGTGAAATATTTATACCTATAGATACTTTTGTATCTTTTTGATGCTTGTTTAATTTTTGTTTAATGATTTGGACTTAGAAGGTAAAGTACCAAACTAGATGTTTGCTAAGAGATAATGCGGTTCAGTGGCAAATAGCGAAAATAGAATAACAAGCCTCCGAAAACAAACGAGATCAAAGTGATTAGACGGTATTTTATTTTATGTTTGTATCTATGTATCTTTATCTACAGAGTGTAGGTTCGAAAAAGTGGGCTATATTTCTTAGTATTTTTTTTTTTTTTTTTTTTTTTTGTTAATCTGGTATATCCAGATGGCAGGTGGTGGTCTTTCAAGCAAAAAAATAGTTTGTAGTTAGAATGGTTACCTTTTTATTGTTTTTTTTTTTAATCATACACTAAACAAAGGTTTTATGAGACTAAGGTTTCTTACAATTTAGATTTATTTAGGTTAAACCTCATTATTTTCTGACTGGTAAACGAATAGGTAATTGAACTTCTCGCTTCGGAAGTTAATAATAAAGCCTTGGAGAAAATATTAACAGCTTAAAAAAGGAAATAATAGCCGACAAAAGTTAAAATAAGACAGAAGCCCGGTAAAAGAATTAAAGTCCGTCCACTAAAAATTGTCAGTATAGAGGCCTTATGGGAGAGCTTTATTTTTGCAAATTTACTCGTCGGTGGATAAATTCCCTGAACACCTACTGAAATTAAAAAAATCAACCAGAACTTACACACGAATTGTTGTTATAAACAACCCTCTTCTTGTGTATTGAAAAAAAGCACATTATCTGCGGTTTACCATTTATTCGTTAATGCAAATCATGGTTGGTTTTTCTTTGGATTTTGCTAAAGAGCTTTCAAAATTGGTGCTTTATTAAAGCTTTTTAAGACCAATGATCTAAAATGTGGACTACGGAAACCTTTTAATATTTAAGTTTGTAAGAACAGTTTAATGAGATTCCATTGCAGTCAGAGTGATAGGTGAATGTATTATTTTAACAGTACTGACTATTTTTAGTGGACAAACTATAATTATGTTTTTTCCTTTATTTACATATTTTTTTTTATTCGTCAATTTGAGTTTGAAACTCCTTACAGACTACTATACCAACAAATATTAAATAACTATAATCATTTTCCGAATTTTAATTCAGCTAATAAATAAGTTTTGAAAGTATCTCTATTTATAAATTGGAAGAAATCAATTTTATTATTAGTAGTAGTAGTAAGTAGTATTAGTTTTATGTTTTTAAAGGTAAGAAATTGCCAGGGAGGCACCAATACCTTTATTTCTTATTATGTAATTAACAACTTTATGAGTCTAAATTAAAAAAAAACACACAAATTTAAGACATTTTTTTAGCAAAACTATCGACATTTCAAATTTAAAAAAAAAGAATCTATTTCAAACTGCACATGTTGGCATCAAATACAAAAAAAAGAACGTACAACGATATCTGACATTCATCTATTAAATTTCAATTAGCTATATAAAATAGGAACTTATAAAATACAAAAAAAAAAAAAAAACATAAGCGAAACGATAGTTTAATTATGCACATACTATAATTAATAGCTTCATAGCCCTTCCCATCGCCAATTCAAGTCTAACAAACGAGTGGTTGATGCACATTAATACTCACAATTATCGCATTACATAACCAACTCGTCTTGAACTGAATGACATCATCTAAATTCTAAATTATTAAAAACAGAACTGCACTGTTTTTTTATTATTCTATCCTATATAAGATTAAAATCACAAATAAATAAAATCGAAAAAAAAAGAATTTAAAAATATTCTGTCAATCATGTTTGATGTTGCACTGAATGCTGCCACCATTTCCAATACACACACCAATCAAACATACCACCCACTGTTAACGGAAGCTAAAAAATTCCTAATTTTGCCACGATATCTTTGAGTGTGTTGTAAAAAGTGGCAGATTCACGAGAACAGATACATGTATATATAAAGATTGATACCGAACTGATACCCACTCGAAGGGTAAATGCATTTCATAGATACTTCTATCTAGCTTTGTTTTGTACCATGAATGCTGTCAGCTTGTTTCAGCTGTCATATCAATCGCAATCGAACTCACCATGCATTCGTCGTACTAGGAGGTATCTATACAAATTTCAAGTGCTTTTTCGGGCTTATATTATGTACCTTGCAGTTCGTGCCTTTCTGTCCCGTTTGTATCTTTGTGGAAGTATATTCTTTTTGTATCTAGAAATTCTGAGTTACGAAATATTTGCCTTCAAAGACCACCTCTCAATGTCTGTTTTGCAAGGGTACGCGCTTCTGCTTTTGTTCTATCTTCTATCCCACTTCCCACTGCCTCCTGTTTTAAAAAAACAAGAGTCCATTCGGCACTTTCAAGTGCCATATACATGACACAATGCAAATAAACCATAAAAATATGCATTTTTACGACTCTGATAGCTGCGGGTTGTAAAATACAAAAAAAAAAAAAAAAAACTATAGAGAGCTGTGCAAATACTTGCATACCTCACACAAAGAATAGTTGAATCAATAAAAAAAAGAAAGAAATAATTGTGCAATCATTCTAAACCTACCGCACATAGCAACCGGCAACTTGAAACACTTTTTTTTCGCCACACTGACTAACTTAAGTGCTGACAGACATTTAGTCGCGCTGACTCTGGGTATGGCGATTCATCCATATAGAAAAAAAAAACTCACTCAATTGTAAAAAATTAAACTCATTGAATTCGTTCCAAGATCACAAGTCTACCCCGCCATCCCGTATGAGAATAATAATTGTTTGTGTTTTGAGAGGATTTACACACGAATTGATTTATTTTTATAAACTTTCGCATTGGGAAAGTATCTTTTGTACGAAATGCTGGTATACCGCAGATAAGATAGAAGAGAGTGTATCTTATCAGTTGTAATAGAAAATGTTTCTTTGCTGCGTCGTTATTGGGCGATTATGATTATATGGATGAAATAAGGTTATCTAATCGGACAAACCTTAATTAATATTACAGAATGAATAAAATTGATTGTACCTGTAGGTGTTCGGATATGGAAAAGTATCTATAGTAGAATAATGTAAAGATGGGGCACCTGAGAATGTAGGCATATTGCATATTTTATCAAATATTAATCGGTTATCGTTATCTAGACATTAAGAATCCATGTATGTATTTACATGGACATTTATTTTAGAAGAATTGCTGATGTAATGCAGTATGAACCTTTTGATTTAGGAACATCGAATTTGGAACACAAAAAGACTGAGTCAATGTATTCATTTGAAAGATCAAGTGCAAATAGAGACTCAGGTAATTCTCTACGATTAATAAGACTACACATATTAATGAGCCTTAGATGATAGGGATAACTAGTTAGTACAAAAGTATCAGGGATCCATCCCAGTTCTCTCAACGCACGACCAAATAACACTACAATACTCTATCAACAAAAATTGTCAATACAGAGAAGATAGGACGTTTGCCTCTCAGTCTGGTTGCATTGGCTTGCATATTTCTATTTCAAGCAAAAGCACTAACAGGGTTTCCGTACTTATCATTATAAATCGTCGAAAATTGAAGAGAAATGTGAGTAGGGTTACCACCTGCTGACTATACTATAGTTAAATACTATTAATTAAAAAAAATATATAAATTCACTTTAGAGTATTTTAGTTCGCTATATTTATTAATATTATATATATTAATTATTATTAATCACAATACCACTTCATTGTTTTAAAAATTAAAACACAATATCACGTCGAAACACTTTTCCGAATTAATATTACCACAAATACCAAAAGCCAACAAAATTAAACTGCATTTGAACAATTTTTCAACTATTAGTACTAACAAATACACAAATACGACAACACCAACCCTCTCAAGTTACTAAATTTGTTCTCAAAAGCTTCAAAGCCAAAAGCACTATGATAAAAACCATTGAAAAAAGCTTATAGTAATATTTTCGATTGGCAAAGGTAACTCTGTTTGTAGAATATGTACTTTTTTTTAATTTATACAACGAGGATAGATAGAAGTGAGTAAATGTTCATTATTTCTCATCAATGCTGATGGAGATCGGTCATGGTGGTGTACGATTTTTTTAGATAGAGACAATTTATGCACGTTAGTCAATGGCTGTATCTTTTTCAGTGGAAGTTTTCTCAATCAGTGTCGTGATAATATACACCGATACCACAATTTTGAAAAAAGCTCGCCCATAATCCCTGTCCGGACAATATTTATTGAACAGACTATAAACAAAGAACGTACCAAAGAAGGAGCAATAAATCGATTTGGCGAAGTAACAATAGTTAAATTCTTTCGATCTTATTTTTTTGTAAAATCAAGCATACTTTGAGTTTATTTTGTCGATATGTTGTTTAAGCGTTAGTTTTTTGTCAATTATAAAGTCTTTTATATTATCATTTCTAAATAACTGTTGCCCATCAATGGTGTAGTCAAATTATATTGCACTTTTTTTTCTTAAAAAAGAAATAATATCGCATTCGCATCATTCCATTTCTTTTTATACCAGGGGTCGAATTACCGCATCAGTTATCGAGCAATAAGTGACTGAATTACCGCTTACGTTATCGAGCATTCTTGTACCATTTTTTTGACATTTTCAATTCAGTCAACGAGCAGATTTTCATTCGATAGATAAAGTGCTCACTGATGGGTACCTTAACGAAAATATATGAACTTTTAGTATGTTGTCGTTGTTTGTTAGACATTTTTCTCTCAAAATTTCATGATCATTTTTCATATTGAATTAATTGCAAAATGTTTACTTACTTCTGAATCGCAACAATGAAATTTATTTATCTAAGACAAAATTTATCCTAAGACACCAGTTAGTCAATAGAGAAATCAATAAATACATCATAAAGTTGAATTTAACTAGTACAATGTATAATAGTTAAACGATACGTCAGACTACGAAGTAGTCGCAAAATAGTTACTCGTGCGTTCGATCACGGATAGCACTCACTCAGTCGCTCACTGAAGCCATAATTTGGCCCCAGATTAAAAGAGTATCCTTACATTGCAGCAATAAAAGTGCGTCAAATCAATTGTTAACATTACAAAACAACGTCAGGTAATCGACATATAAAAGATATCTGCACTCTTTCAATAATGAGTGCAAGTCATTTATTAATAGTAAAAATAGGAATGGGCCAAGATGACTCCCTTGTGGCACCCCATATGTTACAAATATATTACGGCAAACGACATCACAATATTTAATAAAGTGCGTACCTTCTGATAGATATGATTTTATCCAAAGTAAGAAACCACCTCACTTACTCAGTATATTTCTAACCAAGTAAGACATACCGAACATGAGTTCGAAATCGGCAAAATATAATAATATAATAATTATTAGGTATCACCTGCAAAACAAGTAAGTAAGCAAATTCTAATTGTCACGAATCTGTTGTATAAGTATCACGTTTGTCAAACACATTCCATCACCTCTGTTTTTAGTAAGTTACATTTGTTTTGGTCGCTTTGGACCTGGGGCAGGCTGGGCGTCCAACTCAAATGATCGATTTATTGTTCTGAACGATAAATAATAATGCGTCTAGACACCTTTTCTAGTCACACTTTATAAGAAAAAGGTCGAATTTTAAGCATCGCGTGCCAAGTAGGTTCTAATCTTTTGACTGATGTGAGTTCTAATTGCGTAGGTTCAAGGCTACAAGGTTATTAATCATTTCAAATAAAGGACATCCAAGAAAGATCATAAATAAAAATAAAAATATTTAATTGATTTCTAGGGTCATTTTCAGAAGAAAAAAAATAGAAAAATGACCAACAATTTCTTGCATTATTATATATTATATACATTATGTAGGTCCGAAAAACTGGGTTCTCATTAATTTCTTTCGGTCTCTTTGAAGGGAATTGTGAATAAAGCTCTTTTTTTCTTATGAGCGTCGTTACAGAAAAATTGAGAAACTCACTTAAGCGTCTTAAAAACGGAAATATTTTAAAGCTTTAACAGATTAACCATTCCATTCTTGCAGAGTAACAAGACACACACAGGAATGGTTGAGAGTATAAGTCACTAGGCCTTGGCTCCTTAAGGAGCTGTCGCGCCAATAAAATTAAAAAATTAAAATTAAAACAGATTAACTTTGATGATTATTTTATGATATGATTACCATTAAACTGTCATGTCAAGCGCAATTTTCCCTTCCAAGCTTCAATTTTCTTGTTAGTAATAGTTATAAATAATAATCGTAAAGGAAAATGACTTAAGAGAAAAAAATTTAATGACATCGTTTGTATTTTACAAAGGTTCACAGAAAATAGTTTGCAAAATTGAAAGCTTCTCTATTTGTTGGGCCATTTTAATATCGTTATATAGCCGCCTTGTTCAAAGACTAATTTGCCAGGTCAGAATATAGAATTAGACATTTACAATTTTTTGTGTTCATCAACTCCGTTTGGGTTCGTGAAATTCATTCATGATGAAGTGGAATAGAAATTATAAAAGGGCCAAGAGTCATTCAAGCTTATCAGGCTTATTCTAAAGACTGATATTGGTTTTCATTATTTTCCTGTATCTTTGGAATTTATTAATTTTTATTTGAATATTTAAAAACAAAAATTTGTTATTGAGACTTATTGTTGTCTTTTTAATGACATCTCTGGATTATAAAATATCAAGTTAATCCACAACTTTGATTCAATCGAGAGTGATTCAATACAATAAATTGAATACAGAGGATAGCCTAGAAAAAACATACAAAGTATGATTCATTCAACGCCGATTCGACTTGACAACAAAATATATACAAATAAAATTACTCATCATTACCGCATCACAGTTTTGGATTTAATTTTGTTGCTAAGTAAAATTTTAAATTTTTAATTGCTTCTTCGTTTCGAAAAGTAACATTGACTAATCGGTGAGGCGTGCTTTAAAGTTAAGATATTGGATAAATGAGTTTTAATTAAAGAAAATAAGTTTATTTTCTTTAGAGATAGAAGGTATATCTTCGTTTCTTATTGATCGGATTGGAGAATAAAAAAGAAAATTGGAAATAGAAGTGCTTTATTGTTTTAATGCGGTGTTTTGGATTTGAGGATTCAAAGTTTTACTGGGTGGTTAGGGTTGAAAAGGAAATACAATCAAGAAAAGGGTTGGAAAAAATAAATAAAAAACCAAGATTTGTGTAAATGTTTAGTTAGGATAATCTTTTTTTAGCCGAATTTAAGGTTTATTCCCCAGCCGGTGGAAACAAATAAAAGTTGACCAAGTTCTCTAACCTACATAATGTTTGAGAAAGTAAATAAATAAAAACTTTATTATGTGTAGGGTAATTGGATTAAAGAAAAAGTATTTTTAAGCGCATTTTTCACGAGTTATATCGCCGGAGTTTCGATTAATTTATTCTTTTTCGATTCGACTGTTTAAAATTTGCTTTTGAAATCTTAAAGACAAAAACTCAATGTTATTTCTCCATTCGACTTTTACGAACAACGGGGAGGCACTGCAGCAATATTCTATATCGTGTCTGTACAGCCAGCAGAAATTTGCCAAATTTTCCACCAAAACTACTTCTTTTTCCAAATTTTTATGTGCAAAAACTTACAGAATTCATACTTTTATAAAGCTTTCAATATTAAAAAAAAGTGTAAATGGTGTGAACAAAGTAGTGTGCTGTTTCACTACACTTAAAACGCTTTATTTTGTTCTGTACGGCGGCATCACTGAAAAAGCTTTTTTACGGGATAGACCTATGAAATACACTGCAACTAAACTGAGATGCCAGCTTCCTATCTTCCCTGTCGTACTGACAATCTTTTATGAAAAGAATTTTCTTTTGAAATTTAGTTTTGAAAAATATTTTATAAGTGTTTCTGTAATATTTTTCAATTTTATGAATAGTCGAATGCTTGTGAATTTTGCTCTCAAATATTTTTAAATGTAAGTTGTGAATATGTAGAAACGGAGTGGGCTTGCAATTTAATTCTGAAATTGTTATTTGTTTTTGATTTTTTTTTTTCCATTTTTTTATTGAGATTAAGAATCAAGTTTAAAATGTGTGGATCTTCGTGCATAAAAGGGGTTTCTGACAATGTCTCAAGGAGTGGCTTTCTTTCCAAAACTTTTCAAAAGCTCAAAATCTGATTATCAATTTAAAGTAACATTCATACTTTTGCAATGTCAAAATATCTTTAACAGACTCTGACAATGAAAATTCCAATAAAAAAAGTCCATTGAACTTCAAATTATGCATTTAAATACTTTTTTTAAAAATCACACTGGGCGGGCGCCTGCAATTAAGCGACGAAAAAATCCAAAACACCTACATATCAATTAAAACGACCAAATTAACATAATTCGAAGAATATTTATTTAAAAAAGCAAACACGTTTTTGCGTTGGTAATTCTCTGGAAGCCGAAATAATAATCCATGCTGCTGGTTAATGTTTATTCATCTTTCAAGAATTTGTCATCGAATATTATTTCACAAGAACAACTTAAATCCCTGCCAAATATGATTTCGCCATAAAGCGCTATTATGTCGCCGCCATAATAATAACAGTAAACATTTTTTTATAGCAAAGTATGATAAGCCATTGTATGATTGCCCAAACAATTTGCCCGTAATAATTCTATGTAATTTGCTTATGTGTGTGTTTTTTTTTGTTCTTTCTATTTTTATAGCTCTTTTGGCTCAAACTGTGTAACAACCGCATCTAATGGTCGTATTTAACGCGATTTGCTATTTATTGGTAATTTTTACCCACTTGGCTTTGATATTACACAGACAAAACGGGACACACATCGTAACTGTGTTAGCCATGCCAAGTCCTCCTCGCGCGCATTAGATTTTATAATAAAATTAGAGTCAGCTGAATGGAAGTCATATGTAATGAAATACAGGGTGTGTTTGAGTGTGAGTACTTTTATGGTAGAAAAAAATTAAATCAAAGAAAGAGTTGTTTTTTTGTTGAAGTCAGATGGGCTTTAAAAAAAAGAAAATTAAGAAAATCTTAATGAAATTCATGATCAAAAAACATCTTTTTTTTACTAAATCGTACAATTTTAATAAAAACATGTTCTACTGTCGTTGAAATGAGAAATTCTGTTTAAAAATAAGTAAAATTTTGGCCAGAATTTTTTTTACAAAACATTAAAAAAAACTTCAAGGATAAGTTATTTTTTTTTTGAGAACCCTAACACCCTGTATGTAAGCTTCGGTTGCTTTTCTCGATGCCAAGCGCTTATCGTTCAAATTTAATTGAGCGACAAAGAGTCAAAAACGTTGTTATTTGCATAAAAATATCATAATCAGCTGGTACGATGGGGGTGGTGTATTTGTTTTCTTCTCATTCCAACAGTTAGAGTGAGGTGTGCTAGCAGCAATTGACACAGAAATTTCAGCTCACTGAATAAAGCTTATTCGAGATTTTTTGTTTTATTTATGTTTAAATTCCCCAAAAAAAAATTCAAAGCGTTTGGCAACGATTGCTGCTTAATGGTCGTTTCGATTCAATAGTCGACGACTCCTTTGGGTGCAACTGACGACAACGACAGAGACGGACTCAACTCAGCCAAATACTTGTGTGTGGGAAGTGGTTCCAAAAAGACACATTTGCGTGTAAAAATTAATGATATTCGACAGAATGAAGAAAGCGACAAATCGAAATAAAATCAATTAATGTCGACCGACGTATGTTAATTGCTCAAGGAACACTAATTTATTTTTTCCGATTCGTGATTAGTATTTTTTTTCTTTTCTTTTTTTTTGAAGATTTTTATAAATGTGATTTACGAAGAAGAAAAAAAAAACAGAAACCGACCGGTTAGACTGGGGCGCGTGGAACTAGAATAACTTATTTGTTTCTTTTCTGAATTAATTTATTTAATTTTTAGCATCGATATGTGTCACAATAAAGTGGATAATGTTGTTTATGTGAATAAAACACTTTCTTCGATTTTATTGCTAGAATAATAAAAAAAAAACTAATTAAAAATAGAATAACCAAAAAGATTATTTTTAGAATGAATTTAAATGCTTTCGAATGGTGTGATTAAAAAATATCCCACTTTGTCCGCATTTTTTGAAGTAAAAGGTTTTAGAAAATTTCGTCAAAATTGGTTAGTTTTTTTTTTACCTATCTAAATGGAAGCTACTAATTTTAAGACAAGGCCAAGTAATAAAGCATCAATTTCAAGTCGATTCGAACCAATTAGACCTTTCAATAGTGAGAGGGTAAGCATCCCGTATTTTTTCGATCGGATATAAGTTGAAGGTTTAGATATAACCATGCAGGAGATGTTAAACAAGCCATTAGCGACATGTTTCGGAAGAGATTTTTTGAAGATGCCATTGTGAATATATTTAAGATTTCATGTAAGAATTTAACTACCTTTAAATGAATTTGTTAGGAAATTTTGTTAAATAAAACAAAAGCGTTGTGGCCTTAAACCTTTTAAAAAGAAGTAATCGGTTTTGTAAGAAGGCCTTCAATATTGAAACAACTTTAAAGCTTTCTAGTTTTATTGCCTTTTGATTTCACATGAAGATAGCTTTAGTTTTCTGACCTTGTCAAAATACAAGAATAGTAGTTTTACCATATCAATAGTGAACAGTAATAAATATATACATGCTACCGTGTCAGAATATCCCACTCGATATTGATATTTCAAAAACGAGACTTTTTTTCCATAAAACATTTTTAAAATGAAGATTTGGAAAAAAATCTATTTAAACTAAGTAAAATCGTTCTTCTCACCTCAAAACAAATTATTAAACTCGGTGATTCTGAAACAACAAAAGAGAAACAAAAATTAGGTTTGAATCATCTTATATCTTTTGTTTTATTAATTACTTTTTTTTTAACATTAACTTTAATAAAAAAATACGGTTGAACATTATTCTTTCCCAAATTTAAATAAAAATTAAGCTATCACACAAAATTTCAAAAAACAAAAAAAAAACAGAAACAGAAACAAATATCAAGATATTCATCTACATAACCGATAGAAAATTTATTGAGAAAATTTTTGTCCTTGTGTTTTTTTATTTAAATTTTATTTTGCAAAAAAAAAATACAAATGCCCTGAGGATAAACGCGATGTAATTTCTTTTCCTTCCTTTTTTTTCACTAAAAAATAGCAAAAGAAAATAAATTGGCCCGAAAAAATTTGTTGACGACAGTTTGTCTAATAGAAAAACGATTGACGACCAAGGATTATTTAATTATAGTGTCGTTGGTTATGTCGTTGAGGCTAAAATAAATTAAAACCAAAAAAAAAAAACTAATAAATAAACACGACACAGAATATTGTACAGATAACACAGTGGAAAGCGTGTGGTTAAAGTCTGGCAAAAAAAATATGTAAATTTTGTAAATTAAGTATAATAATTCACTCTAAACAAATTTCAATTTATTCATCCTGATCTACGACCGATTTTTATAATTATGTTTGCCATTTTAAGAAATCATTTTTTTATTTTATTTTTTAAATATTTTTTTCTCCTATTGTAACTATTGGTAACTGTGAATAGAGTTTTTTTAATTTTATTCAAAGCTATCTGTGGATAGCAGTATTTTTTTTGGCAAAGCTATCCGCAGTGCAGTAGGATTGTACACACACTACAAATACAAGATCCCACTACTGATAAGAACAGAAGGTTAATTTCTGCTGCGGATAGATACCATATTTTGTTGTTAATTATCTATTTTCTTTGTCACATAATTGAATTCTGTACCATTCCGCTCTCCCTGTTACTGTTGTTTTGTTTGTAGATCAATTATTTGACAGCTAGATTGTCATGACTGTCAAATTTGAAATATAAAAACCAGACTGCTGAGGATGCGTTTTTTTTTTTTTTTTTTTTTTGTGAAATCCTACTTCACTACAGATAGCTTTTCTACGGCTATTGTGAAGATTACGTCTACAATTTCATTCGCCAACTCTGATTTACCAATTTATACCGAATTTCAATGAAATGTTGTTCCACTGTTGAAGAACCAAGAGTAAACTATGGCAAGTGCAATATCTGTCGGGATGTGCTGTGAGATAAATTGTGAACACAAAACTATAAAATTAGAGTATAAAAGTGGACGACAGACGAGTCGAACATTTGTTTTCTTTCAAAAAAATTGCTGTGTTTTGGTGTATTGTATGGAAAATATCCAAAGATAATAATTAAAGTAAAAATTGAATTAGCGAAACGAAAAGCAAAATGAAATATGTACATCATTTTTGGTAGTTTTCTTTGGCGAGGAAAAAAAATGTAATTAGGAACAGCTGTTGAGCAGCAAATGAAGGTGTTTTGTTATTCTTGGCATTCAATTTAGATATAAACAGACACTAGATAATCATATATTTTTTCGAATCAATCATAAATTGATTTTAAAATTTAGAGCAAGCTTTTATAAGATCAATAGTTTTTTTTTAGTTTTGGCACCAGTTTTTGGGTTGCCGATTTGGATATTTTTAATTGTAAAAGAAGGCACATCACTCTGTATGGATTAAAAGGTAACGAATTTTGTAAATTATATAAAAGTGCGATATTTTTTGCCAAAAATGCTTGGGTCTTGAGTTTTTTTCCTCGTAATAAATAAATAAATGACAGCTCCTTAAGGAGCCAAGGCCTACTTACTTATACTCTCAACCAACCCTGTGTGTGTGTTGTTAATCTGCAAGAATGGAAAGGACCTACAGTTTACCGCCGAGTCCGGACGGCTATATGAGATGCACTTTTGCGAGACAAATTTTACTCTTGGAGATTTTGTCAGTTCCTCCCAAGAGCCAGTAACCCAGAAAAGAAGGTGGCTATGAGCCGGATTCGAACCCAGGCTCATTCCCTTAGCACTCCGACACACTAACCACTAAGCCACGGGGCACTGTTAATCGTAATAAGAATGTTAAAGAAAAAAATTTTGTTGGTCCAATTAAACAATGCTTAATAACAGCTTCAGCTTTAAACTTCTTCTATCCTTGTCTTAAACTCAAATTTAAAAAATAAAAAAAATTAAAAAGTTACCAACAACCTTTGAAGTTTTACTTTTTTATTCCAATGTCCTGTAGCAAATTTAACTCCATTAACCTTCTATTTTGTTCTCCTAAGCATAGTAAAAAAAGTTGCTAAACTGTTAAAACTATAACAAGGCTTAGAACCTTACTTGACTCAAACAACTAACTAAGCTATTTTCCAGTCTTTAAACAAAAAAAAATATATTAATTACTCAAAGGTAAACCCCAAATGACTCCCACTGGTATAATTACATCAACTAGTCTTCTCAAATAATTGAACAAAAAAAAACTTTCGCCTACATTTTTTGTTTCTTCTGACAGCCTACACTTTCCTTGCCAACGATTGACTAAATTACTAACATTAAACGATACAAAGAGAACTTTTCCCCAGAGCCATTGGCATTTAATTAAAAAAAGAAGAAAAAACCTTCCTCCGACTGGGAGAAAAAAAAAATTAAAAATGATAAAGGACTCTCGGTAACATAAGGACATTAATTAAATTATTCTAATATCGAAGGTAAATCTCTCAAGGAATTTTGTTTTTCATCTTTTTTACTCAAGAAAAAATTGCAGTTTTATTTAATTTTTTTTTTTTTTGTTAAAAAAGAAACCTTTTGCTGCTTCTTTCTGTCTCCGGAGAAAATTCTTGCGGCAAAAGTTTTTATTATTCAATTTTTTTGTAAAAAAAAATTAATATTAAAAAAGTATATACTTGAAGGATAAACAGGAGAGAATACCTATAAAAATGCTTAAGGTGTTGTATAAACGCAAAGTGAAAGTTTTCGCGCTCATTAAAAGTTGTGTTGTCTTTGCATCATCACGCCGCGCCGCGCGAAGATATATACAAAGAAGAATGTCCTTTTTGGTTTTGTAAGGATGTTTTGATGGAGTTGTTCTTCAAAGACTTGGCTTTTTATTTATACGATTTTTCTTTTTTGGGTTGAAAGAAAATTCGGAAAATAAATCAATGTTCAATGGCAAGGAAAAGCAATCGGTTTTTATTTGTTAAAGGAGATGAATGGCAAAATAAAAATATAATTGTTCGGGAATGATAAAGTAGTTGCGTATATTTGTATGTATTTACAATAAATCGAAATCAATTTCCAGTAAATATATATTTTTTTTTGTGTGGTCCAGGAAATTAATATTCCTTTGCATCCTGTATTGTGATTCCGGTTACTGGTGCGTAATAAAGCACAAAGTGAAATTACTTTTTGCAATCAATGGATATGAATCGATTTGGTTTTGCAATTATTATTTTTGCGGACAAATATTTAGTTGTCATTTGGTACTGTTTCCTGGATTGTCTGGCATATAAATTCGTTTGCAAGTAGGTAATAAAAAACATTCAACATTCAGTATTTGAATTTTTTAAGGTTAAATGTTGGTTACAATATTATTTATGTTGCAATAAAATCTTTAAACCTTGAAAGGATTAAATAAAATTATTGCTTTGGAGTTTGGTTGTTTTATTTTCAATCTTGGTCTTCTAAACTTACAAAGAAATGACAGATACGTCGTTTCTTTATTAGGCATACCATAGATTTTCTTGATATCGATAAAAGCGCCAACTATCGAATCAACCAAATCTTTAAGCCATTTCTGCATGTATAAATATATTTACTAGTGATCTGCCCTGCTTTGTATTGGTAGCACTAATTGTGAATTGGTCATGTGACGAAATAAGTAAAGGGTGTTATTTTGGAAGTATAGAACTTCCGGCAGGGATAACTGTCAAAGTAGCTGTCATTTATACTAATGAAGTTTGTTTGTCTTTTTTTTAGTATACTTTGGCAAATCACCATGCAGAGACCTACACCAGTACACAAATCGTTTCCCAAACTGATAGAGCACTTTGTCAAGTTTACGGTGCGCCGCATAATCATCCATCTAACCAGCTAGTAATACGCAATACTATGGATCACTTCATGACCCCGCATTCCGACGTCGTTGTCAGTAGCTTGGTCTCTGCCCGTCCAGTACGTGGACAATTTTGGGGAAAGATTTTGGCCTATGTATACAAATAAGATCCAACTGGTGCAAGAATTACAACCATCAATATTTGTCTCGTGTGTTCGGTGAATTGGCTGAGAATCAACTGGAAGTCGAAACAGATTTTTATCGTCAAATAATTTTTAGCGATGAGGCTCATTTAACGGGTGATTTTTTTGAGGTTAGGATTTTCATGCATTAGTATTTGACAGATCACGCGGGATTTCAGACATGGTGTCAAAGAGAAAGATGCTCAGTATGCTTTGACATTTCATCATAAATAGACTTACTAACGAGCAACGCTTGCAAATCATTGAATTTTATTACCAAAATCAGTGCCCTAGAAAAGTTGGCAGAAAATCCGCTTTTTTATCGACAGCGATGAGGCTCATTTCTGGTTGAATGGCTACGTAAATAAGCAAAATTGCCGCATTTGGAGTGAAGAGCAACCAGAAGCCGTTCAAGAACTGCCCATGCATCCCGAAAAATGCACTGTTTGGTGTGGTTTGTACGCTGGTGGAATCATTGGACCGTATTTTTTCAAAGATGCTGTTGGACGCAACGTTACGGTGAATGAACCGAACACTGATTTTGGTAATAAAATTCAATGATTTGCAAGCGTTGCTCGTTAGTAAGTCTATTTATGATGAAATGTCAAAGCATACTGAGCATCTTTCTCTTTGACACCATGTCTGAAATCCCGCGTGATCTGTCAAATACTAATGCATGAAAATCCTAACCTCAAAAAAATCACCCGTTATATGGCTTAACGGTTATGTAAACAAACTGAATTGTCGTTTTGGGGTGAGCACAATCCAATAATGAAGCGTTAGGCGTTATCGGCCCATTTGTCTTTAAATCCGAAACCGGTGCCAACATTACCGTGAATGGTGAACGCTACGGACAAATGATTCGTGATTTTTTTATTTCTCATGTCATCGGAAATCATTTGGAGGAGAAATTGTTCCAACAAGACATATAGCGCGTTTTTTTTTTATAATTTACACGCGGGAAAGGGGTTTGTGTGTACCCTTAAAATGTTTAAACACCGCACGAGCATTAGGGAAATGAGGAGGGATAAAAGAGGAGATACCCATGCACATTAGCTTTTAAGTTCTGCATATCAAAATGGGAGGTAAAACAGAGCCCACATTCGTATAGTGCGACTAAAGAAAGAATCTCTAAACTTAACAGTACACGTCCGAAGTTAGGCTCAAGGATAGATGGGCATTCCAGTTCGAGTATTACGGTTGAATCGTTCCAGGGGAGGAATGCAGCTGGCTATATTCTATCTAGAAAACTCAAGTGGGTTATAGAAACACCTGCCCAAAAATGGGAATTATACTCGAGTTTCGGTCGAATACATGCTTTATATACTGTAGCCAGATCAGACGGGGTGAAGAACTTCTTGCATCTTCGAAGGAAACCTAAACACCTCGCAGCATTCTTTGCGATGTCAAATATGTGGTCATTCCACCGAAAGTGGTCTGTAATACACACACCGAGAACTGAGCGGTGTTCGGTTTCTTCAATTCAAGTTCCGCTCATGGATAGTGGCATTGAAGGTATGTTTGGCTCTATATTGAGTTTAAGAAGCATTAAATTCTACGCGATTTCTTATTTCCCATTGAACAATGCTGTCAAGATCAGAATTTAATGATTTTATCATACGCTGGCGTTGCAGTTCCACATCCGAAGAACATGGATGTGAATCTGGAAACGAATATGAAGAGCTGAGAGTAATGGTCGTCAGCAAAACAATTCATTGGATTACTTGTTTCAGATAATATGTCGTTGATAAATATAAGAAAAAGTGTCGGAGACAAAACAGAGCCCTGGGGCACACCAGCATTTATTTTGTGAATATCAGATTTGAAACCGTCCAATACAACTTGACAACTTCACAGGATCGCTTGTTTTTGTCTGTCTGATTTTATCAGAAAAATTTTGGACTCTAAGGGAACACACCCACACACGTCGTGTATTTTTTTGCAATTTGTCCTTACGATGTGGATTCTTATTTTCCAGAACGTCTTCTTAAACCATGAACAACATTATGTGCCATTCATAGCTATAGTATTCTAATAGCAGAATTGAGCAATTTATTCGTTTCTGGCATATTTTCAACATTTCAAAAATAATTCATTCAGAAAATGATAAACTTATGGCCAACTTGTCAAACACATCCATATAAAGATACTTTTTCACACTCTCATTGGCTTAGTCAATATTTTCGTGCGCTAAGTCACGTAGCACAAATCAGCCATAATTTGCTACACATCAGTGTCAACATTTAAACATTTTGCAAAGATTCATTTTTTTTTTCAATCACTTCGAACAAGTTGCCAAACAAAAATATTAAATAAATTCCCATATTTGCCTCACAGCCACAGCAACAGGGGATTTTAGTTCTTTGTATCGAAAGCGTTAAATAGAAATTACTCATCAAAGTGAATTTCTAAAATGTTTCGTGTCAAACGGTTGGCTGAAAAAAGAAGGTATGCGCCCAAAAGTCTGTCACTTAAGACATCCTTGAACGAGTCGAATTAAATACACCGTGACTTCTATCTATCTATACATACGCTTACCCCATTTTTGATGTTCTGATGAAATAGTTACTTAATGGCAATGCTACGTTCCCCTGTTTAAACTGACGCATTTGCTGAGATGCATTTCAAGCCTTTGCCGATTCAACTATACACTTATACAAGACTCATAAACGCTAACGACTTCCGTCCGAAAATAGAATCAGGAAATCGAAACACACACAAATTCTAGCACGAATTAAGAGTGAATTTAACAACCTTGGCATTGGCCAAGGTATAATTAAAATAAAATTAAATAAATTAAATTAAGACTCAAAAACTGTTACACAAACAGAATTTTCAAAAAAAAAAAAAAACCAAATTACTCGTACATATCTCAAAATAATCACTCGAAAGATGACGTGAGTTTTTGGGCAGGGATAAAACGAGTGATTTTTACATTTGACCTTGACCATGAAAAATGCACAGAAAATAACTTGAAAAGAAAAAAAGAACCGAAAAAGAAAATGAAACTACAAAAATGTTTGGCTTTACATTCTAAAAAAAAAAAAAAATACTCCTGACATGATGTAGAGAAGATGATGATGATGATGATGCATCAGGAGGCATTTGGCAACCGCTTTAGAAGAAACGCGGAAAAATTTCGTTTTCTGTTCGTTTTTTGACCAAAAGAAGTGTTCCTGGCATTTGGCCCAAAAATATACGGCAGGAGATAGCAACTCTATGATGTTGCTTTTTATTTTTGTTGCCACTGTTTTGGATACATGTTGTTGCTAGCTGATGCAAGGCGTAGATTTTATTTATGATTTATGATGAAGGTTGCAATTTGCTTTGTTTTTTTGTTTTCGTTTATTTTTTCCCCCATTTTTCAAAAAAACTAATTTTAAGGAAATTCGAATTTAATATCCTTTTTCACACTGATAGAGCAAGATTGAGTGAAATTAAGACAAGGTTTTGGCTGGTTTTTTGACAGAGACAAATTTGGTGAAAATATACGTATGTCGTCTGTCATTTTCTTTTAGTCCATTGACGGTCGTTTTATTTTTAGAGTTTCTTTGAAGAAGTTTTTTGCTAGGTTAAGATGTGAAAACAAAAAAGACGAGTTTTTCGGTATTTTAATTTACACTTTTTTTTTTTATAATTAACGCGCGCACAAGGGATTATGTGTTTCTCTTTTAATGTAGAACACACTGCGCGGGCATTACGAATATAGGGAGAGGAGAGATAGGAGGTGCCGATTAACATTGGTTTTGAATGTTAGCAGATCAAAATGGCAAGGGAAAATCCCGCCGGGTAAACTATTCCAAATTCGTGTTGTTCGGCTAAAAAAAGAATCCCTATATTTCACGGTACGTCCGAAATTGGGCTCCAGGGTGAACTGATGAGCATTCCTTGCGAGACAAGTATTACGGGAGAAACTTTTAAGGGGAGGAATGCAACTGGCTACTTCGAGTGAACATTTTTTGTAAAAGAAACGATAAAATAAGGAAAGACATGAAACATTGCGCCGGTGTTCGAGTGGGGCAATTGTTTCAGCGGCAGTTCTATTTCCTATCAATCTTAACGCTCGATTTTGTATTCTATCAAGCAGGTGAAGCGATGTTTGCGAAGCACCTGCCCAGAGGTGGGAGTTATACTCGAGTTTAGGGCGTATAAACGCTTTATAAATTGTAGCCAGATCAGATGGGGAAAAATACTTCTTGGATGAGAAAGAATGAAAGAAATTGATTGAAACATTTTTAAGAGGAGGCATCCTAATAACAGTCATCCTAATCAAGTCTTGACACAACTCTGATTGGCTTTCAACGATTTACGGTCAGACACAAGCCCTACGGTGAATATTATTAATGCTTAAAACCAACTACCAAGGGGTATCGCTTAGTTGGCTTTTAGCAGGATTTTAGAGGTCAGCGTATTTCTGGCAGTTTACTTGACGAATTTAGACTTCTTATAATGCTGCTTGGGTCTCACACTTTATTTTGGTCTTGTTTTGATTCGTTTCAACAAATATTCGATTAAAAACAATTAATCCATTATTTTTAATGCTCCCGACGCACAGTCTTGCGAGCCCTTACAAATGGTTGTCAAAAATAATGTACTCAGATTATTTGAAATATTGTTCTGTTTTTTGTGTTTAAATAAAATATTATTTCAAAAGAAATATTATTATAACAAAAAACTTTATTTGTAGAGTTTTTTTTTAGTATATTTAATATTTTTTTTTTTTTTTTGAAAATGTATAATAATGTATTATGACGTTGTTTCCAAATACTCCATTATGTCATCTTCTATTAATTTTTGTTCTAATTTTCTCATTTTGTTCCGAATAGCTGATATCAGAGGATCCAATGTTAAAAGCATCATATTCATTAGATCCGCGTGGGTATTGCTTCTGGAAGATTTTCGAGTATGATGTTCCCTTAACTTTCTTGAGTCTTTATGTCTACCTTCTAAAGCATCTTCAGATAGTTGACCAATGGGCAACGAGAAGGAATCTATCACATCCGGTCCGTGAATTAAAACTTTATGAATTGACATAGGCATGTAATACCATGAATATAAGCTAAAATATAACATTTTAGTCTCGTTAACTAAATCTCTGAATTTCACCAAGTTAATTTTCAAACTACTGGACGATATTCTATTGATCATTGAGAATTTTACAATCAAATCCTCGTCTAATCCTGTAATGTGAGCACTAAGTTTCGACTGCCGAAAGAATGTACGTGCCGTGTTTCCGTCATTTGTCGACCCATAGCCGGGCTTTGGTTTATCGACAATGAGGCCCATTTTGTCTTTAAACTCTTTTTGAATTCTTTTTTTTTGTTTTCATTAAATATTTCTTTATTAGAGGGGCCACGTACCTGCCAACACTTCAAGGGCATCCTATAAGCAATATGTAGCAAGCATTCGAAACTTCTAATCCAGTTGTGTAAAGTGGATAAGCCATACTTATATGTACTTGTATTATAATTTGTTCATTTGTTTTGGTGTTGCACCACATATGTCACATGTTTGAGTCGAATTGACTTCAGTAACAGTGTTACATATGCTTCCATCGATCATGGTAAAAATCATTTCAAAACTAACGTTTACGAAACCAGCAGAATCTGTCAAAAGCAAAACAACTGTATCTAAATTATCTATAAGAGCTGTCACCCTACGTAGTTCATTTTTAACCACATCTTTTTATTCTTTAATAAACCTCAAATGAATAGGTCGACAAAAAAAAGTAGACGAAGGTGTATTGTTTCTCCATTTTACTAACTCGGTATTAGGCTCGACCAGTTGTAGAGGGACTAAGGCAGTTATAAACAAAATCTCATCGGGTAGACTCGAATCTGCAAATTTTTGTTTATAATTACTATGACCTGGGGATCCATCGAAACCCCATTTACAAATAAGCTTCAATGACGAAAATGAACTGATTGCACCAGGTTCAACAGATTTTATTATAGAAGAAGCAGTTTTATTTAAAAGTTCCTGCAAGTTTACTTCTGACCCTGTTTCGTCTGAAGTAATGTCTTGAGGTAGCAATTCGTTTCTCTTTTTTGTCATTGAATAATAGCTCGGTAATGTATCAGGGTGTAAGTTATTGATAACTTTTCTTAAACGTTCATATTTTCTATACGACAAATCCAGGTCAGTATATAAGGCTAAAGCTTCTAAAGGTGACATGCATTTTTTGTCTTGTCTACCTTTGTTTCATACAGAAGCAGCGAATTCTAACTCACATGGAGCTCTGTTTTGGAGTAAATCTGCTACTCTTCGCCTTTTTGAAGCACGGTTGAGATCCTCAAAATTGTTGCTGGGTCTTCCTCTCTTGGACCTATCTGAAGACACTGCAAGTTCAATGGCATTAATGTAGCTTAAAACATTTTCATTCAACTTGAAAATATTGTTCAAATAAACGGAATGTTTGTTTTAAAAGCTTTTTTAGATCTGCAACATGACCTCCAATAATTAGATATCCTCAACCTTAACAGCTCCACTGACTTCTTTGTACTTAATATATCATCAGGAGCATTTTGCAGTTGAAATATGTTTAAAACGTATTTAAAAACTAATTCGGTTTTGTGTTTAGGATTCGCTTCAAGCCATTTTTCAAAAAAAAACTTCATTTTTGAGTTGTAGACCAGCTGTAATTAAAAATTATTACTCAACAACCAGCTGACGAAAGCAGATTAAACTTTGTACACATCAAACTAAGACTGATAGCAAGATAATAAATAAAAAATTAGCGATGTGATATGATGTGTTTTTTACAAAACGAAGTTGAAAGCTGGATTTAACTGTTTTTTTTTTTTAATAAATGTTAAAAATATGTATTGCTTACCCATTATTTTTTCCCTTTTAATAAACTAACGTGAACTTACTTGAAGCAAAAAAAACATTAATTTGGATAAATGTTGACCAAACGTCAAATATAAGCTCTCCCAAGTTTAGCATAAATCCGTTAGAGTTTTCTCATGCTTTGATGTACTCATGTTGCGGAGCTAATTGCTTTCATATAAATAAATGTATATCAATAATATTACCGTTTTGAGATGAGTTGACACTTTATCAATATGCTCTCATACCAAAAATGTACATAACAAATTTTTTTTTTTTTTTTTATTTTTTATAAAGGGGCCAAACACTGTGCGACGCTTCGTTGGGTATTTTCCAACTTCTTCAGGAAGTTGGAAAATACATATCCAATACAATCACATTATTATTGGCTTATGTTTTTTGTTCTTTAAAATTTAGTTTTAAAAATTGCACTTTTTTAATTTTATAAAATTTTAATAAATAAACAATACAACTTTTTAGACGAAACAAAAAACTAAATTTACTACTATCACAGACTATTTTTAATCTTTCTATAATGATTAAAAATAGTCTATTTAGTTCGTTTAGTTGGCTCTTAAGAGCGATTAAGAGTTTTAAAGAAAACTTTGTGCCCCGTGCATTTTGATAAGTGTGCCGGACTACAATGACGAAGGGTCCGGGTTCGATTTCCCGCCAGAGTCATCTTGTTTTTGTCGGTAATTGCATCACTGTAAATGCACAGGAATGTTTGAGAGTATAGGACACTATACTCCATCTACTAAATATCGTCAGTCGTCAGCACAGTAAAGATAGGACGTTCACCTTTCACTCTGTCTGCAGTAAAATCCTGTTAAACTGTGAGAGAGCGCAAATATTACAGGGTTTCCGTAGTGCACATTATAGATCATTGTATTTAAAAAGCTTTAAAAAAGCACCAATTGTAAAAGCTCTTTAAAAATATCTAAAGAAAAATCCACGATGATTTGCATTAGCGTAGCTCTAAAATGATGTGCTTGTTTTCAATACACACCAATAATTCGTATGTTAATTAGTGGTTGGGTTTTTATTTGAGAGAGTAAAACAACCAAATGGCATAACTTGCAAAAATAAAGCTTTCCCATAAGGCCTGCAATAACAATAACCATTATTGTCTCCTTAAGGAGCTTTCGGGCCAAAAAAATATTTAATTTACTTGAGAAAGTAAAGTATTGATAATCTTAATGGAAAGAACGAGTAAAGATTTGGTTGCAGAGTATTGCGTAGGTCTATCGCATAAAAAAGCTCTTGCCGCGATGCCGTTGTGCGCAAAATAAATCGTTTCAAGTTTAGTGAAACATAACCTGACATTACATGACATATGTATCTTTTTTTGACACACTTAAGATTTTTTTAATACTTAAAGCTTTATAAAAGCATCAATTTTGGAAGTTCTTGCACCATTACTATAGAAAAAGGAGTAGCTGTAGTATAAAATTCGCCACGTTTATTTTAATTTTGTTTTAATACTATTTTTGTAAACACGTTTAGAGCCATCAGTGTGCGTAAACTCAGCTGTGCGCCAGGCAGGTTGTAGTGAGATCTTTGTTTTTTTATTTTTATCGGAAAATCATGTTCGGGTAAACATTTCTTTCAGCAGGTTTCTTTGATTTGAATTTAGTGCGCGCTGATAGTTTTTAAAAAGCTCTCCAAAAGGCCTTTACTGACCATCTTTTATGAACAAACTTAAACCGATCTGCCAATATAAAACTATATTTTAACTTTTTTTAATTTTAGAGTTAAGAAACATGCTAAAAAAATTTCTAACAAAACGTGCGTTAAGTTTAGTCACATAAAAACTTATGAAAAAAAGTTCTTGGTTTTGGAAAAAGCGGGAGAATATCATGTCTTTGATATATTCAATAGATTTTCAACTTGTCGTTTATGTTTTCCCATGGATTTTCTAAGATTTCTTTTCATTGAAATACTGCCAACAGTAAATACCATCTTTAAAATTTACAATTCTGACAGAGAAGCTCTAGGATATATTAATATGTAAATTGCTTAAGACTGGTTATTCGACACTGTTTATAAAATGTTAACGTAGGACTAAGTTGATTTACTCATTCTACCATCAAAAAGGTATACAATTTTCCAATGTCTCTTTAAAGAATGCACCTTTTTTAGCCGAACAACACGAATTTGGAAATGCTATTTTGATCTGCAAGCATTCAAAACCAATGTTAATCGACACCTCCTATCCTTCCCCTCGCTATCTTCCTAATGCCCGCGAAGTGTGCTCTACAGTAAAAGGAAAACAAATAGTCCTTTGTGCGCGCGTTAATTCTATAAAAAAAAAAACTTCAAATCTTAGGGACACCCGCAAAGAACGCTATCGTGCAGACACAGGGTGTTATTAATTTTTATTTGATGTTTTTCATCATAACCCCCTTTCGTTTTCAATCGACAAATATTTGAACTCACTTTGGGTTTTCTCCAGAGCCGGACCGTTATAAAGTTGAGCTTACATTACGGTGTGGGTGAAACCACTCACTATTGTTATTTTTTTTTTACTTTTTTTTTTTTAATGGGAACCTTTGGCCTGACCTCCATTTGAATTTTCAATGCCGAAAATCTTAATTTGATTCCCTAAGTCAAATGGTTTTTCATTTGGCTATCATTTATTATTCACGCAACCACTTTTTGGTCGTTGATCATAATGGATGGAGTGAAGTCTATGATTTACGGGAGCCACTGATTCAAGAGTATTGTTGGTATACGAAACAACTTCATCTAGTCAAGAGGGTTATCCGTCATCGGGAGAATATCCTTGACAATGTATTTATGCGGGCCTAGCAGTGCGTGACTTAATGTGTGTGTCTGCGCTTTTGGAACTTTTTTTGGGGTTTTCTTCTGTGTTTGTATAATGAAAAAGGAATTAAGCAATCATTTATCAGTTGTTGTGGCCGCTTGTCAGAACTCAGAATTTATGTTATATATAGTATAGTAGTTGTCATTTACGCAAGCATGATTTGTTATACTAGCGTGACTGACATTGGCTGTTGAAGAGAGTTTTTGTTTTTTTTTTTTTTTTTTGGGGGGGGGTTTGTTGGATGACGACAAAATCCAAATAATGATATTTAGAACGTATAATGGCGATGGTAATTATTTTTTTTTTCTTTTTTGAAACTTAATGGGATGGTATAATGTCTGACAAATTAGACAAGGCTGTGCATTGTTGAAGTAGTCGACCTTGAGACTTGAGTTTTTTTTTCTATTATTTTATGACTCAGAGGAGATTTTTATGAAGTAATTTTCCTTGAATAGACGTTGTTAATTGAGTGCTGGAAAAGCCACCCAAAAAAGTTACAATTCTGGGTGGCACAATGTCTTGAAATTATACGATGAGTTTTGAAAAGAATTTAAGTAGTTTTAGGTAAAATAAAAATGTGCAATTTATCGGTACGTAGGATTTCTACTTAGAAAATTACGGATTTTGAAAAAGTTTTGGTACACAGATTTTTGTTTTGTTTTTTTTTTTTTTTTTTTTTAAGAATTTGAATGATCCTTATGGTTAACTCTATATTTAAATAACAAAAAAATGTCTACATTTAATTGAAAAACAAAGAAATCATCCATTTGAATTATTTAGTATCCTCTTAAAATTTAACTCCATTTCCACAAGTCTCAAGAGAAACTTCAAAGTCACAGGATCTTAAGTACATAATTACCAATGTTAAAAATACTTCATAAATAATTTCCCTCCTTTGTCTCAGTCTATTTTTTTTTTGTTTTCATTGTTTTCGAGTTAAATAAATATACTTAATTCTTCAGGAAATAAGGACTCTAAAGAAAATAATAAATATGCACCTACTTCAGAATTTCTTTTTGCAAAAAAGTAAAGCCCTTGGAAACAATGTGTCTACCAACCAGAGAGCTCTATTATTCTCACTTACAAGTTTGTTTCAAACAAACAGAACTAAAACAGGGCTAAAAACTGAAGAAACAAAAAAAAAACTGAAATTGAAACAAAAGAATAAGAAACTCCATATGCAAATGAGAAATAAATGAAAAGGACTACTCTCTCTCTCTCTCTCTCTCTGTATCCTTTTTCTTCTTTCTTCTTTATCTATATACAAATAACAACGAAACTAATTTAAATTTAGAAAATAAAAAACAAAACAAAAAAAACAGAGACAAAAACTTTCAAATAAGCATTTTGCAGAATTAAAAAAGACTCCGCAGGACGAAATCAACGATATGAAAGAAGAACCAGGAAAAGGGAAAAACTCTTATCCGAGAAAAATAAAATAAGAATTCCATTCCACAAAGTGATAATTGCTGTTGACTTCGTCGAGACTTTTCATCATCATATAAACAAGCCCAATGTCTTTCTTTCGTGTCGGGTGTCGTGTGCCGGGAAACCTGGGGAAACGTAAGACTTTTCCTATTGAAAATTGCCAACACGAGCGAATATTTTATTATTTTCACATAATCCATGTTGCCTGCATATTTTTTTTTTTTTTTTGTACACTTTTCCAAGATTCTTAGACAAAGATCCAGCATCAAACTTTCATCATCATCGATTGGAGTGAGAAGTTCCTTTTTTTTTGTTAAATAATCATCATTATCTACACATTGCGTATTTAGTAGGCTTATACTTCAAAAAAATGAAGCAAGATTGCAGGATACGAAAAAGGAGGACCAAGGAAGGGTGGGAGTGGGAGATAGATTTATTTATACCTTCCAGTACCCACGAGGGACTAAAAGACAAAGTGTATATAAATTCCTATGAGTTTTCCATATCAACATCCCCATCGCCACCCACGTGATGGAAGGGAACTAAAAGGATGATGGGATGGAACTTTTGTTAAAGAAGAGAAGCAAATCGTGGTGAGGTATAACACTTTCAGATGAACACAGAGGAATGGGTTAGAGAAGCTTTGTGTGCTGATGCCGCCAGTTAATTATGGCAGCATTAAGTGTTAAGTGATTGAATTCGACTTAAGCAATTCAATGTTCATTATGAATAAACATATAAAATGTGCGATACAAAGGCATCGTTTAGGGTGAGTTAAGAATGAAAAGGTGAGGCAGGTTGGTAAGAGGGGACGGCTTTAAAATAATGCCTATCATATGTTAATTTCTAAAGAGAATGTTCATTACAATGGGTTGACTTGGCATATGTATGTACGTTTATGACGAGAATCTATTTAATTTCGGATGAAGGATTAGGAATACTTTAGAATCAAAGTGTGCGAATATTTATTAAGAAAAGTTACAAGATATGTCAAAAGTAGAATGTGTCTGAACAAAATTGGTTATGTTATAAGAATTACTCTAGCTTGTTCAATAAAAATTGTTCGTACAGGGCTTATGGCCGAGCTTTTTTCCAAAACAGTGGCGCCTGTATATATTATCACGACACTGAATTGAGAAAACTTCCAATGAAAAAGATACAAAGCCACTGACAAACGTACACGAATTGTTCGTTTCTCCTAAAAAAAATCAGCATTGATGGAATAATGAATAAATAAATGATTGATCGCTGTGTGAATTGAAAAAGTACATATTCCACCAACAGAGTTACCTTTGCCAATTGAAAACAATATTATAAAGCTTTTTCGTTGATTTGTATGATAGTGCTTTCGGTTTTGAAGCTTTTGAGAACAAATTTAGTAGTGTGAGAGGGTAGGTGTTATCGATTGTCGTAGGTGTTTGTGTATTTTTAAGTACTAATAGTTGGAAAATCCGATGAAATACAGTAAAATTTTGTTGGCTTTTGGTATTTAAATAGAAAGAAGTTATTTTCTTGAAGTTGGCAAGTGCATAACGTGATTATATTAATTCGGAAAAGTATTTTGACGTAACGTCTTTTAATAAGAGTGATATATAGTATAAATAAATATAGCGAACAAAAATTGGTTTAAATAATGTTTAAACTGTGAAGTGCTAATGTTTTTAATTAAAATTGTATTTATAATTTTTTTTTATTTAATAGTATTGTATTGTAGTGTAATCAGCATGTGGTAGCCCTACGCATATTGCTCTCTGACGATTTATAATGTTAGAGCTTTTACTTGAAACAGAAATATGAAAGTCAATGCAAGCAGACTGAGAGGCAAACGTCCTATCTTCCCTGTACTTACGATTTTTGTTGAACAAATATTCATTGTTAAGTATTGAATTTGCTCAAAACATAGTTTGATTTCGAATATATATATAAGACCTTATTCATCTTTTCAAATTTTAATAACAAATTAAATTAATTCTACACCAGAAACATTTTTGCCAATAACAATTCATATGAAAAGTGTAAACTATGTTCGTGATTAGAATAATTTACGGCCTTTTACTGCCAACAGGCTATTAGAGCTAATTTTATTACTCAAGCGACATTTTTTTTACAAACGTGTGACATACCAGCAAACACAATAAAGACAAGAAATAAACAAAAAAAAATAAAAAATGAAAAAAAAACAACGTTGATTCATTCAAATCCTGCCTCTACTATACTAATAAACTTTCACTATAAAACCTGTACTAAGCGACAATAAAAGTAGTCTGGCTCTAGGCTCATAAAAAAAAATCCGAAGCAAAAAGCAATTGAATGACGAACGAAATGACTGAGTGGAAGAAAAATCGATAACACTCTCTCAATATTGAATGAATGACAGATCCTTGCCAATGAACGAACTGAAAGTGCGGTAAGAGTTGAATGACAAACGTTATCCTTGAACTTGAACTTCAGATTTTCTCATAACCAACCACCATGACAGCAATGCCACCATCACCACCACCACCGGTGTGGTTGACATTACCATGACGTTCCTTTATTCTCCGAGATACTAAACCGCTTCTTATGGCACAAGTATTAAGTAAAAAATAAAAAAATAAAAAACACTCCCTAAGGGACGTGGTGGCCGTTGTTAGTAATTATTAAATTTCTATTTGTTTCGCTACAGAACTTCCTTTTCCATCAAACAAAAACGCAAGGGATATCTGATACATTCACGAAGAAAACCCAATCAAGGCCAGGAAGTGCTATTTCGAAAAAAGGGTTAGTTTAGTTGGTAAATGGAAAACTTTTCCCAAAAAACCGTCTGATGATTGATTTACACTTTTCAAAACATGAAAACTGATATCTGCTGATGTTGACGCGCCATCATGATGGTATCTTGCAGATGATGTGGGTCTTCTTCTGCTCCTACTGAGCCAAGTTGAAATTTAGCAAACAAAATCCGTTTGCTTTTTGTACACACAGAAAGTACTCATTCAAATGGATTTTGAATTTTCTAGTCTCTAAACTAGTAAACTGGACTTGGGGCCCTGTTTCATGTCTATTGCTTTTCCATGTACGAGGAGATTTCTGTGTTTGTTGTTTCAAAGTTTTGGTCGGTTCTTGGGGATTTTGTTTGCCTTATGACTTGCGGAGGCAACATAAATTATTGGTAAAGTTTGGGGGCAGAAAGAAAAGAAGTCATGCAAAGACATCAATATAAAGCTGTTTGACAGTTTTTGACATCTCTGGGTAGAGTAAACACAATCACTGCTGGGTATAATAGTTTTTTTGCCTGCCCCACTTTGCAAAGAAAACTTTGATACCAACTTTTTACGCACGTCATTTTTTGAGGGGTGATTTGTTGGTGTTACATTGTGTGTCACAAAGTGTTGGGCGCCATTTTAAATATATATAGTAAATTCATTAATAATTAGCACCCAAACTTTATCAGGATTTTTTATTGAGAAGAATAATATGAAAGATAATGAAGCTATGAGAGAGACAAGTCTTAATAAATTCAGTGATAAAAATGTCTGTTTATTTGTCGCTCTGGGTATGTTTATATATGGCTTTTAAGCCTAAGCTTATGAACTGACTTTTTTTTACCATTTTGTATGTCTTTCTCTAGGAAGCATTTTGATGATTTGTTTAGAGTTGTTACATCATCCATACAGTCAAATGACATTCTCAAATTTCGGAACGACATGAGCATTTTTAAGGCCACATTCTTTTGCAGGCAGATATTGATAGCTTTATTGTATTTGGCACATTAAAGTAGTACTTATCTAAGGCCGAATCGTAATTTGATTAAATTTTATTGTGAATAAAATTATGTGACTCTGTATAATTGGTACGTACGATGCAAAATATTTTATTCAAAGTCAAAGGCCTTAAAATGTGTTTTTTGGATTTTTTTAGCGAAATCGTTAGTAATATGAGAATAACTGAGACAAAAATGTAGATCCATTATG
The DNA here is from genome assembly GCA_963971375.1 of Platycheirus rosarum. Taxonomy (NCBI): domain Eukaryota; kingdom Metazoa; phylum Arthropoda; class Insecta; order Diptera; family Syrphidae; genus Platycheirus; species Platycheirus rosarum. The sequence continues at coordinate 117,741,406 of OZ020510.1, forward strand.
TATCTATAAAAAAGATCCGTTTCACTTTTTTCCCTAAGAAGATTCACCATTTCTGAGAAAAAGCGATTCTATAAATTTACTAAAGTATGAGGTAATACCTAGTACATTTGGCTCGGTTTTTCGCAGTGGGGTTACTTCACGAATCCAGTGTCACCCTCCGCCCCTTCAGACTTAGGTTAAATTAACAGGTTTTCCCTACAAAAGGTCGGGTACTTTTGTGAATGTTTGGTATGCCCTATAAATACCAAAAAAAAAATCCATGACCATGCCCTCCGCCCCCTTCACGCACAGATAAAAATGACTGAAAATCGGCACTTTTCCACTTTTTGACCTATAACTCCTTTTTGATGCATTTAAATACAAAATCACCCAATTTGGCGACTTGAAGCATGTCTTTAAAGGCAAGGTTACACCTAATTTTCGGACTAAATTGACCAGTCAAGAATTGAAGCAATCCAATATAATTTCATACGATTGGCCCTTAAGAGTATTTCATCGAATGATTCTTCTAATCTGCCAACATATGAACTGTGAATCCAGCTTCTTCAGATGCAATTTCTTCGCCAATAATTTAATATTATTTCCATTGTTAGCCTGTTTTGGGTTTAATTACAGTGGAGGACCTCACCACTCGCGTGGATTTGAATAATAACTTGTAGACATTCATAGAACAAACATTTGCATTCATGAACCTCTAACCTGTTTTTAAATTCAATAATTCATATGAACAATATATTTCACAAAGATCTTAATTTCTTCTTAAGGTTCCTCATGATCATTCACACTATTAGCAGCAGCAACTAATCAAAAATACTTCCCAGCCTTAAAAAAAAAATTATAAATACTCTTCAAAGCAGCATACAAATTTAAATACAAATACCTTTGATAGATCAAATCATAAATATAATATCTGTCATAACAGATCTTCACAATCTTCAAGATTCTCTCTCAGCTTCATAAGTCATTTTATGATCCCATAAACAAATTATATTCACTTCAAAATGACCTCATAATATGCGTGCCAAAAACGAATTAAAAAAAAATTAACACACCATAATTCGAAATAGACAAAAAAGAATCTAAGAAACACATCATCTTTTCGAATTAAGACCCCACACCATTTAAGGCAAACCGAAACCAATTAAAATTGCCACAAGATCGCCATCAATCAAATTGATTAGGTATAGAAATAAAAAAATTTCTTTCACATTAATAAAAACCAAATAAAAAAAAAAACCTAAGGAAAACTAATTCATTGGATCATTAATCTTAACCTAGTTGAGGAACGAATTCGTGTATTTTATTTGTTTAAAGCTTATAGATCACAAAAATCATTTCGAAGTTAGATACCAAAAAAAAAAAAACCTAAACAAAGAAACACTTATGCAGCAATATCATCACCAGCCCACTGTATGGTAAATTATACGCTACACAACTTTGTTAAGAGTTGAATATGCCTCTATAAGGTTGTAAAACGGTCGTTAAGACTGAAAACCTTCCGAAAATACATTTTACTATCCACTCGTCTTATCCCTGAACGCACAACTTACTAAATCAGTAATTTCTTGATTTGCATCCGAAGCACTACTATCTTCCACAGACCCGACCCCCGTATGCAAATCCGAGTTTGATACTTGAAAATTATTTTAATCCCCTCGCGAACGACACGGCAAATAATGTATTGCAATAAAAGTTACGGTTCTCGGTGTGCATCGAAATTTGAAAATCCCGCCCGCCCACTTCAATTATCGGGCGCAAACGTTTAAGCATATACGAACTGCGTTTGCGTGGGTCTCCATGTCGAGTCGACTCGAGACTCTGTCGGTAGATTTGTATTTGCTTAAAGCCCTCAGACTCGTTTGTCGGTGTAATGCATTGGCGGCACGCCTTCCTGACAACTGCGACAACGCTTAAAGACGCATCTACAAGAAGAAAAAAAAACTAAATCCAGCCGTGGAATTTGTACACATCTGTGGCTATTTTATGTCTTCTTGGAATGATGCTATATGATGGTCAGTGACTGACTATCTTTTCACCAAAGGTCAGCAAGAGGCTAGGTAAAGTTATGCAAGTTGGACAAAGATATAGCAACCATCTTTCATCGGAATGGTGTGCTACATTTTATTGAGTGGAATAACATTTTTCTGACATTTTTGTGGTTTTCCATTACAATTATTGTGGACTTGGGTTTTATATTTTTTTATTGATTGCTTTTTGTTGGCAATTTTGTTGCAAATAAAGTGGTAATTTTGGTCAGTTAATGGCAGAACTTGAGGCTCATTTGCTTTTGGGTCATTCTCATTCATGGTTAAGGTGTATTAATTTCTATCTTTTATGATCCATCGCTTATTTTTTTTTTATTTTGATAAAAAAGGGGTAAAATGTGAGTAACAGAAAAATAACTTTGTAATATCCCAACTTAAGGCATTGTTTTTATACAGGGTGGGCCAAAAGAAATCACCCTATTGGAAGATGCTCTGATTTTTGCAAATGGCCGCCAATCTGTTTTGACATTTGTGGACTAGACAGATGCAAAATACAAGTGAACAAGCCATGGAGCGATACACGAAGCGACATGAACCGATATTCTGAAGGCGGCATTCCCGGGTCGCCTCATCTCTCGTTTTGGAGATTTGCACTGGCCCGCAAGATCGCTCGATTTAACCGTTTCAGACTTTTTTGTGGTTTTTTTTTTTGAAGTCCCGTGTTTACGTGAACAAGCCTGAGACTCTGGAAGCCCTCAAGGACAACATTCGAAGTTTTCGCTGAAGTGATGAAAAATGCCATAAATCAATCAATCAATTGTGACGGCGCCCATTTGGCCGATATCATCTTCTCGACTTGACCAATACAATTCTAAAAGTTCCAATAAACATAATCAAAAAACAGAATCGAATTTTTTTCATTTAAAAAAGAGCGAGGATGACTTCTTTTGGCCCACCCTGTACCTCAGAGGAATGAGAAGAGTTTATATTTAGTAATTAAAAGCGAAAACCAACATTCATGTTTATCTTCTTTCAAACTATCCAGCTTTTTCCAAAAATATTTAAACATGAAAAAGATATTCATACCCCCCTCCCCCAAGAAATCGCGTACAAGACAAAGTTAAGTGTCGGGGGCCTCTTTATGAAAGCAATTAACTTGGCAAAATAACTTTAATTTTCATAAGTGGTTCAAACTTTTTCGCACTACTGTCTACCAACTAAACTTTTCACATTCACCCAAATGCAATCCACACTTCCTAGAACACTTGCAGTCTTTCTCCTGAATTTAGTTCCCTATTAAGTTCCCTCTATATTGTTCTTGTTGTTTATTTGCGAATCTTGGAAAAAAACCATACCGCTCTCCCGTTCAGTGTACTTTTTGTATGCTCAGCCACAAAACAGAGTCCAAACCACAGGTTTGTGTACTGCTAGCTGCTACACTTCTTACAATCTTATAGCATCATCGCGCTGCACAATTTAGAATCTTTCGAGTGCTAAGGTGCAAAAAATAAAAAGCTGTACGAAGAGAAAACCCATTAATACTTTTTGAATGGAAAGTCTTCTCATCCGACTAGAGAAAAGCGAAGATTGGATGGTAATGGTGATGGTGTTCCTCTGCTTCCTGTGGAGAAGAATTGAATTACATAATTACGCGCGAAAAATAAAAAAAACAAACCAGGCAGGGGGAAGTATAGGGAAACTAGGTACTTGAATCTCATTCTTTTCTTTTTCCGTTTTAGATTCGTTTCTTTCCGAGTTCTTGTGTTTTTTTTTTTTTTTTTGTTCTTTTATTTAATTTTTTTTTTCTGTGGCGCGGTTTCTTCTACTTCATTTGCAACAGTTCGTAGAGTAAGTAACAGCAGCGCAACACCAACAACAACAACAACAACAACAACAACAATACAAACAAAACTGCATAACATTTAAAAACAATTCGTGCCTTTTGATGCGGAAATGGAATTGTGCAGTTATAATCATCCATAATCGTGGGTTAAATTACGTAGCCTCATTTGCATAGGCACACAAATGCCAGTACCGCTATAATGACGCATAATTTTTTTACGAGCAAATTTCCGGTGAAATAATTTCAGCAATCTGCTGAAGGAACTTTGATTCACAATGAAATTCAATACGCGTGACAAACTTAGACTTACTGCTTAGAAATGCATTTTGACGAGAGCTTGAAGCGTGCCATTTCGTCTTAATTTCGGTTTCACTGGTGGAAGCACGTTTTAATAGATTTTTCGTTGATAATGATTTGATAAAGTTCTTTGGATTTTTTTTTTGGTGTGTGGCTCTCAGTTAAACTTCTTTTAAATTTATTTTAAACCCAGATTAAGTGATAATTAACATGAGGAAATCGAAGACACTATCAGTCACCTATAAAACTTAAAGACCACGAAGACAGTAAAATCTTTTCAAGGTAATCTTAGTAAGGAATCAATATAGATCAGAAAAAGTATTGGCCCTAATAGAGACCCTTGAGGTACCCTGATATTTAAAAAACTTTTCTTCGCTTCTGATATCATCAATTATAACTCTTTGATTTTCAGATGAAATAATAATTAAAAAAGGTTACCAATATCCAAATTTTAAAGAATCAAACCATCGGATGAAACTACAGCTGTAGTAAAAAAAAGAGTAAAAATTAATAACACACACACACAGGAGTGGTTCAGAGTATAAGTCACTAGGCCTTTGCAGGTTAATACGGTGCTGTCGCGCCAATACATTTATTTGTATTGTTTTTTGCTAGCGATTATAGGTACTATAATACAAGTTATGCATTCGTGCAGATTAAAAATTTTGAGATAACAATCAAACATGACATTACGATGATAGAGAAACATATTTGAGTTACTGGAAAAATTCTGTCCATCTGTCTGTCTGTCTGTCTGTACGGATGTATATTGGACTGCAGCCTAAACGGTTGGGCCAATCGTCTTCAAATTTTGAACTTAGATTATTTTCACATTCTTAAATTATTTTTTTTTAGCTCAAAAATTAACGGTACCTGTCATATAACCGTTATGTAAAAGCTTATTTTTCTCGAAAACGGCTCCAAGAATTTTTATAAAAAAAAATCAATGTACTACTATAGGTACCTCCCATAGGACCGGTTTTTTTTTCTTGGACTTTCTCGAAAACTGGAGATCCGATTACAATCAAAATTGATATTCAAGAAGATGTAACTAGCCTGAGTAATTTTGCAATAATTTTTTTTCGAAAAGTTTTTTTTTGTATTTTTAATAATTTTTTTATTTTTTTTTTTTTTGAAAAATCGATATTTTGAAAACGGGTAAATGATTTTTTTTAAATTTTGTTTTTAAATGAACGTTATTTTTGTGCTTAAGTTTGTATTCTAGAATTATTTTTTTTTTAATTTTTTAAAAAAACCGTTTTATTTAAAAACGGCTCCTACAATTTTGAAAAAAAAAATTCACACTTTTTTAAATTTCCTAAAGAAATAAAATGGCGTTTAAATTATTTCACCCAATACATTTTAACGTACTTTATTCGAAAAATCAAAATCACAAAAATCGAATAAATGCTTTGATGTTGACTTTAATTTTTTTAATTTTATTCCACAACGTGACCGCACATATGAGCAAGTACGTGCGATCCAGTCGTGCAATTTATTTATAATGAGCCCACGTAGAAGAGGTCGTTAGGGATATGGGGAAGGATGTGCAAGGAGATACCGATGCACATTTGTTTTGAAGTTCTGCAAGTCAAAATGGGAAGTAAAAACAAAGTCTTGCAAGGCATTTCACATTCGCGTGGTACGGCTAAAAAAAGAATCCCTGCATTTGACTCTTAGTCCGAAGTTCGGCTAAAGGATAAATTTACGAGTATTACGGTTGAATCGTTTCAAGGGAGGAATGCAGCTGGCTATTTCGCTAGAGCATTTTTTGTAGAAATAGCGGTAAAATAACGAGAGGAGATTGATTCCACTTTTCGGTGAGATATACCATCAAATCACCCGTGGATATATTGCCGGTCGATTTTCAAGATATTTTTTAAACTGCAAATTAATCAGCATTTCCATGACCTTGGAAAGAAGGAACGTAAGTACAATTATGGTGGATAGTTTGAGGGTGCAGAAGATTCGCCTTTTTTGGGGATAGGCTGGATAAATGCAGTTTTCCATCCACTCGGAGAGAGCAGAGGAAGGTGACAGATGGAAAAGCTTACGCAATGGTTTTGTCAACGTTGAAGAACACCTCTTCTTTGCTTAAGAATGTCAATAGACTAACTATGCCATTCAGTTATCTCCAAATAAAAAAAAAAACACAATTCTCACAGGAACTGAGGGAAGACGACGGGAAATGATATTTAAATCACCTAAGATTATTATTAAATTCTTTGATTTAATATTATTCGCATGATTCAGTCTAGCTTGGTTTACCGCATATGGAATATTCAATGTCAATTTTATCAAGCATTAAAACAACACACACAATTAGTATTTCATCAAAATCCGATTAGCGAACTGAGTTTTACCACTAGACTGACCCTTTCGATGTTGCACTTGTCGTATCGATGTAGGGCAAATAGGAAACGTATCAATCCAAAGCTGACGCTGGAATAGGTGTATCGCTCGTGTTCTGATCAACTTATGCCTGGAATATATGATCAACAGCCTTTTGATGCTGTCAACCCACACCATAGGTGAACATCAATTTTCGTCAACTCGTCAGTTAGATGAAAACTTTATTTTTGTGGTTGTAAATGCCCCTAATCTAAAAAAAAGACTCTTAGCCATGCAATCAGTGCTCACGTACTTAACAAAACTATGGCTGTCAATACGAATAAGATTCTCAAGAAAATTTTTTCCGTAGGTATGACAACTTTTCATCCCAACTGTATAATCTCCCACCCACCCATTCCATAATTTCATACCGCCGACATTTATAAGTCAAAAAGTCGTAAATCTGTAATTCAATTGTATTCCGCCAAAGAGAAACCAATGAAGAAGAATATGAAGCAAGCAATAAAAAAGCAAATATGTAAGTATTATCAACGAGAACAAAAAAAGCGAAACAACTCGCTTTCATTCCTTGAGGCGGTCTCGCAATCAACCAAATTGAACGAGCAAGGGGTGAATTATAATTTTTTTTTTATCTGTTTATTTAAAAGTCTTGCCCGAGAGACAGATTTTTTTTTTTTATTCGAGATTTTATAGTGAAATGCACTGGCAAGTTGATGTGATGTATTCATTTAAATTTAAATCACCAAATCATGAAATGGAGAAAAAATCATTGGTGCCTGCATCTATAAACCACTTGGCTAGTCACGGGTCACTGCACTTCCGAAGGACGTCCAATGACTTCTCTTATATTCGCTGGCTGCATCGTCGTGGTCGTCTTTTGATGCAATTCTACACACAGCTGGACATTGGCAGGCGAGTCAGCACAATCTTTTAAAGTCTAAGCCAACCAACCAACCAACCAACGAACCGTCATCATCGTCAAGCAAGGTCATTGATCGCTTCCAGGGATGCACCAGAATTCAGCACGATGCAACATGGGACAGCACCAAAAGTGGTATGCGCTGCTAAGTTGCATCTAGAGCAGAAGAAGCAGTTGTGATGATGATGATGATGATGACGATGATGAAAAAGAAAAGGAAAACGAATTGAAAAAAAAGAATACAAACCACGGACGTATAGAAGATGCATGACGAGTTCTTCTTCTACTTCTGATTTGATTGCGCAATTTTCTCGATATCATCGATTCAGAGCATTGGACAAACTAATCGCATTCCCTACAGATGAACTCTCGGATTAGGAGGAAAGTGTTTGGTAAAAATTCCTTTTTTCTTCTGATTCTAAAATTAACCAGCAATCTGTATTTTACGGTTGGGAAACCTCACGTCAATGAACGCACAACAGATTTGCTGTGTGAAGACTGGTTACAACGTAGGCTCTATAGGTGCATCGGTGCATCGTTGCATCGGAGCCTCCTCCTTCGCTTGAATCCAGTTTTTTTTTTTTTCCAAAACACACATACATTTTACTCGCAAAATCTGTCGACACGGTAGTGTTACCATGTTAACAGTATTTTATATTATTAATAGAAAATGGCGTAGAAAATTATATATTTTTATGTAAATATCTACGTTATGTAAAAAAATGTGTAAAATAATACATAATGTGTAGAGTTTAAGGAAAATATTTTTGTTTTCCATACAAAGGTTGCGTATTTAGGGTTCTATTTAAAGATGATACAACTTCTTTTATGAATGCGTTACCTCTGTTTTCGGTTTAAGTGTAAAAATTGGTGTAAATGATGTAAAAAAGGTGTAGAACGCTATAATTTTGTAGAATAAAGCACGTGGAACTGTTTAAAACTTTCAATTTTAACCTTTGTTTAAAACAAATTCGATGAAGAAGACTGTGGGAAGTTTAAAGAACGGTAAAGAAATTTGTAGTAAAAATAAGTAGGTTACAATTGCAAGAGATCAGTGCAGTGAGATCACTTCGGGAGAATTCACTTGAAAAAAACGCAGAGCTTAGTTTTAAATTTAAGGCACAACGGCAACACTTCCATGCTACCATCAATCCGGTTAGAGTAAATTTTAATTTCAAAGCTTCACTTGAAAGTGCTGAAGACAGGAATCGTCGTTTGGTCGTTGAAGCCTCTCCTCTCGTCGTGATGATTGTATAACATTTATATTTAGAAAAAAAAAAGTGTCTGGTTGTTAACCTACACCGTATGGTTCTGTCCGTCTGTTATTTTGGCCTACGTGATGCATCTTAAAACAAACTCCTTTTAAGACCATATATAACCATTCGATAGCATAGGTAGATTATCTTGATGGATTCTCTTCCTCCAGGAACTGGAATTCCAATTGAATTGCAAGGCACACACAGTACCAATCTTTTCTGCATTTTAAGGGCAAATTAGCATAAAACACGTGTGCAAGTTGAGCAGCAATTTGTTTCTTGATTATATTACACATCGAAGCTTGATGATGTATTAAGGCAGCTGTTATGGTCACCCGCATCTCAGAGATGAAGACGGAGCGGAATTATCTTCTGAGAAAATCGTCGTCGTCTTGAACCTTGAATCCAATAGATATAGGTTTGGTGTTTGTCTTTAATAAAGAAAAAAGAAGAGATGAGGTACTAATGAAGGCAGTGATTATAGTGGTGGCGGAGCTGGATGAAGATGGGTTACAAGAAGACACGTGTGCCGTTCCTTGTATTACATTCGCTTAAAGATGCAATTAAATTAATGACAAATGGAGGAGGAGGTGTGTAACTAAGACCCCGAGATGTGGGATTAAGACGTGATGATTTTATACATATTTTTGTGTTTTGTGAAGGAGGAAGAGTTAATATTTAAATTGTTTTACAAATATGTAGTGTGGCGTCAAGGTAGCGTTAATGGCATTGAAGTTTGTCAATTTGCATCATGAATTAGATGATCAGTTTTTTGAAAATGTATTGGAAGGTTATAGGTGCCACTAAATGTAGATTTTGAGACGTGGGCAATGTTGTAGAGAAATGTAGTGGGGCACAATGGAGGCTATAAATATACTTAAATGGAAAAAAATTCACAAACAGTAGAATTTTAACAGGGAGCCCCAAAAGAAAACAATAAGCTCACTACATCAAGAAATTAAAATAAGTATACTACAAGAAGTGCATTACTTAAACTTGATTGATTGACCTGACTCTGTCAAAAAAAAAAAACCTTTAGACTTACAGCACCTGTCAGTTTGATTTGAAATTTTATTTTATTCAAGAATTCGTCCATAAATCAAAAAACTTCACTTCCAACAAGCTTTCCATCTGACCACACAGTGCATTAACATTACTTATGTCACTTAACATTTTTATTCGGACATTTTGTTTTCCTTCTTGCTCCCAATCTGCGCGTGCACCTTTCACATTAAATGTCACTATCACCCGCATTAAACAACATTTTCTGACAGTTGTTGCAACTGTCAGTTAAGTGTCAAAATATTTGTTGGTTTTTTCATTGTGTAATGCAAACTGTTTATCTCCATCTCTTTCTACATGGTTTGAATTACTTTTTTTTTTATTTTGACACTTAAAAAAAAGGAAAAGCCGCGCACAGCTGCGTGCATTGTGGCTGGTGTCTTTAAAAAAAGGAGTTTAAACTTTATGACGGCCGCCAATATACCTAGGTATTTACGTTTTCTCTCAGAAAATACAAAACCAGCCATAACATAGTTTGCTTCGTCAGTCTCCCGTCTCACCGTGATGGCAGCAAGATGGCCAAGATGGAGCACAATTGAGTGTGCTTTTATGAGCTATCCTATATATAAATCGTGACGCGTCCAATGATAATTTCACTGATACCTGCTGCTGTGTTGCGGCTCCAGACGCTGCCGCCAATACTTTTGCCACCGTGCTAATTCTGCTGACGAAGAAGACGACGACGACGACGACGTTGATGATGATCATGATCGAAACCATGACGATGACGACGACGACGCAGATGACGATCGTGCCGATGATGATGCTGGTTTCTAGAGATCATGACGATAGGATAGAAGTCTTCGATTTTTTAGTTTTATTTCGTTTGAGTTTTAAGCTGTCTCCAGTCGAGTCGAAACCCTAAACGATCTCAAGACTCGAGACAAAAAAGATACAACCAAGCCAAACTGAAAGCAAAAAATAACAGGTAAAATGCCATGAGGTGATCTCTCTAGGGATCGAGCTGATATAGTTGGCGGTTCTATTCCTCGACATAAGTAGAAGCCCTAAGTCGAGAGTCGTAAAATCGAAACTTACGGCCACATATGTTAAACTCTCTGCAAAACTGTGTCCGTTCTCCATAAGAGTCGAGTATATGGAGTGGCAGTGCCAAGAGGCCTTAACGATTTTTTTGGTTTGTTTTTTTTTTTTTTTCTTCCGAATCAGTGTTTTTATGGTGATTTCGCGTGGTCTTGCGGTGGCGTAATTTAGCGGGCAGTGGGGTCAAGTTTTTGTGGTTTGCCTCTTCATCGTAACTTAAGATACAAGTGTTCCCGAACGAGCCAACAGACAAAGATCCAGTTTTTTCAGCTGCTTTTTTTTTTGTGTGTGTGTTTCTCTTTTGGTTGATTGCTTTGGCATAGAACTACGAATTTATAGTGAAGTCATGCCACAATAGGAGGTACGTTCGAAATATAGACAGACATTTGTCCGTCTGACGTGTAGTAGTCGTTGGCATGTCCTCTGTCCCCGCCAGATTGTTGCCCCGATACGAACAGACGAACTTCATATCTGGCTGGGGAACATTTGTCGAACGTTTGGTGAACCTTTTCTTTAGTTTCTATGGTAACATAGTAACTAATGTATGCATCGGTCAAGTAGAGTTTCATTTCTTGTTGGGACTGACTTTTGTTTTAAAAAGCCATTTATTCCTTGTTCGCAGATAATTTTTTTTATCAAATGGGGACTTTTACAAAGCTCAGGGTATTTAATTTTAGGCGCTATCAGTAAATTGCATAAATAAATGCATTCAATGCGAAGTGGAGTATTTTATTCAAGCTGATAAGGAAAGGTTATGATAAAACGTTTGCCCGGTTTGTGTTTGCCTTCGAATAGAGAAGAGTGGGTTGTGTTGAAACAGCTGGAAAAATTGATAAATAACAATGAAATAGTTGATGCAGCAGAGCTGGCAGAAAAATTATTTAAACATTATTATCTTGTGCAAGCTCTTCCTATAAATAAAGTCATCTGAGTGTGTATTTACTTAACTGGGGTCTATGGAATGCAAAAGGCTATGGGTCCCACCACATCTTGAAATTCTTAGGTGTGAAAGTCATTCGCACTTTTGCTATCGCGCAGTGATGGCTTTCGATTTTGACTTTGAAACTTAATACGACTATACTGACGTAATCGCAGAATTAATTACTGTAGAATGGCCAAAGGGGTTAATATACGTAGTATCATTATCTTTTTTTTTTTGAGGAAATAAAAACATTGGATTGAAGCAGTTTTTGTATATTTCCTTTTGGGAGTTATTGATTTAAAGTTTTTTTATTTTGTTCAGCATAATGTTAGGTTTAAAATAATTTATTTCACCTGAAATGTATTTGTATCCGCTTGGATAATTCGAAGTTTATAAATCACAAAACAATTGAGCGCAAGATATTTGCCATAAAAAGCAAACGCTTTGTCAAACGTTTGTTCTTGTTGATTCTCATCATTTTGGGGGCAAATTAATTTAAGATAAAATAGAAAGAAATACAATGGTAATAACGGGTGATTTTTTTGAGGTTAGGATTTTCATGCATTAGTATTTGACAGATCACGCGGGATTTCAGACATGGTGTCAAAGAGAAAGATGCTCAGTATGCTTTGACATTTCATCATGAATAGACTTACTAACGAGCAACGCTTGCAAATCATTGAATTTTATTACCAAAATCAGTGTTTGGTTCGAAATGTGTTTCGCGCTTTACGTCCGATTTATGGTCTACATAATCGACCAAGTGAGCAAACAATTAATGCGATTGTGACCAAGTTTCGCACTCAGTTTACTTTATTGGACATTAAACCGACCACACGAATGCGTACAGTGCGTACAGAAGAGAATATTGCGTCTGTTTCTGAGAGTGTTGCTGAAGACCGTGAAATGTCGATTCGTCGCCGTTCGCAGCAATTGGGTTTGTGTTATTCGACCACATGGAAGATTTTACGCAAAGATCTTGGTGTAAAACCGTATAAAATACAGCTCGTGCAAGAACTGAAGCCGAACGATCTGCCACAACGTCGAATTTTCAGTGAATGGGCCCTAGAAAAGTTGGCAGAAAATCCGCTTTTTTATCGACACATTTTGTTCAGCGATGAGGCTCATTTCTGGTTGAATGGCTACGTAAATAAGCAAAATTGCCGCATTTGGAGTGAAGAGCAACCAGAAGCCGTTCAAGAACTGCCCATGCATCCCGAAAAATGCACTGTTTGGTGTGGTTTGTACGCTGGTGGAATCATTGGACCGTATTTTTTCAAAGATGCTGTTGGACGCAACGTTACGGTGAATGGCGATCGCTATCGTTCGATGCTAACAAACTTTTTGTTGCCAAAAATGGAAGAACTGAACTTGGTTGACATGTGGTTTCAACAAGATGGCGCTACATGCCACACAGCTCGCGATTCTATGGCCATTTTGAGGGAAAACTTCGGAGAAAAATTCATCTCAAGAAATGGACCGGTAAGTTGGCCACCAAGATCATGCGATTTGACGCCTTTAGATTATTTTTTGTGGGGCTACGTCAAGTCTAAAGTCTACAGAAATAAGCCAGCAACTATTCCAGCTTTGGAAGACAACATTTCCGAAGAAATTCGGGCTATTCCGGCCGAAATGCTCGAAAAAGTTGCCCAAAATTGGACTTTCCGAATGGACCACCTAAGACGCAGCCGCGGTCAACATTTAAATGAAATTATCTCCAAAAAGTAAATGTCATGGACCAATCTAACGTTTCAAATAAAGAACCGATGAGATTTTTCAAATTTTATGCGTTTTTTTTTAAAAAAAAAGTTCTCAAGCTCTTAAAAAATCACCCGTTACAACAATTTCGATGGCAGCAATGCTGCAGACATGAAGAACGACCTTATGTATATTGGGCCTACATGTAAATTAGGATTTAGATATTATAGCACCGCTGGAATTATTTAGAACGTAAGAAAAAGCGAGTTTTATGTGTTCTTTTTTTTAATAATTTTTCAAATTTAAAATAGCGAAAATCGTGGTTTCTAGGTACAATTTAGTCATTTCTTCTTATAGTATGTCTATCGTTTACAATGCTGACAGTTCTCAGTCAATATTCAATAAAAACTCTGACACATGACAGTCATTTTAGAGAAAAAAAAATATAAGGAAGTCAGTCTTTTCAAATTCTACAGCCGATGATCTTAAATAAAAAAAAAAAAAAACACCAAAAATAATACGACTCATTACATATTTAATGAGTTTGAACAAATATAAATAAAACAAAAATACTCTTCACCATTTGCCCATTTAGAACTTCAAAATAAGTTGTTTTACCACAAAATGATCATCATCACATTAGATGTCAAATTATATACTCAAGACATTTTTCTTTATAATTTTTGTATGTCAATGGAGCCCCCTTCAGTTCGGTCGAAGTAACAAGGCCATCAGCAAATAATGTTTTTTTTTGGCCATGAAAAAAACGAAAAAAAAATGTAGAAATGAAAAAAAGTGCCTTTAAAGATAGAATCTTGTAGAATGTTGGGGATACACAAAAATGACAAATGACTTTTGAAAAATTTGACATCCACGTTTGGTTGAGACGTCATGTTTTAGTTTTTTTTCGTTTTGGGTTTTTTAGCGTATTTCGTGCTATTTTTTTGCTTTAATTTTTTTATTTATGAAATTTTAATTAGTTTCGACATTCTTTTTTTTTTTGTTGTACCTTTGTACATGGTATATGAACACATTAGGAAAATTTGCAAAACTTGACCAGAACAAAGGAGAAGCACAAGCGGACAGAACTAATTAACGACATTAACCATACGTTAGTAGAAGATTTATCGTTCTATTCTTATCGTATTTTTAATACCCTTGGGGTAATTTTGAATTTTATAAAAAAAAATCTGTTAGGTACACACTTAATAACTCATTATAAGGTTTTGAATACACTTCGCAGAAGAAAGAAAAAAACTTGATCGCTTAGGAAACCACAGGCAAATTTCTTTTCTTTTTTTTTATTAAGACTTTAACTCCAGTTTTCAACTTTTTTCGAAGAAAAAAAAACAGACAAGGCATTTTACATTAATATGGTACGACAAAAAAAAAGAATCCCTGTAGTTGAATGTGTGTATGTGTATGTCTGAAGCTCAGGGGTACACTAATGGGCATTGCTTAAAGTGCCAATAGATCATTGAGTTGAAGAAGAGTTTCGTCGAGTCCAAATGCATGCGTTTCAGATTCTTTTTTTTAGCCGAACAACACGAATTTGGAATAGTTTACCCGGCGAGATTTTCTCTTGCCAGTTCGATCTGCAAGCATTCAAAACCAATGTTAATCGACACCTCCTATCTTTCCCTTCCCTATCTTCCTAATGCCCGTGCAGTGTGCTCTACTGGAATGATTTTGAAATACCAAGTACAAGAATCGTTGACTTATTCGAATTCAATATGAGTTTTTGAAGTACAATCGTTATGAAAACGCAAATTATTCTAAAAAACTTTTTTTTGACATATGTTTATAATTTTTTTTCTTTAAAGATTTTTTTTTTTTTTTTTTATAATTAACGCGCGCACAAGGGACTACTTGTTTCCCTTTTAATGTAACACACTGCGCGGGCATTCAGAAGATAGGGAGGGGAGAGATAGGAGGTGTCGATTAACATTGGTTTTGAATGTTTGCCGATCAAAATGGCAAGAGAAAATCTCGCCGGGTAAACTATTCCAAATTCGTGTCGTTCGGCTAAAAAAAGAATCGCTATATTTAACGGTACGTCCGAAATTGGGCTCAAGGGTGAACTGATGAGCATTCCTTGCGAGACGAGTATTACGGGCGAAACTTTTAAGGGGAGGAATGCAACTGGCTACTTTGACTGAACATTTTTTGTAAAAGAAACGATAAAATAAGGAAAGACATGAAACATTGCGTCGGTGTTCGAGAGGTATTTTGAATACGAACGTAGGTTCTAAACATTTAGTTTAAAGAAATTGTTTTAAATATTTTCGTAAATGTATAAAAACAATCTAGCATAATCTAACATAAAATAAATTGCACGACTGAATCGCACGCACGTATGTATTCTTTTTTTTATTTTATTTTTTTATAAGAAGAACTTCAAAGTTTTTATTCAATTCTTGTGACTTTTGATTGTTCGAAAAAAGTACGTAAAAGAGTTTTCAGCCATTTTATTTCTATAAAAAAATGTGAAACAGTGTGATTTTTTTCAAATTTTTTTTTTTTTAATTAAAAAAAAATAATTAAAGAATGCAAACTTTGGCACAAAAATAACTTTCATTTAAAAACAAAATTTAAAAAAAAATCACTTCCGAGTTTTGAAAATATCGATTAAAAAAAAAAATTAAATTATTAAAAATACAAAAAAAAATTGGAAAATATTTTAAATTAAAATTACTTAGGCTACCTACATACTATATCAATTTTGGTTGTAATCGGTTAAAACCAGTTCACGAAAAAGTCGAATAAAAAACGGTCCTATGGGAGGTAACGTTTCTAGCCCACCATCTTAATTTTTTCACCAAAACATAATGCTTATATGTTTTTAATAGCACACAAATTTTTTTTTTTGTTATAAAATTTATACGAGAGGTACTTTTAATATTTGATCTACAAAAAATGTGAAGATAACCTTATGTTCCAAATTTGAAGACGACTGACTTTGATCTTACCGTTCAGGCTGTAGTCCAGAATACATACGTACAGGCAGACAGACAGAATTTTGCCAGTAACTCAAATATCTTTCCCTATCATCGTAATGTCATGTTTGATTGTTATCTCAAATTTTTTAATCTGCACGAATAGTACCTATAATCACAAGATAAAAATGTACGTAGGCACGACGCAATCGAAAACTTTACTTCATTTTGGTTGTTTTTTAAAAAGAAATCTCATTAAAATCGCCAAAGCCGTCGTAATTAATTTTTTCTTTCGTTTCCTTCAAATTGGTTGGACTAGGTGTAATCATTTTTTTAAAAATATGAACTCAGCCGGCACACAATTTGTGTACCTACTAAATTGTAACGTTTGTCGTGTATAATTTGTGTTTTTAGCAAAGTTAAAATGACAAGTAATGCAAATAAAATTAATAAAATCGATTATGTATGTATTATGTAAAATAGAATTGCTGGAGCGGGATTAAGATGCGAAGGGGAAGGCAATAATCATCCAATTGAAATCCTGCCACATAAATGTCCAAGAAACTAAAACAACAAAACTATCATTTAGTAGAGGATTTGATACAAAATTTTGACTTATTAACATACATGCTATATGTGGTAATTAAAATATGAGGCAACAAACAAATAGCAATCTCAATTTTATTTTTGGGAAAAAATCAAGCCAAAGATCCAAGATGGCGTTTAAAATTTGGATTTCATTAAGCATACCTTGAAACCTAATAATAGGTGCATATCCAATGTTTCAGAAGAACATTTGAAAAAAAAAAACAATAAAACACAGAAAATTTTTTCTCAGGATTTTTGGTACTCGTCCATATGCAAAAATTAGATAATGGTCAAGTTCATAAGTGCAAAACATACCTAATATAGGTACCTACATAAGTTTTGTTATACTAGAGACTACTCAAACATTTTACATATTACATTAGACTCTTAATGATGAGGTTGACCATGAGGCTTCAGAAACGGCGATTTACCGTCAATACCTAAGATGAAACACATCACTTTATACCTACATACCTACCTATGCTTTTTTCAGCACTTACATGAACAATTTCGTTGATAACTATTTCTAGATAACTCAGACTGAAAGGTGTAGGGGAAGTTCATAAGCCACTGAAATTTTAAAAACTGGACGAAACCATACAGTTTCAGAAGTTACAACTTTTTAAAGAAGTTGCGATTTAATTAAGAGAAGCCGGTAAAAACACTACGCGTTTTCTACCTTGAACTTTTATAGGTATACTCTAAAACTAAGTTCCCTTAACCGACTTCCAATTCCAAGCACTTAAGACTTTACCAAAAGCTTGGCTTTAAATTTAACAATTCATTGAAATTCTTTCTCTAGTTTATGTACGTTCTTGTAGGATTTCTTATTATTTTCGTCCTATTTTCGTTATGCAATTAAAATTAAGGATCTTTTGATTATTTACAGTGAAGTACCATAAGGGTTTCTCTCCCAAAATGTAAAAGTACCTACCATTTCTGTTTGGCTCGAAAGTACCTTCAGGAGCGACTCTGCGGATCAATAAAATTAATGTTTAAGTAATGTATAACATCGGTAGAAGAATGGTTAATAGTTGCCTACATAAGTACATATCTATTCAGTCAGTTTTACATAATTTCCCTCACTTAACTCCTATACCAACGTCTTTTACCTATGGAACCTAACTTCCTGCCCACAATGAATGGCAATAATTATTTCGCACTTATTACACATTTTTTTCCAAAGAACTTTTTCCCGTCTTGTAAAATGACAACAACAGTTAATAATAAGAAAAAAAAAATGGCATTTCCCTGACATCCGTCATAAACTTGTTCTTTCATCAACTCGTTTGCCTTCCGACCGCAACTATTCCTACCAACCATACCTATCCTGTCCCTATTACAGTATTTCTTTGAACTTTTCTTTTCTCACTTATATTAGACACTCTCCATGCTCCACCGCAACTAATTCCGTATTAAAAAAAAAACTAACACACAACAAAATGAATTGGTAACACTGTAACCGGTTTCTTCCGCGATCTCCCGTCTAATTGACATTGTTAAAACAAACAAAAAGAATGCAACAAAGATGACTCAAATCTGACTCAAAGCTTAGGAACGACATTTGATGAAGGGCACAGCAGCTTAGAGTGATAAAAGGTATAGATAGTAGGATTCAAATAAAAAGGTATAAAATAGACAATAAAAAAAAAAAAAAAACTCACCTGCTATGCAGCTTAAACCCTGTTCTACGTTGCTCGCCTCCGTTATAGCAGCAATGTCGAATGTCACCAAGTTACACTTGTCAAAATTCAAAAAAAAAATATATAACTGTTTGTACAAAAAATTATCACAATGTACTCTCAATACCGTAAGTCAGCACTATGGGTAGTAAAAATAAAAAAATAAAATTAGCACTTCATTGAAAAATTGAACTCAAAATTAAATACACAATTAAGAACGAAAGAATCACAGGTGAGCTGTTTCCTGCAACATCAACTTGGGTCTAACCGGAGTTTGCGAATAAAAAACCAAAGAATTAAAAAAAAAAATCACTCAAGTTTTGTTCTCTATTGATTTAATGATTGTTCCGTAGCCGAAGGACGACTTTAAGCAAATAAAACTGTCCACGAAATATTCGGCCGAACCGACTAACCGGACCGAAGAGCGAGTCTGGACCTAACCTGGCCGAACCGAAAGACAAAAAAAACTCAAAAATCCAGGATATGGATAGAGATACACCTACTCAGGGATATCTTCCGTGCCAAAGTGTGTTCGTCGAATGTTACTTCAAAGGAAGTAACAGAGAAGTACAAAGTGCACAGGCACGCTAAAAAAGAAGTCCTTTCCCATCTAGAAATCGAAACCAATGCCGAAGGTGTTAGGTGGTCGAGGGGGTGGCGGCAGGGAGCACTGAGAGCGGCTTTTCCCCCTATTTCTGCAACACTCACACAACTGTATAGGTGTGTTGTTTGAATGGTTGTTATCCCAGGCGCATCACTCCACTTTAATGCTGCTGCCCCCTGCTGGTTGCGGGTGCTTCTGTTCCCAAGCAAATATACACACAGTCAAGTGCTGGTGCTCGGTGCTCTGGCTCTCCTTCAACTGCTGCTGCTCTGCTACATGCAATACTAATTCAACCCTTCCATTCCACGCAGGGATAGTTACTCTTGTAAAATAAGTATGTAACACCAGGGGATATAGATTATTAACTTTGGTACTGGAACTTGGATGCTGGTTGAAGCTGATTTACGATATCAGACAAGGAAATGCTACAAACTAAAGCTCTTCTTCTGGGTCTTCAAAAAAAAAACTAAAGCTCACCGGTGGTAAATTAACTTAACAACTCAAGTTTAATTAAAATTATTCAAACAAAAAATGCAATTCATTTATTGTGATGTATATTCTTGCACTTTACTTGCACTGCACTTTTATTAAAAAAAAAAGAACAAAACGAAGTAAAACCAGAGAAAAAAAAATGTTGAGACACACGAACGGCCAAAAAGCACTTGGCTATGTTTCTTCCACTCGCAAAAGGCAACAAAAACTCGATGTTCAACTCGTTTCTATGCCACCCACCGAACGCGCTGACGGCTGAACGTTGAATGGCAAAAAATATCCGGTTCGTCGATTGAATGCTTTAGCTTTGCTACACGTTTTCGTTTTGGTTTCTCATTCGATATAAAAAAGCGAAAAGTTTCTTCTATTTCATTTCTATCGGCGGAGTAATATCGTATTCGTTTGTTCCTTGTTCGTATTTCGTAAGGTAGGAAGCCGGGTAGAGCAGTGCTACGGCAACACGTTCAGCCCAACACAATACAATGGCAAAGGCACCATCATCGCCGAATCGACCATCTGCTCTGCTTTTACGATTGTGTGTTGTGTACTTTACTGGTGTGTGCAGCAAAAGCTTTCTTTTTTCTTCTCTGCCTCTGGCTCATGTCATGACAAGTTACTGTACTGCACTTTGGATGGGAGATGTTACGTGGTTGAACAGTGGGACAGGTAGTCATAGAGTGAGTAATAAATTAGTCGATGAAGCAAAACTACCTTTAGGAGCCTGTTAAAACTAATTGCTAATTAATTTAGTAACGAGATTGGTTGGGAGACTTAGCGCAGAGGCGCAACATTGCAGTTATGAAATGAACTAACTGTTTACATATATAGAGAGTTAAAGTATCCCTAATAACTACCACGCGAACAGCAGGTTTTTGGTTTTATGAAGTATTAAACAATTTTTAAAATCTTGTCGAATTGTCATGTATTAACAACAAATTTAATAGCTAAATCAGGAATTCTTTAGAGAAAAATATTAAATTCAAATTTTAGAAAAATTATGTGAACTTGAACCATGTTGGCATGTTTTAACGAAATATTTACGTAATTTTTTTAAGAACAAAGTTTGAAATCTTATTTAAAAAAGCTGCGGATATCATAATACCCATTGTAAATATATATGTATGTACATAGGTACAAATGCTATATTTCAAAATGAAAAAAAAAAATAACAGAACTGGACTGTTATTTTTTTTTTAAATCTTTCCCAATTAACTGGCTCTATGGCCCACTGTATATCACAGTTCGTTGATTTTATGCAATGACCACCATGTGCTAGCGGAAAGCTTTTACCAACATAAAGTGTAGTTTTTTTTTTTAAGAAAGTTCTAACTCGTGCTCCTGCAATTATGCTTGTGCTAAGGCAGGAGGCTAACATATGTATGTATGTGTATAAATTTAGTTGCTTTTGTCATTCTGTCAGCCAACCCGCCGCTCCAGCTGAGACATTCGAGTGCTTTCCACTCTCTTTATTGGCATAGCAACGGGCCAGATGTTTGATGTGGAAATCCAGTTTGCGTGCATTTTGAGTTGAATACATTTTTAATGCGTGCCGAAGAGAGCTTTTTGGTGTGTGTTTTATCGAAAAAATGGGGTAGGTCGTTCGACGAAGGTATAGGTGTGTGCTCTTAGGTGCAGTGGTGGTAGTGAAAGATTTCAATTGAAAACGTGTGTGAACAGGGGGAGTTGGTTTTTTGTTGTACCCCGGTGAAAACATATAGGGTAATGTACTTAAAGCTTTTATTAATAGTTTTATTTTAAACAGTATGCATGGGAAGTTTTGAACCACTTATTGTAAGAAATGAATGCTTGGGTGATTCTGGATATACCTAGCCTACCTACCAAAAATTCGTTTCATCAATATTATTATATGATAAAGGAATCCAAACCCGATTAATATATGCGACCTCTTAGTACATATATTGACGGATTTTTTTTAAACTTGGAATACCTTCATTAAGCAGTTTGTTTGTATGTATGTATGTTTGTCTTTTTTAATCATCATACATATGTCTAGGGTGACTATCCGTGCCGCATTTCCCGGGCAGTCCCGTATTTAACTCGTCTGTCCCGGTTAAATTTTGAGAAGACCACGGACGTAAAACTGTCCTGTATTTTGTTTTTTGTCCCGGGTTTGTCCCAAATTTTATTTACAATAATTGTACTATGCGTTTAATATTATTGTGTGTCAAAGTTAGTGTCAAAACTAATATTAGGCAAATATTCAAGAATTTTACTATCCGTGCCGTATTTCCGGGCAGTCCCGTATTTAACTCGTCTGTCCCGGCTAAATTTTGAGAAGACCACGAACGTAAAACTGTCCCGTATTTTGTTTTTTGTCCCGGGTCTATCCCAAATTTTATTTACAATAATTGTACTATGCGTTTCATATTATTGTGTGTCAAAGTTAGTGTCAAAACGAATATTAGGAAAATATTCAAGAATTTTACACAGCCTGTTACGAATACTTAAATCAGTGGGATGTATCAAGAAACTTGAAGTTTTTTGTTGGGTAGTTCTCCGAAACGTTCTTTTGTCAACCAAAAGCGCAGAGATACAGATAATGATTGCAACTTGTTTGACGAATTTGTTTAACTAAAATCATTCTTAACCTTATGACAACAAATAACAAAACAATAAATTGCGATAAATGCATAAATTTTTGAGCATTTTCGGAGGAAAAGTATAAAATTTAAAAAATCTTTTACTAATTGTCGAGTTGAACTTAAACAAATGAAAAACACGATTAAATGTGAAACATTCAGAGCTATGTTAAAGGTAACATTAAACTATAATTTGAACTCTCAGAAATTAAAAAAAAAAACAAAAAAATATAAACAATGATCTCTTTGATAAAGTGTGATTTATGTTTATTTTTCATAGACTTTGTTCAAGAAAGTCTGAATTTAAAAACAAATTAAATTTGAAGTTTTTGTTTTAAGTAAGCATTTTGTGTTATATTCTTACATTACATTACATATTGATCTGCTCCGTAGATAAATCTACGAAGTAAAGACACTTATGAGCACTGGCTACTGAGGCCATCGGCTCAGACAATTACAAGACAACACACAAGACGACATTGATACAGGACAGAACAGAATTTTTTTTAATTTTACACTAAATAAAAGTTATTTCTTTTTCAATTTTCAAATTTATGTCCCCGGTTTTGTTCAGAGAAATATGGTCACCGTATATATTTCACCAGGGTTACCTTCGGGACTCCTTTGCGTCATATTGACTCCATTTTGAAGCCTAGACTCCATATGTTTTTTTTACAGTTTATATGCGACTCTTATTTTCAGCTAGGACTCTTTTTTTTGACTCCTTCAAAAAAATTTCAGATGTAACCCTGTATATCACAAAACATGTTAAAAATACTATCAAAAAATTACTCGTATTTTCTTTACATTTTATTATGTTTGAATTTTAGGGCGATACTAGTTAGGAGAATTAAAAAGGATTCCGATTTCTACCAAAAGAACTCATTTTGTAGGATAAAAAGTAGTCTCTAAAATATAAGTTGTATAATGAATCCTCTAACTATACAATCTACCAAATTTCCCAAATGCGTTCAGTCGTTGGATTTTGTTCGGTATAAAAAGTGGCCTATTTTTAATCCACCACTTCATCCATATACCGCTGAGGCTTGATTGTGGAACAAACATCCAAACCCATAAACATT
Organism: Platycheirus rosarum; assembly: GCA_963971375.1. Classification (NCBI taxonomy): domain Eukaryota; kingdom Metazoa; phylum Arthropoda; class Insecta; order Diptera; family Syrphidae; genus Platycheirus; species Platycheirus rosarum. The sequence goes on from OZ020510.1 coordinate 117,764,765, forward strand.
CACATTTAAAAATATAAGTTGTTATCACTGAAGCGCTTGAAAACATTTAAGCTGAAGCGCCTAAGATGGGTCAGGTTAAACAGTCAATGAGGCAAAAGCAAAAAGGATATATGTAAACACGCCATCGAAGAGCAAAACATAAACAAATACAATTTTGAGGAAGTTTGCATTTCTCTATCGCTGATCCTGATCCAACTCCTTGTTAAAAAATAGGCAAAGAATTTGACCTACATATATTGCTTCTTTCGACTAACAAGGTCGCTCTGAAACGTCAAAAGTAAGTATATGGTAAGCAAAAACTTTCCTTGAAATTGTTTAAATCACATTTCGAAATAAATTATTAGTTCTTCTTTAAGTGCTTTGCAAGGCGCTCACATTTTTTTCATTTTTGAATATAATAAACGGGTTCTGATTTTAAACATATTTTAGTGATATACCTAAACTAAAAAAAATGTTTGCTCTAAAAACAGTTTTGAACATTAAAAATAAATCATAACTTAAAGGAGCTAATGTTGCCTAAATAAAGTTTTTTTTTTTGTTTCCGGAGGATCAAAACTTCTAATGCAGTATTATAAATCAAAGCCCGGTAAAAATATCCTTTGTTTAATTCCGTTTTTGAAAAAAAAAACTAAAATGGAAAGAAATTGTGCTCCCTTCTTTTTAAATTTACGAGTTTAGAGTCTTGTTTTTTTGACAATGCTATCCGAAGTTCAGCAGGATATTAAACACACTACAAATACAATTTCCCACTAACGATAAAAGCAGAAGTTAAATTCAGCTGCGGATAGATACCATATTATCCTGTAAATTTTCTATTTTATTTGTCGCAAAATTATTTTCTGTACCTTCCCGCTCTCCGTTTATTTTTTTCGTTTGTAGGTCAATTTCTTCACAGCTAGATTTTTAAGAGTGTCAAATTTGAAATATAAAAACCAGTCTTCTGCGGATGTGGATTTTTAGGAAACCCGACTGTACCGCGGATAGCTTTCCCAAAAAACACAGCTATTGTTATGATTTCGACTGGAATCACGACTGCAGCTGTCTCTTAAAAGCGCATTACCTTTTACGTCAAGTGGGGAGGCGTTCTAGCAAAATTCTATTCTGCTCCCTGTTGTGACATTAAATAACTTGGTTATGTTCAACAAATTTAAATTATTTAAGGTCATATATATACCATTTTTTTTGATACATTAATACCATTGTGTCTACTGTTATTGGGAGCGAAAATAATTCTTAAGTGAACTTAAAACTTCTATTGTTCCACAAATAGAAATTTTTTTTTATAATTTTAAAGGATTTGTATCACCCTGTGTGAAGCTATTTTTAGCATATTCAACTGATGAACCATTATTCCAAGCTTATTAAAATTCGTAAGCTTTTAAATTTGTAATTATTTTTTGTTTGAGTATCGGGTGGAAGTTAGTTGTTCCCTGTATTGAGAACTCCCCAAGAGATGGAATAAATAACTTCAGTTTTATTTCGTACACAAACCTTTTAAGATTACAAACGAGAAATAGATGTCGATATAATATTGAATTTATTTTAAAACTTACAAAATAGTGGAAATCGGTTTTGATTGAATTTGTAATTGCAAGTTTCTAATACTACTTCGGAGGGTCAGTGACCAAGTTAAAAAAATTATTTTATTTTCTGTTACTTCAACCGCTAGACCCAACGTAAGCTAAATAAAAATATTTTCTGATTAACAATTTTCAAACTCATTTTCTATTGTTTATTAACCAAGAAGATACGAACGTATCTATTAGAATCTCTGAATGCGAACAACCTCAACCACATTGCCAAAATATTATACACTTTGAGATACTTATTCCGCTCGAATGGAATTCGTAGAAAAGTTGCGAATTTTGTACTATAAAAAAATTCCACAGGAACAGAAGAAGAAGATCCCTTCTGATGTATAAAGTATAAGGCGAGGGTGGCAGATATTTTGTTCGTCGTTTTATTTCTGGGGCCAATGGTCTGTGAAATGTCACCCTTTGGATGGACTGAGTGGAAAAAGAATGTGGTTTTGTATTAAATATTTTTGTCTAAATAGAGGGTGTGAGGCATTAATATTTGATTTGAGGAATATTTGCCGCATACGGATTTCATTTGCGTATATTAATTTTATACTTGCGATTGTAGGAACCATACGGCAAGTTATGCATTCGTGCAGATTATAAAAAAGTTTAGATAATAATTAAACATGACATTACGATGATAAAAAAACAAGTCTAAGTATGTCTGTATTGATTTATTTTGAACAACACCCTAAAAGAATGAACCAATCGTCTTTAAACTAAGAGCATACGATTTTTTTTGACATTTTAATTTCCTTAGAACATATATTACGGGACCTGTTATATAACGTGTTACATAACCGTTAAGAAAAAACCTTGTTTTTCTCGCAACAAGTTCCAGATGGTTTTTTGGAAAAAAATTATGATAGAAGGCTAAAAATGGTAAGTCCCCTATAGACGTTTTTTTCTTTTTTTTTGGACTTTTATTGGGAAGATTAACGGTTTTTGAATTTTTTTTACATTTTTAAAATCACTACAAACTTTTGAATAAAACAACAACAAACCTGGAACAAGTTTTTCTGGCTAATCAAATTACCATGAACGACTTAACGGATTTGGATAAAATTTAGTAGGTATATGGATGATGTGCTTTTTTTTATAATTAACGCGCGCACAAGGGATTATGTGTTTCCCTTTTAATGTAGAACACACTGCGCGGGCATTACGAAGATAGAGAGGGGAGAGATAGGAGGTGCGGATTAACATTGGTTTTGAATGTTAGAAGATTAAAATGGCAAGGGAAAATCCCGCCGGGTAAACTATTCCAAATTCGTGTTGTTCGGCTAAAAAAAGAATCCCTATATTTCACGGTACGTCCGAAATTGGGCTCCAGGGTGAACTGATGAGCATTCCTTGCGAGACAAGTATTACGGGAGAAACTTTTAAGGAGAGGAATGCAACTGGCTACTTCGAGTGAACATTTTTTGTAAAAGAAACGATAAAATAAGGAGACATGAAACATTGCGTCGGGGTTCGAGTGGGGCAATTGTTTCAGCGGCAGTTCTATTTCCTATCAATCTTAACGCTCGATTTTGTATTCTATCAAGCAGGAGAAGCGATGTTTGCGAAGCACCTCGAGTTTAGGGCGTATAAAAGCTTTATAAATTGTAGCCAGATCAGATGGGGAAAAATACTTCTTACACCGATACAGAAAACCTAAGCACTTTGCAGCATTCTTAGCGATCTCAAATATATGGTCGTTCCAACTGAGAACTTTTCGGTTTCTTCGATGTAAATGCCATTCATGGACAATGGCATTGGGGGTATGTTTAGCTTTAACGACAGAAGACAGCATTGAGTTTTCGAAGCATTAAACTCCATACGATTCATATTACCCCATTTGACAATGCTGTATAAATCGGAGTTTAATGAGCTTGACAAACGGTACCTTTGCAATTGTACGTCCAAAGGCAAAGGACGTGAATTATCGAACGAATATGAAAAGCTGAGGGTAGAATCGTCAGCAAAACAGTTAAGTGGATTAGAAGTAACAGACAGAAGATCGTTTATAAAAATCAAGAAAAGAGTCGGTGACAGAACAGAGCCCTGGGGCACACCAGCATTTATTTTGTAGGAATTAGACTTGAGTCCGTCCAATACAATTTGTATTGAACGGTCCAGCAGATAGCTTCTAATCCAACGAACAAGAGTATCATCGATCCCAAAAGCACGCATTTTCGATAAGAGAGCTTCATGCCAAACTCTAATAAATGCCTTGGAAATATCAAGAGCAATAATCTTACTTTCACCATTGTATATACATTTTCTATAGTACTCTCATGGTGGTCATTTTTCGTCTGGCCATCTTCCTGGTTGATTCAGAACTAACCCTAAGTAGTGGAGACGAGAACATTTACCAATATTTTACCAGTATTTAATACACTTTTGTTGTCTGTACTTATTCTATGTTCACACCAATTGGCAATTTCAGCACGCCTCATTGCGACTTGATTCAGAACTAAAAAATGATGCTTCATGATAGTACTATATGCAGTGTATATCCAATGCTTTCACCAAAGCGATGTTAAGATTTGTTCCACTGTTCGGTGAGATATGCCATCAGATCACCAGTGGAACGGTTGCTGCGGAAGCCGTACTGACGGTCATGGAGAAGCTTTCGATCTTCGAGATATTTCTTAAGCTGACGGTTAATCAGTGTTTCCATGACCTTAGAAAGAAGAGATGTCAGTGCTATGGGTCGGTAGGAGGAGGGGGAGGATGGGTTCACCTTTCTTAGGGACAGGCTGGACAAATGCTGTTTTCGATCTTCTAGGAAAGATTCCAAAAGAGTAGGAGCGATGGAAAAGCTTACGCAGTGGCTTTGCCAGTGTGGAAGAACACCTCTTCAGAAGAATCGGGGGTATACCATCCGGGCCAGCGGATTTGTGTATATCGAGATCTTTGAGAACTCTTGCTACTGTACGAGAGCGGAAAAAAATCTGTCCGATGGAAAAATTTACATTCTCAAGTACAGAAGGGGCAACGTTGCTTTGAGGCAGCGTGGAGCTGGCAGCGAAATGGGCGGCGAGCAAGTTTGCCTTCTCTGAAGAGTAAACAATTGGTTTGTTATTGTCGATGAGCGTTGGGACCGAAGATGTCGAGGAGTTTTTTTATATTTTTTTACAAATGACCAAAATTTTTTTCTGCCTGCGACACTGCAGAATTTTTTGCCGTAATTTTTGGTCATGCAAAAATTTGGTTCTTTCAATAACGGAGTTGCATGAGTTTTGGATTGAATCATAGACCAATTTTTACCCCGGAAAAATTTAAGTTTCATGTGGGAGAGACTTAAATGTAAAATGATGTATAGCTATAGGTTTGTTCGTTATGCTTCCTTGCCTCAAACACTTCTCAATTTTGTGAAGTTTATTAGATGGAAGAATTCAATATACACAAATGCTACTTTTATTCCAAAAAAAAGTACGGTTTCTGCGGGAAAAATTTTTAGCTTGTATTTAATTAAATAATGAAAATCATTTAATATACGCCAACGCAAAGAAAATCGCGGGCAGAAGTTTGTGAGATAGTTATAACTCCTTTAACTTATTTTGTATAGAGCTTAGCCTGGCACTTAAGGTGAGGAATACAAAACATTACACTGATGGCAGGTAAGTTTTGATTGACATACAAACTCCAGTTAATTGTTTAACATTCAAAGAAAAAAATAATTAAAATGCTTGCTTAAGCAACATACAAAATGTTGATCCACATAGAAATCTAAACCGGCGATTAAAGGGAGTTAAGGTAACGGGTGGCGCACCAATTGTGCTACAATAAGAAATTCAAATAACTTTTTTTTTTAACCGATGTATTTCATTTATTTTTTTTATTGGTTAGAAAATTAAATTTTATTTTAAATAGTTAGTTGTTTTTAAAGATTAAAGACCGCAAATGACCTCCACGCTCTCCCACGCATATGCGGCACCTGGTCAAAAAATTATTCATTGCGGCCTGAAGAGTTGAAGTTGGGATCGCCTCAATTATTGTCGTTATGGACTGCTTTAATTCAGTTAAATTCCTGGGCTTCGTTTTATACACCTCTTGCTTGACATAACCCCATAAAAAGAAGTCTGGTGCAGTCAGGTCAGGTGACCTTGGGGGCCAGCGAAGAGTGGAGTTCCTAGAAATTAATTTGTTTGCGAATTTTTTGTTTAGCTTCACCATAACTGGTCTGGCTATATGTGCAGTTGCTCCATCTTGCTGAAACCAAACGCTGTTGAATGGTATACGTCTTCGGCGCAGTTCTGGGTAAAAAAACTCCTTCAACATCTTTAAATAACGGTCCCCATTGACAGTAACGGTTACACCGTTTTCTTCAAAGAAGTACGGCCCGACAATACACCTTGATGAAACTGCGCACCACACAGTGACTCGTTCTGGGTGCAGTTCCGTCTCATGGAGCATTTCTGGATTAGACTCATTCCATATACGGCAATTTTGCTTGTTTACATTGCCGTTAAGATCAAAATGGGCCTCATCAGACATGAACAAACAATTGATCAATGTGTTGTCTTCTTCGGCCATTGATATCATTTTTTGGCAAAATTCCAGGCGAACAGGCAAATCCTGAGAGTTTAACTTGCTAGTAATTTGGACTTTGTACGGAAACAAGTTTAAATCGTCATGAAGTATCTGTTGTAATGACCGTCTACTAATTCCAATTTGCCCCGATAAGTTTCGGGTCGAAACGCTCGGATTGGCCTGTATTGCAGATGCTACTGCTGCGATTGTATCCTGAACCCTAACATTGGGATCTCGATGGTACGGCCTTCGTGCGATGCTTCCAGATTCGGCAAACATGTTTACAAACCTCATAATGGTCCATCTACTCGGGGGATTACCGCCAAACTCCCGCCTAAATTCCCTTTGGACGGAAATGACGGACTGCAAAGCATGGTACCGTTGCACTATCCAAATTCTTTTCTCCGTATCCCAAGCATCCATTTTTATAAATCTAAATAGTAACCTACAAAATAAAAAAAAAATAAGCCGATTACTCACACAGAAAAAAAGTTATTACGTTTTATTTTTGTAGCACGATTTGTGCGCTAACCTGTACCTTAGAAACTTAGAATCTGCTTTGATCTGGCTCTGACCAAGCCTTGGCCTTACAAGGTATTTGTTTTATAGCAGTCGCCTTGAAAGTAGACTAATATGGTTGCCTTTGAAAACTCTGTTGCTCCAACTCTGATGGAAAAGTTTCGGTTGTTTCAGAGGCAGTGTCTTCGGAACAAATTTTCAGGGCTTACAATTACCACGTTCAATATGAATTTTGAAAAAACATTTTTGAGCAATTGTATACCACCTGGGGCCTTCCTTTACCTCGGAACTCGGTAGAAGATACAGAATGTATGTATCTGCGATCCAATTGATTTAATACGATGGCTCTTTTACTATCGTGACTTCGAACCAATGGAGAGGTTCAGAGGGTACTATTCAAATGGGATTGGAGAATGCAAAAGCACAATAACAAATCAAAAATTAGTTAGCAGAAATCATTAGCTGTCAATGAGGACAGAGCCAAGTAAAGAATTGTTAAAACTTCTAATGATATTTAAAGATTGGATTTTTTGGAATTTTTCTTCGGATTCTGTACTTTATGAGTAAGATCATGAATTATCTCTTTTATCGGCCTCGAAGAAAATATATCTGACAAGCCCACAATATAAAATGGACAGTGTTATTAGGAACTAATTACTCATTCACATCTTAAAGGATAATGAGCAGGCCCTACGAAACGTTGCCGTCAAAAGTATTTCAGCCCTTTAGTTTCGATAGGGGTACTCATCGATTAATGAGCTATGAACCAAAGTTATTAGATTTCTCCGAAACTCTACCAACTACCAACATTTTTCTTAAGTTTTCCAGAATACTTGTATATTTTCAATCAATAGATATTTTTATATTGTATATAAGGTCAGCAAAATTCTTATGATTCACCAAATAATGGCAAGAGCAGTATTGGGTTGAATTTTGGTCTATAGGACCGGATTTCAATTCGGAACAAGGCTTAGAGCTCTTTGCATCAAATAGTGTTAAGATTAATGTTTCGGTAAATCTTTTTCAACAAGAGATTCTGATTCCTAATTATATACCACACAGAAAAAAAAATTGGCAATGATTTCCAAAGACATGCTGAATTTCTATTGCTAGGTCGTAACTGCTTTTGTTCTGCGAAATCGCTTTACAATACCAAAAATATCAGGAAGGTTTTTTTTATATATGTTATAAATGAATGGATTGTATATACTTTTTTTTATTTTTTCTGTTTTATAAAATTGGCACGCATTCAAGAGGTTATTAATATCATTATAATGTATTACGACAGTGCGAGCGTTAGCTTAAAAGAATTAGTAAGACAGGAAAGAATTGTTCGGCGCAATAGATTGAGAATAGATAACTATTTTCTCATTTAAAACTAACAGACAGCTCTAGCTTGTACTAAGAGTTAGAAAAATTGATTCTCGACCTGAGTATCGAACGGACCACCTCCGGATCAGAAGCAGACATCTTATCTACTGCACCAAAGTCGTCCGCCTTGAAGCTGTTCTTTGAAAAAATATGAAGAAATATGAATTCGACTATAAATTTTGTTTAAATTCATCAATTATATTTTCAAAAATCCTTATCAAGAATTATTACTCATAACTTGTCTGAAACTAAACGATTAAATTAAATATAAGGAGCCTTCCTTAAAAAATGCTTATGCTTAGGATAAATCTACGAAGTAGACACTTATGAGCACTGGCTACTGAGGCCATCGGCTCCGACAATTACAAGACAACACAAAAGACGACATTAATACAGGACAGCTCAGAATAAAAGGAGAGAACGGGAAAACAGAAAATACTTCAATTAGACTTTTCATACTTGCACTGCACACGTATTTGTAACAGGTGTCTGCGAAACATTAAAGAACTTTCTGGAAAAATCATACATAAACGAAAACCACTTTGGTTTCGCAAAACCTGCGAAAAGAATCTCGCTTGTCCATCAAATTCTACCAAATCGGACATAACATCTAACGTTTTCCTCAGAATAAAAAAAAATCTTTCTTACTTTCCATACAAATTCTAGAGCTCATCCGTTCCGTCGGTGAACCAATTTTTCTTCGATCTCCAGATAAAATGTGTAGGTAACCTTTTATGTAATAGCACCTATATCTTTTCATCTCCTATGACCATTGGCGTTCGTCTATCTATCTTTCGTCGACGTCAACCCTTACAATAAATTGAAAAATAAGAGAAAAAAATTTAAGAAATACCACTAGCAGAAATAAAAATTAAATAATAAAAAAGGACGACTATAAAAATACCCCCGGATATACCATCCGAACCTCATACTAACGTACTCCGTTTATTCAGAGAACAGAAGAAGCCCACACATTCGACTTTCGCATAACCGTTGCTGAATCCCGTCCACCGCCGCTACTTCCCTTTTTCAAAAGGAATTCGAGAAAAGTTCAAAACTTTGTTCACCCTCGTCTCTAGAACCCAAACCTATACCGAACCCTAACCGAAAGCCACCTTCTTCGCCTACAACTCTGTTTTCCAACCCAATTTTTTTTTCTTTTTTTTTTGTTCAGTCCTGTTCCTCATGGACTACACGATAGTCCCGCACAAAGGGCATTCGGTATCATGAGAAAGCAAACGGACGACGACGACGACGACGGCGGATGAAGGAGAAATGAGAATGAGAAATTCCTTTTTTTTGCGCTGCTCCTTCAAAGGAACGGAACCATAAAGGCTCCCCGGTCTAGCGGTCTGTGTATATTCGTTTAGGTTCTATCAAGAGAAGGATACTCCTTGCGCCACACCAACCAAACCACCATCACCACTGTTGCCGACAACCTTCCTTGTCCATCGTCGTTATCCTCATCGTCCAAAAGGTTTGTTTTAAGAACTCAACACACATAAAAAAATTGACGACCAAGAGGGTGAAGTATCTCTGAATCCCCATCCAACCAAAGTTGGGGACATTGTCACAATACTCATCTCCTATTCCGTTTCCAGAACAGAAAAAACACGCTTACCAGAAGAAAAGGTCTCTCTCGCAGTAAAAAATGGGAACAAGACTAAAAAAAAAAAAAAAAGCTCAGAGATTCATCCATCACCGGAAGCCTCCATCATAGCTTCATGTGCGCTTTCAAATATAAAACCCCTTTACGAGGGCAACCCGTCCCGGTTGATGGGGTTAGGGAGATCTGTTTTCTGCCTCCCCCACCTTATCGTCTCATCCTGGAATTGCAATGAAATTTTGCCAACTTGATCGAGTATCAAAGTGTGGACGGGAAAATAAGAGAACTGGTTGCCGTGCAAACGAATGCGTTCTAACAATCATTTTCAAATGCAACCGCATTTCCTTGGTGCCGCCATAGCTTTCAGGACGAATGCTGCTGATGTATATAGAGACAGGATTTTAACACAATAGCAAAAGAAACGGAGGAAAAAAACGCTTGTGGATTTTCCTGACACGTGAATGGAAATAGGATTTCCATAAAGAACTAGAAGAGAGAGAGAGAGAGTGTGTGATTGAGGTTCCTTAATGGATGCTTGCTTATCGTTAAAGAATGTAAAGGTGTGCTCTTGGAGTGACTAAGTATATCCTGTGTGCGAAGTAACCTAGATTTTTTAGCAAAAGTATAAAGAAGACACAGAGTATTGGAACAATGTTAATTTTCCAAGGGCAGGAACAACAACTAGGTGACAGTTGCAAAAGGTAACCTTTGACAAAAGCTGTTCCTGTTATGTTTGGAGATTGCATTCATGTTTAGTTAAAATTCTAACGGGAATGCCAGGTCTTTTGTTTCAGAATAAACATTATGTGGTTCTCGGTAGGACTGAACTATTATTCCGATTTATTATCACACTTTATCCCAGGAAATTATAGAATCTGCGTAAACAAGAGTAAATTTCATAAAGGTCTACATGATATATGCAAATCTGCACCGGTCAGTCCTACGTATACTTGCTCTGTAATTGCGGGTGGCAAATTACATAACAATACGGCTCGGCATACACCCTCAAATTCAGAAACTTATTTTTTGCTGGTATGTTCATTGTAGGCATATTGTAGGTTTATTGTAGATCTAGTTGTAAGTGTGTCGGACTGGTATACCAAAGCGTCGGGGTTCGATTTCCCATCAGAGCCACCTTTTTTCGAGGTACTGCCCCTGATGTGTATAGGCGAAGACTTGATGCACAATTAATTCACCTTCCTGCTCAAGAACTTCGGAATTGTGACCAAACCGTTGAAATTATTTCAAATTGTATAAGAGAGGCTGCGATCTCGAAAAAACCTAAATCTGAGAGTAAATTTGTTTCTGAGTGGTTTGACTGGGAATGTAGGAAACTTCGTAAAAGATCTTTCTCCTATCTGAACCTTTTCAGGAATACCAGTTCAATTTTTTTTAAAACGCTCTATTTAGAATCGAATAAACTCTATAAAAATCTTTGTATTCAAAAACAGAAAAAATATTTTAATGAGGTTGCTGGCTCCCTTTCAAACTGTAAGGACTCAAAAGCTTTCTGGTCAAAGGTGAGACTGCTAGGTGGCTGTAAAACTTTTTCATCTTCAGTTATTGAAGTTGAAAAACTTGCAGAGTACTTTGAAGAGCTCCTGAACCCTGTTTCAACTCACTTACCATTCCAGTATGCCTTACCTCTGGTTTTAGTCCCTGAACTTGACGGGCCGATTACAATAAGAGAGTTACAAGAAACGCTCAAATCAATGAAAAATGATAAAGCCGCAGGGATTGATGGCATTCCTGCAGAATTTCATAAAAATTCAACACCGAATTTCTTGGAACTAATTAACTCTTTTTTCAACAGTCTTCTAGAAGAGGAAACAATCCAAAAAACGTTTGTAAAAGCATGGATTTGCGCAATTTTTAAAAAAGGTGACTTACAACTTCCGAGCAATTACAGGGGTATATCGGTTCTACCTTGTCTTAGAAAAATATTCACCCATCTTTTATACCATAGGTTGACGAGATGGGCTGAAGAGAATAAACTCCTTAGTATTTTTCAAGCCGGTTTTCGGGCGGGACTATCCACGGTGGATCATATATTTGCTCTCACAAGTATAGTCAAAATGTTTTTAGACAAGAAAAAGAAAGTATATGCTTTTTTTGTCGATTTTAGGGCGGCTTTTGATACTGTGAACAGAGCTTCCTTAATCTATAAGCTTTCAACGTTAGATTTATCGACAAAGTTTCTCAATTTATATAAGCTACTTATAACCGATACCTCTGCTGCTATTTGGAATGGAATATCAATGTCCGATTTTTTTAATACAAGAGCTAGTGTTCCTCAAGGTTGTGGGTTAAGTCCAATTATTTTTGCATTGTTTATTGATGATATATCCAAAGATTTCCCGGGAGGAGTTAAATGTGGTGAAACTCTAATAAAGATGCTTCTATATGCGGACGATATTGTTATATTGGCAGATAATCCAATAACTTTGCAGCTTCAAATAAATAAGCTCAAGCGATTTTGCGACTTATGGGAGCTCTCCATTAATGTCACAAAATCAAAAATAATTTTTGAAAGCACTCATCGAAGAAGACTTTCTCAAGAAAAATGGTTTTTAGAGCGTGATCCATTAGAATGTGTCAGAGAGTATAAATACTTAGTTTTCCTAATAACATACAACCTTGATCTTCGACCACATGTTAAAGAAAAATGCATTGCATTTGCATTGAAAAATTCTCTGTCGTTTTATTAATCATCATGCCTTATGTTACCGTACCAGTTTCATAGACTGATTGATCAAATCATAAATGTAGAGTTTTTATAATGAAGTGAAAATAAATGTTTAATTGTATTTCTATCTTTTAAATGAATCCAACAAATATTAAATATTTTGCTTTAATTTTTTAAACTATGTTTATTAACTTTAACTTTTTCTATTTTGGAAAACAAAACTCGAAATTAGTCAATCTAGGCAGACGGCAAAAATTTGCCATGCAATTATTCTTAGATATACTTAAAATTGTAACATATCGAGAAGTTTAATAAAGAATTTATAATAATAATAATAATAATAATACTGCCCCTTGCGAGGAAATGACAAATCCCCTAAGAGGATCGTTGCGTGTAACCTTGCAGGATGCAGAAATAGAACTAAATATTAATATTATAAATAAAAAATCTAGTAAAAATCTCGCTGCATCATCCGAGGCGGAAGACTCAAATGGTATACCTACCGCAAGAGTTCTATAAATTAAGCACTGATCTTTTCATAGAATCTCTTACAAAAGCCCTAGTTTGTGTGCCAAATTATCAAAGAAGCAATCATGCCCAATTTTCAAAAAAGGGGACAAAGGAGATCCTGCAAACTATAGAAGAATATCACTGCTTAACTCTTCAATGAAGATCTTTTCAAAACTTCTTTGTAAACGATTTAATGACTGGGTTCAAAATATCAATTTATTGAGCGAGGAACAAGCTGGTTTTCGAAAGAATTACTCAACAATTGACCAAATTTATTCGCTTACCAACAACGCCGACATGTTTATAAGTTCCCAAAAGAAGCTTTAAGCTTTCTTCATTAGTTTTAAATCGGCTTTTGACACGATAGATCGGAAAGCACTAATGTTAAAGCTTTTTAACAAAGGAGTTTCGACAAAATTTGTAAACATTTTGGACATCTTTTATGATAAAACAACACTTTTCGAAGCAAAATGTCTGAACGGTTCGAGGTGGAAATAGGATTGAGACAAGGCTGCAATTTTAGTCCCCTGCTTTTTGCTCTATTTAAAGATGATATAGAAGAGGTATTACAAGGTGGGACGCGTCTTTCAGCTGATCTTCTAGTCAAAGTCCTTATGTTTGCTGACGACATCGTGTTGGTAGCAGAGACGCCGGAAGTCTCCAACTAATGATCAACAGATTATATGAGTATTGCTACAAATAGAGACTCCAGGTGAACCTAAGGCAAATCAAAAGTAATGATTTTCCGCAACGGAGGCTGTCGTAAATGTCGCAGCAAAAATTCGGAGATCAAAACATTGAAGTCGTAAACGAATATAGCTATACCTCGGTGTACGGTTATGCAGAAATCCTAACTGGAAGAAAAATATGTTGGATAAACTAGCCAAGTCAAAAAATACGCTAAATGCAACATGGAGGATTGTGATGCAGTGCAAACTCGTTGAGTGCGATTGGAAATATCGCATTTTTCAAGGCAGAGCCAAAACCATAATGTGCTATGCAGCCCAAGTTTGGGGTCACAAAGAGTTTGATGAAGTGGAGAAACTCCTTAGATACTTCCTAAAACGTACTTTAAAATTACCAGACAGTTCCACAAACCACATACTAATGCTAGAAAGAGGCCTTCCCCCCTTATTCAACCCAACGCTTAAAATGCAGGTTGACTACATTCCAAATACTATCAAGATGGATGATAGGTTAGGTAAGGTTAGGTTGAGCGGTGATATCAAATCATCTCACTCAGATCTCAAGGATCCATTGCGGTCCCCAGGAATTGGAGGAATAGGTGAGGAATTTGGGGGGGAGTTAGTTATGGGGTGTCTCTTTAAACCATCCTGAGATTTTGATGATATTCAGAATGTTTTTAAGCGGCTTTTGTGAAACGTCGCCTAAATCGTCGAACAAATATTCTCCGAGGGCTGTTTTCTTGGTCTGAGCTAGTCTGGGGCATTCACAAAGGAAGTGATATGCCCTCTTCTGCATCAACGTCTTGATACCCTCTGCATAAGTTTAATGTGCTAAGGCCCATTCTACTCATGTGGGCCCCCATTGAGTTGTGACCCGTAAGGACAACAACCAAAAAAAAACATTTGAGGTCTACCTAGCTTTTGAATATATTCTGTATTTTTCTTTGAGATACTTGGCCAAAGACTTCTTGAGAACCGACAGTTATCAAGTTTTGGCCATCTCTCGTTTGCGGATTTGAGGAAAATGGATGAAAGAAGACTTGCTAAGAAAATTACGATGCTGGTGATGCAGATAAAAATCTCATGGTATGAGTCCTGGCGAGATAAAGCTGTGTACTGTGAACATCCATTCTTACAATTCGATATGAACACATGGAAAAGCGAACTCTACTACAGCCTTATTAGTTTATTGGGTGAAAAAAAGAGAGCACTACATTTGGAAAGCCAGAACCACATTCCACAGGAGTATTTATGCAACACTCAATCACAACCTAACAACAAAAACCTACTTCAGGACGGAGTATCCAAATGACGTGTTTTAAAAACACAGGGTAAGACACTTCTCCTGACTTATATTCTACATAGAAGCGATTTAGAAGAAATTTGTGGACTATGCAACCATAGGAAAAGGGAGGATGTGTCTCATTTTATGGGTAGATGTTCTATTTTTGCTGAAACCAAAAGGAGTACGTTCGAAAAAAATTATTTAAATGAGGCTGAAATTATCAACATCCTCAACGGTGAAATGGATTGGATGCTTTTGTACAACGATATAAAGCTAGTAATCGGTTATTGAAAACGGATGTTAGAAGAATTTTTTTGAAGTTCGCAATATGAATTTAGTATTAATTGCCAACTGACAGACAGCGTGTGTGTGTGTTAAATAATGGAAAACTTAAAAATTATGAACTTTACTTTTTATGAAATAAAATTCCTTTGAACTTGAACTTAGAGTAAAATTTGTTTGGAAAAAGTCCATCTCATGTAGCCATTCGGATTCCGGGGAAATTGTTGGTTCCCTCCACTCCTGCATATTCACAACACACACAAGGTTGAGAGTATAAGTCACTAGGCTTTGGCTCCTTAAGGAGCTGATCCGACGGTAAATTTATTTAAATTTAATGCTGAATGTTCACAGAACCGGAAGTGCAGTTTATTAAAGATGTTTAGTAAAAATCGTTTCAGCTGGTTTTGAGAAATCGGGCTCAATTCGATTCAAAAGTTGAGGTTATTTTTTAGCCTATACTCCAAAGTCGTTAGTTTTCGATAAAAAACGAAGAAAATAAAACCGTTGTTTGGAAAGGCCTTTTTTGTTACGGACTGGAAATAAAAAAAAAGAAAAAATGATGAGGAAATTTTTTTAAAAAGGTGCAACAACGAGTTGTATGTGCTGTACAGCGACATAAGCCCGGCCAACAAAATCCGTATAAGATGGCTGGGCCATGTAGAGTGGATGAACATAGCACGCAAGGTCTTCGACGCCGTACCTAAGGGATTCCGAAGCAAGGGTAGGAATGGAGCGACCAGGTAGAAGGAGACCTCCGAGTGCTTGGATTGCAAAATTGGAGACGGCAGGCTATAGGGATCGAAACAGCTGGAGGGGCATATTGAACCAGACCCAGCAGCGTCACGCTATGTAGATCCACGAAAGGTAAAGGTAAGGTAAGGAAATAAAATTACTTTTTCACGGGAGCAAGAAGTTTCAAGATGTTGAAGCATTTAAGCTGAAGAGTGGAACACCAAATAGTGGAAAATTTGTTAAAAAAAAATCCTGTTTAAAATGTCTTCATCATATCTTAGGATAGAGGACATATCTGTTAACGCACGTATGGGCTTACATTCATTCTTCTAGAACTGAAAAAAAGAGTTCGAGCTCCTAATAATGCGTTTTAGGTGGCTTAAATCTTAATTCGTTTTATAAAAAAAATTGAAAAACTCAAGCTCGTTTTCCAACCAGTAGGACGTTTTCTGAGGTCACCTCGGTGAATCCAAAAAATAGATCTTTAAGCTGAAGAACTGATGTGTAAGAATTGTGGCCCAGGTCGAGATCATAAAAACCATCGGTAAGAAAATTGCCATTTCCTCGTCTTCGTTCACACAGCTTCTGCAAACATAATTCGCGAACGCACTAAACCTGGGGGTGGGTGTATTTGCCAACGAGGCAGCAATCTTAATGTGGAATGGCTTTCTGAGAGGGCCTTTAATGTATTTATAGGCAGAGGTTGTAGATATTTCTTAAATATGTTAACTAAATATCTTTGGTGACAAACCAACGGCCTTGCCTGCCTGTCCAATTCAAAGCTGTACCGTCTGGTGTTCATGTATATGATTACCCTTCGCTGGAATATTTTTATGCCCAGACAACATATGATTATGATGCATCACATTAGGTTAATATGTCCTATTCCTTCCTAACTGCAACGCAAATCGGTGGATCTAACTTCCGTAATGCTTAGACAAATGTGAATCTAATGCAATATCATTTGCTGAAAAACTATTTTTATTAAAGCCATTCGAAAGCAATAATTTTCCTCAGAAGGGCGTTTCGGGATATGTCAGAGTTGTTTTAAGGCCGAGAAGCAAAGCCTTTCCACAAAGAAGTTTGCAGTATTCTTATCCACATAATCTGAAGCAGTCACCTTAACACTTTATATATTTTTTTCTTTTGGTGTATACATACATATATGATTTGATCCACGAAACAGTGAAAAAACACCAAATTTGTATTGTCGTTTTATCTATTTCTGTTTCCTTATATGATCGATATTTCTTTAAACAATGCTCCAGCGAAATAGCCAGCATTCATATCGTTCCTCCTCTTAAAAGTTGTTTCCAGTAATACTCGTATGGCTAAGAATGCCCATCAATTTACTCTTGAATCAAATTTAGGATGCACTGTTAAGTATAAATTCATTCTTTATCCACACTACACGAATGGGAGTTTGGTAATCTTGTACCAATATTGAATTGAATATTGAAACCTTATTATGATGTGTAGTGCCCCGTGCCTTAGAGGTTAGTGTGTCGGACTGCTAAGCGAATGAGCCTGGGTTAAAATCCAGCTCATAGCTACCTTTTTTTCTGGGGCACTGCCTCTTGCGAGGAACCTCCTAGAGTAAAACTTGTCTCGAAAAAGTGCTTCTCATCTAGCCGTTCGGACTCGGCGGTAAACTGTAGGTCCCTTCCATTCTAGCGGATTTATAACACACACACAGGAATGGTTGAGAGTATAAGTCACTAGGCCTTGGCTCCTAGGAGCTGTCGCGCCAATAAATTTATTTTGTATTTATTTTATTATGATGGTTATATACTTAGCTAAAAAGAAAGAAATGTTATAGATTTGGTCGATGCAATAAACTGTGAACTAAAGACAAGAAGCTATAGATCAGAAATGATGTAAAGTTTTCAGAACCTTTTAAGATTTAGGAATTTGTAAGAAATATAGTCTTTTTCGAAATGTGAGTTTGAAGAATAAGCTGAATTCACGAACCTTTTCATTGAAAATTTGAAAAGGTTAGACTTGTTTTCTAGTCAAGTTCTAGCACAGGTCTAAAACATTATTTTCCTTTTTTTTTTGAGTGTTTGTATATTTACATTGTTTAAGATGTTAGAGTGGGTTCCAATCCAATAATATTTTTCTGAACGTCCACATGGATATTGTAGATTTAATCTTAGATACTTAGTTGGTTATCTTGTTAGCTCACTGAGAATATGGCTCTCAAATAACCTGAATAAGTTGATTTTGTAGTCTGCAGTTTCATTTTTGTTCCCAGTTACTTATTTCTTTTTTCGCACAATAAGACCGATATGTCTCAGATTGAGCCCGCTTCTTGACCACCGCGAGAGTAGTTCAAAAATCTCCAAAAATATCCATAAAATTGGTTCCTTTTACAAGGTAAAATCTCTTCTATCATTTCTTCTCTATATATTTCATATTACATGTTTTAACTTTTAGTTCAGACCCACATATATTCTCGGCCGTGGACGTTTACAAGGATCACAAGGAAATTCCAGAACGATATGTTCCTGTAAAAGATTTTTTTGGCTCTAACTGATTAAGCATTTACTTCTATTTCTTCACTCTCTTTCAAACAACACTAATCAGTTTTTTCTTTTATTCTTTCTTTTAATCTTCAAACTATTATCTAACGGTTTTGTTACAAAATGGCAAAACAGGCTCTTTAATTGACAAAAACAAAATAATAGGTACAAATTAAGCACCACCCTTTTTTAAGGAGGAAGAAGTGTCCCAACACAGGCACACGACATAATTCTAAGATATCCGGCCATCCCATCCCATTTCCCTTTCTCGCAGTAACCTTCATTTTTCATCGTTTCCTTAAAAACAAGGACTCTCCCCACCCAGATGTAGCTAGCTATACCTTAACCTCAACTCTAAGTATCAAAAGATACTTCCCAAGGAAGACGAACACAGAGAATAAAAAAATTAAAGAAATACTACAAACCTACCAGGAGGACACGTACCTATATAAACGCTATATATTCCTTGCTAGTTGGAACGAGTATATAGATATAGATATAGGGGACATTAGAAAAGACTCATTAAGGACGAACGAACAGTGAAAGCAACAAAAAAAAAAAAACAGATATTGGCAACCCCAAGAGGAATTTGAATTTTCTTTTTATTTTTGACGTTCCCCCGTCCACATCCCATCCCCTAAACACTTTTATTTTCCACTCCTTTATTCCAAAGGACCTCATCACTGACACAACGCGGACCAAAGGAAACTCAAGTCGACATAAAACAAAATACCCAACCCAGTGTATGTGATAGCAGGGAGAGAAATGCTTAGAAAGGACATGACTTAATTGCTTCTCCCGTTTTTTTCTACTTTGGGACTCCTTTGGGACTCAAAGGATACGCTCAGCTATATTACGTAACAGTAACAAAGAATGTGTAAAATAAGCATGCAAACGACAATCAACACGTTATTCGCTTCAGTTTTCACATTGTTTGTCATCAAGAGGGCGATAATAATCGCAAATCGCACACGTGTCCTTGAAGGAGGGTTCGAAGATAAACCGACCGAAAAGAAGAATCATCGTCGTCTTCACTCTTCCATTTCCAAGCTGAATAATGCGCGTTGAAAATCAATTTCATCCCAAGATCAGAAGCAGCATGCAATATTGCGATTCTCTATGTTCCAATCAATTGCCATTCGTCCTTTTTTTTTCGTAGGCGTTTAAAAGGAGGGGACTAAAAACTGCGATAATTAGAATGCATGCGGGTCGGTGATAGATGGGGATGATGCCAAAAGGCTTGCACCACCCACATACCCCAATAGATTTTTGTAATTAGTGTATATATGATGCATATGCATATATTGTCCTGTTTTTTATTCACTCTGCACTTTTTTACCACCCAAAACTTGTGTCGTCCTTATTATTGGCAACGCACAGATAATTATCTCACATATACGGGACGATAATGTTAGGCGTGTATGCGTGCGTATACAATTATTGGGGTAGGACTCGCATTGTGAGTTTGCAAAAAAAAAAAAAATGTATCCAAAGGGAATGGGAAATAAATAATCAACCAGGGATGCTGCAAATTGTTGAATATTTTTTGGAAGGAGTTGAAATTCCCTTCAAACATTGCAGGCTTTCCCAACAAAAACAATAAAACATCATCTCCCCCTTTCTCATTCTCCACAGATACGCAGGATACAGAATTGCTTTATGCATACTTTACAATTGATTTATTTGCGAATTGAATTGTTCCTTTTCGTCCTTATTGTGAATAAATTTTTTTTGTGCTTTCGCGTTTTTGTGTGTTTTCGAATTTTTGCGTGTGCAGCATTGGATCCTCATTTGCCATACATCCTGCCTGATTATGTTGCATTGCATATTACTGTCCTATGCATTCCTCCCCTCAATACCTTCGTGTTCGTATATTCCTCCGCAGGATAACAAAGTCCATGGAGTAATTACAGGGTTACACGTCATGTGAGTTGGGTATTATTTTTATTCGCGTTTCCATTTTTTTTTTGCATTTAGCCAGCGAGAAGAGCTATTTACGCAAAAAATACTGTGATATCCTGTGGACCGAGCGTACACACATGCACGCATTGAATTCACATCGTTGTGCGTGGTTACGTGGGAAAAATTCAAAATTGCCACGTTTGCCACCCAACCAGGCACGCACACAGAGTAGTGTTTTTTTTTCCAGTTATGGTAGCACGTCCTTTTTCGTCCTTTTTTTAAATAAGGACCTTTAATTGGGTTAGTAATTGAAATTCATTGCGGGCGGACGTAGGATGGAATGTAAGTGTGTGTTGTTTTTTTTTTCTTGTGTGTAGATGTCAGTGGGGGAACGGGCCGGGGTCCTGTGCTTGGGACAATAAATAAAAGTGTTACTCATCCTTTTTTTGAAGTTTTATTTTATGTGTTTGAGTGCACTAGCATCCGCAGGACGATGACTATGAGGAGGAAACGCATACGCACATTTAAATAATTAGTGTTTCCCATTGTTAGTTGAAGGCAAGGAAAAAAAGGATGTAGGTATTGGATTGGGTTTGGGGAGGCTCAACGCTTGGATAAGTATGAAATCAAAACCGTAACGGTGCTAAAGTGACAAGGAATCGGTGGAATGAGTTGGTGTTGGAGTTGCGTTTCGATGGCGCGCTTATGTATTTCATTTTTATGTTTTTGTTGAAATTCCTGTTATTTTTTCGGAGAGCAGTGAAGTTTGGGGATAGTCGAGTAGTTTGATGGATATGGGATGGTTGGCAGATATAAAGTGTGCATTGGGGTGTTGAATTTTTACACTTTGATCGATTAAGGGGTGGTCAGATGGAAAGGGACCTTTAGGCAATGCGGCACATAGGAATTTAACAAGAGTTGGAGTTTTATTTTATTTATTTTATTTTATTTTTTTTGGTCGGAGGTTGATAGAAGTTTCTGGTATAGAGTACGTAGCGTAGGTATATTTTTAGGAGCGAATTGTTTATCCTTGCTTTTGAAAATCGAAAAAGGATAATGGGAATAAATGAATAGAATGGAATATGTACTATTATTTTTTTGTCTGGCCTATATTATGTAGGTATGTATATATGTATATAAGTTTGACATGACTACATAATGCAGATGTAACATGGGCAACAACGTTTAGTTTGGAAATGCAGTTTTTGTGAAAGGCAAACATTAATGGGATTCTATAGCCGTAATATGCACATGCCTATCTACATTTATTTATGTTTGAAGTTATGTGTTGTGTTGGAGGTTTTTTGGTTTGATCATCTCTGGCTTGGCAGCTCATTTTCGATGGGGGCTTTGGGTTTGAGTGGAAATTGGAAAATTTGTTTCTATGAAGCTGATTTTGAGGTGACTTTAAAGTAATTTTTTTTAAATTTATTTGTATGAATGTTAGGCTAGACTTTGAATTAAATGGTTTTCGTATTAAATGAAAAATAAGATAAGATCTAAATGAATGTTTTTTTTTTACTCTACAAAAGAAACTTAATTTCTGTTAATGTCAAGTTTTTAGTGTTCTTCTTAAATAGCAACTTTTTTCAAACATAATCCGATAAATGTATGTTAAAAACAGCAAACTTATTAAGAGCAGCCGCACGTTAGAGCCGGTCCTTCAAACAACAGGCTTCTTCAGGCAGCTGTGCCTTTAGATATCTGCTACCAGTTTTGCAAACTGATTTGATTTAGATCATTTCTGCTTGAGCACTGGATCTGATTCTCGGTATCACCCAATAATGTCTATTAGCTATATTTCAGCTAGCCGCTATTAAGTAAATAGAGTTCTTCCTTCAAGTCTCAATATTCGATTTGAACTTGGCATAGTAGTTCCACTAACTTGCTAGGGACCAGATATGTTTTAATTGGGTTCACTCTTGTAAGTGGAAAAAGAAACAAATTTCTTCCATTTGGCCACCACAAAATAAACAGATTATTCAAGCTTTTTAATTGTGTATTGTATAATAATCAATGTTCGGTTCTGACCATCCCAAAGCAGTTTTATCCATTTCTGACTATGCTTTCTATTCCATGAAATGATAAGAAAGTCACTTTTTTTGCTACTCAATTAGCAACAATAAGCAATAGTTTTACTTCTTCGTTGATAGCGCAATCTAAGAAGCTTAGTGTGGTAATCGTAATGTTATTTCCGCCTTCGTCTTAAAACACACGAGCACTCTATACTGGTGTCATCCTGTGTTCTTCCATGTTTCATGTTTCACTTTTTCGCTTTGTCGAAATCAGCTTTCACCTCAAAGGCTTCAGCGACCTATTACGAAAAAGTTACCTTTTTAATAGCCATTCTACGGACGATTTCGAAGAAAGTTTTAGAAGTTTTTGAGGTTTTACCAATAATTGGGCAAAAAATCAGCTGAGTCTCCTTTCATTGTGCATGTTTTATCCAGCTAAATATTTAGCAGCAACTTTTCAATAATTCGGCATGCTATTACCTAACGTGGCTTTCTTCATTATTTCGTTCATGTCGGGCGGGTAGAATTTTTGTTCTGTATCTCGCGGATCTAATGGTTGATTCTACCTAAAAGCGCAAATTCGGTTGATCATCAACGTTATACAGTCTACAATATACAATATCGGTCTTTTCATATACTCAGCATCAATAGCAATTCTGATTTGATGTTGTCTTGATCATTATTGCAAGCTACGCTTCGAGATCCGTAGTTTTTCGTTGCGATGTGAGATCTAGCAACCTTTCTGATTACGATTTGGCAACGGTTTCTTCTAGTTTTTCTTTGTTGCTGGCGGTAAAGACCTTTTTACAGGTTATTATAAGACTCCATCGAGAAAGAACCTCTTGATAGCCCGTTCCTGGCAATAACGAGCTAATGATCCAAGTCATTGTCATTGCAATTTGGGACATCCATTCTTTCGAGAATACTTTCCGTCGATCGTAATATTATCAATCTGGGTGGCAGTTCAAGTGTATGGTAATTGAAACTAATTATGGTAATATTTTGCTTGCAGGGTAGACTATCAGTGAGCATATCTACACATCCGAAGCTTGTTACTTTGAAACTAAAGTTTTCTTTTCATGATCATTACAACAATCTCCAATCTAGAGAACCAGTTCTTTACAATAATTTCAAGGCCTAGGAGCTGCATTAATCCCTTCTATATGCCTGAGTTCACCATTGCTAATTGTATCTAAAACATTTTTCCGCCACGCCGCCTGAATGGTCAGAAAAGTGCCTTATAAGAAACACTCCTCGTCTCGTTCGCTGCAATCAACAACCTTCCAACAAAGTTGGAGCCTAATGTCCATTTGGTATTAGTTACTGGATGTTTATCACGAAGGGTGAGACTTAACCTTCTTTAGACAGAGGTGAGTTAAAAAAAAAAAAATCTATGGATATTGATACATGTATTGTATTCTATAAATTATAGCTATTGCAGCTTTTGAAATAACCTTTCATTATTGAACCTAACCATTAATGAGCTAGTATATTCTTGACGGATTTCATTTTAGGTGCGGGAAATCGAGGCCCTTCAATGCCTGACCTTATGAAAGTAGCTTTTGCCGCGTAATTTGTTTGTCTTCTCACACCCATTCATATAATATTTTTTTGAGGATAGAGTTGTCATATCTTACTCGGAGTTTCTGGGTATCGACCGGGATATTATAACCAATTACATACAACAACAACAACAGTCCTCCCTCATTATTTAAGATAGTGATGTGGTCCTTACCCCAGGAACATAAATTGTAGCTTTATTCATATAAGACCACCCGCTTGGCAATAAGATGACACCCAATTTCGTCAGCAGTGTGAAAATACAATTTCCAAGCTTTATCAACGCCACTAAGCTCTCTGTCTATACAAACCACAAATGTTCAATCGAAACGGAAAAACTTTAGTTAGTTATTTATGCAATTTTCTTTCATCGAAAAGCCAATTCCTCATGATACCACTTTTTCAGACTGACTTGCCGAAAGAAGCTAATATAACGTACGTAGTCTTTGGTTCAAAGTATCTTTATTTTCTTTCGCCCCCCTTTGCTTCAGTATCCAAGTGACCACCTAAGGCTGTATGATGGCCTTTTGCTGATGTAACTATATCCTCTAGAGTGAATAATTCCTTGCCCCAATCTTCTCTCAGCAGGAACACACTCACTCCCTGTTTCTTACCGGCGAACGAGCGACCATCCACCACCCGCTAGCGTTACAACATTCAGGAGAAGAGAGAAAAAAAACGGTAAAAATGACGACGACAAAGTTTCCACTAATCCCTTCAGGGACTGGGGTGTGAGCCCTAATATACACACATTCCTTTTGCTCTCTCTCTGCCGTTTGCCGTACATCTGTATTTTATTTCACGAGCGCCATCAAGTCTACCTAGCCCCCCCATTTCTTTATAAGCTACCGACATGCCACCACCTCCCATCCCAAAAGGTTTAACTCCTAGCCCCCCAAACACACATCTACCAAATGAAAAGAAGAAAAAAACGACAAAGTGGAAGTAGGTGTGGAGCCTGCAGTCATAGTCGAACACCAAAACACAAAAAAAGGACGAAGAAAAAAAACTGAGCGAAAGAAAAACACGTGACACATCAAAACATTTTTCCGTGCCAAAAAACACCCCAAGGATTTTTGTATGTTTTTTTTTCCTTTTCATTCGTCCTAGCATATTTTTCGTTGGCTATATGCTATAGAAGCGCTGCTCCTGTGATCCTTAAAAGAGGAAGGTAACGAATGAGGCACACAGCGGAGGCCTCCTGAGCAAACACCGACTAAAAACCTACGCTGCTCCTAATTTTTTTCCTACACCCCTGTCCTTTTATGTTTTCTGATGAACTTTGTCGACTTTTAGGGTATGAAGGAGGAAGGGAGTTAAGGTTATTTCGACAAACGTGCATGCATATTTTAGAACTGACCGAGGAGAATGTTGGTTTTTTTCGTCGTATTTTATTTCTAAATTCCAATATCCTTGGCTCACGGGATTTCTGGAAGTGAACGATACTCGTCGTCGTGGTTGTCGTCGTTGGGGTGTAATTAGAATTTTGACAACTGTCAGGGATGGTGTGGTGGTTGTTGTAATGGTACGGAAGGGGGAGAAGGTACCTTAATTGAAATCGAATTTGAAATCAAGTTGTTGGTAAGAACTGGAATCCATGTACTGTACATACATTCGTATGGTGCTTCTAACGAAAAAAAGAAAATGATAGTGCATCTAAGGATGAATTGGTAAACGATGGGTAGAGGAGGAACTCCTATAAATTAGTCAAGATATTTGGATCCCCGAGCAGCCGATTTCGTTTCTAAATGGATGAATAGTTTTTTATCGTATGCATGCATATTGGGTTTTCTTTGATCGATTATGGAGAAGAGATGAATAATTTAGATGGATGTCTGTCTAACTCTCATCGCACATAAAACTGCTTTTGGGTGAATTGTGCGGTGGTTGCCTTGGAGTTTTGTTTTCTTAATTTCTTAACTTGTTTTTTAAAATAACTAAGCACATTATAAGTAAGATAGTTACCATAAGGGTTAATTTTTGTTTATGATGCTTATCCTGTTAGAAGGTTGCATGTTCAGCTTTTTGAAAACTACTCATGTTTTGGTTTCAGCTCACAGCACACAAACGCAAGTAAACGCATCTGGGTCCTAAACGTTTTTCAGTAAGCGGGATCTTCTTATTTAAATTGTCGTTTGTTATATTCTTGACTGGAACCAACCCTGTCGCTGTTTTTTTTTTAAATTCCCGTTTTTTGTGTTTGACAATATTGATCTCAAGTCGTGTCAACCAAGGGATTTCTTTGAAAATTTATGGTGTTCATTGCCTAAATGTTTTTTTAAATTAGTCGCCTGGGGGTGAGTTCAATGCCCCACTACTCACTATTAATTATTGATAAAACCTACAAAAGTAAGCTTTTTTTATCAAAATCTCATAGTTGTTCGTCCATTCCCTTCCACTCTTGCTCTTTTACAAGTCATGCCAACAATTTATTAATTTATTTTTAAATACATGGCGACACCACTTCAGAATGCTCGGTAAACTTCGGTGAGCTGGTCACCTAGATTGTATCGGCGAAGAGGAACCTGTTCGGAGTCTTTTGTAGTTATTTTTGTGGTAGAAAGCAACCTAGCAGACCTTGCTTATGTTAAAGGATGCCGTATACTAGGACGGTCAAAGCTTTGGGGTGCCAAACTGGATGGTGTCGACCAGTAATCAGAATGTATGGAAGAACTTGTCGGATGAGGCCTGGACTGCATCTCGGTTGTTGTGCCGTTGTAATTATGATAATGGCACCACTTCAGATGGTTTCAAAAAAGCTCTTATAACTATAAGGATGTCATATACGCACCCGGTTATTATATTCAAATGTATCTTCACTTTCTTTAAGCTTCACAAACATCGCTTCACCTGCTTGATAATAGAATACAAAATCAAAAAAAATCATCGAAGTAGCCAGCTGCATTCCTCCCCATAAAAGTTTCTCCCGTAATACTCGTCTCGCAAGGAATGCTCATCAGTTCACTCTTGAGCACAATTTCGGACGTACCGTGAAATATAGGGATTCTTTTCTTAGCCGAACAACACGAATTTAGAATAGTTTACCCGGCGGGATTTTCCCTTGCCATTTTGATCTGCAAACATTCAAAACCAATGTTAATCGATACCTCCTATCTCTTCCCTCCCTATCTTCCTAATGCCCGCGCAGTGTGTTCTACATTAAAAAGGAAAAAAATAGTCCCTTGTGCGCGCGTTAATTGTAAAAAAAAATTGATTTTCTAATGTCCATTCAACGGGGTTATTATTCGATATCAAGAAAATTTTAATTGATCGTCAAGACAGCAGACGATAAACGCCGACAATTATTGTGCCTATTTGATGTGTTATCATCAGAAGTTATTTCTTTCACACGCTGTTCCTTATCAAATCAAACGTAAAAAGAGATAAGGAGTTGAGGAAAACGTCAGCCCTTCAAACCAGGCTTAGACAACCTTCACGATAATGTTGTACAAAGTTTCAGCCAATGTGTCAAATCAAAGTTTTGGTTGTATAAGAAAGACGAGAAGTAAAAAGTGGACTAATCAACTTTTAAGAGCTACGAAATTCTGGGTGAAATATTGTAATTTGTTTCTTTAAATTTTAAAATTATCTTTTTTTTAGCAGGCTGCAGAGTTAGCCAAAGTGGACGAATTGAACCGCTAATCTAACGTTAATTGTTTCTTCAACCTGGAGAAAATAGTAGCATATTTTTCTCAAAAGATTCCGAGAAAAGACAAATGAAACGCAAATAAGTAAGCCAAATGTACGAATTAATACCTATATTCCGTTCCGTACAATAATTAGCAACACTAATTTATAAGAACAGTATTCCTAATATGTAAGCCTACATTAAATTTAATCAACGAAAATATAAATATACTAAAATGACGTTCTTTTCAACCGAACTAAGAACAGAAGACAAACAGGTTAGTGGACCAAAAAAATTTTCTGAATCTTCGGGACGAAATGATCAGGATCAGGACAGCAACATTTGAATACCTTAATACAATCGAATAATATTCAAATTCAATCCCAAAACACCATTTTATTATCATTTATACACAAACTATGAGCTTCTTTCTCGAAGAAATGGCGATTGCAATTTGAATTCCCCAAAACCAAAACCCCCAACCATAGTTGTCCTTTGTATTAAACTTCTCTTTTACCTGAAACAACCACAAGCACTTTTTTTTTAAGTTTAAAGGTTTTAACGTAGGTACTTCGTAACGCTCTCAACAACTTCAACAGTTCATAGTAAATTGTTAAATTTTTTTTTCAAAAGCCATTCCTCATTGCCTAATATACCAACTGGCCTTCTAAAAGTCAGGGTTCACATCCGCAGCTTCTCAGAGCCATCCTACCCCGCACCAGCGTCACTTGATTACCCGTTTCATAGCAAAAGAGAAAAAAACTAAAACGAAACAGTTATTTTTTCCCACACTATTTTTTGTTATGAAAACCGGCCTAGCGTAGATTATTTTATAGTCCTTCGAGAGAATCCTTAAAAAATTGCTGAACTTTCACATCCTTTTGAGATGAAAAAAAAAAACGTTTGTATGGTAAACTTCTTTTTTTTTGTATAGAAGTTTTGGGGGGAAATTAATTCCTGCTTGGTCCTTTTAAAACTGGACCAATGCTGACCTTGATTGACCCTCATGGGTATGGGATGCTGAACATCTTTTTTATTTTGAGAAAAATCATCCCCTTCCAAGATGCAATTAAATTTTCAACAATAAATCCTAAAATTCGGTCTCAGTCTTAGAGATACTCGTATTCGTCTTATAAGATTGTATGAGTTCATGAACTTGTATATTTTGGTAAGATGCTGATGTGTGCTATGATCTTTTAAAACATTGAAACGTGAAAGGAAACCCGCATCCAGTAACAGATGACCAGAGCGAGATATATGAGAATCTTCATTAGACTCAAAGGAGCAACTAAAGGACAGCTCTTATACAGTCCACAAGGTATCTTAGGTCCGAGAACCAGTTTTTTTTATTCAAACGAGCATTTTGTGCACAGTTTGCCACCCCTCTTTTGGGAAAGGGTTGAAAAGTCCGAAATAAGTGATTTTATTTATTTTTTTAGGATAAAAAATGCCAACAGCGAAAAAGGATTCTAGTTGACCAGTGGAATAATGAGGGAAAAAAGTAAATGTTCCTGTTTTTTTTTTGGAGAAAAAGTGATAAAAATATATAAAAATTTAGGTCCAAATCACATTTATTCGAAATTAACATCCAACATCAAGAAAAGGGATGCAAATTCTGAAGGATGTTGTTTGACGATGATCTTCGGTCTGTTATATGTGAGATAAAAATGTAAAACCGGATGGAAATAATTATTAGTATAATCAGGCGGAAAGATGGACACTCTGTGCATTAGAATGGGTAGTTATAGCGTTGAAACCGTTAGAATACAATAAAAACTTCGTTGTTTAAAAGAATTTCGGAGACAAAAACATAAAAGGATGTGAGTGCAGTTGTTGATTCTGAAGCATTGGTTCATGACAAATGTGAGCAGCTTAACCTCTTTTCAAAGGGTAATATTCGATGTTAAACTTGATAGCGTTGGGCGCCATTTTATCGAAGAAGAAGTAATTTATAAAAAAAAAAGCTAAATTAATAAAGGAATTAGTTTTGACGGATATGTAGACCCTTTTTCCTTGTTCTCAATTTTGACAATAATTGAATAGTTTAGAAAAAAATGAATCGTTATTTTTTAAGAAATATCATAAATCTTCCGTTGGGCGCCATTTTCAAACCTGGATTAAACATCAAGGTGATCCTAGCGAAATTTAGACATAAAAACTTTCCCACAACTGTGTATGCAAATCCCCGGACTTGAGATCACGAGTCACCGGTGTATTTAAGGAAAGATTAAATGCAAACAAAAATGGAGTATGAATGTGTTAAAGAAATTCATTTCTACTATCGCGGAAGAGAGGCAGGCGCAAAAACTACTCGATCCAACAAATAAAATGACACCTGGATTATGTTGGCCGAAACTGGAAAGCCAGTCGACATTTTCTGAGGTCAAACTGGAGCGGTGAACCCCAGAGGTGGAGACAAAGCAGAGAAATGAGAGAGTTGTAGTCCCGCAGCCTAAATCATAACAATCATCGGTTAAAGAAGAAAAAAGGAGACCAAATAAATTCCAATTTGAATTAAATTAAATTACGAACCAGCGCTGACACATTTAAATGGAAAGAATTGTTTCTTACACATTTAAAAAAATTACGAGTGAGCTGGAATCTCACATTGGGCGCCATTTATTTGTAATATCTGTTGCGGTAAAACGGATCGGTGTTTTCCAAAACAATGTTGGAAACACATTTAAACAACACCGTAGTGACATCTTCTTACCGAACTCAATGGCTTTATCTACTTATAAACCTAAATCGACTATTTCTTTGATGCATTTAATAATCTTATGAAAAGATAAAAATTATAAAAAGGAAAGTAAACAGCTTGTTTTTCAATATTCATCATTTCTCTTCTGTCTGCTTTCCCCAGAGCTTCTTTAAATTGTCCACCCTCAAAATATCATTTTGCAACAAAGGACAAAAAATATTTCTCGGTCCATTTTCATTTTTGCGGGAGTAGTGTTTGTGTTCAAACAAAAAAATATTATGGATAACCGTTCATAAAAATCCAAATCTTCCAACCCGCCATAACGAAAAAGTCCCATAAAAAGGTAAACAGTTTCAATCATAGTCCATTGCAGATACCAGACACACCTCCTATGGGCTATGGTATTTATTCCACAATATCGCCCCCATCAAAACAACATCACAACAAAACGGCCAGAGTAAAATGAGTACAGAAAAAAATGCTTCTCATCCTCCAGATCGCTTCAATGTCGTCCTTCATTTTGGGTGTAGGGAGGATAGATGAATCGAATAAGAAAGTACCTTCATCGAAAAAATTCGATATGAAAATTATTTCCATTCATGGAAACGATGGTGGCTTTCGTCTTTTGCACCCGTCGGAAAAAAAAATATAACCTCTTCCTTATCAGTCTCCCCCTATTCTACATTGTATTGTCCTTTGAGTGATGAAGGGAAATATACGAGTAACGTGAAATATCCTTGCGACGTCACCGAAGGTCGGTCGGTTGGTTGGTTGGAGGTTTGCAGTAGGTGGTATAGAAGATTCGTGTAGGAGTCAAAGGCAAAGTTGGAAATCACATGAAAAGAGAATTCTTGTAAGGAGACGGGGTGGAAGAAAAAGAAAATGATATAAATTGCGACGAGCATCAAGAAAGAAGGAAAAAAATCATGGCTTAGGTCCTAGATAGAATTTGTCTTCTTGGTATGATGGGGACATTGATAGGTTTGGGTATAGAATTCTTAGATCCTTTTTGACATGGGTCTGTTTCGTTAAGGGCAGATACCAAACCTTCTCTTCTTCGTTTGACAGCAGACGATTTTTTTGCATTTCATATCCTCTGCTTTGAGAGTGAGGGTGGGCGGTAACCATCAAGTTATATTTATATAAAAAAAAAACTTTGATGCAAAAGATTTCCTTAACTCCTGTAGAGTATTTATGTCTGCGTTTAACCAAGCAATTCTGATGTAAGAATTTGTTTTTGTGTGTGCAGTTGCAGATTTGTACTTAATTATTTTACTGAAGACTTTGTGCCTCAAATAGAACATCCAGTGAATAAAAAATGTATAATGTTCCTCATAAATCACTTGGAGTAAGGAGGGTTAAGACATCTGGCATATATTTAAACTGTGTCCAACACCTAATAAAACAAACAAGATGTTTTTTAATTTTTCGAAGATGGACATTCATATAGTTACTTTGAACAATTTTTTAATTTCTTTTCTAATCCTTGTTAGGTAATAAGGTTGGGATGCTGTGTATGATAACACGTTTCATAATCTTTCTTCAAAAAGATTTTTAAATCCAAATAAGTGAATACGGAATTTTTACAAAAACCTTTTGAAAACATAGATTTGAAATAAAATTTGTAATGTATTCATTACATTACATTACATTACATTTTAATCTACTCCATAGATACATTTACGAAGAAGACACACTTACGAGCACTGGCTACTGAGGCTATCGGCTCAGACAATTACAAGACACAAGACGACATTGATACAGGACAGAAGAGAGGACAGAAGACACATAACACATGTCAACAGCACGCAGTTGGTTTTCAGACGGTCCCCCATCTTTCTACTAACCACGCGTAACGATGCTTGATTTCGCTGATCTCACGGGAACTGATGCTTTATCAGAGCCGAGGCCGTTGACTGTAATGTATTAATTTCATTGTAGGTACCGTAGGAAAGCTACTCAACTAACAGTTTTGTTTACCACACATTTCAAACTTTGACAATTTATGAACTAGTTGCTAAACAGCCTTTAAAAGTAAAACGGCAAATTTTTCAAATGTGGGAAGTCATAGTTACTTCACTTATAACTCAAGAACGGCTGAACCGATTTAGCTGAAAATTCGCAAGGAGGTAATTTAGAGCCAGGAGAAGGACATAGGACATAGGACAGCATTCCCGTGTGACTTGACATGAAACGTCAGTCACTATAAAACGTGGTATAACAAAAAAGAATCAGACCTGGAATAACAAAACGCAAATGACAGCTATGTAATTGACGTATAATGACAGATATGTAATGACGTATGGATGACAATTTGATATTTGTAAGAAATCTATATATATAAAATAAAGTCGTGTTAGTTACACTATTTATAACTCAAGAACGGCTGAACCGATTTGGCTGAAAATCGGTGGAGAGGTAGCTTAGAACCATGAGACGGACATAGGATACCGTTCGATTGCATTTCCGTGTGACGTTACATAATACTCGATTTGAAATGTAAACAAAAATATAGAAAACAAATGACAACAACTGTCAAATCGATTTATCTCAACGGGCAACTTCAATGCGTACACTGACTTTTAGTAAACTAATTTTTTATCAAAGTGAAATTGTTAAGGTCAACTGAGAGTTGAAAGTTTTTTGAATAACTTTTTGACTAAATGACAACTAAAAGTCATTTAACTTTAAGAGCCAATCGACCAATCAGAGGCACGTTGACTGACTTTTAGTAGACACATTGAACGCCAGAAATCATTTTCGAAAATCGCGAAAGTTTTTATTTTTTTATGTTTGTGATTTGTTTAAAAAAACATATGAAGCTAACTCGGTCGATTTTTTTTTTGTGCGAGTGTAATTAGTAAACCTTATTGTGGGAGTTTTTGTTGATAAAAATGCTCAGAAGATCTAATCTTTCCCAGCAATGAAGCTTCGTAACAGTAGCTACTCAATCCATTGAAGAAGAACGACAAATCAGATGAGAGGACCAATGCGTTTATATGGCCAGACTTTGTGCTTCTCAAACAATAGACCAAACGTCGAGACCGATTTTGTTGAAATATTCAGACATTTTTAAATTAGCCCGATAGGTAGCGTTGGAGTGGAGATATTTACGCAAATTTATCTATGAAGTATGAAAATGGTGCCTTTGGTTGTTTTAAGGCATAATTCGACCCGATAAGTGAAGCTGTTGTCGGGATCTAGAAAATATGTAGTGTTTCAAATAAGGCTGGGGGCACTCATTATATTCTTGATTTTGCTGAGATTTTTAGGTAATTCTAACGTTAGCTCAGCTGTTGAGTGATTCTGTGTAATTCGGCAGCGATCAACAGAACTATTTTTTTTTCAAGGCGTAAAAAGGCACTGTTTTCATAGATGTTTGCTTACTTGATACATGGCCAACTACATATCATCCAGAATCTTTAGATACAAATAATATGTGCTTCCCGTCTGAAGCCCTTTGTGATCCTTTAAGATTTGGAGTTTGGACCCGATAAGCGACGCTCGGGTGAAGTATTAACGAAAATATAGTTTTCCCTATACACATATATTTTCTTATCAACAACATTTAATTTTAAAGGATTAACCGATTTTGAAAACATTTTGTGTGCATGCTAACATGATTACTTTTGTGGTTTTTAGCTATAATTGGACCCGTGGACGCGTTTTCATCGGTATTCAGAAAACCTATGGTAAACATGAGCAACGCCGGGTGGGTCAGCTAGTTATCTAATAAAATGCAAACTTTAGAAAGCCAAACAACTATAATTTTGACCATTCAAAAATAGCTGCTAAAAGGCCTTTAAAACTGATA
Source organism: Platycheirus rosarum (assembly GCA_963971375.1). Classification (NCBI taxonomy): domain Eukaryota; kingdom Metazoa; phylum Arthropoda; class Insecta; order Diptera; family Syrphidae; genus Platycheirus; species Platycheirus rosarum. The sequence goes on from OZ020510.1 coordinate 117,798,685, forward strand.
TTGGCAAGCTCTATACAAGATTTGTAGATAAAGGTTCAAAGGGCTGGAATAAGGCCTTCGAAAGATGGTTACTATAAAGCTCTCCATGATAAGTCAATGAAAACAACTTGTGTAAGGCTTGCCTACAAAGACCTTAAGCAAACAAAATTAATATTTGTTTTTTTCGATGTCTGCTATTTGGTACCAAAAATTATTTTTTTGACACAAACATGTAGGCAAGGTATTAGCCAAAGTTGTCATTAAAAGGCTTGGATAAGGCCTAATAGCTTGTTTTGGCCGTTATAGACCAAAACAAGCTATTAGTATTTAGATGCCATAAAATGGCTTGCTGAGACAAGCTTTTTACATTTCTTGGAAAGCTATGTCCTGCTATAGCTCCTGTCAACGAAAGTCTTAATGCTGTTAAATAGCTTACGTAATATGCACCAAAATTACTTGTATAAAGCTTGTTATTGTTTCTATAGTAGCCTGAAAATAGCTCGTTTAGAACCTTATACAAGTTAAATTGTTAGTTGGGTCATAAGTTCAAATTTATAGAAATATGGAAGTTTCAATAAATTTGAAGATCCACAAAGTAAACGCTGCTAAGAAATGAACGCTTGAGAAAGGCTCATTTGAAATGTAAGAAATACTTTGGTAGAAATATTATAACAAATAAGTGTTTCGAGTAAGAAAAACTTTGGTAAAAATATGCAAATAATTGTTTCGAGTAAGGAACGTTTTAACTAAATTAAGGCATCATCCGAACAAGTTTTAAATTAAATTTTGTTTTAAAACAAACGTTACAAAAAATTGCTAATAACATTAAAAACTTCATAGCTCATCAAATTTGGAATCACGAGATCTTCTAACGCTATAGGTAGTTTGCCAACGGTTTAATTATTTTTCAAGATTTGCAACTTTTCAGATATAGGGCAACACATTTCAAGAAATTCCAGAAATTATCAAATAGGTTCCAAATGAAATAATATAAATAAAGTTTGTCCGTTATAAATAAAAAAGATTTTCATTTGAAAACGACAAAACAAAATAAACATAAGAATGTCCAACTAACAACATTACCACCATTCTTCAACTAATAAACATCCCCTCTCCACCCATTGTCAATGTAACTGGATAGATCACTTATTAGCCAACTGGAAAGTTACACAAAAAACTATCAAATCTTCTAAGGATAATCACCAGGACCATCATCGTAGAAAAAACATAGACAAACAGTGTTATATACGCGAAAAAAATAGACGAATAAGACGATGGTACTGAACCGGAATTGAATTTCTGTAGACAAATAAATTCCCCACCCCAAAAGAAGGGCTGAAAAATCTACCACCATGCCATGCTTATGCTTATCCTGCCGAGTGCTTTGATTATTCCTTCAAAAACTTACACATTTTTCTCAAACATTTTCTGTTGAATATATCTTTTGCATTATTTACACTTATATCAACAGGTAATAAATACTCGCATACCATCAAATGACCTTCAAGAGTGAGTATATTGCTGGGAGAAGTAAAAAATGGAGAGAATTAAATTGAGTGAAAAACAAGTTTATTCTCCTCCTGCTTACAGGATGTGCATACATATATGTATGGTTATATAGTTTGAACGAAAGTTTACTTTTTTATGTATCTATTTCTATATACTGTATAGTATATGATGACAGGATATCTAGATCTAGAATTCCTGTTCTAGAATGACCACTAGAATATTTTTGGTCCAGAATGGAAATCCTTTGATTTTTTATCCTAGCTGGCCTAGTCGACTTTTGACAATTGTGCGGGAATGATCATTTCGTGAAAGAAATTTTATTTTACGCTCGCCTGTTGAGAGGAGATTTTTTTTTTTGTTATATCCGATTTTGTTATTTGTTCCTTGTTAATTCCCTATTTTGTTCTTGTTATCCCTACGCTTTTGCGTGGGAAAAAACAAACAATAAAATAATAATAATTGTGTTATTGTTTTATTGATTTGAGAAAGTGATGATAGCTGAGCTTAAAAATTCCAAAAATTATACAATGCAAGAGGATGCCGGTGACATTACCGCCACCGCCGCTACTATGCCATCATCGGCCATTTTACCATCCAAGGACGAGAAGATATCGAATATTGGAAGTGCCGCAACTACGTCTGCAGCAGCAGCTGCTGCTGCTGCTGCTTCACTTTCAAATCAGGTGGACTTAACTTATGAAAGTGAAAGCAGCTGTGGCGGCTGTGAGGCAACAACGATTCAGACAAGTTACAAACGGAAGTTGATGTTCGCTTTTGGCCATGTTGGTGGTAGTGGTGATGAGGATTATGGTGGAGCAAGTGGTGGCGTTGGTGCTGCTGGCATATCGGAAAAGGATAATAGGGAAATGGCATCAGCAGACAAAATGCAGCCGGAGTGTAAGAAGGTCAAGCTGCATGTGGAAAAGGAGCAAATGTTTGAGGTAAGTTTTCTGTTATATCTGGCTTAAGCTTTACGATAGCAATTGATGGAATGAAAATAGGAATAACCTGGTAAACACTTGGTTTGCAATTATTCCGTAAAGTAGTTATAGAACAGATAAAGTTATCAAAATTCATTTAGATCCCCTAAAAAAAAAATGTAGCTAATGCTTTGAGTTTTTCACTGTTTCAAGTCTTAAATTACTGTTTTCTAATCTTCGATCTCCTAGAATATTTGTCTTCGTCAATCGCTTTATTTCAATTTGCACATTTCTTCTAAGTAAATTGTTCACTAATGATCTTTAAGAGTTCCTTTGTATTATTTCCCAAGCTTTCAATAGCTTTTGCCGATTTTGATTTCTTTCTTTTGGATTGCCGCTGATTCAATATTTTTTTGTTTAGACTTAGATAATTGCTTTTGAATTCTTACACATTTCTTATCTCCTATTATTGTAAATTTTGTTGTTTAAACGCTCCTGACATTGATATCTTGAAAGACGTTTCTAGCTTTCTAATATATGGCCATACTTAAAAAAAAAATCTATATCCAGATTGCTGATTATAAGAGTTCTGCCCTCAGCCAGGTTTTTCATTTCTAACAAACCCATTGATTTTTTGAAACAACCTAATCGTCTTTTGGGACAAGTGATCGTTTTGGAAATGAAGTCAGATAGAAATATAATTATTACTACAACTTATATCTTATAGTCATATGGATATTTACTTTTAGAAATGTTTATCTTGAGCCTATGCTCTTCTAAATTTTTTTTTTTATTAAAAGGTTCTTAACTAAAAAACATACTAAATACTCCTTTAATATTCACTATACTCATTAAAACGAAAGAAGGTGCATCCTTTATACCCATTTTGTTAATTTCTGTAAATATAACATTCAAACTTTAAAATATTTCATTTGTTAAAGGCATAATTCCATAATATATGAAAATCATTCTTTAACATAATTCTTATAATTTTAGCAATTTCAACCATGGGCCCTTAAGACTTATGGCGATCAAGCCAAAACGAAAACAATTACTCTTCGCAAGAAAGCCAGGATACTCAAAGCACTTGAAGGTAAAGAACACAGTAAACCTGACAGTTCTAAGTTCCGTTTTTGGGTGAAATCTAAAGGTAAGATCAGCTAATAAGACTCGATGCCAGATTGATGAAGTCTAAAATCTTTTTTCTTCAATTTTCAGCTTTCACTACAAAACGACCAGAGTGCTTTCAGAATATTCCTGACTATCCTGCGAGCAGTAACACCGAATATCCGAACAATATTGATCTCTATGTCGCATCAACAACGAAGGTAAATTGTTTCTTCGGTTCTAATACGAAAGATGTTATACTTTCAGAATTATTTTAAAACCCCGTTAAAGCCAGGGAAGTTTTTTTTCAATGAAAATTCTTTATTTCTTAGGACTTCGGGCAACGAATATACCGCAAGGTAGCTGTTGTCGAAGAATTCTTCAACATAATTTATAACATTCACGTGGAAATGGGCGGTCGTAGTGGTAGACATGCCGGCCAAAAGCGAACCTATCGCATTGTAAGAGTTTGTATTTGAAAACATGTCCAATAACTCCTCGACAACACTTATCCAATAAATCAATTTCCATTTTCAGATAACCGAAACATTTGCCTTTTTACCACGTGAAGCTGTTACAAGATTCCTTTCAGCTTGTCCGGAATGCAAGAAGAACCTTCGGCCACTCTCTCCAGGTCGATCTCCGGCTGATGAAGAGATTCCGAATGAAAGCTCAACTGAAATAGATATTTTGAATGTTTCTTCGCAAACTGAGAGTTCGGTCGAAGTTCCGAAATCATCGACTCCAGTTAGCAAAGTTGACACAACAATGACTTTGCATTATAAAAAAAAACTATCACCTACTCCCAGTCCAATAATCCCAAAAGAGGAGTTGAAGACATCCACCGAGTCATCCTCCGCTTTTCCCTATCCCCCAACTTCTCAAAAAATCCGTATCAATCCTTCTTTACAAACACAGTCCTCAGACCCTGAACCTGTTCGGAATGGAGCATCTGCTTCTAGCGCTGGTAGTACCAATAGCCCCCAAATGAACTTTGGCATGCTGAACCGTGAAAGTCTCATAAGATACTACGAATTCATGAGGATTTTATATGGTCAGTCAATGCCAACGCAGCCCGGAGTTCCACCAGAGAGAAAACCAGATACCAAGCCAACTACACAAGTAACTCCCAAAGAAATCATTAATTTAACACTCGATGATGAACCAACTACCAGTGCTGCAAGCTTGGCAATACATTCCGAATCGGCTAAGGAGTCCTCCTCTCAACAGGTACGTGCAATTAATCTTTCTAAACCTTTTTTCAGGGATGCAGTCACTCCGGCGGCCCCCCCTAAACCGAAACAAACAGAACTATCTCATTCGCCAGAATTTGTCTCAGAAACGCGCCCAACTCTTGTATTGGATGCTCAACAAACACGGGAACCAACTCTCCGACCAGAAGGACAAGAGGGCCAACCTCAACAGCTAGATCTAAGAAAATTAAAGCCTATTACCTCAACTTATCTAACTCTAACCCGAAGCATGGGCTTAAGCGATGCCGACGCCTTGATGTTAGATGACTTGGTGAGTAAGGACTTTAAGTATACTTTATAAGGACAAGTTATTGTTACGTTAATTTATTTTATTTTTTTTTTTATAAAATAATTAACATTTTTATTAATAACGTTTTTTAACATTTTATTACGTTTTTTGTCTTTTTTATTACGGATGAGCTATATTGACGCTAATTTTACTTGATAAATCAAGATGCTTCGCTTCACCATGCTTCAATATTGTATTATGCTTAAATTATTTTGTTTGCTTAAATAGTTTTCTTTTAATCATATTATTAAGTTTTAAACATTCATTTTAGGATATTATTTCTAATTGCTTTGATAAAAACAAATTTGATTAATTTTATTAATAAAAAATATGTTTTAGGTGCAGATTTTTATTTAAAAATTCTGTTTTTTTTTTTTTTGGTCATTATTAATTTTTTTGTGCATTAAATATTTATTATATCGCTTCCGCTTAATTTGTCTGTATTTTTGTTAAATTGCTTTTTGAAATTTGAATAATTAGTAACTTTTTTACCGCAAAAATAAATTGTTTTATTTAATTTAATTATAAAAAAATACATTTGTTTTATTTTAGACGGACAATGTAAGTATTTAAAAAATGTAGTTTTGTATAACATGATTTAATGTTTATATTTTTAAGTGATTATTTAATTAGAATAATTTTTTAGAAAGCTTAATTTTTTAATTATGTTATAACAAATACGATATACGTAGGTATATTTTGGATGATTATATTTTACATCTTATTTTATACGTTTTCTCCTATTTAGAAAAAAATATTCCAATGAACCAAAAATTTATTGAAAATTCCCCAAAAAAAAAAAACTGCCACGGATTATAGTAAGAAAACCGTGCATTGAACGATTTATATAGAATTACAATACTCTTTAAAAAAATTTAATTTAATTTCCCAATTTTCTCCTGTTTTACTTTGAGGAATATTTATTCGATAAGTGAACCTTGGCCTTAACCAACTATCTCCTTTTTGCGGGAAGCAGTGGTGCAGTAGATAAGATGTTTGCTTCTGAACCAGAGGTCGTCAGTTCGATACTCAGGTTGGGAAGCAAGAGCCGTCTGTGAGTTTTAAATGAGAAAATATTCATCTAACTCTCGATCTACCGCGCCAAAAAAATTCTTTCATGTCTTTCGAATTCTTCTAAGCTTAATGCTCGCACTGGGCTAATTATTATAAATTATTGAAAAAAAAACTAATTCCTGACTACTTGACTACAGTGTGACATGCTGTTCGACTCACCAACAAGTTGGGTAATATATCAGTTCTCAGTTGCTTACCTTAACCGTTTTTCTTTCGCCTGTGCTGTGTCCGAGCCTTTCTAAGATTAGAAGTGTTTAAGAAACTTCCATTGATGTCTTCTTGAGCCGCAGCGAACTACTTTTTTGGTATTCAATTCTACCTACCTAAACGTTTGTACTACCTTCTTATCTTTAGAGTTCAAAGGAGCGACGAATGTTCTTGTTTCTGACCTTCTTCTTCCTCCAACCCACAAGTTATCAGTATCTGGAATTTTCATCATCCCACCTTACTTATTCGCCTGTTATTCGCTTTAATCTCACAAAATGTCTTTGTGTTAAAGTTTTGAATTGGTTAGTACCAGGAGTAATCAGCCATTTCATTTCTATGTCTGTACCCTTTTTGCATATACATTTCGTTCGTTTTTTGTATTAATTTTTACTGGACTTGAAGAGATCCCAGTCCCAGTCTGAAGATTCGTTCATTGGCTCTATTAAAAATCCTTTTTGATTTCTTCTGACGGCAGAAAACTCTTCGGACCATCATACGTGGTTCAGATTTTTTTTTTTTTTTTTTTTTATAATTAACGCGCGCACAAGGGATTATGTGTTTCCCTTTTAATGTAGAACACACTGCGCGGGCATTACGAAGATAGGGAGGGGAGAGATAGGAGGTGCCGATTAACATTGGTTTTGAATGTTTGCAGATCAAAATGGCAAGGGAAAATCCCGCCGGGTAAACTATTCCAGATTCGTGTCGTTCGGCTAAAAAAAGAATCCCTATATTTCACGGTACGTCCGAAATTAGGCTCAAGGGTGAACTGATGAGCATTCCTTGCGAGACGAGTATTACGGGAGAAACTTTTAAGGGGAGGAATGCAACTGGCTACTTCGAGTGAACATTTTTTGTAAAAGAAACGATAAAATAAGGAAAGACATGAAACATTGCGTCGGTGTTCTAGTGGGGCAATTGTTTCAGCGGCAGTTCTATTACCTATCAATCTTAACGCTCGATTTTGTATTCTATCAAGCAGGTGAAGCGATGTTTGCGAAGCACCTGCCCAGAGGTGGGAGTTATACTCGAGTTTAGGGCGTATAAACGCTTTATAAATTGTAGCCAGATCAGATGGGGAAAAGTACTTCTTACACCGATACAGAAAACCTAAGCACTTAGCAGCATTCTTAGCGATCTCAAATATATGGTCGTTCCAACGGAGGTCGTCGTTGACACACATACCGAGTACTGAGAGCTTTTCGGTTTCTTCGATGTAAGTGCCATTCATGGACAATGGCATTGGGGGAATGTTTAACTTTAATGACAGAAGACAGCATTGAGTTTTCGAAGCATTAAACTCCACACGATTTCTATTACCCCATTTGACAATGCTGTATAAATCGGAGTTTAATGAGCTTGACATACGGCACCGTTGCAATTGTACGTCCGAAGGCGAAGGACGTGAATTATCGAACGAATATGAAAAGCTGACAGAAGATCATTTATAAAAATGAGGAAAAGAGTCGGAGACAGAACAGAGCCCTGGGGCACACCAGCATTTATTTTATGGGAATCAGACTTGAATCCGTCCAATACAACTTGTATTGAACGGTCCAGAAGATAGCTTCTAATCCAACGAACAAGAGTATTATCGATCCCAAAAGCACGCATTTTCGATAAGAGAGCTTCATGCCAAACACTAATGGTATATTTATCAGGGTGAGAAGTAAGAAACAAGTCAAGAGTATGGGCTGCTTGCCCAGCAACATCCGGTATACGCGTTGGCACATCGATCAGTTGGGTAAGGTGATGTAACCCGGCAAAGAGCTCGACATACCTTCCTTCGGGTGTTGTCTGACCAGAATAGCGGAGCCAGTTGGAATTGTGTACATTGAAATCGCCCGCAATAACGATTTCAGTGCGAGGACAAAGGGAAACAATTTTCGAGATGGAATCAGACAGTGCATCAAACTCGTTACAAGTCAAATTACTGTCGAGATTTGGACTCCTGTAAATAAAACAATAATGAATGACATGCTTGCGGACAGTGAATTTGAGCCATAAGAAGTTAAAGTCCGTGTTGGAACATTGCCCATATTGGGGAAGGCTCTGGCAAGCAATATCATTCCTAACATAGACCACGAGACCATGATGAGAAAAGAGTAATGGCACCAAGCTATACCCATGTAGAGCAAATTCTGATAAATCAGTATTTGCTCCAACCTGAGTTTCACTTAATGCCAAAACAGCTGGCCTGTGTTGAACAGTGTAGACGTACACGTGAAAGAAATTCTTTCTTAAACCACGAACATTTGAATACACGACACAAAAATCACTTACCATTTAAAAATACTTACATACAAAACACAACTCTGATTAAGTCGAACTGCGCAGTGAAAATCAAAATTAACTTCTGTAATAATCAAACTGTCTTAGGTGTTATGCCCATAAGACAGCCTGTTCACAAAAAATCAATCCAAACATTCAGCACAATAAGACAAATTCAGATGCCCTTATCTATTTACCGCAAGCATTGTATGGTCATACGATGCCTACAGTAGATAAGAAAGAGGCAGTTAAGCACAAAGGTCTTGGGACAGAATAGAGGATAATTTGTTATGCGAATGCGTTTTATTATTTTTTTTTTTCTTCCTCAGCGCGAGTGGGCATCTTTTTCATTCATCCTACGACGCGAGTGAACACTATTATTTTTTTTTACAGCACACGCGAGGGTTTTTTTTCCAATTTCTCAACGAGCGTGTATTATTTTTTTTTCCTTAAAGCACTCGCGATAACAACGCGCAACAATTATTTGTTTGGACTTCGTTTAACTAATTGTGCGCGCACCTCGACATCCGTCTTCTACGAGCTTAGGATCGACACTCAAAATTGTTTTTGTTAATAGGGAAAGAACTTTCGTAGGCTTTGAGAATGGATGATAAGTTCATTTACAGTTTTTCCAATGGCAGGTCATTAATGAAGTATGAATTGATTATCGTATTGGCCCATTGTGGGAATTTGGATTATCTATTTTATGTTCGATTTGGAATATTATCTATCATTTTATGGTCAGAGAATGTTAAATTGCTTAAAACTTTCAAAGCACTTATCACAATAGGCTCATAAATGATGGAAAATGCCTCATCGAGCACTTCTCTTCTACTTCTGGTAATGAAGATTGGTCCATTGCCTCTATTTAGTATCAGCAAATTTGTATTTATAATAAATTCAAAAAGTGACTCAACTCTTGCGTTGGTAGCATAGCTACCCCATTGAAGATGATTGGAATTGGCTTACATACCGCTAGCAGTTTTAAACCGTTCCTACATGCTGCTGTCACAAGATTTCAGATCATCTTAAGAGCTACAATGGGGAGATAAAACAAAAAGGTTTAATATTTTTTTCATCATTATGCATGTCCGATAATTACCTTTTAAAAAAAAACAGGATGTAGTCCTTGGAACTTTATCCGCAGATATTGCCCCTGTTGATCCATGTCTCCTGAACGTCGATATTGTCCTTCAACAATAAGAAGAGTAAGTTAGCAGATGCCAGCTTACTGTTTTGAAGGTTTAGTTGAACGACCTTCGTCGTTGTAGCTCGTATCCAGTTGCCATATAATGTGCTAGCTTGAGATAAAATTGGTTAACGTTTTGAAAAAATATTCCATTGGTAGTTTGTTTATGAAACATAGTTATTGATCCAAATACCAAATAAACCTCAACTCACATCAGCTTAAACAGATAACTCAGCTCGACCAATAGCTCAGCTCAATTATAACTGCTGAATTGTTGAGCTCACAAATTGAGGTGGCTCTCAGGTTGAAAAAAAGAGCTAGCTCAAAAGTGAGCTGAGTTAAAATGTAAGCTTTTTGGAGAAATTCGTTACCCAATACCCATATTTTTTCATGTCTATTGCTTCCTGCAGGGATATCTGAACATAACTCCTGATAGCCCCATAAACCCATGATAAGCTTCCAGAAAAAAACTGAAATGCATACTTATCAAATTTATATTATTTGGCTTGCAGCTTTTCCTTTTTTTTTTTTGAAGCTTTAAACTTTAAACACTGCTAATTGCAGCGCAGTCCGTATGTCAAGCTCATTAAACTCAGATTTATACAGCATTGCCAAATGGGGTAATAGGAATCGTATGGAGATTAATGCTTCGAAAACTCAATGCTGTCTTCTGTCGTTAAAGCTAAACATACCCGCCATTGTCCATGAATGGTACTTAAATCGAAGAAACTCAGTACGCGGTATATGTGTTAAAGACGACCTCCTTTGGAACGACCATATATTTCAGATCGCTAACAATGCTGCTACGTGCTTAGGTTTTCTGTATCGGTGTAAGAAGTATTTTTCCCCATCTGATCTGGCTACAATTTATAAAGCGTTTATACGCCCTAAACTCCAGTATAACTCCCACCTCTGGGCAGGTGCTTTACAAACATCGCTTCACCTGCTTGATAGAATACAAAATCGAGCGTTAAAATTGATAGGAAATAGAACTGCCACTGAATCAATTGCCCCTCTCGAACACCGACACAATGTTTCCTGTCTTTCCTTATTTTATCGTTTCTCTTATAAAAAAATGTTCACTCGAAGTAGCCAGCTGCATTCTTCCCCTTAACAGTTTCTCCCGTAATACTTGTCTCGCAAGAAATACTCATCAGTTCACCCTTGAGCCCAATTTCGGACGTACCGTTAAGTATAGGGATTCCTTTTTTAGCCGAACAACACGAATTTGGAATAGTTTGCCCAGCGGGATTTTCCCTTACCATTTTGATCTACAAACATTCAAAACCAATGTTAATCGACATCTCCTATCTCTCCCCTCCCTATCTTCCTAATTCCCACGCAGTGTGTTCTACATTAAAAGGGAAACAAATAGTCCCTTGTGCGCGCGTTAATTATAAAAAAAAAATATATATACAGTCGCTATTTTTGAAAAACTTGCTTATACTCTAAGGTGTGTGGAATTAGACGCTGTCTTTATTAGTCCAACATTTCTTTCAACTGGCAATTCTTTTGGTGTATATAGCAAAAGATACTCCAAATGAGTATACAAAACTCCGAGTACTCAGATTTTTAATTGCTTCTATCCAACCCAGATTTCTTGTTTTGTTTTCAATTAACTCAGAGGTGGTCCAAACTTTTCATCCATCACCATCATGTCTAGTAAGATAATTTTTAGAAGTCTTTTATTCATCGCTAACCCCAACTCCAACGCAGAGTATTGAATACCACAACAGGACTTCATTAAATAAGAACGAAACAACTATAACCATGAACTACACCCTTTGTCCTTTTATCTTAAATTTACCAAGATCTTTCCGAGGTTTTTTCTCTCTTTCCATTATCTGCCAGAAAAAGAAGAAAAATACATATCTCCAAGTAAACACAAGCATCCATCCTAAAATTGAAACCCTTTTCGGTAGCAGTATCTTCCTGCACTCAGCTTGAAACCCCACAAATGGAATGGGCACATCCTTTTGCTTCATCCAAACAATTTCCACTAAAAGAAATTCATAAGACAAGACAAGTGTACAGAAAGAAGCACAAGAAAAAAAAACACAAAAAAGTTAAGGAAACGTCGTCATTCGGGAAAGATCCCGATCCCATCCGGAAAAAATAACGAAAGACCACTATGCCAGGGGGGGACGTCATACTGGTTATACAGAAGAGAAGGATAGGAAAAAAAATCCCCTTTGAAAGTCTTATCCTCTCTATGTCCAATTGGGTGCCCGACACCAGCCCTCTAAGGTGATATCTTCGACATTCCACCATGAAAATATTTCAAGGGTGGACCATCTCCCACTCAGGGTAGAGGGTACCAGTGCCAAGGAAAAATCTCCCGAACACAAAATAAAATTCCAGATAGCTAGAAGGTGGGTGCCAATGTGGGGGTATTGTAAAGCTTCCCTCTTAGAAGAAAACTTGATTGCATTTCTAAGATGGAACAGAACAAAAAAAAAATTAAGATAGAAACCAAGGGATAAATGAAAGACGGATATAGGTTGGGGGTCCCTGGGTCGGATGGATTTAATTTGTAAGAATTTTGGACACTTGGATGTCATGTGGAAAAAACAACATCTGAGCTTTTCTAAAGATGTATGTATATATATGTATGTGCTCGTACACATATACCTTAATGAAGATGTATCTTTTTTTAAAATTTTCGGCAAACATTTAAGTTCTATTCAAGGACTGAATTACGTGTTTTTGGTTCTTCTTCCACCCATTCTATTCATATACTTAAAAAGGCAAAACATCATGAAGGAAGACTGACTTAAAAGGATTTATAGTCGCTGAGTGCATGGGTTCATGGGCTTGAAGTAGGAGGATATGTCTGCCCAATTTGCTTCGATATACTAGATATGGGACTTACTTTTGAATCTGATTCATGCGAATGACTTTAAGGACCAACAATTTGAACTTTAATATATGCCCACTCGCCCTCAAGCCAAACTTCTACACCACTTTCTTTATACTTAATTCTTCTACCATGGCGTCATCCACAAGGAAGACCCCAAGTGTGTTTAATTTGCTCCCGAAAAAGGAAATCGGACGCACACATAAACATATGTATATAAATATACATATGGTGTATAAAACAACGACGAAGTTCCCCTTGCAAAATACAAATATTTTTTTTGTTCTTATATGAATTCGAAGGACTCGAAAGAAGTCTGTGAAGAGCACAAGGTACACTCTCTTACCTCTTGCCTAGCAAGTTTCGCCTGGCTATGTGGTCCATGTGTCTATGGAAAATGCCAGAGTACGGAGGTGATTGTATTGCAAGACAATCGGGGGTAGTTTCTTAGAAATACATACTTATAAGTATGGAGATAGGATATGAACACCGAACGGATGAGTATGGGGTATTGTTTTGGTTAACAGTTTGCCATTATCGTTTCCTAACATTCACCAAGGATCATCCTCCTTGTATACTTTCCTTTGTGCCGTGAAAGCTCGCACCTCATTCAATTCATTAGACCTATTTCTTGACTTAGAAATTATTTGGGCAATAAAACGGCGAAGTGTGTTTTTTAGACCCTCAATTTCTGGATAAAGCTGTCGTCACTATGAAAGGAAAGTAAATACTTTGAGAGAGCAAACATTTTCTGAAAGCAAAACTTTCATAGTGTGACGACCTGAAAAGTACTTTCTTGAAAACTTTTTTTGAAAGCCGGAAAACGCTTTCACCAAAAATACTTTCAGTGTGTGACTAGTTCATGAAAGCGTTTTCAAGAAAGCAAATCATTTTCTATAAATGCTTTTAGAAACTGTTTCTGAAAGTTTTTTGCTTTCTTGAAAGCGAACGTATTTTTTTCACCCTAATTATGTCATCTGCCTCGCCAAAAGCGAGGTGACAATGACCTTGCATCTGAATGGATTCCTCTTTATGAAGAACTCTAGAAAACGCGTGGAAAAAGAAACAAAACAAAAAACTGGCAACGGTCTATCTGTTTATTATATATATTATATGTTTACACACAAAAAGCATTTTCGCTTTCAAAGTGTGACTACCCGAAAAGTACTTTCAGAAATTTTGCTTTTTGAAAAGTAAAAATTGGTTTTCAGAAAGTATTTTCCTTTCATAGTGTGACTGCTCTCTGAAAGTATTTTCAACAAAATTTTAAAATAAATTTTTTTCGAAACGCTTTCTGAAAGTACTTTCCTTGTATTGTGTTATGACATCTTTGTTATTAGATAAAGTTTGATATTTTCGGAACTTACCGCGTTATAAGAAATATTTTCTAATTTCTTTCTACCCGACAACGTTTCGAAGAAGTTTCATACTTTGTGGTCACGGGATGAGACTGACGTTTGATTGATGTTGTCTAAGTAATTGTTTTTTACCTCTCGCTTTGATGCACTTGCGATTCATTTGCGATTGATCTAGCTTGATTAAAACGTAAAAAGTGATCTTCGTTGTAGGCCAGATGTTCACATATTGCCGATTTTGTGACAGCGTTGTTTTGGATAGCTTTGATATGTTCGTTTAAGCGCGTTTTAATACCTCTTTTCGTATAAACAATATAAGAATACCCACAGCTAAAGGGGAACAGAGTACACACCAGGATTTTGGAGTGGAATTTTGTCCTTAGGTGATCTTAAAAATTGACGAACATTGTTTGGCGGTTTAAAGATGGTTTTAACATCATATTTTCGTAAGATTCGCCCAAATCCATCCGTTATGCCTTTAATATAGGGTAAAAAGGCCACTTTTTCTAATGCTGGAGGTAGGTAGCGAATGTTTCTATGAACTGGATTTGGGTTTCCAGGTTTTATGTTTGGAGTTGTAGCCATACTTTTCAAGTGCAATGTCTATATCCTTCAACTCTTGCTTGAGGTGTTCGGGGTCACAAATTTTGTGAGCACAGTTCACAAGAGCCGATACAACCGATGTCAACTTGGCTGGGTGATGATGGGATGTAGCATGTCCGTCATCTGTCCGTATGAGTGTCTTCATCCTGCTTTCTTATGACTCTAACGTCTAGGAAAGCCAAAGAGTTTTCTTGTTCTCTTTCCATTTAGATGAATCAGAAAACTTTCTACCTGATCCTCTTTGAGTACGTAGAAGGTGTCATCCATGTACCTTATCCAAATTGTTGGTTTCGTTAAGGATGTTTCTAATGCCAATTCCTCAAAATGTTGCATCCATATGTCTGCAATTATTGGTGCAACAGGTGAACCCTTTATTATTGTTGTTTTGTTATTTTGTCATGAATAATTTTCAAAATGTTTTAAAGTTAATATTTAAACGGTTCCTAAACAAATACTTGAAATATAAATTTACATCTATAACTCACTTTTTTGCCAAAAAAAAAACTAAGAACCTGTGTCCTGTTCTTAGCGTTGATTCTAGGAAACAGATTTTTCTTAATGTCATTCACTATAAATGTCACTGTTCAGCACAAAATGGAGCTTCCACGCATACACAAACACATTGAATGGTCAAACTTCTGGATCATTTTTTTTTTTAATCTTTAGTAGTTAGTTCTCTCTAATGCCCTGCAGGGGGACTGCGGGAATATGTCCACCGTCATCTTTCAGCATCACAATGGACATTTCCAATATAAAACTGGTTCCAAAAATAACTTTTGATTTCTTCCGTTCTTTTAAGAAATACGTTAGCTCCAACCTTGAAGCCGATATTTATACATAATTATGTACTTGACTTCTAAAACATGTCCCAAAAGATATTCGAAATTCTTTCACACTGTGATTCGATTGCGTCGAGCTTAAAATTGCAACATCATAAGCCCTTATTCTGCGTAGACCCTATATCTCAGACTTTTCTTTTCCTCCCCTCTTTCTCGGCGGCTTAGAACTTACATTCTCGGCAAAATTATTTTCTCGTTTAACTAATTTTCCACAGAAGGGAAAATCGTTTACCCCCTCCGCCCATCCTCATCAAACAGCACCAAAAACGAACTTGCCATTCCTCAGCGGGGGAGGTAAACTGCTTTCCAAAAATTAGCATATTTTGGGTAAGCTTTTTGTACCCCCATCGAGTGAAGTTATTAGATTTCGATTAGATGAGGGTGGCCGGGACATCTCACCTACCCGATACACAACATTAAAAAAAAAAGTACACCCCATCTCACACTCATCATTCCAAAAAAAAAAAGTCCTTTCTTTTTTTAATTCGAAATTCAAAACAACCGTACAAACTTACGTAGCTATACTCGCCGAAAACGTCCTTATCCACCAAACCCAAACAACATTTGATGGATCCGTTTTTCTTTTTTCGGCCCAAACAGTCAAGGGTATATTTCTTATTTACAAAAAGATGCAAAAGGATAACCATTAGAATTCGAGGGTAGAAAAGATTACGTTAAAATGTAACTAAAGGATTGAGAGTTCGAAGGGTAGCCACACACATACAAAAAAAATAAGCGTTTCAAGGCACAAAAATACAAAATGCAAAATAATAAAAAAAAAAAAACGAAAACATCACAACACTCGGGGGGGTGGAGGCTACTCTTAAAGGGTTTTGCATCAGTTCGACAGTAGATTAAACCCTTATCACAGCCAGGAGGGACGACGACGACGACAGTGAACAAAAAAATTAACACAGTGAGTTTTGGGAGAAACCTGATGGGTAGTAAAATTTCTTTCCCGTACCATTCTAAACCTATCCCTTGGAACACCCTTACCCACTCTTCACTGAAAAAAACATAACCAAATTTCTGTGAAAAAATAAAAGAAAAAAAAAACAGAAAAGATAGGTAATGCTAAAATCCTTGAACAGGACCCTTAACCCTTTCGTGCAAGTATCTTGCGTCTTTGTTTGAAGTTTAAAAAGTGGGAGAAGCATCTTAGTTGTATTATGCTTCTCCCTCATAACCGGTATGGCCACGTTAGTGGTTGATAAACGCAGTTAAAGAAACGCAATTTCGCCCATTCACCCTCTCCCCCCAACAATCATGAACCCTTTCAACAAGAACGGCAAAAGATATTTTTATTTGAATGTTCTGTCTTTCCGTAAATTTTTACAACATTAATGTACCCGGCTCCCCAAGTTCAATTTGTTTCGCAAAGTCATCGTGTTAACCCTCATTCCTTTCCACCCTTTCCTAGAGGTAAATTTTGAATCCCCTTTCTTCCAGGATCTCTGATATGCTTCATCGTATATGTCGCAGACATTGGAAGAAACTCTATCCACATCTATTCGGTTTTCGGTGTTTCGCCAAAGCCGCTGAAAGATGTTAAGGTTGGGGAGTAGGGGAAAAGCTACATAATCCATCATCGGTTTTGTCAGGTTGGGAAAATGAATGCGCGTGGGCAGATTTTTTTCAGCCGAAGCAAAGCGGTAATCTTCTGAAACACCCTGCGATACTTCTGGTTGGGTTTTCTTTTTTTAAGATCTTACAAGACATCTCTATGGGAGGATTAAATGTTTTTTTTCAGTGTATTTGGCTTTTAGGTGAAATTTCTACTTTGCCGATACACGAAGTACAGTTAGTCAACTGAGAACTGGTACTGCAGCAGTTGTCATACATTTTCTGATAACAGGTTTCGGAAATGGTTTTAACGATTTTGATGAAACTTTTTTGTATACATTACATGACATTTCAATCAACTACGTAGATAAATCAACGAAGAAGAGACACTTACGAGCACTGGCTACTTAGGCCATCGCATCGGCTCAAACAATACAAGACACACAAGCCGACATTGCTGCAAGACAGAACAGAAGAAAGAGACAGAGAAGGGAAAACAAAAACCTTCGTATTCTTTTTTTATAATAAGCGGAAGGGTTATGTGTTGCCCTTTTAATGTTAAAACATACTGCATAATGTTAGGGTACAGAAGGTGTTGATTAACGTTGGCTCTCAATGTCAAAAGGACATCTCGCAGGATAAACTATTCCAAATTCTTGTTGTTCGGCTGAAAAAGAATCTGTTAATTTATTATCATTTAATCAATCTAATGGTTTGAAATTTTTTATTACTCGTAACATTTGTTCGAGTTTTGTTTTGATACACTGTGTCTCACAAGGATAGTAAGATGATTGTGTATTTCGCAGCAAATCTTCCACCTCAAACCACAATTTTTAGATTCCTTGAAATTGTCTAAAACTTCCTACGTAGGGGTTTAGGGAGTTTTGCATTGGCTTCTCTTTCGAAATCGGGGATTTATGTGCGCCATCAACCGACGAGTAAAATTCCCTGTAACAGGGGTGTAGTTAAATTGTTCGAGGCCTAGGTGCACATCTTCTCACCTGGATTTCGATTTTGACAAAAGTAACAAGTTCCAAGAATTTCTTTATTATAGTCGTAATTAATTAACAAAGAAAACGTGACGAACTTGATTTGTACCCAGATATAGTAACACTAAAATGCCTGAAACACATGCTTCTGATAAAGAAGGCCCTTTAGCTTTATCCACCATACCTGGAAATCTAGTCTCCCTCATTTTGGAGCCACTAACTTTTATATCCTACCTACGTAAAGCTTCTCAAGTATCCAACGCTAAGGGCGGTAATATTCCTTGCGCTGCTGCTGATATTAATGCTGGGCCCCCGAAAGAGTTTTGTCAGTTCGACTTTGTCTCTAAATGTACATTCGACTAATACTACCACAATAAGGACGGACGGTGGGATGATGATAACATGCATGCCTGTGCCAGAGGACACAAAAGTGGCTGTGGCAGTGGCAAAGAGCGAAAATAGACAAAAAAATATACAAACAGTCAAGGCAGTGAATAGGAGGGTAAGAATATTAAGGCACAAGCCTCGTGGTTCTGTTTTTGTGTTTCTCCCCGATTTTAGGTGGGTGGCAGTGAGTGGTGGGGGAAACTTCGGCATGGGCATGTGTGTTGCTTTTGTTACTATACTTCTGCTACTGCTGCTATGGTCTGGTCATGTCTCATGCCATAAACATTTTCTTTCCGAATAACGTTTGCCGCTTTGACAATGTGTGCCTTTTTGTGTGCCTTCTCCATCGCAGAATCGTTTCGAAGGGGTGTTGGGTTGCAGCAGGATATAGACGGATAAGCAAGACCATAGACTAAGGCGCCATATTCAACCCCATTCTTCGAAACCCATTTCATCATTGTCGTTAAGGAAGAAGCAGTATAGTCGTTTTGGCATCGTGTACAAGGTTCACCCCATTTTTCACCCCCACGTGCGCTTTTTTTCTGTTTGCTACGCGACTACGACGAAGACGAAAATTATGCGAGCAAAATAAAAATTCAGTTCATGGTGTGCGGGGGGAGAGTTGCTCCTTAAAGTCCTGTCGGTTCGGAAGAAGGATAAGAAAGGAGTCGACCCCCATTGGGCTTCTTTTTTTTTTTTGCTTTGAGTTTTGTCGTTGTCGTTCTCTTTCGCATTTCGTAGACATGGTTCCCTTAGGGTTGCCAAACGTGATGGTATAGGGGGTGGTGGGAATAGGAGCAGAAAAACGGTGGCCATAAAAATTCAGCTTCCTCTTCTACGACGCGAATCCTTAGGCGGACAGAGGACACCCCATTTATTTATTTTTTCTTGTTTAATCCTTTTTTGTGCCAAGTTTTTTTCTCTGTTGTATGTGTGTCTCAGAACAGACCCTGCTTCCTTCTATTTTTTCGTGATGGAATGGATGAGAAAAAGGTATCTCTAGCCAACCTCCGAATGAAAATGGGTTCTTCAGGACACCACTGACTTTCATTAATTTCAAATGCTCCTTCTTCATCTATTCTATAGACCAACTCGTGCCGACTCCTACGACACAGGATATTCAATGTTCCGGTTCTACTTCTTACAATTTTTTTCTTCAGTGTTTCTTTTTTTTTTTTTTTTTTTTTTTAAAGATTTTGTTGTATTTTTCGATTGAGGGTGGGTGTGGTTAGTATGTTTCGTTGGTTCCAACATCAAGTCAAACTTCGTCCTCACCTCTTCTTCGCCGATAGTAGATGGCTGAGCAAGCGAGTGAAGGGTAGTTTATTCATTGTTCCTGCCCGCGTGCATTTTTTTTGAATTGCTCCCCTTAGAATACAATACTGAGGAGATGAGACTAAAGCAGAGCACCACTGGTGCTTGGTAATCGTTCTTAATTCCTTGAAATATTCCTTTTCTTTTCGATTTGGTAACAAGAAGGGATCTCTCTCTACTAGATAGATACTTTTTTTTTCTGTGTACAAAACAAGTCAAAATCAGCGGTTGCATTGTCCAAACGGTTGCCTGCAGTTCTATTCAGGTTTTTGGGTTTAGACTTTTTTCGTGCTTCCGGTGATGAGTGCAGTTTTGATGGGTTTCTTTCAAATGACCGAAACGGTTAGGGAGGAAATAGTAGCACCGTATATATATGTACTACATCTGGGATGGATTTTTAATTCAAGGTTTTAGTTTTTTTTTTTTCAACTGATAGAAAAGCTTTAGGCTGTTATTTGTTCATTAATATACCTCTATATCTAGCCCATCAGTTGAATTTTAATTTGTATCTTTTATAAGCTGTTGGTTTGATGCTATTTAAGGGACTGAGCCCTCAAGAGTTTTCTTTATCAGAGAACTGTCCTTCGCATCACCAGGTAACTGATTTTGAGCAAATCGTACATTAATCTCAGAAGTGGGATTAACACTTAGTAAGATTAAGTCAAGAAAAATGTGGTACAACTTTCCACCAATGATTAGGGCAACCTCAACAACAACTTTCATTTCCTCAAATCGTTAACACATTTTTCTCAACAAAACATACTCCACAATTTTCATTAACACCACCACCTTCACACATGCCACCAATAAGCCAATTCGTACACCCCTTGCGTATAGCACCAGCCATTCTACTTAACTTATAATAATTGTCAAGTAGTCTGCAATCAGTCATGTGAAAAGTGAAATGAAAAAAGAAAATGTACACTCTACACCATACCATATAAAAGAAAGAGGAACATATGAACCAAAAAAAAACTTCTCATGTCTGTGAATCCATTACCAGCACTGTTAACCCAGCCAGCCATCATCGTCCTGGCACCTGAATACAAGGAGAAAGGACAAAAGCCTGAGCAAACATTCAAACTAACTTTTCTAAAACACAATCAAATCTATATTCTAGCTACCCACTATAAACCGCCTTCTAACTCTGGAGAGAGAAAGAGAGAGAGAGAGAGAGAGATAGACAGAAACAAAGAAAAAAAAGAGATCTAAAAAGACTCGAGTCCTGATGGTAGTATAAAAGAAACAATTTTTCTAAAAAACTGCAAAAGAAAACGTGAAACGAGGTCAAATCGTTCCACGCCTAGCCGTGTATATTGCATTTAAAAAAAAAACACTGAAACGTAGTCTGGTACCATAAATAAATAAATACAGACACACCCCTCCGGCTTCCGTACAAAATCTCCCCCTCCCCAATGAAAAAAAAAATATAAAATAAAAGAAAATTGCGCGGAAACCACTGTGTGTCATGTGACACAAGGAGACCGCAAAATAAAATGTGAATTGAATTTTCATTTGTGGGGTGGGGAGACGACTCCCAATGGGCGCTGAAAGAGAGCACAATACAACGAGAAACAGCCATCAGCTGTTTAGAAAAGATGAATGAATTAGAAAAAGGAAAAAGTCCTGCCGAAAGGATAATGACAATACAAATGGTACATTTTACTTGATTCTTATAGTAGTTCAACAATTTCATGAATCACTTTTTAAAATGATTCTCGAATAAGGATAAACAAATGAAGCAATATTATTTGAATTTTTAGAAACTTTCAATTGAAAGATTGAACCTGAAAAGATTGATTGATGTTGCATCATTTTAGATCCTTATGGACAAATATCTAGAAGGAATTATTTTTAAGAACTACCAGAGGCTTTAATGGGCTTTTAAAATTATCCGTTGTTACCCCTTTGGTGCCAAAAAGGACTCGTTGAAAATGTCATCGTTTTTCCAAAAAAAAAAAAAAATTCCCTCAAATAAATTTGCATTGCACGTTGTTTGCAAATATCCTTATTCCTTACTTACTAACTCTCCTTCTCCTGCAAAATTGTTCTCTCTCTTTTCAAAGTCGCACTTTTCTTTCTCTCGTAAAATTTTAATTCAACACCCAACTATCTAGTCTAGAAAGTAGAAACTGAGAGACTTGTCTTGCTCTTCCCATAGTGTTCCCCTACACCCCTAAAGGATAGTAATTGAACAAATAAATACAATTTTATAAGGATCCCCAGAAAAGCCAGAACATACCTGGGGGGGGGGGAGGGATGCTTGAACATTTCTTCTTTTTTTTTTGGAAACAAATTCTTTTCGAGTAAAGACTCTTCACATTTGTGTTGTTTTGTTTTTCTTAGATTCTTACTCTCCCATTTATGATTGTCTTTCGTTTCTCGTTGTCCTGTGTGTTGTTATCCTTTTTGAAAACTTTTTAATACAATTGTAATAAATTTTTTTTGTATCTTTATTTTTTTTTCCATTTCACTCTTCTCTCTGTGCACTTGAAAGAAAGTCCTTAAGTGTATGTGTGTTGTTTGTGTATGAATAATTGTCTGCCGCATGGCGGCGGCAGCAGCAGCAGCTACAAGTGTGGGTTGTTCTATATTCAACAGGTTGCTGTTGATGTTTTTATGGTTTGTGTGTTGTCGAAGTCCTTGTTCATTTTGTATTCCTTTTCTTTTTGCAAAACGATAATCTGGTAATTTATGTTTTTTCTTCTTCGATTTTTTTTTGTATTTCTTACTTTTTTTGCGCTTCTGTGTGGTTGAGTTGAATGCAAGTGTGTGTGTGAGTGTGTAAAAAAAAAAAACAAATAAAGAACTATAAACTCTTTTGGAAAATGGTGAGTGGGTGGTTATTTAGGTGGATCATAAATTCGTGATATATACATAGAAAAGCAGGCTTTTATGGGGATTATAAAAGGTTTTGGAAAAGCCAGCGGCACTGTGTTGGCATTGCTGAGGTGAGAGAGTGAGAATCCAGAATTGGATTTCATTAATGGTAATGGAATTTGAATGTGGATCGTGTTTATAATTGCTGTAAGAATGGCAATTTTATCAAACACGTAAAAGTTCACCCATCGATCAAAACTGGGTAGGTAGTTAGGTAGGTTTTCAAAGTAACTTACATGTAATCGTGGTGGGTTTTACACAACCCACTTGTTGCGAATGTTTTTTCCGAGACAAACTTGTTAAATATTGAGTGAGGTTTTTTTTGAGTAGGTTTTTTACTTGCGATTATAGGGACTATAAGGCAAGTGTAGGATTCGTGAATATAAAAAAAATTTGAGATAACAATCAAACATGACATTCGATCATAGAGAAGCCTAAAAAACTCATTGGCAAAAAATGTCCGTCTGTCTGTCTGTCCCGGTGTTTGTCGAGCTGCAGCCTAAAAGGGTTAAGCGATTGCCTTCAAATTTGGTATGTGTTTATCTTTTGGTATTCCTCAG
The DNA here is from genome assembly GCA_963971375.1 of Platycheirus rosarum. Lineage (NCBI taxonomy): Eukaryota > Metazoa > Arthropoda > Insecta > Diptera > Syrphidae > Platycheirus > Platycheirus rosarum. The sequence continues at coordinate 117,821,830 of OZ020510.1, forward strand.
AGGGGAAATGGAAATTTTATTTTAAGGGCTAAAAATAACGGTACTTGCCATACGACCGTTTAGGAAAAGCTTATTTTTCTCGAAAACGGCTGCAACGATTTTGATGTAAATTTTTGAGAATTTTTTTGTTTGAAATTGGCTATCATTTGATTAGAACCACATATACGGGAAAAGTCTATTAACAGGACTATTCATGTAACGGTTTTTTTTTTATTTTTGGCTTGTACGGTAACGGCTCTATGGATTTCTGTCAAATTTAATACTTGAAGAGATATAAATAGCCAAATTAATTCAGCATATCAAAATTTTGAATAACTTTTTTTTCTAATTAAAATTAATTTTTGATTTTTTTTTTGAAAAATCTTTACTTGCGATTATAGGGACTATAAAGCAAGTTATGCATTCGTAAAAAAAAAAAAAAATTCTAACAATCAAACATGATATTACGATGATAGAGAAGTCAAAAAAAGTGGGTCCGGAAATTCCGTCCGTCTGTCTGTCTGTCTGTTTGTCTGTCCGTATCGATATCTACAGCCTAAACGGTTGGGCCGATTTGATTCAAACTTGGTATATAGTATTTTTAGAGTGCTCTACCCGACAGTTTTTGGAATTGGCATTCTAGCTCCAAAACTAACGGTACCTGCCATATAACTTTTATTAAAAAACTTATTTTTCTCGAAAACGGCTCCTACGATTTTGATTAAACTTTCAGAATGATGTTTTCTGTGCAAAATCTATCTTTTAATTTTAATGGATTTTTCAGAAAAAGTTTTATAACGGTACCTCCCATATGACCGGTTTTTTAAAATCAGACTTTCTCGTTAACTAATTGACGGATTTTGATGAAATATTCAAAATATGTAGTGTTTTATGATTTAAATAATATTGTATATCAAAATTTTCAAAAACATTTTTTTTTAAATTTTAATAATTTTTTAAAAAAATATTTTGTTTTTTGAATATTTTGAAAACGGATCTATAGATTTTTTTTTTTAATTTTTCTCCTAGTATAAACTATAGATTTCTTAAAATTGACATACTAAAAAAAAATTTAAAATATGTTTTCGAAAAGTTTTTCAAAAAAAACATTTTTTTGAAAAAACTGGTCGAACGATTTTGAAATGAAAAATTCATAAAATAGAAAACAGCAAAAGAAATAAGATGGCTTACAACATTTTTTCCAAAAAACGTTATGAGTAGTGTTTTTTTGAATTCATAAATTTTTTTCCCCAACATTTTATTTCATATTGCTCGGCTAAGCCCTAGCCAAGCCATTAGTCAAATAAAAGAAAGTGACAACCTACATTACATACATACTTACGTATTTTAAAGTATTTTTCATCATCATAAAAGCACAGAATAAATAAGGAAGCCTTTGATAAACACACAAAAACAACTAACAAATAAAAAAAACTACTCGATTACTACTGAATGCAAAAATTTCAATCGAGAAAACAAAAGTTTACACCTTCCTATAAATAAACAAAACCACTGTGTTAACTTTTAATATTGTCTCTATACCTACTGGCTTAACAGTAGTTGGAACACGTATCTTAATTTTAGTACCTACCTTCCTTCCTTATTATAGGTACCTAAATCCTTTATAAATTCCATTGGTCCCATATTGGGACGTATAAAGGTCCCTTTACCTAGCATTATTGCCATACTGCTGATTCCGACGAATCTTTATGCCAGTTGTTCAAATTTTTCCATACCAACATGAAAATTTAACTGAAAAAAGTCCTTTATATCTTTCTATTAGCAAATTATATTATAAACAGTAAGCAGCAAGTGGAAAGATAATACTACACTAAAAAACTGCAAAAGCTAACAATCCTATATATTTATGTGTTTATCCCTTTGTCGTGACGCATGTTCGTTCGAGCTTCACCCCAAAACGATTCTAAGGAAGTTGCACGTCATACAAAAAAAATATTAAAATAAAATCTTTGTCAAAAAGACGCCTGCACTTAAAAAGGATTAGCACATAAGAGCAAGTACGTGCGACCCAGTCGTGCCTTTTATTTCATAAATTCTTTGTTATTTAAGACTAAAAACCGTTAAGTATTGTGGTTTTCATAATTTTCATAAGTTCAAACTGTGTTACTTTCAATGTAAATGTTTGCCTTCCAGTATAATAAGGCACATAAGAGCAAGTACATGCGACCCAGTCGTGCCCATTTTTTTAATAAACTAAGGAAGGTAGATTCTTACTTATCCTTTCTATATCTATCTTCCCTACTTATTGGAACGTGTAAAATAAGTTTAACACCGCAAATAATAAAGGATAGATATAAGACTAAATTTGGATATGTATCACTATCTAATTTCTAAAAAAAAAAAAAAAACAATATAAGAGAGAAAGACATACCTACAGAGCAGACAAAAGAAAGGAAGAGCAGAAAACACATTTCAATATCACGCGAATGGTTTTGAATTGAAAACTAGTATGATTCTAATTATTTTTATTACTCAAATCAAAACCCGTTAAAGAAAATTATTCAGATATCAACCGCAGGAACCGTAAATTTTTTGGGATAAATATAGCTAACTTTTCCCTCCTAGCGAACTTCACAAAATCTTGCAGTCGTTGACATGAAAGCTTATCAAACAAACCTCCAGCCATACATTATTCCTTATATATAAGCCTCTCCCATAGGAACCCTGAATTTGTTCGGGATAAAAAGGAGCCTATATTTTAATTTAGCACCTCATCTATCTATCTACCAAATTTCATCAAAATCCGTTCAGTCGTTGAAGCTTGATTGCGGAACAAACATCCAAACATAAAAATATTCACATTTATAATATATATGTAAGTAGGAATGTAAGTTTACTTTCACTCTAAAAGACAAATATTAGCCAAGCATAACACAAAAGGATTAAAAGCGATATTTTTTTTTGTATAATTAACTATAAATTCAATATCCGGATCCGGATACTCTGAAAATTCTATATAATTTCGGCATTGAAAATCACGACATTAAACTTATCATGTTATATGTAAGTTATATAACTTCTATGTTATTAATATCTACTATCTTCTACCTGCGACTTCATCTGCGTGGACTTCAGATTAAGCATTTCGGATTAAATTAGGTTTTTCGTCAAATTATAATTTATTTTTATTAAGATAGTGAATATCGTTTTTTTGTAATCGAAGTGATATTTCGCTATAACTGTATATTTTTTAAATTTTTCTGTATCTCTATGTCTCTATATATTTCTCTATGTATCACGTACATATAACTAAAGTATTATATTGAGCAGGTTGTCAAAATCTGATGTCACTTTGTATTAAAAATGGTGGTTGTTAGAGACCTACATCAAAAAAAAATTATGAATAAAACTGCACACCTCACGTTTGTTTTATATTTTTCTTATTTTCTTGTTTATTAAAAAGCATTTTTATAAATTAATTATATTATAATAGCCAGGAGATCTATTTTTCAGAACAAATATACAAGTTAATTGTCTCTGGCGGCCGCCATTTTACTTTGATTTTGACAGATGCGCAAAAGATTGCAAAAATAAAACCTCTAGTGATATTACCTTAGATTATGTGTACTGTGTCTCTATATCTCCATATCTCTGCATGTTTATATATCTTTATATTTCTATCTCTCTATATCTCTTTATTTCTATTTCTCTATATCTCTATATTATAGTGAATCCTGTAACCCTTCCGTCTACCAAACTTCACAAATTCGTGCTGTCGTTAAGGCATAGAAGTATATCAAACAAATCTCTTGCAATGCAGTTTTTCACATTTAAGCCTCTCCCACAGGAACCGTGTATTATTCCTGGATACAAAGTAGCCTATGTTTTAATCCAGCACATTATCCATCTAACTATCAAATTTCATCCAGATCCGTTAAGCCTTTGAGGTGTGATGGCGAAACAAACATCCAAACATAGAAACATTCACATTTACATTTATATATAATAGGTTTAAGTAGTATTACTATTCATATATGGTTCATGAATTCATGTTTTATTCTCAAAAATGGAAGGATGTCCGGACTTTTTACCTATTAAAATTAACAATTTAGATTTATGCCTGGTTTTAAATGAATCAATCGGTCTGTTAAGTATTTTTACCTAGTTATTTCAATCAATAGGAAATTTTTGAATAACTCAAAATTTAAGGGTGAACATATCTGGAATACTAATTTTTTTTTAAGGTTTTGAATTATAGAATTAATATGACTTCTTTAGTTTAATTGTTTTTAAGCATCTTCCCACCTAAACAACGGACGATAGACCCTTCTCCCATCATAAAACATACTAAATACCTAATCGAGTCTTTTATCCTTTTAACAAAAATCAGTTATTTTTTCCCGCACCAAAGTTTTTCGTACCTATTTTCCCCTACTTAATTTATAACCGACAGCTCTGCATTGTTGAACAAAATTAATTTGTCTCTCCCTCTTAGAAACAGAACGAATCATTCGTTGACTAACACCTGCATAAGAAAGGCATAAATGTATTCTTTCATAACGGAAACAAAAAGTTTATAATAGAACAGTAATTTCAATTTTGGGATATTGGGATAATTAAAGTTAAATTACAAAAATAAATATTAAAACTTCAAGAGTTCTTACCAATATGGCGATGCTGTCTGCAGACATTAGCCTGAAAAAAGTTTACTTTAAAACACACTACCAACCAACATTTTATTAACACTTTTTAAAAAACACACTTATTTTTAACTTTTATTTCTTTATTGGGGTTTAACACAAGTGATACAAGGGAAAGCGAATTTACTTAGGTTTGGTATAAGCAAAGGAAACGGACCTACCTACATACATAGATTATGTAAAATGGCGGCCAACGGAAACAGAAGTTTGCCGACGAAAGCTTTGTATACAATATTAAGAAAATTGGATTTTTGTTGCACATAATTTTACAATAATAATCCACTAATTATTACTTTTCGTGATATTAACCGAAATTAAAACAATTATTTAAGGAATTCACTGACGATCGTAACCAAGAAATACCAATCAAACAGACGCCGACGCGACGCACGCGACACGAATTCCGTTATGCACTGACCGACTGAAACTGAGCTAAATCTCAGCTTGAACTTGAACCACATTTCCAACCAGCACTTTATCAAAGCACAATTATTTAATTTTAATTTCTTGTATTAAAACAATCAATTCACTGACAATCGCGATCAAGAATTTCGATTTTCCAATAAACTGACGACCACGGCGACACGAATTCCGTATTTCACTCACTGCGAAACTGATCGATTGCAGTGCAGATGCAGAGTGCAAATGCAGAGTGCAGAGCAGCGCTGCCAATTTACTTCATATGTAGTAGATCTTTCTATTTCGTTTGTTTTTATGAAACGATAAGAAATTCATTTAAAATGTGTTGTATTGAAAGTCAATATTTGTCTCTGGTTGTTTTTCCAGCTAGTCTCGGAAATGGCTAGACCTATTAAGCAGATATGTAGGTGACGTTGTAAGGCGTAACTTAGGTTTAAGTGGCTCTGGGGTCTTTTACAAAATTTGTTATTTTTAGAAAGATTTGGAAAAAATTTGACCCGAAAGCTGGCACTATGGTTGAGATATTGTATCTACGAAAATGTATTCTTCCCTGTATACCTTTACAATTTCCATTTCAACAATATTAGGGATATTCATGCAGTCGCGTAGAACCCTGATAAAGCGTAAAAACCTCATGAATTTATCTGCTCGTAAATGAACTGTCAAAATTTGTATGAGAATTTATTTATGCGAACTTTATAAATTTATCTCATGATTTTGCCGCATAAAGTGAAAAAAATGAACCTAATAAAACTGAGGAATGTCTTTTTTTTGTTGTTGTCTTTGTCTTTTGTGACAGCTGAGGTGATATAGATACACTTGTTAGCAAAAGTCTACGTACATCATTCTTGTGTACGTATACTTTTGTAATCCTTTTTTATTGCTGACTAGTTTTTTTTTCTATTTTCTTAAGAAATTTGTTTTTATATTTATATTATCAGCTATAATAAAGCGAAAAATAATACTTTTCTCCGAATTTTATATTCTTTTAACAAAAACCAATAACTAAATAATAAGATCTAGTAGTGTACGCACACGTTTGTTATTAAGTGTACTTCAATCTCAACTCTGACGTTAAATGACTGTTTCCACATTTACGCAATTTGTTTCTAAGGGGCATTCATGCAAATGCTTGCGGAAGAATAAGATTTTCTATGGTGTATGAATTTATCTAGTTCCATGAATACCCCTATTATATTTAAATGGCTTGTCCAATTTAAAAAAAAATGTGTGTTGTATTAAAATGTTTAACTTGTTAGATTTAAGGTATATTTATATTTGGATGTGATAGGAAGCACGGTTATTGTGATCCAGAAAATAATGGTACCTAAGCAACACCGGGTTGGTCAGCTCGTATTAAATAAAAGATGAAAATAAATTACTTTTTTGTTATAATTTTGCAGTCATTATCTGCTACATATTTTGCAAATCTACGTACTTCGTTTTTTGGGCGATATTCTTCATTTTCTGGAATCAGCATTCCCATCCCTGGTGCAGAGCAGAGAGCAGACTGGACGACTACTCCACTGGTCCACTGCACGTTCTACTATTGTAATTTTATGTATAATGTATGTACATTATACAGTTATACGACGATTTCGACTGAACTGAAACGCAACTTGAACAATGTTGCCAATAAATTATATTATCAAATTATAGAAACTGCAGTGATGCCACCTCACATGTTGAATGGATTGTGAGTTGTGACGAAGGAAATTATGTACATAATGTGGTTGGATCAGGTCAGGCAGAAAAATATAATAAAAGAATTCAAAATTCAAATCGATTTGTAACTTTGAAAGGGCTATTCAGATTAATAATGAAAAATGATATTTAATAAAGTTGCCAAAACACTAGGTAAGAGTTAATATAAGAAATCTGACATTTATTTGTGTATCGCATACACCACAAGATCTTAAGGAACAGGGGGTTTGAAGTCAACAGGTAGGAATTTACTTTTATGAAGTAAATAAAATGTTCTCAAAAATTCTATTAACAATACAAAATTTGTATCTCTTAACATTTACCTATATACATGAATACATGAATAAAAAAACCGGAGCGTTCGGGTGACTCGTTTCCTAGTTTTTTATTCAATGAAATCTGAACTAAGTATATTTTAGAAAAAAAAAAATTAAATAACACAAACAATAATTTTCGCTTTATTGAGGTATCTTAAATACCTAGTTATTTAATTTTTTTTTCTTTTTGATTAGATTGCACTTTAAAAAACCTGTTCATCCCAAATTTTCCCAAATGCACTGACATTTTTGTCAAAATTGGATAGCGTATTAAGATACGTTCTTCGGTTTTCTGATTAAATTGATAAGACCTTATAGGAAACAATTTGGGACATTCGATTATGCATACCTACATTTCTTTTTCGAAACCTTCGGTAATGTCAAATAACAGCTGACGAAGAAATGATGAGTTAAACATATGAAGTCGAGTTTTGTTCCTCAGCTGTCCGTCAGCTGACGGATTACAAATCACTATAACCTCGTCTTGTAGCTTGTGATGTATCAGTGATGATATTGAGAATCGGGCTGTAAATGTATTTCGCGTAGGTATATATATTAAATCGGGACAGTCGAATGTGCCAGTGATACTTTTAGGGCCGTTTTGTTCACTATTGTTCAATTGGCTGATAAATCCAAAGTTAGCCAACTTGGGAGTTGATCTCAACTTGAGAGCTAAACAGCAAGTCGAAAATTGGTTTTGTTCACTATTTGAACTCCTCAGTTGGCCTCAAGCTGGCCAACTTGCAGTTTTGGAAAATTCCCTGGGTTTTGTCACAGATCATGATACCAGATTATGCGTCACACGGCATAATCAGCCAAAGTGAGCATACCCTGTATTTCTGTAAATACAGGGTATGCTCACTTTAAAACCTTAAATTTTAAAAAATAATATTCACTTAATAAATTAAATAATAATAAAAGAAGAATGTGACGTCAAAAATATCAAGAAAGCGATTTGTATGCGTTTACTGAGCATACCTTGTGTTTCAGTGTATCATGGTGACAGATAAGATGTCAAACTTAACTTTTGGATTGGTTTTTTGCTGGGCCTTTTTACATGATTCCTATTTTCAATTGTTTTTTTTATCAATATTTTTGTTTGGCAAAAATGGTAAGGTGTGCAGAAAAGTAGGAGGAATTAAGCAACAAACAACAGAATTAAAAATTCATCATTTTCTTAGGTGTGAGCTTTGACGTTTGATGCTCACACAGACTGAAAAAAGAACTTTTTTAAAATGAAATATATTTCCCAATTATGTTTTTAGTGGTAATTATTGAATTCAATTCAACATAAAACTCGTTAAATTAATAAAAACCTTTATTTTCCGAAGATTCGAGCTGCTTCTGCTAGCAGCGCTTAAATTTCACTGTTCAGGAATATTTAATTTAATTTTAATTTCACATTTGAATAACTTAATATAACTTATTTTAAGTTTAAGATTCAATGGCAATTTGGTTTATAGAAATACCTTATATTTTGAGATCTTTTTTTTATGGTCAAAACTTCTGCTTTAAAGTCTACATGCATAATAAGTTCTTAGATCATTAGGCAAAAGTCATATATTTAAAAAAAGGAAAAAAGGCGTCAGTACAAAAGATAAATGAAACATTTTACAATAGTTCGTCTCGCTTTAGTTGTCTATTTTATTATTCTAGTGAAGCCTCTTAATAGTGAAGATTCAGACCAACTGGCGATTTCAGCGCCACTTTTTGCTTGTGCCGTAATTAAAATTTATGTTTATAAGTGAGGACAATTTATTGCATTTATTTTAGTGCCCGTGGCTTAGTGGTAAGTGTGTCGGACTGCTAAGCGAATGAGTCAGGGTTCAAATCCAGCTCATAGCCATCTTCTTTTCCGGGGTTTTGCCTCTTGCGAGGAACTGACAAAGCCTCCAAGAGTTAAATTTGTCTCGAAAAAGTGCATCTCATGTAGCCGTTCGGACTTGGTTGAGAGTATAAGTCACTAGGCCTTGGCTCCTTAAGGAGCTGTCGCGCCAATAAATTAATTTTTTATTTATTTTTTACCATTTTTTTGTTAAAAAAAGAATTAAAAAACAATTTAAAAAGGAATAATGACTACATGGCCTAAGAAAAAATTAAACAAATCCCAAAGTTTCCTCCTCAACTTTTACTATTTCGGGAAGTTTAGAAATCCAGAAGTTTATTTACTCTCGAGTTGAAAACCAAAAGCTGAAACTGTCAACTTCAAGTGAAAAAAAGCAAATTCACAAGTTGGAAATAAAAATCCTCAAGTTTTGTTTAACTCTGATTGAACAAAACGGCCCTTAATGTGTTCCCTTTCTAACTCTTTTATTATTAAGTAATATTGATTATGTTCTAGTTATCTTCAAATTAGAGCTGTGTCAATCGTGATTGATTCGGTCTTTATGACCCGTTCATTATAAAGTATTGGTGATTGCAATCACAATTCCATAAGTCGGTCGTTCACAATATCAATACTTTACAAATGATTGAGAACGATACGGTACAAAATTAAACTGAACAGGAATGTGGACAACTGGACATGAACATGAACTTCAATCAATGCAATTCAATATACATAACATATACAATCAAAATGAACGAACGAAACGAACCTAGATTGAAGTGAAATTGGACTGACTGAAATTCAATAGAAGCAAAACCATAGTAATACTTTCAAAACATAGCAACTAGAGAGAGATACATGTATTCAATTTTCAATATTTTGTTTCGATTTCCATATTTCAATTCAATTATAACAACTATTCTATTTTATTATATTATGGCTTGCTTACACTTAACTAAAAACATAGAGGATAAATGAAAAGAATAATTGAAAATATTTTTAATTTTATTTTCATGAATCTTTTTAATAGAGGTATTCATGCAAAGAGATAAATGTATGTGCTGTATAAAATTATATCCTTACGCAAGCATTTGCATGTGGGAAGCAATCAGCTGTTCCTTAAACGTCGAAGTTGAGATTGAAGTACACTGACTAACAAAAGTGAAGTGTATTGTATGTACACCAGTAGGTCTTATTGATTTACTATTAGTTTTTACTAGAAGATACAAAAATAAAATTCAAAGAAATTAAATATTTTTCGCTTTATTATATTTGAAAATATGAATATAAAAATAATCAGCAACATTATTTTTCTATAGACACAATAAAAAAGAATGAATAAAGTCTACGTGCACAAGAATGGTGAACGTAGACCTTTGTTAACAAGTGTATCTATATCACTTTCAGCTGTCACAAAAGACAAAGTAAACAAAAAAAAAGACATCCTCAGTTCGAGTTTCATTTTACCACTATACACGGCAAAAGCATGAGATAAATTTATATGGTTCGCTTAAATAAATTCCCATACAATACAAATTTTGACAGTTCATTTATAAGGTTATAAATTCATGATGTTTATAAGGTTAATAAGGGTTTTACGCGATTGCATGAATACCCCTACTTTGTATATTTTATACCAGTCAAGGTACCAATTACTAACAAAATACAAAATTACCCATATAATGAACAAAAAATTCTTTGGCATTTGCTAGAAAACGGTAAATCTATATTCTGGTAAAAATAAATGTGTGCCTTTTTTGCACAAATAGTTACGTTAAATTAAAAAAAAGTCGCATGTACGCATGTGACTGTGATCTAAATACATTTAAAATGCACGGCCACAATACAAACTTATTAATGGAAAATAGTAATAGTAAGTGCTATTTATTAAAAGACAGATAGATCTGCAACATCGAACGTAAGATATGGAATGTAGTTGAAACAAAACACTCCTTCCCTCCTTTTTTTGCTTTTGTTTCAATTTTAGTTCCAAAAATTTCCCATCTGTCATATTGGCATGTTTATTGTTGTTGAACATTATTCTGATTTCCACGCCGCAGAAAAAGTGAGCAAGTTTGTTTTGTTGGTAAGTGAAATTTGCAACAATTTCAACTCAAATTTTCAAACAAAATTACCCCAAGGAATTTGCATTGATCGCGACCGTTGTGGCCTTCGAGCTCGATTCATTCTTCGCAATGTTATCGATCATCAGTGTGTTGAAGTTCTGTATGAAATGTATGATCCAACTATCCATAAAATCGATCAATACATTAAGGAGAAACACATTCTTGGTGCGGAAAAGGTAAAAAAACCTTGTAAGAAATACGATCTGATGAAACAATATCAAAGCAAAATTCCAGAGGAGGAGCAAAAGGAAATATTCGCCGAAGTGCACACAAAGCTACATTAATTGGATTAAAATAATTTTCCTGAAAAATGCTTGCAAAACAAAAAAATGAAAATCAAATTGTTAAGTATCTTATTTTTAATTTTTTAAAAGCATTAAGCATAAATGTTTTCAATTTCAATGTAGCTGCAGTTAAAATTTGAAAATTAAAAAAAGTCAAGGAAAGATACAAATGCAAAGATACAAATGCAAAGATACAAAATGTTTTATTCAACTAATTTCCGTAACCGGTATGGGCCGGAAGTGAAATGATTGAAAATGAATGATATAAGATTGATTGAAAGAATGATTGATTGAAATGATTGTATCTTTGAAATGAACGATTGGTGAACGATTGTATCTTTGAAAATGAACGATTGATACAGCTCTACTTCAAATCTGCAGATTAAATGAGAAACAATAAACTTTTACTTCTATTTCCTATATATACAAAATTTATGGATATGAAAAAATCTGCCAGAACGGTTGGCGATTAATTATATTCAAAGGTTAACTTTAATTTTTTTAAAGAGTAGTTTATGATATTTTCATTATTATATTTAAAGATTATTTGCAATAACTAGTTATAACAATTTTTGAAAGGTTTAAATAAAGATGTTAATTGTAAATTCAAAAATGCATGGGTCTTTTGTGACTTTTTTATATTTCTAATATTTCCATTGACTAGTCTATTTCAAATACAAGCGTTTTCTGTTTTTTTTTTCACATTGAGTATTGACGAGGCCGTATAAACGAAGTTTTTCTTTTATATATTTAAAGTATATTTAGTATAAACTTATAAATTTATCGAATGCCTTCGTGGATTGCGTGTCATATTGCTTTGCGGATAACAAATTACCTGACTCCTAACTGTGCTACCTTAGTAATATCAGGAACAATTATGTTTTTTTCCTGTATTCTAGGGTAGAAGCAGCAAGTATGAAATGATATAATCGTGTAAGCCGTTTGAATTCAATGTAAATTGTTAGTTTCCCCCAATTCTAACATAACAACGTAGAACATAAGCACCGTAGGAAAGGTTGAACGTAATTATGTGTCTTTGCTCCTCATGAAGTGTTCATACAATATATTTTTGTGCTAATACCGACTGACTGACACTTATTGACAGTTCCTTAGAAAAAAGTCCATTCAAAATTTTAAATTTCCATTTCATTTCATTTATTTCGAAAAAAATATTTAATGACACATTAAGATTTAAAATCTTTTAAAGTATCTAAAATCTAAGTTACAATATTTTTGTTTATTAAAATAAACTGTTATGAAAACAAGCCTTAATGGTTAATACCAATTCAAACATTTTAATTAATTTACGAATTTAAGTTAATTATATAATAATACAAAGGAAAAATAAAAAAAAATAGGCAAACCATACAGTAGGTTTCTTTGGGGAATTTATTTTAATTTATCTACTTTATCTGCTCTCCGGATTATGTACCAAAAGTCTGTTCTCTGTTAGATATTCGACCTCTCTTAATAATTTATATGGTGCCAAATCGAGCACTTTTGGCACTGCCCTTTAATCTTTTGGTATTATATTGAGGAAAGGATTCCCTTAATACTTAAACGTCATACAGCTTAAAAAAAGTTATAAATAAACAATTTAAAAAGCTTAAACAACGTGCTATTGCCATTATTCAACCGAAAGGATCAATTTCCAATTCAAGTTAACACTCCCATTTAAATGTAGCATGGCATCACTGCACTTTTTCTAAGATGGCCGACCATGACATCAGTAAATCACTCACACATTTAGTTTTTGAATTTTGATCAGTTAGGTCGAGTGCGAGTGCGTGTGGTTTGTTTTGTTAGAGATCACGATCGGCAGTGAATTAATTAAACAAAATAATCATTTTTCGAATGTATAAAAAATATAAAAAATCATGGTTAGTTCGAAGTGCAACTGTGAGAAATATTGTTTTTGGAAAATCAATAATTACAATTTATCTGTCTTCGCTCTATTGTGTATCCTATTCCATTGTTCGTTCATTTCCGATGGCTGCCATTAAGCTCTGCTGTTTCATGACTTGATAATGCAAATGATATATTCTTCCAGTTATAATAAATCAAAAGTTAAGAATTGGTAAGTACCTAGTCGATAGTTTGCTTTTCTTTAATAATTTAGTTAAAAGAAAACTAAAAAAAAATGTTAACCGTAAATGATAAAAAGATGTCTCTTCTGTTTCCGATCGAAGGCAAATACACACACATAAGTACTTTTTTAACGAAAAATTGTGTTGTTACGTATGGTGTGTGTGTGGGACAGTTTACTCTGTTTTGTTTAATTACAGTGCTGTCGTTTTTTTGGTTATTCTTTTAATAACGGCCCTGAATTTGCTTTTTTATAATCTTTTATTAACTAATGATGTTGTTTATAAATTGATGTCAACTCATTCTTGATGCAAGGCATAGGTAAATTATTTTTTAACTTAAATACCATTCATAAGATCTAAATCTAAATTTTCGCACCGAATTTTGGGCAAAGGCCGGTTAGAATTTTCCTGCAGCACCTCCCGCTTGTCATATAAAAGGCATAAGGTGACCAAAGGACATTTTAACACCAAAAAAAACTTTCCAACAAGTGTGCATGTAAATTCTTGGGCTAACCCAACTGGAGATCACAGCACCGGTATCCTATAGGATATTTAAACATAAAACAAAGACCCACATGTGGAGTCATAAGGTGATGCCGTGAATTGGGAGTTGTGATCCCAGTCGGGATCTTAGCAATTGCCGGTTTAAAGAAATGGTTTTAAAAGGTTTGTTTCTTTTCAGTCTATTCAGCTTTATTCAAGCTGCCTTGTACCTATGCATATAGGAAGGCTTCTTAACTATACCATTTAAAGCAAACAAGTAATAGGTACCTACTGCATTAATAAAGCGACCCATTTCCACAACATAAACCGGCATCGCCAATCAAAGAACCCTCTTTTACCAAATTGATTTTTATAATTTAAGATAAACATAGTTCCCATTCGAATGCTTCTGATGTCCTTCCATCCATTAGTTTCTTGTTCATTTCAACCAACCATGTAACTTTATTTTCCCGACTTCTTCCTCGTTTCACCGAATTTTTGGCAAACTACACTGCATTACATCGTAATTTGTTTTTTTTTTGTTTGCCCCGCAGCTCGCAGGGCGTCAATATAAGCACAATCCGAATTTGGCTCACATCCTTCGTAAACAGAGAAAAAAAAATTGAAACAAAAAAAAACACGACACATATTATTTTTCTATCCCGAGACAGAGATATCCGCAATGGCGCCAAAAGGAAATATTTAGCTATTGCGGAGCGGATCCCTTTTCTCCACAGAGTACCTACCTACCATCGTGTAAATGTGCCTCAATCTAAGAACTTTTTTTCTGATGTGCACTTTTGCAGGCCTATATCGCCTCTCCGTACCCTTAACATGGGAGTAGAATACGACTCATCCAATATTCCAAAAAGACTATGGGGTGGATGCGATAATAAATTTCATTCATTCGTCCTTGACACAAATTAACCAACAACACGAAAAGTACATACAAACAAATATTCCAACAACAAAATGTTGGAATTATGAAAAAACACTGATATTATCCTAAAAATATATAAAAACAAAACTCCCTGGGGAGCACAACGGATTGTGTGGTTTCGGTGCGGATTTATTCAATGATTTTAAAGGGCGAGTTGTGCGGTGCGGTGCGGAGCGGCGCGGCGCGGATAAAATTGTTTGTCTCTTCTTGACGATGATGGATTCCGTTGAGAGTGCTGTCTGTGAGTAGAGATGTGCATGATGTTGATGGAGATTGGAGATTCTTCCAACATACCGGCGTTTAGTGCCACGTTAATATCTGGGTGTCTCTTTCGCGTAGTTAAATTAAAAAATCGTACGAAATGATATCCTTAAGTTGGAGAAAAGCTTTTGCAGACAGTTCGAGTTTGCATGCCTGTAATTTTCATACGTGATGCGTACGCCATCTATTGTGTCCAGCACTTGACAATAGAGAAAAGACTATGATAAAACTTCTAACAGAGAGGCTCTATGTCGCATGCACTAAAATTCAGGTTGATAAGCATCTTTTTATTATTATTTGCGGAAAACGAAACTTTTTTTTGTAAAATCTCTTTCCACAGCTTCAATCTATTAAAACAGACCCATATCGAAGTCCTTTAAATCCTATGTCACCACCATAACAAAACTCTTTAGAAAATTCTTTTTAAGAAACAATCCACCATGGCGTCTTATCCTCTTTCTATTCCTATATTCCTAACAAAAAAAAAAAAAGACAAATCCAAAAAGGGCATCATCGATAAAGCCTAAATTATACGCCTCCGAGCTCATATCTTATAAGGACTTACTACTCTCTAACTCCATTCCATTCCAGTGAGGCTACAAAGAAAATCGCATAGAAGCACACAAAAATATGATGTCCTTGCCAGAGAATTTTCGTTGAAGAAAAATTCCCTAGTCCCCTACTCCAGCAACGAAAAGAATCTTCTATAACCATTGGCGGAGCATAAAGTTCTTGCTGCTTCGACTGCCTACACTCAGCCATATCAAGAAGGAAAAACGAGTACCCATCAATGCCAACTAGAGGGCGTTTTGTATATACCAGGGTGAGGTATCTACACCAGTCCTACTATACATACTCATGCACTATATCATTTTTCGACAGACCACCATAAAAATTCATCCTTTCCGCCAAATCCTCTTCACCTCCTAAAACCATCATTTTACCACCCTTTTTTCGTATGGCACCCTCGTTGACGATTGGATTGTAGTACCAAAGGCTCCCAACTGTGCTCTGGCAAGGATGAGTGGCGATAGTGCGATGGTGACACGACATCGTTGGGGGGAAGGAGAAGCTGGTTTGAACTGAATACAGACCTTCAAGCATTCGTGTCCTCGGAGTTTTTACGTAGGCCAAGCCTAACTCGCTAGTCATACCACACATGTCCCCCATACCAGTACTCAAAGGAGTAACCCTAGTAGGTCCTCGTATCTCTTCTTACAGCTAGAACAAGAGAGTAGTGAGGGGGAAACGAATTATTTCGTCCGCTTTTTACCCGTTATCTCTGTTGGTTGGCCCAACTTTTTTTTTTTTTTTTTTGCTTTTGCGAGGAATTGTGTGCTCCTCAGAAGAACCAACGACACGAAACGAACGGAACTCGAACTGACTAAAATAGATGAGGGATGACAATGACATCTACACACACAGCACCTCACACCACTCACGAAAAAAAACAGCCCAAAGGGTGAGTCCTTCTTTGGTAGAAAAATTTTGTTTTTTTCGTTCGTCCTGTCGTTCATATCTTCCTTGGGATAGAAAAAGGCGGCTGGGTTGGGGAGGTTTTGGAAAGACTATATTCTGATGACTACGGCACACAAGGGTGGGAGTGTCAGTTGTTGTTGAGTGTCCCGTGTCCTTTCCACATTTTGCCTTCCATATAATTTTTTTTTTTTTTTTTTTTTGGAGGAGGACAAGGGTAGAGAAACAACTTTATATTATCTCGAGCGAAGTGCTGCTGCACCCCCCGTGTTCTATATGTGTGTATAACGGAGGGTTGACACACTCTAAGAGTGCCGTGCTGATGACTTTCGGATCGAGCGAGCAGCAAATTTTTTTTCAGCATATTTTGGATAGCCATGTGTGTGCCAAGAGGGCAGAGTATAGTAAGCGCTTGCCTTGGCTAAGTCGTATAATGGGGTAACGGAGATGGGGCAAGGAGTACTAGGACTACTACGACGTTGACGTATGAACTCAGAACTCGTATTCGGTAGAGGGCTCTGCTTTTCGACGACGACGACGTCGTCGTCATCGTATCTTTTTCGTAACGACGACAAGAACAAAGAGCCATGCTTATGGTAGTTATGGGTTGGGTGGAGGGTGGAGGAGTCGCCTTGTATAAAAACCATTGGCGCTTAACTCCTAAGCAACATGATTTCATCATGCGGGTGGCGGACGTGTGCTTGGTGGATGGTTTGATTATATTTTTCGGTGTGTACGTCCGCGCTGCCTTCATTTTCACTCAGGATCGCAAATTACACCCGGAATCCCCTCCATTTTCGAGAACAACCGACAAACCAACGTTCTATTTTCCTTTTTCCAGATATCATTCAGAAGGAACGGGAACCAAGCCAACATTCTTCTGCTGGCTTGCCGATGGTAGGGGTAGAGGGTGTAAAAGGAGAAGCCGACAATGATGATGATGATGAAATGAAACACAAGAACCCAAAAACGGTAGCAAGAATGAATGCCCCAGATGGATGGGGGAAGAAAGTCGTTGGAAAAAATTTAAGGACACATTTGCGACCCACCACCCTAGCGCAGCGCTCAATACCACACTAAACCTTGCCACCGACCATTCGCCCCCATTCCATCCCTTGGGGGTGGATATAACAGAAAATAAAAAGAAGAAGAAGCAATTAACTGATGTGAAGCCAGGGTTAGAGTCCTAGTCTTCCAATTTCTAGTCATCGTCGACCGTCGCCGTTGTCGTCGTCGTCCTTTTTGCTTTTCGTATATCTCTGCGTGGGTTTAATCAGAGATGACAAAATTAAAAAAAAGGGTCGATTGAAAGACTGGCGTTTGGCGTGTTCTCTTGGTTTGTGTCCTTTTTGTCCTCTTTTTTTATTGTTCAATGGTCGGGGGTAACTTATTTGAAATGGGTATGCGGCAGAACGGTTAGCGTAACCAGCACATGCTGAGTTTGGGTGTGTTTCTTGGCATTAATGCGTTTTTGTGCTACGCGGGCTTATAGTGATATCATTTTTGCCAAAAAAAAAAATATCCAAGGAACATAGGCCCGACTGCAAAGGGTGTCACAACTATTGTTGCTATGTATTTGGTGGTGTTAATTTGAAAATTCAAATAAAAACGGATTACCGATTCATATGAAACTAAGTTGAAAACAAATTAGGAAAAGGGTGTTTTGGAATGCATGAGGAGGTTTTGACCTCTATTACAAGGCAATTTTTAATTAAAATTATTTTGAAAAAAACAAACAATGCATTTGTTTGATCTTTATCTTAAAATTCCATCTTGAAATTTCCTCAGATTAACCGAAAACTGCGAAAGCAGTCGAAATCAGATATCTGTCCAAATTACTGACACAATGTCCAGAAACATCTTTTCGCACCCTTTGATGGAAACACATTTCCATTCGATCTGGTTAACCTACCCCCTCAGCTGGAAACACATCGTTTGCTTCGGTTTCGTGTTTATATTACAATGATTTGAAACTTTTATTGGGGGGTAGGTAGAGGTCTCATAAATATACATGATTCCAGCGATGATAGTATCAATGGCATTAAGTGACAGAAATATCTCTGGAAGGGGTGTATTGTTGGGAGAAAAAAAGCCACCATATGGTGGGTAATTTCGGACGAGACTGAACGGCTCAGGGTTTTGCAGAGCATATGGCCGGATTTCTTGGGCGTTTTGCTGACTTTTAAATTCACTCTGGGTATTAATTCTAGTGACCTAATAGGATTTTTTTAAATACCTACTCCCTGTGTACTTTAATGTTTCCGTTTTCAATTAAGTCAAGGACCTGGATGTAATTAGGTTCTTATCTTTTGGTTTGGTGGGCCAGTCGTGTGTCGTGGTGCTAGGTTAAGCGTCGTGTTTTTAGTTTAAAATAATTACGGATTGCCTCAAACTACCTCAAAAATTGTCTTTTTAAATAGTTAGATTTTCGGGATATTGGGCTTTTCTAATGAATTTTGAATTTCGTGATTAGGCGAATAGCTTATGTCTTGGCTTATGTATGGAACCTTATAGTCCCCAGTGCAATAAGTCTTGCCTAAAAGAAGAACACCGCCTGAAAATCATTACAATTTTCAGAAATCTGTCGAAACCAGTCACAGGTGTAGATATTGTTGGGGTCAGCAATAGCCTCCACACCATACCTACAACAAAAGGGGTAATTTAAAACGAAACTGCATGCAAACGTGCTGCAAGGGACCTGGGATCCTCCGCACACAACTGATTTCCCCATGCGGTAGTTAGGCCTTCGTTCTCACACACATACCCATTAATTGTCAACCCCCGAAAATGTTTGAAAGGGGGGGGGGGGAGGTGAGTCACACTCTAATGCGTATACGAAACCTACTTATTCCGCATGCAAATAAATACCCAGGATTAAAGTTTACTGTCTTTAAGACTGTTGTGTCCAGGATCCAGGTGGGTGGGTAGTTGGAAGTAGCACATGTTATACCTACTTGCCTATATCTACATATATTAATTGTGTGTGGATTCCATTTGGCGCAGATAAGACATTTACAAGAGTTTAGTGTATTGTTGGTGCTAGATACGCAAGTACTTTTCTATAGTATATACACACGATTGTGTTCAACTGTATTTATACATGGGAATTACCTCATGCTCCGTTACCGCATTATCGCACATAGAGACATGCAACCCTATAATAACCCTCTCTCTCTGTCTTTATTCCCAAAAACTCGATTCATGGTAATGATGTCGATGATGATGAGATGAAATTTCCAAGGCCTATAATATCAACAAACTCAAATTAGGTGGGCCGGGGTCTGGAGGGATGTAATTCTCCCATAAGAATATCCATAGCCTGCACACGACCTAGTACAAGAAATATTATTCTCTCTATGTACCTGGGCTTGTTTAGCCTCATATTATGTATTAAGATCTTATAAATGGGGGGGAAGATCGGGAGCGTATCTGTGCCCCCTTGGAAATGTTCTATGTATACCGAAATGGCAATACCAAACTGGACCACGATGACAACTTCTTATATTTTATTCAAATTCAAATTTTAAATGCGTTCATATTTGACAGTTTTTGAAAAAGTGTTATTTTCTAACGGGTTTCCAAAGAAAGTACGACAACTCCGAGTGGAAAAAATTCCATTGAATCAAAGCAAAATCCTTAAACTTAAAAAAAAGGATATTTCAAATATGAATCCTGACAAAAAACAACTACGAAATTACGATTTCTTTTCGATATAGAACAGACAACTACGCCAACGATGCACGATTTAATGCTAGAAATCCCACAATCAGAACACTACCACCACTAACGTACAATGTTCGCTTGGCCGGCCCTACGAATATCCATCTTCCACTCGATTCGTCCTTCAACTCCGAAAGGCAAAGATGAGAAACAAAAAATCTACAGAAAAAAAACGGCTTCTCTATTGAGGCAGTAAAAATAAAAAAAAGGACGAGGACACCGAGAAATGAGAATAACTGACCCCCTAAAATGATAGCGAAGATTCCAACAACCGCACCACCGAGGGAAAGATGATGATAGAGCCTTCCGAAAAAAAATCATGGCACAAACAAGAGCTAAAAATAATTTTTTTTCATAAAAAAGAAGTTTTTCTAGGGATGTATATAAACATACATACCAATATCAAACGGGATATAGCAAGGCATTTTCTTCTTTCCAAGGAAACCATAGAGATAAAGAGGGTTACTATAAGAAGGGAAAAAAACAACACACTATTCCACCCCTTTTCACCGTTACTATAGAACTTTTATTTTGTACCCATCGAGTTTGCTCCCTTTTCTTAGAGCGATGCGATAGCAGGACACGACCACCATGGAGTCCTTGTCCAAGTTTCATTATAACCTATAGCCTAGAAGCTATAATGGAAAAGGTTTGGTCGGTCTTGTCGTCAATGTGCTTGGGTGGGTGGGTTTCTCTTTGGTGACTAGGACGAGTTCCTTCTTCGGCACAGTTCTCCTGGGGGAGAACAATATTCTTGGATTTCGTCTTTTGCTCTGAAGATAACAGGCAAGCTATAACCCATCCAAGGATTTCGGAATATTCCTTGAGTACCTACCTACCAACCAACCTCTACCTTCACCGAAGAAACCCCATTCCGATGAATTTCACTATCATATCCTTTTTGCAAGAAATCGAGGGATATAATGTGTGTATGTGTGTTTGTAAGAATATTTCATCTTCCACTCTTCTCTGCAGCCGGCACATTTGATATGCTTGCCTTCTGTTGCGCTGGTGCTGGTGCTTCTGTTAAAGATGCCATCTAAGGAGCTGTTGGTGTTCTGCCAAAGCCTTTTCATCCCCAGTTGTATACCCAGTCCCATTCCTATTCTATCGAATAATTTCACTTCAACGAAGACACAAGAGTGTGTATTCTACCCTTCATCTTACCCATGGAGAAGCCAAAAAGGAACAGCATCTGTGGATGCGGCCGTCTAAGATTTTGGTATCCATGATGTATGCAGAAATTTTCCATGTATGCCGTCGCCGTCGTCAACCCCCTTTTGAATTATAAGCCCAGCATACGAAAATATGTCTTGCACCCCCAAAACAGTGCTTTGTTCGTTTCCCCCCCCCCCCCCTACCGCTGCTTCTTCTTAGGCACACACTAAACTCTGTGCTGCTTTGCAGGTGCATTAAGTCCTAAATAGGGTATAGAGTACTGGGGGAACCCTCAAATTACATTTTCTTCCTATCGAGGATGTGTTTCTATGTGACTCCATCCCCCGCTGCCGACGCCAACGCCACCAAAGTCGTCGTCATTGTAGCCGCACGTCTTCGTCACACTAGGTTTGTGTATATCTGTGTGTACCTTTGGTACGTCTTGGCCGATGTTTCTATTAGGAGTGCTTTGGGGGTAGTAAAACCGATATATGTACCCTAAAACTATCGGTACACGAACAGCAGCCAGCACCAGGAATATACTCTGTCCTTTGCCTCTTTCTCTCACTCTGGCCTCCGTTCCTTACCCTCATTTACAATCCACTGCTACCTTTCTTCATCACTATGTACTAGAGAATTTCGATTTCCCCGGAACTAAAGCCCAAGATGATGGCGCCCAACGTGGGTGGTATGAAAATGTTGTTTGGTTCAAGAAGAATGGGCTAGGTGAGGGGATGGGGATGGAATGATGTTTCTGGCATCTAAACTTAAGAAAATGTTGTGTACCCTTGTCTTAAATGAATTAGGGGGTGGCTCTAAGGGTTTGATTACTCCTTGTACTCTAATGCTATGTCTATGTTCTCGCCCTCTACCCCTCTCTCTATTCACTACTGCTACTGCTACCTACTGCCTTTGCTATATCCTTAGAAGTCTCTAGATTCTCTGGCATATTGCTGTGTTTCTACTTTGGGTTGGAGCAAACAGATGAACAAAAAAACAAACCGAAAAAGTCAGAAACAGGAAAAAAGATGAAATAAGGGACGGGCGCACGGCAAAAGAAAAAAAATCTTATTCATCGCCACCCCATGCCAGGACTTAATTTCTTGATCCGTTTCTCCCACTACCACCTCTACCTCGTGACTGCCGTTGCTTCTTAGTGCTTCCATATCCCATCAGAGAACCCTGAGATAGCAAAAAAAAAATTGGAAGAAAAAAATACGTCGTATACACCAGCAAACGAAAAGAAGGAAAATTTATTACCAAGGAGATGGATAGCTTTAGGATCCTTTTAGTCAGAGTATGGCCAGTGGACTGCCTTCAATTTTTCTCGTCCTCCCCCAATCTTGTTGGTCCTCATCATCAGCAGCAGCCGGGCATAGTCCCTCTTTGCCACCCCAAATCAACCAAGGAACAAAGCAAAGGAGGAAAAAAAACAACACTGAAATAAAAAAGCACACGGGATGCAGAGCAAAAAAAAATTAACTCACAGACAAGGACGAAAACCCAACCGTAGATGAATTAAGTAACAAAAACCCCATCGAATCCACCCACACCTTCCCACCTCACATCCGTCTGACGGAATCTGTGTAAGTGAGTAGACAAAAATCGCACATACAAAGAAATTGGGCGAGAAAAATTAAAAGGATATACGACGTCGACGACGAGGAGGAATATATACGACGTGGAAGGCGAAGTCACCTTCATTTTTTCCGGTACCTTTCTTATGTGTATATCTTAAGCTATCCAGAAAAGAAAACGGTCTTTGACAGTTTGTCTTGGTCCCGCTGCACAGTCGATGGAAAGAAAGGACATCCTTGGACGTAAATGAGCTCATTCCATTTAAATTACTATCCTGAGACTTAAAGAGGTGGTAAATACTTAAAGTTTGAATTGCCGCTTGAAAGGGTTGTTTTTATTTGTTGGAATAAACAAATCGAATCCTTTTTTTTTATTTTTACTTTATTGATTAGTATTTTTTAATTCATCAAATCAGACGTTTTGTCATTCGTTTTCCTTATACGAGTATGAATAGTTTGAATAGTATCAAACTAAAAATGCAAAAATTTAAACTAAGTTAACAAGTCTACGTAGGAACAACAGAACAAAGTTGAATACTTCTGTGGCTGCCTCGTTCAAGATAAACTTCATAGACGTTAGGACAAATCAGCTCAGAAAAGGCTGAGATCTGCTTGAAGCAAAACTCAATCAAACAACAACACTACACTTCATTCTCTCAAAACTTAATTCTTAGCCATTATTTTACTAGTGGAAAGTGCATTAACCTCTAAATTAAAATTAAAGAATTTTCTAGATCGTTTATTGTGCAACAAGAGAAAAATATGGCAAAATTAAAAAAACTTAATTTAACTGTCTTGAAAATATCTGTCGGTTTGTTCCTGTTGATTCTCACTTTTTCAACCATACTATTTCCTTAGAGGAATTCAGAGGATTAGGGTGGTTGACGGCCTAGTGGCTTAATATCGGCTTCTTCATAGGGTCCTTTGTTGCTGTAGTAGAGTCCGGTGCATATCCTTAGAGTTGAAGCTGGTTCATCGGAATCTTCAAAATATTGTACCACAGGAAACCTGTAGCTGATAATTGGCCCCAGTAATTGCTTGTATATCAGCAGTTTTGTTTCTTCCCTAAAAACGATGGAACGCATAGTTGGCTTCTTAAGCACTGACCTGGAGTGCGGGTTGAATTTAAACAGTTCATTGAAGTAGATCCCAAGGCCCTTGACATTCCTTTTGGCTGGCTATTGTTGATCCATGTGGGAGCTTCAAGGCCAGCTTTCTACAGATTCCTGCAGAACGAATACGGCTATGGTTGAAAGTAGGTCTGTGTTGATCTGGATTCCCAATTTTATGTAGTATTCGAAAAGCCTGGTAATGTGGTTTTCGACTGTTCGGGCTGCAATAATTTGAAATCTTCAGGAGGCATATGTAAGTGAGTCATCTGAGAAGAGACATTTTTACCAATCAGTTGGCATGTTACAAAGGAAAGTTCCCAATTTTGGACCTTGCGTAGTTTCGGCTTTGATGTGTTTAAAACATGATTTACAGCTTCCTATTTGAACAAAATAGTGCCTCCTGACTTAGTGGTTAGTTTGCCGGACTGCTAAATGAAGAGCCTCGTTCGACTCCCGCTCATAGCCACCTTCTTAGCCGGGTAACTGCTTCTTGCGCCCGAAGGAAGGTATGTCGAGCTCTTTGCCGGGTTACATCACCTTACCCAACTGATCGATGTGCCAACGCGTATACCGGATGTTGCTGGGCAAGCCGCCCATACTCTTGACTTGTTTCTTACTTCTCACCCTGATAAATAAACCATTAGTGTAACTTCTTCATTTGGCACTTCAGACCATTGTGTCATTTCAGCTAATTTCTCATCCTCCACCCATCCAGTTAAAGAAAAACTTCCCACCAGGACCGTTTGGCAATACGAGAAAGCCAACTGGGACGGCCTGAATATTTTTTTCCGAAACTTTAACTGGTCACTATGCTTCCTCGATAGTCACATTGATGCCAGTGCTGAAATGATCACAAATGTGATTCTTCTAGGGATGCGTGCTTTTATTCCTAACAGAGTAAAAAGCATCAAACCTAAAGAAAAGTCTTGGTTTAATTCTCAGTGTAAAGAAGCTATCAGGCTCAAAGAAGTAAGTTTCCGTTCTTACAAAGCCAACCCTACAGAGGAAAATCGGAAAAAGCACAAACAAGCAAGAAACTCATGCAACTCCGTTACTGAAAGAACCAAATTTTTTGCATGACCAAAAATTACGGCAAAAAATTCTGCAGTGTCCCAAAGGCAGTAAAAATTGTTGGTCATTTGTAAAAAATATTAAAAACTCCTCAACATCTTCGGTTTTAACGCTCATCGACAATAACAAACCAATTGTTTACTCTTCAGAGAAGGCAAACTTTCTCGCCGCCCATTTCGCTGCCAGTTCCACGCTGCCGCATAGCAACGTTGCCCCTCCTGTACTTGAGATTGTAAATTTTTCCATGGGACAGATTTTTTTCCGCACTCGTACAGTAGCAAGAGTTCTCAAAGATCTCGATATACACAAATCCGCTGGCCCGTATGGTATACCCCCGATTCTTATGAAGAGGTGTTCTTCCACACTGGCAAAGCCACTGCGTAAGCTTTTCCATCGCTCCTACTCTTCTGGAATCTTTCCTAGAAGATGGAAAACAGCATTTGTCCAGCCTGTCCCTAAGAAAGGTGACCCATCCTCCCCCTCCTCCTACCGACCCATAGCACTGACATCCCTTCTTTCTAAGGTCATGGAAACACTGATTAACCGTCAGCTTAAGGAATATCTCGAAGATCGTAAGCTTCTTCATGACCGTCAGTATGGCTTCCGGAGCAACCGTTCCACTGGTGATCTGATGGCATATCTCACTGAACACTGGAACAAATCTTTACATCGCTTTGGTGAAAGTAAGATTATTGCTCTTGATATCTCCAAGGCATTTGATAGAGTTTGGCATGAAGCTCTCTTATCGAAAATGCGTGGTTTTGGGATCGATAATACTCTTGTTCGTTGGATTAGAAGCTATCTTCTGGACCGTTCAATACAAGTTGTATTGGACGGATTCAAGTCTGATTCGCACAAAATAAATGCTGGTGTGTCCCAGGGCTCTGTTCTGTCACCGACTCTTTTCTTGATTTTTATAAACGATCTTCTGTCTGTTACTTCTAATCCACTTAACTGTTTTGCTGACGACTCTACCCTCAGCTTTTCATATTCGTTCAATAATTCACGTCCTTCGCCTTCGGACGTGCAGTTGCAACGGTGCCGTATGTCAAGCTCATTAAACTCCGATATATACAGCATTGTCAAATGGGGTAATAGGAATCGTGTGGAGTTTAATGCTTCGAAAACTCAATGCTGTCTTCTGTCGTTAAAGCTAAACATTCCCCCAGTGCCATTGTCCATGAATGGCACTTACATCGAAGAAACCGAAAAGCTCTCAGTACTCGGTATGTGTGTCAACGACGACCTCCGTTGGAACGACCATATATTTGAGATCGCTAAGAATGCTGCAAAGTGCTTAGGTTTTCTGTATCGGTGTAAGAATATTTTTTCCCCATCTGATCTGGCTACAATTTATAAAGCGTTTATACGCCCTAAACTCGAGTATAACTCCCACCTCTGGGCAATTGCTTCACAAACATCGCTTCACCTGCTTGATAGAATACAAAATCGAGCGTTAAGATTGATAGGAAATAGAACTGCCGCTGAAACAATTGCCCCACTCGAACACCGACGTAATGTTTCATGTCTTTCCTTATTTTATCGTTTCGTTTACAAAAAATGTTCACTCGAAGTAGCTAGCTGCATTCCTCCCCTTATAAGTTTCTCCCGTAATACTCGTCTCGCAAGGAATGCTCATCAGTTCACCCTTGAGCCTAATTTCGGACGTACCGTGAAATGTAGGGATTCTTTTTTAGCCGAATGACACGAATTTGGAATAGTTTACCGGGCGGGATTTTCCCTTGCCATTTTGATCTACAAACATTCAAAACCAATGTTAATCGGCACCTCCTATCTCTCCCCTCCCTATCTTCGTAATGCCCGCGCAGTGTGTTCTACATTAAAAGGGAAACACATAATCCCTTGTGCGCGCGTTAACTATAAAAAAAAAAAAAAAATTCCACAAGTTTAGAAGCAGACTTTTTAAAATACAATTCTTTCTTTAGTTTACATAGCCTTTTATAGTCTTGGTTGGACTGCACGTATAATGATTTGAAAAAGTCAAACAAATCTTATCAATATCGCAAGGGCGTTTGAAAAAACGCTTGGTGTATCTTGGTAATATCTGTAGCCTTGTCAGACACGATATTTACCACAATCTCCTAGAAAGTCTTTCCTTTGTCGTGGATATCCTTGTTAAACAGTGACTTCTGAAGGTTTTTCTTTAATGCAGCAGTTTTTCAAGCTGCAGTTTAGAAGAGCATTATCGTTCTAAATGAAACGAGCCCTCGTTGTATGCAACGCATATTGAGCGAGATTTGGTAGCTTTTTTTTATCGGCTTGAAGCACAATCAAAACATTTATGAATGGAACTCGACTTCGTTCATATGGTCACCGCGGTCAAGTTTGCAGCGGTCGATTCGTTGGACCCAATTTTCGATGACTCGGCCAGACATATCGGGTGAAACGGCCGCTATTTCGCGTTCAATGTTGGCTCTGAGCTCTTCCAAAGTTGTCGGCTTGTTGGCATATAAGCCAATGACTTAACGTAGCCCCAAAGAAAATAGTCTAGAGGCGTTAAATCACACGAACACCCTCATCGAACAAAAACTCTTCAAAAAATCGATTGTAAGGTGTGCTGTGTGGCTTGTCGCATCATCCTGTTGAAACCACATGTCCAAGTCCATATCTTCCAATTCGGGCCATTCACAGTAACGTGACTATCGTTATCATCGACGAAAAAATATGGCCCAATGATGCCGCCGGCATGCAAACCGCACCAAACAGTTAATTTTTGAGGATGAAGTGGAAGTTCAGGAAGCAAATGTCGATTTTCACCCGACCAATAACTCATATTTTGCTTATTGACGAACCCATTGAGCCAAAAATGAGCTTCGGCACTGAAGCAGATTTTGCGATGAAATTCAACAATTCAACGCTCTTAAGGTTGCGGTCATTGACTCCAAATTACGGTAGAAAATTTTTATAATCCGCAGACGTTGCTCGCTCGTGTACTTTACAATGATGAAAATGTTGAGTTTCCTACTGAATAAACTGATAATGACAGTTCGACGATTAGTGAAACGGTGCGTTCACAAATTAAATTCAAAGTTGTCAAGTCCCTATTGGAAAACCCGATATTAAACACATAGGTGTGTCAAGCACATTTGACTCTTATAAACAAATGTTAGTAAATTAACTATTCCTCTTGAAAATACTACGAAAGCCCGAATAAAGAGACTAAGATTATAGAAAACATATATAGGCATACTTGCATTCCATCTAAATCCTGTTTGTGAATATGTTTGTCTCTTTTTGGTGTCGCTTTATCGTTTCATCGAATTTTCAAATCATAACGGTGCTAATGAAGCCAGAAAGATGAAAAAGCACGCCTCGGAGTGGTTTATAGGTGTTGCAAGAAAGAAGTAGTATTCCCAACTTCAAGCAGAGAGCATCAGTTCACCCTTGAGCCCAATTTCGGACGTACCGTGAAATATAGGGATTCTTTTTTTAGCCGAACGACACGAATTTGGAATAGTTTACCCGGCGACATTTTCCCTTGCCATTTTGATCTGCAAACATTCAAAACCAATGTCAATCGACACCTCCTATCTCTCCTCTCCCTATCTTCCGAATGCCCGCGCAGTGTGTTACATTAAAAGGGAAACAAGTAGTCCCTTGTGCGCGCGTTAATTATAAAAAAAAAAAAAATGTAATGCAAGCTGGAAACACTATTCAGGAGCTTTGACTTGCCAATATTATCAAGAAAACAACTTGTTTTAAAAATTGCCGCCCAGAAAGAAAAAATATTGAGGATTGTGCACCAAAATTAATTTTCAATGCTGAAAGCAATTTTCTTGTGAATTTTGGCAAAATTCTTCACTGATGGCGCAGTATGAACAGCATCTTCGGCTGCACCTAAAAACAAAGAAATACCCGCAGAAGACATCAAACAATTCCAAGTCAAAGGGTACTTTGCCTTATTTTACAGTCCTTGAATTTACCTTATAAGGTAAGGTGACGGATCCGAAAGTGGGTCAATTATTCTTTTATGACAATAGAAGCATCATAAATGAGGATCCTACATCCTTGCAAGCTGCACTTGATATATGGCTGGACGTTCTGGAGGGAAATGGATACCGCATTAGCCCGGCAAACGAATAAATACCTATGAAGTCCATTTTCTTATTCACCCAGTCTATTCAGCATATTTTTGTAAATATCTTGGATCTGTAATCAATTTCAGAGAATCTTGTGATAATATCAATCATCGCAAAAGCGTGTAAGGTAGATAAAGTAGTCGAAAAACTCGTTCATCTCCTGTTATCGAAAAAACAACCCTAAACTGAAGGGAAGACTCTACATGGCCTTGTTCTTATAGCGGTTACAAACCGGTTCACAATGATTGGTTAATGTACAAGACATATACGAGTATATTCGCAGTAGTGATCGAATAAGAAGCATGAAAATGTAAAGAAGCCTCAATACTAAGAATAACATCCATCTTGAGCAAAATAAGGCATTACCATGAAACCAACCTATGTTCATCAAGATCTTGGACTTTCTTATTATAATGTTGAATACATTTTGGTTCAAATGTTAATAGACGTGAGACTTGCGGAGCCAGAAAACCACCGATCTGCCACTGTATAAAACTTTACCTATTTAAGAAATGTTTTAAATTCGTCCCTGCACATTTCTTGGCGCGAATTCCAGATTCAAATACAAAGCTGCTTTTCCTATAACGCTCTGTTTCTTTCACATTTAACCACAATTTTATTCTCCTTTGGTTTCGAAAGACACCCACTCCTTTTCAAAAGCACCGTATTTTTTAAGAAAATTACAAAAGGGACTTGATTAAGCTAACCCGCTTCGAATATACAAAATTTCCCCCTTTGCACCTTAATCAATAACAACCCATTTCACTCAAAAACGAAGAAAATGTATTCTCAAGTCTATTTCTAATTACAATTCATTCCATCTCAGCATTTGAAAAAAAAAAAAAAAATAACACTGAATCATCATCAATTCCTCAATCTCCTTTGTTATTCACACACAAAAATAAAAATAAAATAAAACTGCCTAGGAAAAGGACAAGGGTGGCATAGTGGTAGCATAAATGGAAATCTCCTTGTCGCATGCCCTTCCCCCTTCTTATATATAGAAACACAAAAATGCAAAAAAAATCGAATGAAAATTCAAATAAAACGAAATTCTCTTGCACCTCCTTTTTACTCTTGCTACTACCCCAATCATCGTCAGCATGCATCCGAACAAAGTCCTTGTTATAATTGAGAGCAAGCAAGCAAGCGGCGACCATTTAAACCCCCATCTCTGCCACCTTATGCCAAGTAAGAACACACGGAACTCACCCTTTACAGGGTCATCTCTTCTGCAACTGCCGAAAAAATCATTTTCATCTCTGCTCTGTCACCGTTTCAATCAGGGAAGAGCTCATCAATACACATATTTTTTTTTTTTTTTTTTTACTTCTTCTGCCGGCTTCTAGAGTAGAGTAGAGTCCTGTGTACAATGCATCTGTACTTTTTTTTTGTTCTTCCCAAACCCAAAAGCGAGAAGTGCAGTGCAGTCCTTTAGAATAAACCAACCAACCCCCCAAATATTTCCAAACTAAATACAACGAGACAGGAATATCATCATCATCACCATTTCTACTGCCGCCGCCGCCGCCGCTGCTCAACATAGCCAGTGGATGGGTTTTTAGCATCTCATCCCCTAACATCCTCATCACACACTCAGTGTACTCGAGTAAGTAGAAGAAGGACCCTTTAGGTAAAAATTGGAACTTTGTCTTTACTTTGCCTGTGCGATGGACCGTTCTACGATGCACCCTTTTGTTAATCGTTCGTTAAAAAAAATGAATAAATAAGAAAAAAAAATACATAAAAAAAATCAAAAAAAATACTTCGAGTCTCTTGCCACCTATTTCCCATCCATAACCATAACCCACCCGGTTAGGGGGATTAATATTCCTCACAACCCCCAGTAGTGTCGTAGGCCGACAACGACGATGACGAGGAAAACGACAAAAAGGAAAACAACACACCAACAACGGTGCCATTAGGAAACGCACATGGAGGAATATTCCATTTGTTCGCCTAACATCGAAGAGCGAGAGTACGTTCGCACTTACACACGTGCATCCTCCAGTCCTCCAAGCAAGATATCCTCTCTATAGAAGCGCTTCATCCTGCGCAGGTCCTTTTCTGCCGTCGGATTCGGATCGGATATTCCCATTCAGTTCTTCTAACAACAAAATAACAGCTAGAAAACGTTGATGCACGTTTCTGTTTTGGTCAGTCAGCAGTTGATTTTTAGCCCGATTGGTAGATTGTCCTTGGGAGTCCTTTAAATCGGAGTTGAATTCACAGGTCCAAAAAAATAAAGTGTTGCTTTTTTGAGCTAATTACGGATAAAATAAAAAAGAAAAATAAACTAAAATAAATAACTTTTGTCGTTGTGTCTTTGAAAATTCATTTGTCTAAAGAGAGAAAAGTATTCCTTCTTCCTTGGAGAAGGTCAAGTGCACAAAAAACTGATTTGGCGGTTAAAACTGTTTGTTTTTGAAATCCTGTGACAAGCGAGACCAAAACAGAAATTTTGTGATTAAAAAGTGCAGTTTTGAAGGATTTTGTAAGATAAAAACCAAAAAAGTCACGCAAACTGTGTGACAGTGAGCCATTTGTGACTTTAGAGTGAAGTGAAACAAAAAAAACTTTCAAAATTCCTCGTATGGCAGCTAAACGAAAGGCATCCGTGCTCCTGCATAAGGTAGGATTTTTTGATATTATTCTAGAAATCTTATACTCAAAAATTTTTTATGGGAGGTGTAAACATTTGAAGATAAATGGAATTTCCGTCGCTAAAACTCGTGAACCTAAAAAACTTCAAATATTTTTGTGAATGCTCTTTTGCAAAGAGAAACTTTTAGTGCTAGCTTAAAAATATTTTTGAAAACTCCTTAAGGGCAAAGTAAATTTTTCCCAAGATTCAAAAAAGTCATAAATATTGTCAAAAGTGGTATTTAGGACACACAAAACACAAAATTCTCAAAAAACGCTCTTAAAATTTCTTCTCGACCTGAATATTCTGCTAATAATATCTTTTCCAATATCCGAAAATGTTATTATAATACCTCCATTATAAACCATTTTATTCAGGCATATTACTTACATTTTGATACCATTTATATAATGGGATCATCCGGCTCGAATGATCACTTATTAAGTTGCAATTTTAATGTGTCGATCTTTTAGTTCAACTTATGTGCTAAAGTCACAAATTTGTCTTATTTATTCAGACATCTGACTTAGTTCTTACTTAGGTGTTGATTACCATTTAAATAGTGAGATCATCCGGCTCGAATGATCATTTTTTTAAATTACTTTTTACCTTTCAACTGGGTCCGAATTTAAGGTTTGAACAAATTTGTCTTTTATTTAATGGGGGTTCTAATTTCGACCCACGCCTTAAGCTCTGCTATCAAATATCGTCAAGTATAGAAAGATAAAGAAATTCTTAACATCAGGTTTACTTTGTAGCTGCGATAAAATATACGTTCATACCAACTATCACACAAACATAAATTCTTTGACAAACTGCCTTCTTACAGTTTCTAACCAGCCCAAACACTCATCATCCTTAAATCCCTTTCTGTCGATACCCTCACTAACGTACCTTTTCGCTGCGCCAGTTATTGCCAAAGTGAATTTATTTTGAACCTCGTTAGTTCTGACAAATTATCCCCGCAGGATATTAAAAAGAAATCTGAAAGAAGTGATGGTATCCCCTTGCAATAAAAAAAGAAAAATAATAACACAAAAACTCAGAACTGCGACACCAGCTCAATTTGGCGAATTCCATCGCAAAAGTCCCCCTCATAAACCAATGAAGACCGTAGCAAGAAAAAATTCCAAGACTATTCTATACTACGAGTCAAGAACAACAAATCAGCTGGCCAATTACTTTCAGGAAATACTAAGACATAAAAAAAAATAAAGGCAAGGCATGAAAATGATAGAAACGGAATGAAAGAGGAGAATAGAAAAACAAAATTAATCATATATCCTTACCCCCGAAAAAATATGTACGAGACCACCACGAGCGATTTGAGGGTGTCATGGGGGCAGAGACACTATTGCTAACCCCCATGCAATACCCTTAACCAAAATAACGAGTATATGTCGAGAACAAGGACACATCGTCTTGATGGGGGTGCTAGATGAAGGCAGAAAAGTATCCACGAGATATAGGGAGACACACATATCCAGATAGAAGAATAACCCATCTTCCTCCATCCCCTTTGCCTGACTACCATCATCATCATCAACAACATCAATGCCACCACAGCTCACCCAACCTACGCGTCATGACAACATACATACGAACATCCATACACCCCAACTTACACACAAAGAATGGGTACAGCCCAAACGTCGTCGTCGACGACAACGTCGCCGGCACTATTCTCCTACACAAACTCTATACCACTCTACCCACCCACCATCGTCCAAAAAGAAAAATAATTCACAGGCTCTGAGAATACGGCACTGAAGTAGTGGCAACAAAAAAAAAAAAACGAAATCAAGAAAAATTCATAATCATCCCCCTTTTTTCTTTTGGTAAGGAGTAAGGACTCGCACTCCCTATCCCCATCAAACAACCATCTAAGCCCGAGAGGGTGGTGTAGAAGCCCCCCACTGTGCTACTGAAAAAGTTCGGACAGCGGATAATCCCTCAGAAAAAAAGACCAAGTTACGTTCCGTTTTTTCATCCTCCCTCTGCTTTGTTATCTACCTCTGTACAACATCAAAAAGGACGAAAGAAGCGAACAGCAGAAAAAAATTAGGAATTTTATTGTACACTCTCAACATGTTGAAGCCCGAAGAAGACGGAGGAACTCAGTAGAATTGGGTTGGGGTGATGGTTACCACATCAACCACCTCCCACTTTAACGTTACTACCAGACCTCACGGGGGCGATGATGAAAAAAAAAATAAGAAAGCACCGAGGGTAGGACTCGAGATCCAAGGCAAAATTAAGGCGCCCCCATCCCATACCACCACCGCCACCCACATTCATTTATACAACTCATCATCAGGAGTACGAAAGGCAACCAAGGCAGCAGCTTGTAGAAGGCCAAAATCAGCAGGAATGTTCCACACACATTCTATGCTTCCCTAACTCCAACCCGGCCCTGTGGCACTGCCACTGCCATCATGTCATCCTCGTGAAGAGAATAAAACTCGGTCCGTTTCTAACGGTGGTGTAGTAGACCGACCCTTACTTTATCCGCTTTTGCACACCGAAAAAAAATCGACTAGAAGGAAAAGTCCGTTCGTTCCATAGCCGCCCTTCTTGGGCATCATAGAGGGAGAATATAACAGAAAAACAGAGTAGAATGAAGACGAAAAAAAAAACAGAACCGATTCCAAAGAACCCTCCTGAGTGGAAAGAAAATTCTTATATGTCGCTCCGCAGGGTGGAAGACCCTCATTTCGGGGATATACACTACGTTGTTGGCTTGAAATAGAAGCAAGTTAGTCTTTCATAGGATGGGTAGGGTTTGTTATGCCCGAAATCATTTTCATCTCTCTGCACAATCCTTCCGTTTGGCACACCACTTTGGATTCAGTCGCCGCCGCCGCCGCCAATTTTATGGGTCGTCTTCCACGTACTTCCTAACTCGACACAAGGGTATGGGGATGGGTAGCTTAGAGGGACTTGAACACAGCTCCGGTATTAAAAGTGGTATCTCAAAGTGGCAGGGTATTGTGTGTATTATCCTTTGCCAGTTTGTTTCAGTCTTACCATTTGCCTTCGTCATTCTACTCATCATCATCATCAGCAGCAGAAGTTGCTCCTTTTCCTCTCGTGTTGTTGCTACCCCCGCCCCTCTTTCCGATACAACGGCGTGTGTTTTTTTTTTCTTTCGCCGCCGACGCCACCATCGTAGAGTAGAGAATCATTTCGAAAAATTACCCAACAATGCCGGAGCGAGAGATCCCTTAAATCAACCCCCACTCATATCAATTCATCCGCAACGCCCATAGATCCCTGCTGGTAATTCATCATCCCCATTGTGTGCCTTGCCTGCACAACCCCCTTGATGCTAGAGAATCGTCAACAAACGACAGCAGCTTCCACCTCCAACGAAAAATCGGTTTAGGTGGTGGGACCCGAGGAGATAACGAACGTTCTGGTCCTCATCCTTATCCACCATCCACCATCTTTACTCTATCTGAGCAAAGGAACCGAAATAAAATGAGACAACAAAAAAAAATGTAAGAATCCTTGGGTTTCAGGACCCAAAAATAAAGTCGAAATGGCGGCTTCCACAGATGCTGAGGTTGGTTGATGCAGACAGCGGCACTACCAACAACTGCCAACAAATAATGTTTACCGGAGCGAAACTGTGTGGCGTTGATGGTTGGGCTCCTAAGAATGTGTTCAAGCGTTATTGGGCGAGAAGGTTTGTTCTTTAGAAATATCGCATCGCCGGGATCGCTGTTGCCTTTTATATTTTGCGTGTGTTTTTCATTTCTTATTGAGGACCTTTTCCTATTTTGTACATATGTATCTACGTACATATATGGAGAATTTGCAGCTGCCATTGGGGATACTTATTGAAATCCTAGAATTTCTTGAGATCTAAGGGATGTTGGGAGCTGTCACCTTCGTTTGAATCCCATACGTGTAATTTGT
Organism: Platycheirus rosarum; assembly: GCA_963971375.1. NCBI lineage: Eukaryota > Metazoa > Arthropoda > Insecta > Diptera > Syrphidae > Platycheirus > Platycheirus rosarum. The sequence continues at coordinate 117,857,699 of OZ020510.1, forward strand.
CCGTCTATTGTGAATACATATATTAAATACCTTATGCTAGCAGGCTGTGATATTTTTAATCATCACGTAAATTGTTTTGTCTTTAACTGTGTTAAGAAAGGGGGTAAGTGGGAAGAATATTGTTGGGAAGACTCAGTTTTGTTTTGACTTGTGATGTGATGATTGATATGTGCTCTTGAGACTGGCGTTTTAGTTCCTAAACTATGGTAATTGCTTGTATCTCTGGTTTATTGGTTGCTGAAGGTTCTTGATAGGCAATGGAAATGAGGGCGTGACAGAGGCGATTTCATGATGAATTCAGGAGTTGAAGTCTCCGATTCCGGGGAAGATACAAACATGAAATGTATGAAATTTACCTCGAAGCACTTACATCGTTTGAGGAAAGTCTTTTGCAGTTTTTTGTCCCATCCTTATTAAAGAAGCTTCCGAAGGCCTTCAATGGGCTTAAAAAATATACCCAATCATGCTGCATGCATGACATCCATTACAACATAATGTTAGTGTTTATAAAACATAGTAATGGCGAAACCAAAGAAATCAAGACTTTCAATATTTCAACATTTAAAAAAAATATGTTTCAAATACCTATAATATCTAGTATTTCCAATTAATTTTAAAATGAAAGTCTAGGGGGTTTATTTTGATACAAAATTATAGGACACTTTATTTACTTTTAATCTCTAGCGAGCGACCAATCTCTATCAGATAGGTTTGAAGGCTGAACTTTTTAATCTATAGCGAGCGACCGATCTCTACTTGATGAGTTTGAAGACTGAAACTGAAACTCAACCTCAAATCTAAAATAAAATATGATTCTCTTTAGTGAGAAACTGGTTGATGGAAGAGAAGAGACGCATTTTCACTTTCTATCTCACGTTATTCGTTGTTCGTTCGTGTTTGTATTAGTGATGATCATGACATGATATTTTCAAGCGCATTTATGAAACAAAAATTTTTTGTTCTTATGTTTCGTTCGGTGTAAGCATTTGCGTGTTACCGCTAAATATTTTACCACATTATTGGTCAATCTGTTGGGGTTTTCTCAAATCGATTAATGATTTGTAAAAGATCCTTGCGATTTTTGTGTTTCAAAAATGTTTTTGATACAATTTGGAAAAAATTAAAAAACGTGCCAAAAACTTTTTTTAAGCAGCGTTTCTGAACGAAACGTTAAAACCTTAAAAATGCTATCTTTTCATAAAAAGAAAAAATAGGTCTCAGACATTTTGTTTTAGGTTTTGCCGGACAAAGGTATAAGTTTCCAATATTGTAATTTGTATGCATAGTTGAATAATAACTTTTTCATGTCTCTAGTTCAATCAACCCTTATGGTCTTTTTTTTTGATAAGACAAACCATAATTCAATTCCTTCGTCCTCTTTGATTTTCCCTTAATCTCTCTAATTCGATTTCTTCATTACAACCGAAATAAAAAAAATGCAATTCATTGAACTTACTCAATCGACAGAATAAGAAAGAAAGAGACGCATGATATAAAAACTAAACGACTTGCGCTATCCCCTGCTGACCATCATATCGACTAGGACCCACTCCATCTTATTCCCTATAGCTAACACCCAATGTCTCTTTAGAAATTTGATAAAAACCAATTAGCGCACCCTTTGACCGGCTGTAGCAACTTCGTTCTCTCTACACCAACTAACCAACCAACCGACCGATCGACCCAACCGGGTGCGGTGATTAACGGCTCAGCTATCGTGTTATTCAGTCCCTGTTTTTTTTTTTCTTTAAAAAAAAGCCTTCCCCAAAAGACCCAATCATTCCCGGATAACCACACCATGATAGTGGGAGTTATGTACATTAAGTACCTACTATGCTTCTACTACTACTACAACGACGAACAAAAAAATATATATCCTGGTTCTAGGTGGTGCATCCTATTGTTACCTCGTCATAAAAATAAGCACACTGACCAGCAGAGAGAGTATAGAAGTAGTCCTGCAACTGCATTGCACTACTATACCAGATCTCCTCTTTGCCACCATCCATCCATCCAATTCCGTCCATTTTATCTCATATTGTGTTAGAGGTGCAGCTGCAGTTGCAGTTGCAGCAAGCAAGCTGCACACAAAAATTGAACAGGGCCACGAGGGTTATTCGCACAGAGTTCCATTAGAACACCGCCAACTATTCCAGAAATCACATAAAATTCTAATCGACCAACCAACACACAGGCTTGCACACACAAACTCCGAAGGCCCATCGGCGAAAAAGGGGCCATGTTCCTTATTCCTATTTTCATTCCAATTTTTTTCACTCAGTCAGCCCGCAATGAATTTTTAGAGCTGGTAGGTTTTTTGCTCCACCTGATACAGGCAGGTGTGGGGTGGAGCGGCCGTGCTACCCCTATCAACGGGGCCTAAGAACAAAAACACACAACACATAGCCCCTTCTTCTTCGGACGTAGAGGGCGCTATGATGGCGCACATAGATGACGCCTTAAAATTGCGTGCAAAGCCCACTGTTGGAGGTGAATGCTATAGATGGGCGCCGCTGGTTTAGGAAAGTGGTCGAAGGAGATGGGTTTATGAAAGTAGGAAGTGCGATTTGGTGGGGGAGCAGCATATCCCCAAACCCTCCATTCCAGCTCTAGGTACACAAGTTGTTTTAATTCATTTATTTGTCTTTTTTTCGTGGAGCGGCGCCTTTGTGCCTTAGCGTTTGGATGGGCGTATTCGGCACTCATTCCACTTCCTCATGCAATCGAACAGACTGAGAAAAAGACCCCAAAGGACATGTGCCAGTTCTTGTACACATTTTTCATGCGTCCTTCTACTCTGAAAATAGGAATGAGAATTTGAAGGAAAAAAGTAGCTTACACCCCATCCCACAGGACGAAAACAAAAACTAATAAAACTTCATTTAGTAAGGGATAGAGCGAGTTACTTCAACCATGATCGATGGCCCAGGCCTTGTTTAGTCCTTTTTCCCTGATTGAAGCCTTATCTCCAAGCCAAGAGACACCATTTACGCACATTCCCCGCCCGTCCTTTGTTTTCTTTCCTTCATCAAGGATTTTACCCTGATGATGAGGATAACCTATGTCTTGGATTGTTGATGAAGAGTGTGTGTCAATGACATGAAGAAAAACACAACACACGCAAGGATTTACATACTTTTGATCCAAGCAAAGGATGTATCTGTTTAATTTTATTTTTTTTTTGTTGCTTGGAAGAACTTATTCAGCGTGTGGGTCGGTCATTTCTATGTCTCATTTATTTCCACAATAACTTTTACAATATAGAAGAGTTTGGTTTATTAAGGCTTAGTTTTTTTTTCCAGACAGAGAACCGTTCTGGGTATAAGATATTTGCATCGTTATAGCTTTGCGTATCTTTAATTCCATGAGGAAGATCATTTATCTTTTCTTTTTGTGCGATACCAACATAAATATTGCTTTAGGAGGTTCTCCTTTTGGTTTTGGAAAGTTTAAGCGAAAGAAACTTGAACCAATTCTAAGTGGCTAGATTGTTGATAGGAAGGGGAAGTAATTTGTTTGGTAATTAAGATCGTAAGTTGTTTTTTTTTCCTTGAAGAAAGTCATTCGTGTTTTTTTTTTTGGCTTTCTGGGAGGAATTGTTGTTGTTGGCTTTTGCTGGTTTTAAGTCATTGCTTCAAATTAGGATGTAAATTGTGACTTTTTCAACATCAGACAAATTAATCGTAAAGATGTAACTTTTTGTGATGCGTTCTTATGTGGTCTAAGAAAAAAAAACTAGAATTTAAATGAATTTATAATCGCCTACAGCGATTCTTCGGCTGTCCTAAAAGGCCTTAAAGGCGAAGGGGATATAAAAGGAAGCTTCGGTGTACATTGGTCTTGAATTTTTGAATATCACAGTCAAAGAGAAAGGAAGAGCTAGATAGAGCATTCAACATTCGTGTAGTACGGCTAAAGAACGAATCCCTGTACTAGGCAGTCCCACAGAAATTGGATTTGAAGGTGAGCATTCCTAGAAGCGCGAGTATTACGGTTGATTTTTGTATGGAGAGGAATGCATCTGTTTATTTCAAGTGACGAAAAAGGTTTTCGAAATTCTGACTTTGGAGCGTAGTAGGTTAGGCAGGTATTTGACTTGTAGATTTGACACAAAAAATGTTCTTAACACAGATGAAGACAACAATTTTCAGTTGTAGTATGTAGTTCTTAAAAGTTTTTCTCTCCTTTGACAAAGAACCTTCCTTCGTACCTACATATTTCTTATGGAAAATGCACTTTTTCTTAGACGAATTTTTAGCTTTAACTATCAGTCAAGTAAAATGATTCATTACGTAGAGTAAGTACCTATTTACTGTTTCGTATGAAAATTGCGGCGAGGTAAAATGTCCGATAAGATCGTAGGTTTCCTTGCATTTGTTTCTTAAAATCTCATAACTTACCTAGTTCCTTTTTAGAGACCATTGAGTATTGAGCTTCTTGTTCTTTATAGATGACAGAAAACTCTCAAAAGCTAGACAAGCGAATGTGCAGTAAACAATAAGGTTATCAACTATTGGGTAACAAAGTGCAATAGAAATGCACTTCAAAATAAATGTGGGTGTGCAGACAATAGCTTTAGAAAAAACCTAAGGTTCAAAGCCCTTTCATTCAAATCGGGCATCCTTAAAACGAATCAGATTCACCACGCCTACGCGTAATTGCGTGCTCCTCCCAATAGCTGCCAAGGTTCCCAAAAAAAAAAGTTTAAATTTCCATATTTGTCGCACCCGAATATAGTTAGGTAGGTATATCTACTTATATCAACCTTTTGCCCAAAGTTGGCCCCACATTCCCTTGGACCAAAACAAATTTTCCCACACTCTTCTAAAAAAAATTACTATATTCCCTACACTCTAGCAATCCTTTTTCCGTCTGAGTTGGTTCACACACTTAGAACACGTGCGTTCAACTACTATCTCTAGCCTCTACTCTCTATCGACGAATCAAAACCACTATATACCAATACCATACTATCATTATGTCCGGACTAAAAACGTTCGCCACCCCATCCCTCTATTTTTATATCTCCAATCACCATGTACACTTTATATTTATTTAATTTTTTTTTGCTGACCATTTTTTTTTTGCGCGCGAAAAACTCAAAATCATTCGCATGCATTAGCATGTTGTGTGTACCTGCAAAACCCATCATCATCATCATAGAAAAAAAAACAACACACACACACATTTTTATCGAACTACAAAAACTACCCCTAGCACGCAAGTATACGGCCTAAACTCACCCCCACCCAGTTTTCGGTGGTGATTCCTCACCGCTACTGCCAGCAACCAAAAGTAGGCACATTTTCAATGCAACTTAGTTTTTTTTTGCCACTTCTCCCTTGCCATCCCCCTACCAACCCCACCAAATCTCAAATACCATCCTCAACTATGTTCGAAAAGGATGGCAAAAAATAATACTTTTAACCCTTTCGGGGTAATTTGGATTCTTTAGTGGGTATTTGGTTTGGGGGATTGATTCCCTGTGTGTTATTTTGCCGTTAGTTTTATATATATATATTTTTTTTTATTATTTAAACTATAGAAAGAAAATTCTTGAAATTTATTTTTTTGTGGACCCTATATGCATGTTATATTCTATGCATACCGTACCGGGGCATGGCGAGGAAAATGCCCAGGGACGGCACGGTCGAAAAACGTCCTCTCTTATTGTTGTTTCTCGTTATACCGGAGTTGGAAAAAAAACTGAACATTTTATACACACACAAAAAAAAAATAGGGTGCGTCATGCTATAGGTTCAGTTCTCGCCCCTGACCCGCCTTCACTCTGTGACTTGAACTCGATGATGATATCGCCCCCACGACGACGACGCCCAGCTAAAATATCACACAATGCTGTACGATAATAAAACATTGCACAACTATAAAGGGCTAGAGAGAACGGATTTTATTTATAGAGGCATAGGGGGACTTCTGGAGGCCCCCTTCCGGTAGGTTTTTGGAATCAAATTGGAACGCACAGCTAAATGCGCCCCACACCGGGCGCCATTTAAATATGACTGTCTATAGGAATGTGTATAGCTATAGGTAAAGGAGAAATTGCGTAATTAAAAGGCAGCAAGGATAAGCAGCCACACTAGCCCTTTGATATAGGGTAGGGAAGAGAGTATAAGACTACCTTCTCAACCTAGTAGTGACCCAGTGCAAAGTCCGTATATATAGCGATTATTATGATTATGATGATAATGTTCCGGGGACGGCCTTTCTCGACACTATACTTCTGCATGTGCGTATAATATGCCCTGCTCGAGTCCTGTTGGCACGCAAGAGGTGCGTCCATAGTTTGGTCTCTTCTGGTTAAAAGTGGGTTCGATTGCCGTAAATGCAAAAGCCTAGGTATACACAAAGCTTCACCCAATCTCGCGTCCCGCACTGCCGCCCCCCAATATTATAATGCAAAGGAGGTTACATAACTATACGTCAATCAGGTAGGGAAAACAAACGGGTTAAGGGTAGGAAACAGTATAGGGCTAGGCACATCGACTGTTGAGATATTTATGTGAAATGTGCGTAAATGCCTCCCCATCGCACTTAGTGCCACCCCTCAAAATGCGGCACGCACTTGCTGCTCATCAGCCATGCATACACATCAGCTATATGGAGTCCCCGTAGTGCTTCTGACATCGCGCGGGAGCTTTCCACCCGAGGGTAAAGCGGGGAGGTAAAGACAAGCAAATAGTTCAGCACGAAGCTAGTGTGGTTGGGTTCGGCTCCCGTTGAGGTTGACAAAAAAAAAAAAATAAATAAAACATAAAACAACCCTCCTGATGGTTTATTTTTTGTGCTGCCTTCGTTTCTACCGCAATTTTTGCGTTCGGAGTTTGATAAAGCTGCGTCAAGGGGAGAAATGAACGAACAAAGCAGAGGGAAGTATTTGTAGGCTCAGACCTATAGAATTCACATTTTATATTCGCCTACGCGCTGCTTGTGGTGCGGTATCCTGCTTTTCGCTTTTTTATATGTAAAATGAAAACGACGCACATAATTCCGTGCAATCTCTATACACATCGTATGTCGGATCGCACGGATGTGCGAGGGCTGCGGGTACGCATTTTGTATATTTTTACGTCGACTGGTGCAGCAGCAGCAGCAGCACCCATCACCGACGTGCACAGTGATGCGTTATGAAAAGCCTTCGCAACAGCAGCAGCAGTGTATCCTAGCCGCCACCCCTCAATCTACTACAAACCCTCAAACTTGATATCCTTTTGCCGACACACATTATTCGTTATCCAAGGCCTGCGAACCTCATTCTCTCACCCGAAAAAAATATAAAACCGGAGGCCCCAGAGGCTGTTTTTGCAATCACACGCACGATGATGAGTTCTTTATATTGCGTTCGCGTTTTTATCTCTCTTCGTGTTTTTTGTTCGCTGTTTTTCATTTATTCCAAACCTCTCCTTCCCTCCCCCCCGCGTTGGTTGCGTTGCACGCAATTTTTTAGCCAAACCAAGGAAGGGGGGGCTTTTCTGTATGCAGTTCGGTTTTTCTGTCCAGAATTCTGTGATGTTGATGCTTCAATATGTTATGCTGTAGCTGAATTCTACTTCTCATACTCACCGTGACCAATGATTGCTTCGCTTGCTAACTGAGAAAAAGAGAAGTGAGTGAGTGCAATTAAGGCTCTGTAAACGCACGAAGGGTAAAGGGATACTATTATGGACGACGATGTTATCTGGAGACACATATCACATGTGTACAATAAAGGGGGGGTTTGGGGCACGCTTAAGTAACCCCAAACACTATTTAATGAGATAAATAGGCAGAGGAGTTGCTTGATACTGCTTCAAGTTTGTGTGGAGATGGGTTGTTGGGTTTTCGGGTAAAATGTGCATGCAGGTGGAGATGATTGGAGATGCTATACGTTCTATACAACCCTACCGCCCGTTCCACCCCAAAAACTCAACCCCCTTTTTATGTTTTGGGGTATAGTATAGTTAAGAGGAGCTCCTCATCACAGCTCAGTGGGTGGTATTATGCGATTGGGATGCATTTATATATATATTATTGGTTGGGGGTAAGTTTCATTATATAAATATATACTTATAGCTCTACATATATATATATATGGTATATGTTTATCTCAACATGCTGCATGCGTTCAATAAAATGTTTTAAGCTTTAAAAGGGCGTTGCCAATTTGCAGTGTTGGCGATGGCTCTTTAATAATATAAAAAAAAAATATATTTTTTTTTACTTGGATGTATTAATATCGCCGCATATAAAAACGTACATGCGAGATGCGTTGAATTGGGAAATACCAGGACCAAAATGTGCGTGTACGTTTTTCCGGGGATGTGTCCATCCTTTTTTTTTTGTGTTTTTCGGCAGTTTTTTTTGCTGAGAAAATATCGGGCAATGGAATTTGCAAAAAAAAAAGAGGAGTAAAACTTATGGGTAACGCTAAATGATATAAGTTTTGAACAATTATGTAAAGTTTGTTGTTGGTGTTTTTGTTGTTGTGGTAGACAAGTGACCGCCTGGTGTGGACGAGAGGAAAGCCGAGAAATGCCGGCTCATCAAATATATGTGTATATACAAAGTCATGAATAAAATGTTCAACATTTTTCAATACATGTTATACATATGACAAGAAATGCTAAGGTGTTTACTATAATGAGTATATAGAAAAAAACGCTGAACGATTTCAAAGTATTGAATTGGAACATTTTGAAACCTCCCAAGGCAGCAAACCTGACATCATCTTAAATGGAAGTTAATGGATTGAAATTATAAAATAGACAACACGGATCTTACGACTTCTTTGCAAAGTTGTCTGATGAACTTCAGTTCTTCTTCGAAGATAGAAGATAAACAGACATTTCTAGAAGTATTTCCCTAATTCTTGAGATCGAATTGCAAACTTTTGCAAATTACAAGAAATCAAATGCAATTTCTTATCATTAATTTTTGATTCCTTATTCTGCTACAATGATTATTCAGTTCAGATTACCTTTAGATTGGGCAAGAAGCTCTGGCGAGGACATACGCTATAGCCATTGCTCTCTTTAATTCAAGACGTCTACCATTTAAAAATGTGATATACTTTGGCAGCCCTTCATTTTGGATCACCATTGATTATGGTATTCTCTTAAGAAAGAATCCTTCTTCAATTCTTCAAAAACACCGGCAAAAAGATATACATAGTTTATAGATTACGATATACGCTTCCCCGAACCTGTCAGTTTTTAAGAACCATTTATTTGAAAGGTTTTCTTTAAGTCTCCTTATAAACAAACAAACCATGGCTTTTATAACTACAGGACTTCACCGTTTGAAGCTCACTTAAGTATTTCTTAATATTACTTCTCATTCCTTAAGAATTCTCACGTTTGACGTATGAAAAATAATATGTTTCTTGTCATTAGATTCAAGTCAAATCATAGTGATAATCCCACTTCTGAACGCAAGTAATCTGTTTATACATGGATTATGTAACATTTGAAGTAAATTGGTTTGCAAGTATCTTAAGATCAATAAACAACCCTTTATCAGCAATTTTGTAATCCAATTTTAATTTGAAAATTGTCGATTTTGTTAAAAAGTTTTATGATTTTTTTTAAATTGATAATGCCGAAATGACTATATTCAACTTACGTAAGTTCCCCTAATGATTTATTATGTCTTAAATAAGTATCTAACTAAATATATATAAATATATATAGTTTATCATATATTTTTTTATATTTTTTATTTTTATTTGATACTTTCATGAGTTTTCTTAAATATTTTATTTCACTGGTGCCTATTCAGAGATATGTCGAAAAATATATTTTATTTTATTATAGATTTTTTTTTACTTTCAAAGCTTATAACTAAAATATATTTTATTTTATTTTATAATAAAAATGCACACACATCACTCAATATTTTTTCTATCAGGTATTATGTGGACGTTTTTAATCCCCTAGTGGAATTATTCGCAAAAAATACGCCTGGCACAAGCTATATCAAAAATTAATAGAAACAAAAAAAAAAAAAGGAGAAGTTGTTCCTCCTTCCTCGAGCTTAACAAGTTAAGTTGAGTTTTTTGCTATAGCTATGTGGCTAGCTATATCCATCTCTAATGCGACACTCTGTGTTACACGATTGGATGCTACTGCAACTGCAGAACATGTCATCTCTTCTTGTCTCTACTGCCACTTGTACGATATTTAATTGGCATTCAATATGATAATTCCAACCAATCAATCGCTCAGGGGCGCGGGCGTTCTGGGGGTGAAGGGTCCTATGTGTCACCCCGTAGGCCTCACAAAATAGTGGCATTTATAGTGGTTGCAGTATAAAAACAACTATACACGTAACCCACACTGTGTGCTTAATCCCCTGCGTTAATCCCTGTCAACCGACAAACTCATTTGTACCCTTTTTTCCGAGCATAGAAATAGTCCTCCAGACCCGCTAGGAAATAACGAGCAAAAAAGAAAAAAAAAAACGAATCAGGAAATCCACACACACAACTACAAAAAAAGAAAACAAAAATGGCGGAAAAATCCCAAAAATCGACATCAGCCCCAACACGCGACATGCCACTTTTATAAAAAGACCCAAACTCCTCTTCATCATCAACCACCCCCGCCAGAGCAACTAGCAATGCACTTCGCTATCCTATATGCGAACCAACAGGATTTGTCGTGACCGAAATTTCATTTATTCATTCTCGCGCTCACTCGCACTCTTTTTTTAGCGTTTTTCTATACAAAAACTCTCGTCGTCCTTGTTTATTTCCTTTTTTTCCTGCAACGATTACCGACCAACAAATGTGCAACCCCCCCAAACTCTGGCGGGGGTATTCATGGATGATTTTCGGTTGCACCTTCGATTGGGGTTGACTATTTTTGTGTGCCGTTGATTCAATGTGCGGCGTGAAGGGTGGGTTGCTTACACTCATCCCCATTTGCACGAGAGGAAAATGAAATTATCCTTTACTCGCAGACGATCAGGAACGTAAGGGTGCAACAACAGCAGCGCAACGCAATGATGGCAAAAATACAAAGAGGCTCCACGATGATGGTTGAAAAAGGACGAAAAAGGACAAAAAAGAGGAGAACTGCCGACGACTACGATGGCAATATAGTTGTTCGTTCGCATGTTGTATTTTTCGGTTATGAAGTGACCCATTCCACGCATCACAGTGCCGCGTAGCAAAAAATAAAACCAACATCAACATGGGACCCTTCGCAATCAGGACTCAGGAGGTAGGCCTTATTTGGCATACGCGGCTAGGGCTCTACAATGCATGCAGCAGCACACATTCATCGACGACCTATATATCTAGTTGAAAGTTTTTTTCTGTTTCTGAATCTCCAGCATTCAAAGTACCTTCTATGTCCATGTTCTCCCCTGCCACAACTGACACCCTTCATTAAAAAAAAAATGAATGCACTAGGACTTTGCAACGTCAAATCGAGAAGTATAGAAAAACAACCATCAGCAGCTAGATAGCTATAACAACCCCCACTTAGATAGAGGACTTTTGCTCCCTGTTGTCCTTCTCCCTGCACCCTCCGCGACAGATGAACGTACAAATAAAAATGGAATGAGTTACCAATTTGGCTGCATTCTTCTTTCTCCTCAAACCGGGATATATAAAGGAAACAACCACTCGCAGTCCAACTTGAAAATACCATACGCACGCACCACCAAACCAACCCCATCTCCTTCCTCCCCCCATCAAAAGAAGTCCAAACGACAACAAAAACTTTCGTCTCTAGCGTCATCGCCTTTTTGTCGTAGTAGTATAAGAGGGAGAAAAGCCTATCATCATCATCATCATCATCATCATCATCAGCAATGCCATCGACTACGACTACAACGAAGGCGATATTGACGATGTCCCTTATAAAATGCCATACCGTTATATTCCATATTGATGGCGCGGATACGGATATCCACCACCCCATCCCCGTAACGAGAAATCGGCCGTCGTTGCGTTCAATGCATGTTCCTGCTGCATACCCCATTGGACATGGACATTGAACAACCCTTTTAATGAGAACAAACAAAAGAGAAAAAGGATCTGCAACGAATACCACACACACAAAAAAAAGTCTAAAAAGAAAACTATGAGGAGGAGGGCTTCAAACGGGGCACCTTTGATGAGAAATAGACATTTTTTAATAATAAACTCTGGAATATTATATTCTAAAGGAACATTGTGGTGAACTTTTAATTTTTTTGTTTGTATCCCGAAAGTTGATATTTGTTGATTAAAAAAAACTCTCCAGAGATATCCTTCGAAGATAAAATGTGATGAATGACAAGTACTTGTTTGAAGGACTTTTCAAAAAAAAAAAATTACACACACATAATGCGTTACTTTGTTGTTATTTGTGCGTTGGTCATTGTGTTGTCGTGGTTTTTAAATACGACTCTATTCAATGGAGTGTTAAGTTTTCAAAGGGACTCGTTAAAAATGCGAACATATGACTCTGCCACGTGAAGAAGGAATGGAAATTCTTTAAAAAATGCGTCATGAATTTGAGGAACTGTCAAAACCGTATAGATATCTGGAGTTAAGACATGTTTGCCACACACGATGTTGTTGGGTTTGTGGTGAAAAAAATTTTGTAGCAATGGCTGGTTGTGATGTTAACACTGGGATGTGGGTATTTTAAGAAATCACGTTTTGTCAGTAACACTAAATTCAGTTTTACTGTTGCCCTGCCTCGCAACCGATATCAAAAAGTCGACTTTTTGACTATAATGATTCTTAGATATATTGCAAATACTACGTTTTAACGCCTGAAATATTTAACCGATCATGAAATTTTGAGCACAATATTGTTGTAAAAGGCACCTTTTGCCCATCTATCCCTAGAAATTACTGTTCGGGGGGATAGAAAATTCGTGTAGGCCTGATCGTTCAGTCCCGAACCGTTTAGGTCCGTAGTGTAGTGTGAGATCCTTACGCACTAAAAAATACTTCAATACAACTTACATTAAAAAAATACTACTATTTACTTCGTAAGGCAACGAGCTCTCCATCGAGAGAACCTGGAGATACCGCACTATCATACGATTATACAACAGATAATAGCCGTGTTTTATTGGTAATCTATAGCTAGCGCAGAATTGGAAGTCGCAATAAAACGCTATATTCACTCCATAATTCACTTTTAATTTAACCCCCGAAGTGACAACTGAAGTCTTGTTGAAGAAGGGTGTGTTCCAAATTCAACTCAGTTCTTGGACAGAGACATCCGGATAGAATATCCAACCATGATGTCATCAGTGACCCTGATGACAGAATTAAATGCTGTTTTAGAAAAAAAACTGCAGTAATTTAAGGTTCAATTGATGCAGGTATTGTCTAATGTCTTATTTGATTGATTTAATATATATTTTAAGTCAACTAACACTTTGGATCCTTTCCAAAAAATTTATTTAATTTAACCAATTTGGGTCACTGATGACGTCAAAATACAGGAAGGCGCTGTCTTGTAATCTTTAATAATGATACTCAATGAACATATCCTTTTTTTCTACATTCCAGTCGGTTGACATTTCTTTCCAAGATTTATCTCAACTTATTATATTCACTAATTTCACTAACCTAATTATCGACACTTATTGTTTGTTGTTGTTTGCCGTATAAAATTTTACTGCTCTGGGTATACACTTACCTATAAAACACGGCTAATATAACGGGTGATTTTTTTGAGGTTAGGATTTTCATGCATTAGTATTTGACAGATCACGCGGGATTTCAGACATGGTGTCAAAGAGAAAGATGCTCAGTATGCTTTGACATTTCATCATGAATAGACTTACTAACGAGCAACGCTTGCCGAACGATCTGCCACAACGTCGAATTTTCAGTGAATGGGCCCTAGAAAAGTTGGCAGAAAATCCGCTTTTTTATCGACAAATTTTGTTCAGCGATGAGGCTCATTTCTGGTTGAATGGCTACGTAAATAAGCAAAATTGCCGCATTTGGAGTGAAGAGCAACCAGAAGCCGTTCAAGAACTGCCCATGCATCCCGAAAAATGCACTGTTTGGTGTGGTTTGTACGCTGGTGGAATCATTGGACCGTATTTTTTCAAAGATGCTGTTGGACGCAACGTTACGGTGAATGGCGATCGCTATCGTTCGATGCTAACAAACTTTTTGTTGCCAAAAATGGAAGAACTGAACTTGGTTGACATGTGGTTTCAACAAGATGGCGCTACATGCTACACAGCTCGCGATTCTATGGCCATTTTGAGGGAAAACTTCGGAGAACAATTCATCTCAAGAAATGGACCGGTAAGTTGGCCACCAAGATCATGCGATTTGACGCCTTTAGATTATTTTTTGTGGGGCTACGTCAAGTCTAAAATCTACAGAAATAAGCCAGCAACTATTCCAGCTTTGGAAGACAACATTTCCGAAGAAATTCGGGCTATTGCGGCCGAAATGCTCGAAAAAGTTGCCCAAAATTGGACTTTCCGAATGGACCACCTAAGACGCAGCCGCGGTCAACATTTAAATGAAATTATCTTCAAAAAGTAAATGTCATGGACCAATCTAACGTTTCAAATAAAGAACCGATGAGATTTTGCAAATTATATGCGTTTTTTTAAAAAAAAGTTCTCAAGCTCTTAAAAAATCACCCGTTAGTTACATAGATATCGCATCCAGTATAAAATAAATTGCATGACTGGATCGCACGTACTTGCTCTTGCGGTCACATACATCTTGTTCTTGCGGTCACAGTTTCGAATAAAATTTGAAAAATATTAAAGGAACTTCAAAGTTTGTATTTGATGTTTCTGACTTTTGCCAGAGTACTTTGTAAAAAGTACGTAAAATAGTCTTGATCGGAAAAATTTAAACGTCATTTTAAGTGAAAAATTAGATTTTTTATTTTTTTTTTAAGTTTTTATTTAACAAATATCTTTTTTAAATAAAAAAAAATTATTCAAGAATGCAAATTTAAACCTAAAATACACTTAAATTAAAAAATTTTTAAAAAAATCGATCTACCCGTTATCAAAATATTGATTTGTGAAAAAAAATTAAGAAAATTATTAAAAATACAAAAAAAAGTTTTCGAAACTATTTTAAAATAAAACTACTTAGGCTACCAACATCTTCCTGAATATCAATTTTGATTGAAATCGGATGACCGGTTTTCGAGAAAGTCGAAGAAAAAAAAACTGTTCTGTACACTGATTTTTTTCATAAAAATTCTTGGAGCCGTTTCCGAGAAAAATAAGCGTTTTACTTAACGGTAATATTTGTGCTAAAAAAAATTAAATTCCTCTGTAGAATGTCAAAATAACTTTATGTTTCAAATTTAAAGACGATTGGCCAGACCGTTTAGGCTGTAGTTCAATATAGATCCGTATAGATGGACAGACAGACAGACAGACAGAATTTTTCCAGTAACACAAATGTTTTTTTTTTTATAATTAACGCGCGCACAAGGGACTATTTGTTTCCCTTTTAATGTAACACACTGCGCGGGGATTAGGAAGATAGGGAGGGGAGAGATAGGAGGTGTCGATTAACATTGGTTTTGAATGTTTGCAGATCAAAATGGTAAGGGAAAATCCCGCTGGGTAAACTATTCCAAATTCGTGTGGTTCGGCTAAAAAAGGAATCCCTATACTTCACGGTACGTCCGAAATTGGGCTCAAGGGTGAACTGATGAGCATTCCTTGCGAGACAAGTATTACGGGAGAAACTTTTAAGGGGAGGAATGTTTCTCTATCATCGTAATGTTATGTCTGATTGTTAGATTTTTTTTACGAATGAACTTGTTTCCGGATTCGGAGTACAAAGTATGTTTCTTAAAGTCCCTTTTGAATGCTTCTATTACAATGGTCTTGTTAACGTGTTGTTATGCTTAATGGCTAAAATTGGCCGTTTTTTATTGGGAAAAATAAAATTACCAATTTTCAAACGCTTGGGAATGATCGTTTTATGCTACATTGTTTGAGAAGGTTGCAAGGTTGCAATGGGACATAAGACAAAAGGCGACTGCCTATAGGGGTGTTTAAATGGATAAACTTGTTTATCAACATTGTTGATGTTTCACCATGTAGACGCAAGAAAAACCGCAAGAAGTTGATCAATGTAAACCCCCCTTATAGCTTTGCCAAAAAAACACGGCTATTTTCTTATTTCTTCTTCAACAGTTTCAATAAACACGTCTATGTGTAAATCACTGTTTCGTTTGTACCGACTGCTCCTAAGGGGTTTGTCTTGATAACATTTCAGTATTTGTCTCGGTTTGATACAACTCTAAGGTTGTATTCCGTACGTTCATGTATGTATGTACAGGTTTAAGCACTTACTTGTTGATAAGCAGTTTGTTGATAAACAGCCTTAGTACCTATAGATTTCAGTGTTTTTCAATAATAATTATACCTAATAATAATATTTGACTATGTTTCTTTAAGGAATATTGCCTTTTTTAGAATGCAACTGGATGTTGCACCAAGTTAGAAGAACTAAAAAGACAAGAAAAAAATGTTCGGCCAAGTAGATTGAGAATTAGTTGACTATATTCGCACTTTAATTCCACGGACGGCTTAAGCTTGTACTAAGAGTTAGAAAAATTGCTTCCCAACATGAGTTTCGAACCAAAATCTGTAGGTAAAGAAGCAATTACCTTATCTATTGTACCACTGCCGCCGACATTAAGCCAGTTCAATTCTGACATTTCTTGTGGAGCAATCAGTACAGGGAATATAGAGCGTTTGTCTCTCAGTCTGGTTGCATTTGTTTGTATATTTCTATTTCAACTAAAAGCTCTAACAGGGTTTCTGTACTTCTCATTATAAATCCTCGCAAATCGGAGAGCAATATGTGTAGGGTTGCGTAGGGTTACCAATTTCTGATTACAATACAATACATTACTATTAATTCAAAAAAAAAATATACATTCACTCTTTATTAAAAACATTAACACTTCACAGTTTAAACACAATTTAAAACAAATTCAGTTCACTATATTTTATTAATTTTTTGATGGACTCAAAGGTTAAAGGCCGTAAAAAGCAATTTTACCTTAATATTTATATTTAATAATCACAATACCACATCATTCTTATTTCAATCTTTGATTTCTTTATCTTAATTTATATGAAAAAGGAAAATTGGAAAAGCAACATGATATCACTCAAAAAAAAAAAAAACACTTTTCTGAATTAATATGGTCACAGGCGTAATACTCCTGCAAACTTCGAGAAAATAACTTCTTTCTACTAAAATACCGAAAACCAACAAAATTTAACTGCACTTTAATGATTTTCCAATTATTAGTACTAACAAATACAGAAACACGACAACACCTACTCTCTCTCTCTCTGTTCTCAAAAGCTTCAAAACCGAAAGCACACACTAGTGTCCAACAATAACAACAATAACAAGACATACTCGATTACAATTAACCAAATCCGATAAAGAGTTTGAAAGTCGGCATGAAAATACAAATACAGAATATTATTCAAAAAATATTTCTCAAATTTGTTTAAATCATTCCGAATCGTTTTCTTCTATACTCTAACAAAAATTGTCAGTACAGGAAAATAGGACATTCACCTCTCATTCTGTATGCAGTGGAATCTCATTAAAGTGTGAGAGAACGATAATAGAGCGTGTTTTTTGGCAAAGCTATCCGCAGTGCAGTAGGGTTCAACATACACTACAAATACGATATCCCACTACCGATAAAAGTTCAACTGCGGATAAATATAATATGTTGTTATAATTTTTTTCATTTTATTGTCACAAAATTAATTTCTGTACCTTCCCGCTTCCCTATTTATAATTTTTGTTTGTAGATCAATTACATATTTGACATATTATCCAGAGTGTCAAATTTGAAATATAAAAGTTGCGGATGCGTTTTTTTGGGACAATTCTAAAAAAACCGCTGGTGTATCATGGTTTCCGTAGATTATCGGTTTTAAAAAGCTTAAAAGCACCAATTCTCAAAGCACTTTTTCAAAATCTAAAGAAAAATTCCCCATGATTTGCATTAAAGTAGAAATGGTAACTCAAAAATATGGTGCTTGTTTTCAATACACGAAGAGGGTTGTCTGCGACAACAAGTCGTGGATAAGTCAGTGGTTGGTTTTTTAATAATTTTGGTAGATATTCAGGGAGTAAATTCACCAACAGACACCATTTGCAAAACCTAAGCTCTCTCATAAGGCCTGGACTGAAATTGTTTATTGGACAGATGATAGTGCCGAATTTTGGTAAAACGCTTCTGGTTGGCCTAAACATTTTTGGACATTTTTGGTTTCTCAAAGTCAAACAGACAGACAAGATGTCATGAATAAAAAAAATAATATTAAACTTAAAATATTTTGTTCGAACCACAAGCTGAAAATAAAAAACATTCCAGAAACATTTTTAAGCAATGATTTCGTTGGTATGTTCACACTTAAATGTATTCGAACTCATTTGAATTGTAAGGTAAATGAGAACAAATTCAAAAAATTTTTTACCAGAAGCCTATGTTGGCACCCAAAGGATCAGTAAAGTAGTAAGATTTCGTTTTCGGTGGCACCAGAGTAATCAACAAAATTTCGAATATTTTTGAAACCATCTCATTCAATTTGATTTAGACCTAAAAGCTTTAAATAATCACTCTTAAATGAAGACAAGTCTAAAAAACTAAAACCAATAGCAAATCAAGTTTTTTCCCTTCATCAAGTATCCCCCCCTCCACCCCGGAACGAAGAAACAAATGAATGATCGAAGAAATTGCTCCCAAAACTTTTAACCTGACCACGTGAAAGGCAATCCTCTTCTTCCTCAGAGCAGAAAGTCAAGTCATTCTGGAATTGTTTTTTTTTCCGTTTTTTACCCAAAACCTAAAACTTAAACCCCAAAAGAAGAAGAAATCCTTTCAAAAGGAAACTGAAGGAAAAACAACTTTTATAGGGAAAAACTTTTCCGAATCCTATTGAATTGGAAAAAAGGGAACGGACACCAAAAACATACGGTTTCTTAGTCGTCCATTCCAACGAAAGGAAGTTGGAACTTTAACCCCGAAAACTGCAGAGAATCACACAAAAGTCATTTACTGCGTTCACTAACGGCCACCATTATGGCCGAATGGGGGGGGGGGGGGGGAGGAGGTGAAAACTTCTGCATTTCTCACTAATTAATTTGCCGACACTCTTTACAAATGCCAAAGTAGATTAAGTTGTCTGTCTAAGAATCTAGGATATACTAAACAAAAAAAGATAAAAGAAACCCCTCGTATGCATCTGGCACTTCCATACACCCTTTGACCAAAAATTCTTCATTTTCCTTGAAAGTCTCTAAAAATCGAACCTAAGAAAACTATTTTACCCAACACATTTGTTCAAAACTATAGGTCAAGAGGGTAGGTGGGGGGCTGTGAAGAGCATCCTTTTTGTTTGACGAACGCCATATTGGCAGATCTAGAACAGGCGAAGACCGGCTGACTGGTGACCAGGCCAATCCTACCCAACACCCAAGGATATGGTCAAATCTTGCCTTTTCCTTGAATTGTTGCGTTGGCTTTTATCGGTACTTCCTGCACGAACGATCCCTTAAAAGAAAGCAAAGAAACCCCGTAGTGCGGTGTATGAATGTTTGAATAAGAAAGAAAGGCAAAAAACTGCTGATGAGAGGTTGTTGGTGGCTAGTAAAAGTCCTTTTTGTTTTTTTTTTTCATGTCTTCCAGTTCGGGTTTGTCCGTCCTCGATTAATTTTTTTTTTGTTTTTCCTGCCAAAGAAGACGATACACAGTGCCGGAGGAAGACTATCATTTTGGAAGAGCAGCAGTTCAGGGTGAAGGGGGAGTTGTTTGCAGACGTTTTGAACATTTTTCAAAGAAAGACCGGAGACCTTTTTTGTGTGCCATCTCATACCTTCTCCACCTCCTTATCCGAGGACGAGAATGATTAGTTAGAACGTTTTGTGATCCGAGGGTGTGGAAAGGATTCAGGGGTGTACGCAGCCACCAGACAAGGTTCTAAACTTCTTTTACCCACTCCTGCCATTTGTATGGTATTCATCTTATTCTCTATCCCTCTGGTGTGTATGAGGGTTTTGGCTTAGGAAGACGAGGTGAATTGGGGCGAAGGGTATATACATGTTCCTTTATCCTTGCATGCCTTCTTCTTCAAACTTATTTATGTGGCGTATATATTTTTTTTTGTTTTTCCGCTTTCGTTTGAGCCAAAGGACATTTGTATATGCGAGTGTATTCTCAAATATTGGCTTTTGGGGTTTTGGGTATACCATAAAACTATCCTTCCCCCAACCACACGAACGTCGCCCCTCCGCCGTTGAAGATGACGACGACGACCATTTGAAATGTGTCATCGCCAATGCTCCTAGGCATACTACACACTAGTAGGTAGGTACAATATATTCCATATATATATATATATACACATATGCCTTGTTGTTTGTTCCTTATAGTCGTCCACCCTTCATACCCAATTCATTTATGTACCGAAAATGAAATCCTTCCACATCGAACGCCTCCACCCTTCGGGAGTTTTGTTAGTTTGACATGTTGGGGGTGGGGGAGAATAGTTTGGGGTAAGAAGGATCTGAGAAACTTGTCTTGGAAGAAAGTTGAACTAATACCTCTTCCATTACCCACCCACCCACTACACCATACACCTCTTCACCTTCATTCGATTCACTTACTCCGTCAATTGATTTATACGTGTGTACACACATATCCTGGATAAGGCACATATATATGTATTTTTAAATATATATATATACACACATTTCGGTACATGTATCTACTTGTGTAATGAAGTAAACAAGGATGTGATATCCAAAAGTAGTTGCTGGGAAATGTTGGGGTGATGAAGAGGAAGAACAACTGGGGGTTAGGGAGATGGAGGTTCGTCTCAAACTTCCCTAGCCGATTCAAAGACATTTTGAGGTTAGAATGAAGTCTCTCACCTGTTCTTTGTTCTTGTGAGTATGTGTGTGCATCTTAACCTCAGGTTTACCTGTATCGTATTTCTAAAAATCAGCATCATTTGGTGATGTGTGCCTTATCCAAGGAAGAACGTATTTCCAAGGAAGTTTTTGGAGTGCGATGCCAAATTTTAGTTGGATTCACTGTTCTTAGAAACAAGTTGTATGATTTCGGGAGTTTTCCTAGAAGGGGGGGTTAACAGTTAACCCTTAAGTAACCGAACTTAGAATTCTCGAAGCATTGGAAGTGAAACATTTTTATTTAATTAAAAGTCAACGAGGTTTGAGTTTCGGGGATTCAAATGTAGAAGTTCGGACGAGAAAATAAAAGAAAATCAGATGTCTTATCGTAAACTTTTCACTTTCATCACGATTTAAGGAAGATATCTAGCGACTGGAATTAGAATCTACATTTTCTAGGACTCAGTAACCACAGTCTATGAAATGGCCAAGTTTTGTCAAATATATTTCCATTAATCCTTATCATGAAGATCTCTAAAAATAGTTCTTTTTCACTAGTTCTCCAAGCCATACTTGTAGATTTTTAGATAAACTTTTCCTAATTTATCAACAACTTTTAATATAATTTATGCATTTTTTACTTTAAGGAGCCTCCGTTACCGACACCACCGGTTCCTGATACGGTATCAGATGTCAACCCTGATGATCCATATGCCGGTCTCATGAAAGATGCCGACAAACTTAAACTAATGCTCTTAGCTTGGAACTATCAGAACTCCAATGCAGTTCGCAACGGAACTGAGGGTCCCGATTTAGGGGTTGTTGGTGGGCTATGGGCTCAATATCAAAATGCCTTGGCGCAAAATGTGACAAAAATGGAGACTTCTATATCGCCACTTCCTCGGCCAGAAGAATCATCGCCAATGGAAAATCAAGAGGAGACGAATTCATCAGGCCAGAAGGATGACGATGAAGGCTCTGAGGATGATTCTGATGACAAATTGGATACACAAGCTCATGATCCGGAGAGATTAAAGGCTTTTAATGTAAGTTCCACCAACTGATCACAAAATTTTATATCAGAAATGATAACAATAAATGTTTACAGATGTTTGTTCGCCTATTTGTGGATGAGAATCTTGATAGAATCATTCCGATATCGAAACAGCCAAAGGAGAAAATCCAGGCGATTATTGATTCTTGTGCTCGACAGTTTCCGGAGTTTAGCGAAAGATCACGAAAACGCTTGAGGACATACTTGAAGTCCTGCCGTCGCAATAAGAAAGCTAGAGAAGGATGGGATAATACCGTAAGTTTATCAAAAAAAAAAAAAATAACTTCCACATGGATTCCACTAAAAGTTTTTCCCTATTTTTAGACTCGTCCAACTCCAGCTCATCTAACTTCAGTTCAAGCTGAGCAAATCCTCGCGATTGCCTGTGAGAATGAGAGTATGAATGCCAAACGTATGCGCATTGGCCTGGATCCAATAACCCAAGCAATTCCGCTCACCTCAACCACAAGTTCCACAACTACTGCTGTAACCAGTGACGTTGCTGGTACTTCGACAACATTTACTAGCGGATTCCGCTCTACTCCGAATCCCAGCATTTCAGAATCTGATTTGTTGGCTCCTGCAACAACATCCACACAAGGCGCCAGCTCTTCAGCACGAAGTTCGCCATTGGCCTTGAGTACCACATCTGTGGGAGCACAGCCTTTGATTGGAGCAGGAACTACTTTGTCTAACGGTAATACGACAGTGACTAGCGTCGGAGCTTTACCGGCTTCGTCGCCACTTTATCGTCCGACAGATTTTACTTCGCCGTCATCTACGTCACCATATGCAAGAACACCAGCATATCCGAGCTATTTTCCTGCTGCTAACGGTAATTCTCAAAACAATCCAAACATTTTCGCAATTTTATTTTTTTGTTCTGTATTTTTCTTTCTCACAGCAACTCCAACTGATTTGTCAATGAAGCCATCAACAGTACAGCAACCTACTCAATCTATAACATCCACCGCTGCAGCTACTTCATCTTCACTTAGTCCGAATTCACGTCCCCCACCCCCTCTAGTCACGCATAAGCTTAGCGCCAATGAAATAACAGCCGCCAGACAGGTCATTACTGCATATCGAGAAAGTGCGGCATTTCTTCTTCGAACCGCTGATCAAGTCGAACAACTTTTGGTTCAACAGCAGTAAACGATGGGCCTAACACACTATACAAAAAAAAAAAAATGTTTGCTGTTCCTAATCCAAAGAACAAACAAAAAACAAACTATTTACGTGTTTTCATAATAAATCTTAAATACATAAAAATCTTCAAAAAATTACTTGTAAAGTAGAAAAAAAATAATAAAAAAAAAATTAAAAAAAGAATTTATGATTATAAATGGCTTTTAGTGTTTAAGTAAAAAAAAAATAAACAAAAAAAAAAAACAAATTGTGACTAAACATAAAAATTATAAAATTTTAAACTACAACACAGGGTGATACACAAAAAAAATTTAAAGAAAAATCATACATACATAAAATAATAAACATTTAAAACAATAAGTTAGATATATCGATATATTTTTATTTTTATGTTAGATGGTTGTATTTTGTTTTTTTTATTTTTTAATTAATAAGATCAAACAAAAAATGTAATCAGGGCACTTCTATCAAAATTTGCTACAATATTACTAATTATTAGTTCATTTATTTTTTTATGCATGTATGTACCTAAAGCGATAAAAAATAAAACAAAATTTATTAAAAAAAATTAATTAAGACACAAAACATATACTGGAGAAATGAAAGGAAACAAAAAATAAAACATTTAGATACAAAAATATATATATATTTAATGAAATAAGTAAAAAAAGTTTATCTTTATTGCGAAATATTCTATAATCTCAACGGAAGAAATAAATAAAATAAATGAACAAAAATAAAAAAATTAAGTTTTTTAATTAAAAAAATGGAATTAAATGACCGAGACTCAGGTGGCGCACACAAGTGGAAAGAGGACCTCAACCGTGATGAAAATGCAGGCAGCTAGCTAGGGACCGAGCTGGCTGCAAAAGCTTGCTGGTTGAGGCCCAGGACAACCCCGGACTGTAGCGCCACCTAAGGTAAGGTAAGGTAATTAAATGTGAGAAATATGAGATGGTAGTATGTAAGTTGGATAAATGAGAATGAGAGTATATTCTCTCTGCTCTGCCAAAACTTATCCAACTAAGAGAAAAAGTACGAATGAGAGAGCAATGTTGTGTAGGTCTCTAAGTCTCTATGTCTGAGCTCGTGGTACGTGGTCTGTCGTTTGTCCCTTAAATATGACTTTGCTGATGAGATGTGAAAACTTAAGAGAATCGCAATTCGCTGACAATGGTGAAAGTCTTTGTGTCTTCCTTAAACGTCTGTCGCATTCTTATTAACATTGAGCGATAAAAGATTTTATAATTAACTTGACTGGTGAGCTGCGCTCGTCTTTTTGATATTATTAGTTGACAATCCAAAGAAAATTGAATGCAAATATTTTATTCCCAGTGTTAGTGTCCTAGTTGACATTCGACAAATTCTTCTCCCACAGTGCGGCAAATAGTTGTAGATTCACAGTATCACAGTTTTTAACTAACATACTAAAATGTACTGTTGGGATTTGTAACCCAATATTCATTCTTATTAGAAGTCAGCATAAGCAACGGAGAAGGACGCCTTCCTCTTTAATTAAATGAAGAATGGTTTTTTTTTGTCATAAGTGTACAATATATATATATCTTGTTTACAGTTACAGTAGCATTAGCATAGCATTCGCTCCATTCAAGTAAAGAGATATGTGCTGTGCAGTTGTAATTTTATAAATTAAAAGGGGATACATAATCTAAATCTATTCAGTGTAAATGATTGAAATGTCATAATTATGTTTAATTTTTGTGTTAAAAACAGTCTTTTTTGTGGTGAAGTGATGTAAAATATGATATTATTAAGTTTAATTTTTAAGTTACAAACAAAAAAGTGTGTTTTGTGGAGAAGAGTTGAGAACACAGAAGCAAATTTTGAAAAACTAACTAATGCTGCAAAAGGAAGACTTCAGGTATGAATTTTTAGATATTTTATCAGATTTTTCTCTTTTACAACATATTTATTGTTAAGTCTCCATGTTTGTTATACATATATATGTAAAATTTATTTGATTAAGAAATCAAATCAATATTGACAAAATATATCAATGATTTATTTCACAATTTATTACAATACATCAGTCAACTGTCAGCTGTCTTTTGACAGAAAAAGAGAATTTACAAATCACCATTTTTTTTTAATATAAACTTTCAATTTGTTAAAATACAATAAATATAAAATTTATTTGATTAAGAAAATGAATCAATATTGACGAAATATATCAATGATTTATTTCAATAATATAGTTTTTTTTTTTTTTAATTAATTTCACAACATTATTTAATTATTTTAACAATCCCGAAGATGGATACTTTTATCAGAAACGCGTCGCTTCTTTGATTTAATTAATGTGAAAATAATTTAAAAAATCTAAATCATTGATATATTTCGTCAATATTGATTCATTTTCTTAATCAAATAAATTTTATATTTATTGTATTTTAACAAATTGAAAGTTTATATTTAAAAAAAAATAAATGGTTATTTGTAAATTCTCTTTTTCTGTCAAATGACAGCTGACAGTTGACTGATGTATTGTACAGTACGAAACCGATGAAAGGAACTATAATAATATTACATTAGGTACTTCGTTTTCATTAGGGTAAATGGGCTTATTTCGTATCAAATTTTCAAATTTGATTCCAAATCATTTCGTTTCCCATACAAAATCACATTTTGAAATTATCCCATTTCCACCCAATTTCGACGTAATTAAATTGGAATTTATGTGATGTGAAGTCGAACACACCTTATTTAAAACAATTGAATCACAGCTGAACAAGGTTCTATAACAATCGTCAAAGTTGACATTGGCCCCGATTGCGGTTGTCGATTTATTAATCAACAATATGCATGGGATAGAGTGAAAAAGCCTACAACTCTAAAGTGACGTTAATTTCGTTCAGTATTTTCTCAGAATGCTCAGTCAATTTATTCTGAGCGCATATAGCCTTCTCACATCACGCTCTGATAATTATCTGAACCAAAAAAGAAACGCAATTTTAAAAATCTGAACGCTCTGAGCGAAAAAAGAAACACAACTCCTTTTTTGACTCTGATTCAGAGCAGACTCTGCTCTGAATCTCTGAACGAAAAAAGAAAAACGCCTGATTTCGATCGACATTCTTCGGTTTGACAATCGACAGTTGTCGTACATAATTTTCTGATCGAGAGCAGTGTTTGGATGTCTTCTTTTGGTTAAAATCTTATTGTTTTATTGAAATTGCCATTTTAATGTAAAATAAAAAAAATAACTTGCTTCACAGGTCAAAAGAAATTACAAAAAAAAAAAAAAAAAAAATGCGCATTTTGGTATTTTTGGCATTCTGGACATAGCCAAAGGCCTCTGTGTAAAGTACCTGGCAAGGGACAAGACGGGAAAAATTGTCTTTGGAATTTTGTTGGGATTAAGATTTTACTCATTTTTAATTAAATTGAATTGTAAACAAAAAACAAATGCGAAAATTTATTTGTAAACAAACTAATGATCTGTCAAAATCGTTATATATTCACAATATATTTGTGCTTTATTCACAATAATATATTATTTTTTCAGTCGTGGTCCACAGTACGAAATACACAACCTAATCGATATATACATAGATATTTAACATTTATGTAGAAATAATAGAATGACAAACAGACATTTCTATGATCGCAATTAAATGTTTGATTTTTTTCTCAATTTTTTATATTCACGGATCCCAAACTTGCCTTATAGTAGATACCTATAATCGCAAATAAAAAATTGTCAAACGAAAATGACAAACTTAGATGAAAACACTTTTTCTGCAATATTCCAAATAAGGTAATTTTGACTCTATTGAAAACGTAGTATAAGGTAAACGATAGCTTTGAGTCCCAAAAAGTCCTTATTATTTGTTGTATTATTTATGATCATTGAATCTACGTTCTCGAATCCATTTTGTTAAAAAAATCTTCCAAAAATCTGCGATAGTGACTTGTTTGTGAGCGCCCTCCCTCTGGCTTAATTTATTAAATTAAGAGAGGAAATATGAATGAGAGAGTAACCTTTCGTACGTCCGTTCTCTGTGGTCTGTCATTTAAACACTGTTTTTTGATGAGAAGTTGTGAAAACAAATACTTATTCGAAACTAACTTTAATATACAAAATTACGATAATTCTCAATGCAATTTGTAGACCACATAATTGAAATTGCCCAAGTTTAAGGAAAATCATAATTCAGTTAATGACGATTAATCTACGCAGCTCGCGCAAAAATTTAGCTCCCATACATAATTCTCTCCAAAATTTAGCCGAGCTAAAATTTAGCCAAGGATTTTAGCCGAGTTGTACGCAGCTTTCATATTTTTGTTTCGCAGTGTACATACTGTGAAAATTTAGCGGACAGCTGTTTTTTTCTTCACAACCCTCGTCTGTCAAAATTTAGCTAACGTTTGTAGACACATATTAGCTAAGATTTAGCTCGAGCTGCGTACTATGCCTAACAACATAGTTGAAAATCCTTTCTTTCTTTTAAAACAGTCTGCAAATTTATTTTTTAACATTAATATTAATTATTAAAAACAAATTAAAAAAATAAAAATATAAATAACATAACGTTTATAATCCAAACTTTCACAGAAAAAGTTTCCTTAAAGCACGCCTTCCTCTTTAATCAAGTGACAGACGTTTTTTTGGTCATGAGTGTACACTCTTCTTTCGCAATACAATCAAGAATAAAAGAACTGCGACTCCGACCATGTCCTGCAATCCCTGAAATTTTATTTTGTGTAGGTATGTGAATACGTGTGAGATACGCGTGAGAAGCAGCCATACGTTTCCTACTGCCCAAAACTGCAGACGTATTAGTTTAGTATTTAGTAGTCCCATAAGAAATATACAAGGAGCGGTATAAATTCATATGTCGCTGAGCTGATAGGAGATTTTTCAGTTTGTAGGCGAAAAGAGAATTATTCTCTCAGTTGTCGTCGTTCTTGTTTCTTTTTTCTATGGTTTACAGTAGCATTCTTTTCATTCAAGTAAAGAGTTAAGAGTAGTGCAGATGTAAATTAAAAGTGAATAAAAACAAAAAAGGAAGTGATCAAGTGATGTGATATTAATAAGTTTAATTTTATGCACAATTAAACAAAATATGTGTTTATTAGTGAAGAGATTTTATTTACCTAGCGTGTTAATTACCTGAAGTGTTAAAAATGCAAAAAGAACTACTTAAAACATGGCCGGATGACAAAGTCGCAATTATCGAACAGAATGAAGATTTCAGGTATGTTTTCATCCGTATTACATCCGTTTTTCTCTTTTACAATCCATTATTGTGTTTTAACAAATTTAAAGGATCTACATAGGTATTTACAATTTTAAAAATTAAATTGTTGTTTGTAAATCCTCTTCTCTTTGTCAAAGTGACAGTTTACTGATTTAATAAACAGTACGAGCCAGATTTAGGGAACTGTAATAACCGGGTTTGATTTTTTTATATAAATAAAAACCACATAAACATTGAAATTAAAAAAAAAAAAACATTTTATACATTTCTTGTGTTATATTTATTAAATCCAAAAGATTCAGATCTACGTATCAAACATTTCTCTGCCTTATATATGGAGAACAAATGCGCCTATCATTTCGAACTTTCAAAGTTTGGAAAATACCACAGAGAACCATTTAAAATGATTTAATTTTTTTTCTTTGAATTATTTCCCGATTTCCCAACTCCAACTATCTACTTACGTTATCTACCGTTAATATTTCGATAAAAAAAAAACATTTCTATAAAATGGTTGTGTGTCTCAGCTTTGTCCAATTCGCCGGAGATGTGTCTTGGATTATACCAATATAACACATCTTGCTATCAAATACACCATCCTTTCATGAGATATCATACACATGAACCAATTGTCGTATTATAACACTTTATTTTACATTTTATACAAAGTTCAACTTTTATACAAATTAGCATAGACTAAAGATAATTTTATTATTTTATTTTCTAGCTTAAAAAATAAGACATAAAATCTGTTTCACATTGGAACCGTTTCTTGCATACAAAACAATAAGAAAATAAATAAAATACTAACAAAACACAAAAATAACTACAAAATAAAAGTGCCAACAAATTTTATTCGTTTGTTTTGAAGACTGCAACACATTTTCCCTTAAGTTGCGCACCAGTTGCAAGACATAGAAGCACATTTAAAAAAAAAATAAATTAAAAATCAATGGCAGAGTGTGTGAGGTTTTTGAGGAAGAAACGGTTTGTTTTTTTTTTACACAATCTCCCATTTTTTGTGACATAATTTCCATTTTCAAGTTTATAACCAAAATTAAAACTTAAGGCAAGGACAGACTAAAATTGTGTTGAATGCTTTGAAAATCAATTTCATGACAGAATGCCATCTATTGCATGAATGACACCATTTGTTGAGGGGATGTTGGATGTGACCATTTGTGCATCGTTGACCTTGATTTTTCCAGCACTTGTCTTTTGTAGGATGACCGTCTTGCCAGTAAGAAGGGAATCCTTAACTTGATAGAACCTCATTCCGGCGGAGAAGAGTGTTCCGGATACAATGTGCTTCATAGCGAACTCTTCGGCGGCATCTTTGTCCGTTTGGAGTTTCTCGAGAACATCCGGTTCCAGTTCTTTGAAGGCTTTTTCCGTGGGAGCAAAGACTGTGTAGGTTTTGACACCTTGAACAATAAAATCAGTTAGTAGGGCTTATTGAAATTTTTCACGATACCTTACCTTTTCCTTGAAGTTTATCGGAGAGTCCTGATGTGAACAATACTTTTAAGAAAGTGGCGAATCTTGCTTCTCGGTCAGATTGGAGGGTCTGGAGGAGATCACCAACTGGCAAGGGGAACATAACACGGTCGACAGCATGTGCAATTCCTTGGGGGATCTTTATGTCCTTTCGGTCGTTTACTACCATAGCTCCATTGATGGTTGTTAGCTGGAAAGTATAGGTTTGGAAAAAAGAATAGAATGGTTGCTTAGTTGTTCGAACTTACCACAACATCGTTCCACTCTTGATCGTGCATGGTGTATTGGTTGACCCTGAGTTGAGTTCCCGCCAAAGAGACTCCCGTCATTTCATCCTGCAAGCTGGATATCTCAAAAGCACCAGGAATAACATGATGCAGGAGGAGCTGTGAATAAAAAGAGTGTTTGAAGTGGGTTCCAGTGTCATGGGAACTCAAGAGTTTATTTTACTTACACCACTTAGAAGCCTTGGATTGGACTTGAACTTTTCCTCGGCTCTTTCAGGTCCTCCAAGCTGGATGAGGAGATTCTTGAAAGCCTTGTCGGTTGGAACAAATATCGTATACGGTCCAGTTTCATTCAAAATGCTATCCAATCCAGATTGCTTCAAGTACTTTGCCATTGCATAAAGACCATTTGCCTTGAGAATTTGAATAAGGTCTTCACTAAGATTTGGAGGACTCTGTTGCACGATTATCTGTTGCTCAGCAGTTGTGGCCGTGAGCCTCTCGGTAACTGGAGAGTATGTGGAACTTATTTGGATCGAAGGATCATAAATTGGCTGGGGAGTTGTCACATATGAGAGAGTTGCATCTTGATAGAGAGGTTGTTGGGTGCTGGCATACGAATTGGAGGATTCTTGTAGCAAATGTCCTTCGCTGGATCGCTGGTTAAGTGGTATGACAGTGGTTGGATAAGGTGGTTGGGAGTTTCTAGTAACAGTTACTCGAGGTCTTGTAGGGATAAAAGGAATTGGAGTTGTAGTAGTAGTAGTTGTTGTTGTCGTCGTTGTGGTGGTTGTCGGGCGTTTTGTTGTCGTTGTGGTGGTCGTCGTGGTCTTTGGTTTTTGGACAATCTTTCCATTATCAAGAGTCACTTCTTGGTCATTGGGTAAAATTAATCTTGTAACCGAGGGTGGAAGTTTGATTTCACCACTCGTGATTCGTTCCAAAATACTCTCCACTTCTGCTCCTGTTGTTTTGGTTTCTTTCTCGCCATTCGCTTTTACTCCTTGTATCTTAAAACTTCCATCGGCATTTTCTTCCAGATACACATAGGTAGCCTTCTTCTTTGGGGGAGCTGTAGGTGCGGGTTTCGGTTTGGAACTTAGACCTTCGATTTCATAGCCTTCGGGAATGAGACCCCTTTTCGCTAGATCCTCGATTGATGGTGGTTCGTCAGAATCAGATGTGATCACAGCAGAACTGGCAATACTGTTTCCCCCTCCACCTGAAGAAGCTGAAGTCCCACCACCATATAGACTTGCAAGACTGGATAAGTCCAAACCCCCTTCTCCATCAGCTGAGTCAGGAGCCTTGACAATTTGTACTCCGTCGGGTAGTTTTATTCCCTTTAACTTGTCAGGTATTTCGCTGTTACTTCCAGAGCTGCTCTTTGCTGATTTCCCTCCAGAACTTGCGATTAAGGCATTTAATTGGTCTTGACTTAAAGCTTGTTGTCCCTTAATCAAGTTTGGATCCTGGGTGCGAATAACTTGAACCCTCTCCCCACTTGGAAGAACCAAATCCATAGTCTCGAAAGGCTTGTCTCCCAAATCATTCTGTGGTGCCTCAGCGAGAGCAGCCTTCAGCTGCTTCAAGAGTTCATCCCGTCCAATGGTTTTCTTGGCCTTTGATAACTTACTTCGATCATTTTCAAGCTTTGATTGTTTCTGAATTGGCCTTGCTGAACTGGTCGTGGCTTGAGTTGTAGTCGTTGTTGTGGTTGTAGGGTGTTCGCTGTGATACTTTTTCAAAGCCTCGCTAAATAGATCCAATTCCGAAGAGTAAACAGGTCGACTACGAGGAGGACTACCTTGAGACAGTTGCTGTGAATGTCTTAATGGAACATCCTGCTTGATGGTGTGCTGTTTATGGACAAAGTCTTCGTGGAGCTGTTTTACTTTATTTTGAGACTTTTCGTATTGTTTCTGAACAAATTGCTCGTGCTTCTGAATCAGCTTTTGCTTATATTCCTGTTCTGGTGTCACAACTGGAGGATCAAAAGGAGGAATTCCAGGCAAATTTGTATAGTGAGGAATTGCTTGATGTTGTTGAGGTCTCGATAACTGTTGTTGAGACTGCTGAGGAAGCTGGGGCTGTGGGATGAATGGCAGTAGAGATGAGGCGGGAAGTTGTGAGTTTTGTGAACGGTAAGCTTGGTTTTGAGCTTGATTGCCGAATATAGCCTGTGGAGATGTTGAAAATTGTTGATTCACTTCTTGTCGAGGGAGTTTTTGTTCGGTTTGAGCTGTTGGACGGATGTTCTGAGGATGCAAGTGTGGTACAGTTGAAAACTGTTGTTCAATATGTTGTTGTATTTGTTGTTGCTGTTGTTGTTGAGATTGATGCTGGAACTGTGGTTGCAATGGATTATAAAGTGTATTGCTGAACGATCGCTGGGGGAGCCCTTGTTGAGGGCCAACTTGTGGACCAATATTTCTGAGAGTCAAGAAGTTTTGTGTATGGATATCTTGCTCTTGTTGTGGCACTCCAGGTGTTGGAATGGCCACTGTTGAAAAAGGTGGCTGTTGCAGCTGGTTATGAACCGATCGCTGAAATTGCTGTTGTTGTACTCGCCCTTGTGACTGAAGAAGCTGGGGATTTGTGACGTAATTTGGAACGAAACCAATTAATTGATCCTGTGGACTGATGCTACTGCTTGGTGCTCTTAAATTCTGTTGCTGTTGTTGTTGTTGTTGTTGTTGTTGCTGTTGAATGTTTTGTGGAAATCGAACAGGTTGTTGTTGGTTTTGGATCCTCTGCTGAGGATCTGGACTCTGCTGGACATATAAATTTTGTTGTTGTTGCTGTTGTTGCTGTGGTTGTTGCTGATTATTGAACCTTTGTTGATGTTGTTGTACATCCGAAAAAATGTGCTGTTGGGCAGTAACAGGGCGCCGGTATTGCTGGCCATTCTGTAAGAAAAAAAGAAATGATTAAAAACAAATTACATTACAGAAGGACGCATTTTGTTTGATTGAATTGGTATGTTGAAACAATCTCCAATCACAAAACATGACAAAGTGAATGGCAAGTATTTTTTTCTTTGGTCTTAAATATGTTTGCAATGCATCAAGTCAACGCACTGTTTTTAAACAATTATAGTTTTTTTTTAACGTTTTAACAGTCAAGCTTGGCGTGCAACTTGTCTTTATTTATCTATGCCATTGGGTTATGGCTTTTGCTGGTAACCGTTTTTATGAATTTAATTCGTTGAACTTAGTGTAAAACAAGTTGGAGAATGGTGGTCATTTAAAATGGTTTTAATTAGTGTTTAACTGTCAGCAATGAAGTTGCACAATTTTTAAACTGACAATGAATTTGACTGAAAATTCAATTATGGAAGTAGGTGCTCCAATGGCAAAGGTGGAAGCAATCAAATTTCGTTTGTTTTCATATTGAAAGGTGGAGTATGAGAGTGCAGACTTGTTACCAGGACTAAGCTTTCATTAAGAAAACGCCAATTCTTGTTTTAATTCCATGAATATGAGTGGATATTTGAAAAATTTGAACCGTTATGATTGTTGACACATTCGTATTGATAACACAAAAAATAGTGTTTTTGTAAAATTATATCACAAGATCTTATAAAACATAGCATCTTATACAACATAGCATTAATTTCTTCCAATGCCGTTTGTATTAGACAGTTCCTGCAATAATTTATAAACCTCTAGGATGCAATGAGCTGATCCTTTGCGATAGCTCCTACAGTAAGATGATCTGTGACCTATGATGATGATGATGATACTCCTTTCAATAATATGATTCCTGATGAAAATAACTTCTGACTAGATTTGGCAACAACAAAAATCCCAAAATCATAGGGCTAGGCCTCTATGAACATTCCTCCACGAAGTTCGTGCAATGGTTTTACTTTCCCACTTCATTTACAAACCCTGCCATTCTCTTTTGTAAATAATTTATTCATTAATTACGTATATTCCTAGCAAATTAATCAGCCAACCTCTTTGGCCTCACCAGATCACCTCACGTCATCTAAAACTGATCACCTCAGAACATGACATCTATTCGAATGCCTGCCACTCATCCATCCAACTTCTTCCATGATTATAGATGATGATGACTTGTGTCCAGAGTGCAGGTAATTAAATAACCCAAGTAAGTCTGATGAAGAGGTAATAACTCTATCACAAAAAAACTACAATATTGCCCAAACTGCGACGTTTAAAATACACTTCTTCCATCTCCGTAGGCACAACATAGGCATCTTTAATAAGATGGCTCTCTAATACCAATTCAGAGCCTCATTTGAAGAATCTTATGAAATCGCTGTAGCTTCTCGTTATTACCATCAGTGCGGCGCGGTGCGGTGGTGTCTGAATTTAAATGCACAACGGAAAGGCTGCGTTTATTCACTCGTAGACCCAATTCCCGGGGCTGTTCAAAACCGAGGCACACAGTCTGTCTGTCCAGTCCGTTGGTCGGCGATGACGATTCCGGTGAGAAAAAAAAAGAAGTATGGCCTGCATTTGTAGCCTCATTGCAGAATCCAGCGGATTGTTGCACAATCTTTGTTGTTGTAGTTAATATCTTTGTTATTTCCTTGCCTCGAGCTTTGGTCTCTCAGAGATTGGAAGATCTCTCTACCAAAACGCATTTTACGGTTCAAGGTTGAAAGCTATGCAACAACTCTGCTGCATAATGGGAAGTCTGCCCGAATCAATATTTTTGTTGCAAGTTATTTCTTAATTTTTTTTTTTTTAATTTTTGTCTTTAAAATTGGATGGATGCCAAAGAAATCGACTTAAGTGTCCCATGGCACACACTTGTATAGGTATACCCACGTTTATTTGAAAGTGAATCCTCGTGAACTGGCCAAAAAACACAAAAACCAGTCATACAAGGAGAGGGGCAACAAACTGAAAACTCCTTTCACTTTTCGCACGTTTTTTTTTTTTTTTTTTTTTTTTGGTGGTAAGGTGATGTACTCGAGTGGTTTTGGATCCGGGCTCGGGGATTGTGCGGTTCAAAATGGACACAAAATATTTTAAGATGATTGTGTAGTGACGTTAATGTGGAACCCTGCATGATGCTGAGAGTTGGGCAATTTCTGTCGTTGAATATGATGACATAGTCGTCAAAAAATTATATTTTTGGTGGAAAATTGGTTTGAATTTGAATGCATTGGTTCAGCGAGGAAATAATCTCATTTCAGTGATCTTTAAGTGCAGAAATAATCATTGGAAAGCAGGTTAAGGTTCATTGGTAAAGGAAAGTATATGGGGGCATTGTTGAAAGGTTCATTAGTTCATGTGAATAAATTTACGGGTTTTTGGATTCCTTAAGAATGACATTGATAAACTGGAAAAGAAGACGAAAACAAACATTAACGAGAGAACTGAAAACGAGTTTGGATGTTTGTTCAGCAATCACACCTCAACGGCTAAACGGATTTTGATGAAATTTGGTATTTAGATGGATGCGATGCTGAATTGAAAAATAAGCTACTTTTTATCCCCAACAAAGGAACGGTCCTTTTGGGAAATGCTTATCTGTGAAATAATGTATGGCTGGGTGTTTGTTTGTTATGCTTCCATGCCTCAGCAAGTGCATGAGTTTGGTAAATAGAAAAGATACAAGATTTTCTATTCTAAAATGCATAGTTTCTGCAGGAGAAACCTGAATATTTAACGGATTTTGATTTAAATAATAAAAGTGATTTAATCTTAAGTCCACGCAGACGAAAATGCGGGTAGAAGCTAGTACATCAATACAAATATATTTTAAAAGCTTTATTGACTTCTTATTAGTGAAAAAAAATTAACACGTTTCATGAAATCATTATACAAATATTAACAGAATCATTAGGCATTACTTGTTTTTTTTATTAAGTGTTTGTTTACACAAGTCATTCACATATCTATATTTGCTGGTTTTTTAATAAGTAATCACTTCCAACTTTCTTATTTTAAATTAGAAAACAAAATCAACTAACAGTGTATACTGCTGTGTATTGTGTACTCAAATACTCATCCACTTGTCAACTACTTCAAGTGTGATAATTCCTGTGATATTGTGGCCTTTTTTATTTTTTGGTGACTTCTGATCTTAGATGAGATCACAAAAAGTTGATCTTTATAAGACCACAAAGTTAAATGAAAGTAAACCTAACACAGATCATTCAAACTATTAATATCACAACAATTATTCATAAATCTAATTCGATTGGAAAGTCAACTCCAATTCAATTTACATATTGTTTTTAATTTATTTAGTTTTTGGATCATTTTTGTGACATGTCTTGCGGCGACACAAAAAATCACCTAAAAAAGATCATAAAATTGAATAAAATGTTGTGATATTATGTACCTTACCATAATTATGTCTAAAGTCTAAGGTGGAAGCTAAACAAAAAATATAAACTACTTGAAGTGCAAAAAACTATACATTGTTGAAGGTATTGTGTATTCAAATACTCCTGCAACAGTCAACTATTTCAAGTGTGATATTTCCTGTGATATTTGGGTCTTTTTAATTTTTTGGTGATCTCTGCTGTTAGATGAGTTCACAAAAAGTTGATCTTTATAAGACCACAAAGTTAAATGAAAGTAAACCTAACACAGATCATTCAAACTATTAATATCACAACAATTATTCATAAATCTAATTCGATTGGAAAGTCAACTCCAATTCAGTTTACATATTTTTTAAAATTTATTTAGCTTGCGGATCATTTTTGTGACATGTCTTGCGGCGACACAAAAAATCACCTAAAAAGATCATAAAATTGAATAAAACTGTTGTGATATTATGTACCTTACCATACTCATGTCTAAGGCGGAAGCTAAACAAAACATTGAAATCACTTGAAGTGCAAAAAAGTGTGTGAGTAGTGTTATATCATTTTTGTATCTGCAAACTGAGATCATTTGCAAAGATTTCCATCTTTAAACGGAATAACTACAAAACATTTGCCAACTACTTCGAAGTGGTATGAATATAGTGTTTATGTATGCACAAAAAACCAAACAAAAAATGGCTTATGGACAAACTGGTTGCTTGGCTTGGATCGGCCAATTCAATTGTTGCAGAGTTGTTGCAGATGATATGGCTTATATGTTGAACAATTAATCTTGTATCCCACACAATGCGTTGAGCGTCACATTGGCATCGTCCATCGTCATAGTCGGCACTCGGCTGTTGTGTGATATCACATGGATGTTGTGGTTACTTGAACGTATTGTTGTCTATCTAACTGAGGAGTTTTTGCGCTGGCCTTGTTTCTTTGATTAGCATAAACTGGTATCTTATAACAATAAGGAGATGTCTTACATACTCTAATTAATGTTTAACTAATTGCTACCGGGTAACCAAGCGGGAAGGCATATGTTGGAATATTTTGCATTTATCTTGATTTAATGGTGAATTTAAAAAGGAAAGAATTTCAATTGAAAATTCAGTTTAACCGAGCCTAGGAAATTGAAATTCATCAAATTACTTGAGAATCTTATAAGAAAAGTATACCTCTTTACATTTGCGTTGCACAATTTCCCACACAAAATTATAAATTTTATCAAAACAAATATTCTCGACTGAACATTGATTAATCACCCACCCACCCCCATCTCTAAGATTCATTTAAAAAAATAATTCTGCAGTTTCTTATTCCATTAAATCCAATTATATTTCATTAATCAAAGTTACCCATGACTACCGACCACTGACCACTAATTGATTAACATAAAACCTCTTACATTTTCCAAGAATATTTTTTCAATCATCTTAGATAAGACGCCGCCCCGCATTCAGTACAAAATTTACATGAATACCAAATGTATTTGGTACTAATTTGTTGAAAATTTACTTGAAGTAGACTTTGTTTAGACATGCGGCAGGGATTTCCTTCATGACATCAATCATTTTTTCCCCCAAAGGACAGTTGCCGCCAGCAATTCGAAAGAACTTGACCGGGTCATTGTTAACTTTCATTTTCAAAAGACTGATTTTTTTTTTTACAAACAAAAATCACTTTCACTTAAAAAAAATAAACAAAACCACAGAGAA
This sequence comes from Platycheirus rosarum, assembly GCA_963971375.1. Lineage (NCBI taxonomy): Eukaryota > Metazoa > Arthropoda > Insecta > Diptera > Syrphidae > Platycheirus > Platycheirus rosarum. The sequence continues at coordinate 117,895,772 of OZ020510.1, forward strand.
CCAGTCTCTTTCATCGATTAATTAAATTCCTTTCATCGGCATCGTTTGTTCAAGCCCTTTTGACAACAATATTATATGAACGAGACCACTTTAATTCATAGGATCCCGTAAGCACGATCATCTAATCATGAGAGTTCATTCGAATTTCGAGGGTTATGTTGCCTTACATATTGCAACATGTTCATGATACAAAATATTTATACAAATAAAAAGAAAAATCATAATTACATTTTTTTTCAAGGCATTGGAAAGGTTTAAATTGATTATTTTTAATTTCTTGGATGATGATGGTGATCTTCCATATTGTCAACATGTTGCTGATACAAAAATTTCTATCTCCTCACATAATGCAACGCCAACACTTTAATTTTGCCGATGGTGGTTCCCACAAAATATCTTCGTTTAACGGTCAATAGCATCATGATTTGTGAGGCTTTTATTGCCAGTTTTGTATCTAAGAGGCAGGTTTCACTTTTCTTCCGCATGTGGCGAAGATACAAAGCGCGGGCGAGGGCTTATGCCTCACTATACGACCGACGCGCCAAGTGAAACCTATTGAAAACTGTGAAACTGGTTTCGATGGATCTTCTCTTTTATCTTTTTTCTTTTTGTGTTTTTTAATGATAATCACCCTGTTATTTATTTTTTTGAAATTCCGCACTGATAAAATATAGTTTTTTTTTTTTTAATCTTTTTCTCCGGTAGACACTTTGTTATGACCCACTTGAAAGTACATATGTGCGCTGCGCGCAGATTGATCAGCATAGGTATAATCATGGGAAATTTTTGTGGGCAGAATCGAAATTGAAGTTAAGTGGTTGGAAATAAGTGAGATGTTTGTTGGCCGAAGGTGTAAAGCGTGTTGGGAATTTTATTATAATTTTTGTCTTATATCTTTTGGATAGAAATTGAAGATGCATTTTAAATATAGGGCTTAGATACATGGCCGGCAAATGTAAATTTTTATCAAGACTCTGTGATGAATATGAAACTAGGGGACACTTGAAGCCGGTGCTGTGGTATCGCAATCTATTGAATGAAAGTGAAACTGTTCTTTACTGCCAAATATTTACAGGAAGTGCGAAATGAAGATTCTCGGATTCGTGTTATAAATTTATAAACATTTTGTGACCTGACGTTTATATTAGTATAAAACAAGAATTTTGTATTAAACTGTATTCTGCGTCATTGAAGAAACTGAAAAAGAAATTGTTCTCTCTATTTCCATAACTTTTAAAGATTTTTAAAGCTTGGCAGCACTTGTGCTTTGAAATTCAAATCAGGGAAAGAATACTAGGTATAGCATATAATGAAAGGTGAATTTCGCAATTTTTTTGTTTAATAAGCTCGGGCCTTACCTTAAAATGTTAGAACACCGTGTGAGCATTAGAGAATCAAAAAATGATGTCATATTAGATGCCGATCTACATTAGTTTTAAAGTTCTGCATAATGAAAGGGGAGGGAGAAACAGAGCCAGACAAAGTATTCCACATTCGAGTGGTGCGACTAAAGACAGAAACTCTATACTGAACAGTACGTCCGAAGTTGGGGTCAAGAGTAAGCAGATGGGCATTCCTAGGTGGAATTGTTTAAGAGGATAAATGCAACTGGCTGTTGGTAAAAAAAAGCGATAGAACAATGCACGTTACATTGAAGTAGTGCTCGAAAGATGTGAATCCTCAATTTTTCTGTGATTCGATTACAAACTCTAAAGACGCCATCATTCATTTACAAAAATTATTGTGTAACGAAAACTAATTTTAAAACTCCTAATTGGTTCTGAAATTTTAGCAGATTTATCACATAATATCCAAAATAAAAAAATATCTTACTCAAACAAAGAAGAGCTTATTCAACTGAATAGCTGCGCCCACCTTCGCATTCCAAAAATGCAAGTTTGAATTAAAAAATTACACAATCGATGTCTTAAACCTTTTTAAGTCCATTCCAAATAGTTAGCCTAGATAAAATAAAATAACTTTATAAGTAATCCAATGATGTGACCGGAAGTTACCAGGTATGAAAATAAGACGAATATCCGGCCGTTTGTAAAAACACAAATTAGTAGTTAAGCTCTTTTCTTGTTATGTATACAAGCTCATTATGTCATAAATGAAAAATCCCATTTTATTTTGAATAATCTAGTTGCATAGCATCTGGCGGGTTATAAAGATGACCGTGCGTTGAACTCCAGAATCTGAAAAACGTTGCACGACCCATCACAAATCAAATCATAATGAAGCCAGGTTTCGTGTGAAGTTAGTTGTGATTGTGCGTTGCCCTCCAAAATGTCCAATTAGTGGAAAGTTTCGTTATTTTTTTTCATTTCAAAGGAACAAAAAAAACAATCGAAATATTTTGAAATTTTCTTACAAAAAACTGCATAAAACTGTATAACAGAAAGCGTACTAAATATTAATCGACATTTCATTAAAAAAGATCGCAATGGTGGTAAATAATAATAGGAAACTCGCAATTAAATATATCAGCAGCGAGAAAACAAACAAAAAAAAAATAAAAAAAAAAACGCAGCAAAAAAGAAAACTATTAACACTTGAGTGATTTTCATTTCATTTGCAGTTAAAATGCACTCAAGTGCATTCTTGCAAAAATGCAGGCAAAAACATTGCCTGCCGACATGTATAGCTGCTGCAGCAGCAGATACCACACAATCGTGACGCACGTAACAACGATGAGTGCGCCGTGTAAACATGCTTCTTTCATGATTGACGTTACTCTACTCAGTCAAATGGGTGTTACTTTTGCTGTTGTCTTGTTGTTGAACGAATATTTTAATATGCATACGCATTTTGTACATCATCAAGTCTTCGTTAGTTATTTCTTTTATATACATATTTACTTTGCATTTCAATTATGCAGCAAGAAAAAAAATTCATAGTAAAGTTATAAACTAATGGCTGAAGAAGGGGGGAAAGAATTTATTTGTTTCAGAGCAAAATAATGTATACAAACAATCACTTTCTCATTAGGAATTTATGATTAAATGCTTCTGAGTGAAAATGAATAATTATTAAAAGTTTAAATTTAAAATCGTTATTCATACTTAGTTGGGTTGAATTTTTTGGAGTTTTGAACAAATTCTTCTATATGTTAAGGTTCATGTAACATTTGCTAACACTAAACATCACAAAAGTCCAGCCTGTCCTTGAGAAAGGTGACCCATCCTCTCCCTCCTCCTACCGACCCATAGCACTAACATCCCTTGTTTCTAAGGTCATGAAAACGCTGTTTAACCGTCAGCTTAAGGAATATCTCGAAGATCGAAAGCTTCTCCATGACCGTCAGTATGGCTCCGCAGCAACCGTTCCACTGGTGATCTGATGGCATATCTCACCGAACAGTGGAACAAATCTTTACATCGCTTTGGTGAAAGTAAGATTATTGCTTTTGATATTTCCAAGGCATTTGATAGAGTTTGGCTTGAAGCTCTCTTATCGAAAATGCGTGCTTTTGGGATCGATGATACTCTTGTTCGTTGGATTAGAAGCTATTTTCTGGACCGTTCAATACAAGGTGTATTGGACGGACTCTAGTCTAATTCCTACTAAATAAATGCTGGTGTGCCCCAGGGCTCTGTTCTGTTTCCGACTCTTTTCCTCATTTTTATAAATGATCTTCTGTCTGTTTCTTCTAATCCACTTAACTGTTTTACTGACGACTCTACCCTCAGCTTTTCATATTCGTTCGATAATTCACGTCCTTCGCCTTCGGACGTACAATTGCAACGGTACCGTATGTCAAGCTCATTAAACTCCGATTTATACAGCATTGTCAAATGGGGTAATAGGAATCGTGTGCAGTTTAATGCTTCGAAAACTCAATGCTGTCTTCTGTCGTTAAAGCTAAACATACCCCTAATGCCATTGTCCATGAATGGCACTTACATCGAAGAAACTGAAAAGCTCTCAGTACTCGGTATGTGTGTTTACGACGACCTCCATTGGAACGACCATATATTTGAAATCGCTAAATGCTTAGGTTTTCTGTATCGGTGTAAGAAGTAGTTTTCCACATCTGATCTGGCTACAATTTATAAAGCGTTTATACGCTCTAAACTCGAGTATAACTCCCACCTCTGGGCAGGTTCACCTGCTTAATAGAATACAAAATCGAGCGTTAAGATTGATAGGAAATAGAACTGCCGCTGAAACAATTGCCCCTCTCGAACACCGACGCAATGTTTCATGTCTTTCCTTATTTTATCGTTTCTTTTACAAAATATGTTCACTCGAAGTAGCCAGTTGCATTCCTCCTCTTAAAAGTTTCTACCGTAATACTCGTCTCACAAGGAATGCTGATCATTTCACCCTTGACCCCAATTTCGGGCGTACAGTGAAATATAGGGATTATTTTTTTAGCCGAACAACACGAATTTTGAATAGTTTACCCGGCGAGGATTTCCCTTGCCATTTTGATCTGCAAGCATTCAAAACCAATGTTAATCGACACTTCCTATCTCTCCCCTCCCTATCTTCCTACTGCCCGCGCAGTGTGTTCTACATTAAAAGGGAAACAAATAGTCCCTTGTGCGAGTGTTAATTACAAAAAAAAAAGAGGAAGCACAAACAAATTATCAAGTATGAAACACACATTTTGTTCATCTAAGAGAGACTACACTGTAATTGATTGATTCCGTGGTTTTCAAAAAAGAACTCAAGTTGAAACATACTGAACAATTTGTCAGTGTAAGTAAATTGGTTTGTAAATTAAACAAAATTACAAACAGAAGTCAAAATAAATTAATAATTTTGTTCGAATAGAAAATGAAATATGTACAGGGTGTCCGCCGGGAAGGTATACTACTTTGTTTTGCCGCCATTTTGGTAAACATTAGTTTTGACAGTTCATATTTGGCAGTCGTGAAGTAGACACGTGGCAAATTTATTATGGAAAAATATTAAATAAACCAACGTGTTTTATTCGTAAAAAAAAATTATCAAAATCAATCATCGATTACTGTGACGATGAGAAAGTTACGGGACATTTTTGGGAGAAACAACGTGCCAACAAAACGCACTATTTATCGTGTAGTGAATGATAAAGAGGGTCTGTAGGTGATAGGCCCAAGCATGGACCACAACGTACTGCAAGATCGGCTGAAAACATTACTGCTGCTCAAGGAAGTGTTCAAAACAATCCATCAACCTCAATTCGACGCCGCCGTGCTCAGGAGCTTGGTCTTCAAAGAACAACTTTGGCCACAATTTTGCACAAGGATTTGCATTTGTTTCCATTTAAGATTCAGCTGACACAAGAGCTTCTTCAAAAAGACCATTTACGCCGCCGTACATATGCCAATAGGGTGTTACATCTAGCCCATGACAACCCCGATTTTCATGAACAAAATCATAATGAGTGACGAGGCACATTTTCATTTGAATGGATATGTGAATAAACAGAATAGTCGGTTCTGGGCAATGGAAAACCCTCAAGTTATTCATCAGTCACCTTTGCATCCATTAAAAGTTACAAAAGTGTGTAATTTGGTCAGGAGGAATCATTGGACCTCACTTCTTTGAAAATGAAAACGTCGTGGCGTAACGGTAACTGTGAATGGGAAGCGATATCGTGATATGATTGAAAACTTTTTAAACGCCACAACTGGGCTTAATTAACATGTGGTATCAACAAGACGGTGCCACATCGCATACAGCCAGGATTACAATGGAACAAGTTATTTCAAGAAATGGTGATGTTAATTGGCCTCCACGGTCGCCTCATTTGACTGCTCCGGACTTCTTTTTGTGGGGATATCTAAAAAGCAAGGTTTATCCAAATGAACCAGAAACGCTTGAGCAACTCAAACAAAATATTCGTGATGAAATCAATGAAATACCGCGTCAAATAGTTATATGAGAATGTAATGAAAAATGTGCTCAAAAGGGCTCGCATTGGTGAGACTAACAGGGGCGGACATTTACCTGATATTGTATTCCATACATAATTGCCGACAGTAAATAAAATATTTATCAATATGAGATCCATTCTCTTTCATTTAATCAAAAATTTTAAACAAACAAAGTAGTATACCTTCCCGGCGGACACCCTGTATATATATTAATTTTAACTGGAATCATGGAAATGTCTCAATAAAATCTCTCACGACAATTTTTTGATGGATTCCCATTCGATTCGAACGACACGAATAAATTTTTCCCAATTTTGGAATGAACTCAAGGTTTTGTGTCCAAAAATCCAATTATGCAACCATAAAGTCTCCGATAAATCTGGGCCGCAATTAGCATTTTCATTTAATCAATTCAAACCTCAAAAGGGGTCGAAAAAAAAAGATTAATTTATCAACCAATAGTGTAGCCGATACATAAATGCATTTCATTTAATTTTTCATACTTAAACGGTTTCTGATTTGTGTGAATATTTTCGATGTCGTGAAGTAGAATAATTTATCAAGACTATACAAATTTTTTTTAAGAAATTTAAATATTTATTCCAATTCATTGTTTACATTTTTAAAATAAAAAAAAAAGCTTGCCATTTCTTTTTTTACTTTCTCTTAAAAAATTCTCAATTTATGAAAAGAAATATTAAAAAAAAAAAATGCTGTAGTACCATTGAGATTAACTAGTCAACAAAATAAAAGGAAGACATTTTTAGTTAAGATACACTATTATAGAAGACAAAACAAGAAGGTCAACAAGGCCATAGAATGACATGGTCAAAATAATTCTGTGAAGAAACTTCAGAAAAAAAAATATATAAAATGGCTCAGACGAGCAAGCAAGCATGAGACGCAAGCTGAAATTAGCTTTTCTAAATTTATAAGATAACCACTTTTCCTTCCATCGACTTGAGAGTGTCTTGAAATATTTTAAGACATTTTTTTTCTGTATGTCACAATGCCCTTGGTAATGAATGGAAGTGGATAAGTTGTAGCTAAAGAGCTAAAGAGATGCAGTTCAAGATGCAAAGAACCAGACAAGGATATGATTAAAAAGATGTAAATATTTTTTTCTTGCTTCTGAAAAGGGAGCATGTTTTTGAGAAAATAATTGGTAGCAAAGGTTTAAGGAGCTGTGAACAGAAATTGAAATACTTAAAATGCGTTATTTCATTCTGTTATGGAAATTATGAATTCGAATAAATAAATGGCTTGTCAAAATTAAAATTTTAGAAAACAAATGATTGAGAGTTCGAAAGATTCAATTCAATTCAATTTTTATTGAGACAATTATTAAAATACATATTTGATTTGGTTACATAAAATATTTCAGTTGTCGACTTTTATAATGGTATGTCTGACTGATCTAAATTTGATAACAGGAAAATATTTAATATAATTTTAGCTTAAATTAGATAACAATACGTTTGCAAAATCCATCTTATATTGTATGCTTGCTGCCGACATACACAGTAGGGTGGGTCACTTTTCTATGAAATTTTTTTTTTTTGCTTTTGGCCATTCGTAATAGGTATAAGAAGTAGCTATATGGTCTTATGGATGAATACTGAAAGTTTCATTTCAATCGGATAACATCTTCTGCCTCCAATTTCACCGTAAAAATTTGGGTAAACAAATCTTAAGTCGTATTTTTCTAAGGTAACGGGTGATTTTTTTGAGGTTAGGATTTTCATGCATTAGTATTTGACAGATCACGCACGATTTCAGACATGGTGTCAAAGAGAAAGATGCTCAGTATGCTTTGACATTTCATCATGAATAGACTTACTAACGAGCAACGCTTGCAAATCATTGAATTTTATTACCAAAATCAGTGTTCGGTTCATTCACCGTAACGTTGCGTCCAACAGCTTCTTTGAAAAAATACGGTCCAATGATTCCACCAGCGTACAAACCACACCAAACAGTGCATTTTTCGGGATGCATGGGCAGTTCTTGAACGGCTTCTGGTTGCTCTTCACTCCAAATGCGACAATTTTGCTTATTTACGTAGCCATTCAACCAGAAATGAGCCTCATCGCTGAACAAAATTTGTCGATAAAAAAGCGGATTTTCTTCCAACTTTTCTAGGGCACTGATTTTGGTAATAAAATTCAATGATTTGCAAGCGTTGCTCGTTAGTAAGTCTATTCATGATGAAATGTCAAAGCATACTGAGCATCTTTCTCTTTGACACCATGTCTGAAATCCCGCGTGATCTGTCAAATACTAATGCATGAAAATCCTAACCTCAAAAAAATCACCCGTTACAAACAACTTTTTTTTATAAGTAAAATACAACAAAACTGACATTTTTTTTATTTAATACTTTTTAAAAAAAATTTTTTTATAAATAATTGATTTCATATAACTCGAAAATCTTTTTTGCTGTCGAATTTCGGCATCAATTTGCGAGACAAAAGCTTGGATTTTATAAATCCTTCACGTGCTGATTTTGTACATAAAGTTGCTGAAGCTTCCGTCACGGTTTTTACTGCCCTCTGAACTGCCTGAGTGTGACATGGTAATTTCAAAAAATGTATTTCATTTTCTTCTTGAGAAATGAAGAATTTAAGCTCTTCATTGGAAGCGCTTTTCAGCAGAGGGGGATCAAAAACATCTTTTTGCCAGTCAATGAGATCATAGTAGACTCTGGCTTCCATTTTTATTTTTGGGACCTCAAAAACTCTGAGCTGCTCATATTTCAAAGTGCGGGCTTTCAAAATACGACGCAGAGCCAACTCTCTTATGTATTTGCTTGAGTCGGTTAACATTGCCAGCAGTAAATTTTCAGAATGTGCAAAAAAACAGTTGCGTTTTATGACTGGATCAATAACAGCTTTTAGGTCGAAGGTAAAGTAGCGAGATGTCTAAATTAAGTGCCATAGATGCCGCGCTCCATATTTGCATGTTGGGTGTTTTTTAATGCAGAACCAAGTTGGAGCGTACACTTTGACAACATAAGTTGCCAACGTTGTTAGTTTTTCATCAGGATGTGTTGTTGCGATGTAGAGACGAAGGACTCGATTAGCTCGCGTGAGCCACCTAGCATGAGACATTTTCCCGGGTGATTTGTCGGCAAGGTCTTCTGGGCAGCTGCCAGTCATAACCGCTGATACAATTCTATGCAAATAAAGTTGGTCAGAGCTAAGATTTTTTGTGTCCATCTCTGGTAGGGGGACGCTTGGTATATTTTTGAAGTCAACGATGGTATTTTCTTCACAATTTTCCAATTTTTTCCCAATAACACCTGAAAATGTTTTTGGACCTGAAGTCATACCATCAATATGAGCGAAAAGATGACGAAATGGGAGTTCATTCATATGTAGCATACAAACCATCCACCGCAATGGTCTGTTCAAGGATTTTTCAAGTAGACGGATAATTCCTCCAAATTTTCCGACATTGATATTTGTACCATCGCACCCAATAGCCATCAAATTTGTTTGTGATATATTTTCTGTCAAAAAATAGTTAGTTATCTCTTGCCCAATACACTTAGCTGTGCCTCTTGGTGGAGCAATATAACCTAAATATTTTGAATTTGGTTCGCTAATTAATGAAATGTGTTCTTCAACTATTATCTCACGGTAATATTTATCATTAATCTTTTTGTTAACAAAGGTTTTGTCTTTTCGGCCATCAAAATACAACGCACAGATTTCCGAAACGGCATCTTTCGTTTGAACACTTTCTCTAGCTTTTTTTCGTTCCCTTCTGAGTTTATTTTTGTCAATAATGTGCAATTCAGATTCTTGTAGGATAACGGAGGCGATTGCTGCTGCAGCTCTGTCTGACACGCCATATCGGTCACAGGTATGAGATAATGCGGAATAGTTCACGGAAGGCTGTATTTTCTTTTTCTTTACAGTGGCTACGCTAGGAAAATCTTCTTTATCAGTATCTTCACATGAATCGGTTGATTCGTCCAATGAGCTGTTATGAGGAGAAGCAGAATTTGCCGACACATTTGTGACCGTTTCCTTGGTACAACTTGTTAACTTTTCCCTATCAAGCTTCCTTTTCATACTTTTTTGAATCTTTCTTGTTGTTGCGGCATCTGTGTTTCCTATTTACATTTTTCTGGTCGTTCTTTGGTCAATAAGGAATTCTTGTTCATTAGAGTGAACTTTTCTTTCTTTTGGACAAGTAAATTTAGAAAAATCGGAACACTTACAGGATGAAATTTCAAACAAAGCTTTACTTGAAGCAATAAACACTTGCAGCTTTTTTTTTTGGAATTCTTGGGTGAAATTTAAGTAGCTGTGTGCACTTACCATGATAACATTTAAGCATTTGCAACATTCTTTTATGGGAAACAATCGATGCTTGTTTCCAAATATCTATCACTTTTTCGCCCACAATGTTAGAAATGAAGAGTCAAAGCTAGCTATGTTATTTGAAAATTTGAACAATAAAAATGAAATACAAATTTAAATATACCTTGCGAAATCAATAAATTTATCAAATTTTTGAATGAAAATTGGAGGCAGTTACTTTCAATAGATTTAAAAAAATTCTTGGCATACGTCATAAGGACCCCAAATAGCCACTTTTTATTGCTATTACAACCCAAAATTCAAAAGATGAAAAAAAAGGCCCACCCTAATACACAGCTGGTCGAAAAAAAAGGTGTGAAGAAAGAATTTGCTCTTAGATACGCGAACTGGAATAGACCTGAAGGACTTAAAAAATGGCGTAATATCCTGTGGAGCGACGAGACTAAAATAAATTTGTTTTCTTCGGACTCCGTGCGTAATGTAAGACGCCCCAAAAGGAAAAGAATACCATCCCCGCTATAATATTATGGTGTGGGGATGTTTTTCCTGGTACGGTGTCGGTCCTATATTTCTTATTAAAACCATATTAACAAAATATGGGTATAGGGATATCTTGGAAAATGTTATGCTTCCATTTTCTGAAGAAAACATGCCCCTCCGATGGCATTTTCAACAGGATAACGATCCAAAACACACGGCGGGTCTCGTAAAAGATTGATTCCAAGAGAAGGAAGTATCTCTTATCCCGTGGCCAAGTCAATCCCCTGACCTCAATCCCATTTAAAACTTGTGGAATGCACTCAAGCGAAAGTTAGGCGGGCAATATTTCACAAATGGAAACCAATTGTGGGAAGCCGTTCAAAGAGAATGGTATTCTATACCCAACCAGACATGCCAAAAATTGGTGGAATCAATGCCACGCCGACTCCAAAAAGTTCAAGCTAACAATGGAGGATACTCTGGTTATTAGAGTTAGGTAATCGAAAATTTAGGTAACCAACATTAAATGTTAATAAAATCAATATTTTTAATACTTTAGGAAGACGCGCCTATTTTATTGACCAGGCTAAAATGCGTCAATCGACAGTTTCGGCCACTTATTATGAAAATGTTCTATTAATTCAAGATCCTATTAAAGTCTTTTATTTTCTTCGTTATTGAAGTTTTTTTTTTTTTATAATTTCTTTTTTTATGAAAATGCTTCATCAACATTGAGTGTAGCTTCGGCTGTGTGGCACCTAGCGCCGTCCTATTGAAACCAAATGTTGCCAATATCCTCCTCTACAATTTTTGTGAACAAAAATTCGTTCAACATGGCCCGATAACGATCGCCATTTACTCCTTGCTCATTTTCAAAAAATGGCCCAATTATGCCTCTGGACCAAAATCCGCACCAAACAGTGACTCGTTTTGGGTGTATCGGCTTTTCACTGTATGCGTGCGGGTTTTCTGTGTCCCAAATGCGACAATTTTGCTTGTTTACATACCCGCCAAGATCAAAATGAGCTTCATCTGAAAAGATGATTTTTTTTTTGGCAAAATCGGCATCTTCTCTGAGTCGATCGCAGGCAGTAATGTCGCAATATTTCCCAGCGTATACACAACCATAAGGTCAAATCAGACATGAGCTAAGTGTTACCATTAACGAAATAAGCACTAGTGAAAAAAAAACACGTTAGATGGCGGACCCTTTACATGTAAGATACAATTTTTATTTAATATTAACATTATTTGCAAAATTTTAATATCTTGGTCATTTTTACTTGCGATTTATAGGGACTATAAGGCAAGTTATGCATTCGTAAAAAAAATAAAAAAAATTCTAACAATCAAACAGGATATTACGATGATAGAGAAGTCAAAAAAAGTGGGTCCGGAAATTCCGTCCGTCTGTCTGTCTGTCTGTCTGTCTGTCCGTATCGATATCTACAGCCTAAACGGTTGGGCCGATTTGATTCAAACTTGGTATATAGTATTTTTAGAGTGCTCTACCCGACAGTTTTTGGAATTGGCATTCTAGCTCCAAAACTAACGGTACCTGCCATATAACTTTTATTGAAAAACTTATTTTTCTCGAAAACGGCTCCTACGATTTTGATAAAACTTTCAGAATGATGTTTTCTGTGCAAAATCTATCTTCTAGTTTTAATGAATTTTTCAGAAAAGATTTTATAAGGGTACCTACCATATGACCGGTTTTTTAAAATCAGACTTTCTCGTTAACTAATTGACGGATTTTGATGAAATATTCAAAATATGTAGTGTTTTATGATTTAAATAATATTGCTTATCAAAATTTTCAAAAACATTTTTTTTAAATTTTAATAATTTTTTAAAAAAAATATTTTGTTTTTTGAATATTTTGAAAACGGATCTATAGATTTTTTTTTAAATTTTTCTCCTAGTATAAACTATAGATTTCTTAAAATTGACATACTAAAAAAAATTTTAAAATATGTTTTCGAAAAGTTTTTCAAAAAAAAAACATTTTTTAATTAATTATTAAGCTACCTAGATCTTCTCAAATATAAAATTTGACAGAAATCCAATTAGCCGTTACCGAGAAAGTCCAAAATTAAAAAAAAAAAAAACGTGAAAGGTACTGTTAATAGACTTTTCCCACGAATTTGGTTCTAATCAGATAATAGCCAATACCAACAAAAAAAATCTCAAAAATGTTCATCAAAATCGTCGGACCCGTTTTCGGGAAAAATAAGCTTTTCCTAAATGGTCATAGGTATGGCAGGTACCGTTATTTTAAGGCCTAAAAATAAAATTTTAATTTCCCCTCTGGGGAATGCCAAAAGAATCACACACACCAAATTGGAAGATAATCGCTTAAGCCGTTTAGGCTGCAGTCCGTTATACATACTGACAGACATCCAGACATCCTCAACTTGCCTTTCGAATTCGAATAAGATGGTCCATTTGCAAAAATATAGGGCTTAATCGAAGTCTTAAAAAATGTTTATCGTGCTGCCTTAAAAAACGAGTTTGGTAACTTAAAAAAAACACATTAATTACTCAAAAAAATCTTTTACGTCAAGATTATGGGAAAAACTTACACCTATTGCTTAGAATACAAAGTTCCAAAAAAAAAACTTCTTTCATCAAAAACATTTTTTTTTAAAGAAATAGCTGAGAATATAATTTTGATCACGCTTTAACTTTATTATTCATTTAATATTGCCTTTTAGAAAAATTTAAAAAAAATAATAATTAGCGGAAAATTAAAATTAAGACGGTATTTAAAATTTATTTATTTTATTATTTCAGTGTTTGTTACTGAATTTATATATTATTTCGTGAATTTAATAGTTCAAACTAACGCATCAGTCCACAACGAACATGAAGACAACTCTCTTCCTTTTAAATTCAATTTTTATTTTCACCATTCTCTTACTAGTGGTTAGGGGACAAGGTTTCACTTATGAAGAGTATGAAGATCAAATAAAGAGACCTCAGTATATGTATGATTGGGAAGGCTGGGATAATGGCTGACAAATGTTATAATATTAGAAATGTCATTAAAAAACTAACAAAATAAAATCGACGGTTCATTTTCTTTTTTTTTATATTCTTTTTTTATTGTCTAAGCCTTTCCACGAGTTGTATAGAGCAATGTACAGTTTTGACATCCCTACCAAACTCGTCCGCCTGTGTAAAATGACGATGGAAATCGCACGCTGTTCCGTCAAGGTCGGTAAAGACCTCACCGACACCAATGAAGTCAAAAAAGGATTTAGACAAGGCGATGCGCTGTCGTGCGAATTTTTCAACATCATACTTGAAAGAATAGTGCAGAACTCTCACACCAACACCAAAGGCACGATCTTTCAAAAGTCCGTCCAATCCAACGCAGCGTGATGTCCGTAGCACTTTTATGAGTATTGAGACGGAAGCGGCCAAGATGGGTTTAGCAGTCAATGAGGGCAAAATCAAGTATATGCTGTCATCAAGAAGAGACACTCAACATCGACGTCTTGGACCAAATACCACTATAGACAGCCATAACTTTGAGGTAGTTAAGGACCTTGTTTACCAGGGCTCCACTATTAACTCAACAACACCAACGCTGAAATCAAACAAAGAATAACTCTTGCCAATCGCTTCTTCTTCGGGCTTAGAAAGAAATTGAGTAGCAAAGCCTTCTCTCGGTCAACTAAATTGTCCCTTTATTAAGACCCTCATCATCCCAGTCCTGCTGTATGATGCAGATGAGGACGCTTTAGGCTGCTTCGAGAGAAAGATTCTCCGGGTTATTATTTGGTCCCGTATGCCATAACGGAGAGTGGAGAAGAATATACAATGAAGAACTGTACCGACTGTACAGGGACACAGACCTAGCCAAAAGAGTAAAAATTCAACGTCTCAGATGGTTGGGTCATATAGAGCAGATGGACATCAATGCTCTGGCCTGGAAAATTTTGGAATCCACCTCAGAGGGCGCAGTATAAGAAGACCGATAATCAGGTGGTGCATACAAGTGGAAGAGGACCTCGACCAATCCACGTGTGAAACTGGAGGCAAGGGACCGAGCTGGCTGCAAAAGCTTGTTGCTTGAAGCCCAGGTCTACCCCGGACTGTAGCGCCACCTACTGAGATCATATTTTGAAAACTAACTTGAAGATCAATCAAACAGATTTCAAATTTGTACGATTCCTTATTTTATTTTAGCTTAGAAAAATCTAGCTACCCGCTTCTGCTCTACCGGTGGTGGAAAGAATCTTTTAAAAATTCAAATAGGACAAACGTAATCACCCGATTTGGCTTAAGCGGAAGTTACACGTACTTGGCGGCCAAAAGCCAACACATGCACTTCCGTAAGGGAACATCTTCAGATCTTTTACCAAAAAGATAGAGACCGCCGCGCCAGCTTATGCGCATTTACGTGGCGAGTCGTCTGGTTGATATTCCGGGGTCTTCTTCATTTTCTACAACAGCTGCAATAGTCCAGGCTGTTCCGGGGTCGGCCACGCCTGTCAATATCTCGTTCTCCCTGTGGGTGCGGGGGTGTGAGAATAGGCCCACGCTCAGGTTAGCGGAAGTAAGAGTCTTCCAATACCTAGCCTAGTTAAGCGATCACCACTTTTTCCGCAAGGATAAGAGGCTGTAACCCATGCTTCTAGGCGGGCATTCAGGGAGTGTCCTAGTCTTCACCTTAGTTGACTGGATTATGAACTGTTTGTCTTACTGGATGGTGGGCTAGCGACTTCATGGAGTCGAACCACAAGTGCGTCTCATGAGAGACGGGCGAGCCTCACCTAGGGTCCTAAATTAGGTACCGTGGGTTAACAGGTGCCCCGGCTGATTACGTGAGCTTGTCTTGGTAGCAGTCGCCTTTTAAAATTGAGGTAGGCCCCCTAGTGGGAGCTTCACGGGGGCTGATGGTTACTCCAAATGCGGAAGCGAAAAGGTATCTGGTTTCTGGGAGGATGGCACGGCTTCGAAAGAAGCGTGTGTTCATTGTCTTATTTAACCTTGATACTAGGGGTGCATGATAGGCCCTGCTTCTCAGCAAGGAGGATGGATTTTCCATGAGAAATTCATCATTTGCTACTAGAGTGGTTTAGCAGAGCCGCTCTAGATGATAGTGTGGTCTGGTAAACCACTTTAGGGGTCTTGTACGCCCCAAGGGAACTCCATAGGTGGGTAGGCCCACCGTGAGATTAAGCCTTAATAGGCAGGTGCTCACGTTAAGCCTCTCCTCCATCTGTCAATATCTCGTGGGGGTGTGAGCTCTCCACCTCCACGTTTTGCCCCTAGAAACATACTCACTCTAAATTCGGGTTGATGGTTCCCGGATGACTTTTGTGGTAAGTCAGACCATAAGTTTATTAAGGATAGGCCATACCCATGGCTGAATAAATGTTGGGTACCACGGGATATCAGGAGAGCCAAGTTGATTACGTGAGCAATGCTCGGTAGCAACTGCCTGATATATGGTGTAGGATTCGTGGTGACTGTGGTTATACCCATAGCGGGAGCATATGGTTTTGAACCTGCAGAATCACGAATCCAGCTTCCTTAGAAGTTGGAGGTGAAGTCAGGGGATTTACTAGAGGTGCATGATAGTCCTCGTTCCTTAGCAAGGGGAATAACTATGACAACAACATAGCTATTGATTGCTACTAGTGTGGTTTGGGGAGCACCTCTAGTGAAATAACATCAAATTTATATGGTGTTATGAAGTTAGAGTGGACTGGAGGCACCACTCTGACAAAGAGTGACTGGTAACCACTCTAGGGATCTGATCAATGCTTATTTTGGCCCCAGATGGGTAGGCCCATCGCCAGATTAAGCCTTAATAGGCAGGTGCTGGCGTAAAGCTTATTTCGATCTGTCAATATCTCGTTTGTCCCCGTCTCTTCAAGTGAAGCTGCTAAACACAGCAGTGTTTGTCCAGTTGGTGCCACAAGGCCCGGAAATATTTGGAAGAATCCTAATTATGTTGTAATAGCAGTTTTATTTTCCAATATTCTTCTGTTAGGATCTGTTCTATAAGCCAACATCACTGCTTATGTACACAATTTAACCACTTTTCCTCAAAAGAGCCTTTTGTCTTTGATTTTAATAATAAACAATTTTATTTTGTTCATGCAACTCATACTATAGTAAAACCTCCACCCAAAAATCATAAATAAAATAAACTTATAGCCTCCGGCTTAAGTCTTTTGACCCCTTCGGAAACTTTATGACTCTGACCACCAATAAAACCAATACCCCCCGCCCGCAATTCCCGCTAGCAAAAGAAAGTGAACAAAAATGCCCAAACAAACGGGCTCCCCCGAAACTAGTCACATCTTGGAACCTGTGACTTCAACACATAAGCATTACTTTATAATCATCTATCCATGGAATGCAGCAAGTGAAAATATTTAGCATCATCTTCTTCCTTTTCTTTCGTCGAATTTCTGCGACTGGGGCTGACTCAATCTTCCGAAACAACCGTTGTTGGTGGCATATTACCATAATATAATACAGAAGTAGGTATCGCCAGATTCAACCGTTCCTCAGTCGCCCGGAATACATATATTAATAAATCACCTAGCGGATTAAATAAGTACTACAAAAATGAATGAGAAACTCAGATACTTTCGCAGAATTGCGCAAGATTACAACAGAAAAGTGACGCATTCAGGAACGATCTAGATTTATGATGTGTTAACTAAAACGTGTTCATGACTTCGAAATTATTATCTATTTGCCATCAGCATCTTGGTCGTTGGAATAGCCTCAAAGAAGACATCGTTTAAGAGTCATTAACAAGCTTAAGGCGCAAGCGTCCATGCATCGATTGTGAAAGTGAAATTTTTCATCTTGTCTGCGAAGTCTCGATGAGGAGCCGCCTGGTTGTATAATCGGAATTATTTTTATTTTTGTCTCTCATCATTTTTATCTGATCTTTTGTCAGATAAAAAAAAAAGATACACATGTTGCGAGATGTGGAATGTGGTGTATGCTGTTGACCCACATTTTTTGGAAGTCATTTGATGTGGGTTGCCCTCAGAACTTGCGTTTTTTTTTTTTGCAATCAAAGGTCAGTTTTGTGGTGAAACAATCTTTTGAAGTACAAGTGCAAGCTCACCTAAAGGATGACACCAACAAAAGAAACTTCCACAAAAAAAGATGAAGCGAAACATCTGCAACTTGTTGACGATGACTATACACATCGACCACAATGATGATGATGATTCGAAGTGAAAGTGTTTTCTAATCGTGGACAGTCTGTTGTTTTGAGGTTTATTTTTTTTAAAGATTTTTTTTTGTTGGTTTCTTTGGAATAGTTTGACTGTCAGGAAGGTGACTCTGAGTTTCAGAGTTGGGAGCTGGGACACAAAAGTTAAGGTCACGATCAATGTAGACTCATATTGCTTTGCGCACGTCGGCATCACAACGTTGACTGCATTGTCGCTGTTAGTTAATCTTGATTCTGATCTTTAACATGTTTTGACTTTTGTTCGTCGGAGATTGTATTAAGATACTTTTTCTTGGAGTCAGTGGTGTTTAGCTCCATTTTTGATTGTTATGGAGGCTGAGGTTGACATTAATTTCACTCTTATTCAATTCATTCATTTCGCTGTGGGAGCTTTCTAAGTCGAACTTATTGTGGCTGCTACAGTTGTTTTGTCAATTTGTGGTTTGCATTTGACTTAAGAATTGTTACAAAATTTTTGGAGGATTGACGAAATTTCTTTGATGAACCATATTGAAAATGAAGATTTAATTAAAAAATTAATTAAAAATTAATATTCAGGATTTTTACATTTATTTTAAGATCTGCTTAAGTTTAAATATAAAAAAAAATATTAACAAATATTAGTTACTGTAGTTACTACAAATTCCATCACAATGTATACGAGGCTTTTTTAAAGCTAGTCTGTGAGCTCGACCCACATGAAAATACATGCTCCAGGCCATAAGTACCAACATGAGGTGAACCAATTTAACAGCTAAAGGTTTTCTAAAATCCATTTTTTTAAACTTGAAACGAATTTCCTTATAACAAGTTAATTTATAGTTGAATTAAAAAAGAAAAAAACGCCACTAAAATAACTTAGTTGTTTAAATTCGTTGCAGATAATTAAATTAAGTGATGAAAATCAATGAGATTTGCTTTACTTAAAAAAATATAAGAAATTGTATTTTTAAGTTCAAAATAATGGTTTTTTGTTTAATTAATTACCTTACGAATAATATTGTTTTTTTATTTTATTTGACAACAAAATGTATCCGGGAAAGAAACACAAATTAAACTTTATCGTGACGGAAAATTGATGACATTAACGTCGTTTTTGTTTTTTACTTAATAGGGGTCTAGAAGAATTGTTGGATCACCTTACATTGAAAAACAGAACTTGGCTGAAGCACTGCAAAAATGTTTGGTTTTTTGTTTATTAACTCGTACTGATGATAAGAAATTCTATATCATCTTATATTTTTGTAGTTGCCACAATAGTAATGGATTTCCAATTGAAACTACTTAAATAAAAAAAGTGGGTACGACTGGGTCGCACGTACTTGCTCTTATGTGGCTAATAATTACATTGGCAAACAAGATCTTTGACAGAACCAAGTAACATTTATGTTGAAAATAACACCGTTTGAACTTATGAAAAGTATCAAAACCACAATTCTTAACGGATTTTAGTAAAAATGAAGTAGGTCATCACGCTTCTTAAATAAGAAAGAATTTATGAAAAATGTATTTCGAAAATTGTAGGACCGGTTTTGATAAAATCCTGTTTTTTATTTTTAGTTTGTTGAAATTTTTTTTTTTGAAATTTTGGTATGCAGTTTATTAATATACATGTGATTATAAAATTTAAAATATTTTTTTTTGATTAGTCTTAAAAATATTGATTTTTCAAAAAAAAAGTTTCAACAATTAATTTTAATTAGAAAAAAAAGTAATTAAAAATGTTCATATGCAGGATAAATTTAACTACTTATTTCTTCTCAAATATAAAATTTGACAGAAATCCAAAGAGCCGTTACCGAGAAAGCTCAAAATTAAAAAAAACCGTTATATGAAAGGTTCCATTAATAAACTTTTCCTGTAAATTTGGTTCTAATCAAATGATAGCCAATACCAACAAAAAAAATCTCAAAAATGTTCATCAAAATCGTTGGAGCCGTTTTCGAGAAAAATAAGCTTTTCCTAAACGGTCATATGGCAGGTACCGTTATTTTTAGGCCTACAAAGAAAATTTCAATTTCCCTTCTGTAGAATGCCAAAATAATCACACACACCAAGTTTGAAGATAATCGCATAAGCCGTTTAGGCTGCAGCTCGTTATACATACTGACAGACATCAGACAGACAGACAGACATTTCAGAATGGGATACAGAGAAACATTTCAAAAATGTTTCGCCAAGCTTCCACACATTTCAGGGATGTTTCAGAAATGTTTCTAAAATGTTAAAAAAAATGTTTCTTTGGTAATTAAGGCCACCGCAAAATCGCTCCAAGATAATACGAGGCAGCTTCATTCGAACACCATGTTGGAGTTGATTTTTATTTGCGATTATAGTTGAAAGAGTGGGTCCGGAAATTCCGTCCGTCTGTCTGTTTGTTCGCGCCTCTACAGCCTAAGCGGTTAGGTACCTCTAGTAGAACCATTTTTTTTTTCAAATTCGGTTTTATCGTAATCATTATTCCGATTTCAATAAAATTTTGCACACAGAAAGTCATTATAATTCAATTAATATTGCATTTCAAAATTTTCAAAAATTTTTTTTTCGATTTTGAAAATTAAAAAACAAATTGGTTTTCGAAATATTTTGAAAATGGATTGATTGAATTTTTTTTAAATAATTTTCCCAGATGAAAACTACAGATTTACTTATAATGACGTACTAGAAAAAAATTTAAAATATTTTTTCGAAAAGTTAAAAAAAAAAAAAAAATGGTCCAACGATTTTCAATATTTTTTTTCCTCGATAAACATTTAGTTTTCAAATTTTATTGCATACTTAGTTTTTCGGAGAAAACTTTTAAGTTAATTAAAAAAATGAAAGAATTTTCTAAAAAGAATTATTTTTTTATTTTAATTGACGTGTGGTTTTCAATCTGGCAATACTTCCTTCGGAGTTGGTCTTTTTGACAGCTGTCACATGATTTATGCTCAGTTTGGTTTGTCATTTCATAATAGGCGTTTTTATTTATTCCTTCAGAGCAGAGTCTGAGTTGTCAAAAAAGAAGTTGTGTTTCTTTTTTCGCTCAGAGCGTTCAGATCTTTAAAATTGTATTTCTTTTTTTGTTCAGAGAATAATCAGAGCGTGCTCTGAGAAGGCTGTATGCGCTCAAAATAAATTGACTGAGCATTCTGAGAAAATTCTAAACGAAATTAACAACACTTTAGAGTTATAGGCTATTTCACTCTATACCATGCACATTACCTACACCACTCTTCGAAAAATAGATGCCAAAAAGAAAGAGACAACAGTATTATGTGCATAATATTGCCGCCTGTGAACAAGCCATATGAGAAGTGTCGATTTGTGTCAGCCAACTGTTAGAACGTATTTCAAAATTATATCTGAGCGCTCAGATCATGCTCGGGCTCGGTTCAGAGAATTATCAGAGTATGCTCAGAATGCTCAGACTCTGTTCAGATACCTTTTCTGAGTGAATAAAGAAAAACGCCTAATGAATAGACTTACTCGTGAACAAGTTTGCAAATTGTGCAAATTTATTATCAAAATAATGGTTCGTTTCGGTGGAGCAGAGTATCGAAAAAGACCCGAATGAGTCCATCCGCCATCGCGCGCAACAATGGAAGATGTGCCCATCCACTTTATGGAAGATTTTGCCGAAGGATCTTAGTTTGCAGGCTTACAAAATTAAACTCGTGCAAGAATTGAAGCCGAACGACCATCAAGCTCGTCGCACGTTCGGTGAATGGGCCAAAAACGAGGTGGCCACCGATCCCAATTTTCACAAAATTAGGAAAATTGGGCCTCTCGACTGGAATTTATTCGAGCCAGCCGCGAAATCATTTTTAAAACATAATGCAAACCCTTATCTTTATAATCAAGCTAAATTCTTGGCCATAACATTAAACTATATGCGTTTTATTTCTTCTTGAAAACCACACGTCTAAAAAAGAACCCTTATATACATTTTTTTTTATAATTGACGCGCGCCCAATGGACTATTTGTTTCCCTTTTAATGTAACACACTGAGCGGGCATTAGGAAGATAGGGTGAGGAGAGATAGGAGGTGTCAGTTAACATTGGTTTTGAATGTTTGCAGATCAAAATGACAATGAAAAATTCCGCCGGGTAAACTATTCCAAATTCGTGTTGTTCGGCTAAAAAAAGAATCCCTATATTTCACTGTACGTGCGAAATTGGGGTCAAGGGTGAACTAAGAGCATTCCTTGCGAGACGAGTATTACGGGAGAAACTTTTAAGGGGAGGAATGCAACTGGCTACTTCGAGTGAACATTTTTGTAAAAGAAACGATCAAATAAGGAAAGACATGAAACATTGCGTCGGTGTTCGAGAGGGGCAATTGTTTCAGCGGCAGTTCTAATTCCTATCAATCTTAACGCTGGATTTTGTATTCTATTAAGCAGGTGAACCTGCCCAGAAGTGGGAGTTATACTCGAGTTTAGGGCGTATAAACGCTTTATAAATTGTAGCCAGATCTAATGTGGAAAAGTACTTCTTACACCGATACAGAAAACCTAAGAACTTAGCAGCATTCTTAGCGATCTGAAATATATGGTCGTTCCAATGGAGGTCGTCGTTAACACACATACCGAGTACTGAAAGCTTTTCGGTTTCTTCGATGTAAGTGCCATTCATGGACAATGGCATTGGGGGTATGTTTAGCTTTAACGACAGAAGACAGCATTGAGTTTTCGAAGCATTAAACTCCACACGATTCCTATTACCCCATTTGACAATGCGAAGGACGTGAATTATCGAACGAATATGAAAAGCTGAAAGTTTAGTGGATTACAAGTAACAGACAGAAGATCATTTATAAAAATGAGGAAAAGAGTCGGAAACAGAACAGAGCCCTGGGGCACACCAGCATTTATTTAGTAGGAATTAGACTTGAGTCCGTCCAATACACCTTGTATTGAACGGTCCAGAAAATAGCTTCTAATCCAACGAACAAGAGTATCATCGATCCCAAAAGCACGCATTTTCGATAAGAAAGCTTCATGCCAAACTCTATCAAATGCCTTGGAGATATCAAGAGCAATAATCTTACTTTCACCAAAGCGATGTAAAGATTTGTTCTACTGTATCTAAAATGTTAAAAAAATGTTTGTTTGGTAATTAGGGCCCCCGTAAACACCATGTTCGAGTTGATTTCTGTGATTGTTTACCAAATTCGAACATTGATTCTATTCATGTATTCATCATTATGAAAGGGCAGACCAAACTGATCATAAATCAAGAGACAGCTGTGAAAAAGAGATCAACTCCGAAAAAAAGTATTGCCAGATTGAAAACCACACGTCTAAAAAAAAAACAGCCGTTATATATACATTCTAGTAGCATTTCTCAAGTAAATTATTGATAATTGAAACATCTGTTTAATTCGCACTGGAAAACATATAATAAAATGAAATATGTAATTAAAATCTCATCAGTCTGAGTATAGTCCCCCATCGCTTAGTGGTTAGTGTGTCGGACTGCTAAACGAAGAGTCGGGGTTCGACTCCCTGTCAGAGCCACCTTTTTCCGAGGAACTGACAAAACGTCCAAGAGTAAAATTTGTCGCGAAAAAGTGCATCTCATGTAGCCGTTCGAACTCGGCGGTAAATTGTAGGTCCCTTGCATTCTTACAGATTCACAACACACACACACAGGAATGGTTGAGACTATCACTAGGTTTGGGTCCTTAATAAATTTATTTATTTAATCACTCAATTAAAACTGAGTAGAGTTCTAATTAAATTATCTATATATTTTTATAAAGTTTTTCTCCTAATAATATTTTTAACATAAAAAGAGTTGCCAGAATCTCAAAAATTTACGCTTTAATCACAGCAAATTATTATCAAAATACAAAATGTCTAAATAAGTGTGAATAATGTTTAATTATTTAAATTTAAATAAACATTAATTACCATAAAAATATAATTATAATTAGCAAAGATTGTACGAAATGTAAGGCTCAATTCATACATCAGTTTCAATATTTTCGCTAAACAATGAGGTTTATTCAATTAGTATTGGCAGTTATTGGCATTTGTATAATTTTTGCCGGAGCAATTGCTCAAGAAACACTAGGCAGAGATTTCTTTTATCATACTAAAGCATACGATTAATTGGATGGCATTTTTTGGTTATGTTTTGTAAAATTATAAAAAAAAAAATTTGACAAATAAAGGATTGTACATATTAAAGTAATACTGTTCTTTTTAATTAAAATTGGTGGAGAATAGAGATGAAGTGATTCAAAGAAAAATAATATTTCAGAAAAATTAAAAATAAATTAAGGAAATTCCAATATTTCGGAGAGAATAGAAACGAATAAGATTTTCTCCAACAAACTACAAATCGATATTGGCCCAGCTATTAGAAACTGGCATGTCTGCTATCAAAGAATTTCCAATATTCATATTCTTATAATCTTCTAGACCAAAATCTAATGGATAGCTTTATTTTGAAAATTTCTAGTCAGACTCTTTTTAATACATATATTGAAAAAGCTGGTAATAAGTTATATTATCTTATGACTAGTGGTAGAATAATAGCAGAAGAAGATGGTGAAAAAAGAGTTAGAACTAAGAACCTTCGATCTTTTTTACTTTTTTGTTATTTATTTAAAGGGGCTAACTCTTTTTGAATAAAAGCTATGAATTTGATGACAAAAAAAAACTGTTCATAATTAATTTATGTCTCTAATGTTGTTAGTTGCCATTTTAATTTGTTTTGTTTATGGTTGCCCAACATTGTTATTATCCTCCGCTAACAATTTTGGGTTTTTCTATGGGAATTACAGAGACCCAGTCATTGTTCACATAACTTTGCATGGGAATACTAGATGTCAGCCACCTAATTAAGGCATTGAAAAGACACCTCTATTAATAATAAATTTATCACAAATTCGGAGTTGGTGGTATCTATTCGCTGTCATAGCATAATAATTGGCAGATCATTTCGTATGCGATCCGTTGGATAACATCTTTTGTCTCTTGTTTCAAGGCTGGAGTTTTATTTTGAAAGACGAATCATTTAAAATTGATCATCAGTTAAGCCCTTAGTCACTAATAACGGGTGATTTTTTAAGAGCTTGAGAACTCATCGGTTCTTTATTTGAAACGTTAGATTGGTTCATGACATTTACTTTTTGAAGATAATTTCATTTAAATGTTGACCGCGGCTGCGTCTTAGGTGGTCCATTCGGAAAGTCCAATTTTGGGCAACTTTTTCGAGCATTTCGGCCGGAATAGCCCGAATTTCTTCGGAAATGTTGTCTTCCAAAGCTGGAATAGTTGCTGGCTTATTTCTGTAGACTTTAGACTTGACGTAGCCCCACAAAAAATAGTCTAAAGGCGTCAAATCGCATGATCTTGGTGGCCAACTTACCGGTCCATTTCTTGAGATGAATTGTTCTCCAAAGTTTTCCCTCAAAATGGACATAGAATCGCGAGCTGTGTGGCATGTAGCGCCATCTTGTTGAAACCACATGTCAACCAAGTTCAGTTCTTCCATTTTTGGCAACAAAAAGTTTGTTAGCATCGAACGATAGCGATCGCCATTCACCGTAACGTTGCGTCCAACAGCATCTTTGAAAAAATACGGTCCAATGATTCCACCAGCGTACAAACCACACCAAACAGTGCATTTTTCGGGATGCATGGGCAGTTCTTGAACGGCTTCTGGTTGCTTTTCACTCCAAATGCGGCAATTTTGCTTATTTACGTAGCCATTCAACCAGAAATGAGCCTCATCGCTGAACAAAATTTGTCGATAAAAAAGCGGATTTTCTGCCAACTTTTTTGGTAATAAAATTCAATGATTTGCAAGCGTTGCTCGTTAGTAAGTCTATTCATGATGAAATGTCAAAGCATACTGAGCATCTTTCTCTTTGACACCATGTCTGAAATCCCGCGTGATCTGTCAAATACTAATGCATGAAAATCCTAACCTCAAAAAAATCACCCGTTATATTGTAACTTTTTAAGCTGTCCTCGAAGTGTTGCAATTTCTGATATTTCTTATTCTTACATAACATTGTTGCTTCTAAGGACTTCTTTTTTATTCATACATAACTGCAACTCCATTCGCATCTGATGTTACCCAATCCATGTCTATTTTCTCAAATGGATACCTCCTCATGTAGCATAAAGCACTTAACTCTATTTGTGAAGCTCGTTTAACCAAAAAACCAAGGGGCAGTTAATCTTTATTGCTCATCATTTCTCTGCACGTTTGTACGTTCGGTATAGGAGTTTACAACTTTATTGCCGTATCCCAAATAGTTTAGTTCTTCATTTATGTTCACATTTGTTTATGTTTCATTACTCCTTCTTTATAATGTATCTCACAGGTTGTCGGTCGCTGTCACGACGACGATTTCGGCTCCAAAAGTACTATGTTGCGTGATCACGTACAACGCGGACTGACGGCTATGACATTCTCCTATAAAGTCAAAAAAACAGAAGCACATAAAACACAAACTCACAATGAACCCAAACTAGGTTGGTTCCATATGGTTCCATGTGCTCGAAAAAGATACAACAGAAAGTGCAAGTTTTTTCGTTGAAGTATCTCTCGATAGGACGCCAAACAATGCACATAAGATACTTTTCAATTATGGTCATGCTGCATGAGTAAACCAATTATGATGGGAATCAGCGAGTCTTGAAAATGAAAGGAAAAACCTCTGACAATAATTAAAAAAAAAAAAAATTAATCTTGGTTTTTTCTTTGTATCTTTGTCAAAACCTACAAGAAAAAGATACTTATTGTTTTTTTCCTTGTACTTGTTGGTGCGACTCTTAAAAATGCATTTAATTAGCAGTTTTAGTTTGAGGTTTTCATTCAGGAATAAAAAAAATATTTGCAATAACTACGTGTCTCTTTTAATTGCATTTTTTTTAAATATTAATATTAATTAGATGGAGTTTTGTTTTTAGTGAATTTATTTAGAAAAATGCTTCGAAATGTTTTGTTTCTAATGAAAACTGAAGGATTTTTACCTAATCCGTCATCTTTATTAACCACCAATTCTCCTAGATCCCATTAATAATTTTGGAAGTAATAAGTTTCTGAGGAATCATTTCTGAAGCCTAATAGAATCTTAACCAAACGTTCTTATAGTAAAATTAAATAAAAAAAAACTATAATGCGGTTTCTTTCACAAAATCAGTGATTTATTTTTTTTTAAATAAAATTATTGATTTAATTTTTTTAAATTTTTATCCGCGTGAACAATTTGGTAGATCCCCACAGGGAGTTGGAAGTCCATCATCACCGGGACTACTGTAGTCAGGTCCATTGTCATCCTGAGCTTTTGCTCCTGAGAAAATTGCACACAAGGCAAACACCAAAAACAAGAGATAACTTAGGTTCATGTTTCAATTAGATGAATGCTTCGAACTGTTTGAATGATTTTACTGAATCTGTTCTTGCTTTATATAGCAAAAAAATGTACATATTTTTCCAATTTAACGTGACATTTAAATTGCCATGATACGAATAGTTAAAAAAACAACAAATTCTAAAAAGCTTGGAAAATAGCAACTTTAACCCAATAGCGGATCAAATTGCAATTTTCTTCAAATTAAAAAAAATGTACTACTCCTTATTAACTTGCTAGTTTAAACGCTTTTTAAAAGCGTTCAAATTGAAATATGTATCATGGACAATTTAAAAAAAAAAAACTTTTTACTCGCTATATATGTTTCTATATAGGTAAGTTGGATTCGTCATAGATCATAAAGAAGCCTAAAAAAGTTAGCGACAAAAAAATGTCTGCCTGCCTGCACCTCGGACTATAGACCTTTATCCGCTGAAACGATTTTTGAACTCTGTACATAAGCTTTTAAGTGATTCCCTAGAGGGGAAATTGATTTTTTTAGCTCCAGAAATAACTGTGCTTGCCGTTAATGAAAAAATTTCTCGAAAACGTCTCTAACAATTTTGATGAAAATATATTTTTTTTTGAGGTATAGAATTTTAAGTTGGTAACACTATTTTAACTGGCGGCCATTTTGTCAGCTGTCAAGTGATTTATTTTAAGTTTCGTTCGGCATTTCAACATAAATATATAGACTGACACGCCTGAACAACGCTTCCAAATTGTGCAAATTTATTTTGAAAATCATGGTTCTGTTCGAAATACTTAAAGCGCACTACGTCCATTTTACGGTCAACATAATCGTCCATCAGAGCAATTAATTCGATTAACTATGGAACGGTTTTGCGCACCACGTTTACTCTCTAAATGATAATACACATCCACAGAAGAAGTCATTGCTGCTGTAGAGCATAGCGTAAAGGAAGACCCGAATCAGTCTTTCCGCCATCGTGCACAGGAATTTGATATGTGTCCATCCACTATCTGGAAGATTTTGCGGAAAGATCTTGGTTCGCGTTCTTACAAAATCCAACTCGTGCAAGAATTGAAGCTACAGGATCACCTAGCAAGGCGTAGATTCGGTGAATGGTCGCAAAACAAGATTACCGTTTAGCGATGAAGCTCACTTTTGATTGAATGGATACGTCAATAAACAAAACTAACGTATTTGGAGTGATGATAATCCTCAAGTGTGTGTTGAGACACCTTTACATCCACAAAAACTGACTGTTTGGTGTTCTTTATGGGATGGTGGAATAATTGGTCCGTACTTCTTTAAAAAGGATGCCGGCCAGAATGTTACAGTCAATGGCGACCGCTATAGAGCCATGATTACTGTCTTTTTCATTCATCAATTAAACAACCATGATTTTCAGGAGCTGTGGTCGCAACAAGACGGTGCAACATGTCACACAGCTCGTATCACAATTGATTTACTGAAGGAAACGTTTGGTAACCGCATAGTTTCACGTTACGAACCCGTAAATTGGCCTCCAGGATCGTGCGATTTAATGCCGCTTGACTATTTTTTGTTGGGATATGTGAAGTCGCTGGTGTACGCCGATAAGCCCGAAACGATTGACCACTTGGAGGACAACATTCGCCGCGTCATTGCCGATATACGGCCACAAACTTTGGAAAAAGTCATCAAAAATTAGACCTCCAGATTAGACTATGTCCGAGCCAGCCCTGGCGGTCATATGCCAGAGATAATATTTAAATTATAATGCCAGAAAATTATCTTTTAAATAAAGTAAATTTCATGCCAAACTAAAAGATCATTTTTGTTTTATTCTATTTTAAAGTTCTATACTATATAGAAAAACACTCTTTATTATTGAAACACTACTTTATAAAACGTTCTTTTTTTAATTTTCGACTCGCTTATTAAATTTGTATCAAATTTCATATTTGAAAAGAAAAAAACTTTGGAAAATTTAGTTTGAATTTTCAATATTTAAAAAAAAAAAAAATAATCAATAATTTTATTTTTAAATTTTCTTAATTATTTAAAATAATTTTTTTTTTCAAAACTATCAGTTTGAATATTATTTATTTAATAAAAAAAAATAATAAAAAATGGGATTTTTGACTAAAAAAGAGGATAGTATGGCATTGTAAATGTAACCATTATTTCTTATGTTATTTCCTGTTTAAATTTTTTTTATAAAGTTACCTCTGCCGGGAAAGGCGCTTATTCCATACGATTTATTTTATTGTTTCATAAATCTTCTTATAAAGGGCATAAAGAATTTTAATTCAATTAATTAATTAACTTAGATGGTTTAAAGTTGTAGGTGGACTATGTACGTGGCGAAAAATTGTAGGACTGGTTTTGATGTAATCGTGTTTTTTATTTTTAGCTTTTTTTGAAAATAATATTTTTTTTTGAGATAAGGTATGGAAGAGTTCTTGGATTTTTTTCAGCTTTATAGTATCTCTCAGCAGTTTTTTTTTTTAGTTTGTTTAATTAAAGGGGGTTTTGTTTATAACTGATCGTTTAAATAAGAAACAAGATCAAATGTCCACACACTTTTTTTTTTTACTGAAACGAATAGGCTGACGAACTGGCCAAAAACGGTTCATCAATGGAACCAAGTCAAACCGTTCCCTGAGAACTTGAGCCATTGGAAAATAAGAAAAAAAGAATTCACGAATATTTCCTCAAGGCAAGCAAAGGAGAGATGGTCAAAACAACTCAATGGGGGCCCACATGAGTAGAATGGGCCTTAGCCCATCAAACTTCTGCAGAGGCTGTCAAGACCTTGATGCAGAAGAGGGCCCATATCACTTCCTTTGTGAATGTCCCAGCCTAGCTCTGACCAGGAAAACAGCACTCGGAGAACATTTTTTCGACGATTTGAGCGAGGTTTCACAAAAGCCAATTAATTAAAAGCATTCTGAAATTCATCAAAATCTCAGGATGGTTTAGGGAGGCACCCCATAACTAACTCCCCCCAAATTCTTCACCTATTCCTCCTATTCTAAGAGACCGCAATGGATCCTACCGAATTATCACCACGCTCAACCAACCAACCATAATTTTTTTTTTCTAAAAGCCTATAGTTGAATTATGGACTCTTAACATAATCAATTCTTGTGCCTCTACTACAGATATATGAACTTTAAAACAGGGCTTTTACCCACGTGGACTGTGGAATTATAACCCACTCATGGGAGGTCTGCGGACTTGACCATGTTTCATAAAAAAAAATGATTTCCAAACTTTTTACTAGCGAGTATTTGTAAACTTTGTTTAAAGCTTATATGAAAATCCTAACCAAACATGGCATTACATTGAGTAGGCGTACGAATTTAACTAAGCATCAGTTATGTCTATCTATTCGTTGTCTGTGTGAAAACTTCTTCAAATGTATTACAAAATGATATTTCGACATAACTCAGTGGACTAATTTTATTTTGTTGGTAAAATATTAACGGTTCTTTGAGTATCTTATTGTAGAGACATTTCCCCGGTCAATTATTCACACCATTTTTATTATTTTTAAACACATTTTGATTAATTTAAAAGCAGTAGTTAATCGTAATTGTAGTATATTTAACATTTTCAAAGATTTGAAAAAAAAAACTATTAGAGACTGAGAAAGTCAGAAATGATCTTAAAACTTAAACTTGCGCTTAATAAATTTATTATTTTTTTAGTTTCCTAAAAAATATAAAAAAACTGATTCCTAGATAGAAAATGTTTTTTCTAAAAATGGATATAATCTTGCCTTTTTAAATTTCAAAACCGATAAATAACCAAAGTGTCTTATAAAAGTGGATAAAATTGAAAAGATTTTGCTAAGAAATTTATTGTTTATTTTTTCAAATGTTTTCTTTATTTTTTCCCTTTATTGCCATAGCGTGCACAATTAGGTAAATCACCACAAGGGGTTGGAAGTCCATCATCACCGGGGCTACTGTAGTCAGGTCCATTGTCTTCATCCTGAGCGCTTGCTCCTGCAAAAATCGCACACAAGGCAAATAGGAAGGCCAAGAGATAACGAAGCTTCATATTTCTATCGAAACAGTTGACTTTTTGAATGATGCACGTAAATTTTCTTTATATAGCTTCTTACTAGGCTTCTCGTATACAATCTAATTAAAATTAAAATTTGCCAAAACGAAGTGAATTTTACACACTTGTTAATTTGTGATAAAAAATACATTGTATATCGCGGTCGATTTTTAAAATGGTTATAATAAGTAACTTTGATGATAATTGAATTTTTTGTAGTAACCAGGGGCCTGTACCACTAAACTACAAATTATTGTACAAGAGACACATTTCCTTATTTTATCGTTTCTTTTATAAAAAAATGTTCACTCGAGGTAGCCAGCTGCATTCCTTCCCTTAAAAGTTTGGCCCGTAATACTCGGCTTGCTAGGAATGCCCATCAGTTCATCCTTGAGCCCAATTTCGGACGTACCGTGAAATATAGGGATTCTTTTTTTAGCCGAACAACACGAATTTGGAAAAGTTTACCCGGCGAGATTTTCCCTTGCCATTTCAATTTGCAAGCATTCAAAACCAATGTTAATCGACACCTCCTATCTCTCCCCTCCCTATCTTCCTAATGCCCGCGCAGTGTGTTACATTAAAAGGGAAACAAATAGTTGGGCGCGCGTTAATTATAAAAAAAGGTAGGAGGAGGAGGAGGATGGGTCACCTTTCTTAGGGACAGGCTGGACAAATGCAGTTTTCCATCTTCTAGGAAAGATTCCAAAAGAACGATGGAAAAGCTGACGCAGTGGTTTTGCCAGTGTGGAAGAACATCTCTTCAGAAGAATCGGGGGTATACCATCCGGGCCAGCGGATTTGTGTATATCGAGATCTTTGAGAACTCTTGCTACTGTACGAGTGCGGAAAAAAATCTGTCCCATAGAAAAATTTACAATCTCAAGTACAGGAGGGGCAACGTTGCTATGCGGCAGCGTGGAACTGGCAGCGAAATGGGCGGCGAGAAAGTTTGCCTTCTCTGAAGAGTAAACAATTGGTTTGTTATTGTCGATGAGCGTTAAAACCGAAGATGTTGAGGAGTTTTTAATATTTTTTACAAATGACCAAACATTTTTACTGCCTTTGGGACACTGCAGAATTTTTTGCCGTAATTTTTGGTCATGCAAAAATTTGGTTCTTTCAATAACGGAGTTGCATGAGTTCCTTGCTTGTTTGTGCTTTTTCCGATTTTCCTCTGTAGGGTTGGCTTTGTAAGAACGGAAACTTACTTCTTTGAGCCTGATAGCTTCTTTACACTCAGAATTAAACCAAGACTTTTCTTAAGGTTTGATGCTTTTTACTCTGTTAGGAATAAAAGGACGCATCCCTAGAAGAATCACATTTGTGATCATTTCAGCACTGGCATCAATGTCACTTTCGAGGAAGCATAGTGACGAGTTAAAGTTTCCGAAAAAAATATTCAGGTCGTCCCAGTTGGCTTTCTCGTATTACCAAACGGTCCTGGTGGGAAGTTTTTCTTTAACTGAAATGACACATTGGTCTGAAGTGCCAAATGGAGAAGTTACACTAATGGTATATTTATCAGGGTGAGAAGTAAGAAACAAGTCAAGAGGCGACTTGCCCAGCAACATCCGTTATACGCGTTGGCACATCGATCAGTTGGGTAAGGTGATGTAACCCGGCAAAGAGCTCGACATATCTTCCTTTGGGTATTGTCTGACCAGAATAGCGGAGCCAATTGGAGTTATATACATTGAAATCGCCCGCAATAACGATTTCAGTGCGAGGACAAAAGGAAACAATTTTCGAGATGGAATCAGACAGGGCATCAAACTCGTTAAAAGTCAGTCGAATTGTTGTCGAGATTTGGACTCCTGTAAATAAAACAATAATGAATGACATGCTTGCGGACAGTGAATTTGAGCCACAAGAAGTTAAAGTCCGTGTTGTGACATTGCCCATATTGAGGAAGGCTCTGGCAAGCAATATCATTCCTAACATAGACCACGAGACCATGATGGGAAAAGAGTAATGGCACCAAGCTATACCCATGTAGAGCAAATTCTGATAAATCAGTATTTACTCCAACCTGGGTTTCACTTAATGCCAAAACAGCTGGCCTGAATTGAACATAGTATAGACGACGTACACGTATAAGAAATTCTTTCTTATACCACGAACATTAGAATACACAAATTGCCAAGAAATTGTGCTGAGCACAATATTTAGACTTAGAGCTAGGCTTAATGTATTTATCCAAGCCTCAATTGTTCCTTCCTTGATAACTGATACCGAAAACCCACCAATCACTTATCTTTTTTCGCGAATTTTGACAATTATACTTTTTTACCGTGGCGAGCTTACTTGTACACTTAAATTGTACAAAAGAGGGAAATTTGTAAATTTAACAATTGTATTTGCTTTTGTGGTACAGAAATGATAATTACTTGTTAAATGTACATAGTACAAATTTGCTTGTAAAATTGTTAAATTGTAGTTTTGTGGTATAGGCCCCAGGCCCCATCGACACAAGTGATCTACATACAGAGTTACAATTTTGTTCTTGAAATCTTAAACATAATAGTTTTCAAACTGGTGACATATTAAAGTATTTGTAGCATTGTATTGTTTTATTGGTTTTCTTGTAATTGTAATTTTCTTACTTTCTATTTTTTTTTTAAAATAGTCCAACACTTCTTTTTAACTTTTAAAACTATCACAATTTGGTTAGGTCTTAATTTAAAACTCTTCGAATAATCACTTTTTTTAATTTATTTTAAAGATTCTCCTAAAGAATTCATTCAATCCCCAGTGTTTTTGGCGTTCAGTTAACATCTCTTCGAAACCTTTTTATTAATTTAACTTTTTTTTTTTAACTCACCACATCATTTAGCACCCTATTATTGTTATATCCTTGAGCGTAGGTCACCACAAATAGGCAAAAAGTACCCAATAGCACCAATTTCAACTTCATATTGAATCTAATCTTTATTTTAACTCAGTTTTCAAATTCTTTTTATTCAAATGAAAGTAAAATCCACTTTAACCGACATAAAAAACACGTTCGATTTTTTTTTTAATTTTTTTTAGATATAATTTATGTTAATTAATAAATTTAAAACAATTAAAATATCTCAAACACGAAGGCACATCTGCAAAACTCCCTTCGAAAAAACGATTAATGGAAAGTTTAACTTAACACAATTGGCTGGTCTTCAGATGCACGAGAAGAAGTCTTAAATCTGCACACAGCACAGCAATATGGTATCGCATCTATGAGATACCAAAATTCAAACCGCAACGTCTTTTGTGGGTGCCACAGAGAGGGATTATAACTGTTTAATCCACAACTTGTCAGGTAAAAGTACGGCGCTCGACTGAAATTCGTTTTCAATTCGATTACAATTTTGTACAATAATGCAGCAGAAGCGCCGACTTCGTGGTCTTCAGGTCTTCAGGCCTTCAGTCGGTCCAGAGTTTGGTTGGTGTCTTGTCTTTTGGTATTTTTTTTTTTTTTTTTGAATCAAAGAAAACGAATCTTCTTTTTTTTTATTCGAATTGGAAGAAGAAGTTGAAAGTAAAATTTAAATAAACAAGTGGAATGAAGATGAAACAGCATGATCACCTGAAAAGGAAATGGCAAAATAAACAGGTGTATGGAGTCGAATTGTTGCTAGAGGTTCAGATGTTGCAGGAGATGAGAGTAAATGTTGCAAAGACATGGAATTCCTTTTAGGAGGTATGTTTATGTTATTATCTCAACATCAACAATGGTAATTTTATTATGCATTGGCGGATACGAAAAAATGTTCGAATTGTATACCCATTTTGATTACAATTTATGTTCAAATAGAGCAGGAGGAACCCTTTATTTTTGGAAAGTGATACACAGTATGGCTTTTTGTAACTGTACCACTTATGCCGCCGCTGACCATCAGATACCATTGAGCGTTTGAACGACTTTTTATCTGCATCTCATTTTTCTGATTTTGGGATAGTCATGCTATAAGTAGCCTTACATTGACTGTTTGTTCAAATGATCGTGTATACTGGGTGTGGAGGTTTGTTGTAATCTTAAATGGAAAACAAACCAATAGATGTAATTTAGAGTTATGCGATACTGATGTAAGTCAGTAGGATTTAGATTGTTGGTTGAACAATTATCCAAAATCGAACGTCGCATTGGTCAAATTGGTAAATGAAGAGGGTGAGATAAGGCGGTAAAAAAACATTTTCTTTGAGACAGAATTGGAAAAATAAATAAGCCAAAGCTTAAATGATTTAAAATTGTTTTATTATTTTAAATTCTGTTGAAAATATGTGCTTATGTAAAGCGTCTTTAATCAATTTCAATTTTTGGAAAAAATTATAAAAAAAACTAGCCTATTTACAGTTAATAATACGATTTATTAACCTAATAAAAACATTAAATAAATATTGATTTTAATCCCAATTTATTTGAGTTAAGTCCATAGACAAACTGAGTATTAATAGACTGGGACCTAAAAGCTCCCATTTTTCTGCTTTCAAAGGGCTAACATCAGAAAACGTCATCGGGGGTTAGATACCCTTCAACCTAATTCCAAAATCATAATCTCCAAACTGAAATCCTCAAATTGAAATCCCCAAAACCTAAATCTCCAAATTTTAAATCCCCAAAAGCAAAATTTCCTAATTTGAAATTCTTAAAACTAAAATCCCCAAAACCAAAATCTCCAGGCATCGAAATTACCATATATTGAGTATATCTAAGAAATTATATTGGGGCGCACTCGAAATATTAGGAATAATGAAAACGAACGTTTTTTCTTTTTTTTTTTTGACGAATATAATAAAATTATAATTGTATTTTTAAACCTAAAAATCAATTTAAAACTTTTAAATTTAAACAAAAATATTCAAAAAAGTCGAAACTTTAAAAAAAAAATTAATCAGGGAAGGAAGTTTCCTATATTAACACAGCGAGTTAAATACCCGAGTTCCAAAATCATAATCACCAAACCAAAATCCCCAAAACCTTAATCTCCAAACTTTAAATCCCCAAAAAACCAAAATCTCCAAGCATCGAAATCCCCATATTTTGAGTAATAATATAAGCGCGCGCGCGCCAATTCTTTTATAACGAATATAATAAATTCAAACTTAAATCATTACTTGTATTTTTAAATATTTAACCAATTTTAAACTTATTGAACTAGTTTACAAGGTTAAATGAAGGACCGAACGGTACATGCAGTCCATAACAAAAGCTTCTAAAACCATAAGACATCTCGAGAATCTTAATCCCATTACAATTGGTAAATACCTATATACATATGTACAGTAGGTACACATACAGAAATCCCCGCAAATGTCATCAGATAGCGGAGTTAGGAAATACATTTCTTGGGGATTTTGGTCGTGGGGATTTCGTTCCGTTATTTAACAATTAAAAATTTTGGTCTTTGAGATTTTAAATTTGGAAATTTTTCAAAACATGGAGATTTCAACGTTTGGGGATTTTTAGCTTGGATATTTTGTGGGTCTCCCAGCACAGCAAAATATTGTAGGCTATAAACCGCAAATACTCCATTTTACTTATCTGTGATCGCTTTGTAATTATATTTTATATCTTTTTGTAGCTTTTAACTCGCGTTTTTTTAATGATTATTTGTTTACCATTGCGATTTTTTTCTATTGATTTTGGTATTGGGGATTTTGGTTTCGGGGATTTTGAAAATAAAAATTTTGGTTTTTGTGATTTTAAATTTGGATTTTTTTCAAAACATGGAATTCTTAAGGTTTGGGGATTTTGTGCTAGGATTATTTGTGGGTCTCCCCATCATCGGCAGGCCTCCCGGTGGCTTACTTAATGCAGGTGCCGTTGCATTTGTTTCTTCAACAATAACTGATTTAATTTAAACTGATTTCTCAGGGAAAATTCTTTTAACATGGCAGTACTAGCTAAG
Source organism: Platycheirus rosarum (assembly GCA_963971375.1). Taxonomy (NCBI): domain Eukaryota; kingdom Metazoa; phylum Arthropoda; class Insecta; order Diptera; family Syrphidae; genus Platycheirus; species Platycheirus rosarum. The sequence goes on from OZ020510.1 coordinate 117,932,943, forward strand.
TTGGCATTTCTTCCAGTTCACAGCTTGGACTGTTCACTCGCTATTCTTATTTTTTTCGAAACATGCATGCTTAATTATTGGTTTATGTTTGATCTTTCTGTTATGACACCGGTGATCTCTAGTCTTGGCAAACCAAGGCTTGCATGCACACTTGTGGGAAAGTTTTGACGTATTTAAGTGTCGCTAGGCTACCTTGATTTCCAGTGCCTATTTGTGATTTCTCCTTAAGTCGCCTTTTACGACAAGCGGGGAGGTGCTACAGGAATGTTCTACTTCTACCCCATCCCTGAGCCAAGAAAGGGTCAGAAAGACGATTTCAAAAATTTAAGAAGAATCCATTCTCAAGTTATGATTATACCTAAGGTATGAAAAAGGGAAGACCACGAAAAGCTTTTAACTTGAACAGAAATAATTCGTGACTTAATAGATCAAATGCTTTTGGAGAAGTCAGAATATATACAACCAACTTCGCAACCTTTTTCTAATGCAGTTTAACATTTGTTGAAGAATGTTATGTAAGATTTGTTACAGTTGATCTTTTCCTCAAAAAATCCGTCTGTTAAGATTCTTTCTAAGAAAATGATATTTGCGCTCACTTTGAACTGATTTAATTCCGAAACCCACAAAAATCGAACTGTCAAAGCAAAAACTTTATTTTAAATTCAGTACACTAACCCCGAATCCATGATTCGCGTACATAAACAATGCAGAAGCATTTTTATGAAGAAACACAAACATCATGTCTACATGATCACCTCCACTGAACACCAGCCAATCCAACACCCCATAACAAACAACTTTTGCATGCAAAGTGTCCATTAATTTGCAATCAAGTACTATGGCGGCCTTAAACACTTAAAAAAAACATCTAAGAAAGTTCCAAGCGCACATCTTTTCTCTTAATCTTCAAATCAATAGTTGCAGTCCAGCAACTTAAAAAAAAAAACATCTCTCAACTAAGCGCTTTTTTTAGTATCTGCAACAATTCAGGTCAGTGGAATCGAAAATGATGAATCTACAAATTTAATTTTCGTGCAAAATTTTTTGTTGCCTCTTGGCTGCTGTTTTCTTCCATTTTCATAGCAACAAACATCTTCATTTTCTTCCCCCAAAGCAAAAAGTATGAAAAAATATTCAAAAAAGTCTGTTACATCAGATTGGACATAACTCTGCCACTAATTAAAAAGTATCTTTTGTGGGTATCTAATAAATTTCTTTTGTTTGCATCCAAACGACGAACGAATTTTGTTGGGTCTGGGCGTCGCGATGTTTGTTGAGGGGAGTTTTGAAGTATATTTTACATAATGGTTTAAGAAAATTTATATTTTAATCACTTAATGCTTGAACGGCCCCAAAACTGGCTGATAAATGTTTTGTTTTCTTGCCATTTGTATCCTGTGAACAGGAACAAATATGCATCCGCCTTTTCGAACAACCTTGGATTAAATGTATTCAAATAATGTATATAAATATCTAACGCTTTATTGGTGAGGAAGAGATGTAGGTTTCGAGATGTTATGCAATGTTTTTTTTAAATAAATATTAATCCCACCACCTAATCTACATGTCAAGTTATAAATCGAAAGATACTTAAATCCTCGATGAACCTGTTTAAAGGAATCTGTTGCGCGTCGTATCTGTGCACCACCTCCTGTGGACTCATCGATACTGCAAAAAAACTGATTCTATAGTTGTTTCCGTGTAAAGTGCATTTCCTGTATTCAATCAGTCGGCAGACAGCGTCTAAACATCCACTCTACCAGAGGATTCAAGGCGATAGGAAAAAATAATTCCGGCTGAAAAGTTACAAATGACATTACATTGCTGCAACTCGTTGCGGTATCTGGTGCATTTAATTAAAACGGCATTAAAGGAAAGGAAAACTGAATTAGTTTTCCATGCCAGAGTAAAATTGGTAATAAACATGCGTGTTTTTCAATGAAATTAATGGATTTTATTGCTTATTTTGTGAATTTGTCGAAAGTGACACTTTGGTTATATTTTTTTGATTTTTGTTTGTATAATTAAATCAACACATCGCAAATTTCGGCCGATTACATAGACGAATAATTAAATTTTAATTTACTTGTTCTTCGTTACCAATTAACTCAAAATTTAAAGTCAAATTTGTTGAACAGACTTTGGTTTTGCGACTTCTTTGGGTCAAAGCCTCATGCAGCGAAGAAGATGGTCGTTTTAATTATTTTTTTTTTATGATTTCGATGAAGGTCGGTCCCCCGACAAATAAAATATACAATGTCAATCACTCAATCCAACTAATTAACTTCCATCACTGAATTTTATAAAACAAGAGTCGAAAATTAATAAATTTGGGAAGTGTGTCAAAAACAATTAATTTATTTTTAATTCTCATGTTTGGTTGGTTTGGTGCGAGTTTAATAAGTGAAATTGATGATGAACATTTTATTAACAAAACATTTAAGTATTCACACCTAGATGGGGAGTTGCGGAAACAGTCTTGAAAATGATTGATTGGAACAATGTTGCGAAAAAAATTATGTACATAAAATGATCGCAATGACATCGATATCCGCAGATTAAGTTGTGAGAAATTTTAATTTGACATCTTGTATGTTATATTTGACTTGTATGTAAGCTGCTGCAGGCAAAAGCAATATTTTGTATTTGAAATTTGAACTTTGAAATTACACTGAGCCAAAAAGGTACATAATATCAATAAAAAAAGTTTATTGCGCCAATAAACTTTCTTATCAAAACTCGTCCAACTAACAAGTTTATTGCGCAATGAATGGCCGTTTATTGAAATTAGTTAACGTTTATTGATTTTATAAACTGTTTCTTAATTTAATTTTTATTGTGACAGTAAACAGTTTATTGTAACAATAAACAGTTTATTGACAGAGTTTATTGGCGCAATGAATTTATTAATTGTCGCAATCAGTTTATTGGCGCAATGTACTCATCAATTGCCACACATAACTAAGTTTATTGGCGCAATAAACTCATTTATTGCCACATTAAACAAAGTTTTTTCGCGCAATAAACTTTGTTTTTTTTTCTAGCAATAAACTCAGTTTATAATTAAATTATTTATATCTATATAAATAAATAAATCTTTTAATATTTTACAAAATTTTGTATCAATATGTTAATTGTGGCAATAGTACCTGTAAATGTACTTACTTTTTATTTGTTTTTTGCAACCTTTTCCTTAAGTGTTAAAAAACGAAAAATGTTGGTACAACGGTAGGCATAATAATTTATTGAATAAATCAAGAAATTTAAAATTACATTGGAAACTAATCACAAATGTAACGGAATACATACAAATGATGATGAAGGATTCTTGGGAGTCATTGACGACTGGTTTAACTGAAGTTTTTAATCTCTTCTTATCCTTTCGGACAAATTATACAAGAAACACATTGTCCTATAGAATAATTTGTTTAATACTATAATATTAATAAACGTAACTTACCTATTATTTTATTTTTTTCAGTAGTTACCTTTCTAAAGCTTGTCAAATTTATCTCGGGGAGTTCTTTAGTTCTCTTACAGCTCGACTTGTACTTCATTTGTTCTCACAGTTTGAAAAAAAAATATAATAAAACCAACAAGTAGTAAGCAACAAATTCTTAACACTTTGTTACATAGAATACTTAATCGCGCTTTTAATAATAGAACGTTTAATCACGGCAAGAATACATAATAGAATGACGCGTCACATTGCTTGCTGCATTGCAAGATAGAATTAAATTGCAATTTGAGTTAATTATGGCAATAAATAGTTAGTTGTTTGCCCCAATAAATAATTAATTGCAACTGTTTATTGGGACAATAAACGGTTTATTGGAAGTTATCTGCTTTTTGAAGTTGTTGTTTGGATTATCAATAAATAGTTTATTGCGACAGTAAACGGTTTATTGCAACAGTAAACAGTTTATTAGAAGAATTGACAGTTAACTGGGCCTATAAATGGCTAATTGTGGCAATAAATGGCTTATTAAATGTTTTCTGTTTTTGGAATGGGAGTTGTGATCATTATTAAACAGTTTTTTGCCACAATGAACTCGTTTATCAATTCACAATTTTTGCGAATTAATAAAACTCGTTTACTGTGGCAATAAATAGTTTATTAAAATTAACTGTGTTTTAGTTTAGATTGCAGTTGTGATTTTTAATTTAATTGTTTATTACCAGAATAAACGAGTTTATTAATAGTCAAAACTTGTGAAAAAAAAAATTCATTGCGGCAATGAATAAGTTTATTGCGGCAATAATTAGTTTATTAATTTTCGAATTTCGATTTCAATAAACTCAAATTTATTGTCGCAATTAACAGTTTATTGATTAAGGCAGTTTGAAATCAATAAACGTTTGTTGTGACAATAAAAAGTTTATTGTGACAATGAAAAACAAATCAATAAATGGTTTTTATAACTTTTTTGTACAGTATTATTTTCAGTGTAGTATTTATATTTGGATGGTATATTTGCCCAATTTTAGCCAGAGGTTCTAAATAAAAAGACACATTGCGTTTCAAGAATACAATTGGATGCTGCACGACACTTGTTAGAAAAATAATTAATTGATAGGAAAACATTTTTCACGCATTATTTTGCTGAACAAGTGTTCTTGAAGGCTTTACCATATGTCCTATTTCTCTGGTCTATTTCCGAGTGAATGGAAAACAACTGCCTATCCCTTAAATGGGCGAATCTTCTTCTCCCTTCTAACCAAGGTCATGAAAACGCTGATTAATTTTCAGCATAAGAAATATTTCGAAAATCGAAAAGTTCTAAATGGCCGGCCGTACGGCTTTTATAACAATAGGTTCACTGATGAACTGATGATATATCTTACCAAAAAGTTGAACCAATCTCTCCATCGCTTTGGCGAAAGTACAAGGTGGGCCAAAAAAGATCACCCTATTGGAAGATGCTCTTATTTTTGAAAATAGCCGCCAATGTCAAATCTGTTTTGACATTTGTGGACTAGACAGATGTAGAATACAAGTAAACAAGCCATTGAGAGATACACTCCCCAAGAACGCGGAATAATCGTGTCTATTTTTTTTTTGCCTAACAATTCGTCTGTAGTGTTGGCGCAGCGCGAATTCCGTCACCGATTCCACGGCCTCGCAATTAGCCTTCAGGTGAATATTGGTCAAAGACTTGCACATGTTCCTGTACAAAGTCCAGTCCGTGCATGAGCTGCTATCGACCGCCAAACGCGTGTAACCTACGCCCAAGCCATCCTCAATCTCGAGGACGAAGTGGACGATTTTTCGACCAAAATCATAATGAGCGATGAGGCTCATTTCCACCTCAGCGGGTACGTGAACAAGCAAAACAATCGCTTCTGAGGCACCGAAAATCCACGAGTAATGCACGAGGAGCCATTACACCATTACACCATTACACTGTTCACGCTGGAGGAGTCATCGGGCCATTTTTTTTTTTATGGAGAACGCCGCTGGTCAAACGACAACAGTGGACGTTGTGCGCTATAGGGCCATGTTAACTGAGTTTTTTCTGCCGCAATTAGACGAATTAGGACCGGAGGAAATGTGGTTCCAACAGGGTGGAGCTACGGCACACACTGCGCGAGCCACAACCGATATTCTGAAGGCGGCGTTCCCGGGTCGCCTCATCTCTCGTTTTGGCGATTTGCACTGGCCCGCAAGATTTAACCGTTCCAGACTTTTTTGTGGGGTTTTTTGAAGTCCCTTGATTAAGTGAACATGCCCAAAACCACAGAAGCCCTCAAGGACAACATTCGACACGAGTGCGAGAAACTGTCGCCCGAAGTTCTCGCCGAAGTGATGAAAAATGCCATAAAACCAGCCCGTATGGCAATCAATTGTGACGGCGCCCATTTGGCCGATATCATCTTCTCGACTTGACCAATAAAATTCTAAAGGTTCAAATAAAAATGATCAAAGAACAAAATCGAAGTTTTTCATTTAGAAAAAAATGAGAGCCATCGGATGACTTCTTTTGGCCCACCTTGTATATGATTATTGCACTTGATATTTCTAAGGCTCTATCAAATACATGGCTTGCCATCAAGCCCTTTTATCGAATTTGCTTCGTTACCTTAGAATCGCTCAATATAAGTTGTGTTGGACGGATTCAAGTTTGTTTCTCACAAAATAAATGCTAATGTATCCCCGGGTAGCCAAAATCCTTTCATGCAAGCTCATGATTAAAAAAACAAATTTATTATTATTTTGACTATTTCTGACTTCAAAGTTCAAACTCACGGATGATAGCCGGCTCGCACTATACGTTTCAAAGACAGAGATGATAAGTTATTAGGGTCATAAAGACTTCGGAAAGCAAAGAGCAGAAAACGACGTTGAACGCTCTCAATTCTAGAGATATGAACCGCGTGATAGGGGGCCCATACTTGCGATGCATACTCATGGAGAGGACGAACATAGGAAATATAGAGGGATTTGGTTACAAATCGGTTCCGAAACTCTTTGGACCACCTTTTGATAAAACCAAGGGCGGAGTTAGCTCACAGCATCACAGAGGACGCCTAAATCGCGGATAACCTGTACGCGGTTAATGGAAAGGGTTTGAAGATAACAAGATCTGAGGGGAGGTCTTTTACTTTTTCAAGAAAACGTAATTAGCTCACATTTGGCAATTTTAAGTTCGAGAAAATTCTTACTGCACCAATTGCCAAATGAATTGAGGTCATTTTGAAGCAGGAGAGAATCACGACCAGAGGAGATTACCTTGAAAATTTTGGATTATCTTTTCAACATCATTAATGGCAAGGATAAACAAGAGAGGTCCAAGATGGCTACCTTGGGCTACCCAGGGGTGGCCACAAAAGGAACTGAAAGAGCAGAACGAAAACGGACTCTGTATTGGCGGTTGTCAAGATACGAAGATATCCATTTAAGAAGGTTAGGACTGAATCCAAGAAAGGACAGCTTAAAAAGAATTAAACTGTGAGAGATTTTGTCGAAAGCCTTGCTGAAATCTGTAGTGATGACGTCTACTTCGTAACCCTTTTCCATGGCAGAGAGTGAAAATGTAACGAACTCAGCAAGATTTGTTGTGGTGATCTACCACAAAAACCGTGTTGAATTGAGGATATTAGAGATTTGCATTGGAAAGAGAGTGAATCATACAGAATGCTTTCGAAGAGTTTGGGGATATGAGAAAGTTTGGCGATGGGCCGATAATTACAAACTTCGTTTTTGGGACCTTTTTTATGAATTGGTGTGATAGTGGATATTTTCCATAAATCGGGGAAAGATCCGGTGGAAAGGGACAGGTGGAACAAGTTAGTAATAGGAAGGACCAAACTCGAGCAACATTTTTTAAGTAAAATTGCAGCTATACCATCGAGACCAGGAGTATACTCGTCCTTAAGTTCAAGGATGCCATTTAGGACTAATGAAGTATCCATATAATTCGTATTTAAGGAGCCAGTATTAAAATGAGGAAGGTAGGAAAAATAAGATTTGCCAGGATCTAAGGTTTTTGGTGCAAATGACTGTTTGAAGTAACTGGCGAAGAAATTGGCGATGGTAGATGGATCATTGGATAATTGGTTGTTGTAGAGAAGAGAGGGAGGGAAACCATAATTTTTCTTTTTAAAGTTAATAAACTTATAAAACGATTTAGTATCCGTTATTAAATTTGCTTGGGTGTTGGAAGCAAAGTCATTGTAGAGCGTTTCATATAGATTCCAAAATTTAGATTCCAAAATTTATTCAACTCTCGATTACTCCGACTACTTGGGAGTAGTAGTCGGAGTAATCCAGAGTTGAACGAGAGCGAAGATATTTAACCCAAAGCTTATTTCTCCTGTTTCGCAGCTCGCGTAGTTTATGACTGTACCACGGGTGAGAAGTTGAAAAGGACCTGTTACGCGAAAGGAGAACATAAAGATTTATGCAAAACTGCACTTTTTCATAAAAAAGATATAATAAGATGTAAAAGTTATAAAGTGATTCATGTACATTAAGTTAAGATTAAAATTAAGTTAATATAAATTCAATTTTGTTAATGACAAGTAAGATATAAGAACATTTTTAATTGAAACCTCCTCTACTGCACCACTGCCGCTCGTCTTATTTCCTGGAAATTTATAGCACACTGGGCCATTTGCAACACACAAGATGTGAGTTTGTATTTTTGTATACAATTTGCATTTGGAAATTGCAACAGAACCTAAGAAATCCATTTGGTCATGGATGTGTCATTAGGTTAATTAAGTTGTAAGCAAAAAACTATTACTTCTTCTGGAATCATTTACTAGTATCAAACAATCACTTTTTGAATGTTTTTTTTTTTTTTTATTAAAGACTGGACAAAGTTTTAACACATTAACAGCTTTCACAATGAGTATCTCAATCGGGGCCACTAATGATAAAATTGACTATCCCTCCTAAAAGCCGGGCGTAGCCACAGTGGTAAGGTGGATTGAAAATTAAAAGAAGGAACCTTCTTTGAAAAAAAAAATCTTGTTTGCTCTTTAATCTAACCAAAGCCTATGATTATGTAAACGAAATTGTCTATGCTAAATTTGTTGTTGGTTATATCCATTGGGTAAACAAAGACAATGTGATCCATTGGATCACTGAAACCACAAAGCACGTTTCCTTTAATAAAATTAATTCATTCCCCATCAAACAGACTGACTTGTACAATGGTGGTTTTTTTTTATTAACTTCTTCTTAACGTCTTTTCAAACAAAAGGCTACCAAGTCGACGCCATTGCTTTTTAAACTCTTAGTTCAATTCATTTCGGTTAACAATACATTACAAAAAAAAAACAAATAAAAGAGACAATTTTTTAATAAATGAATTAAATGAGAAACGAAAAGGAGTGCCCCCCATGATAAAGTGAGGAATCTGTTCGCCCCAGCATCAAAAGGCTTTCATACTTTCAGACTTCATTCTGTGACTTACACCAGGTCTTAGAGAGAAAGTTTAAATGGGCTATAAATTAATTGTCAAATAAAATTAAGATAACCATAAATGCGAAATATTACGAGAAGATACTCTAAACGATAGGGTAGATCTATGCAGGAGATAAAGAAGTGCGTGTCTGGAAAATAATTGTTGCTTTTTATTACCTCTTTATGAACTGTTTTATTGGCATTTGTTTTAATGAGATAATTTTTCGGATAGTAAGTTTAATAACTAGGTGATAATTTTTTTGAATTTCGCATATATGTATTTTGAAAATGGAATTTATTGTAAAATAAAACTTTGTTTATTATTTTTCTTGTACATCAATGGTTTTCGTATTTTTAGACGTAGCTAGGGGCGGCACAAGGTGGCCATAAGTGCCTTCTTTGCTTCTTAAACGTATGACCAAAGTTGGAAGAAGGTACAGGAACTCATCCCCTCGGGCTGGAGCGTCGATGTCCATCCGCTATATATGGGTGAGCCATCTTATTCGCTGAATACGGATATTTTTGGCTAGACTCATGTCGCTGTATTACAGCACGTATAACTCATTGTTGTACCATCTTCGCCATTTATAATTTAGTATTTACATCGTGCTTATTACTATTCTCTCGAATACCCAAAGGGAGCTTTCATCCGACTGAGAAAGGGTCTGCACAATACGGACCGGGTTGATGAGTGTTTAGTATAGCCATTAGCAAGAATGACTCTATGTTTGATATCTGCGCTGGTGTTGTTTCCTGCGCATATAACAATGTTGTCAACAGTTAATCCGTCCTTTTCCGAGGCTATTGATCGCTTCGCATTTTTTTTTCCACAACCTCCAACCTGGAGGGCCAGGTTCTTTGTTGGATTGCATGGACAAAAGGAACTGGAGAATCCGAAGTCAGTAATGCGCTTCGGGGATTTGAGCGCTGTCGTTGGCCCATTAAAGGCTCGTCCGCCATCATCTCTATTTCAATGCCCTGACTTGCATTGAATTGTCCCAATGACCTTATCTCCAAATACTTCGAAGTAGCTCATTAGGGCGTCTGCTTCGTTGACTGTTGACGTCACCGTTGGCCCAGTTGTTTGGGCTCATCCGCCGTACGTCCTCTTGCTGAGGGGCTCGTGCAAGACTTCTGCGAATCAATCAGAAGTCAATAAAGCAGAGCATTATTGTGTTGCTATTTTTTCTGTGTTCAACACTCGCGCTTATAAGTTTAGCAGGAATGTCCGGATGGACTAACCAGTACCCGGTGGTTACCGCGGGAAGGTGAAATAAGCACAATTGATCCGTACGAGATAGTTGCAGCCCTGTGCATCACCTGTTTGACGCCGGTCAGTGCCTACCCTATTCATACAGCACCCAACCACCATGTTAAGATAGATGTAGAGCGAATGGACCACAATGGTGCGGCTCGCAGGATCTTCGATTCCATCCCAGAGTGTAGACGCAGTCAAGGAAGACCTCGCCTTAGGTGGCGCGCTCAAATGGAGGACGACCTCAACCAACTTGGAGTGCGAAACTGGAGGCAGCTAGCCAAAGACCGAGCTGGCTGGAGAGGCATGTTGGTTGAGGCCCAGGTTCGTCCCGAACTGTAGCGCCCCCTAAGTAAGTAAGTATAGCAATGTCCAGGATGACAAATTCACTGACTACCTCGAAGTTTTACCTATCAATTGTTCTGACCAAGTCGTTTATAATCAGCCCCATTCGTCTTGCTCCTTACTTCGTGGAAGTAATAGCAATGGTTACTACTCGCTTAGTTCTTCCTATCACATCTATGTTGTCAGCACAACCGAGTATTTGTGCTGATTTACTAAAGATATTCCCTGATGAACTGGCCTGGGTGTTCCACAAGCAAGCAGAATGGGACGTATCCGTACTACCCTTACATGCACAATGTTGAAGCAGCTGCAGTGAATGCGTCATCTTGTCTTAACTCTCTATGTTGACGGTCTTGGTTGAATCACCTGCCAAATTTGACGGAGCAGTGAGCATTCTTATTCTGAAAAGATGCATCAGTTTAGAAGCAATTCCAGAACTTCACATGGTACAGTTCATTCCTGTTTACACTCTCGTAGGCTGCCTTAAAATAGATGAACAGGGTGTGGTTCTCGATGTTAAGCTTTTGCGGTTTCTCCAGGATCTGGCGTAATGTGAAGAATTGATCGATCGTAGACTTATCAGGTCTAAGACCGTCTTGGTAAGGACCTATTATTCCGCTAGACGAAATCTTAAAATAAGTCGATCTCTTTTTATTTAAATCGGGCAGATGGTAACTAATATTGCAATCATGGGGCATACTTTCTTCTGACCATATTTTGCGGATCAGTTGGTGTACGTATGACCAGATCATTTGCGTTTGTAGCCATCACTTCGGGACCAGATTTGAACGTTTTTAGTCTGATGCTACTCTGATCTTATTTTGGTCGGGGGAGATGCACTTCTTGGTTGTCATCTAGATTGACTGGTCCTAGTCGATCGTTGGCGGGATGTTGATCGTCGTCGACATTCAACAACTGGTTAAAGCAGTCTCTCCAGACGGTTAGATACGACTGCGTGTCTACTACAGTGTTTCGATCATCATCTTTGCAGGACCCAGGCCAGGAGGGCTAATGAAACCTGATGTTGACTAATTAACTTTTCTGTAGAAGTTTCGAATCTCTTTTCTGTTAAAACACCACTCCATCTCCTCCACTTTACGACGCTGGCAATCATTTTCTTTCTCGTGAGTAAGCGTTCAATTTTGGTCGTACTGTTAAGTGCAGAAATTCGTTCTTCAGCCGTACAACTCGAATGTGGAATGTTTTGCCTAACTCTTTTTTTCATTTCCATTATCATGCTCAGAAATTTAAAAACAATGTGCAACCTTGTGCAACTCACAGTGTGCACTTATTATCTATCAGTTGTGTCAATATTACACGCTTCTTGGACCTTAAGCTCGAAATGGATGACTTTGATGTCTGAGGCTTACTCCATAGTAAAAATAAGATTACTATTTTTGTCTTCTCTATTTTATGAATAAAACAAGGATTTCAATGTATTTAAATGAAAAGTTTTTTATTGTTTCTTTTTTATGAATATTACGACTACATCTATTACTTACTTAGTAATTGTTTATTTTAATTTTTTTCTTTCGTTTTTTTTTTTTTTTTAAATAATTATTATTAATATTATAACTAAAACACATTGATTGTAAATTTAAATACAGTTCAGTATATTTGTTGTTTGATGTTTAACTAGTTATTGATTTTTTGTTTTGTTTAAACGTAGATACTATATTTTAGTATAAACTAATACTCAACTAGCACTAAATATTGTGTTTGTTTTCTGTAATTTAATTTATAATTTTAGTTTGAGTTTTATTCAATTAAAATAATCACCATCAGTATATATTTTACATTTAAATTCACCAGTAAAATTATTATATTAACTTCGTGTTTTATTATTGACTATATAAATGTCAGTTATTAATAGATATATAGATAGTTTTGTAACTCTACTTGGTTTATAATTTTGTTTGTTTTGTTGTAATTTTTGAGTCTATTGGATTTCTGAAAATATACGAGAAATTTAAACACCTTTACTAATATTTCAATATTTTAACAAATTTGAAACAACTTTATTATTTTTTTTTTTATTAATTTATTCCTTTTTTATTGAAAGAAACGGAAGTCATATGTAATGTATGGTTTGATTTTAAGTTATGGAAGAAAATGATCTCATGTTGTCCCACTTAAAAAAAAAAAACTATAAAATTAAAATTATTTTAATTGTTTTATATTTAGTAAATTCGACTAACGTGTTTGCTAACAAAATAAAATGTTTTTTTTTCTTTATATACTAGTTATGATATTTTTGATGTATATGTAAAAAAATGTGTATGTTCATGCGTACGAGTACTACAGAGAAGACCAACATAAACTTAGGAAATAAAAACATTATGTTCCACTTAGGTTCCACACTCATAATGGCTGTCTCCGTCTATGCCATTCAACATGTGACTTTTACTTTTAGCTCCACAGATCCACCATGTTGACTAGTTTGCATTTCTTGAGCTCCAACTTTGTGGGTCGTGGTACGCGTCATGCCCGCCCGAAAATCGTTGACACGTCTCCGGTACTCTGGGAGTGGGACATGTTAGCATTTGCCGTAGATGTTGCTGCAGCTGTCGCCGAAGCCATTGAATTGTTATTTGTCGAAATACTGTACTTTGACGAGTGAGCAATGGTGCCGCTTGTTGTGAGGAGCTTCCGGTGACTGGCTGATGTGCTCATTGTCATGGAAGGTTCAGCATGATGGCTGGCGCCATGTTGATGATGATACATTCGATGCAAGGAATATTGTTGCACGGATTCGAGATCGGACACCGATGACGTCAAGCCGGTGTTGGTGATCTTTGATCTGACGGCAATTTTTTGCATGCTGCCATATTTGTTGCTTGTGGAGATCTTGATGTCGGGCAGGATAGAGTTTTGTGGATTTGACGTTGATGTGGTCATTGATGTTCTTTGGCTTTTCGAATTATTATTATTATTGTTATTCGAGTTGTTGTTGTTGGCGATTGCATTTTGCGGCGATGATATGTTGTAGTATTTAGTCTGATGTACACTGCCTAATTTTGACACTTTGTATGATGACGATGATGATGATGAAGACGAGGTCGAGCTAAGTTGCAGCCATTCGTGGTGGGCAGCCTCATCGGGAGTCATGCGCTTCGCTGGATCCCATTCTAAGCAGCCACGTACGAAATTCACAAATAGTCGATCGGAACACGGGAGAACTTGCGAGAGAGATCGAGTGCCGGGCCGTCTTTTGCGTCCCTTGGAGTTTGTGATACAGCGAGGTTTTCCACGGAAGTCGAAAAATAAACGACGTCTGGTGGCACTGGCAATCAGATCCTCTGGAGGAAGGCCCAGAATTTCCATTATGCAGGCCAGTTGTTCGACTTCATTTTCACCGGGAAAGAGCGGGAAGCCCGTGTAGAGTTCGGCAAGAATGCAACCTGGAAAGAAAAAGGAAAGGACATCGTCAGCATGATAAAAATAATAAAAAAAAAATATATTTCAATTTAAATTTCGTTTAAGTAAGGACAACCAAATGCCATAGGTGAATTGACCCAAAAATTGGTATCCTTCAATGAGAGCATTTTAAGTACACCGGAAACTACACGTGTTCACCGTCAGGTGGGACCTATAAATACATTCGGCCTTGGCACAATATCAAATCCGCAAGGACATTGCAGGAAACATAAAAATATCTGTATTTTCCATTTCATTTTCGTAAATTTCTTCATAACTATCAACTGCCCACCACTCAATCTCCAAATCGAAACACTCTCCATGCACCACAATCCCCAACATCCGTTCAAGGTTGTTGATATCCACAGGAACCATTTCCAAGCCTCTTTAATAAACAGTCAGAATGGCGACTGCTGACTGGCCACCAGCCAAGGAAGTGTCGAATAATTTGAAAATAATTGAAGAACTCGTAGCACACAACAATACCCTCTTAGCTTAGGAAACACAGATAAGGCGGAAACTTAAGGACATAAATCTGATCTTTCTCTTCTGGTAATGGATGGTGTCCTTCTTATTTCTACAATCCACATCTAAGTTGTGTGACAAAGCCGCACAAAAATATCTTAAGGCACTCAGAATAATGTAAGAGAAGAATATTGCAAGCAATTGTGAGAAAGTTTTTTAGTTTTTTTATTTGCAACATCTTTGCTTCCACACAAAAGTCAGCTGCAGGACTCTTGTCGTCGGAAGAAGGATATTAAACGCATTAAAATGAACGAAAAAATGTATGTTTTGAGTTGAATGGTTTTTATTTCCCATGGCCATGATTCCATGGCCCAGTTCAGTGTTTAAGGAAAGAAGGACACAATTAAAAATATATGTATATATCAGTGTCCCGTATGGAATATGGTCGGAATGGGAGGGCGGGGGATGTGGTGAAAACAGCCATCAACAAAGCACTAAATGAACAATTTCCTTTTCGCTTAGTTAATGAGTTTCACCAGCTTAAGCGACTGTCTCAATTGTTCTGTCATAGAGAGAAAAGAGTTAAAAACTGTTTTTTGTTTCCTGTGTCCTTATCCCCATATATAGGTTGATATGCATGCACATACACACATTCATTTTAATGGAAAATGGGGGAGCTTTTGTTAGAGGACAATATGGGGTGCATTTATTTATGCAGGCTTTGGTAATTTTTTTTTTTACAAATATGTAACTCCTGACTCCTCAGCATAGTTTGTGCATTCAAATTAGATGAGAATAGCAATTGTTGAAAACGGCGGACGTGCGTTACAAATACAATATTATTGAATTGGGAGCTTGGGATTTGGGAGTAATTAATTTTTTTTTTTTTTTTATAATTAACACTCGCACAAGGGACTATTTGTTTCCCTTTTAATGTAGAGCACACTGCTCGGGCAAAGATAGGAGGTGTCGAGTAACATTGGTTTTGAATGCTTGCAGATCAAAATGGCAAGGGAAAATCTCGCCGGGTAAACTATTTTAAATTCGTGTTGTTCGGCTAAAAAAAGAATCCCTATATTTCACGGTGCGTCCGAAATTGAGCTCAAGGGTGAACTGATAAGCATTCCTTGCGAGACGAGTATTACGGGAGAAACTTTTAAGGGGAGGAATGTAGCTGGCTACTTCAAGTGAACATTTTTTATAAAAGTTGGTGTTCGAGAGGGGCAATTGTTTTAGCGGCAGTTCTATTTCCTATCAATCAAATACCTAAATTGGGTGTTGGCTATTTTTAAACAGAACAGTTGGTTCCTGACGGCCGGGGAATCTGCGACGAAATTCACCCAGTCCCACAGACAAATTATTTCATTATTCCGCGTTCTTGAGAAGTCTCAACTGTCAATAAAACTGAATTAACATTTTTGCCGCCGTTTAGGGTGATTACTTTTCCCCCATTTTGTATGATGTTAAACTACCTTGTAGGATATGTATGTATGTATATATGTAACAGAGATATAGAACGATGCACTATCGATACAAATAGATTCCACTTCTTAAGTAAAAATAAAGGGATCATTATTTGTTAGTCCTGTGTTGGCTTTGATGAAATATTCCCAATTAAATTAAAATAAGTTGCAAATTATAAAATGGCACACAATATAAAAAACCCACAGCCCACTCATATTCACATGAATACTGCATATTCTCAAGCGAATGTCATTAACGAAATTCATAAAACTATAAAAAAAAAAATAAGGAAGAAAAAAAACAACAAAAGTCCTTCTCTGAGATCAAAGGAAGTTCTTCCTTCACTCTAACGACCCGGTATTCATGCAGTTTTTAACCCGCACGCGGTATATGGTACGTAGCGTACCTAGAAGTAGGTATTGTAAATGAGTGCGGGAAGGTCTTCGAAAGCTCTTTACAAATTAAAACTGCAAAGAGCACCTTTTTTTCAAGCATTTCAACTTTACCCAACCCTTGCAATGGAAAACTCTGTATGGCTATGGAATTTTTTTTATATATGAAAAGTGAGCTTTAGCATTGCGATATTTAAACAAAAAATGTGTATTTTCCTCCGTTTTTTTTTCTAAAGGAAGGAAAACAAATAAGTTTTAGAAATGCAGAAAAGTGTACTAGACTTTTGAGTCAAAAAGTTTTGAAAAACTATAAACTGGTTGCAAATCATTTTAATTTGCTCGCCAAGGTATAGACGAAGTGTTTTTGTTTCGTTGGAATTTTGTTTTGCGGAAAGGATTGAAGTATGGAAATACGCCTACATTTTCGTTAAATAAAAAAACTGTGTGACCTTTTTAGATATGTACTTAAAAACATTTGTTTAATATTAAAAAAAAATGGAATGTGTTGAAGCTAGTAACAAAAATGACCTTTGAGTAGACCAAATTTGAGGTAGGCTTTCGTTTTTTAGACCAATAATTTTTCAAAAGCATCTGTGGGGGTTTATAAAGGGATGCCTTTTTAACTTTTGAAGGAAAAATAAAGCTAGACAAAATATTCTATATTCGAGTTGTACGGCAGAAGAACGTATCTCAGTACTTAAAGTACGACCGAAATTGGGCTCTAACGAATTGGACTCTAAGGAATGCCCAACAGATTCCTGAAATCGCGGTGAAATTTAAAAGAAAGTAATGCAACTGAATATTTCTCTGGAACACTGACCGTAACTGAGACCGTAAAAGAGATGTTCGAGTGACGTGAATGTTCTGATCATGGATGTATTATATATGGACAACAATTGTCAAAAAAATGTCGCCAAAAATTGAGAATGCGATGCTAGCTCTCCTGAACCCACTTCAGGAAAAAAATAACAACTTAAAATGTTGACATAGAAACTCTCGACATCTGTTTTTAAAAATTCAAAAAGTCGCATTTACCGGTAAAACATAACTGACACTTTTGAATTCCATCCATAGAAGTGTGCGACATCTTTGGTATTTTGCCTCTTGTTTTTTTTAGATTGTGGACAACTTCCTTTTTTTATTGGTTTGTGCCTAAGATCAGCTAAAACCATTAGAAGGAAAACAGGGATTTTTTATTAATTAATTGTGGGATATTCTAAATAACACGGGAGAAAAAAAGGAAATTTTAAAATGCCAACGTGGAAAAACCTGCTGCCAAAGTCTGGGATTCCTGAATGAAATGTCAAAATTGAGGTTTATTTTTTCCCGCTAGTGTACTCAGGATGGCTAGTGTCGCCCAAAATAACTGAAACTAAAATGAAACCAACTTGATGTAGGCAACTAGCAGTCCATATATAATACGTCCATGGTTCTGATGATATGATTACATTTTTTTTTTGATTTTGAACGCTCTCCTTTGAATTCCACCCAAAAGACTGAAATGAGTTGAAGGAGCACCCGCCCAGATATGGGAGTGGTATTCTAGTCTTGGACGGATATACGATTCGTAGGTAGTAGAGATCAGAAGGAGAAAATGATTTCCTATATCGTCGGAGAAAAGCCCAAACATCTTACATTAATTTTAGCGACATAATATATAAGATCGTTCCTTAAGTTTGCTATTAGACGGTGAAACTGAATGCATGCACCTGTTCGCATTCTTCGAACATAGTAAGTGCAATAGAGAGAAAAACTTCAAAAAGATGAGACAGGAAAAGAGCTGCCCTGTGTTGCACGGGTAGCATGTTCGAAGAATCTGTTTGACGTTTTTCTATTCTCTTGTTCGCTTTTTTTTTAATTCTTTATCACTTAGTTTCGTTAGTGGAAAGTACATTTTTGTGGACAAGACAAAAAAACTTAAATTGGAGTTCTTATGTCTTTATGAATCTAGCAAAAATTTTTATGTGGTTAAACACATTCATTACATCGATGGGGTTAAAAGAGCAGATTCATTGCAAATGATTATGAAAAACGCAAAATAAAAGAGAACTGTCAAAATCTTTTCATGAAACTAAATTCATCGTGTAATGGCGCTTGCGACAGAGGATGATATAACAAAGAAGAAGTTTCATCGTCTAATACCAGACGTAAGAGATTGTTGCGTTGTTGGTGATGGACATATCGGGAATTTCGAGATGGTCGGTTTCCATGATGTTCGTGCCGGTTTTTGATATGGGCAAAGGGTTTATTGGATGCAGATAATATTGTGTTTTGACGAATTTAATTCCAAACGATTTCCAAAGATCAGAAAGATCTCGAAAAAACAGATATGAAAAGCTAAGTTTTACTGTCGTCAACGAAAAGCAGTTTAGTGGATTAGAAGTTTCAGACAGATCATTTTTATAAATAATGAGAAAGAGATTCGGAGAGAGAACTGAGCCCTGAGGAACACCATGTCCGAAAGACCTCTAGCTTTATATATAAAAAATTGGGCCTTCGAATATGGGCTTTACAGTCTTTCCTAGCTAGTTTGAACTCTTTCCGGTTTTCCTTAGTAGACTTGGCATAATAGCAACGGAAGCATACTATAATGTGACAACAAAATGATTAGATATTCGGAGGATACATATTTGTAAATTGACGACATCTGTGGGATTCATCGTTTACAACTACCAACATGTATTGTGTACAACAACCATGCTCCTAAAAGTATGCTACATATTTGCAATATGTTTTGACTGAGTACTAAATCGAACTTGAAGTAGTAATTTGAGACTCGAATTAGTACTGAAAGCTTAGATTGTGCCAGAACCAGACGGAAGCTTCCAGAAGCTTGGTAATTTGTATAAATACAAGAGTAGATGGCATTGAGAGTTGAGTTTTGTGGGTTCCTAATATGACAGAACACACAATACGAGAGTTCAGAAATTAACACACTAATTATTTATTGGTAAAGTAGAATGTACAATGAACGAATGATAATTAAAGATGAAGTAAATTATGAACGTGCCACAGCTATAGCGGGTCAGCCAGGTTTCTTCTCAATCGCCGAATGATCTCATCCAGCCGCTTAATTGACCAGCTTGTCTTTGGCGTCGAGTTTCCTCTATTCGACACTTGGCGTACCATTGTGTGACCAGAGTCGCCACAGCTACTCCCCCCTGAGAAACTTTCCCCAGGACGTTTGAAAGTAACTCGCCGACGGCGGCTGTAAGTGCGTAACGGTGGAGCCATGGATGATGTCCACTGATGAAGTTGAACAGGTGACCTCGGAGGAGGCGGACTGTCTGATGGACTGGACCTGTGAACAGATGAATCGTTTGTTACGGGCGGTAAGTCGGGTTGAGGAATTTGAGGTGGTGTCTGAGAATTTTCAGGTTGAGGAGTAGGTTCAAAGGTAGAAGGTTCAGGCTGTGATGTTTGAGGGTTTTCAGGTTGAGGAGCAGGTTGAAAGGTGGAAGGTTCAGGCTGTGGTGTTTGAGGTTGTGAATGAACTGTGTTGCTGGGCTGATCTTGTTTGTTGGTGTAGCACGGCTTGAGTCTGTCCACGGAAATGTTCTGCCTTCGGCTATTGACGTCAATTATAAAGAGTCGATCTGTTAGGCGTTCGATGACCTTGAATGGTCCTTCATAGGGCGGTTCAAGTGGTGCTCTGACTCGATCACATCGAACAAAAACGTGTGAACAGATGTACAAATCTTTTAGAATAAAGACTCTTGACTTGACGTGGTGGGCCGTTGGAGTTGGTCGTAGACCGCGTGCATATTCTCTATGTTTCTCTATGAATGTCTGTGGTTCTGATTGTGAATCTGCAGCAATGAAGAATTCTCCTGGAATTCGTAGATTACTTCCGTATAGAATTTCAGCAGGAGAGGCTTGTAGATCTTCTTTTAGACTAGTTCTTAATCCGAGCATGACTGTAGACAGGATCTCGATCCATGGTTTCGGTGAGCACATAAGCGCAGCTTTGAGAGTGCGATGAAACCGCTCAACCAGGCCGTTAGATTGTGGATGATATGCTGTTGTTCGACATCTCTCAGCCCCAATGAAGATTGCGAAAGCTCGGAATATTTGAGACTCAAATTGACTACCTTGGTCAGTTGTGATAGTGGCTGGAGTACCGTAGTGACTGATCCAGTGATCAAACAGGGCTGTAATGACGGTGTCAGCGGTCATGTCCTTGAGAGGCACAGCTACAGGCCATCTTGAGAACCTGTCTATTATTGTTAAACAATAGTTGTAGTCATTAATCTTTGGTAAAACGATTAAGTCTATGTGAATGTGACTAAATCTAGTATCAGGTACAGCAATACGATTAGGTACAAGTCTGGTGTGTCGTTGTACTTTTGATCTTTGGCAGTTAAGACATTCACGAGCCCAAGTAGTAGCATCCCTCTTGATGTTGGGCCAAACGTATTTTTCTCTGAGTTTTTGTGATGTCTGCTTCTGACTGGGATGAGAAAGACCATGTACGATGTTGAAGGCAATTCTCCGGAGTGATTGAGGTAAATAGGGACGGCATCCACTCCTGGATATATCACAGTAAATTTTTAAGTTTGTTTTTATTTCAGTCTCTTGAAGTAGTAGAGATGAGTCACCTTGCAGGATCTCAGTAAGTTCTGGGTCTACTTGCTGTTCTCGATGAATTGTTTCTGGGTCCAAAAGTGTTGGTACAGCGATGGTTTCAACCCGTGAAAGGGCGTCAGCGACGACATTTTCTTCTCCTTTGACGTAAATGATGTTTGTAGTAAACTGTGAGATGAAGCTGAGTTGGCGGATTTGTCTGTCAGAGGCGTTATTGTGTTTTTTAGTGTGAGCATGTATTAGAGGTTTATGATCGGTCTTGATGATGAAGTTGCGACACTCGAGAAGATGACGGAAGTATTTAATGGCTGCGTAAATTGCCAGCAGCTCGCGATCGTATGTGCTGTATTTCTTCTCAGTTTCGTTGAGTTTTTTAGAGAAGAATCCCACTGGTCTGACGACACCATTCTCAGTTTGTTCCAACGCAGCACCAATGCATGTTGTTGAAGCATCAGTAACCAAAGCTAAATCAGAAGTAGGTGATAGAAATGATGACTGTGTGGCGTCGGAGAGAGCTTGTTTGAGCTTGGAGAAGCAAGAGTCGGTTTCTGAAGTCCACTCGATTTTTGTTTTGTCGTGTTTTATGGAGCGTTTGATGTAACAGTGCAATGGTAGTTGAAGTCCAGCCAGTCTAGGAATACATTGTCTGTAGTAGTTGATCATTCCCAGGAAACGTCTTAGTTCGTGAACCGTTTGTGGCTTAGGGTACTCAACTATCTTGTATAAACGGTCAGCTGTTGGAGCGTAACCAGTAGCATTGATGGAGTAGCCTAGAAAGTTAACCTCACTCTTCATCAATTGACACTTGTTCACGTTGATTGTAAGTCTGTGCTCTTGTAGCTTCTTGAAAACTTGACGTAGATGGTTTTTGTGTTGAAGTTCGTTCTCTGACATGATGAGAATGTCATCTATGTAGATGAATACGAAGTCTAAGTCTCGGAAAACACTATCAATAAATCTTTGGAAAGTTTGTGTGGCATTTTTGAGACCAAAAGGCATCACTAGATATTCATACAGTCCCCAAGGTGTGTTGATTGCAGTTTTTTGGATGTCGTCTTTGTGCATCGGTATCTGGTAGTAAGCCCGTTCTAAATCCAAGGTGGTGAAAACAGACTTACCATGTAGTAGTGGAAAAAGACTTTGTATTAGAGGTGGTGCATAATTATCTGCCTGGGTGATTGCATTTAACCTTTGGTAATCTCCACACAATCTCCAATTCTTATCTTTTTTTGATGCCATTGTGATGGGACTGGCCCATGGACTGCTGGAGGGTCGCATGAGTCCTTGGTTGACACAACGTTGAATCTCTGCTTTTCCGGCAGCTGCTTTAACTCCAGCGAGTTTCCTGGCTCTTGAGAAAACTGGAAGACCTTGGGTAACGATTTGGTGAGCGTGGGCTTTCTTTTTTAGAGCAGCAGATACGTCATTCTGTGGCTTTGTGATGTCAAAAAATTCTTGGAGAAGATCCGAACAAGGTAAGCCAGGATGAATGGTTGAGATGCCGGTGTAAGGAGTATGATGCAAGTATCCTTTTGAGGTTAAAAGAGTTTTGGAGTCGATTAACTGCTCGTTTTTTAAGTCAATCAGGAGCCCGAAATGTTTCAGGAAGTCAGCTCCGATGATGGGTTTCTGCACGTCGGCTATTATGAAAGACCAAGTGAGATTTCTTCGTAGATTGAAAGTGGGTGTTAAAACTAGTATACCGTAAGTACTAATCTGAGTTGTGTTGGCAGCGTAGAGGACCATGTGAGCTGGTTGTTGGTCACCACGGAATTCTGCAGCCGGTAATAAAGAAACCGCAGCACCGGAGTCGACGAGGAATTCTAGGCGTGTTTTGTTGTCGTACAGATGAAGTCGGGCCTCCACGGGACGATGGTTCTCGCTGTCGCACGCGGCCCCTATTGTCGACAGCGATTGGTGTTTTCCTGTGTGAAGTAAGCGCATGGAGGATGGCAGGTTCGTGTCTCTGCGCCATATCGCTGGTGATTGCGGCATATGTCACTGCGGCCGGAACTTTGTCCCCTTGAATGGGCTCTTGGCCTGCGGTTTGGACCCTTGAATGACTTGAATTGTATCAGCAGTTCAGCCACAGTTTTTTCTAGATATTCAATCCTTTCTAGTAGTGCCGTGACGAGAGGAAGTGATGCATCTTTGTGAGGCTTGTCTGTGACGGCCATGATTGTGCTGCTGTGGCAGATCTCTGGAATGATGCGATCCGCCATTTTAGCCAGCTGTTCCAGATCGAGGTCATCGGATATGGCGAGGAATGCTCTCAGTTCACTCGGTAATTTCTCGACCCATAAGCCGTGTAACACGTCGTCGGATAGGCCACCGGCCGATAGGTTTTTCATCTCTCTCAGGAGCTGTGAAGGCTTTTTGTCACCTAGAGGAATGCCCTTGATTACTTGACGTAATTTGTCTTTCTTCGACACTCCCAGTCTTTCTAATATTTTATCTTTAAGGCAGTTATACTTATCTTGAACCGGTGGGTCGTCCATGATGTCGGTAATTGTTTCTGTTGTTGGACCATCTAAAGCGCGTAGGACTGCAAAGTATTTTGCGTTGTCATCCTCGACTTTGAGGGCTGCGAATTCTGTTTCAACTCGTCTGAACCAGAGATCAAGTTTCTTGGAATCATATTGAGGTAGCTTGGGCTGTCGTGCTTCACGCAGTAGAGCTTCGAGCCGATTCTCCATGGTTCCTTCTTCTTTCACTTGTATCTTGGCGTTCGCTTTTGATTGTGAGCGGGTTATCACCTTTTGTTGTTCTTGAGTGAAGGTACTTGTTGCTTTTTCGTCAGTGTTTGGCATTGAACGTCAAGGTTAGATTTCGAATGACGATGCCAGGCACGTAGTGTGTTATCAAAATCGTAATCCAATGTGATCACGTCGGGGTCACCAATTTGTGGGTTCCTAATATGACAGAACACACAATACGAGAGTTCAGAAATTAACACACTAATTATTTATTGGTAAAGTAGAATGTACAATGAACGAATGATAATTAAAGATGAAGTAAATTATGAACGTGCCACAGCTATAGCGGGTCAGCCAGGTTTCTTCTCAATCGCCGAATGATCTCATCCAGCCGCTTAATTGACCAGCTTGTCTTTGGCGTCGAGTTTCCTCTATTCGACACTTGGCGTACCATTGTGTGACCAGAGTCGCCACAGTTTATTTTCGAAAGGGGAATTGTCAACTACTGGAAGCGTTAGTAAAAAAAGTGATTGAATTGAGATTAAATAAAAAGTGTTGAATTATAAAAACGTATTTGAATTGTAAATAAGTTAAATTTGGCGTCATTTAAACGTAAAGACGTTGTGTTTCATAAAATAAAAAGATTTGTTGTATTATTTTGGAATTTTGATTGAGTTTTATTTGTCGAACCCCAAGCCAAAAACTTCACAATACGTTCTTAAATCTGATAACCTCTTTTCAGCTTGTATTATAGGTACCATGAATTTTGTTTGGGTAGGATGCTTTTGATTCTATTTGGAAAGGGATGAAAGTTCTCATTCTAGAAAGAATCAAAAAATAGATATGACATAATGTCCCTTCCATTACATTACTGACATTATTGCTAACATTTTTTTTTTTTTATTTTCAGGTAACACAATGAATTATTGTTATCATATCTGCTTGCACGTAAGATTATTTAATTTATTTATGATCTCATCAGAAACATAAAATTTTCATTTTATTGTATATTGTCAAACGAATTACATTAATTATTTTATTTTTATTCGACTTAAAATATGCACGAAAAATGGTTTGAAAAATTTTAATTTTGAAAATTAGTATAAGCCCTCTCATTAGAAAAGAGGAAGAAAAATCCTTTATAAAGATTCATGCAAAAATAATTTTGCTGGCTTAATCAATCTCATCTACTACAATATTAAATTTTACAGAACTATTTATGTTTGACTTAAGTCTTAAAAAAAAAAAAAAAAACAATGTGAGGCTAAATTATTCATCTGCAGCTTATAAATAAGCCCCCAGTTATTTAAAAGAAGACAATATGAATACTTTTTGGAATCCCTTTAAAGGTTGCATTGTGTACCTTTCTGAAAAAAAACGAACAATAAACGGATCCGAAAATTTTAGTTCGTCCTTTTGCTAACTACAAAAGTTTTCACCCCAAAAACTCCTTGTGACTACAAGACCGACTTGACGCAATGTTATGGGTTAGGTATGTAGGTAGGTTCTCTTCCAAAAACCGCATGAATGTGTTTTAGTTTAGAGTGCTGGATAAAATATTTATTCCACAGATAAAAACTGTAAGCTTTCACAGACAATATAAATGCAGTGCGGCGGTGGCCGTTATTGTTCCATATAATATTTTCAGACTGAAATTTACACCCTCACTGTGGAAAAAAAACAAGAACAAAGAGGTTATGCCAGAGTAGAACCTACATCCTGCTCTTCCTAAATAACTCGGGCTGGTATTTTGTCCCCTGCAATTGTGAGTAGGTGGAAATGAATCTCGTGCTAACACTATGTCTATAGGCAGCCACGTAACCATCATGATCCAGATAGCCATTGCAGTGTAACGAGTTTTCAGTCTTCATTCACAGTGGCCAACCTTCCTACCTATCAACACCAAATATAGCAATCACAGTTCTGTTTGTTATGCAGTCTTATTTTTCTTTTTATTGACCCAGTAGCCAGGCCAGTATTGCAGTCCTAAGTCCAGATAAATGGAGGAGGAGTAGTGTCCTCTTTTGAATGATTTCAATTTCAAATATTGCATTTCATTAGTTTTCGCATTCAAAAGCACATACACACAATCAATTTAAAAAGAAACCCACCCAGACTCCACATGTCGATGGCTGTTCCATAGGGCAGGCCAAGAATAACCTCCGGCGACCGATAGAATCTCGATTGGATATATGTATAGACTTTTCGATTTACGAAACACGAACTGCCAAAATCGATGACTTTGATTGAGCTACTGCCACGTTGCTTTAGTAAGATGTTTTCCTGTAAAAAAGAAAAAGAAATAAGAACGAGTTATAGAAGTTATTGATATAAATGACATGTAGGTGGTGAAATTTATGTGAAATATAACAGGAATATGGTAAATGTAGAAGAAATTGTTTGAGGCGTAAAAATTTATTACACTTTTTTTTTTCGAAACAATAACCCAAGTTTCCTCGAATAATGGTTAATCTCATTTTTTTTGTTCTACTTATGTGGGTATCCCACTTCTGAATTTTACAAATATGGTTCCTTAATATGCGAAGGAGCTTTGGGTTGATTACTTTCACGTGCCTGCGTTAGCAATCGTTTAAGAAGAACAGAATATTGCTTCTAATATCAAAAGGGAATGAGGATCGATTTGTTGCAGGTAAAATATAGGCAAGGAACTGGGTTTCAATGGAATTTGAGATTGGTGTAATTGGTTTCTGGTTCTGAGAACTGAGGTGCTTAGATTTCTGGTTTTTGTGGTCTTTAATTTCGTAGAATCTTTTGTTTTAATAAATATATTTCGATTGCTATGGGATTGGTATTGTTTCGTTATTGAAGAAATTATTTAATATTATTGTTAAGTTATGTGGGGAGAGAAATTCGTCCTGTTAAAGCTAAATATTAATAGCAGTAGTGCTTATTTTCTTCCGATTTTTCGCTTCTTTTTCTCCATAACGCTCTAAAGCTAAACTCCTAAAGTAAGTCTATAATGTCCATTCTAGGCTTTCATCATTAAGCTTGCAGGATAAGGATTGATAGCTGCCGGAATGGCTTACTAATCTTACACCTATTGTTATGCAATGCAAAAACCTTTTTTTTACTGGCTTTTGTCAAGCATTTTGTTTTTGTGTTTTCTGGGACTACCGGGGGACTCTTTTGATTTAACTTGTGGTGATTGAAGTTTAGCAGTCAATGAGGGCAAAACCAAATATATGCTATCATCAAGAAGTGACACCCAACATCGACGTCTTGGACAAAACATCAGACAGCTTTAATTAGGAGGCAGTTAGAGACTTTGTCTACCTGGGTTTCGCTATTAACTCAGACAACAACACCAGAGCTGAAATCAAACGAAGAATAACTCTTGCCCATCGCTGCTTCTTCGGGCTTAGAAGGCAACTAAATTGTCCCTTTATAAGACCCTCATCACACCAGTCCTGCTGTATGGTGCAGACGCATGGACGCTATCAAAAGCGGATGAGAACGCTTTAGGCTGTTTCGTGAGAAAGATTCTCCGGGTGATTTTTGGTCCCATATGCATTAACGGAGAGTGCAGAAGAAGATACAATGAAGAACTGTACCGGCTGTACAGCGGTAGCAAAAGAGTAAAAAATCAACGTCTCAGATGGCTGGGTCATATAGAGCTGATGGACATGAATGCTCCGGCCCGGAAAATCTTCGTATCCACCCCAGAAGGACGGCGCAGTAGAGGAAGACCGAGACTTAGGTTACGCACACAAGTTGAAGAGGACCGCAACCGACTCCACGTACGAAACTGGAGGCAGCTAGCTAGGGACCGAGCTGGCTGGAGAAGCTTGTTGGTTGAGGCCCAGGTCACCCCGGACTGTAGCGCCACCTAAGGTAAGGTAAGGTATGATTGAAGTACCCTTGATTTTTGACCAGAAAGGATAAAGGATTGCCCTAATTCAAATTCATTTTCCACTACCCTGATTGTTGGACCGACACTTCTTGAAGACGTAGCCTTCAGTACATGAACTGGGTTTTTCTTCATTATTATGGGGCTCCAGGAATCTGGATGAAGGAGTCTTGGTACAGCTTAATGACTTCTACGAATAATGTCGATGTCGTCTGCGTAAACCACTATCTGTCTAAACTTGGTGACGATTGTATCTATTGTTGACGTGTTAGAGTCACGGATTGAATTTTTCAATGCCAGGTTGAAGAAGATGCAAGCCAGACGATCCCCTTGCCGGAGTGTATTAAATATGTTGATTGGTCTGTAAAGCCAAACGGCTAATTTTACTTGGCGTGTAATGTTGGTCATGGTAAGCCCTACAAGGCAGGGCTTGTATGCCAAATTTTCTCATGGCTTTTTTCCATCACCAATCTTATGGTAAGGATCTGTGTTTGATTTGCCTGGTATGAACCATATTGATAGTTGCCGATTGTGGTTTTCGCGTAAGTCAGCAGTGTTGATCCGAATTTGATCGGCGAATACAACATTTGCCAAGGCAAAGCAATCCACCTTCGGAACACTATTCCAACAAGAAAGCGTTCAGAGTCAATATCGACTTTATCAGAAACCGGGCAATATCAACCAAGACGAACATATTGCTGATCGTTGAATTTTTCCGCATTATGCCCCATTACCTCCAAGTTCTAAAAACGTCAAAAAAAACGCGTTTTTGGCGGCGTTTGTCAGGGGTTTGGCACCTGTGAGACGTCTGTCACATACATATTCGCACTCAGGGAAGCAAGAGCTTTCGGATGCGACTAATTTTAAGTGGTTTCCCAAAAGTCTAAAAACGTAAAAAAACGCGTTTTCGGCGGCGTCTGTCAAGGGCTTGGCACCTGTGAGACGTATATCACATACATATTCGCACTCAGGGAAGGAAGAGCTTTCGGATGCGACTAATTTTAAGTGGTTTCCCAAAAGTCTAAAAACGTAAAAAAAATCGCGTTTTCGGCGGCGTCTGTCAGGGGTTTGGCACCTGTGAGACGTCTGTCACATACATATTCGCACACAGGGAAGCAAGAGCTTTCGGATGCGACTAATTTTAAGTGGTTTCCCAAAAGTCTAAAAATGTAAAAAAAACGCGCTTTCGGCGGCGTCTGTCAGGGGTTTGGCACCTGTGAGACGTCTGTCACATACATATTCGCACTCAGGGAAGCAAGAGCTTTCGGATGCGACTAATATTAAGTGGTTTCCCAAAAGTCTAAAAACGTCAAAAAAACGCGTTTTCGGCGGCGTCTGTCAAGGGCTTGGCACCTGTGAGACGTATATCACATACATATTCGCACTCAGGGAAGGAAGAGCTTTCGGATGCGACTAATTTTAAGTGGTTTCCCAAAAGTCTAAAAATGTAAAAAAAAACGCGTTTTCGGCGGCGTCTGTCAGGGGTTTGGCACCTGTGAGACGTCTGTCACATACATATTCGCACTCAGGGAAGCAAGAGCTTTCGGATGCGACTAATTTTAAGTGGTTTCCCAAAAGTCTAAAAACGTAAAAAAAACGCGTTTTCGGCGGCGTCTTTCAGGTTTGGCACTTGTGAGACGTCTGTCACATACATATTCGCACTCAGGGAAGCAAGAGCTTTCGGATGCGACTAATTTTAAGTGGTTTCCCAAAAGTCTAAAAATGTAAAAAAAAAACGCGTTTTCGGCGGCGTCTGTCAGGGGTTTGGCACCTGTGAGACGTCTGTCACATACATATTCGTACTCAGGGAAGCAAGAGCTTTCGGATGCGACTAATTTTAAGTGGTTTCCCAAAAGTCTAAAAACGTAAAAAAAAACGCGTTTTCGGCGGCGTCTGTCAGGGGTTTGGCACCTGTGAGACTTCTGTCACATACATTTCCGCACTCAGGGTACCGAAGGCGTTGGGGTGCGATGCATTTGAAATGGTTTCCTTCACTTGGTCTATTTTCAGAAAAATGGTACTTTTAACCCACCATTACTCGGTAATGCTGCAGACGATTGATGACGTTTTCAACTTGAGGAGGACTGTTTGTAACATTAGTATCATTTGGTTTCCTCTCACGCAAAAAATATGTTGCGAGCTCTCTGTCTAAATGCTCAAACTATCTTAATCAAAACCTCTTTCCACATTAAGTAAGTTTCCACAAACATTTAATCACAAAATTAAATACTTACTGGCTTGAGATCACAGTGTATGATATTTTCCTCGTATAAAAGTCGTAAGCACTTAACAATCGAATTACAAAACCGTCTTATTAAACTCAGACTGAAACCCTGGTAGTTGTTCTTCTTAATCAGTTCGTAAAGATTTAAACTGAAATGAAATAAATTGAAAACACGCATAAGACATAATATAACGTTTATATAAACAACAAAATAATAGCTAAGGTAGTAAAAAAGTGACTAAATTAAAACTACACATCTTACCCAGCACACTTCTAAAACAAATTACATATACATTTTCGCGGTTTAGGGAGAGAAAAGAACGCTTAAGAAGCATTAACATTCCAAACAACTAACAACCAACAACATAACGAGAGCATAACAATAATGTTACAACTCCGTTTAGCATGTCAATTTAAGGGTTTTACCCACCGCATTGCCCTCTGTTGCCATTTTCCCGCACCGCATCGGAACAACTTTGACGACACAAATCATAAATTAAATTTTATTACTTTCATGGCTTTCACGGAACCCCCCATGTTCAGGGTTACATTATATTCAATGGGGTTAAGCGTTTCCTCATGACTCCCTCCAATTTAAACGAAACCAAAAGGCGGGAAATACTTTTGGTTCCTTGGCCCCTGTGCATTGCCATCCTTGTCGTTTGATTTTCTTCAAAGAATACCCCACGGAACCATGGATCCCGAAAAATACAAAAAAAATTTCCAACTTTTTTTTTTCGAATCAATTTTGCGATTAATTAAATGATACCGTGTTTGTTTTGCTTTTTTATCAATTATACTTGTGTTTTTTACGTCAGAAAGGAATGGCCTTGAAGGATATAATTGGAAGGTAATTTTTGGCATCAATAAACTCTTTGTCATTATTATTGTTTCGGAGAACATTCTAGTCTCGAAGTAAATTTCAAAATTTGTGGTTATTGATGATGGCGAGATAGTTTCAAGGACTCTTAATCCCACTGACGACAACGATGGGTACGGATGTTTATTTTCGATTCCATGACCTTGTTTATGTCATTTAGTAAAGCTTCAAGGAAATGATGGGATGAGGTGATTAAAAAAAAAGTTTAATTACCTCACAAGACTGAAACAGGGTTGTTGTTTTACCTGGTGGTTTACCTGGTGTAATGGAAAACTTAACGACAGGAAATGAGGTATAATGTAATAAAATTGCGTTTGCAAATTAACAACTGCAGGGCATGGGAACAACATGAACTTGTAGAAGGATAGGGAATTAGAGACTCTAATAGAAAATCGAAATGCTTTAAGCTATTTTCATATAGAAATGCTTGAAGATACATTTTTAATTAGATTTTAGCAGAGAATGAAAAAACCCGAAACGGTTTTTAATCGGGATCGAAGGAAGCAGTATTTTTTCTGGACACAGAATTTGTAAACAAAATAATTTTGTAATTTTTATTCCACAAGAGGACTCCAACAATACAAGTTTTCTCTTCACTTGGCAGAATTGTTCACATTTTCATACAATTCTATATATATACAAGAAAAACGTGTTAGTTACACTATTTATAACTCAAGAACGACTGAACCGATTTGGCTGAAAATTGGTGGGGAGATAGCTTAGAACCAGGAGACGGACATAGGATACTTTTTATGCCGCTCCAAAGCCGTTCCTGTGTGACGTGACATAATACTGTATATGAAATGTAAACAAAAATAAATTGCACGACTGGATCGCACGTACTTGCTCTAATGTGCGGTCACAGCTTGGAATAAAAAAATCAAAAATTATATTCGATTTTTCTGACTTTTGATTGTTTGAAAAAGTACGTAAAATAGTTTTATAGCGGAAAAATTTAAACGCCATTTTATTTCTTTAAAAAAATGTGAAAAGGTGTGAATTTTTTTTCAAAATCGTTAGAGCCGTTTTTAAATAAAACGGTTTTTAAAAAAAAATAATTCAAGAATACAAACTTAAGCACAAAAATAACGATCACTTAAAAAACAATTAATTATTTCAAAATATTGATTTTTCAAAAGTTTTCGAAAAAAATAATGCAAAATTACTCAAACTACCTACATCTTCTTGAATATCAATTTTGATTGAAATCGGATCACCAGTTTTCGAAAAAGTCGAAGAAAAAAACCGGTCCTAAGGGAGGTACCGTTTTTAGCCCACCATATTAAATTTTTTTTTCACCAAAATATAATGCATACCTACAGTAGTACACTGATAATAAAAATTCGTGGAGCCGTTTTCGAGAAAAATAAGCTTCTACATAACGGTTATATGACAGGTACCGTTAATTTTTGAGCTAAAAGAAAATGAAAAAAGTCTTCTGTAGAATGTCAAAAGAACCTTAAGTTCAAAATTTGAAGACGATTGGCCCAACCGTTTAGGCTGTGGTCCAAAATACATCCGTACAGACAGACAGACGGACAGAATTTTGCCAGTAACTCAAATATGTTTTTTTATCATCGTAATGTCATGTTTGATTGTTATCTCAAAATTTTTAATCTGCATCTGAATGCATAACTTGCATTATTGTACCTATAATCGCAAGTAATATAGAAAACAAATGACAACAACTGTCAAATCGATTTATCTCAATGAGCAAGTCCAATGCGCGTACACAGACTTTTAGTAAACTAACTTTTTGTCAAAGTGAAATCATTGAACGACAAGGTTGTAAAAACTTTCTTTTCTAAGACTGTCTCACTTTCATCATCATCAATTTTTGAAAAGAGTTTCAAAAAGAATTTTACGGAACTTACAATAAAAACTTATTTTTTTTTTGCGATATTACTCTTAAGGCTTTTGAACTGTTTCATGCAAAACTGAAAACTTTTAACCACAAATCAATGTTTCCGTTTGACATTGGCTTCCACTTAAAGAAAACCTACATTCCTTGTCCCTATTCTTTCCTAATTCAATTCATTGCAGTTTCCCTATAAATATGTTCTCAAATTGCATGAATGCCATAACGGAATTTGACGAAATTGCAATTGTTCTGGGAGCCATATTGTATTTCATCCCCTGTGGATGGGAACATCGAATCCATATGGATCAGCCGTCAGGGCACATACGGGTTTCTGACTTTTTGTTCAGGCAAAAGCATAAGGACGAGTGGGAGTGATACTTGGTAGTAGATACTCAATCACCACGATGCAACTTGAGGTTTCGCCTGACAAATGTGCGATAAAATTGTCTCAGACTGCATTTATGTGAGACTTTTCCCACTTAAGGATTACAAGGAATCTGCTAAAGTGTCTAACAAATCAAACAGTGTGGTTATTCAGCACAGGCATCACTTTCGTTTCTTCATCCTTCTGGGAAGGGAATTGTGTTGAGTTTGGTGGTTTGCACTGAGAGCTGGAGGCTGAGGATGTGGATTCAAAACAATCAAACCCTTAAGGATTTTACATATGTGTTTCAGGAAGATTAGGTACATGTTGTTTGGTGTCGTTCTTCTTTGGTTCACTTATATTGAGTGTTTCAAGATGGAATGAATTCAGTGATGAATTCACTGTCTTATTAAATTTTACTTTATTCCTTTTTTTTTTATTTGCGTCTCCTCTAAGGTTTCTTAAAAATGAATTACACCATTAATTATGTTTCTCGTAAAAAATCAAGTCTTTTCCAAAAGTAAAGTTTAAGCTTATTTGAAATATTTTTTTGTTTTTGCCTTTCATTCACAGAAAAATATACAAAATACATCCTGAATGAACTCTTTAAAAAGGGGTTCTTTTTTTATTTTTTTCAATGCCAACAGCCTTACCGAAGGACACAACATAGTGAAGCTCATCAATTTCCGTTTGCATGTCGAATAAAAATTTATCGTAGTCAAATCAAATTAGGCGGCGTATTTTTTCCCCTCTTTTCGGAAACCTGCAATATGCAAGCATTGCTCGATATATTACAAAAAGAAAGGGGTGAGTGGGTGTTCAATTTTATTCCTGACTCCCGAGTTAAAAGAGCAACAAAAATCAATTTTACTCCATATCCTGATTATTGCATTTTGATGACTTTTCTATTGGTTCGTTTTGTGAGTTAAACTTTTTTTTGTTTTTTTTTTGTATCTGCTATGCGAGGTCAAAAGCTATGCGAGGATTCATGAGGGTATAGTAATAAAAAAAAAAAGTTAATTGCACAAAAAGAACAAAGTCAATTAACATTTAATTGCTTTTTAACTTTTGAACGATTGAAAATAGGCATTTGTTTGATATCCAAGATCGTATTAAAAAAAAATCGTTGCATAGTTTTTGGCAGTTCAGCAAATTTATTTGAGATGGTTTGCGTCAACGATGATCGAAATATCTCAAATTATTAATTTTACGATAAGCTATGGATAAAATTTAAATAAACAGAGTTGTTATAATTTTTGTTGAAGGAACTTACATCAGAAACCATAATTGGAAAAAAATGTTAACGATTTCAAAGTCATATAAAAATTACTTATGACTTTCTCTTTTAGACACTCAGTTATTTTTGAACATGAAAGAAAAACTCAAAATATAACTTTTTCCCCGTACAATTGCTTCTCCTGGATGATAATTTAGTTTTAATGTCAGGGAGAAAGTTTTTATTTTATTTTTTTTTTCAACCAAAGGAAGTTTTTCTTCCTCCCATAACAAAATAAAACAAAATTCCATAAACAGTTTGTTTGGTTCTCCATATCCATTCAATGTACCCTCTGACCTATGGTAAAATTCTATGTCTTTACCTTGAAACTTATACTTCCATCTGAAACTGAATGAGGCGCAGAAAAGCACAGGCAAGGTATTTGTATCTGTAGGTACTTTGCACACTCTGAGAGATAATTTTAGGCAAACCAAGGAAAAAAGGGTAGATAAAGTACTAACTAATGGATGGATGGTGTGCGCTGTTCTCTGAACCAACAAAAAGTGTCAATTAAAAGAAGAATTTTAGACTTGTGTTAATTTTACCCTTCACTACATAAGTATACAGATATACGGGTATACAAAGTTTTTGCTTCTATATATATATTCATCGTTAGATTTTAAGGATCATTTCAAGAGCTTGTAATATTTTTTAATGTGCTTTTCACTCCTAATTTAGGAAAAGAGTTTTCGCAAACTTTATTTCGAAATGACACCATGCCACTTTGTTGATGGTTGTTTGGAAAAAGTTAGTTTAATTTGCTTTAAGTCGTTAAAGAAGCAATTTAGAGTGGAAAATAATGATAATGAATAATGACTTAGAAAAACAGATACCATAACACACAACTTCGACGTCATCATATTTTCATAGGCAATCGATATCCTTAATTAAGTCTGGCTTTGATTGAATGCCTCTCCAAAATAATCTTAAGGACCTTTTCAAACACATATTTAAATTTAAATTTGTTTGCTCTTTTTCATCCCAGATCCATAAAAATAAATTATTAAGATCCGATTCGGCAATAAACAAAAGTTTACTCTTTTTCTAAAAAAATCGTCAAAATTTGTTGCAAACAACTTAATGAACATTCACTTTTTACTCTAAGGCCCAATGCACACGGAGCAACTGGAAAAAAACTGATCAGCGATGCGAGTTGGCAACCAGTTTGCTTTGAGTCATAAATAAATAAATAAATTTATTGGCGCGACAGCTCCTTAAGGAGCCAAGGCCTAGTGACTTATACTCTCAATCATTCCTGTGTGTGTGTTTTTAATCTGCAAGAATGGAAGGGACCTACAGTTTACCGCCGAGTCCGAACGGCTAAATGAGATGCACTTTTTCGAGACAAATTTTACTCTTGGAGGTTTTGTCAGTTCCTCGCAAGAGGCAGTACCCCAGAAAAAAGGTGGCTATGAGCTGGATTTGAACCCAGGCTCATTCGACACACTAACAACTAAGCCACGGGGCACTGCTTTGAGTCATACCCTATGTAATCAAATGGTACGCTACTGGTTTAAAACTCGTTTGCGATTCACAAAAACCTGTTTTTAACCAGTCGGATTGCCTATTGATTTCAGTTTCTAGTTTGTCAAATATAAACTAACAACAGACAAACCTGTTGCTGGTGGGGAAGGTTTAAAAACACTGTTTTGTTGAAAGACACTGATCGAACTAGAGATTTTTTAATTGGTAATGAGTTTTATCGTTTGTGGAGTCAAGTCACCAACTGGTTTGTAACCCGAGTAGCCAATCGGTTTAATTTGTTTACAGTTGCTCCGTATGCATTGCGCCTGAGGCCAAAAAAGTCTCCTTAGCTTACATAAAGATCTTCCAGAAACTGGTGAAAAGATTGATGGAAGCGAAGAAAAAAGATTCGAATAAAAACTGGAGTCACATAGAATGACAATTAATATATCCTAAGTTATGTAAGAATACCCAGAATACTGGTAGTAATTTCATTCAAAATAATCACCCCCCAAAACCATATGACATCTCCTGAGATAATTCCTTCATAATTTCACTTTTCTTTTAGTAAAATACCAAGATAAAGTGCAATTTTCCATAAAACCCAACACAAACAATATGCTTGTAATATTTTAGGGCACTAAGCTCAAGTTTTCCCTCTCAAGCCCATTAGGCTATATTTTTCTGTGTGTCATAAAACACATTGTCATGCAGATAGAACATACTTCATCACTTCAAAAGAGTCTTAAGTGCATACACTTAATATTCAGAATACCACTGTTCCATTAAAAGTCGATGATATTAACTATAGGTAATTCAAATTAGGTTCCACACAACCGCATGTCATAACAGCCTTCATAATGGCAAACTCATGTCATTAATAAAGTTCGTAAAAGAATGATATGGCTCTCTAGTAAATATTACTAATGACATATGAACATTCATTTTGCATGTCAGCAGTGTCCTGGAAATATGAAATCTCGTGACAAATGGTAGTCTATTTTACGTTTGCTCTTTTTTGTATAAAATTTAATTTCCAAAAAACAAACAAACATTCACTTGGCATCAAGGAGAACGAAGAGCTTGACATTTGAGTGAAATTCAATCCTTAGAGCAATTATTGCGCTCAAAATACGCTCAAACAACCCGATTGTGCATTTTTGCACTTTCAACATGCACGTGGGTGTGTGTGTGACAGAGAATGAAATAAAAAAAACCGACTTTGTTTGTAATTGCTCATTTTGTTCATTAGAGCACGTAGGTTTATTAAAATGTCATCCACCAAATGGCACCACGCGGATCCGGAAACATGCACTTGATTTCATATTTCAACTTTTAATTAAAACCCCGAACAAGAAGGATACACAGCAATTGAGTAGGAAAATAATCAAAAGGGGGGTAAACATGCAAGAAATACCCAAAAAAAAAAAAAAAAAACTGTACTGTCATAAATTGGGGGTGTGGTGGACAAGCGGGCTTGATACACATAAGTACCACCCTGTAGATCATCAGGTATTCCAAACCGATGTAGTACTAACCCTTCAAGCAACTAGTGAAAGTGAATTGTGTTTATGTTATTTTGTTTGGTTTTTTTTTGTTGCGTTGGCACGCAAGGATACGTCTACTTTCATCACCAACCAGCTCCCAACCCCACCTCCATTATTTAGCCGGCAAAACGGATAATTTATGGGTAAACAGTCTTCCCAAAGAAATAATACAAAAAAAAAACCATGTTGATGGGTATAGAGAGCTTCTGCTTATTCGTCCTTATTTTATGATCCACAATGATGGTTTGTTCGATTTTGTGGTGAAGAAGCTCAAAGGAGAGTGAAATGGAATATTTAATTTGTCAGTAATCGTTATCGTTATGTGTGTAGAGCGATGATGGGAAGAATGACATTCTCGTGATTGTTGTAATTGGGGATCAGATTTTGTGAACGATAGATGGATTTATGCAAAGTATTCTTAATTCCACCAACAAAGGACACCGTACTTGAGTCACTGCTGAACGACACAAGCCTAATTAGAAATACCATCATAAGGTGGTTTAAGTGGAAACGTCAAGGATAAAGGTTTCAGAAGGACAACACAAAGGAAGGAATTCGGATTAAATTTGCTTAAAAGCTGAGGAAGCAAGGACTGGATCTGAAAAGTGGTTGTTGATAAAAATCTGTGTAATGTCCTTTGTTTTGGGATGATTTCTACTAAGGTAATTGGATCTAAATGACAAGTTTGAAGCAACAGTGTTTGATTGGTGCTTTGTCGAATCTGCCCCAAAGCATTTGAGATCAATTATTTCAAAAAATATGTAAAGTTGGTGGGCCGTTCTGGAACCATTAAAATATGAACTCTTATTTGTTATTACCTAAAATTTACTAACTTTCAAATACGTGTTATATACAAACTAAAGTAAACAATCCTTAAGTCTAAAACCCAATCAATCTTGCCAATTTTTTAAGATGGGTGGTGCCAAACTTGGAGCCGAAATTAGCTCTTAAACACGTTACACAAACGAAGCCTAAAGTGCCTTTCACATGAGCAGCAAACTGCGAATAGTCGCAAATTTTGGCATTCCTTTCATATGAGTTTTTTTTTGTTCGCAGGTGGCTGCGAATTGCATTTTTTATTTGTCAACAGTAGTCAAAAACAATTAAAGCATTCAGAGCAAAAAAATAAAACTAAAATAAAATTGATATTTTCTATAGAAATTCCTTAAAAGGGTTTATTCGCGTTGGCAGTTCGCAGCTCATGTGAAAGGCGCTTAAAACTTCAAAAATGAAAACAAAACAAAAATTAGATAAAATGCGAACTGAAAGATAGAACGAAGATCGAGTAACCCGGCAGGTGATTGATAAATAGCCCCGTTTGAAAACTCTGGATCTTGGTCTTATGCAAGAAGACCACAGCGTTTATTTGGGTTCGGATTCGTCATAAGCGGTTGAGTTAGGCAAGCAGTCTTGGGCTTTCCACACGTAAGTGAGCGACTTGTGACAATCCGTATCAAGGTTAAATTCGCCAACATTAGCCTAATATGCGCTCATGCCCCCACAGAGGACAAAGATGACGCCACCAAGGATGACTTCTACGAAGTCAAGATCGTACTAGGCGATTTTAACGTCAAAATAGGTAAAGAGGTAATCTTTGGTAGAAAAACATAGCCTACACGACACAACGTCTGAAAATGGACTTAGGCTAATTTACTTCGCAGCGGCACATAACGTCACAATTGCAAGCACACGGTTTCCTCATCTCGATATACACAAAGGGACTTGGCGACACCCAGATCAAAGATCCGTCAACCAGATTGATCACGTTGCGATCGATGCAAGACACGCCTCCAGTATCTTGGATGTTCGCACCTTCCGAGCAGCTAACATCGATTTGGATCACTACCTTGTTGCAGCAAAGGTAAGAATGCGAATAACCCGAACTCCACAACAACGGAGTAATACTGTGAGAAAGTATGACGTCGGAAAGCTGCAATCGCAAGAAACCGCCAGCACCTATGCTGATCGAATATCCCGTAACCTCTCAAGAAAAATACAGTACCACCAGCATCAAGTTCCGAAGACCAACGGCAACACTGTCAACAAGCCATCAGAGATGTCGCAAATGATGTGCTAGGTTTCACCAGACCACCACCACGAAACCTCTGGTTCGATGACGAACACAGGCAGGCCCATGCAGCCAAACAAGAGGCATATAAAGCGGCGCTGCAAAGAAAGACGAGAGCTGTTCGCGAGCTCTACGAGCAGAAAAGACGGGAAGAACACCGGCTTCTTCAAAAAAAGAGAGAGCATGAGAAGCACGCGATCGAAGATATTGAGAGATGCTACTCCAGGAACAACGTGCGGAAGTTTTACCAACAGGTTAAAAGAACGTGCCAAGGAAAAAAAACCCGCACAGAAGACAGAAGAGATAGGAATGGAAACCTCGTAATAGAGTCACAGTCGGTGCTGAGTACATGGAAGGACCATTTCTGCAGACTGTTAAACGGCGATGAAGACCAAAATCCCGCTATCAGGTAGAACGACCCATTCAACATGGAAGATGACAGACAAAACTTCCATCCACCTGACCAAAATGAAGTAAGGATAACATTATCTAACCTAAAAAACAACAAAGCTGCTGGACCCGACGGACTACCCGCCGAACTTTTTAAAGCGGTAGAAGAAAGTATGCCTAATGAATGGAACCTCAGCATCGTTTGCCCGAAATTAGACCCTCTAAACTGCGCCAACTATAGAGGAATAAATCTTCTGAATATCGCCTACAAGATCCTCTCTGCCGTATTATGTGAACGCTTGAAACCTTTCGTCAGCAACCTGATTGGCCCCTATCAGTGTGGTTTCAGACCAGGAAAGTCAATCGATCAAATGTTCAAGATACGGCAGATCCTGGAAACTACCCAAGAATTCCAAATCGATACCCACCACCTCTTTATCGATTTTGTGGACTTTTTGGACTTTGTGTACCCCGGGTCCGCTATAACATCTGACAACAACATCACGTCAGAAATAAAGCGAAGAATTACTCTTGCCAATCGCTGTTTCTATGGGCTAGGTAGGCAATTGAGTAGCCAAGCCCTCTCTCGAAAGACAAAGGAGACTCTATATAAAACCCTAATCATCCCAGTCCTGCTCTATGGCGCCGAGGCATGGACTCTATCTAAAGCGGATGAAGATATCCTTAGTCGTTTCGAGCGTAAGATTCTTCGGAGGATTTTTGGCCCTATCGTGCTTTGGAGGAAAAGGTTCAGCGAAGAACTACACGAGCTGTACAGCGACATTGACCTGGTCAAAAAAATACGCATATCACGTTTAAGATGGCTAGGTCATAAAGAGCGAATGGACAACAATGCTTCGGCTCGCAGGATCTTCGATTCCATCCCAGAGGTTAGGCGCAGTCAAGGAAGACCTCGCCTTAGGTGGCGCGCTCAAGTGGAAAACGACCTCAACGAACTTGGAGTGCGAAACTGGAAGCAACTAGCCAAGGACCCCATCTGGCTGGAGAGGCATGTTGGTTGAGGCCCAGGTTCGTCCCGAACTGTAGCGCTGTACTGTACTAACTATAGTAAGTAAGTAACACCGTTTATCTCTTGTAGAATGAACGCCTTAATAATTGTTAGGTCGAGAATAAATTTAAAATCCATCATGGCATAGGTGTCTAAATTCGTATATAGATAGATTCTGGTGCATGAAAGGATTCTTCAATTTCTTCCAGAGCTTTAACAACTTCCGATAAATTATTCAAGGGAGCTGTAAAAGCTAAGTATTAAGCCGACTATCTTGTTTCACTACTCCTTTTAAGTTGGTTTCTTCATAAACAATTTGAAAGTAGGAGGAGTTTAAACACATGCACTCTGGAGCTGGACATAGATTTGCGCTCCACTTTTTAGTCGCAATAACTGCTACTTGTCTCTCAAGTTTGCAGTATAGTTGTTACTTTCACATTCGGATTGTTTTTGTCCTAATAATATTTAATATTTTTAACTATGTGTCTGTAAGGCACAGTGCTTTTTAGAATGCAACCGGATATTGCACGACACTAGTTAGAAGAATTAGAGAGATAGGAAAGAATTTTTTTTTCGGCGCATTAGATAATTCTTTTCTCACTTAAAACCCACCGACGGCTCTAGCTTGCACTAGGAGTTAGAAAAATTGCTTCCCAAAGTGAGAGTCGAACTAAGGATCTCTCACTTAACAAGCAAACATCTTATCTACTGCACCACTGCCGCCAGTCCTCAATGATATTCGTTGCTCTTGCCCCCAAAATTCCACCCTCCTCATTGCTGGTGATGATCGAAAGATAGTTTTTGAGCTAAATCAATGATGAATTTTCTTGGTCTCCTAAATTTTGTGGGAAATATTATTTTTATGACATTTTTTATGCAAGACCACTTAAGCTTATGTAAACATTGCTTCTTCCAATCAACTCTAATCGAAATCTACTAACGCAAAACCGAAAAGAGCTTCTCTCTTTTCAAGGCCTCTCATTTACATACAAATTGGCAATTTCTATTCCAAATTAACAAAAAACAAACTCAATCTCACATGTAAACACGAAAACCTAAATCCAAAAATACGCATCATAAACATTTCTGCAACTTGTTGCTCTAAGTTCAATGGGCCACAAGAACAAAATGTCAATAATCACGCGATAAGTATATACACAGGATTTTTTTTTTCTTTGTCTTGGTCCTCGAATTCAATCATAAGGCGGATAGGAAGTGTAAGAATAAACCAATACAAAGGCATAGAGAAAATCCAATAAATCGCCTACAGCATCCATGTTGACCTTCTGTCGAACTTGTGCAAAAGATCCTTCTGCAAGGAGAGATTCAATCTCAATTTCTTTGATAAACACAAGAAGTAATGAAGAATTCCACAACGTCAAGGATAAAAAGAGATATATTACTTCCATAAAACGTGCCGCATACTAAAGCCTTTTTGGAAGACAAATTGAGATTTGTTATCAATGTCCAAGGATATACATGAGAGAAGAATTTAAGGTGGGGTATGCCAAAGACACTCAAAACTTGTCTGTATTTATGGTTTGACTCTTGGGTGATTAACACGAGCAAACTACATTTTCTTGAAGGTAAAACATCCAGCCACTCAAGGGGAAAGTTTTATGTCCTTTAATGGTGATTGTGACAGATATATGTATACAAATTGTGAGAATAAATTTCTTTAAAGGAAAGGATACAGGAATGCTCGTTGGATTGCTCTTGAGGAGGTTGTTTAGGATGAGAAATGGAGTTTTTTATGAAGACTAAAAGACCGAAGTAACATCATGTTGTGTTGTGGAATGTAAATTACACAAATTTTCTTTTACGGATGCTTGTTGTTGGGACTAAGGCATTGGAGACCATATTTGAGTAGGCAGTTTCCTGTTGAATTTCGAAATGAAAATTGTGAGTGGAATGCTTACCATTATTTAGGAAAATTATTGCTTTATGCATGAAGTAATAAGAGATGACTAAAACTCTGTCAAACTTTCACTATTCAGCTTCAAGAAATAAACTTTATAGTTTTAGGAAGAAAGTCCAAACACATTTTATCAAAACAAGCACTTACAATCTCCATCGTAAGTATATTGAACCTCGGAGTATATGGAACATTGACTCCATTGACCAGGACAAAAAACAATACGCCCATGCAAATAATGCATTCTATTCAGGAATTTTCTCGAGAGCTCTCTTGGGAAAATCTTGTATGCATAGAGAACACACCAGAAGTACGTCTAAGAAATGATACCACTGCAGCAATATGGATCATTCCTCGAACGGAACGGAACGAGGCACAATTGTTTGTTTGAAAATGTACAAAAGAACACCTTTATTTGAAGTGAGATATTGAAGTCATTATTTGAATAAAAGAAATCGATAACCTCTTAAAGACCAGATGATGTGAGGTTTC
Source organism: Platycheirus rosarum (assembly GCA_963971375.1). NCBI lineage: Eukaryota > Metazoa > Arthropoda > Insecta > Diptera > Syrphidae > Platycheirus > Platycheirus rosarum. Next base: position 117,975,830 of record OZ020510.1, read on the forward strand.
ATTGGAAAGTGTTTCTAAGCAATTCATTGATGAGAAGATGAAAAAAACACATCTTCCAAGGTTCGGATAAAATCTATCAAAATCATCACATTTTTCCCTTTTAATGTAGAACACACTGCGCGGTCATTAGGAAGATAGGGAGGGGAGAGATAGGAGGTGCCGATTAAAATTGGTTTTGAATGTTTACAGATCAAAATGGCCAAATTCGTGTTGTTCGGCTAAAAAAAAGAATCCCTATATTTCACGTTACGTCCGAAATTGGGCTCAAGGGTGAACTGATGAGTATTCCTTGTGAGACGAGTATTACGGGAGAAACTTTTAGGGGAAGGAATGCAGCTGGCTACTTGAGTGAACACTTTTTTTATAAAAGAAACGATAAAATAAGGAAAGACATGAAACATTGCGTCGTTGTTCGAGTACTGAGAGCTTTTCGGTTTCTTCGATGTAAGTGCCATTCATGGACAATGGCATTGGGGGTATGTTTAGCTTTAACGACAGAAGACAGCATTGAGTTTTCGAAGCATTAAACTCCACACGATTCCTATTACCCCATTTGACAATGCTGTATAAATCGGAGTTTAATGAGCTTGACATACGGTACCGTTGCAATTGTACTACCGAAGGACGTAAATTATCGAACGAATATGAAAAGCTGAGGGTAGAGTCGTCAGCAAAACAGTTAAGTGGATTAGAAGTAACAGAGAGAAGATAATTTATAAAAAAATGAGAAAAAGAGTCGGAGACAGAACGGAGCCCTGGGGCACACCAGCATTTATTTTGTGGGAATCAGACTTGAATCCATCCAATACAACTTGTATTGAACGGTCCAGAAGATAGCTTCTAATCCAACGCACAAGAGTATTATCGATGCCAAAAGCACGCATTTTCGATAAGAGAGCTTCATGCCAAACTCTATCAGATGCCTTGAAGATATCAAGAGCAATAATCTTACTTTCAAAAAGACTGTTCGGTGAGATATGTCATCAGATCACCAGTGGAACGGTTGCTGCGGAAGCCATACTGACAGTCATGGAGAAGCTTTCGATCTTCGAAATATTCCTTAAGCTGACGGTTAATCAGTGTTTCCATGACCTTAGAAAGAAGGGATGTCAGTGCTATGGGTCGGTAGGAGGAGGGGGAGGTTGGGTCAACTTTCTTAGGGATAGGCTGGACAAATGCAGTTTTCCATCTTCTAAGAAAGATTCCAGAATGTAGAAGAAAACCTCTTCAGAAGAATCGGGGGTATACCATCCGGGCCAGCGGATTTGTGTGTATCGAGATCTTTCAGAACTCTTGCTACTGTACGAGTGCGGAAAAAAATATAGAAAATCCATAGTATTCCTATTTTATGATTTTTGTTTTGGTAAACTTACCTCATCAACTCAAATGTGATGCACAAATGTGACCTAAAATACGTATAATCCAGCATATGTATAACATTGTGTGTTCCATCGGCATCCTTTTCTCTCAGTTCGTCCAAAATATTAAGTTCCACAATGGCTTGGTTCAAAAATCGTTTCTTGTTTCGTATAATTTTTATGGCTACATGAGTATTTGTCTTATGGTCCAATGCTCGAATAACTTGTCCAAAACTTCCTTTACCGATAACTTCGAGTATTTCATAACGAAAGGCAATATGATCGTGTTCAACCTTTAAATAGAGAAAAGACATTAATTAATTATTAATTCAATTTACGTAGATTTCCAAACTTACGATTTTATAATTTCCATTCTCATCATCATACCCAGAATTTGGATTCGTTGATGGTTTCGCATAAACTTTGTTCGCCGACTGACCAAAATAATAAATTTCTTTATAAATTTTCAACTCATCGAATTCCATCTCTGTTAAGTAACTGTTGTACTTTTTTATCAGTTCTGAAAAAAAAATTTAAAAAAAAGACAAATTGCAATGAATAAGTAAACATAACCTTGACACAATCCTAGGATATACCAATGTATATCCTGGAATAAAAAAAAAAAAAAAAAAAAAAAAACATAAAAAGAATATGAGATGTGTCAACAAAATTGAGAGTGTGGTGTTGATGAAGTGTGATGGCCAGGATATCATCACGAAGGATGCAAAAATAAATGCCACAGCTATATAGGTACTCTCGATGAGTTGATTTTACAAGGAAAGCACTCAACATCGTGGCGGAAGTCGTCATCAATTAATAAGATTAACAATTATGGACGTGAAAAATGGAAGCTCAAGGATAAAGGAGGAGTTTATCCTAATTAATGACACAAGTCACCACTGCGTCACTGTTCTCTCCTTGACATTTATGTCGGTGTTGTCATTATCCTCATCAGAATTGTGCCGTTCTATTGCAACCTTTTGAATCATCTAGAATTGTTCTTTGATTACGTGGAACCAGCAATAATTGTATCCCCTCAACCAAGCCTGCTCCGAATCACAAGGCTAATTATAAATTCCGCGCAATGAACACAAACAATGGTAATAAAATAGTGGAATAGGCTGAGGGGGAGAGTAAAATAAACTTGTGAACCAGCATCAGGAGGCTGTGAATTGACAAGTGGCCTAAATAAATATGGCGTCTCATTCGGTGGTGGTATGAGCCAGAGACTGATTGAGCCTGGAAATGAAAAAGTCAGCGAGTTGGAGGAGATACATGATGAATATTTTCGCCCCCTTCTTTGATTGTTTCTTTTGATGGCGATGATGAATATCCTTTTTTTTTATTAATAGTCAAAGTGACGACAGTCAAACATAATCTGTGTCATGCTGTCTGTGTTTGAGAACACAGGGGTGGGTGAAATATTGTATCTCATGCGTTTGTTCTCTGATGTCAATCAGACATTATGTGGCATAGAAAGAAATTAAGTCCTTCCAAGCTTATGCTGATGATTAAGGCAACAATTTATGGTTTCTATGTATCCTTTGTTTGGTCGTAAAAAAGGTCCATTTTGATGAACCAAAAAAGGGAGGGAATTTAGGGAAGCATATGGAAGACATGATAATGTTTCAGATGTCTCTGACAGACACATCTGGGTCAAAATAGGAAGATTAGAAACTATTGTTGCCACAGTTGTATGTTTGTTGGAATAATTGAAATTCATTCAATCAAAATTGTCCTTCAAAGATAAATACAAATGAAAATAAGTTATCTATTCAGACGATTATGGGTTTCATAACCCCACTTTGTTCTAATTTCCGGACACTTAAATGTCAATTTCAAGCTTCCTTGGGATAAGTCTTCAAAAGAGTATGGAATTTATTGGTTAAAGTGGTTAAAAACCTTATTTCTATGACCAATCATCTCGTAAAATGTTTTTATTTTAAAATCATGTACAGTTACATACCTGATGGTGTCATTGGCGTACTAGCGCCCTTTCCATCCACACTGCTCGACGATGAGGAGGATCCATTCGATTTGGCCGACATAGCTGTAATCATTCCCGAACCACCAGATGTCGTATGTGATGAGGCAGTTGTAGTTGTCGATGACAAAGGCGATCCAACATTATTATTGTTGCTATTGCTATTTGGCGGTTGCGGGCTTAATTGAGTCATAACTGTGTTATTGTGCGAATCAATGCAACGGGCAGCTGTGCGCGTCGAATTGCTCGCATTGCACAAACTTGGCAAATCTAAGCGGGAAATAGGTAGACGAGTGGATTCGCGCTCACGGCGACACTTGTCGTTGTCGATTTGAACCTGAAAATGAAAATGGAATAAATTAATATAATTTGAGGTATACTTTTAGGAGAATGAAAAAGCAAAGTCAAGTTGATTTACGATCTAACAACAAGTAGGTTTACAGAGGAACTTTGTGGAAGGCAATTTGATGATTTTTTGATTCTCTTTTTTACTTGCGATTATAGGTACCCTGATGCAAGTTATGGATTCGTGCAAAAAAAAATCTAACAATCAAACATGACATTACGATAATAGAGAAGTTGAAAAAAGTGGGTCCGGAAATTCAGTCCGTCTGTACGTCTGTCTGTTCGCGCCTCTACAGCCTAAACGGATGGGCCGATTTGCTTCAAACTTGGTATTTAGTATTTATTAGGTAGTATCTCGGGGGGTGTTTTTCATTTTTGCTCTAGGTCGAAAAATAACGGTACCTGCCATTCAATTTTTAACAAAAAGTTTGATTTTCTCAAAAACGGCTCCAACGATTTTGATAAAACGTTCAGGGTGCTATTTTTTTACAACAATACATATTTCAGTTAGAACGAATTTTTTGAAATTTCTTCTATAACGGTACCTCTCATATAACCGGTTTTTTCAAATGCGGTTTTATCGTAAACTAATATCCTGATTTCAATAAAATTTTGCACACAGGAAGTCATTTATAATTCAATTAATATTGCGTTTCAAAAATTTCAAAAAAAATTTTTCGATTTTTCTAACTGTTCTAAAAAAAATTGGTTTTCGAAATATTTTGAAAATGGGTTGATTGAATTTTTTTAAATAATTTTCCCAGATAAAAACTAACGATTTCCTTATAATGACATACTAGAAAAAAATTTAAAATATTTTTTTCGAAAAGTTTTTTCAAAAATAACGACTTTTTAAAAAAACTGGTCAAACGATTTTCAATATTTTTTTTCCTCGATAGACATTTAGTTTTCAAATTTTATTGCATACTTAGTTTTTCCGAGAAAACTCTTAAACTAATTAAAAAAAATGAAAGAATTTTCTAAAAAAAAAAAATATTTTTTTATTTTAATTGACGTGTGGTTTTCACATGATTTATACTCAATTTGGTTTGTCATTTCATAATAGGCGTTTTTCTTTATTCGTTCAGAGCAGAGTCTGAGTTGTCAAAAAAGAAGTTGTGTTTCTTTTTTCGCTCAGAGAATGATCAGAGCGTTCTCTGAGAAGGCTGTATGCGCTCAGAATAAATTGACTGAGCATTCTGAGAAAATGCTGAATGAAATTAACAACACTTTAGAGTTGTAGGCTATTTCACTCTATACCATGCACATTACCTACACCACTCTTCGAAAAATAGATGCCAAAAAGAAAGAGACAACAGTATTATGTTCATAATATTGAGAAGTGTCGATTTGTGACAGCCAAGTGCTAGAACGTATTTCAAAATTATATCTGAGCGCTCAGATCACGCTTGGGCTCGGTTCAGAGAATTATCAGAGTATGCTCAGAATGCTCAGACTCTGTTCAGATACCTTTTCTGAGTGAATAAAGAAAAACGCCTAATGAATAGACTTACTCCTGAACAAGTTTGCAAATTGTGCAAATTTATTACCAAAATAATGGTTCGTTTCGGTGGAGCAGAGTATCGAAGAAGACCCGAATGAATGCATCCGCCATCGCGCGCAACAATTGGAGATGTGCCCATCCACTTCATGGAACATTTTGCGGAAGGGTCTTGGTTTGCAGGCTCACAAACTCCAATTCGTGCAAGAATTGAAGCCGAGAAAGACCATCAAGTGCGTCACAAGTTCGGTGAATGTGCCCAAAACGAGATGGCCACCGATCCCGATTTTCACAAAATATGGCCTCGGCTGGAATTTATTCGAGCCAGCCGCGGCGGCCACTCCCCCAAAATCATTTTTAAAACGTAATGCAAAACCTTATCTTTATAATCAAGCTAAATTCTTGGCCATAACATTAAACTATATGCGTTTTATTTCTTCTTGAAAGCCACGTCTAAAAAAAATACCCTTTATATACATACATATGCAGCCACTAAGAAATTATCTTACATTTATTCGACAATGTGACCGCACATATGAGCAAGTACGTGCGACCCAGTCGTGCAATTTATTATTCCTTAACATACATAACAGCACATAAAAAAAAGTATTTTCAACAATTGAGGTTTGTCTGTGTGGGCTCTATTCAAATACTCTCGACATTGAGATGGCATTTTCCAGATTCACCTTATTTTGGCCTTCAAGTGCGATGAGCCAAGATAATCTCTCGTGAGCCGTCACCACTCCGCAAAATTCCTCAAAGAAGATGAGCCCACTTAAAATGCTAAGGTGTACTGCTGAACGTTGAAAGCCTCAACGCTGAATGAAAAGGTCAATCGATTAAACAAACAAGGCAATACGATGCAATGCAAAGTTTTCGTAACAATGATGATAAAAGGTCGCACGAATGTGCCCATGGCATATAGAATGTTTCAACACAACTTTAAAGAACTTTGTTTTGATCTTTTATATTTCACTTAACTTACAGCCAAATCAGGTGTCCGCAATAGCATAATGAGGTCGTTGACGTTGACCAAATACGTCATAATTGACGGAATCCCGCAACCCACGCCACAATAATGTTCTTGCTCGAATTATTGCCAACGGAAGTTTATTATCCTTCAATTACCTGTAACATAGAGTCCAATTTTGAAATGAGTCCACACATAGGCGTTTCTGACCGACTAAACGACACCAAGCCCTCCCTGAGGGTCTTTTTTGTGCTGTTATAGGCATTTCTCATGTCGGTCAGGGTTGATGGGCTGTGAATTTCCGCCAAAGCCATAATAAGTCGGCACGCTACCTCTGGTTGAATTGGTTGGGGTCAAGTTAAATTGTTTCCATTTCGTTTTGCCTCCTAGTTTAACTGTTTTTCTCGATATACAAACATGTATATGTATATTTCATTATTGGACGATTAATTGCCATCGATAAGATTAGACTCAGCTACCGCGCGCGCCGGGGGAAAATGAAATTGAAAAGCAGCGAAATGGCGGGATAGGAAAACATTTTGTTTTGATTTCTCACTGCTCGATTGTTGATACAACATTATTATAGAAACTCCGGAAGACAACCGGAAAAAGAGTGTTGAAGCTAAGCTTAGTATGCGCTAATTTGTTTTAGATAAGTGTGTGTGTGTGTGTGTGTTTGGTGTGAGTAAGATGTCTGGAATGGAAGTGAGTAGTGACAAATATTTGACAAATAACAACACTTCGGTGGAAATATTTCATTTTCACGCCACTAGCTCTTGACATCACGGAATTTGAAACCTTAAACTGGATGGTATTTAAGATTCAGTGAAATGTGAGAGAAAGTAGCTGAGTGATTCTTCAAGAAGAAATATTAAAAATGAAAATTTTTATTTAGTAAAACAAACAACCGAAAACTAATCACGAATTTTATAGTTGTAAACAAAATTAGTTTATGAGATGCACCAATATAATGTTATTAGAATTTTTTGATTTTGACACCACGCCCTTAACGACAAGGCGTCAAATGTGGGCTTAAATGTGAATTTTCCCATTGAGGCGATTTGGGGCACAGTTAAAAGGGTTTTTATGGAAGCTGGATCTGAAACGGTACCGAGGCAATCTAGAGATAGAGAAACTTGGATATCCCAAGACACCCCGCAGAGCACTCAAAATAAATTTAAATAAGGAAACTGATGCTCATCGGAAATTGGTTCTGCGAAACGTGTACCGAGCAGCTCACAAGGTAGTGCAGAGGTGTGTGAGACGAGATAGGAGGGCCAGATTGGACGAATTGACGAATTGGCGGAGAGCGCGGAAGACGCTGCAAGAAGAGGTAACGCAAGGATGTTGTATAGAATTACTAAGGACCTTGTAGGTCAACAAAGTAACAACAACAACCACCCTGTTCTTGACACGAACGGTCGTATTCTAGTGTCAATAGAAGACCAGTTGCGAAGGTAGAAGGAGCATTTCTGTGCACTGTTAAATGATGACCAGAATGCAAATGCCGATTACCGATCTTCCAGAGGCTTTAATATTGACCCCCCCGACAAGTGAAGAGTTAAGAACCGCGATTTTACTTCTAAAAAAACAACAAAGCAGCTGGACTAGATGGCATACCTGCTGAATTCCTCAAAGCTGACCCCGACTTGGCAGCTGATATATTGTTGCCACTTGTTGAGGCTATTTGGGAAAACGAAACCTTTCCCAGGGAATGGAAAGACGGAAGAAAGGTGATCTTAAGAATTGTAATAACTGGCGTGGTATCACCATTTTTTGGTCCGTATTTCCCAAGTTAATGGCAACTATTATTCTCGAAAGGATAAAATCCAAGATCGAGTCGACTCTCAAGAGGCATCAAGCAGGATTTTGCAGTGGTCGATCATGCGTCGATCACATTAACACCTTGCGAATTATTCTTGAACAATCATCGGAGTATCAATCGCCGCTTTACCTCATGTTCGTTGACTTCGAAAAGGCTTCGATCGCGTCAGCCGCGATGCTATCTGGAGATCGCTTGCTATTAGAGGAATTCCTGATAAAATTTTTGCTCTTATAAAAGCACAGTGGACACCTTTCCGATGCTTTTGAGGTGCGACAAGGAGTGAGACAGGGTGATGTACTGTCACCAATTTTATTCTTATTTGCAATCGATGATGTTATCATTGCCACGGTGGGTGAAGGTGAGAGACTTGGTAAACAGTGGGGCCTATTTCACAAGCTTAGTCATTTGGACTATGCTGACGACATCTGCTTAATGGCAAACGGAGCTGGAGCCCTAAACCAAATGTGTCACTCCCTTCAACAAAATGGTGAGGCGACTGGCTTAAGGATTAACGCCAAAAAGACATAAATTATGCACACCAGCCGGAACCAACAACAACAGGTTATTGTGAGGCAGGAGACAATAGAAGAGGTCACTCAGTTTAACTATCTGGGTAGTTATCTGGCACCCGACGGTTACACAGACCTGGACGTCATCAATAGAATAAATAAAGCTCGTAGTGCATTCGGAATGCTTTCTCCAGTGTGGAGCTCCACAAAAATATCGCTTCGTACAAAGTTGAGACTCTTTGAATCCAATGTCAAATCTGTGCTGCTTTACGCTTGTGAAACATGGAAATGCTCTACCAACATCTCGAGTAGGTTGCAAGGCTTTGTCAACCGTTGTCTGCGTTACATCCTAAGGATCCGGTGGCCGCAAACAATATCAAACAATGAATTGTGGCTTAGGACTGGACAAACAAAAGTGGATGATGACATCAAGCAAAGAAAATGGCGCTGGATCGGCCACACACTGAGGAAGCCTGATGACAACTTAGCAAAGCAGTGCTTTCAATGGAATGCTCAAGGTGCGAAGCAGCTTGGAAGACCAAAGGGAACATGGAGGAAGCTCGGTCCCAAAATTTGCAGTCGTGCTGGGAATAGAGAGAGATGGAAGGATCTGTTTGACGCCCTATGCTCTAGGAGGAGTTAAAGTGTTGCTGCCAACAGATACCGGAAACTAAGAAGAAGAAGAAGAAGAAGAAATTAATTATAATAATTTGTAATGTTTCAAACATCTCTGCCAACATGTTTACATTTTTTTTTTGGCAATGTAATTTAAATATCGATTTTGCCATGAGAAATAATTGTTTGCTTATTATTCAAATGTGTCATGTTTGGGGGATGATAATTTTCTAAAAATTTATCCTTGTTATTGATAAAAAAAAACATTCAAATATTTGTATGGATTTATGGATTTATAAAATATCACAGCTCTTAATGAAGGCCTTTATTTTAAACACAAATCTAAAAAAATCTGCTAAAAATATATTGCCAAATCTGAGTGCGGCCAAGAAAATTGTATATTATGCCATAAAAACCAACCAACATTCCGCATGTTGATGATGTTTTTTTCGTTTTTTTTTTGTTTTTGTCAGGATTCATTAAACAGGAAGAGAAAATTGGTGCTTGGCACGTGAAATATCCAAACACAATATTCCTATTGTATGCTGATAAACGCCCACTGTCCGTTCGTCCTGTCCATGTTTAACAATGGCCCAAATGGCCAGGAATAAACAATGAAAAAAAAAAAAACAAAGTGTAACTGTGCACTGCCAATTTTATGTCCGTGCGGATGTCGTTTTTTTCTCGTTTTTCATGCTCCATTCTTTTTTTGGGTTAAAAGCCGATTAAATTATAAAACGTCCTGGTTTTGCCATAAAATCCTCGGTTTCTTTCTTTGTGTGAGTATGACTCGTTTTTGAAAGTATTTTCTCCTTTTTTCTCGTTTTCGCTTTTATGCGAATGATTTTACTCGCTACTTTTTTCTTACCGGTTGTGCCTCCAAATGGACGTGGAATATACACAAACTTTTGTGTCAAGTTGTTGTCCTGGAGAGCTGAAGAAAAAAAAATAAAGAAACTATTTTACACGAGTTTTGAGGTTAATTCCATTGTAGAGCGCTGAAGGTAGGTTTGTGGTTCTAGAGCAACGGTCTTACATGTCGAAGGACTTTTTGAAAGAAATATGCATTTTTTTTTTAAGTTGAAATAGAGAAATAGGTTGTTTTCAATAGATGTAAATGCGCAGGATAAAACAAAGTTCTGGTTTAAAGTGTTTCTTTGGGCCCAGAATTGATGGCAGTAAATTGAGAGTAAACATTGGAAATACTTTCGAAACAATCAAATCCTTTGAAATGTTTCTGGGTTATTGTGAGTAGAGCTGTTTATGACATTTTTAAGGTACTCGAAATGAAACACACACGGAGTAAATGGATGAAAAGAGGATCATATAGTACACCATGTGTTATTTTTTTTTTTGAGGGCAACACATTTGTGTGTTCTCTTTCTTTGAAATTTATTTTTTTAAAAGTGACATCAAAATCCCAAAAGTTACTATCCCCAAAAATGTATTTTTTAAAAAAAGGTCCACATACGCCCCAGTGCCCCACAAAATTGTTTTCTTGACATTGAAACACCAAAAGCAAACTAATTAAAACAAATTCTCTCTGACGCCATAATCCACAACTTGTCCTTCATAAAAAATACAATAAATCAATACTCAAATTAACTGTAAATTACCCTAATTTAATTTTCAACAAGCTGCCAATTTAAGCAGAAAGCATTTTTGCGTCTTAAAGCCTATATACATTCGACTGCAGCCACAATGCCGTCGACAAGCTGCAAAAGGTCAAAACTTTCGCTTATCAATTGCCGGCATCTAGCCACAATCCAATCCCAAACGACCAGCTTAGCTGCTGGTTAGTGTCGGTGAGCAGCACCATAATACCAACTCTGTGTCGTGCAGCAAAATCAAATAGGAAATGCCATGCGACCGGGTGCACTCACGCTGATTTTTTCCACACTCAACTTAAACCACGAAGGCTTAGGTTGTTCCCTTTTTGGAATAAATTTGTTCAATTTAACCCTTTTGCCCTCCCCCCTAACCATTCAACTAACGTGTTACTCAATAACAATGCGACAGAGTCACGTAGCATGTTCGGTTGAAAATACGGATATGCCAATTTAGCGACGACTTGCCGCCAATTTTACGTAGTTATTTAGTTTCCCTCAAAGGGCATAGAACTATCTAGCAGATTTCGTTTTATTTTAACAGGGTTACCCTCAACCCTTAATTGAAAGTTATCAGTCAAGGTATGTATATCAACAACATCGTTATTACCAAATTGTTTGCAACATTTTTGTTTGCAAATTCACAGGAGGCAGAGTTTGTAGAATTATATTTTCAAAATGCAGTTTTAACTCTGAGGAAGAAAGTTTGACTGCAAACACAACCCTATGACAACTGACAAACCTCAAAGCTTACAAATCCATTGTGTCAAAGGTCTCTGTTTTACGGTGTGAATTTTGACGTTCTGTGAAGTTTGCTGAAAATTCCAACTGTTAGATGTGGATTTACGGAACGAAGGAAAAAAAAACCCAGTTGATTGATAGATTCGCTTTTGAACTCAAATCACGTAGCGTTTTCGGTTTTTCTTTCAAGAAAATAACAAGATCCAAGGATGAATGAGCAAGTTGACAGATGACAGTTGACACTTTAATCGTCAAGTGACAATCAGCAAATTGGCAATTTCAATTTGTATTATAAGCAGCAAGTCGTTTACATCATTTCGGTCAAAATGCATCTATGTGTGTCTTCTAAATTTAGGATTATGTGTGCCACCGCTTCTTGAGATGCGGTCCACATTGGCAGTGGTTTTTTATCATCTTCGAAAGAATGAGGTGAATTTTTTTTTTTTTTTTTTTTTGGCAGTCGATGCATGAAGAAGAGTATGCCAAATAAATAAATCAAAAATGGAGGAAGCTGTGTTCTAGTTACAGAGTGAGCCAGGTCGATGATGTGAATGCATCCATTCGAGGTCGAAGGAATAATTTCTGTTTTTTTTTTTTTTTTTTTTTTTGATTAGAGTCGAGCAACTGTATTTACGTTTTTACTTGGGAAGTTTTTTCCTGGTTTTTCCTTTTGTACCTACATTTCATGAAAGGTAACTGCATGAGAACGTGACAATTGCAACTTTAGTGGAACGAAAAATGCATTGAATTTTAAATGGGCAAGTTTTTGTTGTACATATGTGTTTTCTCGGATGTCTGTGGCTGCCTCAGTAGTTGCGACACGAAAGTTAGTTAACAGTTTGTTTGAAATTGTTTCCAGGTGACCTCAACCAGAGATTTTTGAAACAGAGTTTAAATTTTAAATAGAAACTCAGATTTTTCTGGGTCTTAATTCTTTAGTTTGGGATGATTCTTAGTAGATTTTTTTCAAAACTCACCAGAAGTATATTCAAATACCAAGATAAACTCAAGATCCACTTACGTCCCACACAGACTTCCGGCACCTGTAATTGTCCAGGAAGATATCCAAAATACCGTTGTTCTATATTTATCAAATATCCTTATAAGGATATTGAATAATCTTCGTTTTTATTGAATAATGCGTGTGAATGAACCGACAAAAGAAAGCTTCCATTTTTATTATATGGCAAAGTCATGTTGTGCCAGAACAATGAGTGGATTTTTATTGTTTTCCGTACAAATGTTTTCAAATGACGTTTATTATTCATACGCCTCCGCATTTCGAAAGCCCGAAACTCAATACAAAAGAATATGATGCACACCCCTTTGTTGCCGCGTTGTTAGCTTTATTTTCCTGGCGCGCTTCACAAAAGTCAAAGCTGAATGGCGGGCGGTATGGTTCGAAGCTTTTCGTTTTATGTGTCAATGACTCTTTAAGTTTATTGTTTTTGTGGTCTAGTTTCTATTTTGTCTGTTCGGTTTTTTATTGATGTTAACGTAAAGTTAAATTAGAAATATTTTAAATTTTATTGCTGAAACAAATTAAAAATAAATTAATCAAAAACACAAAAAAAAGCTATCACGCTGAATTGGTGTTTTATAAAGATTGATATGACAAAGGCAGATGACTCTTGGCCGACACATGCGGTAGTAGAGTTTATTAAAAAATTTATTGGAAAAGATGTAGCAAATAAATTTGAATTTATAAATAAAAAAAAATGTTTTGGAGTTAAGAAGAAATTAGATCAAAGTGATGAAGATTTATGTCGAATTTTTTAGAATTCACACTGACAGACAATGATAAACAGATACTGTGGGGCATCAGCATCAGGTGAATAAAATAAATTCAAATAAAATGGTTTACGCTGAATTGCTTTTCCTATTTCTTAAAAAAAAAACTTATATTTAAAGAGCGCATTTGCGCTAATTTGACAGTTTGAAAAATAATTACTTTGTGTGATTTTTAAAGAAAAACTTTGACTTCTTGAAGCTTGTAGAACTCTAGATGCACATTTAAAACGAATCATCGACATAAAAATGATTTAAATATCATTAAATGTGGATGGGACCACATCTATCCCACTTCTCTTCGTCGGGTTGAACTTAGAAAATGTTAATTTTTCTTTAGAGATAACGTATAATTATAATATTTGGGCAAGTGCTCCCATAACCCACTTTCATTTTCATTTCATTTACTTTAAAAAAAAAAAATTGAATTTTAATCATTTCTATTTTTTGAAAAAAAGCCTAATGTAAACTAACCCTTAAATGAATTTTATAAATCATAATAAATTTCGCTAACTTAGATTTAGTAATGACGCTTCGTTTAATTAAAATTTGCGCCAAAAATAATAATGTACTAAAAAGAGAGTATAAAGCCCTAAACTTAAAGTAAACTCGTGTCTTTAAACAAATCAAACTTCTTGCGTGTTATTCTTTTCTGCTCGCCAGCCTGATCACTTAATGCAAAAACTATTGCATTTTTATATGGCGCCCGAGCAGGGATTAAATTCTAAAATAAAATAAAACTGATCAAGCTGTGCGGTTAAAGTTAATTAAATAAATTTTTATTTCCCTTTAAAATTTGATTATTAAAATCCTTTTCAAATAAAAATTACTTTTGATCCGCGGTGAGGAGTCCAGAAAAAATTGGGATCAAAATCACGTGTCGAGCCATCAACAAAATACCCATGAGGTGCTGCTGTGATCACCATAGAAAGGAAGTTTCGTTTAATGATCAGGTATACAAATGCAATTGATTAGTTAAAGTGCAAGTAACATTTAAATTCTGCTTAAAAGCAAGGAAATTTGTAAAAAAAACATAAATCCGTCATAAATTAGAATTTGGCGCGAACACAAAAAGAACTTTAAAAATAAAAGGCGACCGGAAAATAAGAGAAACGTTAGCATCAATTGAACACCGTAATAATTCTTGACTTTCACTATTATATCGCTGTTTCTAGTGAAATAGCTAGTGGCATTCCTCCCCTGAAACAAATCAACCGTAATACACGTACTTCACAGAGTGCCCATTAATTCAAACTCAAACCCAACTTCGGACATAAATTCACATACAAGTATTCTTTCCTTAGACGTACCACATGAATGTGGAACGCTCTGCCGGGCTCTGTTTTTCCCTCGCATTTTGGAATTCACAACTGTGAATGGTAGCTCCTCTTACATAATAAAAGGCGACCGGACAATAACACAAACGTAAACATCACTTGAACACCGTCGTAATAATTCTTGACTTTCAGTATGATATCGCTATTTCTAGTGAAATAGCTAGTGGCATTCCTCCCCTGAAACAAATCAACTGTAATACACGTACTGCATAGAATGCCCATTAATTTAAACTCAAACCCATCTTCGGGCATATAGTCACATACAGGGTTTCTTTCTTTAGCCGTACCACATGAATGTGGAACGCTATGCCGGGCTCTGTTTTTCCCTCGTATTTTGGAATTCAGAACTGTGAATGGAAGTTCCTCTTCTCCTCATCCTACATCCGTCCCTATTGACCTAACGCTCTCACTGTGTTTAATCAACATTATAAGAGTAGCCAAAATCCTTTTTTATCAAAAAAAAAAAACTTCACATGTAGATAATAATTAATTATTGCAATGCACAGATCTTTTGAATTTTCCTGGAAGCCATCTACTCTACCAAAATTTATATTAGCATTATGGCCTTGAACGGGAAACACATTTCAACAACATTTCGCGACATTGGCAAAAAATACTCCCCGCAAGGCATTTGAAATTTACATCAAGACTCTTAAAAAATGTCCATGGATGCGAAAATTGGATTTTCTCCCACAGCCAAGCTATCGCGCACTGCTGGTGGGCAAAATTCTTTGCCTCGATAGTTGCGCCTCTTTCAACCACGAGACAGTGTCATTTAATTAAATTGCAAATTGCTTCTAAACCCCCTCTCAAGCCACATGTAAAACCTGAGCCATGTTCATCGTCATCGTTCCACATGTTGCACATTCTGCGATTTTTCGATCAGCACTTCACAGCACAGTCCCCCGTATAATATTTCTGTAATTGTATCTTCGCTTTCATGAGCGTGTGGTTCTTGTGCTGCATGGTGCATTATGTGCAATCTATATGGTTTTGCATGTCCCAACTCCCAACTAAACCAGATTGCAGCAAAGTACTTTCGCTCGAAATGACTTTTCATTAATGTGGAACGTATCGTCTCTATGGCAGATTATGGTGCGGATGTGATGTTTATTTAGATACAACAATTATTTATATATACAATGTTTTCCAAAAAAAAAACAATCATTGCATGTGGTCTTATTTAATCATAAACAAATCCAGCCCTTGGTTTTGTGGGAAATATCAGCTGATAGTTCCCAGCAAGGGTGCACTTGGTAGGAATCAATTAGCCAGAAGTTGCCACAATAATTAGCCCAGACCTTTATTGATTTATCAATGTGTTTAAATATTGATTACGTGGGAGGAATTGGTTCTTTAAGTTAAATTGAATGCATGTGTGGAACTATAAATAGCTCCAGACAACCATGTGAACGAATTTATCATTCATTTATGTAGATGGGTCAAAAGTTACAGAAGCATTTTTTTTTTTTTTTTTTTTGATAAACTGATTTTGTGCACTTTGACTATGAAAGTTTACTCAGTTCAACTGCAATCTGTGATGTGCATATAGCCGAGATAGATTTAAGTGGAAAAATGCTTCAGCTTGTTAGTGGAATACATGTTATAATATGCGGGGAGGAGGAGGTTTTTCTGAATGCGATAAATTGAACGTATTACACCATAATAGTCGGTCAATGGACTGCAATTTGACGCTGAATATGACTTGATTGATGGGAAAGAGAGGGAATGTTTTTGTATGCATATCTAATTGGCTAAGAATACCAAATGGAACTTCAGAATGACCTGTCTTGGAATTTGCTAGTAGTCAGCACGTGCTTAGGAGTTCGTGTGTAGTTGGAGGTGGAAGTGGTTAATAAAATGTTAATATTTTTATATCAGTTGGAAGATCCATCTGTATTCATTGAAATGGGTATTGTTCAAACCCTTTACAACACCTTCTAGCACAAATCTTTTTGGTAAACCTTTGCACCAGTTTAAGGCCTTTTTCACAGAAATGGGGCTTTTGACACCATTACGGAAGCGGGATGATGGCCATATTGAACCCTTGGAACACCTTTATTCGCTTCCTTAGACGAAGTGGCACAAATTTTGTCATTTGGTCTGTTAAAAACTTCTTCCACTCTAAAAAAAATCTCATTCGTAAGCAAAATATTTTCATGGCCATTTTCCGAGTGCCAATGCAAAAGTCGCTTGCATCTTTCCAGCCTCATTTGTTTTAGTTGAGGAGTTAGAAGATAACCCGTGGACATGATCTTCTGCTTCCTAAGGGGATTCTTCCGAATTCGTTCACGCACTGCCTTTACTACCGCAATCGTAGGGATGACTCGCGGGCGACCACTTCTTGGCTTTTCCTCTACTCCAGACAATTCGCCGAAGTGACCAATAGCCCGATAAACGAATATTCTTGATATACCGTGTGGTGGTTTTTGCAAACTCAAAAATTTGGCCAGCACCTATGCAACGCTATTACCGCGACATGACTCTCTTTAACGCCCCACTCCATGTTACTAGTTGCAAACTGAAACCAAACTGAGTAGTATTCTTCTTTGATCAGTGCATGTGTTCTGAAAAGAAGTTAATGGTTCTATTCCCACAGGAAGTTTTAAAGGATAAGCGCTGGAAATTGTGTAACAGAACTTATGGCAGAGCTAGGTACATATCGACAATGTTTCATTATTAGCATTCAATAAGCTTGATACCTAGGAACTAGGATGTAGAACAAATTAGGCGCTTATGCCAGTTTAAAGTTATTTCTTGAGTTCCTCAAGGGACTCATATCGGTCCTTTATTGTTTATTTTATATATCTGATCTGACGATCTTCTACCTTGTTTATTACATTCATTGATAACTATATCATCACTAATTGTAACTACATATTTCCAAGATGATACATAGATATTCCAATCGTAATTTATTTAGTTATGACCATCTTTTGAATTCACCACATTTGTAGAGAGATTCTACTTTGTTATGTTTTGAAATCCTAATAGACTCGAAATTAATATTCACTAATAGCTAATATTATAAATGTGAATGTTTGTATGTTTGGATAATTGGATGTTTGGATGTTTGTTCCGTAACAACGCCTTAACGGATTGGGGTAAAATGATGGTGGATAGATTAGGTGTCGGATCCCAATGAACTAAGCAAAACCTTCGTTTTGAGTGACGCCCAAGAACTTAACTTTGTCCCCAACAACGAAATGTTTTTTGAACCTCCATCGGTTTTGGAGTTTGAAGTTGTATCAGAATATGATATCCTGGAAAGTATTCGTTCCATCAAATCTGATGCTCGTGTAGAAGATTAGTTTTTTGAAAAGGATTTTGCCACTTATCTTCAATACCTTGACACACTTGGTTAATTTTTGTATACCGTCTTCATCGTTTCCTGAGAGCTGGAAAAAACTAAGTTCAAAACCGAGCGCTAGCTCTACCTTAGACTTCCGACCCATTAGTATTCTTCCGTGTCTATCAAAGGTCTTTGAGAAAATTCTAGCGTTGCAGATATCCAATCACCTTACTAGATTTAATTTACTGGCGCAATCTGGTTTCCTTAAAAAGCATAGCTGTCAAACTGCCATGATAAAGGTTCTTGACGATATAAGGGTTCAATATGATCAAGACAATGAGACTGTTCTCTGTTTACTGGATTTCTCAAAGGCCTTTGATAGAGTTAACCATGATATACTTGGCAAAAAGCTGGAATACTACTTTGGTTTTCATGAGAGAGCAGTGCAACTTATTAGGAATTATCTTTGTAGCCATAGTCAGAGTTAATATTGGTCAGATTCAATCTCGGTCTTTGAATTTGCAAATGGGTGTACCTCAAGGTTCCATTCTTGGACCAATATTGTTTTGCCTTTATATTAACGACCTTCCTAGTGTCTGTTCAAATTTACCCTTGCATCTTTATACGGATGATGTACAATATTATATATCTCGCCAAATTGGCGTGTAGAATTAAGGAGGATCTCACTGCAATTTCCAATTGGTCGCTTCATAATGGTCTTACACTTAACCCTGCAAAGTCTCAACTTATTGCAATTTCCAAAAACATTGATACCTCTTCTCTGTCTCAAATTTTCCTCTCCGAATTGCAGCCTAGTTTTGTGGACACTGTAACCAGTCTTGGTATCAAGGTAAATAAATCCGTCAAAAGTTTTACCTATGAGTTTTGTGATCCAAATATTTTCAATATTCTTTATATTCCTTTTGTTAATCAAATCTTTGAATACCCATGCATGCAAATTAGCCTATTTGCACCACTTTCAGCAGATCAAATTATTTCGTTTACAGTTTAATAAAAAATATTAAAAACTCCTCAACATCTTCGGTTCCAACGCTCATCGACAATAACAAACCAATTGTTTACTCTTCAGAGAAGGCAAACTTGCTCGCCGCCCATTTCGCTGCCAGCTCCACGATGCCGCATAGCAACGTTGCCCCTCCTGTACTTGAGAATGTAATTTTTTCCATGGGACAGATTTTTTTCCGCACTCGTACAGTAGCAAGAGTTCTTAAAGATCTCGATATACACAAATCCGCTGGCCCGGATGGTATACCCCCGATTCTTCTGAAGAGGTGTTCTTCCACGCTGGCAAAGCCACTGCGTAAGCTTTTCCATCGTTCCTACTCTTCTGGAATTTTTCCTAGAAGATGGAAAACTGCATTTGTCCAGCCTGTCCCTAAGAAAGGTGACCCATCCTCCCCCTCCTCCTACTGACCCATAGCACTGACATCTCTTCTTTCTAAGATCATGGAAACACTGATTAACCGTCAGCTTAAGGAATATCTCGAAGATCGAAAGCTTCTCGAAGCAACCGTTCCATTGGTGATCTGATGGCATATCTCACCGAACAATGGAACAAATCTTTACATCGCTTTGGTGAAAGTAAGATTATTGCTCTTGATATCTCCAAGGCATTTGATAGAGTTTGGCATGAAGCTCTCTTATCGAAAATGCGTGCTTTTGGCATCGATAATACTCTTGTGCGTTGGATTAGAAGCTATCTTCTGGACCGTTCAATACAAGTTGTATTAAATGGATTCAAGTCTGATTCCCACAAAATAAATGCTGGTGTGCCCCAGGGCTCCGTTCTGTCTCCGACTCTTTTTCTCATTTTTATAAATGATCTTCTCTCTGTTACTTCTAATCCACTTAACTGTTTTGCTGACGACTCTACCCTCAGCTTTTCATATTCGTTCGATAATTTACGTCCTTCGGTAGTACAATTGCAACGGTACCGTATGTCAAGCTCATTAAACTCCGATTTATACAGCATTGCCAAATGGGGTAATAAGAATTGTGTGGAGTTTAATGCTTCGAAAACTCAATGCTGTCTTCTGTCGTTAAAGCTAAACATACCCCAAATGCCATTGTCCATGAATGGCACTTACATCGAAGAAAGCGACAATCTCTCAGTACTCGGTATGTGTGTCAACGACGACCTCCGTTGGAACGACCATATATTTGAGATCGCTAAGAATGCTGCTAAGTGCTTAGGTTTTCTGTATCGGTGTAAGAAGTATTTTTTTTCCATCTGATCTGGCTACAATTTATAAAGCGTTTATACGCCCTAAACTCGAGTATAACTCCCACCTCTGAGCAGGTGCTTTGCAAACATCGCATCACCTGCTTGATAGAATACAAAATCGAGCGTTAAGATTGATAGGAAATAGAGTTGCCACTCTCGAACAACGACGCAATGTTTCATGTCTTTCCTTATTTTATCGTTTCTTTTACAAAAAATGTTCACTCGAGGTAGCCAGTTGCATTCCTCCCCTTAAAAGTTTCTCTCGTAATACTCGTCTCGCAAGGAATGCTCATCAGTTCACCCTTGAGCCCAATTTCGGACGTACCGTGAAATATAGGGATTCTTTTTTTAGCCGAACAACACGAATTTTGCCATTTTGTTCTGCAAGCATTCAAAACCAATGTTAATCGACACCTCCTATCTCTCCCCTCCCTATCTTCCGAATGCCCGCGCAGTGTGTTACATTAAAAGGGAAACAAGTAGTCCCTTGTGCGCGCGTTAATTATAAAAAAAAAGTAATATTAATGAATTAATAAATAATATCAAATTTAATGATATTTTTAACTTTATTTAATTAAATTTTTTTTAAATTTAAATTTAATATTAAAATGCTTAAAATTTCAAAAGCATGGAAATAAAAAAAAAATATTTTCAAGTAGGTACTATTGTTTCCAATAAAATAAGCCCACCTAACTCCTCTTCCTACAATCAAAAACAAAGAACTATCAACAATAAGCAAACTAAGAAAAAACTTTCTTCAAATGACTCACAAAGTGCACCGAAGCTTGACACAAGTCGAAATTCCTCTTCTCTTTTTTAAGAAGAATTCTTCAATGCCCCCACATGTGTTGAACAAAAGAGCTACTGTGAGGAAAGATCTACTTGAAATCGCGTTTAGTAATCCATAATTATTATAATCACCGTCTTTACCCCCCAGAACGTCACTAGCTGTCATAATGATGATAGCATTCTTTCTGAATATAAGTATGGGTTTTCTTGTTGGATGGATAGGCGTTGTAAAAGAATATTTGAAAATTTTTTTAGAAAAAAAAGATACATTCCACATCCATCATTATCACCATGTGTGGCTAATAAACGTTTCTTTTCGTTTCTCTCTTTTTCAAAACCATAAACAATGACGCATTTTTTCGGGGTTTTATAGGTTGACACAATTTTCCACAATGACCCAAATTTTTTGATGGATTTTTAAGTGCACCATAATAATTTACACTGTATGGGAGGAAGAGGGCAGCGCCAGTCAGCGTGTTGTAAAATAAAACTGCCAATTACTATTTAAAAAAAAAAATATTTCTTTAAATTGATGTTGACATGCAATGTTCTTTCTTTCTTAATAGGTCGTATAATCACTTGAGCAGTTTTAATGGCTTGGTTATTTTTTTCATAAATTTGTTTTGACATTGACACAAACGTCACACTGACTGTGGCAATTTGTCAGTTCATATATGCTTGACAGATGATATGTTTCGTGTGGACATATGTTGGACGGCTCGATAGCACAGTATGTGTGATGGTGTTTCACTAGGTAAGTTGCATTGTTGATGTTGTTTTTGTTGAAACATGGATTCCCGCAAGGTTATATGCTTTGTTCAAACATTTCGAACTGCATGAAAGAATCATTTTTATACCAAAAGATTCTTCGAATATATAAGCACATAAAAGAACATTTTAACACAAAGCAATCGACAGGACTTGTCCTTTTGGATGTTGACAAGGCTTTTGACAGTTTATGGCACGAAGGTATTCTTCATAAACTAAAACATTTTAATTGTCCTCTATATCTAATTAAAATAATACAAAGTTTTCTTAGAAATAGACAATTTAAAGTTAATTTGAATAATACGGCTTCAAGTTTAAAGCATATCACTTCTGGGGTTCCTCAAGGATCTTGTGTTGGGCCCATTACTTTATATTACGTATGTCGCAGAGTTTCCTATACTTAGGAACTGCGAAATAGCAATGTTCGCAGATGACACTGCTATTTATAGTTCTAAAAATATCGGCCAAGATATTGAAAATGACTTACAATATGCCCTTGACAAAGTTGTAGAGTATTATAAGGCATGGAATATTAGGCTGAAAGCCGGACAAAACACAGGCTATCTCTTTCACAAGGAAAAGAAAAGCTTGTGTTTTGTCTGTCGGTCAGCTTAAAATTAATGGTTGTGTTGTACCTTGGGTTAACTCTGTCAGATATCTGGGTGTTTATTTAGACAAGCCGTTAACATTTCGAGGAAAAACTTGTTAATTCAGAACTTATTTTCTTAAATGTAAAAATTGATATTGTTTGTTAACCAATTATTTATTTAGTAAAAAAAGCATTTAATTTATTGAATTTATTTATTTAATTGATTGTTTATTTATTTATTGTTTGTTTTCTTTGTTATTTATTTATTTTTTTTTTTGTTGTATAAACTTATCTACTTATTTATTTATTAGTTTATATATTTATTTATTTATTCATTTATTTATTTATATAAATATTTAATTATTTACTAACATATTTATTTATTTATTTATTTCTGCTTTTGTTTTTAGTATTTTAATATTATATACACAGCTGGTCAAAAAAATAGGTGTGACTATTTATTTTTTTATTAGTTAATTTTTTTTCAGTTGCATTATAATTTTTTATGTTTTTAATAAAACTTCAATAACAAAGAAAATAAAAGACTTTAATAGGATCTTGAATTAATAGAACATTTTCATAATAAGTGGCCGAAACTGTCGATTGACGCATTTTAGCCTGGTCAATAAAATAGGCGCGTCTTCCTAAAGTATTAAAAATATTGATTTTATTAACATTTAATGTTGGTTACCTAAATTTTCGATTACCTAACTCTAATAACCAGAGTATCCTCCATTGTTAGCTTGAACTTTTTGGAGTCGGCGTGGCATTGATTCCACCAATTTTTGGCATGCCTGGTTGGGTATAGAATACCATTCTCTTTGAACGGCTTCCCACAATTGGTTTCCATTTGTGAAATATTGCCCGCCTAACTTGCGCTTGAGTGCATTCCACAAGTTTTAAATGGGATTGAGGTCAGGGGATCGACTTGGCCACGGGATAAGAGATACTTCCTTCTCTTGGAAGTCATTTTTTACATTAAATTAATTATAATACATGATAAATGAAGGTTTTTTGTCATAGTTTTCCTTCAACTGTTCTTCTTAATTAAATGCCTTAATCTATTAAACAATACAAGTATCTATCTAAAAGTTGGATCTCCATTTTAAATGGCGTGGATTGTGTTTGGCTAAATATTCTATTTAGCATGAAAGGTTAAGTTATCCTAAAGAATAGTTGTTATAATTAATAAACAGATATTAGATTTAATTGTGGATAAACTAAACTGTGGAACGTATTCTTCTAAGCTTTAACTATATTCATACGAGTCCAACGGAGGAAAAAAAATGTCTTAGCCATTCCTTGTGGATCATATGCCGACAATTTCTAGGTATTCAATTAAATAAAAAACAAACACCTTGCACCTCAGTTTCTCTAACCAATCATTCTACATCAAAGTGATCTGGTTTAAATCGTTTTCAAATTATTGCACAATCGGGTCGGAAAAAATGAAAAAAAAAAAACAAATTAAATCAGCACACGCTGAAGAATGAAGAAGCCGCATCGATTAAAAATAGAACTAATATCAACTTTTCTTAAGAGCCCAGACTAGTGTGGTTGCTGCCTGTTTTTTTTTTACACGCGCCCCTCATTCGCAATCGCACACACGTCGTCGGTCGATTAGTTGCACCAAACGCGAGTCATCACTCTCAGCACTTGAGTAATGGGAAACCACTTCATGGTTATGATATGCTCAAGATATGACAACTCGTTGAAACAACAACAAGAATTGAGACCACCTTTGCTGCAACTGGGTTGCACATTGCGATAGAAACATAGTTTAGATATCTTTTGTTGTTATTATGTTTTTCAAAAAAAAAAAAAAAAAAAATGTTGAGTGTATCTTAACGCGTTTTGTGGTCAGAGTTATGCAAAGTTTGTTTCTTTATTTTTTTATTTTTTTGTATTTTTATTTATTACTCAAACCACATGCCCACATGTTTTGAGGCATCATCATGTGCTCACTGATGCTGGTGCAAGTTGTGTGGTGTTCCTGAAGCAGTGCGAGATACTTTAAACGTATTAAGATCTAGGTTAGTTGGCTAATTTTCTAGATTGTCTCGGGTATGCATTTATTCTTGTTTTGACTTCTTATATAAATGCGTTTGAAAGGTGTTGGTGCAAAATAGTTTTCTTAATTTTTTTTTTGATTATTTTTTGTGTGTTATGAGGTGATACGGTAGTGCCCCATAGCTTAGTGGTTAGTGTGTCGGACTGCTAAGCGAAAGAACCTGGCTTCAAATCCAGCTCATAGCCACCTTTTTTTCTGGGGTACTGCCTCTTGCGAGGAACTGACAAAACCTCCAAGAGTAAAATTTGTCTCGAAAAAGTGCATCTCATGTAGCCGTTCGGACTCGGCAGTAAACTGTAGGTCCCTTCCATTCTTGCAGATTAACAATACACACACACGAATGGTTGAGAGTATAAGTCACTAGGCCTTGGCTCCTTAAGGAGCTGTCGCGCTAATAATTTTTTTTTTTTTTTTTTATTTATGAGGTGATACGAAAAGTTTCATCTGATTTGAAAATAATCTGGGCCAACATCAAAGATCACGATTATTTAAGCCATCGACATTGCCTAGTATAGATGAAAATGGATTAAATAATAAATTAAAAACAATATAGTTACTCATTTCCAAGAATTAACCATTTATCAAATTCAGTTTAATTGGATTTTATTCAATTATTATAAGTTTTTCGTGGAATAATGTGACTATAACCTTTGAGCCCAACGTTTTAAGTGCCAATAAGCACAGAGGTTATTTCCTCAACCGCACCACACCAATGTGGAACGCTTTACCAGGAAATAATATATATTCTCTGCTACAAAACTAATTTGCATCGTTATCTCCTCTCAATTAGAAAAAAAGCTCGCTTATTTATTATAAAAAAGGTTCTTAACATTGTTATAATGAAGACAATTAAGTTGTTTTACTGACTTATTGAAATTTTTTGTTAAATCTTATAATTACGGCAACCATATGAGGGCTAAAAGTTTGATAAAAAGCCCTGATAACGTAGTTTTCAAAGACAAACAAATAGGCCGTGCAACAAAGAAAAATCCCAGCATAAAAGAAGATTGTTCGTGCCGAAACAGTTATACATACTATGTGTGGAACGTATTCAAAAATAAAGGAAATGGATGCCAACAAATAAAAAAAAATCCAAAGTCGTTTGCCTGAATTAATAGAATAAAAATACTTTCAACAACCATTTCTCTAGAACCCCTTAAGGAACTTCTATTCTGGAGGTCAATCGTCTACCCCATTCTACTCAATCCACTTCGTCTAATTGAACGACAAAGTGTCAAACAATATATGCAAAACAGAGGAAAAAAAAACAATATAATTGAGCGGAATGGGAGAAGAAAGAAGTCGACACAGATGGATTTGGACTTAGCAGGAAAATAGTTATAAAAAAAATATGCGTGCAAGACAAAGTTTATGCGATGACGGTCGTTGGGTACTTAAATCCACCATATAACCAAGGATAGAGCTCCGCAAATACACAGCCGCCGAAGCAGTCAACTAGACCAGTTTAGCTGGTTGGACAACGATCTCATGATGAAAACGATCAACAGCAACAGAAACAGCGCGTCTTATATGAGCTCCTAGGTGTGTGTGGATTGTAAGTTCGAGGCAAAAAGATACATATATGAAAAGAGGTATCTAGATACTTGCGGCGCGTTGGAAAATCCAAATGTGACCAAAGACCAGAAAAGAGGAATAGAGGTGGATTTGTGATGCACAAACACTTAACAAGGTTAATGCACTCTGGGGTCGATGGATTCAATTGCTCTTAACTACCCAGAGATGGCAACGAACGAGCACATCGCAGTCCTCGCAATACTCGTCGAATAGCCGACCATCATCAGCATCCACCGAACAACCGGAGCCGGCCAGTTAGTCAACTTTTCAATTATGGTTAAGGCATTAGTGATAATGAATGGTTTTTTGCGCACAATATTGCTACTGGCCATGGAACATACGTACCACACCAGCATACTTGGGTTGGCCAAGGAAAAGAAAGTTTTATTTCGGATGAAATGGCTGCAATTGTAATTTTTTTTTTATTGAGTGGTACATTGTAAAGGATAATTAAATCTAAAGCACCATCAGAGCCTGCAATCAATTTGCCTCGTCCTGGCTGGAGTCCGTCCTCGTAGTCGTAAACAATATTATAGTTGGTAATTTTATGTACATAAATGATTTTTTGATGAATTTGAGGTTCAATATTCGTGTAAGTGAATGAATTGCATTGATTTTGGTTATTTGTTGTTGTTGTTGTTGTTTTGAGGTACATCAATCAAGGAGTGGTCTGTCTATCCCCTGGTGATGCACTTTAGATTTGTGTGAGCTTATGAATGGTTTGTGATGTGTATTGTTGATGATCACTGATGGTGAGAGATTGATTGACTAGCTTTTGATAGATGGGTGCTACATCATTACAATCGTGGAGTTATAACGAACGCATTGGGCTAATCAAGGCTTTGCGAAGGAAGATAAATGTTTTCAGTGTGAAGAAAGAGCTTTTTTTTAATGGATTTTGTATCTTTTGAAATATTTTGTCTTTCTTGCCTTTTTGGTTTGGATTAAATTGTGTAAGATTCTCGCGTAATAGGCTATTAATTTTGTTAGATAATATACATATGCATGAACAAGCTTCTGATAAAAGGTCTTTCATTAAGGGCATCCTAACTTTAAATTAAAATAAAACAAAGTGTGTGCAAGATATCATCGACATTTTTTATTCGTTTGAAAGGCCTATCAATGCCATTATGTGTGGAATATAACATCGTCTAAATGTCTCTACCGCGGCTTCTGTTGGTGGCG
Organism: Platycheirus rosarum; assembly: GCA_963971375.1. Classification (NCBI taxonomy): domain Eukaryota; kingdom Metazoa; phylum Arthropoda; class Insecta; order Diptera; family Syrphidae; genus Platycheirus; species Platycheirus rosarum. Next base: position 118,002,924 of record OZ020510.1, read on the forward strand.
CGCATATGAAGTGTCCAATTTTTCATGATTCAAACGCATAAATCAGGATGAATTCGACCGATGGCAGTGGTTATGTTGGCTTTGAGGTCGGCTGTGGTTTGTGGCCTATTTGCATAGACCTGCGACGACGTAAGAAAACCCCACAAGCAAAAATCTAATGATGACCATGCCCTCGATTACATGATGTCCGGACATATCACCCATTTTGATAAAACAATTTTATCATTTCCACGTATTATTGAACGCTACATCCGTCCATTGTGATTTGGCCAAACAGACTACATAAATGCCAGCCAAATTAACAGATTTAGCTTCAAGAAGATGGCCGCAAGTTCGGAAGTCCCTACTGGAAGACCTTTTAGAATATCAAAACCTTAACTCCACTTACGGGAACTCATTCATAATCTGTGTACATGAAATATTAACTTTATATGTCCTCATTGTCGCAACAATGGAACGTATTCTAGCCCCAATGAAGCTCAAACCCAAGAACATTTTTCTTGACCCACTTTACTAATTCTCACAATTTTCCCAATTTCTCCTTCTACAACCCTCCAGACTATTTTTCAAAAATGGTTTACATCAGACTGCCGGCAGCTTACTAAAAGGTTTGCCAAGAGTATAATCTAAATAGCACAACGCTTCTTATAATTAATAAACAAAGCGCATGACATATTTATGGTTAATGGCTTACTGAGGCAGTAGAAAAGAGGTAAACATAAGAAACTATTGGGGGCCCCATAGTAGCCTCAGACCAAATACTTTTACGAGTTTTTCATTCTCTTTTTATTTTACATTGAAAAATGAAACGATGGTTACGAATGAAATAAAAAAAAGAATAGAACATTCAAAATCCCCCCCGCACAAGTTGCATAAAAATACCATTTTTTCCGCTTCGTTAAACTCACTCCCCACTCCCCAATGGCATTAATACTCACTCTGGCTATTTGAACAATTTATGCAATCGCAACATAATTTCAACGATTAAAGGGGAGAAAAAGGTTTATTTGTCTCGTATTTCCTTAGTTGCAAGCACGAGGTAGCAGAACAACTACATTGCAATTTTTTGCCAACTGCGAGAATTTGATATGCCTCAAGGTTCAACTTTGGGGCCAGCACAATTTAGCCCTTTTGTGTATCTATTTGCTAGATCAGAATTTATTATCCCAAACTGACATAGGTTAATTGTTTATTTCACATAGTGAATTGTATCTTGAACTATACGTAATCTAATGACCTGAGAAAACGCACAAAAAAGTGAGTTGCGATTGAGTGGAAAAACAAAACTTAGGCAACACGTCTGACACGTACCGGACGCGGACGGACATTTCTGTTTTGCAAAAGGTCAATTTCATTGCGGAAATTTATGACTCAAAGCAAATAAAAAGTTAAATAAAGCATTTCTTTTGAAAGCTGAACGTGACATACCAGTGGAATGTATTTGCATTTGATATGATGTACCTTCAAATATCAATACACGACTGACAGAGATGTATGTACATACATACCATATGCAACCAAATCATATACCTGAAGGAGTGAAATTACAAGACGCCAGGTAAATATGTAATGCTCTGTCTCTGTCTGTACACACATATATTGATATAAACGAATGGACTCCGAAAGTGATCTTGACTGACCTCCAAGATGTTTGGATAGTAAAAACAGATTATAGAAAACAGAAACACGGCTTCCTTCCAACTTTTATGGCTGTGTTTATGAGATTTGCAGAGAAATCTGGAGCAAAGTCGTTGAACTTATGTTTATTGCTTATTTTCAGCAATGAAAATCTGTTTGAATGATTATTCAAGGAAAAAAAATGAATCATGACAGGTAATAGGGGTGAATGATTTAAGGGGTTAGTCAGAATAGTTTTATTGTTCTCTGGATTTAAGGGTTTCAAAAGAGACGCAATTTTTAATGGTTCTGTTAAAAGATCACGTATTTCTGGAGGGTTTCTTACTTAAAATATATTTATTTCCTACTAATATTATAAACCTGAAAGTTTGTGAGTATGTATGTATGTATCTTTATTGCTCTTTCACGCAAAAACTACTTAATGGATTTTGATGAAACTTCACAATAATATAGCTTACATATCCAATTTATAACGATAAGTGTCAAGAAAGTCGGAAAAAAAACAATTTCATCAAATTATCAGATAGATATCGATGCCAGGATTTTATGTCTGTCTCTCTGTCTGTTCCGGCTAATCTCGGGAACGGCTGCACCGATTTTGGCGGGGATTTTCACTTGCAGATAGCAGATATCCTAAGGAGTAACTTAATAGGCTACTTTTAATTACCCACCAGGTGGCGCTCCGATAGTTGTTTTTTATTTTAAAATTTCTTATTTATGGACCAATGTTGACGGGACTTTCACAGACAAATAGCTTATGTTGTAAGAAATATTTTCAGCTATTATAATAATCCTCGCTAGGGGCGCTTTTTTTCTAAAATTCAAATTTAGGGACCGATTAGACTCAAAATCACACCATATTATTTATAATTTGTATTCAAATAAAAATAATAAAAAGAAGGCGTTTGGAAAAAAATTGATATGATATGTGGTACTGTTATAAATGTGAATGTTTGTATGTTTGGATGTTTGTTCCCTAATAACGCCTCAACGGCTTTACGGATTTGGATGAAACTTAGTATATAGATGCATAATGTGCTGGATTGAAACATAGGCCACTTTTTTATCCAGGAAAAATGCAGGGTTCCTGTGGGAGTTTTAAATGTGAAATACTGCATTTCTGGAGATTTGTTTGATATACTTCTGTGCCTTAACGACAGCATGAATTTGTGAAGTCTGGTAGACGGAAGAGTTACAGGGTTCACTGTACTATTAAGAGATATAGAGATATAGGAAAATAGAGTTGTAAAGATAAAGAGATATAGAGATACAGAGATATAAAGACAAAGATATAGATACACATAGATATAGAGATATTTAAGGATATAGAGATATAAAAATATACAGTTATAGAGGAGTATCACTTCGATTAGAAAAAACGGGTAGATATTCACTATTATAATAAAAATAAAATAAAAATAAATTTTATGAAAAACCTAATTTAAGCAAAATGTTTAATCTTAAGTCAACGCAGACGTCGTCGCGGGTAAAAGCTAGTTTAACTATAAATTGAGTTTCAAGTTGCAATTTGAACTAGTATTAATATCAACAGATGATAAAAGGAGTATATCAAGGGGACGTTCTGTGACCAGTTTAGATATCTTAGAATCGCTCTTGCCAAAATCTAAGTTCTTATTCATTCTTTATAATCCACATAAACTAACAATATTAAACAAAAATTTCATGTGTTTGAAGAACCCAATTTTACTTTTTTTTTTTCAAATTTTCAGTGACAGACGAATCTTTTAATAGGCCTCTAACATACATACTTAAATTGAACTCAAGCTTTACAGTCTGACAGAATTTTATCATACTCCTATTCTGTTAGTCAATTTGAAACACTGAAGCTATTAATTATTTTCGTACTCTTCAAATCTGAGTGCTATTGAAAGAAATTAAATTTATCAATACTTTGTCTCATCAACTTAATATCATGATAAGCACCTTGACAAAAACAAAAAAAAAAAAACTTACTCAACTCTCCATATCAATACAAAATTTCTTCATATTTTCAACATTGTGGAACCTATTTTTCAATTGGAATTTCCTCATCCACTCTTAATCAAATCAGGCCATGAGTTAGTTATTGCAGATAAATAAGTAAACGTATTAATGTAATGTATTTGTTAAGAAAATAAATGAAAATCTATTCCCACGGAATGTGTGGATTGCAAAATTCCAAAAAAAAATTAAAACATGTGGTGGTTGATGATGTCGAAGTCATCAATATTGTAATTTATAAAAAATATTCAGCTGCAAGTTGCAATATCCATTTTCAAGCCTACGCTAATCAGATCTGCAGACATTTGGTTTGCTAAGATTTCTTCAAGCCTAAACCGAAATCCCACAACACTGACGACGCGACTTGACATTACCATCGCTAACGACGACGCAACGTTGCAGCCATCGCCTTCGCAGCAACCTGAAACTCGGCTCATTTAATTATGTAAATTCGGATTTAATTACTGTAATTGTCTGGGAACCATTGCCAATCTGACTGCATCATCGCATCCGCTCATATAGAGTTTGACTGAGATTAAACTAAAGTACATTTAGAAAATCACACATAGCCTCAAGGCACAAGTACGCCTAACAATTAATTGAATAATCGTCAAAAGTTATGTTCCACTCCAAAGAAACTTATGGAGGCTGACATTTGGGAAGTTTGCAATGGTGTATTATAGTATTATGCTGACCCAATTTAGTCCGAGAGATACTATACCACTGACTTCACCATGAGTCCTTGTATGGCTCAATGGCACAACCGAAACGCTTCATGTGGAACCTGATATTGAAGGCCACTTTGCTATTGTGGGTAGAATGTGGACAACAGTTTCTTTTTTTCTTCTTGCTGCTAAACAGTAACTGAGTAATTATTATTTAACTACTTATTACCATCGATTTCATCATTGGAGTGGAGCATACCAAATCTTTTGACAAAAAAGGTCAGACAACAATATATTGGTGTAGGATGTTGGTTTTGCAATTTGTAGATGTTCTTCGTTGTTGGCGTTGAAAAAGCCTTGAACTGCTTTTTTTAGCAGCAAAGGGATTACAATTTTTTTCTTTCTAAATAATTCCATTAATCAAATTGAATGACTTCATTGTTGAAAGAACATGTCATAGGCTGAAGTTAAATTGTTGTCGCAAACTTGAAATTCACGCGCAACGTGCTTATCCAATTAACAGAAAAAAAAATCGCCAACTTTCTAAAAGCCCACAAACGTGCAGGCGAAAAATCACAGACCAAATGAAAATTTATCGATTTTTGAAACCTTCTTTCGAATGCATCTTTGTTGAATTCAGCACACAACAATGAGTTGCCCCCCATCAGAGCAACACAACATCAAACAATTCAAACAAACATACTAAATGTGATGAGGAACGACGAAAAAGATGAAGAAAAATCGATTTGCTTGCGCAACTTCCAATTAAGTTTTCCCGCACTTCTTTGTTTATTTTTTTTTTTTTTTTTTTTGCTTTAGATACTTCAGATGGTATCTATTGTTTACAATGGGGCACCTTAATTTTGTCCTGCCATTTAAGCCATAACGCGCAGATGGTAAATCAAAGCATTGACAAGAGCAAAATTTCTCTCAATTATTTTATGAAAACCGAATAAAACAAAGTCCACATACCTACTCGCATCATAAATCACGTATCTTCGATGAAGATAAATATTTTATTTTTAAATTTCGAACCTATTATTATGTCTATTAGGTTCGTCTTCATATAAAGGTTAAAGTTGATGAGAAGTAATCAAAAATCCCTTCTCTATGATCCACCATATCTGTACCACAAGAGGCTTTCACTTTAATCTAAAAGATGCTGATAAATTAATTGAAAACCATAAATTTGCATGAATGCTTATGTTCACCAACATCCTACACAAGATCGGACATTCTCAGTTTTCAATATATCACCATCGACCACCCGAGTGGACAATGTGGATCGTATTCAAGGTAATTCAAGTCCCTTGTGAAAATAAATTTGAGATTGCTGTGCATATCAACAGGATGCAGATGGCGATCGATAAATTAATACAGCACAGCAAGGTTTCAAATGACTGGCTGATTAAATTTCATAAAGATAAACAATCTTTGAAGGAATAGGACACAGGAGGTTGAAAAAAAACGAGATATATTTCCCTCTTCATAATAAAATATTCTGGATAAGAAAGTGCTGGATGGATGGGTTTTCAGTGTTGGAACTTACATATGAATATAGGAGTGGAGTGTATAAATAAAAAAAAACAAAAACTGGTCTGGGCCAGTTCCACTTCTAACAAAGACATGCCACAAGCCAACCATTTCACCTCCTTCCTATCCGCCACCATGCCAATATCACCTCTAAAGTTGCTTGCACACAAGAATATTGCTGAAGAACTCATGAAAGTGCAGTGGACCAAGAACATTGCGTGGAGTTTTTTTTTTTTTTTTTTTTTTTTTTTGTATATTACTACTCTGCCACTAGAGAGTTAAAGTTGGAAATAGTGCTAGACAACCGGTTTGCTGGGTACAAGATTCTCCATTTACCAGGAAGCTTAAGCTAGTCAAGCAGGAAAGGGCACAACAAGAGAAGAGGAACACGGGAATAAAGTTGCTGGAACAGGGGATCAACCAGATTGGGAATCTGTCTTACAATCAGATGTTTTTTTTTTCAGCTCGATTATGAGTTTTGATTTGAAAATTTGGGTTTTGGTTATTTTGAAAATTAAATACAAATTATCAAACTATTCTGCTTATTCCTACCTTCTTTCGACTATTCTTTTTGTGCTTAGGAAATGCAATTGATTCCCAACGCATGATTATGAATCTAAATGAAAAGGTCTGTTTAAGCAAGAACTAATTTGGGTTTCAGGGCATAAAAATCGGGCATAATAATCGATAATAAGATGTGATTCTTTTATCATTTTCCAGAGCGGAAATTGAAATTTAATTTTAAGCCCTAAAAATAACGGTACCTGCCATATGACCGTTTAGGAAAATCATATTTTTCTCGAAAACGGCTTCAACGATTTTAATCAAAATTTTTGAGAATATTTTTGTTGGCTATAATTTGATTAGTACCACATATACGGGAAAAGGCTATTAACGGAACCTTTCATATAACGGTTTTTTTTTTAATTTTTGGCTTTCTCGGTTACGGCTCTTTGGATATCTTTCAAATTTTATATTTAAGAAGATCTAGGTAGCCCAATTAATTTTGCATATCGAAATTTTTAATAACTTTTTTTTTCTAATTAAAATTAATTTTTGAATTTTTTTTTCAAAAATCAATATTTTGAAAACTTATCAAAAAAAAAATTATTTTAAATTTTATAATCACATGTATTTTAATAAATTCTAAGAAACTGCATTCCAAAATTTAAAATATATTTTTTTTCAAAAAACTAAAAATAAAAAACAGGATTTTATCAAAACCGGTCCTACAATTTTCGAAATACATTTTTTATAAATTCTTTGTTATTTAGGACGTGTGATGGCGTACTTCATTTTTACTAAAAACCGTTAAGTATTTTGGTTTTTAATACTTTTTATAAGTTCAAACTGTGTTATTTTCAACGCAAATGTTACTTGTTTCTGCCAAAGATCTTGCTTTCCAATGTAATTAGGCACATAAGAGCAAGTACGTGCGACCCAGTCGTGCCCATTGTTTTACTTGCGATTATAGGTGCTATAATGGAAGTTATGCATTCCTGCAGATTAAAAATTTTGAGACAACAATCAAACATGACATTACGATGATAGGAAAACATATTTAAGTTACTGGCAAAATTCTGTCAGTCTGTCTGTCTGTCTATCTGTCTGTCTGTCTGTACGGATGTATTTTGGACTGCAGCCTGAACGGTTGGGCCAATCGTCTTCAAATTTTGAACTTAAGGTTATTTTGACATTCTGCGGAGGATTTTTTTTCATTTTTTTTAGCTCAAAAATTAACGATACCTGTCATAACCGTTATGTAAGAGCTAATTTTCCTCGAACACAGCTCCAAGAATTTTTATAAAAAAAATCAGTGTGGGTAAGCATGATATTTTGGTGAAAAAAAAATGTAATATGCTGGGCTAAAAACTGTACCTACCTCATAGGACCGGTTTTTTTTCTCCGACTTTCTCGAAAACTGGTGATCCAAATACTATAAAAATTGATATTTAAGAAGATGTAGGAAGCCTAATTAATTTCGCATTCATTTTTTTTTCGAAAACTTTTTTTGTATTTTTAATAATGTAATTTTTTTTTTTAAATTCTGTTTTTAAATGTATGTTATTTTTGTGCTTAAGTTTGTATTCTTACATTATTTTTTTTAAATTTAAATCGTTCCTACGATTTTGTCCAGTAAAATATGAACGTAAAGAGTAATTTTATGTTTTATTTTGGTGGGTATTGCCCCCACCAAAAGTTAGTTTAATACAAGCTTCATATGTTAAACTAGTTTAAAACTATGAACCTCATGGCGAACATAAATCTGATGGATTGGGAGGATGGTTTCGGAGAAGGGGAGTTTTAGGCAGGGGTTGATGAGGTTAAAATCGAAACAGTTTTCATTCGAGCCACAATGCAGGGCGCGCACTAAAGTGTTGACGAAATGAAAAGGTATTGGAATAGCGAGGGGCAATGGAGTATCGAGCAATTAGCGTTGCAATGAAACCGTATGAAAGAGATTTAACTACTCGCTTGCAATTTGAAAATTAAACTTGTTCGAGATAATTGGCACGAGACTGGCTACAAACCAGTTGCAAAGTCTTACGCCACCCCCACTCCACTTTGATGAGCGCGTCTTCATATTTTTACATAGGTTTTAACAACGCCACATTCCACTTATAAACCACGTCACAACCAATACACTCCTTCTCCACTTCGGTGCGCGCCCTGCTTAAGATGTTCGGTGAGTAGCCAGATAGACGAGGCGAGAATTTCTTAGGTTACGGAGATTTGTGCTGAAGAAGAAAGAGTTGTAATGAGTTTCAGTCAACAGAACCTTAAAGAAATAAACGAATGAAGAGAATCTCTGCTTTCTTTCAGTGTTATCAGGTTTATAAATTTAATGCAATTTTGGTAGAAGGCAAGATCTTCTACTTTCCTTTTTTATCTTCGACAACTTTCTGATCTCGACTGGGTTCACAATTCTCCCACTTTACTGCTTCACACTAGTATTCCACCTGTGGGGTTCGCAGCTTTGACTTCAGAAAACGTCGGCAAGTCTCCCAGTTTTGAATTATTTCATGTCTGAGGCCAATATTACGGATTCAATTACATCTCTTGAGCACTGTCGTAATGTAACGTGTCTTTCACTATTCTATGGTTATTTTTATAAACAGTGCTCCAGTGAAATAGCCAGTTGCATTCCTCTTCTTAAACAATTCAACCGTAATACTCGCTCTGCTAAGAATTCCCATCAGTTTACCCTTGAGCCCAACTTTGGACGTACTTTAAGTATAGAGATTCTTTCTTTAGTCGAACCACACGAATGTGGAACGCTCTACCTGATTCGGTTTTTCCCTCCCATTTTGATATGCAGAATTTCAAAACTAATGTCCATCGACATCTCCTTTTACATCCTTCCCTTCTTCCCTAATGCTCCCACGGTGTTTTAACATTATAAGGGTAGAACTAACCCCTTTCACGCTTGCCTATTATAAAAAAAAAAAATTAAATGCTGGTGTTTTTGCATTTATTTGCACCAGGAGTGCTGCCTCTCTTTTTTCACCCGCCTTTTGACGGGGTTTTCAGAAAATCTTCTTATTACATGACAATACCAACTGATAAATGGATTATACCAGGACAGACCCGGGACCGGGAGGGCAAATTTATAAACCGAGTTGAGTGCTCTCGATTCTCGAGATTTGAATCTGCTAATATGGGCACCATACTTGGCAGGCTTATTCAAGTAGCGGGAGTACAAAGGTTATGTGGAGGGATCGGAATCGGCCGCTTCGGCTATCGGCTTCTTACGAAAACAAACTTTTATTAGACTCCAACCAAATTTAAAAATTCAAAAATGACATTTAATTATTTTTTTCTTAGTTGAACCTTCTCCTCCAAAGCCCGTTAACGTAGATAAGGCCAATGGTTCCAAGTGGTCTAATTTATAATAACTTTTCCGCATTGATTTGGATGAATTGGTTACCATCATTCTGGACCGCTTGCTTTTAACGCTGACCACCTCACCAAAGTCGTGTTCAAAGAAGTAGGAGGAACCAATGACGCCGCTTGCCCAAAATCCACACCGAAAGGTAACTTTTTGAGGATGCATTTTTCATCTAAAAATTGGCCTCGTCGCTATGATGATTTTTTGGCCAACGTTGGGGTCCTCTTCCAAACAATCCGAAGCCCAGTTAGCGAGCAAATTTTGAGCTCCTTTTGCATGTTGGCTGATTGATTACCGAATCTGTCCTCTCTAATTTGATAACCAAAACAATGAAGAGTTGACTGTGACTGTGACTGTCGTAAAATGGACGAACACTCATATTGATCCTTAAGTTTTATCATTTGGATGTAATATTCAATTGTGTAAATTGTAATTGAAAAAAAAAATCCCATACGTTAAGTTTAATTTCCGTCTCGATTAAAACAGAAAATTCCGCGGTAAATTGTATTCTATAATGTGTATAAGAGTTTCCATTCAAACTTGGACAATTTATTTGCTAAATCATAATCAAGTGGTAAGCTTACACATGCTTAAACTTTGATTTTTTTTTTATTCTTAAATTCATATTATTTTCTACTAATAGAACGTTATTTATTCAACTTTCAGATCAATTAAAGTTTACTTAAAATCATTAATGGGAGAAAATTCAATGTTTAATATAATCATAAGTGACTGGACTGTGAACTTGTTCCTTCGGTCAAAGGGCTCCGTGCATGTGCCTCAAGAGAGTTAGTACATAGTTTAGGACTAAGTTACACAACTTTCTTAAAGCAATGCTTGTTTAATGGACTAGAGTTACTAAAAAGATATGTTTATTTATTCCTAGGTCATAGGCATTTTTTGTCTTCTAAATTCTGACAGTCAAAATGCCAAAACCAAACATAAATGACAATTTGATAACTTTTACTTACGACCTATCTGATTTTTAACCAAATATTCGAAGAAAAATATCAAAACTGACATTCTGACTGAATGCCAAATGTCCCCCCTCTTATTCGTATAAACAAAATCATGACTGATCGAAGAACAAAGAACACAATTTAATACAACAAAAGTTATTTGATTATCCTCTTAAGACATAATAACCTTCAATCATTCCCGACACAGACTCTACCTACTAACCGTATAACCGTTGACCTATAGAAAAAGGCCCCCCAATTAACATTGTCCGCCGCGCTGCCGTTTTCACTGTTTTGAGATACCATATACCTACTTTTATTTCCCGGCTACCTGAATCGTCATAACAAAGATTAACATAAAATATTTAAGCTTTGTTTTGGTCTTTGTCTGGTTCCAGACAGTGGAATATTAATTAGTTTGATTTCCTTATGGATTTCTTGGAATTGTTGGCGTTCCTCACATCGTCTTCCATTTTAATTAGTCTTTTGTGGGTTGTTTGTATGTAATTTTTGACAGTCCCCGTTATTAGTTATCCTTTTCGGTGTTTTGTTTATAAACAAAAAATATTTGAATAAATTATCTAGACGGAAGTCTGACTGAAATAAATGGAACAATGACCGTTTTTGGATGACTTCACCAATAACGTTGGAGATGATAACTAAGCTAAGTTTGAACAATTTAATGTTATAACGCAACTTGCGACCAAATATTTGTACAATCATGTCAAGTAAATTAAACTCTTTTAATGTTTTTTGTTGGAATGCCAAAAGTATTCGATACAAATGTACTGAGTTTTTCAATTTTCTTTGTAACAATGATGTTGATGTATGTCTTGTGTGTTGTGAAACATGGCTTAATAGTAGCATCTCTTTCTCGCACAATAATTATTACTGCCATAGACTAGATCGTTATGATGAAGAGGTCGGAGGTGGAGTTGCCATCGTAGTTAAAAAGTGTTTAGTATATAAATTAATACCAAATATTAAAACTAATATTTTTGAAACAATTGGTATTGAATTAATGTTAAATGATAACACTTAATTTAAAATTGTTTCTATTTATTTTCCTGGGGAGCCTCAAATGCAAAGAGGTAATGAAAAGTTTTTACTCGGGGGTGATTCCTATAAGTTTACTCTATCCTAATGGTCCAACATATTTTCCAAACAACAAAAAAATATCGCCATCAACCTTGGATCTAATTATAACGAACTCACCAGAAATCGCTACCCAACCTATAGCTGTCAACGCTCTGAGTTCGGATCATATTCCAATAAACTGTGATATTATTCTTAATGGTAGAATTAAAGGCAAATTGGGATAGATTTAGAACAACAATGAATCAACGCCTTAGAAATACAACCTGTGATATAGATAGTATAAGTAGTTCCCATCAAATTGATTAAAAACGCGATCCATCTTCTAAAGAAAAACAAGGCAGCTGGACTTGACGGTATTCCTGCGGAGTTCCTGAAAACAGACCCTGAAGCAGGTTCCCATATTTTGTTAAATTTAGTGCAGGCTGTCTGGGAAAGCGAAACTTACCCACAGGACTGGAAGGATGGAGTTATTGTGAAGTTACCAAAGAAAGAGGGAACCTCAAAAACTGTAATAACTGGCGCGGTATCACCATATTGTCCGTCTTTCCGAAATTAATGGCAACCATTGTTCTCGAAAGGATAAAATCCAGGATCGAATCTACCCTCAAGAGGCACCAGGCGGGATTTCGTAGTGGTCGGTCTTGTGTCGACCACATCAACACCTTGCGAATCATACTCGAACAGTCGTCTGAGTATCAATCACCGCTGTACCTCATGTTTGTGGATTTTGAGAAGGCATTCGACAGGGTTAATCGTGTATGCATATGGAGATCGCTTATTGCGAGAGGTATCCCTGAGAAAATTGTCGCCATTATTAAAGAATCTTACAACAACGCAAGGTGTTTCGTTTTGCACAATGGACAGCTTTCCGATTCTTTTGATGTGCGTCAAGGAGTGAGACAAGGAGATGTCCTGTCACCAATTCTGTTTTTACTGGCAATTGACGATGTGATGACTGCCACGGTGGGTGAAACTGAGAGGCATGGTATCCAATGGAGTCTGTTTGACAAACTCAGCCACATAGACTATGCTGACGATATATGTCTCATGGCGAACAACACGGCTGGCCTAAATCAAATATGTCATTCGCTGCAGCTAAATGGGGAGGTGGCTGGCTTAAGGATCAACGCAAACAAGACCAAAATAATGACTACGGGCCAAAGCACACAACAAGTTACTCTAAGGCAGGGACCCATCGAGGAGGTCACGCAGTTTAACTACCTGGGCAGTTTCATAGCACTCGATGGCGGAACGGACCTGTATGTAAACAATAGAGTAAACAAAGCCCGTAGTTCATTTGGAATCCTTTCTCCTGTGTGGAACTCCAGCAAAATATCGCTACGCACCAAGTTGAGACTCTTCGAATCCAACGTAAAATCTGTGCTGTTATATGCTTCAGAAACATGGAAATGCTCTGCATTTCATCATCTCGAGCAGGCTGCAAGCCTTCGTTAACCGTTGTCTGCGGTACATTCTGAAGATCCGGTGGCCGCAAACCATATCGAACGCTGAACTGTGGAATAGGACCGGACAGAGAAAATTGGACGCCGACATCAGACAACGCAAGTGGCGTTGGATAGGCCATACACTGAGGAAACCTAACGACAACATAGCGAAGCAATCCTTCGAATGTAATCCTCAGGGTAATAGACGCGTTGGAAGACCGAAAACAACTTGGAGGTCATCTGATTTGGGGGAAGCTCGATCTCAAGGTTTTCAATCGTGGCCACAGCTAAGGTCAGTCGCGGCGAATCGGGACAGTTGGAAGGATCTTGTTGCTGCCCTATGCTCCAGAAGGAGTTGAAGCGCTGCATTGCAGCCGGATAACATATATATATCAAATTGATGAAAAATTGATTAATTATTTTACCAATTCATTATTGGAAAGTGTTAATGAGTCTGTTCCTAAAAAATCAAAAACGACAAGGACAACAATTCTTCCACAATATATCTTGAATTTAATCAAGCAAAGAAATAGATTAAGAAGCCAGTGGCAAAGATATAGACAGGTATATGACTTCAATGAAATGAACACATACACAAGACAAATAGCTTTTGAAATTTCAAAGTTCAGAAACAAAACATGGAGTAATAAACTTAATTCTCTTGAACCGAATGCCAAACTATTTTGGAAAATAGCCAAGGTTCTTAAAACCAAAAAGCAAATTTATTCCTCACTTAGAACACAATGATTCCTTGTTGATAACCTGTGAAGAAAAAGCTGACATTTTTGTGGGATTATTTGAAATTTTTTTTAATAATCCGTTAGTTAATGAAACAGCTCAGTTAACGGAGTAGTAAGTGAGTCAATTAACTTTATTAATAGTAATGATGAACCTTTGCCAGTAGATGTTTTTGCCACAAATGATGATATTAAAGGAATAATTCAAGGTATGCGGAACAATAAAGCACCAGGAGTAGATACTCTGAAAAATTCCTACTTTAAGGAGCTACCAATAGTTGGTGTATCCTTTATATGTTTTATTGTTAACGCTTGTCTAAAGCTAAAATACTTTCCAAGGAAATGGAAAACAGCGAAAATCATACCTATCCTCACAAGGCAGGAAAACCACCAAACAAACCTAATAGTTATCGAACTCCTTAGTCGTTTTAGCAAAATATTAGAAAAAATTAAACTTCTGGATTTTATCGAGTCTTCCAAGGTTTTGCCAAACCAACAGTTTGGTTTCAGGCAAGGTCATAGTACGACACATCAAGTTCTTAGAATTTGCAAACATGTTAAAGACAAAATGTATGCAAAAGAATCAACGGGTCTTGTCCTTCTGGATGTTGAAAAGGCTTCTGATAGCATATGGCACGATGGTCTACTTCATAAACTCAAGTTATTCGGTTGTCCTTTAATATATAATAAAATTAATACAAAGCTTCCTTAGAAACAGGCAATTTCACGTTAATTTAAATAGAACGCACTCCTCCGTTAAAAATATTACATTGGGTGTACCTCAAGGGTCAGTATTAGGTCCATTATTGTACATTACGTATGTTGCTGATTTTTCAAAAATATGGAACTGTGAAATAGCAATGTTTGCCGATGATACCGCCATTTACAGCCAATTTAACGGCTATGAAATTGAGAATGATTTGCAAAATGCTCTCAATAAAATTCATGATTATTTTATAACATGGAAAGTAAGACTAAACGCTGAAAAAACACAGGCAAAATAAGTATTGCCACTAAAATGCTATACCCACTTATATGTAGGAAATCACCCCTGAATAAGTTCAATAAGATTATTATCTGTAAAGTAATTTTCCAGTCTATTATTGTTTATGCATGTCCAGTATGGGGAACTTGTGCAAAAACACACATAAAAAAATTACAAGTTTCTCAGAACAAAACATTAAAAATGATGGCAGATTTACCTTGGCATTTTTCCACCCAACTTTTACACGATCAAACTGGAGTTCATCAAGTTACAAGAAAAATTGAAAATCTCAACCGAAGATTTTATCTAAGATGTAGTGATTCAAATAATATGTTAATACAAAATTTAGTAAGTCCATAATATCAATGTTTGTAAAATCGAAATTGTAATTATTTACTTGTATTTAATAATTGTTATTGTTATTTATTCATTTATCTATTTGTTTATTTATTTAACTATGTATTTATTTATTTATTTATTTATTTATTTATTTATTTCTTTATTTATTTACTTATTTATTATTTATTTATTTATTTATTTATTTCTTTATTTATTTATTTATTTATTTACTTATTTATTTACTTATTTATTATTTATTTATTTATTTATTTATTTATTTATTTATTTATTTACTTATTTATTTACTTATTTATTTATTTATTTATTAATTTCTTTATTTATTTATTTATTTATTTACTTATTTGTTTACTTTTTTATTATATATTTATTTATTTATTAATTTCTTTATTTATTTATTTATTTATTTACTTATTTATTTACTTTTTTATTATTTATTTATTTATTTATTTATTTATTTATTTTTTTATTTATTTACTTATTTATTTACTTATTTATTATTTATTTATTTATTTATTTATTAATTTCTTTATTTATTTATTTATTTATTTACTTATTTATTATTTATTTATTTATTTATTTATTTATTTTTTTATTTATTTATTTACTTATTTATTTACTTATTTATTATTTATTATTTATTTATTTATTTATTATTTATTTATTTATTTATTTATTTATTTATTTATTTATTTATTTATTTACTTATTTATTATTTATTTATTTATTTATTTATTTATTTATTAATTTCTTTATTTATTTATTTACTTATTTATTATTTATTTATTTATTTATTTATTTATTTTTTTATTTATTTATTTACTTATTTATTTACTTATTTATTATTTATTTATTTATTTATTATTTATTTATTTATTTATTTATTTATTTATTTATTTACTTATTTATTATTTATTTATTTATTTATTTATTTATTTATTTATTTCTTTATTTGTTTATTTATTTTTTACTTATTTATTATTTATTTATTTAGTTATTTATTTATTTATTTCTTTATTTATTTTTTTATTTACTTATTTATTATTTATTTATTTATTTACTTATTTATTATTTATTTATTTATTTATGCAAATTTAATCATTTCTTCTTAAATATTATATATCAATTACAAAATACTTATATACCAACTTGGCAATTCCTCTAGTTTGTAAGTTTAATCTAGTCATTTTTTTTTTTTTTTTTTTTATATAAAATATATCGAATGAAGGTTTTTTATCATAGTTTTCCTTCAAATGTAATTTGAATTTTTTCAATTCAAATGTATTTATTAACTTCCAAAACATTTTCAGTTGTAAGATATATTTCAAATATCAAATCTCTGAGCAAGCTGCGTACTCGCAAATTTTTGTAAAGCCTTATCTATGAAAAAAATAAAGTATCTAAGTGTTAAGTGAAATGTTTGTACAAACATCAAGAAATCACTATTTCGTGGAAGTAACTTACACTCAATCCAAGCTTCTTTTTCAAAGTTCTCAAAAACGGGTAAAATCATTTTTTTTTTCTATATAGATACAAAACAAGTTCCACACTACTCTCCAGCGAGAACTGGATCTGACCAAAGTATCTTAAGCACACTATTTCGGTCATTAATCAACTTAATAGACTTTGTACCTATCCGATGATCAAGGAGACACATTTTTCTTTGTTTCACAAAGAAAAAGGTAAAAAAAGATAAACAGTGACTTATAGAGCTGCACCTGGTCTCCATTTAAAATGCAATAAACAGCTTTGTTCCTTTGTCCGATTCGAAGTATCTAAGTATCTATGTTGTGAGTAACAAATAGTATAAAGGCTAAACTATAACACTTTTCCTTGTTTTGCTTTGTAAAAAAAGCAGTTTCACAACAATATTAAAGCCACAGAAGAGATACTCCTTGAGTTAAGTCTTTGGTCTTTTTTTTTCTTGGGTGTGGTGACCAGTCGGTGTTTTGTGGATCGTATCGTGCTAGGCAAGTGGTGGGGGGTGTATTGTCGCTTGATGGTTTTGTGCGCTTATCATTATTTATGGTAATTAGTGTCATGCTTTATGCATTCTTTTTTCTTCAGTATTTTTTCGCAATTTTCTTGGAAGTTTTTATTCAAATATTTTTTTTTTTTTTTTTTTTATTATGAACCCCCCTGTTTGTGCAGTCAAAGTGCAGATTTTCGTTATGCGAAAGTGCACTTGATAAATGCGTGTTTCTTCTGTACATATTTATTCTGTGGGGATATTTTATGTTTTTATTCATATAGTTAAGCATAGCATATAATTGATGGTAATTATGGTAGGAAATGCAATTTATTTTGCTTTGCAAAAAAATTATAAAAAAATAAATAAATTGCAAAATACTCTCGCTTCGATTAATCTTTCTATTCACATTCATGGTTGCTTGGAGTTTGATAATGCGCAAAAAATGTTGTACAAAGTCCAGATTTGTATAATTTTTGCATTTATATGAATATTTTTTAAACGCCCCTCTTTATAAAGTATTTAGATGAGGCACAAAAGAGCTATGAACTTGAACTTAATTTGAAATTGGAAAATATGATAAGGTCAACGGTGCAGTGTGTATTAAGAGGCGGAAGTTTTGTGTATTAATATAATATGTGATGCATTCAAGGATAACTCAATGTTCCACATTTTTATGTCTCCAATGTTAGTGTTTTACCTATTTTCTATGCACATATGGAGTGTCTGTTTTTTAAAATCAAAATAATAGCTTTTTACTTGATGTATACGAAAGGATAAAATTTAAAATTTTTTTGTCTGTCTGTCTGTCTTTCTGTTTGTTTGTTCCGGGTAATCTCGGACACGGCTGCACCGATTTTGACGGGACTTTCACTGTCGGGTAGCTGATATCCTAAAGAGTAACTTAGGCTATGTTAATTACTCACTTGGTGGCGCCGGTGTCGTTTTTTTTTCGAAAATTCTTATTTGTGCACCGATTTTGACGGGACTTTCACAGACAGGGAGCTCATTTTGAAAGGAATAACTGAAGCTATTGAATTTGAATTACCAGTAGGCTGCGCTGGGACATAAACGGTTTTTGATAAATTTCAAGCGGACGAAGTCGCGGGTAACATCTAGTTTATAAATATTTAAACAAATTGAAGGAGGGACCAAAAACACTTATTAAACGTTTAAAAGAATGCGACTTTTAGGCCTACATCTCGAAATTACAATTGTTCTCACTTGTACATAAATATTAATGTCAGTGAAGAAAGATTTTCTGCGTCAGAATTATTACTTAAATTTTAGGATTTCAAATAAAATAAGCCTTGGGGTATAGATTTTAGATTTTAGATTTTATAAACTATTTATTCTTTTTTTGTTTTCCAATTACATTATCATTTTAGGTTTTCATTATAAAATATGTATTACAGAAAACAATAAATTAAAATTAATAATTTAAATAAGCGATGGCGTTGCCATCATGACATGCATACTGCTAATTATTGTTATATATTTTGTCGTATTTTTTTTTTTTTTTTTTTTTTATGAAAATTCATTTAAAATATTATTTCTATGCGCAAAAGCGGTATCAATAAAAATTTGTAAAGTGCTAACCAGTTATCCCCATTAAGAATGTTCCATTGTCAATGATAGCTTTCCGAAAAAAATAAATCTAAAATTTTTATAAATTGGACATATTGCCAGGAAGCGGAAAGTGTCTTCCTTCATTTGGAGGTTGCATATGGTGCAAAGATTAGTGGTGGTTTTTTTTTTTGAAAGGTGCACCATTTAAGTCCAGCATATCGCATCTTGCTCTACAGATTTGGTATTCTTTCATTTAAATCATAGTTAAGTTCAGGATATATAAGCCTAATGGACGATGTTGCTTTAGTTTTATTTTCATTTCTATGGAGGGTATCTTATATTTCTAAAATGTTATATAGCTGTTGTTTCAAAGTTATGGGATCATTATAGGCTAGTGTCACAATTCTCTGCCAGAGTTATCCAATCTTTAACGCATTCTACTTTGTTGTTTAGACTATATTTAGTTAGTATAAGTGGTAGTCTATGCGAGGGGTATTTAAGTACTTAGTCGAAGTGTATTTTCAGTGTGAAATTGAAAAGGCTTGGTAATCCGGTTTCTAACGTGAGTACGTAATTGGGAGTGGTTATGGGAAGACGAAAGAGCTTTTTCAGGAAAAATCGAAGAAGTTTTTCAACTTCATTGTACTGTTTACACCCCCAAGTTTGTGCACTATAACACATTGTAGATCTCATGATGGATTCAAGAAATACACAATATTTTGCAGAGATTGGTATTTTTTGTTTTTTTATTATATTTGCCCAGGAAGCATTTATAAGATTTTTAGCAGCTGATAATTTATTTTCAAGGTGAACATTTAGCTTTATATTTGATGTTAACAAAGTTCCTAATTTTCTTAAGTTTCACCATCAAAAAACCATTTTTCGTGTTTGTTGAGTTTTGTTTCTCTGTTTCGAATGACCATTATCTAGATTTTTCTAAATTCACTTTCAGGTTCCAGAAATTACTGTCATTTTTTATTTTGTTGATCATTAGCTGCAAGCTTTGGGGAGATTCTGCTAGTAGCACTTTATTACCATCCCAAACATTTTGTCGTGTGTTTCTATAAATGCTTCTTAGGACATTAAGCATTTAAGTCGACATTCCTTTTTGTGATAATTTATAAAAAAGGGCATTGCGGTCTATGAAGTCAAAAGCTGCTCTAAAGTCTATAAAAAACACGTAAAGTCTCCTATTTTGCCTAACAAAGTATTGGGCGACTGTTGTCAGTGTAAAAATGTTGTCAACAGTAGAATACCTTTTCCGAAAGCCTGCCTGATATTCGCTCAATATACAGTTTTTCTCTACCCATGTATTGATTCTTAGAAGTAGAATAGCGCAGAATAGTTTGGCAATAGAGTTCATAAAAGAGATTCCTCGATAATTGCTTGGTGTATGTATTGACATCACCCTTTTTATATATACTTACTTACTTACTTAGGTGGCGCTACAGTTCGGGACGAACCTGGTCCTCAACCAACATGCCTCTCCAGCCAACTCGGTCTTTGGCTAGCCGCTTCCAGTTTTGCACTCCAAGTTGGTTCAGGTCGTCCTCCACTTGAGCGCGCCACCTAAGGCGAGGTCTTCCTTGACTGCGTCTACCCTCTGGGATGGAATCGAAGATCCTGCGAGCCGGAGCATTGTTGTCCATTCGCTCTACATGACCTAGCCATCTTAAACGTGATATGCGTATTTTTTTGACCAGGTCAATGTCGCTTTACAGCTCGTATAGTTCTTGGTTGAACCTTCTCCTCCAAAGCCCTTTAACGCAGATAGAGCCAAAAATCTTCCGAAGAATCTTACGCTCGAAACGACTAAGGATATCTTCATCCGCTTTAGATAGAGTCCATGCCTCGGCGCCATAGAGCAGGACTGGGATGATTAGGGTCTGATACAGAGTCTCCTTTGTCTTTCGAGAGGGGGCTTTGCTACTCAATTGCCTTCCTAGCCCATAGAAACAGCGATTGGCAAGAGTAATTCTTCGCTTTATTTCTGACGAGATGTTGTTGTTGTCAGATGTTATAGCGGATCCGAGGTACACAAAGTCCCTAACTACCTCAAAGTTGTACCTGTCTATTGTGATGTTTTGTCCAATCCGCCGGTGTTTGTGGACAGCAGGTACTTCGTTTTAGCCTCATTGACTGCTAGTCCCATCTTAGCCGCTTCAGCTTCAATACTAGCAAACGTTCCACTGACAGCTCGCCGAGTTCTGCTAATGATGTCTATGTCGTCAGCGTATGCTAGCAATTCCACAGACTTGAAAAAAATTGTCCCACTACAATTAACTTGCGAGTTTCTTATAATTTTTTCAAGTATTAAGTTGAAGAAATCGCACGATAGCGCATCACCTTGTCGGAATCCTTTTTTGACGTCAAAAGCTTCTGTGAGGTCAGTACCAACCTTGACGGAGCAGCGAGAGTTCTCCATCGTCATCCTGCACAGTCGGACGAGTTTGGTGGGAATGCCAAAACCTGACATGGTTCTGTATAGCTCGTCTCTATAAATGCTACCGTACGCGGCCTTAAAATCGATAAAGAGGTGGTGGGTATCGATTTGGAATTCTTGGGTAGTTTCCAGGATCTGCCGTATCGTGAACATTTGATCGATTGACTTTCCTGGTCTGAAACCACACTGATAGGGGCCAATCAGGTTGCTGACGAAAGGTTTCAGGCGTTCACATAGTACGGCAGAGAGGATCTTGTAGGAAATATTCAGGAGACTTATTCCTCTATAGTTGGCGCAGTTTAGAGGGTCTCCTTTCTTGTGGATCGGGCAAACGATGCTGAGGTTCCATTCATCAGGCATACTTTCTTCTGACCAAACTTTAGAGATGAGTTGGTGTATGCACTCCACCAGGTCATCTCCGGCCGCTTTAAAAAGTTCGGCGGGTAGTCCGTCGTCGGCGGGTAGTCCCTTTTTATATATTGGGTATACAATTGCATCTATGAACTCTTGAGGTACATCTCCTGTTCTAAAAATGTACTTAAATGCTTCTAGCATTTTATTTAAAAAGACGGTAGGTGCGTGCTTGTAAAATTCCCTATTCGATCAGGCCCTGGCGCTTTATTATGTTTGGCATTGTAAAGGCACAGTTTGAGTTCGTTTATTTGAATTTCTGAATCAAGGGTGTTATTTTATTATATACGGTTCTGCAAATTTCACGGTTTCACGCATTTCTGCGGGATTGAGTAAGAGCTTGAAGTATTCGGCTAAATCTCGTGCAGATACATGAATTCCTCTTACATAATCTACACCTTTAAGTGTTTTAATTTTGTCGGAAAAATTTTTACTGTTGATGGTGTTTGATAGTTCCTCAGCTATAGACCTATAGAAGTTTACCTGCTTTACTCTGCACAGCGCTTTATATTTTTTATTTCCATCGAGGTACTATTGTGACAAGTTTTTATTTGGGCTTGTGGAAACTTTAAGTGCTCTTAAAAGTGAAAAGGATTGTTTTCTTGCGGCGAGACATTCCTGATCATACCATTTCTGCCGATAAATTTCGTTTACCTGACCCTGTGTTAGGCGAAACAACTTTTTTTAATGCAATTGCTCAGTAGCAGTATCTTTTCTGTGGCGGTTTCTTGGATACCTTGGGGTATATTTTCAAAATAAAAAAAGAACGATTTTGTAACAATTTACCGAATATCAATATCTCTAATTCTATACAAAAAAAAAGCTTTGATTCTTAACCACAATACCAATCTAAAGCAATTTAAGTTGATTGATATCAACAGTCTTGATAATAAATATTTCGGAACAACTTGTACCAACGATATCATTATTATGAAAAGAGCTCAATTTTTTCTTATCAGCAGTTGTTGCAAAAGCTCTTCGCATTTTTTAAGAAGCAAATGAAAGAGTCACAATGGGGCACGAAAAAAAAAGACGTCTTATCTATTAAATATTACGTCGTTGCTGCGTACTAAATAGATAACGATGAATGTATGAATGATGAAAGTGCAACTGAAGAAAAAGTATCTGCAAGATATTTGTTTTAAAAATAAACAGAATAGTATTAGTCATTCTAAAATTTAATATATGTGCTTATTTTTATTGAATTTGAAAATGATTGACTGGTCAATTAAGGGAAAACTTTGTTTTTGTTTTGTTGCAATATTTGGGCCACTTAATGTTGGCAATGAAAGTGAATTAATTGAAATTTTGTCTGAAATAAATATCTTGTGTTAGGTTTGGTTATGATATTCAAACCAATAGCAATCAATTCATGAGTTTTAAAAAAAATACCAAAATCAATGATCAAAAAGGCAGTTGTTTTATAATTAAAATTCATGAATATCGCAGTCCTCTAATGTGATCCACACGAGTTTAATATTAGACATTTGATTATTTTTTGATATCTCAAATAGTCTGAAGTACGTTATGTGTACCAATCCGATTTAATATAAAGTCCATCCATAGACTAATTAAATTGTTTAAACTTTGCTTCTGGTATCTATTGCAATAATTATAAATGCATATTAATTTTCCTTACTGTACATATGGTGGCCAGGTTATGCAAATTAAGTGAAACTATTATCAAGTTGCCTTTTTTTACACGAATAACTGGTCGACATTAATATGGGAAATGGTTAACCAATTATATTAACATTTTTTTCGATTAAATTGAATATGCATGATTTTATTTATAAATAACAACAAATTGCAACAACAGTTGTTTTGCTTGCTTATTTCTTAATTTTACAATATTTATCAGTGGTTTGAAGTTATTTAATTTTTTTTATATATAATTTCTATTTTTTTATTGATGTTAATAGTTCAAAGGCGCCAAGTGATGTTGTATAACAAAATTCTATAGATATATAACTAATTATATTATTTTGTGTTAATTGTGTCATTAGTTGATGTAGAATCGTGAAACAATGCAAAGATTCACCTTGGGAGTCTAGCATTGAATTTAGCTTGAAAATTGCATGTGATGATGGCTTTGATTTATTGTTGAAAAAATATTAAAATGAAAAAAACCTTTTAGGTCGCTGTTGACAAAACTTTCCATTTGTCAAAGTTGACACATGACATCTTATGTCATAATTTATTATAACAATTGTTTTGTAAATATTTTATGATTTCCTTATAATATATATATGTGAAAACTATGTACATATTTATACTTTAAAGTTGCTTTTGTTTTGGAATTGTTGTGAAATGATATTGAAAGTTTTCTTTTTTTCTAACTGCTACTGCTTTTCTGGTGTTGCGGATTCATTTGGTTATTTTAACTTTTTTTACATTTTTTTGTTTTACTATTATGTATGCCTTTTAGTATTGTTAGATGCACGTGCTTTAGAAACACGTGCCACAATTTATATGCAAGTAAACACTGAGTTCCTCTGACACGGCCGTGTGAAAATGCTGATTAATTCATTCGGATTTTTCCTAATTGGGCTTGGTTTATACATACACATACATATATACATTTGTATGTATGTAGGTCTTTGGCAGGTGAATAATGTGTTTCATTGTGATGGGACAAATTAATTGTATCTTTCTACTTCAGCAATGTTTTCCATTAAGATATTTAAATTGATTTATTAAGGTAATACTTGATTTTTTTAAAGACTATAGATGGTTTCCGGGGCATTGATGCCACTCTGTCGCATATGTATAACGGGTGATTTTTTAAGAGCTTGAGAACTTTTTTAAAAAAAAAACGCATACAATTTGCAAAATCTCATCGGTTCTTTATTTGAAACGTTCCATGACATTTACTTTTTGAAAATAATTTCATTTAAATGTTGACCGCGGCTGCGTCTTAGGTGGTCCATTCGGAAAGTCCAATTCTGGGCAACTTTTTCGAGCATTTCGGCCGGAATAGCCCGAATTTCTTCGGAAATGTTGTCTTCCAAAGCTGGAATAGTTGCTGGCTTATTTCTGTAGACTTTAGACTTGACGTAGCCCCACAAAAAATAATCTAAAGGCGTCAAATCGCATGATCTTGGTGGCCAACTTACCGGTCCATTTCTTGAGATGAATTGTTCTCCGAAGTTTTCCCTCAAAATGGCCATAGAATCGCGAGCTGTGTGGCATGTAGCGCCATCTTGTTGAAACCACATGTCAACCAAGTTCAGTTCTTCCATTTTTGGCAACAAAAAGTTTGTTAGCATCGAACGATAGCGATCGCCATTCACCGTATCGTTGCGTCCAACAGCATCTTTGAAAAAATACGGTCCAATGATTCCACCAGCGTACAAACCACACCAAACAGTGCATTTTTCGGGATTCATGGGCAGTTCTTGAACGGCTTCTGGTTGCTCTTCACTCCAAATGCGGCAATTTTGCTTATTTACGTAGCCATTCAACCAGAAATGAGCCTCATCGCTGAACAAAATTTGTCGATAAAAAAGCGGATTTTCAACCGCCAACTTTTCTAGGGCCCATTCACTGAAAATTCGACGTTGTGGCAGATCGTTCGGCTTCAGTTCTTGCACGAGCTGTATTTTATACGGTTTTACACCAAGATCTTTGCGTAAAATCTTCCATGTGGTCGAATAACACAAACCCAATTGCTGCGAACGGCGACGAATCGACATTTCACGGTCTTCAGCAACACTCTCAGAAACAGACGCAATATTCTCTTCTGTACGCACTGTACGCATTCGTGTGGTTGGTTTAATGTCCAATAAAGTAAACTGAGTGCGAAACTTGGTCACAATCGCATTAATTGTTTGCTCACTTGGTCGATTATGTAGACCATAAATCGGACGTAAAGCGCGAAACACATTTCTAACCGAACACTGATTTTGGTAATAAAATTCAATGATTTGCAAGCGTTGCTCGTTAGTAAGTCTATTCATGATGAAATGTCAAAGCATACTGAGCATCTTTCTCTTTGACACCATGTCTGAAATCCCTCGTGATCTGTCAAATACTAATGCATGAAAATCCTAACCTCAAAAAAATCACCCGTTACATATATTTGAACATGTTTACTGTACTATGCCTACTAGTTTTCCCCAAGTTTATATTTAAAGTTGCTAAGTTCTATCGAGAATGCCTGAACAGTATGGCAGCATTTAAATTAACAGAAAAAAAGTATAAATATGTTTATTTTTATACAACAAAATAATTCATTTTTATGTAAAAGGAGAATTACATTTGTTGTCTCCATCCAATTCCAAAATTTATTTTATTTTATTCCAAATGTACATACCTAGGTATATTGGTTAAGATAAATAATGACTAACTGGAATACTAAAATACAAATACAAAAACTTTGTACCTAAGCATTTCTTCACACCAATGTTAAAATAAAATATACGTTTTTTTATTAATCTTATAGCCAATAGCATATTCTTTTTACTTGCGATTTATAGGGATATCAGGCAAGTTAT
This sequence comes from Platycheirus rosarum, assembly GCA_963971375.1. Lineage (NCBI taxonomy): Eukaryota > Metazoa > Arthropoda > Insecta > Diptera > Syrphidae > Platycheirus > Platycheirus rosarum. The sequence goes on from OZ020510.1 coordinate 118,029,119, forward strand.
GCATTCGTAAAAAAAAATTCTAGCAATCAAACAGGACATTACGATGCTAGAGAAGTGAAAGAAGAAAAGTGGGTCCGGAAATTCCGTCTGTCTGTCTGATTCCTACAGCTTAAACGGTTGGGCCGATTTGATTCAAACTTGGTATATAGAATTTTAAGAGTACTCTACCCGACTGTTTTTCGAATTGGCATTCTAGCTCCAAAACTAACGGTACCTGTCATATACATTTTAATGAAAAAACTTATTTTTCTCAAAAACGGCTCCTACGATTTAAAAACAACTTTCTGAATGGTGTTTTCTATGCAAAATCTATCTTTTAGTTTTAATGGATTTTTCAGAAAAACTTTTATAACGGTACCTCCCATATGACCGGTTTTTTTTTAAATCAGACTTTCTCGTTAACTAATTGATGAATTTTGATGAAATTTTCAAAAAATATAGTGTTTTATGATTTAAAAAATATTGTTTATTAAGATTTTCAAAAACATTTTTTTTATTTTTAATATTTTTTTAAAAAAAATTATTTTGTTTTTTGAATATTTTGAAAACGGATCAATAGATTTTTTTAAAATATTTCTCCTAGTAATTTATACTAGATTTTTTTAAATTGTCATACTCAAACATTTTTAAAATATGTTTTCGAAAACTTTTTCAAAATCAAAAATATATTTTTTTGAAAAAACTGGTCGAAAGATTTTGAAGTGAAAAATTCATAAAATAGAAAACAGCAAAAGAAATAAGATGGCATACAACATTTTTTCCAAAAAAACAGATTACATCCTTACTATATAAAATACTAAAGCTAAGAATCCGGTATCAAGACGTAAGTGTACCGAATTCAAGGTACTGGGTACTAATTTGATAGGATAAAAGCTCGGGACTTCTCTGTTAGTACCAATTTCAATTCTAACAATTTGTATCTTAATCGGATACTTGCTAATTTTTAAGAGCTAGATAGCTATAGGACCGAATTCTTACTCATGCTCGGTAACCAATTGACTATGGCTTAGTACGTAATTGAAAAAATGAGTCAATACTGACTTGAGTACTAATTTTAGTAATAGGGCCGATCCTACCTTTAAGACTATGTGAAGATATCGGCCCCCCTTAAAAATTGTTTGATAGAGAGTTGATTTCAAATATACATAAGTCCAGTTTCCGTGATTTGGTAAATCACGTAAATCAAAATATTAATACAGGGCCAACACTTGTTGTATCTCTCCATTGATAGATACGCTTCCGGTAGACTACTTTTGAGCTTCATAAGCGACTTCGACTTGCCGAGCAGCTTAATTTTTTTAATTAATTTTGTATTTTTAAATGAATTTCAGTAAGTTTTTTTGCAAGTTTCTAAAACGCCTTCACACGTCTTGCGTAATAACGAATTTATAAAAAAAGACGGATTTTGATAAAGTCCTATTTTTTTTTTTTTTTTTTATTTTTTTTAAATTTTGGTTTACAGGTTTTTAGAGTTTATTAAAATTAAAAACACTCTTTGATTAGTTTAAATAATGTTGATACTTTCAAAAAAAAAAATAAAAAAAAATAAAAAATAATAAATATAAATAATAAATAATAAAATAAAAAAAAATTTTTAAGGAGAAAAAAAGTTATTGAAAATTTTGGTGTGCAGAATTAATTTGGCTACCAAGTAGATCTTTTGAAATATAAAATTTGACAGAAATCCAAAGAGCCGTTGACGAGAAAGCCAAACATTAAAAAAAAACCTTAAATGAAAAGTAGCGTTAATAGACTTTTACCGTAAATTTGGTTCTCATTAAATGATAGCTAGTACCAACAAAAACATTATCATCAAAATCGTTGGAACCGTTTTCCAGAAAATTAAGCTTTTCCTTAACGGTTATATGGCAAGTACCGTTATTTTTAACGCTAAAAGTAAAATTTCAAAAATCCCTCATAGGGAAATAATCATGCATACCAAATTTGAAGGTAATCGCTTAAGCCGTTTAAGCTGCAGCTCGTTATACATACAGACGGACAGACTCACAGACTGTCATGTCAGGTTTGATTGTAAATTTTTTTTTTACGAATGCATTTATAGTTCCTATAATCGCAAGTAAAAAAAATGTTACAAAAACCAACATATTGAGCCATTGAAACCAAAGTCTTTAATATCAATGATATCAAAAAAGTTGTTTTTTTTCGCCTCTTAGGAAAACATTCATATCGCAAAAAAAATTAAACTCAATCTATTATTATTAATAGAATAAAATAAACCCCTTTTTATCTTTATCTTTTCAAAATAATATGTCATAGAATTATGAAGTTTACATACATACATAACATATGTATAAATAGTTAATAATTTGTTATAAATAGAAAGACAATTTGAAATTGAATAATCTGGTTAACTCTGCTGGCTACAAACTGAATAAACATCCTGTAGCTTCAATAGCTCAGGCTTATATGACTAAGCCACTCAAATACAATACCAAATAAACAATTTTTTTTTTAAGAAATTTTACTTTTTAATAAGAGTTATAAAATAATAAGATTATCGAGAGATTTTGATGATGTAAGAGACTTTTTCGCTATGATAACCGTCCTCATAGAACAACATATTCTTCCAGATAAATACGAATTTCAATATTTAAATTATAAATTCGATTTTAATTTTTTTCGGATAACCTACATACAAGTTAATGTCAAATTATGAATCAGTTGGAAGTTCAAGTGCATTTAATCTACATATGCATCTACCCACAATGCTTCTACCTAGAATCTTTTCCACACCTCGATTTGTATCTACTGGCCCAATTGAGCTTAAATTAAACTGAAAATTAATATATTTTCAGCTTGGGTGAAAAAGCATTTACAAATTCAATACATCTAGCTAGCGAACTATCATTTAACCTTCGATAAAAGTAGTTCATTAAAGTTATCTAACACATGACCATGCTACATCATATTTTATTAAAGCTCTTCAGGTCCAATTTCAGAGAACCATTCATTCACCGTTATCGAAAATTCCCCAATCCATCTTTGCGTCATTATCTCTTTCACCAACCTGTTTATCAATCAGAAATAAATTTCCGATAAAAAATAAAAAAACAAAATTATACCAAAAAAATGACTGCACGGATTTCGCATGAAATTCTTCAACCGCATTGATTAGATGATTTCCACTTACCTGACTTATCACAGCCTTTTCTCAGGTATTTATTCAGACCGGAAGGGTTATTCATTGTGGAGAGATTCATTTGAATTCAGCCTTAAACTTGATTATTTTTTTATTCAACAAACAACACAGCATCATGAATAAAATAATTAACAGCGTCACAGTGGTTTGTGGAACCTAAGTGGATCTTATGCAAGAGCGATTCTCATTATATCTCGGATTTTATTAAGTTTATTATAATCAGAATCAGAATCACGTTGGCTTCGTGTCTGGCGTGCAAACCAAAGAACAAAACGTCATGAATCTCTATTTGGGTTTGAGAAATAATAGATGTAATTATGGGACGTTTAGGTTAGAGGCTTGACGTAGTTTCTTTGTTTAGGCGCAGCGCGGTAAAGACGTTCAGCGTAAATGTCGCATAAGTCTCAACATTATAGGACGAAGTGAAATCTAACGAATTCTCTGAATACGACTCAAACTGTCTTGACTAATAAAGGAGGAAGGAGGCGTTGTTACCTCAATTTGAGTTTGCTTAGCAAAAACATGAGTAGTTAGTGTTATTGGAAACTTGAGATTTATAAGCTTAGTCGTTACTTTTTTTTTTTTTAAATAAATTCAGCAACTTAAATAAACTTCTACATCTAGCACATTTAAGAATTCAGACTAGGCGGTGTAGTATAGTATGACTTGGAGTAGCTTCGCAAAATTGTTTACTTGTGCGGGAATTTGTTTACATTTTGTATAATGTTTCGGGGCAAATACACAGTAAATGGTGGGTAATGTGTGGTTTTGAATTAATTTCTTATTGATCTTGTGGCTGGAATTATTGGCATATACTGATTGACCACTTATTGTGAATTGATGTTGATGTATTTAAATACTTCGAATTTATGAAAATATGTTGGAATGTTAAGAGCAGTATGATAAATGCATTAACTGTCTGTATATATTTTTGTTGTCTTTTATTTGAATAGAGCTTGAAAAATTGGTTGGGTTTAACACCATTCATGTGCATTAAGTTTTGTTTGAAAGTGGCTTTTATTTAATGCTCAAGTTAGCCAAATAAAAACAGCCGGCTTATGCACTTTTCACGGAATGTTAATTAATTTTTATGCACTTGGTAATTCGAACGAAAAAATCATTGCTACGTAACCAAACGACGCGTTAATTCGAACTCGTCGGCGTCAAACACTCGACAATTGAAAGTTGCAAAGAGAAAGAGATAGAAAGATTGTAAGTACATTTTGAGACAAGTTCAAACTTGTATCATCGTACACGAGCTTTTGTTTTTGTTATGATTAGTTTAACACACACTTCCGAACGAATTGGTTTGTTTAGTTATGTTTCAGTTACTGTTACTCTTTCGTTGGATACAGATTAAAAATTTGGGTTAGCTGTGAGTCCTAAAAAGTATAAATGCTTGACGATTGCTGAAAAGAAGAAATTAATCGACAGAGTAGAGGAAGGTGAGAAGAAAAGTGATGTTGCAAAAGAATTTAAGATTCCTCTGAGTACTCTCTCAACCATAATAAAGCAGAAGGAGAAAATGTATGCTGCTCAAACTGCTGGAGTACGGAAAAGAACTACTAAAGGTGAATTTCCTCGTCTGGAAGAAAGCCTGGTCATTTGGCTAAGACAGTGTAGAGGTCAAAAAGTGTCTATTGGCGGAAACTTATTAAAGGAAAAAGCAAAAGAATTCGCGTCCACTCTAGGCATCAAAAATTTTGCGGCAAGTGAAGGGTGGCTTACAAATTTCAAAAAGAGAAATGGAGTTGTGTTTAAAAAAGTTTGTGGGGAAAGTGGAAGTGTTAATGATGCAGTTTGCTTAGATTGGCATGGTAAATTGAAGACTTTGATTGAAAATTATGATGCCCGAGAGATTTTTAATACTGATGAAACTGGCCTATTTTTCAAATGTTTACCGGACAAGACGCTTACTTTTAAAGATGAAAAATGTCATGGGGGGAAACATAGTAGAGAGGTTGACAGTTTTACTTGCAGTAAATATGGACGGATCGGAAAAACTTAAACCCTTAGTGATAGGAAAAGCAATGAAGCCGCGATGTTTCAAAGGAGTGAAATCGTTTCCTACTGATTATCGTGCTAACAAAAAAGCTTGGATGACGACAGAACTTTTTAACAATTGGCTTTTAACAGTTAATGGGGACATGAAACGACAGAAGCGGAAAATTTTACTATTTATTGACAATTGCACTGTCCACAACATTCCTCCTACATTGTCCAACGTAGAACTTTACTTCTTTCCGCCGAATACAACTTCCAAATTGCAGCCATTGGACCAAGGAATCATCCATAATCTTAAGACGTTCTATCGCAAAGAAATTGTTAAGCTCGTTTTAGAATCTCTCGACAAGCAGCTCACTGCGAATATCACGGTTCTGACAGCTATTTTACTGATTGACGAGGCATGGAGAGCTGTAACACCCCTAACGATTTTCAACTGCTTCAAAAAATCCGGTTTCATAAAAGAAAATCAGGAAAATCTTCCAATTATTATGGATGATGAAGAACCAGCAATAGAACCACTAGTTGACATCAGCGGTGTGAGTTTTTCTGACTTTGTTCTAGTGGATGAAGATGTTGCTGTCTCAGGTTCACTAACCGATGGCGAAATTTTATCTGCGACAGATACGAATGAAAAAAGCAACGATGAAGATGAGGACGATACATCAGAACCTTTCGCGGAGGTGTCAGTTAAGGAAGCAAGAGCCTCATTCGATACCTTACGAAGCTTCTGTATACAAAACGAAAGTGATGAAAAAGCATTTCAGGCACTTTTTCTCTTAAAAAACAGTTATTAAGCAGTCTGAGCAGCAGCAATGTGTTTTGAAGCAAACTAGTATAGCAGAGTTCTTTCGAAAGATTAATTAATTCACATTATGGATATGTACACGAATGTACATCTAAACTTTTGTCATTATTAAAGGATAGCAGTTAATAAATAATAATTAATCAACACTTAATAATTTGAAGTTTTATTTATTTTCTCTCAAAAAATTCGAACCATTTGATATTTCGAACACTCGATAATTCGTAATATTTTAAGAGTCCTTCGAGTTTCGACTTAACGAGAGTCGACTGTATTATTATTATTATTATTATTACCTACATTAATATTGAAAAAAGACTGTTTTTTTTCTTCTAAGAGCTTTTCTTTTACTTTAACAATCAATCAGGTATTTGATTTTGTATGCATATTGGAAACTCCTTTTACAACTGTGTCATTTCAAAATGCAGATGTGAGCTTTATTTCAAATTTGAAGGTTTAGGTAAAAAATTATAATTTGAGCGTTTGCTCTTTTTTCTTTGGCTAAATTTACATATTTAAAAAAAAATTACTAGTTAAAATGAATTTATACAAACATACCTACCAAGAAGCAATAAATTTAGGTTTTTTTCTATAATTTCAATTCACTTAAAAATGTCGAATTCGCAAGTCTTTTTTATTATTGGCGCATAACATTCTCGGCATATAAAAATTCATGTGAACATTGGTATCTTTCAGGATAATTTGTCCCAAAAGATCCTGAATAAATAACTAGCAACCAGCATCCGCCAAAAAATACCTCGAATATCGTTCAGACAGAAATAAAGTATAAAAATAAAATAACATCTCGTCTTTTGTATAAAATAATTCAAGAGAAAAGATAATTTTTCATCCCACCTTAGCCTTAGTTCAAAAATATTAAAAAAGGTAGTTTTTCTTAACTTTTCCTTATTCTGTGAATGTAATAAAATCTTAAATGTACTTACGCCAAATAACATCACACAGGTGGTGGTGTCGTATTGTGATGCTTATCGAAAAATATCCTTGATATCCTCTTAATCCTTGGTGTTCCGTTATAGTTATATTCGCTTCTATATATCAATAAATTGTATCTTTTAATGCGTTTTCAATAAATATTGGCGAACTCTTTTCTATACACCGTACAACTGTTCTGGTATGGACATTCAATTTTCAGATTTATTTATTTTTTTGTGCCTTATGGTAGGTTACACATTCACAAATTCTCTTACAAACACTTTGACAGAAATAATGCTGTATTCCTCTATGATTGGGGAAATATTTTTTTTTTTTTTTTTTTTTTTTTAAGACAACTTTGATTGCACCTGCACTAAGTATAATCTTCTTCAATTTACGAAGGATTCAACAGAAATGCGAAAAATATTCATTTAGAAAAAGTTGAGATACTTTTTTGTATCTTTTGTATCACCAGAGTTGGCGGGGAGTTTTAATTTGTCGCTCTCTTTGGTCCCAAAATTTTACTCTCACACACAGCCACAGATTCAAGAATCCTTTTAATGTTGGATGCTTTTGAAGCTGAGCGAAAATGGGTGTTGCAAGGAGAGTAAGATAGATTATAAAATTAATACAAAACTATTAATTTTTTCACAAATACATATGGCTGTCTGCACTTAAACTTCATAATTTTGCAAAATGCATTTACTTTATAATTAATATTTTTATTTCACTAAGGACACATTACTTTATTTTTCATTCTATTTTATCCTTTTTTTTTATTCAACTGTCCGTGTTTGAAATTCTTATCATTTGAGGTGGAAGCCAAAAAAAAATGCTTAAAGCCAACCTCACTGGCGTGCGATTCGTCCGGAACTGGAGGACCAAGAAAAAGTTTTACAGCCGTGTAGCTGTAGAATGTTAAATGAAGAGCCACTCCATTGTGCTGTAAAGTGTGCCTGTGCGCTGTGCTTGTGCTATGATAAGCCAGAACCAGAAGCCACCAGCATTGATTGTGGAACATAGAAAACAATGAAAAGCTTTGAGTTTTATTTTAGATACAAACGCACACTAAGCAAAGTCAGATTTTGTTCAATGGTATTAGTGGTTTTTTTTTTCTTGCTTTCATGCGCTTTCGTTTTGTGAGTGCACGCAAAGAATTTGATATGAAAACAGAGAGAGGGAATTCCACTTTGTCGTGGAGATGGCAGACAGCGTTTGCATCAAAATCTAAAATCGTTTGTTTAACTTCAACTTGGATTCGGTATTCTGTTGGATACTTTTTTGGATGTAGGAAGTCGTACAACATAGAAAAAAAGTGTTGTTCATCGTTCATCATCACGCTTCTCAGGTGTGTTCGTCTACTTTTTTGTTCATTATATGAAGGAGAAGGAATATTGCATCTCCATTGTGTCAACCAACAGAGTCAAGTGTCTGGTTTCGAGAATCGAAATTGAGATTTGGTAGGTAAAGGTTTTATTTAGTTGGCGTAGGTAGTCCCATCACACTTATAGCTATGTAGTTCAAAAATTCGAGCAAATGTAGCAGTATTTATATGGTTTCGTGTTATTTTATTTTATTTTATGTTATTTTATTTTATTCTTTTTTATTTTTATTTTAATTTATTTTTTTTATTTTATTTAATTTTATATTATTTTATTTTATTTTATTTAATTTTGTTTAATTTTATTTTGTTTTATTTTGTTTTATTTTTTTTATTTTATTTTATTTCATTTAATTTAATTTAATTTTATTTTATTTCATTTAATTGTATTTAATTTTTTTAATTTTGTTTATTTTATTTGTTGTATTTTATTTAATTTAATTTTAATTAATTTTATATAATTTAATTTAATTTTCTTTTATTTTATTTTTTTTGTTTTGTTTTTTTTTTTTTATTTTATTTTATTTCATTTAATATAATTTTCTTTTATTTTATTTCATTTAATTGTATATAATTTTTTAATTTTGTTTATTTTATTATTTTTTTATTTTATCCAATTTAATTATTTTTTCAATTTTATTTTATTTTACTTTATTTTATTTTATTTTGTTCTATTTTATTTTATTTTTTTATTTTTATTTTATTTTATTTTATTCAATTTTAATTAATTTTATATTATTTTATTTTATTTAATTTAATTTAATTTTTTTTTTGTTTTATTTTATTTTATTGAGTTTTATTTTATTTTATTTTATTTCATTTAATTTAATTTTCTTTTTTTATTTAATTTTATTTAAGTTAATTTTATTTACTTTGTTTAGTTTTATTATTTTTTTTATTTAATACAATTTAATTAATTTATTTTATCTTATTTGTATATTATATTGTTTTATTCACATTTTACTTGCGATACAAGGGCGATGCAAAATAAGGCCCCAGACAAAACGGCCAAAAAAAAATGAAATAAGGCCCCAATATTAGGGTACTTTTTTCATAATGAAATAAAATCATATTTTTCTTTACGAAATTACGCGCTTAAAACGAAAAAAGGCTTCAAAAACGAAATGAAAGAAGACCCCATTTTCTTTTGAAAAAATAAAAAAATAAAAAACCTAACACACTTAGGCTAAACTAGTTTTGCCTAGGCATTTCTTGAGATTTTATCTCCCAATCAGTGTGAGTTAGATATGGGCATACTGCCCCCCTGCAACCCCCCTGCTTGGGCTCACTATTGGATTGGATTTGGAGTATGTGCGAAATTGGGTTTATGTTCTTTAAATCAAAAAAACGTTGCACATACCCAACCTTGCACCAAATCTTATAGTGAGACCAAGCAGGGAGGTTGCAGGGAGGCAGCATGCCCCCTATACCTTCTTCATACTAACATTTATCAAAGCGGGACATATCTTTAAATTTTGTTGCTTGTGCTTATTGCCAATTTTTGTATTCGACATAATATTTGTGTGGGGTCTTATTTCATTCTTTGATATTAGGGGCTTTTTTCATAATGAAATTTAATCCCAATTTTAAAAATGAAATTAGGCCCCAAAAAGTGAAATTACACCAGGAACTAAATGAGAAATTTCAGGGTTCGTTTATATAACAAAAATTGGAAACAGACATGTCATTAAAAAAATAGTACTATATAAATTGCATTTTAAATTTTATGATCAGTGGCATCTATTGTCAGTTCGATACTCAGGTTGAGAAGAAATTTTTCTAACTCCTAGTGCAAGCTAGAGCTGCCCGTGAGTTTTAAGTGAGAAAATAGTCACCTAGTTTTCGATCTACTGCGCCGACAAAAAAAAAATTTCTATCTATCTAATTCTTCTAGCAAGTGTCGTGCAACGTCATGTTGCATTCTAAAAGGCAATGTGCCTTACAGATACTTAGTTAAAAATATTATTTTTATTATTATTATTATTATTAATAAACTCTTCTCTCTGCCTCTATCTATTGCATTTTAGATTTTACATACCAAATTTAAAAAAAAAAAACTAAAAAAACTGGATTTCATCAAAATCGTTCCTACAATTTTCGAAACACTTTTATAAATTTATTATTATTTTAGACATGTGATTGCGTACTACATTTAAACCGTTAAGTTTTGTGGTTTTAACACTTTTTATAAGTTCGACTGTACTATTTTTCTAAGTAAATGTTATTTGTTTCTGCCAAAGACCCTGCTTTGTAATGTGATTTGGTACATACATAAGAACACGTACGTGCGACCCAGTCGTGCCCATTGTTATATATTATTTTATCGTCTCAGTGTAATTTACTTGGAGCGGTATTTTCAGTTACTCGAAGTTAACATACGCTTATGGTATCTCCCATGTGCAAGGCAATTTCATATAAGTACCTATATGATGTACACAAACTTGCAAGACCTACTGTTCTCAGAATGTGCAACTTTTTCCAGTTTCCCCAACCTCGAGTATCGAAGATTTAGTTTTAGTATTTATTTACTATTTAGTTTCAATTCAGTTGACTGACAGAGACGAGAGACTTGCACTAAAAAATAGTCAGACAGAGCACAAAACAAACACAGACATAGGTTTTTCTAATACCTATAAGTTGAAAAAAGCTCTCTCATTCACTACCTAATATTCATTACGCTACAATCTACATTCCACAAACGAATTTAAACAAACATTTTCTACCCTATGTGTGTAGCATGTATTATGTGCGAAAATACACGTTATTTTGCTCTTTCTATTTCTATCTTTCTATCTGCCATGGGGATTGAAATTTTAAATTGATGGTGGTCCTGTCTATAGATATCATATAAGTTGATTCACACTTAATGGGTGATGGGTTATATGTATCTCAGGGATTGAGCCTGTACGTTTTATATACATTTCCTCTGCTGAGGCATTGAAATTAGATTTGTTTACATTCCACTTTTTTAATTATTTATCATTTTTGAGGGGAGAAGACGGTGGCAGGAGGCAGGATGGTTATAATTTGCATACGTTTCGTTGCCAAGGGTGCTAGTGCTAAAGGCGGCAAAAGTTGGATGCTATTTGGTCTGATGATGGTAATGATGTTGCTGCGAATTCAACAGAATGAAAAGTGTATAATCCCCATTTTATGTATCTAGATACAAGCAAGCAAAAAATGTTGGCATGCAATTTGAACCTCAAGATAGTCTGGCTTCCAGCTATACCTATGCTCCTTTTAGTGATTTGAAAGGATGCTTTCTGGCTGGCTAGAGAATGCGCAGTGCATCCACAAAAATTTGTTGTATATAGAGATACACCGGGTGCCCGCCCGGGTAGAGTTTACTATGAAATTTGTGCATCCCATACAGAAGGATATTTAGGTGAAAAAAGCCGCTACGACGGGTGCCAACAAACTGAAAACTCATCTTCCTATATTGATCCACAAAATAGTGTGGATGGAAAGCATACATAGGTTCATTACCTATATATACGAGTGGATCAGACTGCCATTGAATTGCATCCATCTATGTGTACCTAGTTATAGTAAGTAATTCATTTTAATCAGGCACCAGATGTTGTCCTTACGGATCACATATATTTTAATTATTATTTCGTTGGCGCTAGATACCTATTAGTATTGCGCCATCTTCAAATCCCTGGAGAAAATGATGATTTTGTGTTGCTGTTGTTCATTTACCAACAGAAATGCTAAACAAATATTGCCAATGCCCCCCCAGGCAGACTGTTTACCCCCTAAAGGGGCCTACATACTTTCGCCCACTCTTAGGATCCTCAAAACTTTTCTATAACCATATAGCTACATATATGGTTGTATCTATAACCGCAGGGCCCGTATCTTTGGCAAAATATAAACTTTAGCAAAACAGATGTTTGTGCTACAGCCCGAGGGGAATTTCAAGAGCATGAAGAAGTTCCAAATTCGCTTTTTGCCAAAATAATATATAATTGCATTTCGTTGTAGGAGTTCTGTGTGTTGTTTAGAGATACTTTTCCTTTTTAACTTGGAGACCGAAAAAAAGGCAGAAAAGTTTATCTGGATACTTATGTGGTATTGGGCAAATGAGGAAGAATTTAATTTTTAAATCTATCTCTTCGAAGTTGCCTAATTCATTTAGTTAATTATCATGTGTATAAAATAAGTTTTTTTGTGACCTGCCAAACTCGTAAATAGTTACTATCCGCACCAATAGAACAAGTACGTGCGACCCAGTCGTGCATATTTTTAGGTTCTATGTTGGCCCTGGTCTTGGTTCGATCTTCCTTATAGCTTTCAATCAGATCCATCTTTAAAAATATCATCACACACATCCAAATAACCGACAACAATCGATAAACCCCTTCGTAAACGATTATGGTTTTGGATGCGGAAATGAGAAGGAGACTTCTTAATGCTTTTGGCTGAAAAAAAAGGATTAAGATTGATGGTTATGAAATGTGATTTTCAAAAAGCCATGCTTGGGTAAAGCAAATATGTATCTTTTGTAGAAAGTTAGTTATTTACTTACAAAGTAGTTTCCCTTTAAAGGATTTAAAAACTGTATATAAAAAAACGGAGTTTCGAACTAAGTAAACTAATATAAGGCAACACGTAACCGAATCCATTTGTTAAGCCATCTAACAAACAACAATATTTGCAAATAACGGATTCTAGTTCTCAAGTGAGTGAAAAGCTACAAATCCATCATCGATTGCTTCAGTAGATTACACACACATGTGTCTTGTAGGGATTCCTTTGCTTCTCCCCGGATAAATGTTTTTTTTTTTTTATAGAATAAAGTAAAGTCTTGGTAAAGGGTGCTTTGTGGGTTTTATGATGCGATTGTGTGTTGGGTAGGGGATGTAATGGCAAGTCGGATGGAGTAAAGTGCTTGAGAAACACACTTCCGGTTGGGTTATGTTTCTTATCCGTGGAGTCTATGTAGGTATACAGTAATTGACTTTTGGGTCATTATTCATATTAAAGAAGGCAAAAAAAAAAAAAAAACGTTTGATAGTAACTGGAAGAAAGACTTCGTGTGTAGGCTTTTCTCAAAAGGTAGTTTCGACTCATTGGTAGTAGGGCTCGTAGAAGTATACAACAATACTTAATTCTTAAGACTTGCTCTTTCCTAGTCCGTTGCTTAAAAATTTATTTAAGAACTTCATAATTCCACAAATTTAGATTTATTTCCAATGGTTCAAGTTAACACGAGCCAGCGAAGTGACCTCGGATATGCGATACTATTGGATGTCGTTGAACCAAGCCATTCCATGGGAACTTGCTGACGAGAGCATTATGCAGCTCATGGTTGCAACGGAAACGCATGGGATTCAAATTCCATATTCCCACCGCCAGGTTGGCGATTTAAGCTTGGTCAGCAGTATTGGCTAGGCAACGATATCCAGATAGGTGGATTGGGAAGTCAGTCGTTGGACGGGATTCATAGAACTAAGTTGTTGATTACTAAGGATTAAAATTAAGTGATTGGATATTCAAATAAATTGAATTGAAATGTAAAGTTCAGAAGTAAAGAAGAGAGTTTTGTTTTAATACGAACAGTTGGGCCAACTTATGTTGGCGTTCGGTTTTTTTTTTGTTTTTCAAGGAACGCAGTTCCTTAAGTTTCAAGTATTTATTTATTTATTTATTTATTTCAAAGAAGTATAAGCATTACAATGATACAACAGGATTTGAATATTTTAAAGTATCCAGTGACTTGCATTACAAACTACATAATAATTGAATTAAAAAAAAAAAAAAACTAAATTAATATTTTAAATTTATACAAAATAGAAAGATAGAAAGAAAGATAAGCAGATTACCTAGGATTAAGTTGAAAAGTGTAAAAATAGTTTCCTCTTAAAAGCGACTGATGTGGTGGTTCGTTTCAATTCATGTGGAAGTCTATTCCACAAGCGAATTGCAAAAACATAAAATGAACGTTCAGCAGTACTGTGCAAAAAGCGCGGCAGAATTAATTTCAGTCCTCTATTCGACTGGGCAAATACAAGCTTTTCACTAAGATAACTAGGACACCTATTGTGAATGAGATTATGGAATTTCAGAATCCGCCTGAACCTTAAGTAATCATCAAGACTAATCCCAAATAGTGAGCTACGCAAATGTGATACACTGTTATACCTCGGTATGGAATAGATAAATCGGATGCAGTCGTTAAAAGCTACATTTATTTTGCGCTTACACTCACAGTCCAACACAGGGTATACAGAACTATTAAAGCTGAAATGTGATAAGATGAGCGATTTAACCAGGTGTTTTTTGATACTGGGTAAAAGTAAAGCTGATGAAGATCTTAGTGAACGAAGTCCAGAGTAGATTTTTCTAACAACATCACTGATGGCATTACAGCAGGTAAGATTACTATTGATGTAAAAACCTAGGAATTTAACTTGACTCACATAAACAATAACTTCATTATCAAGAACAACAGTGGGAAATTCTGTAGGGTTAAATTGGGATCTAGAACATAACATAGCAACTGACTTAGCAGGATTAAGTTTCATACCATTATCAACTGACCAAGTAAGAATATGTTGCAGATCTTCATTTAAACGTGCTATACAGTCCTCCATCAAACCAATTGAACGAGAAATGTAGAGTGGCACATCATCAGCATATAAATGAATTTTGCAACTGCGCAGTTGCATCGGGAAGGTGATTTATGAATAGTGAAAATAATAAGGGACCCAAAACTGAACCTTGAGGAATTCCCTTATATGTAACGAGAGCATCTGATGTGCCAACCTCATTTTTAATTGGTTGAGCTCGATCTTTCAGATAACTCCACAAAAGCTTAAGCGAAGTGTTAGAGAAGTTAAAATGCTTTTTGAGCTTTGATAGAAGTACTGAATATACGATGCTGTCAAAGGCCTTAGATAAATCTAATAGAACTAAAACGGCAAACTTGTGCGAATCCAAAGCCTGGCGGATTTACAGCTGTGGTTGCAAAACCCGATTGCCATTCAGAAAGCTTGTCTGACTGCTAATAGTCAAAAAGATATGCATTTGTTCATGTAACACCTTTTCAAGTACTTTACTCAAAAAACACAAAAAAAAACATAGGTCTGAAATCAGAAGGATCCGTAGGGTTTGCTCCTTTGGGAACTGGTAAAAATGATGGGGTTTTTCCAAACAATGGGAAACTCTCAGCTGTAAATACAATAATTGAAGATGTGAAGGAGGTAATTCAGTACTAAGGGGAGGATAAGTTTCACAAATTTAGGGCGAAATGTTATCAGGGCCAACAGAACTAGATTTGATCGACCGGATAGCACTTAATATCTCATTAGTACCTTATACAATTAAACGAAAAAGAGTTTTCGCCATCAGGCATCACAAAAATATCCCTCGGGTATTGAAGATTGGATCCATGCTGGACCAGTATGTTGGACATGACTTCAGGATGAAACGGACAATTGATTCGATTTTAATCTTCTTTGACACCCATTTTTTTAAAAGATTTTTCCACAAATCTTTAGAAGAATTTTTTTCTAAAGATCCGTGCATTGCAAAGTCAAATCTTTTCATTCAAAAATTCAATCAAATTCTTTCAATTCTTCGAGGTCTGCTCTCTGCTGGTCACATATTTGCCAAGGAGCATTGTGTATACACTGCAAACTGAAAATGTAATACAATGCAAGGAGTTTGTTGTGGAACGTAAAGTGATAAATTCTTCTTAATGCTATATTTTTTTCGGGGAAACATAAATCCTACTAATATAATTAATGTGAATGCTTGTATGTTTGGATGTTTGGATGTTTCTTTTACAATCACGCCTGAACGGCTTAACGGATTTGGATCAAATTTGGTAGTCTGATGGATGAGGTGCTAGATTGAAAAATAAGCTAATTTTTATCACACATAATTCATCGCTTCCTGTTGGAGAGGCTTAAATTTAAAATGATGCATGCTTCCATGATGAGTTACAGGACTCATTATACTACTATACAGGTTACTTTTGAATTGAAAGAATGCAAAATTCCTGCGGGAAAAATTCGAACAATTTTCCTTAACGAGTTTTGATTTAAGAAATAAATTTGATATAATCTGAATTCCACGTAAACGCAGTCGCAGGTAGAAGTTAGTACCTAGTGTTGCCATAAGTTCTGTTACAAGTATAAAACGCTATAAAAATGAAACAAACAAACATATTGTATTAAAAATTTCATTTTTTAGAACACAATTGATTAAAAAATACAAATTGGATTCACTCGAAATGACCGCTTTTTGCGTTAACACAAGCTTTCAAACGGTGTGGCCACTGGCTATTGTGGCACGTACGGTTTCAATTGAGATCGTGGACGCTGCTCTGTTTAATGTTGTTCTAAGGCCTTACAAATTTCTGTGGGGAGTTTTGAAGGCCATATTCTCCAATCCTAACCATAAACCTGCCTGATCTGTTCGCACCGATGGCCAATCTTCTGCTGCTATAAAGCCAGGAATATTGACCCTGAGCGACTTCTCCGTGGTTTTGGCCTTGTGCGCTGGAGCAGATTCCTGTTGGAAGATCCAAATGTGTTCATTGAAAAGGGTATTGTTGAAATCCTTTACAACACCCTCTAGCACATCTTTTTGGTAAGCCTTTGTACCAGTTTTTACGCCTTTTTTACAGAAATGGAAGGATGCGACACCATGGTAAGAGATCTTCCACCACCAAACCATTACGGAAGCGGGATGATGGCCACTTTGAACCCTTGGAACAACTTTTTTCGCTTTCATAGACGAATTGGGATACATTTTGTCATTTTGTCTGTTGAAAATTTCTTCCACGCTAAAAATGTTCTCATCCGTAAGCAAAATGTTTTCATGGCCATTTTCCGCGTGCCACTGCAAAAGTCGCTTGAATCTTTCCAGCCTTATTTTTTTTTAGTTGAGGAGTTAGATGATGACCCGTGGACCGACGATAGGTTTTCATGTGCAGATCAACCTGACAATGATCTGGTTGATATATCCAATTCCTTGGACATGATCTTCCGCTTCCTAAGGGGATTCCTCCTTTGTTCACGCCCTGCCTTTACTACCGCACTCGTTCGGGTGAGCGCGGGCCGACCACTTCTTGCCTTGTCCTCTACTACAATTCGCCGAAGCGAGCAATAGCCCCCAAAAAAGAATATTCTTGATATACCGTGTGGTTTTAGCAACTCAAAAATTTAGCCAGCACTCTTTCCGCTCTTATGCAACGCTATTACCGCGATGCGACTCTCTTTAACGCCCCACTCCATGTTACTAGTTTTCAAACTGAAACCAAACTGACTAGTATTCTTCACTGATCAGTGCATGTGATCTGAAAAAAAAGTTAACGGTTCTATTCCCGCAAGAAGTTTTAAAGGATAATCGCTGGAAATTGTGTAAGAGAACTTATGGCAGGACTAGGTACATAATAATAATTGTTATGAATACTCAAAAACTGTTAAATGTTGTTAATTTTCATGAAATATTTATTAAATTTTTTATTAATGTTAGTTTCCCTGAAATTTTTGAGATAAAAAATTGCGTAGTGTTAAAAATAATTTAAAGATCAAGAATTATTTTTTTTTCAAGTTTAAAATTGTTTTTATAAACTTATTTTTTTTTAATAATTTCTTCAACAAGTTTTGCTTAGGAGTTTTCTATTTCTTAAAAATATTTGCCTGTAGTTACCAACAACAAATTTTTGTAAGTGAATTTCTATTGATTTTTTTTTGTATTTTTATCTAAATTCTATTCAATTCTTTTCTGTTCCCTTCAATGGACTATCAGCATTTCCTTCTAATCAGATTAGCATCGTTAGTTATATAGTCATTTGCTTTTTTTGCCATTTTAATTAAAACATTTCCCCCATGCACGTGTTGTACGTTGTAGATACCTGCCGGTGTTCTTGCCCCACTTTGAACAACCTCACCTCACTTCCCTCATTTATATGCAGTAAAGGTTCTTTTTCTAATTTACACCGCGTTATACGTTCTTTTAATCTTGGTTGAGGCAGGAAAAAAGCCTAAAAGAAAAACAATATGGTACAGAAACTTAGCACAAAACGTGCCCCGGAGACTCTATTATAAGATGACATTTTTTTTACTCTCTCTCTTTTTAAGGAAGCGCACAATTTCATAGGTCAAAGCTCCAGAAATATCTCTGCCTCATGACCAACTTTCTGTTGCAATAAATCTCGATACTAATTAGCTATGGTGGGATCATAAAATTTCATTTAATTACAAATGTCACCATCAGAGTGTCTCGTAAATTTATTTAACCGTCCCGTCCCAAACGTGCATCATGTTCCTCTGTTGACGGCGGGCGTCTTGGTATCGTTAAACTTATGAGCTTCCCGATGAAGAAAAGGATTGCCAAATGCTTGTATACTCCGTACCCCAATTATAATAAAATTAACGACTATCGATGAAAACAATAGTAATGAATGGGGAAAGGGTTCCCTCCTATTGCGTGTGGTTTTACTTACTGTTTTTTTTTTGGTTTTGTTTATTTGTAACTTTGTTGGTGTTGTTGTTGTCTCCAAGTGCACGTAAAAGCCGCCCAACCCTTGTAATCATCCGTAACACGAATGGTTGAATCCCATCAGTGACACCGGGAATTAATGAACCGTCATCGTTTTGCCATTGCAAGACTAGGATCATAAATTAAAAAAACTAATGAAGTACCCTCTGTCATAATCCATTTGGCGACTCGCAGATATGTATCTACCTTTCTGACAAAAGATAAATCGATGAAGATGTTTACCGTATCGAATATGAGTTTTCATGGTCCACAAGGAAACAGACCACGACGGCTTCCACAAAACACCCTGCCACAGCTGATACAATCAATATGCCACAACGCTTTGCAGCAATTCAAGTACATTCGCTTGTATACAAATTAGAATTTCTCAAGATTCTAATGTTTCTCCGGGAATAAGGAAGATGACGCGTTCCATTGACCTCAAGCTGCCATAGTCTCATCTGAGTAGGTTGATTGTGGAAGCTGGGTAGCCTTCTTGTGTCAAAAACGATTGATAAGCACGCATTTACTGTGCTGCCTATAGGAAGTTGAAATGTTGTAAATGAGTCTTGTCTCGACTCTTAACTTGTCGTCTTGCCCAAGAAATAAAGTGATGTAAATTGTTTAGTTTTTTTTTTGTTTTTTTTTTATTAAGTTGATTAATTTTCTTATTCATGATGATGTTATTTTATTTTCGAGATATCGCACAGAATAACGAAGAGTTTATCATGGGGGCAAGAGCAATTAAATCAGAAGTTGAATTGATGTTTTTTTTTTTTTTGAGACTGAGTGCAACTTGTGGGAGTAATGTAATATAGGGATGTTGTATTTAATTACTATGGCAACAAAGCCACTTTGTCTAGAAATCTTAACAATGAACATTGTCTTTGTGGTTCTTCCTCATTCCGTTGGTTTGATACAGCTTATATTGGTCATCGATACTTTCGTCTTATTATTAATGATGAGGCCCTTCTATAAGTCTTGTTAGTGTGAAATCTTGGCTAAGAAATGGAAATTACTTCTGCGATTGTAGTCGTGTTAGGAAAGATTATGTCTGTCTTTTGAATGACACCAATATGACAAAATTGTTTTCTTTGCATTTCAAGAAATGCTTATCTATACTGCGTGGCTTATGGAATTTATAAAGTTTTTTGGTCTTCTTTAAGAAATAATTAAATATTTACCCTAACAAAGTTGAACAAAGTGTACATACACTTAGATCCACAAAAATTAGCCACCTCATACGAGTCGATTGAGATAATAAAAAATGGACACGACTGGGTCGCACGTACTTGCTCTTACAAGGCAAGACCTTGGACAGAAACAAATAACATTTACGTTGAAAGTAACACAGTTTGAACTTATAAAACCTATCAAAACCACAATACTTAACGATTTTTAGTAAAAATGAAGTACGCCACGTCTTAAATAACAAAGAATTTATGAAAAAAGTATTTCGAAAATTGTAGGACGGATTTTGATAAAATCTTGTTTTTTATTTTTAGTTTTTTTGAAAAAATATGTATTTTTAAATTTTGGTATGCAGTTTTTTTGGAGCTAATTAATATACATGTGAAAATAAAATTTAAAATAATGCTTAGTTTTAAAAATATTTATTTAAAAAAAAAATTATTTTATTTAGAAAAAAAGTTATTAAACATTTTGATATGCAGAATTAATTTGGCTATCAAGATCTTTTTAAATATGAAATTTGACAGAAATCCATAGAGCCGTTACCGAGTAATCCAAAAATGAAGAAAACCGTTATATGAAAGGTATAATTAATAGACTTTTCCCGTATATGTAGCTCTGGTCAAATGATAGCCAATGCCAACAAAAAAAATTCTCAAAAATTTTCATCAAAATCGTTGGAGCCATTTTCGAGAAAAATAAGGTTTTACCAAACGGTCGTATGCCAAGTACCGTTATTGTCAGCCCTAAAAATAAAATTTCAATTTCCCCTCTGAGGAATGCCAGGAGATACACACATACCAAATTTGAACGCAATCGCTTAACCCGTTTAGGCTGCAGATCCATATACACCCGAACAGACAGACAGATAGACAGACAGACAAACAGACGGACATTTTTTGCCAATGACTTTTTTTAGACTTCTCTATGATCGTAATGTCATGTTTATATTCACGAATCCTAAACTTGCCTTATAGTCCCTTTAATCGCAAGTAAAAAACACTTAATAAATATTTTTATCATTGTTTTGCTAGAGAAATAAATTGCACGACTGGATCGCACGTACTTGCTCTTATGTGCGGTCACAGCTTGGAATAAAATTTGAAAAATATTAAGGGAACTTCAAAGATTATATTCGATTTTTCTGACTTTTGATTGTTTGAAAAAAGTACGTAAAATAGTTTTCAGCGGAAAAATTTAAACGCCATTTTATTTCTTTAAAAAATGTGAAAAAGTGTGAATTTTTTTTCAAAATCGTTATAGCCGTTCTTAAATAAAACGGTTTTTTTTAACAACTTTTTTTTAAAAAACTGAAAAAAATAATTCAAGAACACAAACTTAAGCACAAAAATAACGTACATTTAAAAACAAAATTTAAAAAAAATTCACTTACCCGTTTTCAAAATATTGATTTTTCAAAAAAAAAAAAAAAAAAAATCTTAAATTATTAAAAATACGAAAAAAAAGTTTTCGAAGAAAAAAATAATGCAAAATTACTCAGGCTACCTACATCTTCTTGAATATCAATTTTGATTGTAATCGGATCACCAGTTTTCGAAAAAGTCGACGAAAAAGAAACCGGTCCTATGGGAGGTACCGTTTTTATCCCACCATATTAAATTTTCTTTTTTACCAAAATATAATGCATACCTACAGTAGTACACTGATTTTTTTTTATAAAAAATCTTGGAGCCGTTTTCGAGAAAAATAAGCTTAACGGTTATATGACAGGTACCGTTAATTTTTGAGCTAAAAAAAATTGAAAAAACTCCTCTGTAGAATTTCAAAATAACCTTAAGTTCAAAATTTGAAGACGAAAGATTTCATTATTTCATTTTTACTTGCGATTTATAGGGACTATAAAAGTACGGTGACCATATTTCTGGGAACAAAACCCGGGACATAAATTTGAAAATAAAAAAAAAAATATTTTTTATTTGGTAAAAAATAAAATAAAAAATTCAAATAGAAAAAAAATTAAAATTACTAGCTGATCCTCCCGGCGTTGCTAAGGGTACACTATCAATTTTCGATTTTTACCATGTGAATGAACATGTGAACAATGTGAACAAAGTCTATCAAAAATTAACATAAACCACAACTTATCAAGGAGATCATTGTTGGTATTTTCTTGCTGAACAAATTTTGTTGATGATTTATTCGTTTGCTGTAAAAATATAATATAATTTTTTAAATTTCTGAGATATCAAATTATAGTTTAATTTTAACTTTAACATATGCAGCTCTGAGAGTTTCATATTTAATTGTATTTTTCATCTGTCCAAATATTTTTTATTATGGAAAAAACTCTTTCGACTGGAGCATTTGAACCTGGCAGACCTAAGCCGAACTCGGAAATTTTACATATCGGCCACAATTTATTGTTTTGTGTTTCTTATAATGTGTAAGGTTTAGAATGGTTGCAACTTGTTTGACGAATTTGTTTAAATTCGTCAAACAAGTTGCAACCATCGTTACTTGTATCTCTCCGCTTTTGGTTGACAAAAGGTAACGAAGATTCTATTTCTGGACGGGTAAGAACCTTTCGGAGAGTTTCCCAACTAAAAATTTCAATTTCTTGAAACTTGCCACTGATTTAAGTATTCGTAACATGGTAACAGACTATGTCAAATTCATGAATATTTGCCTAACAGTCCTTTTGACACTAACTTTGACACACCACACACAAAAATATTAAACTCAAAATACAATTATTGTAAATAAAATAAAAAAAAAAATCGAACGTTTTGTTATTCGACTATGTATATGAAAATACGGGACAAACCCGGGAAAAAAAACTAAATACGTAACAGTTTTACGTCCGGGGTTTTCTCAAAATTTAGCCGGCACAGGCGAGCTAAATACGGAACTGCCCCGGGAAAAACGGGACAGATGGTCACCGTAACTATAAGGCAAGTTATGCATTCGTAAAAATGTAAGTCCAGGTTATGTTTTGGTAAAAAAGAAATCAAGATGGTGGGCCAAAAACGGTACCTCCCATAGAACCGTTTTTTTTCTTTGACTTTCTCGAAAACTTGTTATCCGATTTCAATCAAAATTGATAGTCAAGAAGATGTTGGTTGCCTTAGTAATTTTATTTTAAAATATTTAAAATATTTTTCGGTATTTTTAATAATTTTAAAAAATTCTTTTTTTTTAAATCAATGTTTTGAAAACGGGTAGATGGATTTCTTTTTTAATTTAGATTATTTTTTTGCTTAAGTTTGCATTCTTATATATTTTTTTTAATTTTTGAAAAAAATTATTAAAATAAAATCGTTTTATTTAAAAACCGCGAGAGTAGTTTTTGATGGATAAGTCCTAACCCTGACCGGTCTCTTAAACTCATACTACATTTATGTTCAATGGGATTTAGGTTAGGCCTCCTCGATAGCCATTTCATAACTGGGATTCCGGAACAGCTGCGGAAGTGAAAGAAGAAATATATACCGCGTTTGGCGATGGGCTGGAGTTAATTCTGGACCATTGGTAGGCTTGTGTGCATGTCATCGTCCTTCAGCAAGTCTCCTTCATACTGTCCACTCAATTAATGCAACACCACTGACATTACGAATTTTTCGTTGCACCTGAACTCTAGTGAGATGTAGATTTCATAAAGACGCTGTCACCATTAATCGGTCATCCCGATCTAATGTCACCCGATTTCTTTCCAAACGTAAAGCTTCCAGTTTCTTGAAACCTCTGATACACCATTTTTTACTGCTGATCGACTCAAATGAAGACGCCGAGCTTCGAGCCACAACAGGTTGACTCAAGCCAGCCTGTATTGATGCTACTACCTGAGAGGCTGAGACTTCAGTTGGAGTAGTATTCATTTTTAAAAGAATTAATCACTGAGTAAAATGGTCAAGAATCGATCAAGGGTTAACGGTCTGTTGCGAAGCAGGTTTCCACGGGGTAACTTCTGTGTGGAAGTGTAGCGGAAAGAACCACCTTCAATCCGTCGAGCCTAGCCGTGCAACGACAAACATGCCGCCGCCCTTCTACTGCCCCAAAGAAGTTCCCCCCTGCTTCGCAACAGGTCTTTAAGTAAACAAACGGGTGTTGCACTTACCAGGCAGCAGGCAGAGCAATCTCACGGGTATAATTCGATAATGAAATGAGGAATCAAGGTATCTGATGATTGGAGTCGATCTTGGAAACATCGGTTCTTTTATCAAAATGAAGTGTTTGTATAAATAAAACTACTTTCAAGTAGCATTAAATATTCTTACACTCTTATTTAATTTTGTGATCATTTGGTTTTCAATTAGACGCATAGCGGCATAGGTACTGGGTGGGTCGATTTTTTTGCAGCCACATATAGAATCCAGACGCGCGAATTAATTCTTGAAAATATTTATGATAAAAATCTCACTAGTTCCAAATCCGAACAGATCTTTACAACGCTTTGGTGAAAGTAAGATTATTGCTCTTGATATCTCCAAGGCATTTGATAGAGTTTGGCATGAAGCTCTCTTATCGAAAATGCGTGCTTTTGGGATTGATGATACTTTTGTTTGTTGGATTAGAAAAGCTATCTTCTGGACCGTTCAATACAAGTTGTATTGGACGGATTCAAGTCTAATTCCTACAAAATAAATGCTGGTGTGCCCCAGGGATCCGTTCTGTCTCCGACTCTTTTCCTCATTTTTATGTCTTCTGTCTGTTACTTCTAATTCACTTAATTCGTTCGATAATTCACGTCCTTCGCCTTCGGACGTACAATTGCAACGGTACCGTATGTCAAGCTCATTAATAATAATGGTAATAGAAATCGTGTGGAGTTTAATGCTTCGAAAACTCAATGTTGTCTTCTGTCTGAATACAAAATCGAGCGAACAACACGAATTTGGAATAGTTTATCCGGCGAGATTTTTCTTGGCATTTTGATCTGCAAACATTCAAAACCAATGTTAATCGACACCTCCTACCTCTCCCCTCCCTATCTACCTAATGCCCTCCGCCTATTTTGTATTTCTTTTCCTCTTCTTGTTCATTTTCAATTTGAGTGGAATTATTTTGGGAATTTACGCCTGCTCTTTTTCATGTTCGCCTGGTGCTTGCGATCGATTTTGGTTGAAAGAACCACAGTATCGCGGTTAGCATGAGTCATGAGTCTTATCAGCATGAGTCATGTTATTTCGTACGTGTAGCCTGTCATCGATTTATATGATGTTATCACGTCAAAAGAATCGAATAGAGAAATACATTAAAGTTGCCTTTTACTGCACATTAAAACTAACAAAGTTAATTTTTCAAGAACCTTATAACCTAATGATAGTAACATTATTATGTGCGTGCTCTTTCATTTAATGTCTCTTTAATCACATTAAATATAACTTGAAAATAAAAACATATACATAGATGATAAAAGTTCTTTAGGCTTCTTCTATAAAAATAATACCCTGTTTGTGTTTTTCATGTTCGTGAAGCGAAACTCTAACTAGTATTTCTTTCGGTGCTGCTGCGTTCAATGATCCCTATCCTTGGGACATCGCTAACTCTAATAGAATGATTTTGTTCGTGTTGCAAGGATAATTCGAAAGTAAAATAGAAAAAAACAAGAGGGTCCACCAACATTGTCAACTTACGTCCCATTCGATGTGATATTAAAACAGGAACAATCTGCCAGATAATTAAACCTAATAGTTAAATTTTTGGAAGAATTTTACGATGCGGAACTTGGCAATAAACTTGCGTGACAGAGTATCGAGAAGAAACAAAAAGACTATAATTCCAGTCCAAGGATATACAAGTTCGAAATCGCAGAGTTGAGTTGGGGCATGGAGTCTGTTTGGCTACATCAGATTATTTTTTGTATGTGGGTGGCGATAAGAATTAGACATTTGAACCCCTCCTGCGTCTGAAAATTAGCTTAGGAGAGGACGCACAAAAGCACTCAGATAAAGGATAAAAATGTCAGGAAAATATGTCTTTTTTATATCCAACCTCAGCCCATATGCTGAGCATTTTTTTATCACGTTTCCAAGCAGCATTAACTCATTTGGAATGGCAAAAATTACCCCACAATTTGATGTCAAATTTAACAAACAGCAAATCATAAGCATGCGGGTGTAAAATGGGCTTCCAGACAAGTTTCAATTTAGCATGTAATCCCTCAGAATAGCGTGCTAATGGCATTTGGGAGCTAAGCTCGAGGCCCTTCTTCGTCTAGGAAGAATATAATTCCTAGGGGAGACGACATGTGGGTGGCTTATGGCGGAAATATAAAAATGCCGCCACATTATACGCTGACGTCACACACACTGCAGATTTTGTACATCACACGCAAAATTTGGCTAATGCTCCTGCAAATTTGACGTCATAGTTTCTGTTGGGAATATAGAACTTGCGCAGTGAAAGCCTCACGGAGAGAGCCCGAAAGTGTTTTTTTTTTTTTTTTGTGAGTAATTGGGTGGCCTTCGACCTCACTTACTATCCATTTTCACAAAAAAATAGTTGGGATAGGATAAGGTGGTTGAAGCTGATGGTGTGTGCGTCTGTTTGAATTGGAGAAATCCCTGAACTCAACATTGAATAGCCATGGCGGAGTTGCTAACGGCAACAGGAAGTCATGTTGATGTGTATATTTTTCCAGCATCCTATAGGATTTTTCTCTTTTTTT
Organism: Platycheirus rosarum; assembly: GCA_963971375.1. NCBI lineage: Eukaryota > Metazoa > Arthropoda > Insecta > Diptera > Syrphidae > Platycheirus > Platycheirus rosarum. The sequence continues at coordinate 118,055,718 of OZ020510.1, forward strand.
TTTTTTTGGTAATTGATGATGAAAAAAAGGGCAGCCCTGCATTGAAATTGAAGCCCCCAAAAATAAATCGATAACATTTCTCCAATATGATTGCAGTAGTTTTGGTAGTTAAAGGTTGGATGCTGTTTTTTTTTTCCTTATACTCATTTTCAGGATGTCATAGCCCTTGGTATGGTGATTCGATGACTCAGAGCCAATATAATTTGGCATCATCAACGTTTTTGACTCTCCCTGAAAGCTTTTAATGAAATTAAAGATTTTCTTTGTTGCATTCGACTTGTGTATATTGTTAGATGGAAGTGGGAATATCCTTTTAGCACGAAGCTTGAATTATTTAGGTATGAGGAATTAATTGTTACTTAGTTGCCGGATGTCAGTTAGGGATGATGCGTGTGTAGTTTCGGGAAATGATGCTGGCAGGAAGTTTTTCTATTTATCTTGATTACGGTCGGGTAAATGGGCTTGGTTTTTTTTCTTTGGTTTTTCATGTACATGAACTTTTTTATATAACATTTAACAAATTCAGAAAATGATATTCGAAGTTGTAGTTGTGATAGAATTAGATGTTTTTGTACAAACATATTTTTACTTGCGATTATAGGATTCGTGAATATAAAACAAATTGAGATAACAATGAAACATGACATTACGATCATAGAGAAGTCTAAAAAAGTGATCGATAAAAAATGTCTGTCTGTCCGTCTGTCTGTCTGTCAGTATGTATAACGAGCTGCAGCCTAAATGGCTTAAGCGATTATCTTCAAACTTGGTGTGTGTGATTATTTTGGCATTCCCTAGAGGGGAAATTGAAATTTTATTTTTAGGCCTAAAAATAATGGTACCTGTCATATGACCGTTTAGGAAAAGCTTATTTTTCTCGAAAACGGCTCCAACGATTTCGATGACATTTTTTGAGAATTTTTTTGTTTGTATTGGCTATCATTTGTATAGAACCAAATTTACGGGAAAAGTCTATTAACAGTACCTTTCATATAACGTTTTTTTTTTTGGGCTTTCTCGGTAACGGATCTTTGGATTTCTGTCAAATTTCATATTTGAGAAGACCTAGGTAGCCAAATCAATTCTGCATATCAAATTTTTTTAATAACTTTTTTTTATTAAAATTAATTTAATTTTTTTTTTTTTAATTAATATTTTTAAAGCTAATCAAAAAAAAATAATTTTATATTTAATAATCACATGTATATTAATAAACTCTTAGAAACTGCATACCAAAATTTCAAAAAAAATTAAAACTAAAAATAAAGAAACAGGATTTTGTCAAAACCGGTCCTACAATTTTCGAAATACATTTTTCATAAATTCTTTGTTATTTAGGACGTGTGATGGCGTACTTCATTTTTACTAAAAACCGTTAAGTATTGTGAATTTGATACTTTTTATAAGTCAAAGATATTGCTTTCCAATGTAATTAGGTACATAAGAGCAAGCACGTGCGAACCAGTCTTGTCCATTTTTTTTTTATTAGCGCACCCACAAGGGATTTCGTTTTGCCCTTTTAATGTTTAGAAACACTGCGTGAGGAAATCAAGAAGGTTCTTTCAAACTAGAATAAATAAATTAATTAAATTTATTGGCGCGATAGGCTCCTTAAGGAGCCAAGGCCTAGTGACTTATACTCTTAACCATTCCTGTGTGTGTGTTGTAAATCTGCCTGTGTGTGTTTTGTGAATACCGCCGAGTCCGAACGGCTACATGAGATGAACTTTTTCCAGACAAATTTTACTCCTGAAGTTTCTGTCGGTTCCTCGAAGAGGCAGTACACCGAAAAAAATGGAGGCTTTGACGAGGAGTTGAACCCCGACCCTTCCCTTAACAGTCCGACACACTCACTACTAAGCCAAGGGGCACTCATTTCACTACTACTTTAAATTTAGAATGGCCAGGGAAAATCTTTGCGGGTAAACTCGTAAACTATTCCAAATTCGTGTTGTTCGTCTCAAAAACGAATCTCTGTTTAAAGTACGTCGGAAATTGGATAACTGATAAGTATTCCGATCGAGAGGATATTTTGATATTTTTAAGTTGAGGAATGCTTTCAGATAATGGATATGTAAAGGCACATACAACTAGTTACGAAGAGATGAACACAGCCACAGTCTAAAGAGGTTATGAGCCGAAAGAAAGCAAATAATTAACTATGGAAAATATCGACTAATATCGACAAATTAGGAGTACATCAATAATTTACCTGAGATCGGGATCCATAGGAGTATTATTTTTTCCAGGCAGCAGATACCATAATAATAGATAAAAATATGCTAACACATTCTTCTGCGAAATTAACAGTCTAGCAATTGAAGTCCTTAAAACGCCAACATAGCCACCGTGTTATAGTGAAATGTTAAATCAATAGATTGCAACAGAATGTTTTAAAGTAACAATATCACACCTTGACTGATTCAAGAAACAATTTATCACAAAAATGCAATTAAGTTTGTAAATTAACTAGCTCCTCCTTCACTTTCTTAACTACCTAACTATCTTAATTAACAATTATTGTAGTTGTTTTTTTTTTTGCAATGTGGTTAAGCCTTAATTATGTTCGTTTCTTTCCATTAACCTTACGTAATGCAGGCAATTATAAATAATAAATGCTTACAAGAAGTGAATCCGGTGTTAACAACAACAATATCATGATCATTAGGAAAGAGCAAAATAAATAAAAAGTAAAACTCCTCAGTTATTTCTATAACAAACATTGTATATACTTACTTCAGATATAAAAGTAATGCAACCATAATAAGAAATTATTCATTTCAAAACTTTCTATTCCAGAGATTCAAAAGATTCAACAGACGTACAGGCTATGATTTCCTAATTATGATGCATTAATGCATATCATGCGGTACGCATGTACGGTTGGCTGATGGTGAATCTTGCTCATTAATCAAATGAAAGTGAGAAAAATTCTTTTGTGGTCATCGGTTTTCTTTTTTTGTTCTTTTAGGCGCTATTGAAGTGAACTATAACTAACATAACGACTACATAAAATGAAATGATGTTTTATGCAAAATTTATAAATCGTGGATCATAAGTGGATCACGTTAGGTTTGCCTTTTTTCTTCTATACAAAAATACACATCTTATTGTGATTGTATATCCCATTACCAGTGGGTTCCACTTATGGTCCTTTACTTTTTTCATTAAATTAAGTCTTTTTATTCATAATTTGAACGCTTTGCTGAACATTACGATCTAGACAGGCTTTCATTTATGGCAGTGTGTGCTTGATGAGAAACGAGATCTACACACGCATTTCATGGGAGATGGTCAGTGATCAGCGACCTAACTTGTTTTTAATATTTTTTTTTTCTTTTCGAGTCTTTAATTAACTAAGACGGATAGTGTCCTGTCAAAATGACAAAATAGGAAAATAGCACGCAAAACCTATGTATTTGCTTATTTCGTTCAGAAAAAAATAACAACAATTTCTAGACGAAGAATTCAAATATCTAAAATCATATTAAAAATAATGTTTAACCATTTCAATTGCATTTTTATATTTAATTAATATTAATCAACATTATACACAAAAAAAAATAAATTGCACGACTAGATCGCACGTACTTGCTCATATGTGCGGTCACAGCGTCGAATAAAATTTAAATAAAATGCACGACTGGGTCGCACGAACTTGTTTTTATGCTAGATAATTGCTTACGTATGTATGTACTGGGAGCATGTGCTCTTCACCTCCGCGTGGTGCTCCTGGAAACAAGGATCTGAAAGTGTGACTGTTAATTCAGTTACTATAAGTAAGTCCTTGGCGAAGTGAGAGCGAAGAAGGGTAGAGAAGGATTTTTAATGGGTTGGGGATTCGATATTGAGGAAGTGGGATGGTTGCTTCTGATATAGAAAATCCCCAGCGAAAATTGATGATACTTTGTTGTTGCGAGGTTAAAGTCTGAAAAGAAGAGGTGCTAACACACCTCTATCTTAGTAAGCTTTAACCAGGGAAGAGTTTGAGCCGTTATTGAGAGGTTAAAGTCTGAAAAATAAAGGTGCCCTCACACCTTTAACTTAGTAAGCTTTAACCAGGAAATAGATGGAAATGCTGGAAACGTTGGTGAGAGGTTGAAGTCTGAAAAGTAAAGGTGCCAACACACCTTTAACTTAGTAAGCTTCAACCAGGGAAAATGGAACTCACTATGATACCTTTTGGGTATTATAGATGAGTTCAGTAACAAGTTGAACTAAAAGAAAATGACGGAAAAGTTGCCGAGGGCGACATGCCCCCTATGAGTTGGGTTTATAAACTCATGGTTTGGTTTGCCTAACATTCAAGTGCAGCTTAGCTGGGCGTGGTGATGGTGAAGATTCAGTGACATTTCTCAACACTGTTTTCGAATCCATCACTCTAAACTCGGGTTGGAGGTTCCCGGATGACGATTGTGGCAAGTCAGACCTCAAGATTCCTTTGAAGCTAGGCCATACCCATGGCTGAATAAATGTTGGGTACCGCGGGTTATTAGGAGAGCCCAGTTGATTACGTGAGCAATGCTCGGTAGCAACTGCCTGATAAATGGGAAAGGATTCGCGGGGGCTGTGGTTATACCCAAAGCGGGAGCATATGGTTTGTCACAAGATGACTTACTAGAGGTGCATGATAGGCCTCGCTCCTAAGCAAGGGGAATAACCATGACCACAAAATGATTGTTAAATTGCTACTAGAGTGGTTTGGGGCGCCACTCTAGTGAAATAACATCATATTTATATGATGATACGTAATTAGAGTGGACTGAAGGCACCACTCAATGAGTGACTGGTAACCACTCTAGGGATCTGGTCAATGCTGATTTTGACTCCAGATGGGTAGGCCCATCGTCAGTTTAAGCCTTAATAGGTAGGTGCTGAAGTAAAGCTTATCTCGATCTGTATGGATGTACTATATATTAAAATGAAAAAATAATTTTTTCGAAAATTCTTTCATTTTTTTAACTAACCCTCCTTTGCATCATGGGGTTCATTTGGACCGCAGAGCATGTTTGAACGCTCATAACTTTTTTGTTTCTTATTTTTTCGCCTTGGGATCAATACTCAGTGAATAAAATTTAATTTTCTATTAATTTTTTTTTTTAATTTAATGATAATTGGAATTTTACAGAATTTTCTGCGATTTTTTTCGAAATAATCAATACACCTGACATGGGGTCCATTTGGACCCCACTATTAAAATTATAATAAAAACCATATTTTTTCTAGTAATTCGTTATTAAATTTAGCTTGAAGTTGTTGGGTTGGGAGTTCCGGGTGTTATTTGTGTGACAAAGACAGCAATATCTTTCACAAGAATCGGAGATGTTCGGCTTTTCTTGTCTTCTGCTCTTTGAAAAAGGTGACAGGCCCAACTCTTCCCATAATGCGGAGGGCATCCAAAGCAGTCTTTCCTACTGTGTATTGTGATGCAGGTTGTGAACGCTCATTCAGTCCCGATTCCATTAGCTCCTCCGCCAGTTCAATAAGCTTGTCGTTTCTGAATAAATTGTTGTTTCTTCCAGGTGGATTGAAGTTTCGAAGAATGATGACGGTTTCTTGGGTTGTCACGTCTAGTAAGTTTTAAAATACAACCATCGACCAGCGATTAGTTTGACGTTTGTAAGAATAAATGGATACATCAACTGCACATTTGGTGCGGTTATAGTCAAGCATCAATTCCGGTTTATTTTGACAACCGGAAGTGGATTTCTTATAGTTATGTTGCGTAGAAAGGAAAACATACTCACCAACGCCATTTTCTCAGAAAATCCCAAGATGGATGAGTGGACTGGGCGATACTGCTTTCTGTTGTTGACATCATCAAAAAACTCCTTCACTACAAAAGGTTTTGGTACAGCTTATTTTGTTTTTCCAAATTGTGCCAAGGATGGTGATTTCTTATCGAGCACCTTTAAAGCCAAATCCACGGATGTGAAGAAGTTATCAATAGTAGTAAGGTTGGACCCAGTGTTGAAATATAATGGCATTAACGACATCACCACATCAAATCCACGACCAAGTCCTGTACTTTGGTCAGAGCTTCCAGTGTAGATTTAAAATTTGAATGGATAACTCGTTGAGCTTTCTTTCAGCCACCAGAAATTCAAACCATATTTGGAAGGCTTGCTGGGAATTTATTGGCGAAATTTACAGCAGCCACGAAATCCTTTCAACTGTTCATGGATTCTTAAATTTTCAGATGGAATATAGTTTGCCGATAAGGCTGGCTCAACTCATCCAGAAGCAATTGAACTGAATTATTAAAACGAAAGAAGGCGTTGATCATCTCAAAACGTGTAATGTTCGCAAACGACGATCAACATCTATCAAGGCTCCAAAATAGGCTTGCAATTCATTCCTCGTCAAAGGTTTCCAAACACGTTGCACTTGACCATTACCATTACCTCTGGTTCTTTCATCCACTTTTGTCTACTTGGAGCAAGGAAAAACTCTTCAGTCGATGGATCTTCCTCAATTGGATCATCATTCCCAATTTTGCCGGGTTCCACGAAATTTTCTAGAGGACTATAAGACAGGAATGGTTTTCCATTTAGTTTATGACAACTAAAAAACGTTAAATTGAAATCCCTTAGAGACTTGTGGCAATTTTCATAGAATTTTAAGCCAACAAATTTTTGATGACCTGATATATTACTTTTCTTGTTAAATTTCAACTTTACTGTTTTGAAAAAGGTTTGCAATTCATTCATACTTTAGTTAGGAAAATTATAATTGAATAATGTTTATAGATATCAAAAAAAAAAAAAAAAAAAATGCATAGTAATCCAAATGGACCCCATGCTCGGGGTTGCCCACACTTTTCCTTTGATGTAAAGGAGGGTTAAATAAATTTCTCGGGAACTATGTACGCAATAAAATTTCAAAACTAAATGTCTATCTAGGACAAAAAAAAATATTGAAAATCTTTCGACCTATTTCTTCTTAAAGTCGTTTTTTTCGAAAAAATATTTTTATTTTTTTTTAGTATGTCATTATAAGAAAATCTGTAGTTTTCATCAACCTATTTTCAAAATATTTACCAATTTTTTTTTTAAATAATTTAAAAAAATCCAAAAAATGTGCAAATATGCAAAAAATGCAATATTCATTGAATTATAAATGACTTCCTGTGTGCAAAATTTTATTTAAATCGGGATAATTGTTTACAATAAAACCGCATTTGAAAAAACCGGTTCTATGAGAGGTACTGTTAAAGAACAAATTTCGAAAAATTCATTCCAACTGAAAAATGTATTGTTGACAAAAAATGGCAACCTGAAAATCGTTAGAGCCGTTTTCGAGAAAATCCAACTTTTTGTTAAAGATTGTATGGCAGGTACCGTTATTTTTCGACAAAAATGAAAAAAAAACTACCAAATAAATATAAAATACCAAGTTTTAAGCAAATCGGCCCATCCGTTTAGGCTGTAGAGGTGCGAACAGACAGACAGACGGACGGAATTCCTGGACCCACTTTTTTCGACTTCTCTGTCATCGTAATGTCATGTTTGATTGTTAGAACTTTTTTTTGCACACATCCAAAAACGCAATGATTTGTTTCTGTGAAATCCAATTGAAATACATGAGCTAAGCTTATTCAAAAACCACCCTCGTAGATGCCAAAAAACGAAACACCAAAAATGCTCAAAGTTCAAAGTGCAAACAATAATGATACCATAAATCCTTTAATACACTCCTTCTTCATCCTCCGAATGAGTGTTTTTTACGCGGCAACAAATGGCATCCAATTAAGGTTTTTTTTTGTGTCCTGAAACGCACATAAAACTGTTGAACTTTTATAAGATTCATGTCCTACTGGGGTCCTTTAAATTACATTGACATTTCGTTCTTCAAAGTTATACTACCCTACCTGTGAGTTCCCGAATGCAAAGAGCTCATCTTGTATATGAGTGTTTTTTTTTTTTTTTTTTTTTTCAAAACCCAGATGTGTACAGATTTTATTTTACAAAGGAAAATCCCAGGACATTTCATCACAATTTAATGAGAGTCGTGTTGGGGATTTGTTTTGTTAAATTTTTTGAAGGGCCTAAATGTCCCTAACGCTTCTGCTCAATATTTCTTTTTTTATATCCTGGATGGGTGGTGTAGCAGAATATTTTTTTGCGTATGAATATCCTAGAGCCTAGGCTTATGTGGAAAAAGTGGCTGGAAATAGGATTTCGCACAACAGAAGAAGTCATGTAGTATAATGCATGTACAACACGCACGGGAACCTTGAACTTTTCAAAATGGTGATGATGACTTCATGATAATGTGAACCTTTGATGTGGAAAGATTTTCAGTCCAATTTGTGTTGTTGAATTGTTTAATTTAGGAATATTGTTTTTGTAGAAATTAACGAATGGCTTACAATTTTCGGAATATGTTTCTAAATTAAATGTCTTCTAATGATTTATTAATATGACAGGTCGCACGATTTTTTGCTAATGACAAGACATTTGGTTTTATTGGGATTAAGAAAAAGCCCATTTTCTTCAGACCAAGTGCAGATCTTATCTAAGTTCATATTAGTGCCATATGCGCAGTCCTCTATCATACCAAGAGAGCAGCTTTTATAGACTTGGACATCATCAGCATACATATGAATTGAAGATTTAACTATGGGCGGAATTTCATTTACATACAATGAGAACAACAGAGGCCCAAGAACAGAACCCTGTGGTACCCCTCTGCTGCTGTTTTTTTTTTTTTTTTTTTTTTTATAATTAACGCGCGCACAAGGGATTATGTGTTTCCCTTTTAATGTAGAACACACTGCGCGGGCATTAGAAAGATAGGGAGGGGAGAGATAGGAGGTGTCGATTAACATTGGTTTTGAATGTTTGCATATTGAAATGGCAAGGGAAAATCTCGCCGGGTAAACCATTCCAAAGTCGTGTTGTACGGCTAAAAAAAGAATCCCTATATTTCACGGTACGTCCGAAATTGGGCTCAAGGGTGAACTGATGGGCATTCCTAGCAAGACGAGTATTACGGGCGAAACTTTTAAGGGGAGGAATGCAGCTGGCTACCTCGAGTGAACATTTTTTATAAAAGAAACGATAAAATAAGGAAAGACATGAAACATTGCGTCGGTGTTCGAGAGGGGCAATTGTTTCAGCGGCAGTTCTATTTCCTATCAATCTTAACGCTCGATTTTGTATTCTATCAAGCAGGTGAAGCGATGTTTGCGAAGCACCTGCCCAGAGGTGGGAGTTATACTCGAGTTTAGGGCGTATAAACGCTTTATAAATTGTAGCCAGGTCAGATGGGGAAAAATACTTCTTACACCGATACAGAAAACCTAAGCACTTTGCAGCATTCTTAGCGATCTCAAATCTCCAACGGAGGTCGTCGTTGACACACATACCGAGTACTGACACTGAGAGCTTTTCGGTTTCTTCGATGTAAGGCCATTCATGAACAATGGCATTGGGGGTATGTTTAGCTTTAACGACAGAAGACAGCATTGAGTTTTCGAAGCATTAAACTCCACACGATTTCTATTACCCCATTTGACAATGCTGTATAAATCGGAGTTTAATGAGCTTGACATATGGTACCGTTGCAATTGTACGTCCGAAGGCCAAGGACGTGAATTATCGAACGAATATGAAAAGCTGAGGGTAGAGTCGTCAGCAAAACAGTTAAGTGGATTAGAAATAACAGACAGAAGATCGTTTATAAAAATCAAGAAAAGAGTTGGAGACAGAACAGAGCCCTGGGGCACACCAGCATTTATTTTGTGCGAATCAGATTTGAATCCGTCCAATACAACTTGTATTGAACGGTCTAGAAGATAGCTTCTAATCCAACGAACAAGTGTATCATCGATCCCAAAAGCACGCATTTTCGATAAAAGAGCTTCATGCCAAACTCTGTCAAATGCCTTGGAGATATCAAGAGCAATAATTTTACTTTCACCAAAGCGATGTAAAGATTTGTTCCACTGTTCGGTGAGATATGCCATCAGATCACCAGTGGAACGGTTGCTGCGGAAGCCGTACTGACGGTCATGGAGAAGCTTTCGATCTTCGAGATATTCCTTAAGCTGACGGTTAATCACTGTTTCCATGACCTTAGAAAGAAGGGATGTCAGTGTTATGGGTCGGTAGGAGGAGGGGGAGGATGGGTCACCTTTCTTAGGGACAGGCTGGACAAATGCAGTCTTCCATCTTCTAGGAAAGATTCCAGAAGAGTAGGAGCGATGGAAAAGCTTACGCAGTGGCTTTGCCCGTGTGGAAGAACACCTCTTCAGAAGAATCGGGGGTATACCATCCGGGCCAGCGGATTTGTGTATATCGATATCTTTGAGAACTCTTGCTACTGTACGAGTGCGGAAAAAAATCTGTCCCATGGAAAAATTTACATTCTCAAGTACAGGAGGGGCAACGTTGCTATGCGGCAGCATGGAGCTGGCAGCGAAATGGGCGGCGAGCAAGTTTGCCTTCTCTGAAGAGTAAACAATTGGTTTGTTATTGTCGATGAGCGTTGGAACCGAAGATGTCGAGGAGTTTTTTATATTTTTTACAAATGACCAAACATTTTTACTGCCTTTGGGACACTGCAGAATTTTTTGCCGTAATTTTTGGTCATGCAAAAATTTGGTTCTTTCAATAACGGAGTTGCATGAGTTCCTTGCTTGCTTGTGCTTTTCCGATTTTCCTCTGTAGGGTTGGCTTTGTAAGAACGGAAACTTACTTCTTTGAGCCTGATAGCTTCTTTACACTCAGAATTAAACCAAGACTTTTCTTTAGGTTTGATGCTTTTTACTCTGTTAGGAATAAAAGCACGCATCCCTGTTAAGGAAATTAGACGTGTTATTGGCTACAGAGACCGCTAGTGACCTCGAATGCAAATTTGATGATATAAGAGTGACTGCTGTAATTGAGAATCCAAATAACATCGAAAGTTTATTACAGAGGTTTGTGTGATTAACAGCTTTGGAGAAATCCAAAAGTAATTTTGTCTTCGTCAACAGATTCTCTTATATCTATAGTTATATATATAGTTGCGAAGAGAACGATAGAGCTCCCAATGAACATTGAGCCTATATTTTTTCCAATTCTCATATGCCTTGTTACGATTTTTAATAACATGTCGTATCTCACTTGTGGATTTGTGGAACAAAATTTTAAGAACATCTAACAATTGATTGCGGGGGAGGATTATTAATTCATAAATTTAGTTTCATTTTAGTCTAAATCTGGATTATGAGTTTGACTAAGTAAATTTAAGAATTTTTCCGCGACTTGTAGCTCCCTCAATTAATTTGTATATAAAACTATACATTTGTGGAACGTAAGTTAATAAATTTCTTTTCAGAAAGTTTATTTTTGTATCAAAGCTATTTAATGACGATAGTTTTTATAACATAGTCAGGCCAAGTTTTAACAATTCCCTTATGCGTTTGATTTCCTTTTTTTCCCAAACACTAGCACTACATGTTCATCAATCATCTGACTAACATTTCAATAAATTTATTGCCTGCCACTACTTCCAGTGCATTTGTTTTTGGAATTGCCTTAATTCCATATTTAAAATGATCGGAAACGATCCAAAAATTTCATCTGGTATTATTTTTTTTTTTTTTTTTTTTTTGTATATTGTGACGTCTTACAAAGCCTTCTGTCAACAAGCACCGACCTTCTCCATTTAAGCAAAATCTACGGAACTTTTACAAACAAAACAAATCGTTTCACATTGTTTTCATGAGTCACTTAGTCACTCGAGACCTATTTGTTGGATACCAAAGTTATTGTATGGTGCATATGAGATTCAGGTCAACAAAACATTTATTTCATCGATATTTGGTCAAGTGGTATACATGTTCCAGTAACAAACAATAAAACCATGAAAATGATATAGGAAATCTGGTTGGAGGCAGGGAGGAGGATGTACATATGGCAATTACTTGAAACTATACAATGTGTATTAGTAGGGTATACTGTTTACATCTTCAAAAAATATTTACAAACGTCCAAATATAGATCCCCCATCGCATATAACTTTATTGTTAGGAACGCCCTAAGATGTCTTCAAACATGGCCCTGTTTTCACAGTCAATTATTCTTGTGTTCTGTGATGGGCCGGCACAAGTGTGAAATGTTTAATTGTTGTCAGTGGCTTTAACCTCTTGTGTTAGAGGAAAGGAAAGAGGGTGTGACGAAAATTCTTAGTTTTTGTGTTGTATTTTTTTTTACTATTAAAAAATACTCTATCGGCATAAAGATAGAGTATTTTTCTTTGAAATATTTAAACAAAGAGAAATATATGTATTTGTCGGAGAAAGTAAAAAACAATTTTAAATAATTTCCTTAATATGTTAAAAAGATATAGAAATGCTGTCTAAAGTGAAAAGATTAATATTTTCTTAGCGGTTTTTTACTCAGAAAATAAAAGGCACGACTGGGTCGCACGTACTTGCTCCCGTGTGCTAATCCTTTTTATGTACAGGCGTCTTTTTGACAAAGATTTAATTTTAATGTTTTTTTTGAAGTGCAACTTCTTTAGAATCGTTGTGGTTTGAAGCTCGAACGAACATGCGTCACGATAAAGGGATAAACACATACATATATAGGATTGTCAGCTTTTGCAGTTTTTTAGTGTATTATCTTTCCACTTGTTGTTTGCTGTTTATAATATAATTTGCAAATTTTTTTTTTTTTTTTTTTTTTATAATTAACGCGCGCACAAGGGACTATTTTTTTCCTTTTTAATGTAGAACACACTGCGCGGGCATTAGAAAGATAGGGAGGGGAGAGATAGGAGGTGTCGATTAACATTGGTTTTGAATGTTTGCATATTGAAATGGCAAGGGAAAATCTCGCCGGGTAAACCATTCCAAAGTCGTGTTGTACGGCTAAAAAAAGAATCCCTATATTTCACGGTACGTCCGAAATTGGGCTCAAGGGTGAACTGATGGGCATTCCTAGCAAGACGAGTATTACGGGCGAAACTTTTAAGGGGAGGAATGCAGCTGGCTACCTCGAGTGAACATTTTTTATAAAAGAAACGATAAAATAAGGAAAGACATGAAACATTGCGTCGGTGTTCGAGAGGGGCAATTGTTTCAGCGGCAGTTCTATTTCCTATCAATCTTAACGCTCGATTTTGTATTCTATCAAGCAGGTGATGCGATGTTCGCGAAGCACCTGCCCAGAATTGGGAGTTATACTCGAGTTTAGGGCGTATAAACGCTTTATAAATTGTAGCCAGATCAGATGCAAAAAAATACTTCTTACACCGATACAGAAAACCTAAGCACTTAGCAGCATTCTTAGCGATTTCAAATATATGGTCGTTCCAACGGAGGTCGTCGTTGACACACATACCGAGTACTGAGAGCTTTTCGGTTTCTTCGATGTAAGTGCCATTCATGGACAATGGCATTGGGGGAATGTTTAGCTTTAACGACAGAAGACAGCATTGAGTTTTCGAAGCATTAAACTCCACACGATTTCTATTACCCCATTTAACAATGCTGTATAAATCGGAGTTTAATGAGCTTGACATACGGCACCGTTGCAATTGTACGTCCGAAGGCGAAGGACGTGAATTATCGAACGAATATGAAAAGCTGAGGGTAGAGTCGTCAGCAAAACAGTTAAGTGGATTAGAAGTAACAGACAGAAGATCATTTATAAAAATGAGGAAAAGAGTCGGAGACAGAACAGAGCCCTGGGGCACACCAGCATTTATTTTATGGGAATCAGACTTGAATCCGTCCAATACAACTTGTATTGAACGGTCCGGAAGATAGCTTCTAATCCAACGAACAAGAGTATTATCGATCCCAAAAGCACGCATTTTCGATAAGAGAGCTTCATGCCAAACTCTATCAAATTCCTTGGAGATATCAAGAGCAATAATCTTACTTTCACCAAAGCGATGTAAAGATTTGTTCCACTGTTCGGTGAGATATGCCATCAGATCACCAGTGGAACGGTTGCTGCGGAAGCCGTACTGACGGTCATGGAGAAGCTTTCGATCTTCGAGATATTCCTTAAGCTGACGGTTAATCAGTGTTTCCATGACCTTAGAAAGAAGGGATGTCAGTGCTATGGGTCGGTAGGAGGAGGGGGAGGATGGGTCACCTTTCTTAGGGATAGGCTGGACAAATGCTGTTTTCCATCTTCTAGGAAAGATTCCAGAAGAGTAGGAGCGATGGAAAAGCTTACGCAGTGGCTTTGCCAGTGTGGAAGAACACCTCTTCAGAAGAATCGGGGGTATACCATCCGGGCCAGCGGATTTGTGTATATCGAGATCTTTGAGAACTCTTGCTACTGTACGAGTGCGGAAAAAAATGTGTCCCATGGAAAAATTTACATTCTCAAGTACAGGAGGGGCAACGTTGCTTTGAGGCAGCGTGGAGCTGGCAGCGAAATGGGCGGCGAGCAAGTTTGCCTTCTCTGAAGAGTAAACAATTGGTTTGTTATTGTCGATGAGCGTTGAAACCGAAGATGTCGAGGAGTTTTTTATATTTTTTACAAATGACCAAAAATTTTTACTGCCTTTGGGACACTGCAGAATTTTTTGCCGTAATTTTTGGTCATGCAAAAATTTGGTTCTTTCAATAACGGAGTTGCATGAGTTCCTTGCTTGTTTGTGCTTTTTCCGATTTTCCTCTGTAGGGTTGGCTTTGTAAGAACGGAAACTTACTTCTTTGAGCCTGATAGCTTCTTTACACTCAGAATTAAACCAAGACTTTTCTTTAGGTTTGATGCTTTTTACTCTGTTAGGAATAAAAGCACGCATCCCTAGAAGAATCACATTTGTGATCATTTCAACACTGGCATCAATGTGACTATCGAGGAAGCATAGTGACCAGTTAAAGTTTCGGAAAAAGAAATTCAGGCCGTCCCAGTTGGCTTTCTCGTATTGCCAAACGGTCCTGGTGGGAAGTTTTTCTTTAACTGGATGGGTGGAGGATGAGAAATTAGCTGAAATGACACAATGGTCTGAAGTGCCAAATGGAGAAGTTACACTAATGGTATATTTATCAGGGTGAGAAGTAAGAAACAAGTCAAGAGGCGGCTTGCCCAGCAACATCCGGTATACGCGTTGGCACATCGATCAGTTGGGTAAGGTGATGTAACCCGGCAAAGAGCTCGACATACCTTCCTTCGGGTGTTGTCTGACCAGAATAGCGGAGCCAATTGGAATTGTGTACATTGAAATCGCCCGTAATAACGATTTCAGTGCGAGGACAAAGGGAAACAATTTTCGAGATGGAATCAGACAGCGCATCAAACTCGTTACATGTGGAATTGCTGTTGAGATTTGGACTCCTGTAAATAAAACAATAATGAATGACATGCTTGCGGACAGTGAATTTGAGCCACAAGAAGTTAAAGTCCGTGTTGGAACATTGCCCATATTGGGGAAGGCTCTGGCAAGCAATATCATTCCTAACATAGACCACGAGACCATGATGGGAAAAGAGTAATGGCACCAAGCTATACCCATGTAGAGCAAACTCTGATAAATCAGTATTTACTCCAACCTGGGTTTCACTTAATGCCAAAACAGCTGGCCGTATTGAACAGAGTAGACGTACAGGTGAAAGAAATTCTTTCTTATACCACGAACATTGGAATACACGACACAAAAATCACTTACCATTTCAAAATACTTACACACAAAACACAATTCTGACTAAGTCGAACCATGCAGTGAAAATCCAAATTAATCTCTGTAATAAACAAACTGTCTTAGGTGTTATGCCCATAAGACAGCTTGCATACAAAAAATCAATTTAAATATTCAGCACAATAGGACATATAGAATATATATATAGATAGAATAGAAAGATATTAAGGACTTTTTTCAGTTAAATTTTCATTTTGGTATGGAAAAACTTGAACAACTGGCATAAAGATTCGTGGGAATCAGCAGTAGGGCAATAATGCACGGTATAGGGACCTATATATGTCCCAATAATAATAATTTACTTTTTGAAATCAAATTAATTAAAATAGCTTAATTATGTTTGATGGATCGATAAACGATGGAATGGAATTTATTAAGGATATTAGGTACCTCTAATAAGGTTGGATAGAAGGTTGGTACTAAAATTAAGATACACGTTCCAACTACTGTTAAGCGAGTAGGTATAGAGACAATATTTTTAAAGTTAACACAGTGGTTTTGTTTATTTATAGGCAGGTGTAAACTTTTGTTTTCTCGATTGAAATTTTTGCATTCAGTAGTAATCGAATAGTTTTTTTTATTTGTTAGTTGGTTTTGTGTGTTTATCAAAGGCTTCCTTATTTATTCTGTACTTTTATGATGATGAAAAATACTTTAAAATACGTAAGTATGTATGTAATGTAGGTTGTCACTTTCTTTTATTTGACTAATGGCTAGGGCTTAGCCGAGCAATATGAAATAAAATTTGGGGGAAAAATTTTTATGAAATCAAAAAAACACTATTCATAACGTTTTTTGGAAAAAATGTTGTAAGCCATCTTATTTCTTTTGCTGTTTTCTATTTTATGAATTTTTCATTTCAAAATCGTTCGACCAGTTTTTTCAAAAAAATGTTTTTTTTGAAAAACTTTTCGAAAACATATTTTAAAATTTTTTTTAGTATGTCAATTTTAAGAAATCTATAGTTTATACTAGGAGAAAAATTTAAAAAAAAAATCTATAGATTCGTTTTCAAAATATTCAAAAAACAAAATATTTTTTTAAAAAAATTATTAAAATTTAAAAAAAAATGTTTTTGAAAATTTTGATAAGCAATATTATTTAAATCATAAAACACTACATATTTTGAAAATTTCATCAAAATCCGTCAATTAGTTAACGAGAAAGTCTGATTTTAAAAAACCGGTCATATGGGAGGTACCGTTATAAAACTTTTTCTGAAAAATCCAATAAAATTAAAAGATAGATTTTGCACAGAAAACATCATTCTGAAAGTTTAATCAAATTCGTAGGAACCGTTTTCGAGAAAAATAAGTTTTTTAATAAAAGTTATATGGCAGGTACCGTTAGTTTTGGAGCTAGAATGCCAATTCCAAAAACTGTCGGGTAGAGCACTTTAAAAATACTATATACCAAGTTTGAATCAAATCGGCCCAACCGTTTAGGCTGTAGATATCGATACGGACAGACAGACAGACAGACAGACAGACAGACAGACAGACAGACAGACGGACGGAATTTCCGGACCCACTTTTTTTGACTTCTCTATCATCGTAATGTCATGTTTGATTGTTAGAATTTTTTTGTTTTTACGAATGCATAACTTGCCTTATAGTCCCTATAAATCGCTAGTAAAAATGTTATTTTATAATTATTTATTTAAATTTATCATTTGAGTAGCACCGCACCGGTATTTTTTTTAATAAAATCAAAATATTATGCCCATGTCGAGTTGCGGTGGCGTATACGTATAGGAGATGACAGGATTCCTTCGGAATTCTATATAAACTTTACGTCCGAGTACCTGTTCTCACTCACCAAGGAATTTAATAGAATTTTCGAAACCGCAGAAGTTCCAGCCTGCTTCAAAAAAGCAATTATTTATCCGCTGCATAAGAAAGGTGCATACGATAATCCCGAGAATTACAGAGGCATTTCTTTTTTGAATTCTCCAGTGAAGTTATTCAGCACACTTATTTTTAAAAGGCTAACAGAGTGGGTTAACGACAAAAACATACTCAACATGTTCCAAGCTGGTTTTAGGAAAAACCTCTCGACGGTAGATCAGATTTTCACCTTATTTCACATTGCCGATTACTTTAAAAGCAAAAAGAAGAAGCTATATGCTTTCTTGGTAGATTTCAGAGCTGCTTTTGACTCCATTGCCCGTGCATCGTTATTCTATAAGCTTTATTTTGAAACGGAAATGGGAGTAAGGCAAGGATGTGTTTTGTACTTTGCTCTTCATTTTGTTTATAAATGATGTTGTCGAGGAAGTCGGAGGGGGTATTGAGTTCGGAGGTTTACGAATACCGTGTCTCATTTTCGCCGATGACATAGTTTTTCTGGCGGAATCAGTTGACGGAATGCAGCGCATGATCAACCGTCTGGAGCGCTACTGTGATCTTTGCCTGACTGTTAACCTTGGAAAGTCTAAAATGATGATCTTCAGGGATGGAGGTGGTAGATACTCGAGAAACGAAAGGTGGACCTACAAGGGTCAGAATTTAGAAATTGTTCGAGAGTATAAGTATCTCGGTGTATTGATCTGTGCTAACCTTAACTTCAAAAAACATTTCGAGGCTAAATAAGCAGAGGCAAAGAGAGCTATTTCTTCAATCTGGTTACGTTGTATAGAGAGTAGGTTTGTGGACCATAGCGCAAAGATCCAGATATTGCGTGCCACTGCTTCTTCCATCATGTTGTATGGAGCTCAAGTGTGGGGTTGCTGGCAGTTCGATGTTGTTGAAAAGTTTCAAAGATATTTTCTTAAACGCATTTTTCGGTTGCCGGCCTGTACTCCAAATTACATGGTCCACCTTGAAACTACAACGCCACCGTTATTCTTAAAAACGCTAAAACTACACTCCGATTATATAATCAAACTGCTGGAGATGGATAAGACAAGACTACCCAAATTGATTCTCAAGTCGATATTACTTTGAGAGGCAACCTCGTCAAAAAATGGAAAGAAATATGGGTTGATTGTGGAGAAAGATTACAGATTCAACCAGGTATTGGACCCGCTAATCTTAGAAACATGTTTCAAAATTTACTGGAAGGTGTAGCGCGCTCAGCTTATAGTGGTTATATCTTGGAAGCTAAATCATCTCAGTATAGGATGATTTATAGCCAGCTCGACTACAACTTACAAGGAAGCTCCTACTTCTTAAACAGATTACCGCTTTCAATGATAAGTACGATATTTAAAGTAAGAGGGGAAATGATCAACCTCAACTACATTCCACATCGTCGGGACCTACCTATTTTGCAGCGGTATTTGCAACCTCAAAGAAAGAGAAGATATTTACCACTTTATTGCCAGATGTCCGATATCAAGTCAGATTCTTCGGTAAATCCGTAATGAACATGAACGAAGTTTTATGTATTTTGAATGGAAGTCTTGGTTGGGAGAAATTGTATAAATACACAACGATGGCACTGAATTATAGAACCCGAATAGTCGAAGGCGAATTTTAAATTTTATTTTTATACTATTTTAGTAAGAAATGTATAATATTGTTATAATGTCATTCTGGTAGACGGCTTTAAGCCAAACCATATTAAACTATGAAAATTATTGTAGATATATGTACAATGAAATATAATAAATAAAGTTTCTATAACTAACTAACTAACTATACGTACTGTTTTTGTATTGGCATAAATTGAAATCAAATTACTTATTTCATTGTGAGATATTTTATTTTAGTTTTTTTTTTAACTAAATTCTTTCTAATAAGTCAGTTTAGTTAGATCTCCGCATTCTTACTTAAACTTAAACACTATTTCTTAGAAAATAATTGACAGGACTGGTTGGCACGAAAAAAACACGATACGATTTTTGAAAAGGTCTCGAACGTTTTCAAATAAAAATTAAATATGCCATCACATCCCAAAAATAACAATTATCTTTTCGTAAAAATATTTTTAAATGTTTTGATTTGTTTGAAAATTCCATTAAGTTTAGAGTAATTTAACTAAAAATAAGAAAAAAAGAGTTCGTTGTCTATAAAGTCGGTTTACGGACGATAATTTTACGTGATAGCAGCAACGCCAACATACAGCCGATTAACTCACACCCACAAACCCTCTCATTTAATCCACACACACATCCCATTATCAACATCTACTTTCTACTTTAACAAAACTCCGCCTATTTTGTATTTCTTTTTCTCTTGTTTTTTTTTTTTTTTTGAATTTGAGTGAAATTATTTTGGGAATTTTCTTCGCCTGTTCTTTTTCATTTTCGCCTGGTGCTCAGAAAACGTTTGCGATCGATTTTGGTTGAACAAAATTACCCACAAACCCTCTCGTTAAATTCACACACACAGATCCCATTATCTACATCTACTTTCTACTTTAACAAAACTCCGCCTATTTTTTTCTTTTTTTTCTTTTCTTGTTCCTTTTGAATAGTCTTATTGGCATGAGGGCATGAGTCTTATTGGCATGAGGGCATGAGTCTTATCAGCATGAGTAATGTTATTTCATCGATATATAAGACGTTATCACGTCAAAAAAATAATAGTCTATTTGCTCAGCAATTTCAATGTTTTTAAATAATAAATGTTGTTGATATCGAATAGGTTTTTACACAGAAAGTTAAAAAAGACCCTACCTGCCCTATTTTTTCAGCACGTCTTAATGTTTTTCGGCATCATCACTTCAGTAAGTAGTTGCTGAAAAATCGATTTATCAGAAGGATGGTTGTGAAATCCATTTTTTATATAAGTTTTTTATTCTCTAGTTAATCTTGATTAAGGTTATTTTGCTGTGAACTATGTATACAAAATTGAAAAATGAATTGAAACTGTAAAGTCATTTTGAGTTTTTAGTTGTCATTATATGTAGGTGCCTACTATAATGCAAGTTATCCATTCGTGTAGAAAAAAAATAAGATAACAATCAAACATGACATTACGATGATAGAGAAACATATTTGAGTTAATGGGAAAATTCTGTCCTTCTGTCTATCTGTCTGTATTTTGAACTGTAGTCTAAACTGCCCATCGTCTTAAAATTTAGAACTTAAGGTTATTTTGACAGAGGATTTTCTCCAATTTTTTTATGAACAAAAATCCTGCTATTGTGGGTGTGAGTCATATTTTGGGGAACAAAAATTAAACTAAAAACGGTACCTCCCATAGGACCGGTTTTTCTACTTCAACTTTTTCGAAAACGGGTTATCCGATTACAATCATCCGATCCGATTACAAAATTGAGATTTAAGAAGATTTAGGTATTTTTTAATATTTTTTTTTCATTTTTTTTTTTTTTGAAAATCAATGTTTTGCAAATGGATAAGTGATTTTTTTTAAATGTAGATTATTTTTATGGTTAAGCTTGCATTCTTCAATTATTTTTTTAAATTTTTTTGAAAAAAGTTAAGAAAAACCGTTTTATTTTAAAAACCCGTTTCTACGATTTTGAAAAAAAAATCATACTTTTTCAAATTTCTTAAAGAAATATAATGGCGTTTAAATTATTTCGCCCAAAACAATTTTACGTTATCGTTTCGAAGAATCCAGTCACAAAAAAATTGAATAAATACTTTGAAGTTCTCTTAATATTTTTTAAATTTTATTCGACGATGTGACCGCACATATGAGCAAGTGCGTGCGATCCAGTTGTGCAATTTATTTAGCTCAAATATTATTAGCTGTATATATATATACCAAACCGTTAAGTAAATCATATTTTGAAAGAATACTGAAATCCTTTTTACTTACTTTTTCTTGAAGAATCAAAACTCACAAAAATCGAATAAAAACTTTGAAATACATTTAATATAATTAATTTTTTTTCAACGGTCACATCGAGCAAGTACGTGCAATTTATTGCATTTTGTTGTTAATTTGTATTGATATATCAGATATTCCCCGGAATATTTTTAATGGGTCTGAAAATGAAAATTCCTTCTCGTTTGATTGTTTAGGTCATAATGTGTTGCTAAATTGTGCCAGATCGATTAAATCAAATGCTGTTGGTCCTGATGGTATTTCACCAAAATTTTTAAAGTTTATATTCCCAATTATAATGAACTACTTACTACATTTATTTAACTATTGTATTTATAGCAGTGAATTTCCTGAAGTGTGGAAAAAGGTATACTTGCTACCAGTTCCTAAAAAAGACAAATCCTTCCAACCCTTTTGAATACATGCCAATTAGTATATTATCTTTCTTATGTAAATTGTTTGAAAAGGTAATCCATGATTAATGCATTAATCACTCTATACTTCTCTCTAAACTCAAGCGAAATTTTAATTTTTCTTCCACTTCACTTAAGCTATTGAGTAACTATCTGAAAAATCGAGTACAGTAAATAAAAACTGGAGTTGATACCTCAAGGCTCAGTACTGGGTCCACTATTGTTCTCACTTTTCATTAATCACCTTCCCGTCATTCGCAACTGCCAAATCCATCTGAATGCTGACGATGTTGTGTTTTACACCTTCCGTACAATAGGATTGCGTTGAAAGGCTAAATGAAGATTTGAGCTTTATTCTTGCTTGGTCTAATGACAATCGTTTGAAACTTAATACCGCTAAGTCTAATGCCTGGTTATGCGCTAGGGGTGAGTCTGATCCTGTAGATTTGCCCTTAGTTGTTATTGATAATGAAGTAATTGCCTATGTGATGTTAAAAGATAAAAAAATGTTAAATACTTGGGGTATAGAATAAAGAGTGATCTGAGCTGCTGTTTAGGTTACTTCTTTAACTTCATAACATCATCCATAACAGATGCATTAATAATCTTAAAGAAAAACTCAATTTTGCTCAATCTCAAAGAGGATTAAAATTAACATTACCACGTTACTCACGCAGCATAGCAGAACGTTCATTTTATGTATCTGCAATTCGTTTGTGGGACATGCTTCCAAATGAATTGCAAAGAACTACCTCACCAGCAGCATTTAAGAGTGCATGGAAAACAGCATTTGTCCAGCCTATCCCCACAAAAAGGCGAATCTTCTGCACCCTCAAACTACGTCCCTTCTTTCTAAGGTCATGGAAACGCTGATTAATTTTCAGCTTAAGAAATATCTCGAAGAACGAAAGCTTCTTAATGACCGGCAGTACGACTTTCGTAGCAACAGGTCCACTGGTGGTTTGATGGTATATCTCACCGAAAAGTAGAACCAATCTCTCCATCGTTTTGGGGAAAGCAAAATTAATGCACTTGATATTTCTAAGGCATTTGATAGAGTTTGGCATCAAGCCCTTTTATCGAAAATGGACTCGATGAATCTCTTCTTCGTTGGATTAGTAATTACCTTTCGAACCGGTCAATACAAGTTGTATTGGACGGTTTCAAATCTGATATTCACAAAATAAATGCTGGTGTGCCCCAGGGCTCTGTTTTGTCTCCGACTCTTTTCCTTATATTTATCAATGACTTATTATCTGAAACAACTAATCCAATCAATTGTTTTGCTGACGACAGTACTCTCAGCTTTTCATATTCGTTTCCAGATTCACATCCATGTTCTTCGGATGTTGAACTGCAACGGCAGCGTATGATAAGTTCATTAAATTCTGATCTTGACAGCATTGTACAATGGGAAATAAGAAATCGCGTAGAATTTGTCGTTAAAGCAAAACATACCTCCAATGCCACTATCCATGAGCTGCACTTGCATTGAAGAAACAGAACACCTCTCAGTTCTCGGTATGTGCATTACAGACCACCTTCTGTGGAATGACCACATATTTGACATCGCAAAGAATGCTGCGCGAGGTGTTTAGGTTTCCTTCGAAGATGCAAGAAGTTCTTCACCCCGTCTGATCTGGCTACAGTATATAAAGCATATATTCGACCGAAACTCGAGTATAATTCCCATATTTGGGCAGGTGCTCCTATAACCCACTTGAGCTTTCTAGATAGAATACCAAAAAGATCAATGAAAATGTTTTGTGCCTTTCGCTATTTTTCGTTATTTTTACAAACAATGCTCTAGCGAAATAGCCAGCTGCATTCCTCACCTGAAACGATTCAACCGTAATACTCGAACTGCTAGGAATGCCCATCAGTTTACCCTTGAGCCTAACTTCGGACGTACTGTTAAGTATAGAGATTCTTTCTTTAGTCGTACCACACGAATGTGGAATGCTTTGCCAGGCTCTGTTTTCCCCTCCCATTTTGATATGCAGAACTTTAAAACTAATATGCATCGGTATCTCCTCTTTTATCCCTCCATTTCCCTAATGCTCGTGCGGTGTTTAAACATTTTAAGGGTACACACAAACCCCTTTCGCGCGTGTAAATTATAAAAAAAAAAAAAAAAAACTGTTGTTGCACTTCTTTAATAAAATATTTGTCTTTTTTTATTTTTTATATTTTTCCTTTGTATTATTATATAATTAACTTTAAATTCGTAAATTAATTAAATAGTTTGAATTGGTATTAACCATTAAAACTAGTTTTTATCACAGTTTATTTTAATAAACAAAAATATTGTAACTTAAATTTTAGAAACTTTAAAAGATTTTAAATCTTAATGTGTCATTGTTATTTAAATATTTTTTTTCGAAATAAATGAAAAATTATTTTTTTTTATTTTATTTTATTTTTATTTTCACATTTTTCTACCAATTAAATTTGTCATAATTTTTTTTTTTTATTTACAGAAGAAAAACTTTAAACACCATTCCGATTCCAGTGTTCCAGTCGCTGGAAAAGATTAATGAGGAAACTTGTAACACCGTTTAAAACCTTCACCTATGAAATATCAAAGTCTAGATGACCAGTATTCCAAATTAAATAAGCTCGGAAAACCGAGCAGGATCAGCACGGATTTAACATCAAGGTAATTTTTGCAAATTTCTGATAATCATTGCCTGTCATTTGGTTCTAAAGGCCACACTAATGTTAGGCTTAATATTCCTCAGATTTTTATTGTTTCCACACTTGAATCATATTACTCTCAAAAGTAGCCCCCATGTCTACCCTATTCAATAAAACATTTAAAACATAAAATCTATAAGCTTATTCCTATATTCTTTCTGTTTCCTCTTCCAATATCTGATTCTTTTCATTTTTGCATTAGTCAGTCAAATCGTCTGGATTTTGTCAGCCTTGACTATCTACAACGACAGTTATTTTTACAACCGTGACAAGTTGCCATTATTTATGGTGTGAATAGTGTTCTACATTGTATACCTACCACCTACTTCTTCCTCCCATTTCATCGTATCAATCCAACTAGAAGCCCTAGAAAACTGCCAACAATAATTAGCGGTCACATATTTTCAAAGCCAATATGTCACATAAATGAGTGTGTAAACTCAGAACTTGCAAAACCGCAAGCAAAGTGTCAGTTTGACATTTAGGAATTCTATCTCTATTCATCGTGCGAATATAAACTGCATCATAAGAAGGTGTGGGGAATAAATCTTTTAAAAAAAATGGGAAAAAGGAGAAACTTGTTGGGAAATTGCAATGTGTAAACATAACAGTAATGCGTGGGTGGTAATGAAAAAAAAGTGACGTATTACTGATTTCTCTTTAGACAATTTTTGAAGGACAGTCTGACATTTTCAAACAATATTGAAGTGCGTTCAAATCTATCTTGAATTCATTCCTACACAACTGTCATTTCAGTGATGTGATATGTTTAGAAAGATATCACTTTCATTTTAAGGGGTCAAAGTAGTTTACATTGAACTGTTACTCATGTCAGTTTTGAAATAGAAACAATTGTATTTCTGTAGATAGATCTTTACATAGATAAAACATCATCATCAGTTCCTGAAAGCCCGTTTGGGGCATAGGAAGCCAACAAAGCGTCTCCATCCTTCACGATCTGCAGCTAGATCTCTTAACTGTGGCCACGTCTTTCTCTGGGAATTAGCTTCTGCTAGGACTGGTTGGATTTCCATGTTGTTCTTGGTCTTCCACCCCGCCGTGAACCCTGAGGATTCCATTTAAAAGACTGCTTCGCAATAGCATCGTTTGGTTTCCTCAGTGTATGACCAATCCATTGCCATTTGCGCTTTTTTATGTCGACTTCCAACCGCTTTTGACTTGTCCTGCGCCACAATTCCTGGTTAGATATAGTTTGTGGCCAGCGGATCTTCAGAATGTGACGTAGACAGCGATTCACAAAAGCCTGCGATTTTCTCGAGATGATAGCCGAGACTTTCTAGGTTTCGCAAGCATATAATAGCACGGATTTAACATTGGATTCGAAGAATCTTAACTTAGTGCGTAAGGAGACTTGACTGGATTTCCAATTTTGAGACAGAGAACCAAAGGCAACGCGGGCTTTATTTATTCTACTATTTACGTCCAGATCCGTACCACCGTTTGCTGATACGATACTTCTAAGGTAATTAAACTGTTCGACCTCTTCAACAGGCGTGTCATGCAGAATAATACGTTGTTGTGTGTTGGCGGCCTGCTGGCATTATTTTTGTCTTTTTGCTATTTATTCTAAAACCGCACGACTCTCTTTTTACCCGTAGAGTTTGACACATCTCGTTCAGCCCTCTGAGACATACATATATCGTCGGCATAGTCTAAATGGCTAAGCCTTACATACGGTCTCCATTGAATGCCCTGCCTCTCCGTTGTACCAACGCTAGCAGAAAAAGAATTGGCGATAGAAAGAACATCACCTTGTCTCACACTCTGACGCACTTCGAAAGAGTCGGATAGCTGCCCATTGAGCAAAACGAAACACCTTGCATTGTTGTAGGACTCCCTTATAATGGCAACAATTTGTGGTGGTATTCCTCTACCAAAAAGTGATCTCCAAATACATTCGCGGTTAACTCGGTCAAAGGCCTTCTCAAAATCTACGAACATGAGGTAAAGCGGTGATTGAAACTCCGCAGACTGCTCAAGGACGATGCGCAGAGTGTTGATATGGTCAACGCACAAACGACCGCTGCGGAAGCTAGCTTGATGCCTCTTGAGTGTAGTTTCAATTCTAGCTTTAATCCGTTCGAGAATTAAAGTTGCCATTAACTTTGGAAAAACAAACAAAACGGTAATAACGGGTGATTTTTTAAGAGCGTGAGAACTTATTTAAAAAAAAAAACGCATAAAATTTGCAAAATCTCATCGGTTCTTTATTTGAAACGTTAGTTTGGTCCATGACATTTACTTTTTGAAGATAATTTCATTTAAATGTTGACCGCGGCTGCGTCTTAGGTGGTCCATTCGGAAAGTCTAATTTTGGGCAACTTTTTCGAGCATTTCGGCCGGAATAGCCCGAATTTCTTCGGAAATGTTGTCTTCCAAAGCTGGAATAGTTGCTGGCTTAATTCTGTAGACTTTAGACTTGACGTAGCCCCACAAAAAATAATCTAAAGGCGTCAAATCGCATGATCTTGGTGGCCAACTTACCGGTCCATTTCTTGAGATGAATTGTTCTCCGAAGTTTTCCCTCAAAATGGCCATAGAATCGCGAGCTGTGTGGCATGTAGCGCCATCTTGTTGAAACCACATGTCAACCAAGTTCAGTTCTTCCATTTTTGGCAACAAAAAGTTTGTTAGCATCGAACGATAGCGATCGCCATTCACCGTAACGTTGCGTCCAACAGCTTCTTTGAAAAAATACTGTCCAATGATTCCACCAGCGTACAAACCACACCAAACAGTGCATTTTTCGGGATGCATGGGCAGTTCTTGAACGGCTTCTGGTTGCTCTTCACTCCAAATGCGGCAATTTTGCTTATTTACGTAGCCATTCAACCAGAAATGAGCCTCATCGCTGAACAAAATTTGTCGATAAAAAAGCGGATTTTCTGCCAACTTTTCTAGGGCCCATTCACTGAAAATTCGACGTTGTGGCAGATCGTTCG
The DNA here is from genome assembly GCA_963971375.1 of Platycheirus rosarum. Classification (NCBI taxonomy): domain Eukaryota; kingdom Metazoa; phylum Arthropoda; class Insecta; order Diptera; family Syrphidae; genus Platycheirus; species Platycheirus rosarum. The sequence continues at coordinate 118,083,183 of OZ020510.1, forward strand.
GCTTCAGTTCTTGCACGAGCTGTATTTTATACGGTTTTACACCAAGATCTTTGCGTAAAATCTTCCATGTGGTCGAATAACACAAACCCAATTGCTGCGAACGGCGACGAATCGACATTTCACGGTCTTCAGCAACACTCTCAGAAACAGACGCAATATTCTCTTCTGTACGCACTGTACGCATTCGTGTAGTTGGTTTAATGTCCAATAAAGTAAACTGAGTGCGAAACTTGGTCACAATCGCATTAATTGTTTGCTCACTTGGTCGATTATGTAGACCATAAATCGGACGTAAAGCGCGAAACACATTTCGAACCGAACACTGATTTTGGTAATAAAATTCAATGATTTGCAAGCGTTGCTCGTTAGTAAGTCTATTCATGATGAAATGTCAAAGCATACTGAGCATCTTTCTGTTTGACACCATGTCTGAAATCCCGCGTGATCTGTCAAATACTAATGCATGAAAATCCTAACCTCAAAAAAATCACCCGTTACAACGCCAATTGTTGCAGTTCTTGAGATCACCTTTCTTTGGCAACTTAAAAATCACTCCATCTTTCTAATCCCTGGGATAGGTTTCGTTTTCCCAAACAGTTTGTATCAGCGGATGCAAAATACTAGCTGCTGTAGCGGGATCAGCTGCTTTGTTGTTTTTGAGGAGATTTATCGATGTTTGGATTTCCGCTACTGAAAGGGGTTCGATGTCAATACCCCTACAGGACCTACGCATCTCGTTTAGTTGGGGCACTTCAGCACTCGAAGGATCACTTTTCCATCTGAGTAGCTGATCTTCAATTGATACCAAAAGGTTCCCATCCACATCCATTACAGGATGATTAGTGTTGCTTTTTTTCCCGACGATTTCTTTGAATATCTGGTACAATTCTCGGATATCTCCTCTTCTTGCAGCATTTTCCGCATTATCAGCGAGCCCGTCTAACCTCACCCTCCTGTCAACGATTGACAATCTTGTGTGCTATCCGATATTCACTTCGCAATTCAGTCTTTCGTTGAGCGTCTGTCTCGGCGTTTATTTGCGTCTTCAACGAAGCTCGATTTTTTGCCAGGTGTCTTGGGATATCCAAGAGTCTCTTACTCTCGTCCGCTTGGGCAAAGTCTCGGATCCAGCCTCCATAAAAACACTTTTTATTTTGTAGATGAAACGCCCATAATAATTTGTAAAATAAATTATTTAGTCACCTTACAATAGGTGTAAGTTCATTAGTACACAATTCCTGAATCCTTAATCTAGCACTCACTCATCCAGCCATCTGAAATCTAGGAAAAAGTTTTATTGACCCCTGGCGAGTAATTTTGTTTACTTTTGTAAATGAAGGTACCTAACACACTTCACTCAGACATCAACCCTCAGATCATCCACCACAGACTGCGATTCCCAATTATAACACCCGATCCCGGCTTTATCTAAGAGAACTCCAACACAAAATCATGTTAGTTCCGATGTTATCCGTTGACCGGTAGTCTAACTTTCTAAAACCATCATAACATGGCATTATCTTTATGATGTCTTGTTGTTAGCCATACCATTCACCAAAACAGGGTGCAACACCCTCTTGGCACGAAAATTGCATTGTCATGCACCGTTAAGCTGCTTATACCATCTATAGTTGCTCATATCTAAACTTTTTTTGTTCATAGATATAGAACTCACATTTCCATGGATATGACGTTGGAAGCTATTCATTTTCATTGCCAACATGGAAGCAAAATTTGTGTAGTATTAGCACCACATGAGCACTTGAGCACCCATCAGCTATCCCGCTTCCGACACCGGCCACCACAACAACCACGATTCTTAAATAGGCACGTTGAACATGAAAACGTGCGAATCGCGGAAATTGTTGCATTATGCTTGGAATTAGTTTTTTTTTTTTTTTTTTAAGCAAGAAACAAGTGCAATGCTATTAATGAACGTCAGCGTCTATAAGTGGCGAGAAGCTTTCTTTTGGAGCCCTCGCGGCTGTTATACGGAAATGCTATATTTTGAATGGCGTAGTTTGACACTGTTGTCCTACTGTATTTGTCGCTGTTCCAAGATGCAAAGACAACAACTACAATGACAGCCCATCGCCCGTTTAGACAATGGCCATAATTTGCATTTCAGTTGTTGCAACCTCACTTAGAACGATGCTTGTTCATTGTTCATCCATCATGCTTACCGAGTTTAATTGTGGCACGAGCGTCAGTCTTAACCTCAGTTGTCTAGTCTAGAGATGGTATATGTATGGAGAGCCTTCCAGTAAATTTATTGAAACTCTGGAATCTGTGTTGGGCGAGTGGGAAATCATTTTTCACCCACTTACACTTCAATGTGGATCGCTTTGCAGAAGTTGAATGCAAGTTCAAGGTCCATCATCATAGAGCTAATTAATGACCATCTCACGATGTCGGTCGACTGCGTCTTCGGTGGCCTTCTGAAGGCAGTGCCGGCTGGAGTCGCAATGGCGGCACAATGACGACGACGACGACGACGACGACGCGACGTAGACAGCAAGAGATGCACTTAGATTGCATACACAGATTTTAATGCCAGTTATTTATTTGGCAGGCAGTATTAAGCGTCTGCTCTTCGGATAATCTCAAGGATGGGCTGAAGTGCAGGCAAATCTAGGATTATGGCTGCCATCCGCAAAGCTTGAAGCTTATGGCGCAGGTGGTAGGCATGCCTTTGACAGACTGTATACGTACAGCTGCAGTACGTGAGCTAAATGTGAATCAAGCATCAAAATGACAGATCGGTCGGTCTGGCTTATGGCCGTACGCCATGTGGAAAATTTTATTTAAAATTAACTTTTTTGACGGAACGCATTCAGCAGGTGAACTGACATGCGTGGATGGATTCCTGGTAGATTTTTCACTCTCACTGAACACGATGATGGGGGAATACAAAGTTTTGGAAGGAAAACTATTTTTAAGTCATTCAGATTTTCCAAGTCGAATGCGTACTAATGCGTATAAGTACTCGTCAGTATAATGTTGATTGCATTTGAATTGGAAACGCATTATGAGCGGTAAAAGCGGGGACTGCAAGAGTCGTAAACGTGGTCATTCGGTTGGTTGCTTGTTGGCTAGCAGCTTGCCAATTGGATCAAACAGGAAGTGATGGTGGGTGGGTTATTGTGTAACTGTTAATGTGACATAAGCTAAAAGAAATGAAATAAGTTAATTTAATTTGAATAGTGGTGAAGACAGTATTTTTTAACTGTAACAATACCCCACCCCTTGTGATTTGAATTATTTTATTTTAAACGTTAACTTTTACAAGGAAGGGCAAAAGAAGTTATCCGATGTTGTTTGGCTCTCATTTTTTTTTCGAAATGAAAAACTTCGATTCTGTTTTTTGATTATGTTTATTTGAATCTTTAGAATTTGATTGGTTAAGTCGAGAAGATGATATCGGCCAAATGGGCGCCGTCACAATTGATTGCCATACGGGCTCGTTTTATGGCATTTTTCATCACTTCGGCGAGAACTTCGGGTGACAGATTCTCGCACTCGTGACGAATGTTGTCCTTGAAGGCTTCTAGGGTCTAGGCCTTGTTCACTTAAACAAGGGACTTCAAAAAACCCCACAAAAAAAGTCTAGAACGGTTAAATCGGGTGATCTTGCGGGCCAGTGCAAATCGCCAAAACGAGAGATTTAGGCGACCCGGGAACGCCGCTAACAGAATATCGGTTGTGGCTCGCGCAGTGTGTGCTGTAGCTCCACCCTGTTGGAACCACATGTTCTCCAGTCCTAATTCATCTAATTGCGGCAGAAAAAACTCGGTTAACATGGCGGTATATCGCGCACCGTCCACTGTTGTCGTTTGACCAGCGGCGTTCTCGAAAAATTGCCCGATGACTCCTCCAGCGTGAACAGCGCACCATGCGGTAGCTTAGAGCGGGTTTAATGGCTCCTCGTACACTACTCGTAGATTTTCGGTGCCCCAGAAGCGATTGTTTTGCTTGTTCACGTACCCTCTGAGGTGGAAATGAGCTTCATCGCTCATTATGATTTTGGTCGAAAAATCGTCCACTTCGTCCTCGAGATTGAGGATGGCTTGGGCGTAGGTTACACGCGTTTGGCGGTTGACAGGCAGGAGCTGATGCACGGACTGGACTTTGTGCGGCAACATGCACAAGCCTTTGACCAAAATTCGCCTAAGGGACGACCGGCTGATGGCTAATTGCGAGTCACGGCGTCTGGTCGATGTTTCCGGCGACAGCTCGACATCCTCGTCAACAGTGGCGATATTCTCGGCACAACGGGCGCTCCGGTGGGCCACTCTTGGCAACGTCTCGTGTGTTCCCATACTCTTCAAGGTTGATGGCCAAACGGCGCAGTGTTTGTGCAGTCGGTGTCGGACGGCCGTGGAATCGGCTGCGCCAACACTAAAGACGAATTGTTACGCAAAAAAATAGACACGATTATTCCGCCTTCTTGGGAAGTGTATCGCTCCATGGCTTGTTCACTTGTCTTCTACATCTGTCTAGTCCACAAGGTTCAAAACAGATTTGACATTTATGGACTAGAGTATATTTCAGTAGGGTGATCTCTTTTGGCCCACCTAGTACATATAAAAAAAAACTTGAGTTTCGAAAATTAAAGCATTTTCATTTTTATTTAAAAATTCATTTTATTTTTATATTTATATATTGTTTTTATTTTATGTTTTTATATATTATTTATTGAGCCTTTTTTTAATTTTGGTAATTATAAATTTAGTAAAATATTCAAAACTGGACCGATCTTCATGATTTTTTTTTAAGTTCTCGCGTTACGGCAGATTTTCGATAAAAAATGTTTGAATTATCCATATGTCAAATTTAATTTTGAATGATTTGAATGCTGAAAAAAATCAATTTTTATGAACAATCAATCCTTCATAACTTTTTCTTACCTCACCCAATTCAATTTTGTATCGCAAATTTATGCAACAAAAACGAACAAATTTGCAGAAAAAAACAAAAGAATTTTTTTTCAACTTGTAATGAATCCGCCGTCAAAGTGAACATTTAAGAAAAAATCATGAAAATCGGTCCAGTTTTGAATTTTTTACAGCCAAAAAACCAGGTGACTGCAAAAGCGTATAATTACCTTAATTTCTTTTCTCTTTCTTAATTATTTGAACAAATTTTCATCTTTTTTCAGCCACTTTTGACAACAAATATTTAGTGAGGAAATATTCAGCGAAGACCTTAGACCACGGAGAGCTCCAAATCGAATCCAGAAACATCTCTAGAAAAACGGTTGACTCTTAAAGAATTCTAATACCAATACAAAACTTAAATTTCTTAAAAAAAAAACTATTTTTAGAAAAAATAAATATATATTCAAAAGAAATTGTTTTTTTGATGTTGAGTCGAATTATAAAAATGTCAATATTTTGTCCATAAATATTGTTTGTATTTATAAATGTTTTATTAAAAATAATTTTAAAAAAAAACCATAATGTATGTGAGAATGTTAGCAATCAGGTAACTTTTACTGTAGTTCAAGCATATTTGTTAATTTTAAAAATTCATCTGTTAAAAAGATAGCAAAATATGGTTTAAGAAAAAAATTAAAAAATTTGGAGAAAAATCTAAAATGCAAATAAAGTTTTTAAAGTTAAATAAAAAATTATGTTTTTTTTTCTTTTTTAAAACAAAAGTTGTTCTTGTTTAAAATAAAAGTTGTTACAATAAACAAGCCAGAAACTGTAATAATTGATATCTACTTGAAAAAAAAGAAATACAAAAATAAGATAACATTAACCAATAAAAAAAAAAACTATTAAGAGGCCATTATTTACACTTACTAGGATTGAATACCTTTCGAAATAAAGATCCTCATTTCAAAAACAAAAAAAACTGATTTATTCAATACAATATACAATTTTGCTACAGAGCAGAGCATATACTACATTTGCCTACATTAGTGCTGCACGCGTTGCCTTTGCCTCTTTGAGAGTCGCTTTTTATTTACATTATACAGTTTTACGAGCGTTCATACTACTTGAACTCAGAATTTAATTCGAAATCAAAAAAAAGTGGGAAAAACAAAATTGCTTTTCGATGAAAATAAATCGAAATTGCTTTACAGTTTTCGAAATAGAAACTCAATTGTTTAATGAAAACCTCTACCAGAAACTACATATTTTTTTAATGGAAATGTATGTTTTGTTTTTTTTTTTATATTTATATTTTCAGGAAATATATTATTTTATTTTGGTTGTTTACAAAAAAACATACATTTTTGTAACCAAATAAAGAATAGAAAAAACACAGAAGTCTTTTGTTTTCCCCTTCTATTTTTGCTAACAACATCCTAAAAAAATAAATTACCAAACAAATTCAACACTCCGTCCGAAATTGCCGTTCAAATTCCAGGCGATCATGAGAAGCAGCAAGCATTCAAATATTTCAGAATCCGGAAATGACATTTCAATAAGAAAAAACCACCCACCCAACATCCACCCACAAAGCATCAGAATTCATGTCATAGTCATAAGCCGCGTCGATCTTACTCAATACTGAATTTTTTGTCGAACTACTAAGCAATTACAAACGCCACAATCACTCATAGGTGTCTGTACAAACTCTTCCATTCAAACCCATTGTCAAAATCGCTGCTGGGAAGACGAAAAATATCGATTTTCCTTCAAAAATCTCATTCAAATACTAAGTGACCATGAACAATAGAAAGCTGCTATAATCTTTTTTGTGCGCCTGAACATATGCAACAAAATAACGATATTGCTATAGTACACTAAAAACCAACGATCATCATGTTCAGTTTGAGTCGTAATACATTGTCTGTTGTCTATTTTATTGCATACAGGAAGGCGCACACGAAAAATCCTAACGTGTGTTCTTATTTATGATCGCCTGGTGTTTGGATGAATTTTAGTATTGATTTTGATGGTTTTGAAATCCGGGAATGTGACGTCACATATGTTTTAGGTATTTATGAAGTCCATCGTAGAAAGGTTTGAGGTTTGTTAATTGAAAAATGTTTATCGTTTAATAAAGAATATTTTCAGTTACTTTTATTTTTTTTTCTGACTTGACTTGTATGAAGTAATTCAGGAATTAAGCAGGTCGTTTGGTCAAACTATGGGATGTTTTTTGGTGGCTTAACCATCTAAAAAGGTGTTGTTTTTCAGAGGAAGTGAATAAGGCGGTTTTATTGAATCCGACTATTTTTCTATCATTTGCTTGAAAGAACAGTTTTTTTTTTAAGTTTCAATTTAACATTTATTTTACAGAGTTATCGTTAATGTGTCAACCTTGAATCAAATTCAGATGTTAGCGAGGATTACAAAAATTAATTACTTACCTTCCTTTACACACTCTCTTCAATGAAGCTCATGTGGTTCTTGTTAAACAAAAAACAAACCACCAAAATTAATTTATAAAAAATCAGCTTTTATTTATAAATAAAGCTGTTATTATATATTATTTACTTGACACTTACAACAAAAAACATCGAAATAAATTAAAAATATTAATTTAATATTAAATTCTTAACTTAAAAATAAATGTTTTGCATTTTAATTACTAGCTACTCCTAGTATATTTTTAATTTGTATATAAAAACATTCATTTTTACTTTTTAATACTATTGTTTTTTTTTCTAGAAACTACGTTGTTTTTTTTTATTTACAAATGAATTATATGTTTTTTTAATTATTTACCTAAAAATAACTAAATAATTTATACACAGAAGAAAAAAAAAATAAACATAAAGTAGTGCATGAGAAGAGATTCGTTTGTGTGTGTGTGGATTCAATTAAAGTGGCTTTTCCTAGGGAAAAAACTAAAAAAAAAATAAATATTTCAAAATTAAAGAAATAAAAAAACATAAATTAATTAACAAATAAAATTATAAAACAAGCCTCATTGTGTACTATTGCTTTGTTTTTGTTTGTTTTTTTTTTTTTTTATCTCAACTCAATCACTTTTGTATGATTTTTAGATTATTTTTGTCGTTGAAAAAAAAAATAAACATTTGGAAATGAAAATGCAGTTACTGGTTTGGTTTGTACCTATATGCGATGTGCGAATATTTTTTAACGAAACTCACATAGTTTGTTAAAATATTTTCAAAAATGGCAGTCGATGTTTTTTTTTTTTTTTTTTTTTTTTTTTGATGAATAAAAGAAAATTCTTAAAATTTAAGCGTATATGGCAGTGATTCAGACAAATCGAATCAATATATAAGTCGGGTCGTCGTCTCCTCGTGGTGGGAACGCAAAAATAGTTTGTTTTCATCAATTGACCACTAAACATTCACTCAGAAGAACATTGTGAAGGCCATCCATGTCGATCCAATCGCGTCGTTCATTTCGAATTGAAACATTCCTTATGCATCCTTTGAAGTTTTCTCTCGTTAAAAGTGTTCCGCTGGGGGCTATATCTGAAACGAAAGCGTTTAATATGATATGACAATGATATTTTTATACATTTTTCAAGACTTACCTGGTACACCTCCAATGTAGAGAGCAGATTTTGTTTGAACCTTCCCAGTGACTCTGTGTTGGGCAAGAGAAATAATAGCAGGAAGGTTGTCGATCCTGAGTGCAATCTGTTCAAAGTCATACAAGGCGGAAATGTTATGCCACTTGTTATCACAAATGGCATATTTTGATGGAAGAATCGATTGCACTCGGAATGGATTCCCATCGCCAAGATCACAGGAGAGTATCACCTGCAAATACAAAGAGAATCGTCAAAGAGTGTCCTGAAAATATAGCCAAATGTTGTCCTTACATTTCCTGTATGTATCTCTAATGAAAGCGCCGGAAATCCATTTGGTTCTGACACACTCAGTAGTATACCATTTAGCTCTGATGTACGGAACTCCATTTCAAGCTCCAAATACTTCCCCACATGGAAATTTTTCTCTGCAAAAACAGAATTCATTATTATGACAATATTAAACAAATCTCACATCCTAAACTTACTATAAATGGCATATGCGTCGCCAGGAAAATAAGAGCCTTTTTCCACCTTTGGGAAACACTGTCCAACATTCAAGTGTTTTCCAGGCCTCGCCAAGTCTTGAGTTGTTCCATTGATGTTCATTTTTCTTAGGCATCCCTTGAAACCTTCCAGCTTCAGTGCCAGTTCATTTGGCACATTCACTGGCTGTTCTGGCAAGCCACCCACATAGACCGACGATGAGGCACTTATCTTTTTTGGTACTTTCATCTGGGCCGAAGTCTTTTGATCGGTAGTTCCAATTTCTACGCTCATTGTGACTTTGCGATCTTGACAGTTGATATTGACGTGGTGCCATTCCCCGTTGTTTAGTTTTGCTGTCAGTTGGAGTTCTTCGCGTCTTCGTCCCCGCACAATGAGAAGCAAATGACCATCCTTAAGTAGTAGACTAACATAGTGCTTTTGTTTTTCTTTTGTACCTGGTGCTAGGAAGATCAAACCGTTCGGATAAAACGAACGGAAATCGAATTCTATGTGGAAATTTCTTTGCCAAAAGTTTCGAGCCTGCAGACTTAATTGGGAATAACTGTGATGATTGTCGCCGAACTTAAAGGCATTCGGTTCGTAGGAATAGCTGCCAACCTGTGGAATGAAGAAGTAGACAAATTGGAGATTGGAGGCGGATCATAGTCGACCATCGTTGGTTGCAAAGATATTACTTAGATACAAGTTAATAAGGTCAGTGTGAATAAAAAGAAAAGTTTTCCATGATATTAGAAGGTTAGGTTATGCGAGTTCAATTAGACTAAATTTTGTTGGACAAACTTTGGTTCCTTTCAAGCGATATCAATTTGACCTCTTACCAGAGACAGTGGTGGTAGTTACCACAAAACATGCTGAGTCCGAAGGAATGATTAAATTTATGTTCATGGAACAAAATATCATTTAAAATTTGAGATTAGGGAGGAGTAAATTTAGTTAAACATTAAGCGAGTGTTAGTTGGTATCTTATCATAAAAATAACACCTACTTTTCTTCCCACAGCCTTTTGTGTTAGTTAAGCCAAAGTTTGTTAGTTTTTCGTTTTTTTATTTAACTATGGTTTGTTAGATGATTTTTTTAAATTAAGTTTTAAATTAAATAAAAGATTTTTTTTTTTACTTTTTTAAATTCATTTTATTTATTTTATTATTGGTAATGATAACAAACAAAAAATAGTTCAACGTACAAAACACAAAAAGCCATGATAATGAAAAGCAGATATTTTTTGTAAATGTTTATGCATAATTTTGATTTAAAAGATGAAAGTTAATAATAACAAAACTAGTGAATATGAATTATTGAAAAAAAACATTTTATGTCTTTTAATGTGTTGATAGCTTTTTTGATATAAGTGCTAGTCTTTTAAAGTTATATACAAAAAATTTTAATATTCAGCGCCATCTGGTATTAGTTTACTTATGTTTAGTTAAGACCACAACCAAAGAGGAAAGCTTTATTAGGCTTTCGATTAGTTTGATAGTTTTGAAAGCTCGTATTGTCTCCATAGTTAAAATTTATTTATGTTTTAATAAAGTTTAGCCTTGTTTAACAACTAAATTCCTATAAAAGAAAATTTATATGTTTAAAAAGTAAAAATAGGTCAAACATGGATGATAGGTATTTTCTATCGATACAAATGATTCGAATAATATTAGAAAAGAAATGTTTTGCTACTCACTCTTTGACAGCCCTCGGGTGCTGTAGTGAAACTCTTTCCAATGGGCTCGGTTTTCATAAAAACATCATAAATTCCATTCCAGCTGCCCATTTGAGGTCCATTTCGTCCGATTTGTACATTTGAAAAGCTTAAAGCTTGATTAAAATTGACAGTCTTATTATTGAACACAATATCGCGTATGGCACCCTCCATGGGTATTAATGTTGGAGCTAGAAGTTTATATTCAGCATAATCTGGAGCCCCGCCAATGTAGAGACCACCAGCTTCTCGGGGCATGCTAACCATAGTTGGAGAACCAGCAAGGACCTTGGAGTCTTGAAGTTCGTCATCGACCATTAGATCGAATTTACGACTATTTTTGATAAGATTAACAACATGATATTCTCCATCGTTAACAGAAGAATTTGACACTAGTTTGACGGTATTTCGACCAGAATCTATCCAAACATGGATAAGGCTTTCGTGGACACTAATCGAATAGTTTCCTTTGATGTCCTTAGAGTCGTAGTCGCCGCTAACTTCAGGAGGATACGCAGAGAGAAGCAGAAGACAGTTTTGTTGAAGGGTTCGGAAGACAAAACCGGTGTTTGATCGTTTGCGCAATGATTGCGAAGAGAGCTCAACAAAGCCGTTTCCTGTAAAGCCAGCTCTGTGAAATATATGGATTAGGAAAAATTGGCTAATTTAGTATAAAAAAGCTATACTTGGTCACAGTGTCTTTACAAGACTGTTCGACTCCAAAATAGGTGGAACTACCAAGTGGGTCGTAAGTTTCTCCATTGATCTGCACATCCATCATACAACCCATGAAAGGATTGTCAGCTCCTGGAGCCTTTGTGGATCCTGATTTAAAACCTAAATTTATAAATCATGTATTTTTGTTAAAAAAATTACAAAATTCATAAAATTCTCACCTGGAGGAACACCACCCAAGTAGTAAACTGCTTTCGATAAATCAGGAAGCATATGACTCTTGATCGGCACAGTTGGAGATCCTGTTATCGGAGTATCATTGTTCACCCGTAGGCTTCCATTTTCAGTACCTCGTTTCGGCACAAATTCCCTTGCAGCTTCTATCTTGACCCATTTTCCAGTATTATACTTCTTCGTTGTGTTGATCTCCAGTTTCGATTCATCACCATAGTCAATACGGAAGAGAATACGTCCACGACTTAACGTCACTGAAACTGAGCGATTCTGAAAACAAAACCAAGATAATAAAACCTTCTCTGACACTCTTTTTTCTAGTTAATACATTTTTATCGTCAACCGCTAAGAAAAGCAATGCATTCTCGTCGAGTGTCCTAAAAGTCATCTGCAGCGCAAACAAGTTCTTCCGATACGGTCTTGGTCTAGATTTCTTCACTTCAGCATAACCAAGGCCATTGAAATACCTCGCATTCGACATGGCTGTCGATTCTTGTGCTCCAATCATGGCGCCTCCACATTTTCCCTCTGAATGAGCAAAGTTCCACAAACCCAACGGCTTGTTATCAACCTCAACGTGATGAAGGATAACATTAAGACCTTCTCCTATCAACGGGTCGTTACCTTGAGCTTGTGCCGGATAACCACCAATCCAAATTTTATCGGAAAACGTTCGGAAGAATCTAGTATACTCCAAGTCAGTCACACCGGTGACAGGTATCGAAATTCCTAGAGTTCCAATATTGGTCATACGGCGAACTAACAAACTACCGATATTCAAAGTTCTATTGGCTTCAATGTGATACCAAGCATCATCGTAGTGCGGATCACGCGTTTGAATCTCTAGCGGGTGAGTTATAGTTTCCGTGTTGCCACCAAGGTTCCATTTGAGACGGACACGCCTTTTATAAAGCTCAAGCGAGATATATCTGCTGTCTCGACCTTGAATAAAGATCAGAGGAGAGTTGCCGTTTGCATTGTTCAGAGCAAAACTAAGTTTTATTGAGTTCGATGTTGATAGGCCGTATGACGGTGGCAAATAAGATCGAACGCATTTTGGTCCCCGAGATTCAACAGAAACTTTGATCTAGCGAAATAAGAGTTCAAATAAATAAATATTTAGAAATAGTTGGAACGTAATAACTAAACCCAACTTTAAAAGATTTACTTATTTGCAAACTTCTTACAAGTAAAAATTAAATCCATATGAACTTACCCCTTCAGCAGCATGTCTTGCCTTTGCGATCTTATCCTTCAACTCCTGCATTTGCTTCGACATAGTTGCGTTCCAAACTTCAAACTTCTGATGTGCTTTCATCGTTTGTTCTTCGACGAAATTCAGGGATATATTGGCTAGTCGAATGTTGGTTTTAGTCAGCGAAATATTCTCTTCAGCCATTCCAAGTTTAATAGCAAAATCGGGTTCCAGCAGTTCAAATTTCTCCCGAAGTCTCAAAATGTCATCGTTAATGTCCTGGGCTTTTCGGTTTTCTGCATTCATCTCTTCTGATACTCGTGCCGCCATCTCGATACTCTCCAAAGCCATTTTCTTAGAAGCTCCGGTGTTGATCGCTGACAGCGTTGATGATAAATTGTTTGTTCGAACTCCTGCGTCGATAATTCGAGACTTGATGCCTTCAACTCGGTCCTCGTGAATTTTGATCTTCATTTTCAGTACTGTGAAGAGGATACAAAAAATCGGTTAGTTAGTTTGAAAGACTTTGAAAGTAAATATTCCTAACTATTGGTTTTTTCCATTTCCCGTAGAGCATCCTTCTGTAGAAGTTTTGATTTTCCCAGCGAAATCTTAGCTCGCTCGATCACAGAGCTACCATCGTTTGGATACAGCTGGTTTTGGGCCTGGGAGACACCTTCTTTGGCTTCCAAAGAAGCTCTTCGTGCAGCTGCTATTGCATCGGAAATGTTCTGGTGCGCCGAGCTTGAAAGAAAATTTATCAAAAACTACTGTTTTCAGAAAAAAAAACACCAATTAACACTCACCTAGCCAACAGTGCAATTCTTGCTCCGTTTTTCGTTGGTTGGAACTGCCTCATATACTCATTAGACCGTTCTGTCAGTCGGGCAGCATGTTTCTCAGCCTTAGGCAACCAGTGCTTATAGACTTCCCTCCGAATTTGTTCATTCTCGTCCAATGTCCCGTTTAAATAACTCGCCAGTCTGTCAATTGTATCAGTTTCTCCGTCCAATTCTTCTTGCCTTCCTTCGACCATATCCAAGTAAGTATCCGTTTCAGGAACTAAATTATTATTTTGAAACTGATTGAATTCATTTAGAAGCTCTCTGATCTGTCCATAGTCCTCAACCAAGTAACTCTTTAAATTCACAATGTGTTCGTGAATATCGTCGATCTCGTTCAACATTTCGAATGTTTTATCGGTGAACATTCGAGCATCTGACAGCCGGTAGTTTGTGTTGTTCAAACTGCGAAGGAACGTTTCTAAGCGGCCTTTTAAATCGAAAGCTGCATCCGAAGCATTTCCATGGAAATAAAATATATCCCAAGCCTTATTCCAAGTTCCGCGAATATTCTGCACTGATTCATCATGTTGCTGAATCTGGTGCAGATAGTATCGTGCTTCTTGCAAAACTATGGGCAAACTCATGTGGTGGTCTTCGTTTCCATAATTGTTCAAAGTGAAAATTGTATCTACAATACCCGATCGAACGTTTCCAATGTCCAGAAAGAGATCGGCGGATTCTTTTCTCAAGATGGACATAGCTTCAGTGCGTTTAGCTGCGGTTGCTGCTGATTTTCGTGATTGGAATTTATTGTTTTCAGCATAGGAATCAAGTTTTTGAAGGGTATTATCATCATAGTTCAGCATCATTCGCTTGGCGTCAACAAAATCTTGAAGCTGTTCAGTTATATCCAAACGCATTTCATCGTATTCTTCGAGTTTTAGCCATGGTGCTGGAATACCTGTCAGATCCATATGAGCCATTCCACGACGAAGCTTATGACCAATCAGTTCCACATAGTCCAAAAGCAGTAAAGTGCAGTTATCGCATACTAAGAGGAACCGTTTTTATTAAAAGAAAAAAAAGAAAAACATTTTTAACTCACGTTTACACCGCCGATCTTCGAGGAAGTGCCGCTCAGCAACACAAACATCACATTTTCTGCCAGTTACTCCGGGACGGCAGTGACACTGACCAGTCTCTTCGTTGCACTCCTCCGAAGCAATTCCATCCAAATTGCACTCACAAGACCTGCACGTTCCATTTATCGATCGCAAAGAACCAAAATAGCCTGCTCTACATCGGTCACACAGCGGTCCAGTATATCCTGGTCTACAAATGCAACTCACTTCACCATTCCACACCGTACAGCCTTTCGCGAAATTTCGGCTCGTCTCTGGGCAAGGACATGATCGGCAACTTCCTATATTTGGATCACCATAATATCCTTCAGCACACCGATCACAGTGATCTCCACCAGTGTTTGCCCGACAGTTCTAGAAAGGGAGAGATTGAAATGAGTCAACGAACACTTCAAGCATGTTCTAATTTTTTTACTAAGCAAACTCCTGTTTCTCGATCACACTCAGAACTTCTTCCGTTACAATGACAAGGAGCCGCTCGTCCGATCAGATCTTCAATAAATGTACTCTGAACTTCGGTGGTATTCTTCCATCTGTAGTATCCGAGACCGGGATCTTGACATGACAGTCCTTCGTACATTTTTGGGCACTTGCACCTCTCAACACCTTTGGCGATCATGTTCGTTGATCCATATATATAAATCGCTGAGTCCATGTGGACATTTTGGATCCTATATTTAGAATCTTTATAACACACTTAAAACAAAAACGAACAAAACTTACACAACTTGAACAAAGTCCGTGGTCGTGGAACCCCTCAAGAAAATGTGCTTGATATTCTGCAATGTAGCCATCATGGTGGACCGATCCACATCATGTCCATTTTGGTGTAATTTCCAGTAAGACTCATGCAACGGCACTACGAAGGTATCATTGTTCGAATAGATTCTTTCTTCATATTCAAAGAAATCAATGACAAGCCTAGAATGTGAGTGAATTTGGACCAGAGGGAACTGAAGAAGGACTTTTCTTTCCAGACAATTGCCACCACCTTCGGTAAGAAGGGTGTAAACTAGATTACCGCCATAACTACTAGTTCGATCGCCATAGAATTGCGGAGGAAGTTGAAAATACAAGGGATAGTAGAAAGTTGTATAGGCTCCAATAGAAATATTCCCTGTCGATTTCGGAATAAGGTTCAAGTTATTCATCATGCTTAGTTCGGCATCTTCACGGTATGATTTGCTGCCTTCCATTTGAATAATCTGAGGGAGAAATATTTTTTATATGAATGGCTTTCAAAAACAAAATCTTACCACAATATACTCGAATTCACTGTTCGGCACCGAAGCTGGATGCATGTACTGGACACTTAGGTTCCTCGAGCCCTGCATTCGGATATGTCCCCATGACCATTCACTCTGCATACATTCATCCGATCTCCCGAAACAGAAGCATCGCGTACAACCCTCTGGATTCAAATGTGACAGTCCAAATGTTCCTTGTCGACATGTGTCACACTTAAGTCCAATTACCAGAGCCTTACATGGGCACTGACCGTTGCTGTCACATGCAATCAATCCATCCGGTCGAATAAATGATCCATGAAGATCACAATTACAACGACGACATTCTGGATAGCCGAAATAGCCGACGGCACAGGTTTCACACTTTCGCCCCGAATAACCTTCACGGCAAACGCACTGGCCCGAAACTGCATCGCATATTTGTCCAATGGAACCGATCATGTCACAGTCGCAATCTATACAGCCAATCCGATTCTGCCAGCCCCAGGTTCCCGGAACACATTGTGAGCATCTCAAGCCTCGACTGTTCGGTGGGCAGATGCACCTGCCATTGAATGTATCACACACTTGACCTTCTATAGGGCATGGTTCGCATCTAGTGCAGCCCGCATTGGTAAATCCGTAGAATCCTTCCTGGCACTGATCACATCGTTGACCACTTATGCCAATCTTACAATCACACTGTCCTGTCCAAGGATTACATTCACTGCCTCTTGATCCGAGTGGATCACATCGGCAGTCAAAGCAGCCATTTCCGGCAGTGAGGTTCCAATGACCAGGGCGGCATTTATCACAGCGTCGGCCGGTAACGTTCGAAAGGCATGGACATTGACCAGAACGTTTTTCGCAGATGAGTGTGATTGCTCCAATAGGGTTGCACAGGCATTCTAAAATAAATAAAGTATGGATACAATTTTAGTGGAAATAGTAAGAACATTGAACTATAAGAGTTTCTACATTATTTGTCCAATTTTAATGAAAAGATCCATAAATCCTATAAACAAAGTGAAAAGATCCTCTAAGATTATCCATAAGAGTGACACATTTAGGTACACAGAAAACTGGAACAATAGCTAATCTTGATACATGGCTAAATGCGTCCAGGATCAAGTCGACATAGAAAGGAAGAGCACACTTAAATTTACAGAACTTATCGAATAGGAATTCATATGGGTTGGTGTCTTAACTAACGACACAGGCTCATTGAGTTTCACGTGAACAAGGCACTCGATTCAAAAGGTCATAAAAAAACCTCTTCAATGAGAATTATTACCAAAGTGAGTTAAGAAAGTACGCACTTTGAACTATCAAAGTTCACCCCCATTCACATCGTATGTGCCAACATAAATTGTATATAAACCTGACCTAAAGACTGCCATAAACCAGTAACCTAGGATTGCGTAGGCTTCGTCATCAAGTTTCTACTCCATGCTACCCATCAGCCCACACTTTCTATGACATCATCAACAGCATCATTTAAGACTTCGATCCATATGCAATGTCTCCAGTTTGCTGAACCTTTTTTATGCGTTGGTTGGATATACGAGTACACAAATCTATATCCGCAAAAAATTCATGAATGAATGCAAAAACGTCGTTCAATAAGTTATATGCGTCCATCCATACATCCAAACCCACGTTGCAAAAAACTTTTTTTTTATTTCCGCTCCAAGTAGATCGTACGTAGTTGCACGGAACCGAAAATAAGCATTTTCGCGCCTACGATCCACAACATCCAATGCACCAAGTTTTAGCAGAGAAACAAGAAAAAGAAAAACAAACAAATCCCCTTTACGACGAATATAATAGACTCGAGGGAAACTCAAGAGTCATACAGAGATTCAGGTCTACCACGGATTGCTTTTCACTTTTCCAGACAAAAAACACGCTGAGGATGCAAGTGAAGAGGATGTGCTTAGGCCATCCGCCATAGCCTACGTACCAACCAGAGAAAACGAGATTCAAAGCCACAGAATGTCAGGTTCCCTTAGGCGAGATTGTCAAAGCTGGAACTGCGAGCACAGAATGGAGACCTTTACAACAATGACTATTTGGCAGGCAGGTGTGAGTGTGGAAACTTAGATCGGCATTGCGGCATGGTTGTAAAGATCAATGATTGCAAGCCATTTGCCTTCATATATATTACTTTCTGTTAACATTCTAAATGCAATCATTGGCCTAGGCTTCCTTGCGGCAGAACCTGCTGCATCCCAACATCTTCAGCGACGCGCAGCAATTTAAAATCCATCAATCTTTTACTGCGCGATTTCGGTCTCATCTGCTGCTTGCTTGAATGATAAATCTCAGCTAATGGTCCCCAAGTAAGTTAAGTGTGGACTCTAATTAAGATTTTTTTCAATTAAATTGTTTAACGAAGGTGGTGCCATCAGCTGAGGAGTATGAGGGAAGCATGTTGTTAACATGCAAGCTTGCCGATTTCGTTCAATTAAAATTCCCATTAAAGAGTCTTGCCGATGGAATCCACGAGCGGTTGTACTATCTATCGTCCAACTTCGAGTGATATTCTATTTCCTTCTCTGATGATCTTCAAGAATGCACATGCCGGCTGCAAATTGTGCTGCCCTCTTCGTTATGCAAATGGATGATCATTGATCTTAAAATAAGGAAAACCAAGGCGCACGATCTTCTCTCAACAGCAGACAGATCAAAGGAACTATGTATCACCAGAATGATTGTGAGTTCGGGCGGGGCAATTATTTTGTATTCAACTCAGATGCCAAAATTAGATTCCACCAATCCAAGCAACTTGAAGGAGGACTACTCCTGAACGTTTGTCAAGCGGGAGGATCAATGAACAAATCCGGAAAAATAGGTCGACCTTCTATGGAACAACTCTGACTCTGGCTTAATGGATAAATTAACCGAGTTCCATAAATTAAGATACAAAAATGTCGACTGGTTTGCGGCTGCGGCAGGAGATAAATTCTTCATACATACAAGTAGGCTACCGGTTAGATAATTTCACGCACCTCAAAGTTGCTTAGATGGATTGGACCTCCGTGATGGTTGCAACTCCATCCATCCATACACAGAATTTGTTATCCCTTGGGGCATATACATATGAGTTAAGTAGAAATTTCTAAATTAACTCGTCTCTTGGCGTAGATAATCGTTTTTGTGAGGTGGAACATTTATAGTTTCAAAACATGTTGTACTCAATAGATTCCATACAAACAACTTTCAATATTCCTCACTTTAAATGGTTGTAGCTAATTTGTGCAACTTATTCCATTTTTGCGGTAATGTTTCCAAAGGTCGCCCCAAACCAGGATCCGAATCCGAAGCACGACATCAAATACATACATCGTCATCATCAATCGATATCATATTTGGTAAGCATGATGACGATTTAAGAAAATCACCAAATCACGCCCGATGGTTTGATCGATTGATGTATTGGCTCATTAGCGCGGAGTAATATGAATTGCTATTAGTTTGTGGTGATTTAACGATCGATTAATTGGCTAAATCAGTTAAAGACATTTCGATTACTATGAGGATGGCTAACACGAGTTTTATAGAAGTGATCTGTCAGGTAAAGCTGGGCATTAATGATCGATTAGATGTGAGTATATCGAGGTGTGCTTTATTTTTCTTCGGGCGGTTTTTTAAGCGTGGGAATTGTGGATTTTTTGTTGGATTATGAATGTTGCTTGAGGTGACTTTGAGAAGGTTATTTGGCGATGATATTCTTGTTGATGGTTGATTTTTTTTAAATGTTAGTATACGCGGAATTTATGTTTCGAAATTTATAAAATCAGAAGAAATAACTCACTAACTTACCAGCAACAACTTTTCAAAAACGGTGAGTTTATAAGTAAGACTATTTTAACAAGCATTTATGACTTAAGAACAACCCTTTTGGCATGGATGTTGTAGAAGACTATCTTCTGAAGGTTTTTGTTACCTACACACATTTGTTGTTTTTTCTTTTTGTTTGAAATAAATATGAAGGAGAAGAATCTAATTTTAGTTTATATCAGTAAATTATTTCTAGTTGGAAAATATTTTGACTGAAAGAACTCAAAAAACTCTATCGAATTCATCATTTTTATTTATTACTAGCAGACCCGGCCACGCGTTGCTGTGGCTCATTTAATTTGCAATTAAGTAATATTGAGTTCATTAATCGACATAAAAAACAATCCTATACCTCAAGTTTGACCAAATTACACACAGAATAGTAAATTTCATGAAAATCCGTTCGATAGTTTTACAGTCTATTGGCTACAAACATCGTGACATGAATTTTTTATATATAAATATAGCAAACCCACACGGCGTTGCTCGGGTTTAAAATACGTTTTCTGGATCCCAACAACGGCGCTATTAATCGTTACTACCAGGCTACCAGCTAGCCATGTTAATACACACAAAGAATTTTTTAAAGATCGATCAAGTCATTTTAATTCAAGTCAAATTTAATATTAAATTGTTGACACATCCTCGTTTTCAAATATCTCCTGTCCAGGTCAAGCTATCGGGTAAACATTTTGCTAAAGGTTTTTTTATTTTTATTTGAATGAAAAAAGGCGACCCCAACACCACCTAGGGGTTACTCCTTACAACATCAGCTATATGCCTGTGAAAGTCCCATCAAAATCTATGTAAAAATAAGAATTTTCGAAAAAAAACGACCTCAGCGCCACCTGGTCTAAATTATTCCATAAAACACCAGCAATATACGTGTGAGAGTCTCGTCAAAATTGAAGCAGGCGTTTTCGATAACATCTTCTTTTAATAGATAAAGAATAGAATAGAATAGAATCCGTTGCATCCGTTAAGTCGACGAATTTAACTGACAGCTCGATAAAATACATACGTTCTTATGAGAACCGAACCATACATAACGGACTTGACGGATGCGGTTTAAAAAGAAGAAAATTTACTTCATTTTTATCATTTAGCCACCTAGTGCGTGATTTTGAATATTTTTATCGTAAAAATGCAAAAAATACAATTTTTTTTTTAAATTTAATCAAAAGAAACTGTAAATGAAATAACTATTGTTTTGCTATAATTTGATAAAAAAATATCAAAAAATATAAACATATATTGGGCGCTGCATTGTTTGTACACATGTAAGAACGTATGCTCACAAAAACAGCCATAAATCGAAAACCAATACACATAAACACATAGCACATAGCAAATAGTCTAAAACCTTCTTCTCGACCATATATTTCATTAAAAAAAGTATATTGAAAATGGTCGAATGCTAACTGAGATCATTAGCGTCGTACGTTTTTAACAACATTTTTTTATATATAAATACTAGCTTCTGCAGGAACGGTGCATTATTTCGGAATAACAAATTACCCTATGTTTCAATCGAGCGCTTCATCCATCTACCTACCAAATTTTACCAAAATCCGTTGAGTCGTTAATGTGTGAATAGGGAACAAACATCTAAACATACAAACACTCACATTTATAATATAAGTAGGATACCTTATAATAATAATAAATAATTATCTGTTTGTAGGGTACATTGCCTTTTTAGAATGCAACTGTGTGCTGCAAGACACTAGTTAGAAGAATTGAAAAGATTGGAAAGATTTTTTTGGCGCAATAGATCGAGATTTAGGTGATTATTTTCTCACTTAAAACCGTCAGATGGCTCTAGCCTGCACTAGAAGTTAAGAAAATTGCAACCCAATCTGAAAATAGAACTCAGAATCTCTGGGTTAGGAAGCAAACACATTGTCTTCTGCTCCACTACCATCAAGCAAGTTGTATAAAAAAAAATTTGTACGACTGGATCGCACGTACTTGCTCTTATGTGCGGTCACAGCTTGGAATAAAATTTGAAAAATATTAAGGGAACTTCAAAGATTATATTCGATTTTTCTGACTTTTGATTGTTTGAAAAAAGTACGTAAAATAGTTTTCAGCGGAAAAAATTATGCGCCATTTTATTTCTTTAAAAAATGTGAAAAAGTGTGATTTTTTTTTCAAAATCGTTAGAGCCGTTTTTAAATAAAACGTTTTTTTTAACAACTTTTTTTAAAAAATAAAAAAAAAATAATTCAAGAATACAAACTTAAGCACAAAAATAACGTACATTTAAAAACAAAATTTGAAAAAAAAATTCACTTACCCGTTTTCAAAATATTGATTTTTCAAAAAAAAAAAAATTTAAAAAAAATTATTATGTATGCAAAATTACTCAGGCTACCTACATCTTCTTGAACATCAATTTTGATTGTAATCGGATCACCAGTTTTCGAAAAAGTCGACGAAAAAAAACCGGTCCTATGGGAGGTACCGTTTTTAGCCCACCATATTAATTTTTTTTTTCATCAAAATATAATGCATACCTACAGTAGTACACTGATTTTTTTTATAAAAATTCTTCGATCTGTTTTCGAGAAAAATAAGCTTTTACATAACGGTTATATGACAGGTACCGTTAATTTTTGAGCTAAAAAAAAAAATTGAAAAAACTCCGCTGTAGAATTTCAAAATAACCTTAAGTTCAATTTGAAGACGATTGACGCAACCGTTTAGGCTGCAGTCCTAAATACATCCGAACAGACAGACAGACAGAATTTTGCCAGTAACTCAAATATGTTTCTCTATCATCGTAATGTCATGTTTGATTGTTATCTCAAAGTTTTTAATCTGCACGAATGCATAACTTGTATTATAGTCGCAAGTAAAAATATTAGTCATTAAGATTAAGAGTCACCAGGTGGAAAACGACTAAACCAAAACCAAGACCCACTTAACTTCATCGTAATTTAGTTTCCATTATCAGTTGTAAAATCATCATCCCAATGTCTTACATTCAGTTTGACAAGAAAAACAAAACAAAAATTCTTATCAAAAATAAAGAAAAAAACAAACTTCACACAACCCTATCTTGGCCTTAAGTGGATTTTATCTGTTTCAAATGTGTCACATTTTAAACACATATGCTTCTCCTACTGAAAGCCTCACCCAGCCGATTTGGCAGCCAATCCCTCTGTCAGCATGGGTCACTTAAAGGAGTCAAAAAATGTCGCGTTATCTTCCAGTTACGAATTCACTGCCGTCTAACGCCAGTAACCGTGTCCAGTCCTCAACTCGTAAGCATTAAAAATCGATTATTCTTATCAGAATCCGTAAATCCATTCCTGTCACTTACAACACCATAGCAGCCACACCCACATCTTATACCACCCATAAGTACGCAACACACTAGAAAATTACTCAATTACATGCTAGAGGGAGTCTATGGTGAATTTATACAGATTCGATCGGTCGATCTGCATCCACATATCCCAGCGTTTCTGTCTCCCGACAGACAAACCGATTTGCCTTCCCTCCCAACCAACCAACGACTCACAATACACTTCAGTTCAATTAGTTTTCAATCGATAATTACACGAAAATATATCACAGACGTAAGACTTTTTTAAATTTACGTCATGTAATACACTTGGAAGCAATTTTTTTTGTATAGAAAAACCAAATCGATATTTTGCAACTAAAAAAAAACACCGATTGAGTCATTGTCATGAAAAACAACGAAACAACATCACATTTTGGAAGGAGGCGTTTCAGGATGAAATATTGCTATTTGCTTGTTGTTATACGGTTAAATGGATTTTAATTTAAAAAAAAACAAATCGCTGTTTGACCCAGTTGTAGTTAATTTCTATGATATTGCTTGGTTCGAAATCACTGCGGATGAATGATTCAGGTTCGCGTCGATAAAAGGAGATTGCGCTAATAGGATTTGAGCTGTGAGACTGCTAATTAGTATTTTGCAATAAATAACGTAGTTGGGTGAGTAGAAGACTTTTAGGTTTTATTTAAGTGGAAATCTTAGATTTGTGTAGTACTTTAGGTATGTTTAGTAGCTTTTTAAAAAAAAAATCATTAAATGCGTCATATTGGAGGCTATATTCCAGATAAGGAAGGTGCTACTTCTAGGTAACTACAGTTTAAGGCAGGAGTAAGAGAAGAAAGAAATACTTTAACTAAACACTGCCAAACTGTTATCTTAGCTGACCGAAGTTATAAGCTTAAATGGAAACCAGCTAAAGTCATTTCAATTCCAGACCCAGAATGAATGAATTAATAGATTTGGGGTAATAGTGTACTGCGATCTCAAAGATTTATTGTGCCCCTATCTACAGCTCACCCCCCAAATTAGTTCCCTTATGAAACTTTAGTATTTGGTGTATTTTAAGGGAGAGTAGTTCGCTCTCTAATGACTGGTGAGTTCCCAGGTGGTTATATCTTTAGTGCACGGGTGCATCACATCTGCTAAGAATACGGTCAGGCATCCTCGTGAGTTTTCTAGACAAAGATTTTGAAATGTCTTCTTAGCTTGCAGTTCCCATGGGAAATCTAGTTATTATTCTAAGTTTGTTTCTATTAAAGCTGATGGAGGAGTAGAATTTCAGCCTATCTACTCCGCATTGCCCTATATCCCGAACCCATTTACCTGCCCACATACTCTAATAACTGCATTTATTAGAGCTAATGCTGTAAGAGCTTAGTAACGGGTGATTTTTTTGAGGTTAGGATTTTCATGCATTAGTATTTGACAGATCACGCGGGATTTCAGACATGATGTCAAAGAGAAAGATGCTCAGTATGCTTTGACATTTCATCATGAATAGACTTACTAACGAGCAACGCTTGCAAATTATTGAATTTTATTACCAAAATCAGTGTTCGGTTCGAAATGTGTTTCGCGCTTTACGTCCGATTTATGGTCTACATAATCGACCAAGTGAGCAAACAATTAATGCGATTGTGACCAAGTTTCGCACTCAGTTTACTTTATTGGACATTAAACCAACCACACGAATGCGTACAGTGCGTACAGAAGAGAATATTGCGTCTGTTTCTGAGAGTGTTGCTGAAGACCGTGAAATGTCGATTCGTCGCCGTTCGCAGCAATTGGGTTTGTGTTATTCGACCACATGGAAGATTTTACGCAAAAATCTTGGTGTAAAACCGTATAAAATACAGCTCGTGCAAGAACTGAAGCCGAACGATCTGCCACAACGTCGAATTTTCAGTGAATGGGCCCTAGAAAAGTTGGCAGAAAATCCGCTTTTTTATCGACAAATTTTGTTCAGCGATGAGGCTCATTTCTGGTTGAATGGCTACGTAAATAAGCAAAATTGCCGCATTTGGAGTGAAGAGCAACCAGAAGCCGTTCAAGAACTGCCCATGCATCCCGAAAAATGCACTGTTTGGTGTGGTTTGTACGCTGGTGGAATCATTGGACCGTATTTTTTCAAAGATGCTGTTGGACGCAACGTTACGGTGAATGGCGATCGCTATCGTTCGATGCTAACAAACTTTTTGTTGCCAAAAATAAAAGAACTGAACTTGGTTGACATGTGGTTTCAACAAGATGGCGCTACATGCCACACAGCTCGCGATTCTATGGCCATTTTGAGGGAAAACTTCGGAGAACAATTCATCTCAAGAAATGGACCGGTAAGTTGGCCACCAAGATCATGCGATTTGACGCCTTTAGATTATTTTTTGTGGGGCTACGTCAAGTCTAAGGTCTACAGAAATAAGCCAACAACTATTCCAGCTTTGGAAGACAACATTTCCGAAGAAATTCGGGCTATTCCGGCCGAAATGCTCGAAAAAGTTGCCCAAAATTGGACTTTCCGAATGGACCACCTAAGACGCAGCCGCGGTCAACATTTAAATGAAATTATCTTCAAAAAGTAAATGTCATGGACCAATCTAACGTTTCAAATAAAGAACCGATGAGATTTTGCAAATTTTATGCGTTTTTTTTTTAAAAAAGGTCTCAAGCTCTTAAAAAATCACCCGTTACTTTGAGATTTAATTCTGTACATTTAATTATGGCATTTACTTCTGCCTAGATGTTAATAAACTGTCCCATTAGTACGAAGAGTTTGGTTTAAGGTCGAGAAATTTCAACATCTTCAGACGTTCTCGATCCATCAGTATACCACCTGATAGCATTTTTACTTGCGATTATAGGGACTATAAGGCAAGTTTAGAAAAAATAAATTGCACGACTGGTTCGCACGTACTCGCTCATATGTGCGGTCACATTGTAGAATAAAATTTAAGAAAATTAAAGTGAACATCAAAGCATTTATTCGATTTTTGTGACTTTTGATTGTTCGAATAAAGTACGTTAAATTTGTATTGGGTGAAATAATTTAAACGCCATTTTATTTCTTTAGGAAATATAAAAAAAGTGTGAATTTTTTT
The DNA here is from genome assembly GCA_963971375.1 of Platycheirus rosarum. NCBI lineage: Eukaryota > Metazoa > Arthropoda > Insecta > Diptera > Syrphidae > Platycheirus > Platycheirus rosarum. The sequence continues at coordinate 118,109,360 of OZ020510.1, forward strand.
TTCAAAATTGTAGGAGCCGTTTTTTAAATAAAACGGTTGTTTTTAACAACTTTTTAAAAAAAAAATAAAAAAAATAATTGAAGCAGAAAAATAACGTACACATTTTTCACATATTGATTTTTCAAACAAAATTTTTTTTTTAATTATTAAAAATACAAAATAAAATTTTTCGAAAAAATATTAACGCAACATTACTTAGGCTACCTACATCTTCTTGAATATCAATTTTGATTATAATCGGATCACCAGTTTTCGAGAAAGTCCGGTCCTATGGGAGGTACCGTTTTTTAGCCCACCATATTATTTTTTTGTTCACCAATATATAATGCATATCTATAGTAGTACATTGATTTTTTTTATAAAAATTCTTGGTGCCGTTTTCGAGAAAAATCAGCTTTTACATAACGGTTATATGAAGGGTACCTACCGTTAATTTTTGAGCTAAGAAAAATTTAAAAAAAAACTCCTCTGTAGAATGTCAAAATAACCTTAGGTTCTAAATTTCAAGACGATTGGCCCAACCGTTTAGGCTGCAGTCGAAAATACATCAAAGTCTATTAACGGGACCTTTCATATAACGTTTTTTTTTAATTTTTGGCTTGCTCGGTAACGGCTCTATGGATTTCTGTCAAATTTTATATTTGAAGAGATCTAGATAGCCAAATTAATTCTGCATATCAAATTTTTGAATAACTTTTTTTTTCTAATTAAAATTAATTTTTGAATTTTTTTTTTTTTGAAAAATCAATATTTTTAAAACTAATCAAAAAAAATATTTTAAATTTTATATTCACATGTATATTAATAAACCCTAAAAAACTGCATACCAAAATTTAAAAATATTTTTTTTTTCAAAAAACTAAAAACAAAAAAACAGGATCTTATCAAAATCCGTCCTACAATTTTCGAAATTAATTTTTTCATAAATTCTTTGTTATTTAAGACGTATGGTAGCGTACTTCATTTTAACCAAAAACCGTTAAGTATTGTGGTTTTGATAGGTTTTATAAGTTCAAACTGTGTTACTTTCAACGTAAATGTTATTTGTTTTTGTTCAAGATCTTGCCTTCCAATGTAAAGCAAGTACGTGCGACCCAGTCGTGTTTGGTTTAAGGTCGAGAAATTTCAGCACAAGTCCCTTCAGACGTTCTCGATACATCAGTATACCACTTGTTAGCATTTTTTTTGAGTGTAGTTTGCTGTTTCGTCTACCCACTCTTTTTTCTACCTATAAGCTCCGTATGAAAGTTTTTTTTTACAAAGTTATACTTTTTAATCATACCATCTATTAATATGAAAAGGTTTAATTCTGAGGACCTGTAATGCGAGTTCCTTATTCATTCATTCTAGTTCTCGCTTTGCAAACCTCATGATGGCTTTCTTAGCAGCACTTTTTTATGGCCACGTGTAGTGGAGTTAAATTTAGAATGATTTCTCCTTTGTTTATATAGAGCAAGTTCTCATTTATCCAGCGATTCACAAGCATGCGAGTTTTTGTATTTTTTTTGTGATTTCTTAGTTATGACTAGCTGTTACCAGCGACTTCGTCCGCCTGAAACAAATCGTTCTAAAATAATAATTTTCGAAAAATAATGCAAACCCAGAGCCACTTACAGGTAATTAAAATAGCTTTAGTTATTCCTTTCAAAATGAGCTCCCTGCCTGTGAAAGTCCCGTGAAAATCGGTCCAAAATAAGAATTTTCGAAAAAACACACCAGCGCCACCTAGTGAGTAATTAACATAGCCTAAGTTACTCCTCAGGATATCATCTACCTGCCAGTGAAAGTCCCGTCAAAATCGGTGCAGCCGCTCCCAAGATTACCCGGAACAAACAGACAGAAAGACAGACAGACAGACAAACATTTTTTTAAATGGTGTTTTTGTTATAAGTATTGAATATCCTTTGGTATACATCAATTAAAAAGCTGTTATTTTGATTTTTAAAACAGACACTTCATTTTTATTTATGTATATAGATAAATTTGGTTCTTCTATGCAACCGTCCGCCCCATAGGTAATGATGGGTCTTACCTTCATGGTGTACATCAATCTAAGGATTTTTGGTTTAGGGTTACTATTTAATGTCAAAAGCCAACAACACAGAGCGCTGCCTGGATTTACCCGATTGCAGAAGAATTTAGAAGCATTTGAGTGTCCATATAGGATCACCTTTATTTTTACCTAGACACATGTGATTTTTCTTTAAGTCGCCGTGATGCGCACAGAAAGTTGTAGGAATTTTCATAATTTATTGTATTTTATAAGAATATAATAAATCTACTGAGTCGAAAAAAAAAGAACGAATCAAAACGCTCAAGTCCATAGCAAACACACGACTCTAACCGTACACAGATAAACGTCATAAGCCAGCAAAAGCCAATGACTTATTTATCGATGTACAATTAAAATCATTTACCCAGTTCAATATAACCCCAAACAATACCCCCTTCATTCCGAACAGCCTGACCAAAATAGAGTTGTTTATCCTAAAACGATTATTTATTAACTTGTTTAATAAACCGACAGCACTCGGTTCAACGCCGCCGCCGCCATACGTTCCACTATTTCTATATAAATTTCAACTAAAATGCATTCCCGTTCCGCCCAATGCAATTACACTTGGTTAACCCATTAATCACATAGGGGCAAACAAACACACATAATTTGATCATAACTTGGCCAACAACAACGACAGTGCGACCGTGTGTGGCAGTGGCAGCAACCTCCGCAGGATTAAATGAAATTTAATTGAATTTTCCATTCCCAACTCTACTCTATCAATGATTTTTGATTGAAATAAAATTGTCGTCATCGTTGCTGCCAAAATCGATTAAAAACCGATTGACCAATAGATTTCTGTTCCTTTCGAATTGTTAGCCACAACAACAAAAAAATCATGAAAATTTGAAAATAAAATTGAAAAATTATAATCAATGGGGGCAGAGAGGCAGGCCAGACAGATTAGCCAGATGCCCGTCCATCAATTGGCAAACAAGAAACAATCCTTCGCAATGACAGCTATCCGGACAAACCGACACGACGACGACGGACGATTAAATTGTCAAAATGTGGAACATATGCCATGCAAACGGCAAATCAATTGAATCGATGTTTTTCCTACGATATCACTCACTCACTTTTGGCCAGTCTCTCTGCCGCCGAAGTGTTTGATCCAATGCTGGAGTTATATTTCTCCGGAAAAGCGCAAAACATGCTATTTTGAAGGAAATGATGTAGCGATGTACTACTTCTGGATTTTCGATTGACTAAATGGCCAATTTTAGATCTTTTAGACATCAAAGGAGAATCCTTTCGGTCAGAGAAAAAAGGAGATCCAAGCGAACATGCATCTAGATACTAGTAGATACTTACATTTGCATCGAGTGGCAACCCTGTAAACAAGAAGTCAATTATCGTCTTTCATTCTCGTCACTTTGATAATTGAACAGGAGCCGGGAATCAAACTGGAGAGTAATCCAAATAAGCGAAACTATTGAGTGTTGCGTGTTGAATGGAGGCGGTTCTGGCAATTCCGCAGGAGTACAAACAAAAGAGTGTGGACATTTTTATTATTTTCCAGGAATATTGTTTTTTACGAGTATTTTATAGTTCCGTGCGAAAAATAATTATGAAATAAATACTTAAAGTGATTTAAGTAGAACATTTTGACAAGGGATTCGTCAAGCTAAGTCTAGAACAGTGACCTAATTTCAATGCTAAGGGTAACTTCCTGTGGATAATACAGGTTTGGGTAAGAAAAATGAGAAAAGTTTCTGATTTAACTTCATTCATTAAGTTAGGTAGGTGGTAGGGTATTGCGGTGAACAAGTCGTCCATTTATCCAGAACGCACACACAGAAATCTGCCACACTATTTGCTAATATACATTAATCTTTCAAGGAATTCCTTAAAAAATGCTTAAGAAAAACTAATCTTACTTATATTATAAATGTGAAAGTTTGTAGGTATGTTTGGATGTTTGTTTCTCAATCACGCATGAACGGATCAACAGATTTGGAAGAAATTAGGTAGATAGATGGATGATGTGCAAGATTGAATAATAGGCTTCTTTTTATCCCGAAAATGTGCACAGTTTCTGTAGGAGAGGCTTATATGTAAAATTATATATATGGCTGGAGATGTGTTTGTTAAGCTTCCATTCCTCAGCGACTGCATACATTTTTGAAGTTTAGTAAATGGAAGAGTTACAGAATTCACTATACTAAAGGGTGTTCTTTTTAGACAAGTGATTTTCAAGAGGAAACAAAACGCATATATTTTAATGTTATGACCAAGAATTTAGCTTTATTATAAAGATAAGGTTTTGCCATTATGTTTTAAAAAATGATTTCGGGCAAGTGGCCGCCGCGGCTGGCTCAAATAAACTCCAGCCGAGAGGCCCGATTTTCCTAATTTTGTGAAAATCGGGATCGGTAGCCATCTCGTTTTGGGCCCTTTTACCGAACGTGCGACGCGCTTGATAGTCGTTCGGCTTCAATTCTTGCACGAGTTGGATTTTGTAAGCCCGCAAACCAAGATCCTTCCGCAAAATCTTCCATAAAGTGGATGGACACAGCTTAAAAGACCAATTTCGAAAAAAGTATTGCCAGATTGAAAATCACACGTCTAAAAAAAAACACCCTATTATACACATACAGGCTACTTTTATTCCGAAAAAATGCACGGGTCCTGTGAGAAAGAAATTTCAATGTTTAAAATAAAAAGAAAATCATTTAATATGAAGCCTGCATAGAAGAAGTTGTGGCTGGAAGCTAGTTTCAAAATATATTTTGTGCGACATGTTATTTACATCGGAAACTGGCGAATATGAAAGAAGTGCCTTTCCAGTCCACATTACAGAAACAATTCGGCAATATTGTAATGATTGGAAGTTGAAAATTAACTTCCAGAAATGTGTCTAGGGCTTCTAGGGATACGAGAAAGAACTGGCGCAAGCTAGTGATCGCTGGGCCACATGGACATCCACTGGCGAGTAAAAGTGTAGTAAAGTACCTTGGCATCTGGCTGGATCAGTTTCTATATTTCAACCGACATGTAGAGGCTGCTCTGGCCAGGGCTAGGGCAGCTTTTGCCCTGACAAGACGGTTGTTTTATAGCAGCTGCCTTGACAGCAGAGTGAAAGTGATTTGCTACATGGCCCTCATTAGGCCGATGATTGCCGATGATTGCCTATGGATGCCCTGTGTGGTTCAACGTTGCACCATCTCTAATGGAAAAGATTCGGGTGTTCGAGAGACAGTGTCATCGCACTTGTCTAGGACTTTACAGAACACCAGAGTCGGAGTACAAACACTATAATTCCAACGAGGTCCTATACAACGGGGCCAATACAAGCAGGATAGCTAACTTTTTAATTAAGCTCATTCGCGGACACATTGCAAGAGCGATAGCCTCAACTAATGGACAAATCTTCGGGGCTTACTACCCCCAAGATGAATATTTCGAAAGTACACGTTCGAGTGGTTTTATCCCGCCCGAGGCTTTCCTATACTTAGATAGTCGAGGGCTGATTCAGGATAGATCGGCGATCCCGTTGATCTACCACGTCGGCCGCAGAACAGTCGATAGGCGGCTCCTTTACGACCGAGACATAGTCGCTAGAAGCGAAACAGAACGCCTCTCCGATTCAGTAGGGCAGTGCCCGATTTGGATCGGAAGGAAGTCATTAATCAGGTCCACCAGTTTTGGTGGCTTAATTAAACCAGATAATTTTAGTCGACTATCGCCTATGGCTGGCTTGCATATGTTTTAGGTATCTATAAGATAGAATAGGGCAGTTGTTGCGCACCAAAAAAAAAAAAAAAAAGGCTGCTGTGGCTTTAAGTATTTTTATAACTATAAGATTTAAAGCAATACAAAATCATTTAAAAAAAAAGAAGAAACAATATTGAAAAAATACTCAATAGAGTCACCTCCTACCAGTTTTGTTTCGGGTAACCACAGATGCAATCTGGTTGTATAAAATCTGAAAAATATCGGGATTATGACCCAAAGAAACTCAGAGTGTCGGAAATCTACGTGCCGACAACCATCAAAATTTACGAGCAAATCAATAAAAAAAGGTAAGATGTCCTTCAGGAGTGACCGAAAAGTTTCCAATAAAACTAAGTGTGCGTCAGGGCGAAGCGTCTGGATTACTTTGCTCTTTATTACAGTCTTCGGGTTTCTTGTAAAAGGAAAGTAGGTGATAGGCCCGAAAGTTAATAGTTTTTCTAGTGCTAAAGATAGAACAATGATGTGTAAAGATTCTTAATGCCCGCAACGAGCATTTGGTGTTTGGCTGAATTTTTTACAGCTAAGTGTATACCGCATGAGCGCAAAAAATACTGAAAACCTATGCTGCACATTTTCTGGACCACTAAGACTTGTTTTAGACATTTATTTGAATGAAACAGTTCTTTCCAAGTGCAAAATGTTTAAATATCATGGAGCTTTCATCCAATCATTTTCTAAAAAGACCCTGTGTTGATTTTTTCTTTCAATTTAAAGCTTAATCCAAGCCTTTCCAATCTTTGTTAAGAGCGGACGAAGTAGCTGCCACAAATTGTTTCTCTGTTTTTAAACAGAATTTTGCTGAAAAAGCTTAAGCAAACCCATCGGTGCCTCAATTTATCCGTCTACGTACTAGAAATACAATCCGCTACAACCCTTAGAGCCGTCGCTGGAGGCGTACAGAGAAGAAGTTGTACCTAAGCTGAAGTGATCTGCAATGTGGTTTATCAAAAATTCTATAACCAAAAGGAGGCGTGTTCTACAAAGCTTAACTCCATATTCATTTCAATTGTGCAAACTTTTGTCATCCAATAAAAATACGTTCATAAGAAAGGATAAATAAATAAATAAAAAATTGTTTAATAGTCTATTATGGCTTTAAAAATAAAATTTTGTTTAGTTTTTTTTTTTTGACATACAATGTCCACATGTTTATGTACATCACTGTCATTTCAAATTCATGCATGAATTCAAGACTGAAATTGACTTATGTCAGTTTGTCTATTCTGTGTTGCAATTGACTTTGCCAGTGGATCGTCATCAAATGACATTTTCGATATGTCACAAGCCAAGCCCATTAACTGAAACATCTGGACTTAGAATTGCTTATGCGATGTCTGTTTAACAGTTCTGGTTCGTTGGTTTAAATAGAAGATCTGTCTTGTGTCAAAGTAGCTGTTATTTATATGACAACTGACATAACAGTTTTTTTTGCAGCTACTGTCAAACACATGGTTTTAGGGATAAGATTGATGTTACATACACAGATTTTAAAGTTTTTGATTTTTACTATGAGTTTTCAGAAGTTCATAAGAATTTGGCTCATACTTATGAACTGTCACTTATCTGTCAAAATAACATAGATACGTGTTCCTATAACAAACAAAGTGTTTAATAATTATTAAGTAGTGCTTTGATGTCGTTATCTTTGAAGTGCATAGCGAATTGTGCGTCGCCGTGTCGGTAAGAGATCTAACGACATATCATCTTGCAAATAACTCACTTATTTTTAAGTTATCGCTCATTAACGAGTGTCATTAGATCCACTCTTTGTCGGCAACTTACAATCATAAAAGTCATATGCATGAACATTTATATGATTCAATATGCTATGTGTTTCGACACAACTCGAGACAAATTTTTCATTTCATCCAGGTTCATCTTGCACAGCTTTCACTTATGGAACTTTTTAATTAACACATTCTCATTAACATTTTTTTTTAATCTTATCTTCAAAGTCATTTACATTTCTTTAAAATAAATTCCTCGTGATAACGATCCTCAAACATTGCACCAACCTTCAGTTTGCCACACACGATACAAACGCTCCATCTTCAGCTCCAAGACAACCTATTAGCACACAATTATCCGTTCGGGAAAAAAAGTGTTATTAACTCTTTCGAAGAATGCAAGCAAATCTTTTCAGATTCCTGGGGTTCCATAACTTCTGGCCGTACGCCTCGACTGAGAAGAAGCTTCCTATTATATTGTTGCCACGAGTCTTATGCAAATTTTTGTCACCTCTTTGGAGTTTAATGTGGAACGAACTGTAATGGCCTTGTCGTTGTCGTTAATGTAGACATTAACTAGACAAAGATAAAGATAAAAGTAAGTTGTTGCACTCTGAGAGATTTCATCTCTGAATTTACGACCCTCCTAATAAGACTACTTTCTGAGTATGGTTATATTTTTTGTTGTCTACCCATGTAGACTCCAGTTCTTTGACTTACTAACAACTCTAACCCATTCATTTAGTAATTAAGTTAATGAATTTGAAATTAATTGCTAACTTTGCCCGCGCAAAACACCGATCATGTGAATTTGAGCGATCAAAACGGTCATCAGTTGCGTTGCGTCGTCGCCTGAACGGTCGCCGGTCGTGTGTATTAATCTGACATTAAATGAAAATGTCACTGTTAATCATAGCCATCAAAGTGACAGCATTTAATTTTCACTTTAAATAGTCGTGCGTGAGAAGTCTGTGTGTTGTGGATGTGAAGGAATTTTATGAGAGAGTTCGAGATACTGATGGCTAAATAAAACGCGAACTTGTTGAGATCTAAACATTCACATCGATTTAAGTTTGAAGCAATTAAAGGGGCGAATTTTAATGGTCTTGCTGAGGTTTTTAATTGGTAAACGTTGGAATACTTTCAGAATTTGCACAATTACATACTAAACGTGTTTTCACCTAGAAAATAGAAAAAAAAATGGATACGAAGAAGCTGTGGTTCTTTTGAAGAAAAACATAAGTTACCCTATGATGGAAAATATAAATTTTAGATTTGAATTATTTGGATTTTTTCCAAGATCTGTCGTAATTTCAATATTTGGTCGAATGTGGACTTTTCTGGCTTAAAACCGCACTGATTTGATTAGGTTGTTGACGAATGGCTTTGGGGCTCACATACTTAGTTGGCTCAAATCAGAATGTCTCCTTTCTTCAGGATCTGGCGAATAATGCTGGGACTCCATTCATTGAAGATGCTTCCTTTTAACCATATCTTGCTAATGAGTTATTGCATATTTCTAACCAAGTTATCGCCTTCAGCTTTAAAGAGTTCGGCAGCTAGTCTAACGTCTATGGCTGTTTTATCGGTTTTTTCAACAGGGACGCTACAAAAGTAGAGCGACAGGGACAGCAAACGACGCCATATTTCTTGCCGCTTTTTTGACATTTCTCTTCAGTAAGGTTTGCCATTTCATGGTGGAAAGATATACGAGCCAACAACGAGTCGAAATTATTAAAATTTACTACCGAAATTCGGAGTCAGTGGCCTCAACGTTTAGAGCGCAATTTATGGTCGTCATAATCGTCCAAGCAGATCAACAATTGAGCGTCTAGTGGAAAAATTTGAATCCAAAATGTTCCCGTGCCAGTGAGACAAAGAAGTGCCCGTAGTGTGTAGAATATTGCTGCCGCTGAGGCTGCAGTTGCAGAAAGCCAAAATGTGTCTCTCACACGTCATTCTCAAGCGTTGGGCATCTCTGTGACGTCGTTGTGGCGAATTTTGCGAAAAGATCTTCGCCTACATCCTTACAAGATTAAATTGACGCAAGAACTGAAGCCGCTTGACCACCAGAAGCGTCGTTTGTTCGTGAATTGGGCTGAGCAACAACTTGAAAATGATTCGGATTTTCATCGAAAAATCATCTTTAGCGATGACGCTCATTTCTGGCTGAATGGCTTCGTCAATAAACAAAATATGTGGTATTGGTCAGGCAGCAATCCACACGTACTCCATGAGTCATCATTGCATCCCGAAAAAATTACGGTTTGGTGTGGTTTATGGGCCGGCGGCGTCATTGGGCCGTACTTCTTACGTGATGATCAAGACCGGCACGTTACTGTGAATGGGGATCGCTACCGTTCAAAGATAACCGAATATTTTTGGCCCCAATTGGATGATATGGACTTGGAGGACATGTGGTTCCAACAGGACGGCGCCACAAGCCACACAGCGAATGTCACAATAAATTTATTGGAAACCAAGTTTGGAGAACGTGTTATCTCACGAAATTTTTCAGTCGCTTGGCCGCGTCGGTCGTGGGATTTGACGCCGTTAGACTATTTCCTCTGGGGCTACGTCAAGTCTATGGTCTATGCCAACAAGCCAGCGACGATTGATGAACTTCGTACGAATATCGAACGTGAAATTGCAGCAGTATCGGCCGATTTATGCTTGAAAACCGTTTGTTTTCATTAGACTAGTGGAAAGGGCTCAATCGAGCAATATAAAACAAAATTTGGACGAAAATATTAAACAAATAAATTTTTCATGAAATCAAAAAAAAACGCTATTCATAACGTTTTTTGGAAAAAAAATGTTGTAAGCCATCTTATTTCTTTTGCTGTTTTCTATTTTATGAATTTTTCATTTCAAAATCGATACCAGTTTTTTCAAAAAAATGTTTTTTTTTGAAAAACTTTTCGAAAACATGTTTTAAATCTTTTTTCAGTATGTCAATTTAAAGAAATCTATAGTTTATACTAGGAGAAAAATTAAAATTCAAATTCAAAATATTCAAAAAACAAAATAAGTTTTTTTTTTAAATATTAAAAATTAAAAAAAAAATGTTTTTGAAAATTTTAATAAGCAATAAATATTAATTAAATCATAAAACACTATATATTTTAAAAAATTCATCAAAATCCTTAAATTAGTTAACGAGAAAATCTGATTTTAAAAATCAAAATCAAATCGGCCCAACCGACGGACATAATTTTCTGACCCACTATTTTCAACTTCCCTCTTATCGTAATGTCATGTTTGATTCTTAGAATTTTTGTTTGTTTTACGAATGCATAACTTGCGTTATAGACCCTATAAATCGCAAGTAAAAATGATGAAATTTGAAAATATCGGTCAAATAGACCAGTGTTTTTCAACCCTTAATGGTAAAAAATCTTCCGCGACCCCCGCGACCGACCGCTTGTCTATGTATATTATTATTTAAAAAAAAAATATTCAATTTTTACGTCTCCATATGAATCTGCCTCATCAATTTGATGTCCTCTGTAGACATCAGAATATTACCTCTTTGAGGAAAAAGCTGATTGCTTTCATGAAAATTCGTCCTGCACATCAAAATTTCCCTCTCTATATAAATCCTCTTTGATCGCAATTGGCTAATGTTTGTCGAGAACAAGTCACTGCTTTTTCGTATTTATTTGAAATATTTATTTCTAAAAAGATGAACGGATCCGTCAACTTCTGGCGGGAGTAGTGAAACTAAAACCAAGAGAAAACGTCTTTATGACCAAAATTTTTTGAAATACGAATTTACTAAGATTGAAAATAAGCCGCAGTGGGTTTTTTCTTTTTTGTAATAAGCACGCGCGAAAGGTGTTTTTTTTCTACCCTCATAATATTAAAACACCGTGTGAGCATTAAGGAAGAATGGAAGTATGTAAAAGGAGATGTCGATGGACATTCGTTTTGAAATTCTGCATATCAAAATGGGAGGGAAAAACCGAACCAGGTAGAGCGTTCCACATTCCTGTGGAACAACTGTTTGCTCTGAAACTTTATCGAGAGAAAGCATGAAGCCATCGAAGTTGATATAAGCTTTCCGCTACCTCAAACACAAAACATCCAAAGCAGGAAAACCACACTCTTTAGCCCAAAATTTCATTTTACCAGCCGGACTTAGACATAGCAGAGATAATGTTTAGCAGACAAGAGGTGAAGGAGCTCACAAATACTATACCCCTGTACTGGCTTTTTTGAGCATTTAAATATCTTGAATAAAAGTCTTCAAAGGCGGGATGAAAATTTCATCACTGCCAAAGATAAAATCCATGGCTTTATAAAAAAAAAACTTAAGTCAAAGAATATCTATTGGAATTATTTGCCGATGGAATGCTGCACTCGGAATATAAGTCTGTGATTTGAATACCTTGTGGTTGAAAAGAAAGTCAGAATACCCAGATTTAACAATATAGGCGTTGAAATGTTTGATTCCATTTGCCACCCCGTACTTGTCCGAGTTGACATTTCATCAAAAGCCCAAAATTAAAAGGAAGCAAAGAAATCGCTTAAATTTGGAAAAAAATATTTAATTCTCAATATATGTAGCACAAACAGAACCACGATGGCAGAAATTGGTTAATGAAAAACAAGCGTAACCTCTTAGATCGGCATTTAATAATTTTTTTTTTATATAATTAACGCGCGCACAAGGGACTATTTGTTTCTATTCCTTAATCAACATTTTCTCAACAAATTTATCTTTTTTTTGAACATTATTGATTTTTTTATAATTAATACAGACGATCTTCGAGACCCCCTTATAGAGACTCCGGGACCCCCTAGGGGGTCGCGACCCACAGGTTGAAAAAAAAAACTGAAATAGACTAACCACTTGTCAAAAAAAAATTCTGCACAAATTTCTGAAAGTTAAATCTAACTAAATTATTTCTCACTGTTGATGCTAAAGGGTACGCCATCTAACGTTTTTTTTTGCAACTAGTGCTTATTTCGTGAATGGTAAGACTTAGCTCATGTCTGATTTGACCGATAATTAGTTTTATCCTTCCGCTAAACGAATATGGTTGTGTATACGCTGGGAATACTGCCTGCGATCGACTTAGAGAAGATGCCGATTTTGCCCAAAAAAAAATCATCTTTTCAGATGAAGCTCATTTTGATCTTGGCGGCTAAAATGGTCGCATTAGGGGCACAGAAAACCCGCACGCATACATTGAAAAGCCGATACACCCAAAACGAGTCACTGTTTGGTGCGGATTTTGGTCCAGAGGCATAATTGGGCCATTTTTCGAAAATGAGCAAGGAGTGGCCGTTACAGTCAATGGCGATCGTTATCGGGCCATGTTGAACGAATTTTTGTTCACAAAAATTGAAAAGGAGGATATTGGCAACATTTGGTTTCAACCGGACGGCGCTACGTGCCACACAGCCGAAGCTACACTCGATGTTGATGAAGCATTTTGGCGGACCCGTTATAACATCAGGATTGCATACAAAACACAACGCAACGGTGTGAAATGGTAGCTTAAAGCTACTAAAACCGATTCACACGTTGCAGTTGCAAGCCACAGTGCGGGATCATGCAGAGAACCGTGCTGTGAACGATCAAGCTCTGATGATGTGGGTTATCTAAGCTCATTACACAATAGACAGTGCCAACAAGGTGCACATAACTTTATACTCATAAAACTACTTTCAAAGGGTCACAAGCTCCCGCTGAGTTTCAAGATACAAAAAACCATTCCAACCTGCCTGTTGATAGCTTTCAACACATAATTCGTTCTTCATCGTAAATCAGTGTCACTTTGCACAGAAAATTCCACCCAAGCTAAACAACTCAAAACCGTCTATTAAATACAATTTATCACCTTACCCGGCATAAACTGGCAACTGGTACAGTGTACATTATACTGACTGCACTTTGCACTTTGAAAAACGTTTTCGAGTCCTGTGGAGTTTTAAAAATAAACGAAAATAAACAGCATCACTGGCCGCACATCTGCCCGACCAGGCGCAACTTCTGGCACACGATTAACTCGCCATTTTTGCACCTCTTTTTCATAGTTGATTTCCTAATCACCGATAAAAGATACACGCTTCAGTTGAGAGGAAAAGATACTTCTTTAGAAAATAAACTTGCGCCGCTTCGTTTGTTTACGTTGCTTTTTTCTAAGATCTGTGTTGTGTTAGGTGCAAGACATGTGTGTTTGGTTTTTTTTTTTTTTTTTAAGGGGTGTTCTGATTAAAAGCCATTTCGCGCAAATGTTTGGAGCCCGCGCAAAAATCCGTCATAAATATCTCCAGCTCCAGAGAAATTTTGTGTAAAATGTGGGAAGGACTGATGGATGCACATTGTTGCAAATTGCTGGTCATTTATATTGATACTTTTTGATGTATGAATCCGGCATCTACTCTGGAGCAGCAGAAAAATATCAATCATTTCAAAGGTGAGAGTGGGTAGCTTTGAAATGATTGATATTTTTCTTGGGGGCTTCGAAGAGGGAACAATTAGTGGCGCAAGCTGGAGTGATTCATCGATATGAAGTGAAAACGTGTCATAAGACAATTTATTTTGTATCCAAGGAGGATACTGGACATAATGAAGGCGCTCGCGCCTATTGTCGCCTCATAATCTCTGTTGACGGTTTTTTCAGAGGGCGTTTAGGCGTTGGCTTTTGTTATGCTTAATGTGACACCAGAGAGCTTACAAATTTCAACGCGCATTCAACCCGATTAACATACACTGGGCAGGTATTGTGTGCTGGTGATTTGGCCCTAACAATCGTAATGACTGTATTTTGATTTGAGTTAACACCCATCATTTGAAGCTGAGTGGGTTGAGATGGTGCCGTTTGAATTGACAATGAGTCCCTTTTATTGGAACATTGGACAGACGTGAGTGGAAAGCTTAATACAGCTGTGGGAGTTTGTGTTTTTGTATATTCTAAATTAAATGATGATAGTTTAATAATAATGATGATTTGAAATTTGTCAACAAAACATACTTTGGTGTGGAGGTGATTTGGGACTATTGCTGTTGCAACTGAAGAAGCCAAGTTTTGATACAAAGGGCTGGGCATTGTTTTGATAATTTATGACATCGTTTATGGTAATTTTATGGGTGCGTTGAGAATGTGCAGTTATACCTTCGAATTAGGTGTGTTTATGTTGTTTTTTAATTTAAACGAAGTCGTGGGATGATTACAGGTAGCGCTTGGAGTGCGGAAGTCTAATTAGTGTTAGTTTGGAATATCATTCATGTCGAACATATTGAGATTCAAGTAGGAAATGGAATTTCTCTGAATCCAAATTTTTGAGTACACATCAACTTTGAAGATGAAGGGCTAGAATGCATAGAAGTTTTAGTTCATATTAGAATAAAGGGATATATAATAGTAGACTTGGGAGCTTAATCTATTCATATTAATCTATTTGTTATGCAAAAAAAAAATGTTTATAAAAAAACCTGCCCCATGATTTTTTTAATGGCCGCAGTATTTGAGCTGTGCAAAGGTAGCATAATTATTATTCTTACCACTGGAAGCACAAAAAAGAACCCATCATTACTCACTTGGTATTGACTCCAGAGTAATGACGCCAACTCCATGTTACTCTTGGAACACAACTTCCCCCATGAATGAATAAGTGCTTTCTCAGACTAAGAATTCGACATTTTTCTTCCTGGCCCAGAAATTAAGTAAATGCTGTATTTATTTCAAAACAAACCTCAGATTAGGATGAAAGAAATATGAACTTCAAAAACAACCAGATGTTTGTATTGAAAACGGACCAGCGAAAAGCCAAAAAACCATAAAATTTTGAATTTTTTTTTATAATATTTTAACTATGTGTCTGTAAGGCACAGTGCCTTTTAGAATGCAACCGAATGTTGCACGACACTAGTTAGAAGAATTAGAGAGATAGGAAAGAATTTTTTTGTCGCAACAGTAGATCGAGAATTAGGTGACTATTTTCTCACTTTCAAAAGAATTTTGTATACAAAATGTACTGTACTTTATGAATGCATAAATGTTGTCCACTAATGCCAATCTTTAAACATAATTTCAAATCACTTGTTCAAAAACCGATATATATATATTCGAAAGAAGTTTTTTTTAAATATTGCACGCAACATTACCCCTTTTAAATATAAAATGTTCACGAAAATTCGCAAACCCATACGCGTACACGCTTTAAAACGCCAATCACGCATCCCTGTGGGCATCCACCATTCACTCAATCCCACCACAGGAGTCTATACACAATGAACACATTTATCCGCTCAATGGCTGTCTGTCTGCCGGTGTCTAGTCACCATCATCACATGGCTACCCAATACCACCTCCGCCATCATCGCATTGATGCAAACCGATTGACAAGCTTCAGAAGAAGTCTGATACAAAAAAAAAAAAAAAAAAAAAAAACTACCGTCAAGACAGCAACAGTGGTGCCAAATCCAATATGGAGAAACTACTTGCAGCCAGAATGCAAGGGTGCCAATGGAACGCCTCTGATGTGATCCCACATAATTTTGTCCCACTACTTTTTTGCCGTATTGGTTTTTCTGTATCGAGGTTTTTTGGCACAGAACTCATTCGCCAGCCATTAACACCCGACGACACCATCATCATCAATAAATACGGAGGCTATAAACAGGCCAGTCAGGGAAAAAGCAGGCAGCCAGCCAACCGTTCAGTCAGACACCGAGTCAGAGATCCTCGAAACGAGTCAAGCCCGTGCCACAAACTACTGCTGCTCCGCCACCACCTTGTGACCGTTTATGTCCGGTCTACACCGACGACCACGCCAAGCCAGCCAGCTTAAAAAAAAGCCATGCGACACTCTCGCCGTAGCCGTTGTTGGCTGGCAGACAAAAATACGCTTTTTTTTAATATGTCATGCTAGTCTTCCTGATTCACCGTAGGAATAGACCGAGATGGTTTGGGGGTAGGATTGGATTAAAAGTGAACTGGTTCGTGTGGGCAGCAACAGCTTAGCTAGGCTATATACCTTTTCCAGGGACGATTTGCAATATGAACTTTTTTCTTCAATGAATATTCGCGCCAATTCCACCGGGGGCTAGAGATACACTTCAACTATTCCGCACACACCAACAAATGTCCTCCAAGTGGAATTTTAAATAGAAATCCGCACCAGAACCTGGTCCATTCGACAGCCTCTCTGACTATGTCTCTTCATGAATGAACGGGCGCACGCCATAGCCATCGCCAACGGATCGGCCTGCCACGCTATGCATATGGAAAATATTTTTTTCTGCCCAGGTGCTATGTGGACATTCTGCTCCGATTATAGTTGGCGTGATTTCACTTGATCTATCGTATGCTGTGCATGGGCGATTTTGGCACGAGCTATAAAGGAGGCTAAATAATCCGGGGAGATTAGGTGATGTGGTGTGGCAGAAATTCAAGTAGATTAGAGATTTTTAAAAGCTTCTAAAAACCTTTGACACAGTAGCCCTTAACCCCAATTTTGTTCGTCTTTAATCCGAAACGTGATTTCGGCACTTCTCATCACTCAATGATTTTTTTTTCGGTAACTTTAAAGTGAAACTTTTTTTCGCAACTTGTTGTTATATCATTCGCGAAAAAAGGGTTAACCAACAAATAAGTCTCATATATCACGCGGCCTCTGAGTTGACCTCCAAAAAAAAAAAAAAAACATAAGCCACAGCAAGCTCCAGAGGCAGCAATGTCGTATCTGCAATGCAATTTAATTGAGGTTTCGTGAGGCAGAGAAAGCCCTTTTTTTCATATATACATCGCATTGCTATTGCCGGATATTTTGTATGCCTCGAGTGGCTTCAAAAGAGATTTCCAGCTCGAGATTACGTTGGATACCCACTGAAAATCTATCGAGACCACACACGAAATTTTATATTAAAAAGGAATAAGATGGGAGAGCATGAAGTGCGAGGAAGGAATCATTGAGGAGGTGTCACTGGGAGGTTATAGCAGGTGATGACATTTAATCATTTGATGTAATTTATTATGGAGGATTAATTTGGGTATTTTCATCACTTCGCTTTGAAGATATGAATTGGGTGTGGATGTGGATATAAGGGAAGAGAAAAGGCTATTAGAGATTTTTTCACCAGCAATGTAAATAGCAGTCATAAAAGATGTTTCGGCTCAAGAGAAATGGGATAGATAGATAATAAAGGCTACACGCGTTGTATAGATTTATGAAAACAAAGACATTCTTCACGTCGCGGATATTATTTTTAAGAGTTTTCGCAAGGGCGCAAGTCACTTAAAGATACAGCCACTTCCATAAAACGACTGCCGAGGTTAATTTACAAAACTCATTGTTCAGAAAATGTTCATTTACTATTATTCGTGAATTCTTTTTTCTGTTTTGCCCGTTGTAATTTTATGTTAAAGCCACGTCAAAGTAGTGGTTTTCATTTCATATGAAATTAGTCAGTCAATTTGATGAGAATCAACAAGAAATATGTTTTCTAATAATTTAATTTTAGAACACAGCGCTCGCTGAATTGATTATTCCACTAGTCTTAATTTTGGTCACACTATTTTATGAGAATCACCGAGAAGAAAGGTAAAAAAGGAATTTGTTCATTTCTTTGTGGAAGAAAAATATTTAAATTGAAATTTTTAATTTTCTTAATGAAATGAGTGTGAATTGTGCATGAATATTAAATAAATTGCACGACTGGATCGCACGTACTTGCTCATATGTGCGGTCACATCATCGAATAAAATTTAGAAAAATGCACGACTGGGTCGCACGAACTTGTTCTTATGCTAGATAATTGCTTAATGGCTGCATATGTATGTGTTCTTTTTAGACGTGTGATATTCAAGAAGAAATAAAACGCATATAATTTGATGTTATGGCAACGAATTTAGCTTTATTATAAGGATAAGGATTTGCCATTATGTTTTAAAAATGATTTCGGGCAAGTGGCCGCCGCGGCTGACTCGAATAAATTCCAGCCGAGAGGCTTAATTTTCCCAATTTTGTGAAATCGGGATCGGTGGCGATCTCGTTTCGGGCCCATTCAACTGACGTGCGACGAGCTTGATGGTTGTTCGCCTTCAATTCTTGCACGAGTTGGATTTTTTAAGCTCGAAAACCAAGATGCTTTCGCATAAAGTGGATGGGAACATCTCCAATTTTTGCGCGCGATAACGGATGGACTCATTCGGGTCTTCTTGGATACTATGCTCCACCGAACCGAACCATTATTTTGGTAATAAATTTGCACGATTTGGAAACGTTGTTCAAGAGTAAGTTTATTCATTATGAAATGACAATCCAAACCGAGCATACATCAAGTGACAGCTGTCAAAAAGACCAAATTCGAAAAAAAGTATTGCCAGATTGAAATCCCACCGTCTAAAAAATAATAATTTTTTTCGAAAATTCTTTAATTTTTTTAATTAGTTTAGGAGTTTTCTCGGAAAAACTAAGTATGGCATAAAATTTGAAAATCTCGACCAGTTTTAAAAAACTTAAAAAAATCCAAAAAAATTTTTTTGAAAATTTTGAAATGCAGTATTAATTGAATTATTAATGACTTCCTGGGTGCAAAATTTTATTGAAATCGAGATAATGGTTTACGATAAAACCGCATTTGAAAAAACCGGTTCTATGAGAGGTATCGTTATAAGCCAAATTTCGAAAAAAAAAATCATTCTAACTGAAAGATGTATTGTTATAAAAAAAATAGCACCCTGAAAGTTTTATCAAAATCGTTAGAGCTGTTTTCGAGAACATCAAACTTTTTATTAAAAATTGTATGGAAGAAACCGTTATTTTTCGAACTAGAGCAAAAATGAAAAACGTCCCCCGAGATACTAGCAAATAAATACTAAATAACAAGTTTGAAGCTAATCGGCCAATCCGTTTAGGCTGTAGTGTAGAGGTTCAAACAGACAGGCAGGCAGGCAGATTGATTGTTAGAATTTTTGTTTTGCACGAATCCATAACTAACTTTATAGTCCGTATAATCGCAAGTAAAAATGCTGTTGGTTAAACCACTTTTAACCCATATCTTTTCAGGAAAATAGAATTCATAAAAAGATATAAAATCATATAAGTAAATTAATAATAATTTTCTTTTCAAGTAGTACTTAAAGGTACGCAATTTCTTAGGATTTAAACTCCATTTTCGGCGTTCAATGCACTGCACTTAACAATTTTATATCAACAGTACAGTTTCTATGGGAAAGCATTCTGACATATTGCGAGGTTGGACAAAATTTCTTTTTAGAATGAAAGCTGAACCATTTAAACACGCTCTTTGGAGTGCAGTCTTACCCACTCAATAGTGTTCTATGTCAAGAGTACAGTTTATATTAAAGGGCATTGTGCCCCCAACAAACCCCCTTCTTGGATTATAGAAATTGGAGTTGGTGCGAGGTTGGGTTTATGCAATTTATTGTTAGATTGGAAGGCTGAGTCCATTAAACTCCCTTTTCTGGGTCCAGTTTCATTCAACCAACAGTTCGGCTGAGGCAACGCATTTTTAACTAATGGAATTCAACATACAATTTGAAATATTTTTGTTTTTGGGTGTCTGAACCGTGAACGATGAAAATCAAACATTTTTTTCTAATATGGAATTTCAAACCTCAAATTTGCCCCCAAAAAATAACATTTTTTTAATGAAATCTTTTTTATTTATCTGGGTGTTAAACGGTGAGAATCACAAAGAACCAACAATATATCTCTTTTGATTTTTTTTATAATTAACGCGTGCACAAGGGACTTACGGGCATTAGGAATGGAAAATCTCGCCGGGTAAACTATTCCAAATTCGTGTTGTTCGGCTAAAAAAAGAATCCCTATATTTCACGGTACGTCCGAAATTGGGCTCAAGGCTGATGTGATGGGCATTTCTTGCGAGACGAGTATTACGGGAGAAACTTTTAAGGGGAGGAATGCAACTGGCTACTTCGAGTGAACATTTTTTGTAAAAGAAACGATAAAATAAGGAAAGACATGAAACATTGCGTCGGTGTTCGATAGGGGCAATTTTTTCAGCGGCAGTTCTATTTCCTATCAATCTTAACGCTCGATTTTGTATTCTATCAAGCAGGCGGAGCGATGTTTGCGAAGCACCTGCCCAGAGGTGGGAGTTTTACTCGAGTTTAGGGCGTATAAACGCTTTATAGATTGTAGCCAGATCAGATGGGGAAAAATACTTCTTACACCGATACAGAAAACCTAAGCACTTAGCAGCATTCTTAGCGATCTCAAATATATGGTCGTTCCAACGGAGGTCGTCGTTGACACACATACCGAGTACAGTGAGCTTTTCGGTTTCTTCGATGTAAGTGCCATTCATGGACAATAGCATTGGGGTATGTTTAGTTTTAACGACAGAAGACAGCATTACCCCATTCGACACTGGTGTATAAATCGGAGTTTACTGAGCTTGACATATGGTACCGTTGCAATTGTACGTCCGAGGGCGAAGGACGGGAATTATCGAACGAATATGAAAAACTGAGGTTAGAGTCGTCAGCAAAACAGTTAAATGGATTAGAAGTAACAGACAGAAGATCATTTATAAAAATGAGGAAAAGAGTCGGAGACAGAACAGAGCCCTGGGGCACACCAGCATTTATTTTATGGGAATCAGACTTGAATCCGTCCAATACAACTTGTATTGAACGGTCCAGAAGATAGCTTCTAATCCAACGAACAAGAGTATCATCGATCCCAAAAGCACGCATTTTCGATAAGAGAGCTTCATGCCAAACTCTATCAAATGACTTGGAGATATCAAGAGCAATAATTTTACTTTCACCAAAGCGATGTAAAGATTTGTTCAGATCACCAGTGGAACGGTTGCTGCGGAAGCCATACTGACGGTCATGGAGAAGCTTACGATCTTCGAGATATTCCTTAAGCTGACGGTTAATCAGCGTTTCCATGACCTTAGAAGAAGGGAGGGGGAGGATGGGTCACCTTTCTTAGGGACAGGCTGGACAAATGCTGTTTTCCATCTTCTAGGAAAGATTCCAGAAGAGTAGGAGCGATGGAAAAGCTTACGTAATTGCTTTGCCAGTGTGGAAGAACACCTCTTCAGAAGAATCGGGGGTATACCATCCGGGCCAGCGGATTTGTGTACATCGAGATCTTTGAGAACTCTTGCTACTGTACGAATGCGGAAAAAAATCTTTCCCATGGAAATATTTACATTCTCAAGTACAGGAGGGGCAACGTTCCTGTTAGGCGGCGTGGAGCTGGCAGCGAAATGGGCGGCGAGCAAGTTTGCCTTCTCTGAAGAGTAAACAATTGGTTTGTTATTGTCGATGAGCGTTGGATCCGAAGATGTTGAGGAGTTTTTAATATTTTTTACAAATGACCAAAAATTTGTACTGCCGTTGGGACACTGCAGAATTTTTTGCCGTAATTTTTGGTCATGCAAACATTTGGTTCTTTCAATAACAGAGTTGCATGAGTTCCTTGCTTGTTTGTGCTTTTTCCGATTTTCCTCTGTAGGGTTGGCTTTGTAGGATCGGAAACTTACTTCTTTGAGCCTGATAGCTTCTTTACACTCAGAATTAAACCAAGACTTTTCTTTAGGTTTGATGCTTTTTACTCTGTTAGGAATAAAAGCACGCATCCCTAGAAGAATCACATTTGTGATCATTTCAGCACTATCGAGGAAGCATTTTGATATAATATTAATATTTCTATTATATTAAGTTTAAGAATATACGAAATTTAAGGGTCTAAAGCAGAGCTAATTCATATTTAAAAATATCTGTACCATGATATTGTTTTTTTTTCCACACTTTTTTTAATTGAAAATTCCAGAAACTCAAGAAAGTGTGGCCCTAAACGACATAAAAAAGTTAGTAAAAAGCAATCGCGTGCCGATCGGCATCCATCTTCAAAGAGTTCACCGCTTTTTGGATCCATCGAACCCCAAATGAGGATCCTTATTAAAAGATCACATACCAACTATCAAATTATATCCATATAACCCTCAATTTAATATTTATATACATTTAATACAAAAAAAAAATTAAATCTTTTTTATCTTAACCTTACCCCGTCCGCGTGGTCGTGTTGCTATATACTGCGGCACAATCCTTGCTCCTGGCGGACATGGTATAGCCGAAGCTGTTCCTCCATTCACACCCACACCATGAAATTTCTGATACACAACAATGTCAGTATTCTCGCGTATAACCAAATGATCTTTATCGCTGTGTATCGTGTGACTGCTATTAAGGTAATGGTCGGTTGATGATGATCCTCCAGACACCCCCGCCGCCACCCCAACACCACCACCGCCATTACTAAAGGATGTCATTATCCTTAATGTGGTTGTCTGTTCGTTTATCGTCGCTGTACTAAAATTATTTTCATTTTTATAGTTAAACTGAAAATTACTATTAAAATTATTATTGCTGCTGCTAGAATAAATATTAGTGTTGCTGTTATTATTTATATTGATCTTTGGTATATTTGTTTGATGTGGTTTGGGTTGAAACGGTGGTAGAGGGCGGTGGGTTACTGTGGCGTTATTGTGTCCCGGATGATGATGAATTCGACGACGTTTTCCTCCTCTGAATCGCTGATGATTATGTGGATTGTTGTTTTGATGGGATGTCGGAACATTACGGATTGTGCTGGATGGCTGAAATCTTCGTCGAAATTTCCGCCTCTGAATTGGCAGCAATCCAGGACTGTCACTTTGCATCGCTGTCAGTGAATTGTAGTCCTCAGAACTTAGGGCTAAATTATTGTTGTCAATTGTATTACTATCACTAAGAACACTATCGGTTTGATTCGCTTCCAAAATGGCAGCAGAATATTGTAGTAGATGAATTCCACCAACAAGATACAATGATATTCGCAGAAGATACAAATTTATTCCAATGAAATGTTTTCGTTTGCGGCCAATCCGCTTACTGTCCGCTTTTTGCGGCATAGCTTTATGCTGATTTCACTGATTTTGCGATACTTTTTTTTTTTAAGTATTATAACACATATTAGTTAGCTTTTTTGTGCGCTAAGTAACTGTAGTAAATCACAGTGTTTTATTTTTTCATTTTTCCGTCGATTTTTTTGTTCTTTTCGTATAAAGTTCGAGAAATTACTCGTTGTCTGTCATTCGACACCAATTTTCACTATCCTATAGGTAAATGGAGACATATTTTCTACCAATGACCGAGAATAAGAGTGCAGTTCCAAGGAATTGAATATGAATTTCAAATGGACATTCTTTGGAAACAGATAACAAAAAAACTAACAGACGGTTTTGTGTGCGGTTCGCAGATTCCTAACCATAAATCACCAGACTAGTTTAGTTAGATGGATAGCTTGCAACCGAAGAATACCTAACAAATAACTTCTTCTAACATACTTTATTGTCTGTCATCTTGACATCAGAACGTGCTGCATAGTTTGGACAAAAAAATCACGACAAAACGGCTATGTTCGCGCGCATTAAAGTATCTTAAGATATTTAAGTGACACGAGACGACTCACTGTGCAGCACTATGCATTCGGGACCTCCCTCTGGTGTTTCTTTCCACATACGACTCGAGTTGTATACATGACAAAACATTCAGATACTATTTTCTGCATGAATAAATTATGACACGAAAACAGTTACTTTAGTCGTGGTTGTAGAGTAGCCTGTTCATAGCTCATTTTCAGGAAGCCAGGCCAATAAGCACGACTAATGGCCGACACTCTAGCAACATTTTCCTGTTGCTGCAGCTATAAACAACACAAAAAGATACAAAGATACATTCCACCACATTCTATATGACAGTAGATTACTTGGTCCACTCGATCGTGGAGCTGGTTGGCGTATGTTCAGTTGATTAAGGTGATTATCTAAGTGGATCTTGTGTGGTAGTTCAAGTCAATATTAATGTTGCCTCCGTGAAAAATGCAGATGCTTCTTTCATACATATTGAGCCACCTAATGTGGTATGCTGGGATTGGCACATCAGAGAAGGTATACCATTTGAATTCTTTATGAAGACGAATAAATTGGAAATTCATTAATAAATTTGACACCATTCACAGTTTTTCTTTCTCCATGTCACTGATTTTTTTTCCTCAATTTTCACTAATAAGAGGATTAATTTAGTTTGAGACATTATTTTTGTATCTTTTCAAGATTAGTTGTTGCTGTTGGTAGTATTTGGTGTTAAATGACACACAAATAATGCTAAATCCAATAAGAATGATTAATTATGGGGAAAACCTATTTGCATGTTGCATTTCCAGCTATTGATAGAAATCAAAATCGATGTGGAAATGATTTCTTAAGAGGCTTTTGCAGATTGAATTCATATCTAATAGATATACATTTTGAAAAGGCCAATAATGGGATGGGATGCATTAGCCCAACTCCAACCTTCATTGATTTTTTTGAAAATTTATTAGAGTCTCATAGAGTAGAATGGATTTATCTTATTTTGTTATCATAATTGACTAATTTGGTTGTTTTGTTAAATAGCTGTTACAATAGATATACTGGGAGCTATTCATTGAAGACTAATCAACATAGACAAGATATATGACTTTTTCTAATTAGATTCCCATCATTTATCTATCAGATTAGGAGTGAAATTTATTTGAAGAATTTGGTGTATAAGACCTATGCAGCATGACGACTAATATAGTTTCTAATGGAAAAAGTTACCATCGGAAGTATAATCTGCATATGAAAATGAATGTCGAAATTTAAAATAGTTAAACCAAACGATTATCTAAGTAAATTCGATAGAGAAGCAGGTTTGTGGAATGATATAGCCAAGGCAGTGATAACTTGAAAAAAAAATCGCCTCTCAAAACTTGATCAAGATGCTCCTTTCAGAATATAGATGAGTGGTTTACAAATGCTGCAAGAAAGAAGCATAGAAGAAGTGCGACCATTTTCAAGTAGAGGGTACGGAGAACATACATATATCGGGAGTTGAAAGAAATTTTTGCACGGGCTGTTAATTGCCCCTTAAAAAAGAAAAATGCTAAGGAAATTCGTTCATCGAAATTCATTACTAAGGCTCAAGGCCAATTCTTAAGGATGGTAACAGTATAGTAAAGAACTTAGTTTCCTAGGCTACTCTTTTCAAATAGCTGCTTAGCAACTTAGCAACGAAGAAGTCACCGATAATGCCGTTGAAGAAGGTAGTTTATTTATTTCATTTATTTATTATCTTCTAAAGAATATAAAATTATACTTCAAGATTAATCTTATAACGGGTGATTTTTTAAGAGCTTGAGAACTTTTTTTAAAAAAAAACGCATAAAATTTGCAAAATCTCATCGGTTCTTTATTTGAAACGAATTTCTTCGGAAATGTTGTCTTCCAAAGCTGGAATAGTTGCTGGCTTATTTCTGTAGACTTTAGACTTGACGTAGCCCCACAAAAAATAATCTAAAGGCGTCAAATCGCATGATCTTGGTGGCCAACTTACCGGTCCATTTCTTGAGATGAATTGTTCTCCGAAGTTTTCCCTCAAAATGGCCATAGAATCGCGAGCTGTGTGGCATGTAGCGCCATCTTGTTGAAACCACATGTCAACCAAGTTCAGTTCTTCCATTTTTGGCAACAAAAAGTTTGTTAGCATCGAACGATAGCGAACGGTCCAATGATTCCACCAGCGTACAAACCACACCAAACAGTGCATTTTTCGGGATGCATGGGCAGTTCTTGAACGGCTTCTGGTTGCTCTTCACTCCAAATGCGGCAATTTTGCTTATTTACGTAGCCATTCAACCAGAAATGAGCCTCATCGCTGAACAAAATTTGTCGATAAAAAAGCGGATTTTCTGCCAACTTTTCTAGGGCCCATTCACTGAAAATTCGACGTTGTGGCAGATCGTTCGGCTTCAGTTCTTGCACGAGCTGTATTTTATACGGTTTTACACCAAGATCTTTGCGTAAAATCTTCCATGTGGTCGAATAACACAAACCTAATTGCTGCGAACGGCGACGAATCGACATTTCACGGTCTTCAGCAACACTCTCAGAAACAGACGCAATATTCTCTTCTGTACGCACTGTACGCATTCGTGTGGTTGGTTTAATGTCCAATAAAGTAAACTGAGTGCGAAACTTGGTCACAATCGCATTAATTGTTTGCTCACTTGGTCGATTATGTAGACCATAAATCGGACGTAAAGCGCGAAACACATTTCGAACCGAACACTGATTTTGGTAATAAAATTCAATGATTTGCAAGCGTTGCTCGTTAGTAAGTCTATTCATGATGAAATGTCAAAGCATACTGAGCATCTTTCTCTTTGACACCATGTCTGAAATCCCGCGTGATCTGTCAAATACTAATGCATGAAAATCCTAACCTCAAAAAAATCACCCGTTAGTTAAGAATTACAATTTTATTACAATTGTTGTTCATCACAATAAGTGACATTTGAAAAGGTGAAATTAATTAAGACAAATGTATATAAAAACTAATATGGAAATACATATTATGGAAAGAGAGGTAAAAGACAATAAAAAAATTTTAATTTAAATATAATAATATATAAAAAAAAATAGAAAAAAATATGAGAAACCATTTTTAGTTGAAGTTATAGATTATAAAATTAATAGAGAATAATATTTTCCTGATATGTGCTTGAGCAGCTCCCTTCGAAAACCCGCCGACGAAATAATTCTTTGCAATTGATGTGGAAGATTATTCCACAATCTAATTGCGTTAATAAAATAAGAATGCTTTCCAATACTATGTGTAAAATGTGGTTGTACTAATTTAAGTCCTCTGGGAGATCGTAGAAAATGAAGATGTGCGCGCAAATACTCGGGACAACAATTATGGATTATCTAATGAAGTTTCAGGAGCGATCTGTACTCGTAGAACGCATCAAAACTCATTCCAAAAAGGGAAGTTTTAAAACGTAAGACACTTACATGCCTTGGTAGACCATGAATATAACGCAAACAAACATTAAACGCCACATTTAACTTACGCCTACATTCATAGTCTAAGCAAGGATAAACTAAAAGAAAAAAAGGCAGCAACAAAGATTTTACCAAGTGTGATTTCATATTCAGAGTCAGTAAATTAGATGAGGTTCTTAAGGCACGCAATCCACTATAGACACTTCTAATAGTTTCTGATGTAGCATCACAACAACTCATTTTACAATTTATTTTAAAACCCAGGTATTTAACTTGTTCAACGTAAGGCAAAGTAATTCCATTTAACTCAAGTATAGAAAACTCCTCCAAAGATATATTTTGTCTTGAACAAACAATACCAAATGATTTATTTGGGTTTAACCGAATTTTGTTTGACTCAGCCCAAAAAACAACTAGAGATAAATCTTCATTAGCTCTAGCAATGCAATCTTCGAGCAAACCAGGTTTACCGGTCAGATATAAAGTAACATCATCTGCCTAGATATGTACATTACTATTGGAAATTACATCTGGAAAATCATTTATATAAGCACAAAATAGTAGCGGTCCCAAAACAGATCCTTGGGGAACACCTTTGTTGACAAGAAATATACTAGATACACCATTATCGGTTTCCATCGTTAATAACCGATTTCTTAAATAGTTTGAAATAAGTTCAAGGGCTAAACGCGAAAATTGAAATACAGATTTAAGCTTTTCCAAAAGTACTAAGTGATCGATACTATGGAAAGCTTTAGAGAAGTCAAGCATCACCATGACACAGATGTCGTCATTGTCCATAGCTGCTCTTAAATCAGAGGTGACTGATGTTTCACAGCTATGTTTTTTCCTAAATCCTGATTGCCATACTGACAACTTATTGTGCATGTCCCAATCTACTTGAATCTGCTGTGCCAGTATCTTTTTCGAAAACTTTGGAAAATAACGATAGCAAACTGATCGGCCTACACTCAGATGGGCTGGTTGGTTTTGAGTTTTTGGGGACAGGAACTACTTGGGCATTCTTCCATTTTTCAGGGAATTGGCGGCTGTAAATACAGTAGTTAAAAATGTGCACCAGTAAAGACAGAAGAACTGGAAGAATTAATTTCACAAACTTGGGAGAAATTTCATCTTGACCAATCGTATTAGATTTGACCAAGCGAATTGCCATCACAACATCAAGTTCGCTAATACATCGAAACTCAAAACAGTCGTCAGAGTAACTTACATCAAAATTGAACGAAAAAGCGCTACACGTGTTAGGTACAAGAACCATGGCCATTTAAGCGGGATCAAAGGGGCATTTAGGTCTATCACTTTCAATGACACCAACATTTTTCAGATTTTTCCAGAGAATTTTTGGATTAAGCTGGAGATCAAGCTGTTTCATAAAAAAGGAACGTTTTGTACTATGGATAAAATTAGTTACTCTGTTACGAGCGAATACAAACCGACGTCGATTAAACTCCGACGGGTTTCTTTTCAAACATTTGTAAAAATGTTCTCTTTCATTAATAAACACTTTGATTTGTTGAGTGAACCATGGGCAACTACAAGGTTTCACAATTTTTGTTACAACGGGAACATAAATGCTTCGTAAAGTTCATTTGTAACATTTGTTAAGATGGAAGCTTTCGAATTAATATCTGCGGCATTGTAGATGTTTCTTAGGCCAAAGGCAGATACATTTTATGTCAAATTGACATATCGCTTTATAATTTAATGTTTTTATAGAATTAATACGTGATTTAAACTTTAATGAACAATAGATAAGGTCATGATCTGACGGAAGTGTCAGTGGCCATTCGCAGTTACTTGGTTAGCTGAGTTAGTTAGAAACATGTCAATTAAAGATGGATTACTGGCTGATTGATGGCAGGTTGGCCATCTGTTGTTAACCACTTCTAGTCCAACTTTATGACAAAAATATTGAAATAGCTGAGTAGAGCTATTGTTTTCCAAAATATTTACATTAAAATCTCCTCCAATTAAAATTCTGTTATAGAACCTACTTAAACCGATTAGGGTATCTTCCTCCTCTTTTTCTTCTTCTTAGTGTGTAGTGAAAGACTCTAAAAAAAAAAAGAAAAGCGATTAGGCCAGAGGAGATACCCTCAGAGTTTTGGAAACAGAGAGGAGACATCGGGTCTAGATGGCTCACGATTCTCACCAAATGCCTAAACAATCCACAAGTGAAGGCCGATACACGAAATTGCGATAGGTCCTGCTCAATTCAGCCGATGTTATTATACGGCCATTTCCGGAAAATAATACGCCTTTCTGACGACCAACGCGTGTTAGTTTAGGGTAAATAAACCACAGATGCAATCCAGTCTGTTCTGCCAGCTTCTGTGATCGAAAAAGCCCCCTTAAATGAGAGAAAGGATCTACACAACAGTTGTTCGTCCAGCGCTCACAAACGGCTTATAATGTTGGACAATGTGCAAGACGTATGAGAGTAAAATTGACGGCAGCTGAAATGAAGATGTTTCGCATGACAGCAGAAGTGACAAAGCGTGATGGAATAGGACAAAAATATTCCACTTAAAAGAATACCATATCTGGGACAAAATACAGCATGAAAAACTTATCCGGTACTGAAGATGCTCTAAGTTCGAAAGGCCACGATCCAAGACGGAATAAACTCGACGCAAAAACTCCTGGATCAAACAAACAAAACGACACCTGCATTTATTTGGTTTCAGACTTGGAACCTATCCAAAACCAAGAAACCTGCCGACTTTTTCTGAGGTGAACCCGGCGAAACACACAAGTGGACTACTAGGGCGAAGCAGAGAAGTGGGAGAGTTGTGGTCCTAGTCGAGATTATAAAAATCGATGGTTAAAGAAAAGACGTACGGAATAGCTTTCAAAAACTTGCATATCAGCGAAAATTTCGAAATTTATGTAAGTCGTCCAAACAAAGGTCACAAGAGACAAAACAAAAAAAAAAGATTTTTAAACAAAATATTTGGATTTCTCCTTAAAAATCAGAATCAAATTAGATAAGATACGTACTTTCGAAATATGCAAAACCGGGAAAAATATATATGAAACAGGATTATTTTTTTATATTGCATATCTTACACTTCTGAACATTTAATGAAAATTCAAACAGAAAATACATTTGTGATCTCTAATGTGAAATACTAAATAATAAAACCTAAGGAATTCTACATTTTTTGTATACAAACTTTTTTCCAAAACATGTGTATGTCCTATTATAAAGTTCCTCACATTCAACATAAACAATCGCCAACAAAATTTTGACAACAATCACTAGTTTTCTGTAAACAAATATCTTTACTTTATCTAATAAATAAATCAATATCCGAAAATAAAAAAAAAAACTAATTAGCTTCTGAATTTACGCCTACAAAATTTCACACATTTCATTTCCGTCTCTCCATGGCCAGTGTCCAACTTTTCTTCCTCCACACATAAGACTTTTGTAATAAATTTGCATAGCTTTTTTAATTGTAAACAAAACGTTTAACAAATTAACATACTCGCAAACTTTTTTGTATCTTTTCATGTTAAAAAAAAAATAAAAAAAAAAATATTCTTTGATGAGAATTTAAAAGCAAAAAAGGCAACTTCTAATGAACCAGAAAAGATATCTACTTCACCGCACCAATGAACCCATTATATTGGAGGAACATTATCTAGAAGCGCGACAAAGAACACAAAAAAGTATCTTTTTAATTCGTCTTTTCGCAGAAGTATCTTTAGTCATAGTTTGTGATGTTTTTTTTTCTTGTTCCTCACTGGTTGGTTGTGATATTAGGCCGACCAACCGACCGACCCTAAACAATAGAAGCCTTTTTTCGACAAAGAGAAGTATAAAACTTTGTAAGCTCTCGACACGAAGTTAAGAGGTGTCTCTTGACCTTCGGTATTCAGGTTTCTTCATATCTATCCGAAAAAAAATTAAGATTTTTGTGTTTCTTTCAAATTCTAATTCTAGGTGGTGGTTCATGTTTCATCTTCAGTTACTGGCTAATAATTTACGGTTGGGTCACTGGCCAGGACCCCTGATCAAACGACGACAAAAAGAGATCAAAAGTGTACGCCTTTACCTGCAAATTGATTTATGGCAAAACATTTTGATTATTGTTTTGGGGATATTTTTAATATAAATTTCGATTTATATTTAAAAAAAGACTAAATTTTCTGTCAACTCATTGTTTTTTTTTTTTTGCATTGAATGCATGGGAACAATGTTGCTGATCATTTGATTTTGTTCTTCTTCAGAACTGCTAACGACAAAGGCGTCATATTACCGCAGAAGAAAATTCCCTGTTTCCTGCACCTGCTCACTTAATTATAATTTTGAAAGGAATGAACCATTTAGGAAGACACACTATACCTGCAAGTATTTAATATCTTGTCGGACGATACATTTTCTCAGAATATTGAGTAGTTTCAGTGATCTGGCCATAAATAAATATATTGGAACGACACGATCACTATTTTTGAGGTCTAAGTAAACATCATGATTGTGCTTTTAACCCTAAAGCATACTAGGTAGTGATCTTAAGGATCTATTCAAAACTGCTACAATGACGATCGAATGAAGATCGCTTGCGCGATCGCTTATGATCACTCCTACCGCCCTCTCCATCAGTATAATGTAAACAAAGTTCGCAAGACTGCCAATTTTGAGCCATTCATAGATCCATCCATCTTCTGGGTTTGCGTTGATCATGATCATGATGATGATCTTGCCATCTGACGTATAGTTATTTTATCGTCTGTCTGTGGAATATATTGCAGACATGCACGAAAAAGCAACACAAGTACAATAAAAATTCTTTTCTCAAAACCTATAATCTATAATTATGCAATTCTCTAAAGGCTCTGTGGTTGGTCTATAGAGCGATCGGTTTTAGCCTGACAATTCAGCAGAGTTGAATATCACAAAGAATTCTTCTCAATTATCATAGAAAATGATTCTTTTGATGATAATGATCATCAAGATGATCGTGGCATTCAAGGCGATCGCAGTTTTCTTGAATTGTGGGGGTATTTCGGCGTCTCCCAGGGCACCACATTGATGACCGTTTATTTTTACGATCACTTTATTTTCCATGCAAATGTTTTGCTATTGATCTTGACTTAATTGATACAACACGTGGCGACCGAACCAGACTACTTGCATCGATTGACACCTAATTAGATACTCACGGAGCCTTAAGTCCATTTATATAAGATTTTTGTATCTTTCAATCCGTTTTTTGTATTGACGTTTTCATTTTTGCACAAAAACCGCACAAAAGCAAACTTCTACAAAATAATTGATCGTAAATCAAGTAAATGCGATCACTGTTGCCTGTAGCTTCGCGCCTTAGTCTGACCGACTTGACTGTCCGAAAAAAAAACCAGACTTAAAGGTCTGGTTTGTGTGGATGGTGCTCCCCTTTGTCGGCATTCTTCCAAACAAACAACCAGAATGATGCACATAAAGTATAGAAGCTCAAGACCGCAAGATCACTTATTATCGCTTCAGATGATCGTGAAAGATGAGTTTTGCAAATATTAGCTCAAGATCGGGGGGTAACTGATTTTCTGGGGCAATCTTGACTACAAGCATATGTTAAAATTGATTTATGATGATCAAAGTACAAGTATTTTTTTTTCGCAATTTTCCACTTTTTCTTTTTAAAGAAAAAGTATCTTTTGCAATCAAAACATACAATCCGTAAAAACATCTAAAGTAAGTTTGTGTATCTTTTGGTTGTTAAACTAACACAAACAATCAATATTCTTTCCCAAAACCCTTTGATGATCTTATTGAACAATTTAGAGGAATACCACTTTCTAAACAACTTTGTTCTGAAATTTTATCAAAGATCACAAGCTAAGGGACTGGGGGTTAAGAAAATCTATCGGCAATAACACACAATTACGTCAGTTCTAGGCATTAATCGATCTTCAGAACACATGTGTCTTCCCTCTTTTTTTGTTTTATTTTTCTTGGAATTGAGATTAATTGGCTTTCTATTGGAAACACTATTCGTTTACAAAATAATTGACCAATGAATGTTCTTAAATTGATTTCTGTAAAAAAACAAGTTGATCTTCGAACTCGTTAAAAAAAGACACAAGTTTAATGAATTGAAACGCTTCCTTTTCAATATCATTACATTTAAACGATCGCGTGCTAAATAAATTGAAAATAAGAACCAACCAAAAAAAGATTAAGAAAATGTTCTTTAACTATCAATTGTCACGCAAACTATAGAAATAACCTAACCCCTAAGGCCCTTAAGAAACATTTTTTTGAAGAATAATAATTTTATTTAAATTTTGAGCTTGAGCTTTCGCCCTCTATTTGTATTCATCAAAACTGTCGAAGGCACAGAAAACCCATTTATTTTTCCAACCACATAATGGCGGAAGTTTAAAAAAATCTATAGGTGCGGCAAGGCGCCTCATTAAAAAAAAAAAAAAAACTCAAACAGATAAGAAAGCATTGAATGGTTTATGGAGCCATAGTTGATACAATACTTGACTTTGAATGACAAACTGATTGGAAAACTTTAAATAAACTAAACGTTTCTATGTCAAGGAAATGTGTTTTTTGTTAAATATGTTTGCTAATTTTAAATGGACAGTTCTTAAGTGAATTGACTTATCAAAGAAAGGTGACAATTAAATATTTATTCAAAAGCGTTTTTCAATGCAGGTTTTTTGAAAAAAATGTTTATTTAAATTTAAGCCAGATTACTCGGTGAGAGGAATGCCTAAGAAACTGGTTTATTGATTTTGATTAAATAAGACAAAAAAATATTGAGAAGTGCTCGGGGGCTCAAAAATAGGGAGGTGTGAATTTTGACAACTATACTATCAACCGGGTGCAACAATAGCTAAAAGAACCATATGGGTAGCCATTTTTGTAAGTATAAAACACAAATTATTAAAGTTTCTTAGAAGGAACACTAGAAATACACAGCTGGTCAAAAAAATAAAAGGCACGACTGGGTCGCACGTACTTGCTCTTATGTGCTAATCCTTTTTAAGTGCAGGCGTCTTTTTGACAAAGATTTTATTTTAATATTTTTTGTATGACGTGCAACTTCCTTAGAATCGTTTTGGGGTGAAGCTCGAACGAACATGCGTCACGACAAAGGGATAAACACATAAATATATAGGATTGTTAGCTTTTGCAGTTTTTTAGTGTAGTATTATCTTTCCACTTGCTGCTTACTGTTTATAATATAATTTGCTAATAGAAAGATACAAAGGACTTTTTTCAGTTAAATTTTCATTTTGGTATGGAAAAATTTGAACAACTGGCATAAAGATTCGTCGGAATCAGCAGTATGACAATAATGCTAGGTAAAGGGACCTTTATACGTCCCAATATGGGACCAATGGAATTTATAAAGGATTTAGGTACCTATAATAAGGTTGGAAGGAAGGTAGGTACTAAAATTAAGATACGTGTTCCAACTACTGTTAAGCCAGTAGGTATAGAGACAATATTAAAAGTTAACACAGTGGTTTTGTTTATTTATAGGAAGGTGTAAACTTTTGTTTTCTCGATTGAAATTTTTGCATTCAGTAGTAATCGAATAGTTTTTTTTATTTGTTAGTTGGTTTTGTGTGTTTATCAAAGGCTTCCTTATTTATTCTGTACTTTTATGATGATGAAAAATACTTTAAAATACGTAAGTATGTATGTAATGTAGGTTGTCACTTTCTTTTATTTGACTAATGGCTAGGGCTTAGCCGAGCAATATGAAATAAAATTTGGGGGAAAAATTTTTATGAAATCAAAAAAACACTATTCATAACGTTTTTTGGAAAAAATGTTGTAAGCCATCTTATTTCTTTTGCTGTTTTCTATTTTATGAATTTTTCATTTCAAAATCGTTCGACCAGTTTTTTCAAAAAAATGTTTTTTTTGAAAAACTTTTCGAAAACATATTTTAAAATTTTTTTTAGTATGTCAATTTTAAGAAATCTATAGTTTATACTAGGAGAAAAATTTAAAAAAAAAATCTATAGATTCGTTTTCAAAATATTCAAAAAACAAAATATTTTTTTAAAAAAATTATTAAAATTTAAAAAAAAATGTTTTTGAAAATTTTGATAAGCAATATTATTTAAATCATAAAACACTACATATTTTGAAAATTTCATCAAAATCCGTCAATTAGTTAACGAGAAAGTCTGATTTTAAAAAACCGGTCATATGGGAGGTACCGTTATAAAACTTTTTCTGAAAAATCCAATAAAATTAAAAGATAGATTTTGCACAGAAAACATTATTCTGAAAGTTTAATCAAATTCGTAGGAACCGTTTTCGAGAAAAATAAGTTTTTTTAATAAAAGTTATATGGCAGGTACCGTTAGTTTTGGAGCTAGAATGCCAATTCCAAAAACTGTCGGGTAGAGCACTCTAAAAATACTATATACCAAGTTTGAATCAAATCGGCCCAACCGTTTAGGCTGTAGATATCGATACGGACAGACAGACAGACAGACAGACAGACAGACAGACAGACAGACAGACGGACGGAATTTCCGGACCCACTTTTTTGACTTCTCTTTCATCGTAATATCATGTTTGATTGTTAGATTTTTTTTTTTTTTTACGAATGCATAACTTGCCTTATAGTCGCAAGTAAAAATAGGTGTGACTATTTATTTTTTTATTAGGTAATTTTTTTTTTTACATTTTTTTCAGTTGCATTTTAATTTTTTATGTTTTTTTATAAAACTTCAATAACAGAGAAAATAAAAGACTTTAATAGGATCTTGAATTAATAGAACATTTTCATAATAAGTGGCCGAAACTGTCGATTGACGCATTTTAGCCTGGTCAATAAAATAGGCGCGTCTTCCTAAAGTATTAAAAATATTGATTTATTAACATTTAATGTTGGTTACCTAAATTTTCGATTACCTAACTCTAATAACCAGAGTATCCTCCATTGTTAGCTTGAACTTTTTGGAGTCGGCGTGGCATTGATTCCACCAATTTTTGGCATGTCTGGTTGGGTATAGAATACCATTCTCTTTGAACGGCTTCCCACAATTGGTTTCCATTTGTGAAATATTGCCCGCCTAACTTTCGCTTGAGTGCATTCCACAAGTTTTAAATGGGATTGAGGTCAGGGGATTGACTTGGCCACGGGATAAGAGATACTTCCTTCTCTTGGAACCAATCTTTTACGAGACCCGCCGTGTGTTTTGGATCGTTATCCTGTTGAAAATGCCATCGGAGGGGCATGTTTTCTTCAGAAAATGGAAGCATGACATTTTCCAAGATATCCCTATACCCATATTTTGTTAATATGGTTTTAATGAGAAATATATGACCGACACCGTACCAGGAAAAACATCCCCACACCATAATATTGCCACCTCCGTGTTTGATTGTTTTTTGTGTATAGCGGGGATGGTATTCTTTTCCTTTTGGGGCGTCTTACATTACGCCCGGAGTCCGAAGAAAACAAATTTATTTTAGTCTCGTCGCTCCACAGGATATTACGCCATTTTTTAAGTCCTTCAGGTCCATTCCAGTTCGCGTATCTAAGAGCAAATTCTTTCTTCACACCTATTTTTTCGACCAGCTGTGTATGTATAAAGCCATTTTTTTTTCAAAATAAAATTCCCTGACTTTCCCTGACCAATTTTCGAATTTTCCCTGACCAATTGAAAAAAAAAATAATTAACTGTGACGGATGTTTGGTTTGGTGGCCTGCCCTTGACAAGGCAACCAATTTCAAATCTATCACAAAAATTCAAAGACTAGCGTGCATTTGCATTGGTACTACAAGTGCTTTAAGAACTACTCCAACAGCAGCCCTAGAAACTTTCTTCTCATTAGCCCCAATAGACCTTTTCATAAAGGAGCCGGCGGCCAAAATTGCCTTAAGATTGAGACATTCAAGCAACTGGAACAAAGGCAAGTATGGTCATAAAAATATAGAAAATTATATAGACACTGATAGCCAAACCGACTATACTGTACGGCACTTAGATTTTAACACGGTGGCACTAGCAGACTTTCCTACAAGAGAATGCTGGAGGGAAAACCGGGTCATAAATAAAAATCATATCTCGGTCTATACAGACGGTTCTAAAACGCAGGCAGGGGTAGGGTCTGGTATCTTCTTAAAGTTGACAAACCTGAGTAGTGTTTTTCAGGCAGAAGTGCTCGAAGTAGGCGAACAAAAACATTGATATTTTCACAGGTAATCGTTTCCAAGTCTAAAAAGATCGACGAATGTCGCAATAATCTGCGGCAAATCAGTGAAACAAACCTGGTTACCCTCCGATGGGTTCCCGGACACTGCAACATTAACGGAAACGAAAAGGCTGACGAACTGGCCAAAAACGGTTCATCAATGGAACCAAGCCAAACCGTTCCCTGGGTACTTGAACCATTGGAAAATAGGAAAAAAAGAATTCACGAATAGTGCCTCAAAGCCGCAAACGAGAGATGGTCAGAACTTGATAACTGTCAGGTCTCAAGAGGTCTTTGCCAAACATCTCATAGAAAAATTCAGAATACAATCAAAAGCTAGGTAGACCTCATCTGTCCCTTTTGGTTAGTGTCCTGATGGGTCACAACTCAATGGGGGCCTTGTATATGAAACCTATAGTAGTATCATGAGGCAGCTTCTAGTTAAGCGAGGTAGAGCCGCAACGTCGCTGCAATAGCTTTTTCTGTCAACACGATATTCATTTGTATGGGTTTTGGAGAGTAGAAAGAAATATAATGATGAAAGAGTAAGTTGTATGGTTTGTTTGAAAAAAAGTCTTTAGTTAGAACGAGTACAAGAATAGGCAGAAATAATGAATAATAAAAGTACGAGTGAGAGGTTCAAAAAGTGACACTAGACCATATGGTATGGTTGAGTAAGGGAAACAAAAATTAGTGGATTTCTCTTTGATTTTTCGTAAACAAACCAAGATTGTGTGTCTTCAATTATTTTTTTGGATTTTGCATTTTTCAAGAAATTTTATTATTTCTGTATTTTCTGTATTTCTTATACCGAAATCAAGTACCAATGTTGCCATATTCGGATTTGAGTGTTTAAAGTTTTAATATAAATATTGTTCAACCACGAACGTTAGTTAAATATAAAACTGGTGCCAGTTGGTACTATGTTGTTGGTACAATAGTATTTTGGTACTAGATTTTTAGTACTTAGTACTAAAATTTAGTACTATTGTAGTGTACTTCGTACTAGATTTCGTACTTAGTACTATATTTAGTACTATATTTTGTAGTAAGTAGTAGATTTATTACTATATTTAGTAGTTAGTATTATATTTTGTACTAGATTTTTTTACGTGATAAGTGAATATACTCTAAAGCAATAACATAGTTACAAACATATGCAAACAATGTGTTTTATTTGTAAAATAAGTAACTAGGTAGGTACTTCAACTTAAATTAAATTTTTGCAGACTTAAAAAAATTGATATAATAATCAAACATGGTAACCATTCAAAATTTTACACAAAAAAACCAAACCAAATATCAAATTTCAACAAAAATCGTTAAATAAGTAATATTCATCCTGTTGCCGTATCTATAAAAAAAACCCTAGCAAAAACAGTGTATTTCCTAGGCAGAAATGAAAACTCCTCACATTCCTGTCTAAATTTCTATCTTTCATTATCTCATTATCGCTTATTTTAAGAAAATGGTAATGAAATAACATGAAAAAGTGTTCATGGTTTGTTTCCTTCTGACTGCTTATACTTTTTGTCGTTCTGTCTTTTTCTAACATTGCATACGTGTTGAGTACATTTCCCGGACTAAAAGTCTACGTTACGGTCTCCACTCAGAGAAAAACTTTAGGGAGATGTAGACGCACTAGATGGCGCTAGTTTTCGAACACTGATGGTAGTACTATAGGTTCTATATGCAAAGATGGGGGGTCCACATGAGTAGAATGGGCCTGAGCACATCAAACTTATGTAGAGGGTGTCAAGACGTTGATGCAGAAGACGGCTCATATCACTTTCTTTGTGAATGCCCCAGCCTAGCTCAGACCAGGAAAACAGTTCTGGGAGAAAATATTTTTAACGATTTGGGCGATGACGTTTCAAAAAAGGCACTTAAAAACATTCTGAAATTCATCAAAATCTCAGGATGGTTTAAGGAGGCATTCCATAAACAAATCTCCCCAAATTGCTCACCTATTCCTCCTATTCCTGGGGACCGCAATGAATCCTTGAGATCCAAGTGAGATGATTTGACTTTCGAATTATTACCCCGCTCAACCTAACCTAGAGCAAAAACAAAAATTACGTGTTTTTTGGGAGACATTTTAATCCTGATCATGGGACAATGCTTTAATTTGTTTTAATTAAGTTTATTTTACAAAAAAATACAAAGGAATTGTACTCCGATAATTTTGTTTTTTTCTTTTTTTTTTTTTTTTTTTTGTTCAAACCATATCTAAATTAGAAGACAGGTAGAATTTTTGTGAGGCAAATACACCCAAAACAATTCTTCCTTTTTTTTTGTATTCTGTTTATCAAATTTAAAAAGCAAAGTAGTTTTTTTCACTCAAAGTTTTTTAAATTTAAATTTTGGAAAAGTTATCAATTTTCAGTTTTTAACAATAAATTTCCTTGTAAGCGCACATAAAAGAAGCTTGCAGTTCCCGTGAAATTTCCCTCCTCATTCACGCCTTCATACTCCTTTATCTCGTTATTAAGAAGTTCTTTTGACTGCTTAATAGCACCGTCGCTATGCTGGCTGTACAAAAAAGCTTTACAGACCAAAATTATAGGAAATTTTATTTGCTACAAGTTGGCATATTAAGTCATTTTGCGTTTAAATACACCAGAAAGGAGTTATACGAGTATGCCGAAGGCGCGAAAGTATGGACAGAGTATAACGAAGGATTAAAATATTTTAATATGAAAAAGATCAATTTTGTAAAATATTTTCCTTGGCCGTTTTTGAAATTCCCTGACTTTCCCTGACCAAATTTTTGTTCCCTGACTTTCCAGTCGAGTGGCAACTATGGAATTATTGATTTCAAAGCTAATAATGCACACAATAATTGTGTTCAGTTAAGGCTCCATGCAATTTGTACAAATTCTGCCATAAGCCCATTATTTAGTTCCAATTTCAGACAATTTCTCTTCAATATCTAAACACTTTATCTCAAATTGAGTCCGAAAGCTTAAGTAAATTTGCTTTGCATCCTGTCTAGTATTACAAAGGTTTAATAAACATTCAAGGATGACCAAAACGTAATGAGCAGAGATCCAATTTGAAATAAACCATAAATTCTTGAAAAACTTGAAAAATTATAATATCAATAATTTTGAAAATAAACACACATGTGACAAATTTTTTTAGCATATTTGCTCAAATATTCTTGACCACTTTTAAGGAATATTTAAGATTTAAAGAAGTAGTAAATGCTGGTGCTGGTGTTCCACAAGGAAGTGTTCTTGGCCCAGCACTGTTTGTACTGTATACTCATCATATATACTTCAAGAAGAAGACAGCATGATAGCCATATTTGCTGATTATACGGACATACTCGCATCATCGGGCTCTATCAAAAGAGTAAGCGACAGCTATTGAAAACTCTTAATAAAATAACAAACCTGACAAACAAATGGCGCACTGCTTTAAACAAGTCTAAATCAACACATGTTAACTTCAAATATTAGAAACCTTTACCTTTTGTGCTAACAAATCAATGTATTAAGCCATGACCATTGATGCTGAGCTTAAATAGAAGATGCACGTCAAAAAAAAACTTCAAGAATTCGATACGAGAATTGAAGTAGCTAATTGGAAAATGCTTTAATCAAACTACTTATAACAAACTGCTTTTTTACAAGCAAGTGCTTAAACCTGTATGTTCGTACGGTATACAAATTTAATGTTGTACAAAAGCAACCTATATAGATAAATACTGCAATCATATCAAAACAAAACTCTCAGAGGAATCGTAAATGCTCCATGGTACATACGAAACAGAGATTTACACAGAGACTTTTGTATGGAAATTGTCGAAGAATAAATAAAAAAAAATGTTTCCATCAAATTTTAAACACTTTTACAAGGCCATTGTAATAAAAACATTCAACAGGCCCTTGACGAGACAAACCTTAAGGCTAAATCCGCAGAACGATACCGTTCGACTGGCGTAACAAGACTTATTTCAGTTTAATAATTCGGTATCTGCAGATCCCCTTAATGGTGAGCTCCCAGCCAAACGTTGGTCAATGTACGAAGCATAAACTACTCGTTAAGGGAACTTAGTTTTAGTTGTAAGAACAAATGAAAGGGTTTTTTTAATGATCCAGAATCTCAAATTTTACGGTCCTGTATTGTCTTTGAAAACTCATCTTCCGCCGCAAAAATACTTGAAGAAATAATATCGTTTTTGGTCGTTCAGAACAGTCCGGAAGCTTCCAAATGCTTCTGAAATTGTTCGATTGGCACTAAGTGACAGTTGTTGTTCTGAAAGATCAGAAAATCGATTCTGTTTTCGTAGTCGGAATCAAAACCAGAATCATGCACATATAGACACAATTTAAATTTCAATATCGTGCAACGACATTTTTAATTTAACGTATGAAATTGTGATCGTTCATTTAAGAGATAATAACAAAATAAACACAAATTCTCAGAAAGAAAACAAATAAAGTGAAAGAGAATATAAATGAAATAGAAATGTATTATAATTTCTCCACACCCTAAACGGTTTTTAGTAAATATGAAGTAGGCCATCACACGTCTTAAATAACAAAGAATTTATGAAAAATGTATTTCGCAAAATTTAGGACCGGTTTTGATAAAATCCTGTTTTTTATTTTTAGTTTTTTTTTTAATTTTGTTATGCAGTTTTTTAGAGTTTATTAATATACATGTGATTATAAAATTTAAAATAAATTAAAAAAATTTGTTTTGATCCGTTTTAAAAATATTGATTTTTCAAAAAAAAAATTATTTTTTATTAAAAAAAAAGTTATTAATTATGCAGAATTAATAAAGCTATTTAGTTCTTTTTAAATATAAAATTTGACAGAAATCCAGGCAGCCGTTACAGAGAAGGCCCAAAATTAAAAAAACCGTTATATGAAAGGTACCGTTAATAGACTTTTCCCGTAAATTTGGTTCTAATCAAAAGATAGTCAATACCAACAAAAAAAATCTCAAAAATGTTCATTAAAATCGTTGGAGCCGTTTTCGAGAAAAACAAGTTTTTCCTAAACCGCCATATGGCAGGTACCGTTTATTTTTAGGCCTAAAAATAAAATTTCAATTTTCCCTCTGGGGAATGCAAAATAATCACACACACCAAGTTTGAAGACAATCGCTTAAGCCGTCTAGGCTGCAGCTCGTTATATATACTGACAGACAGACAGACAGACATTTTTTCTCGATCACTTTTTTAGGTCTCTCATTGATCGTTATGTCATGTTTCATTGTTATCTCAATTTTTTTTTATTCACGAATCCTATAAACTTGTCTTATAGTCCCTATAATCGCAAGTAAAAACACTAAAGCTTTCAACGAGTTTCTACTTCGGTCTCCCGAGCTGAATTTAAAGTTTTGGTAGATTTATAACTTAACAACAAAACGATATTTTATTATTAATACATTTTATTTTAAGCACATATATGCTAAAGTGCTTCATTTAAAACTTCAAAGTCCGTCCGCCCAATCCTTTTTAAAAGTCATAAATCAATCAAGAAGAAACACTTTCTTTCTAACGTAACATTAAAATATGTTGACAATACTATCAAACTCATTATAAAAGCAAAAAAAAAAAAAAAACATCAAATTCTTTCCGGTTACAACTTCATAAATATATTAATTTAGGTCACAGAAGATGCTTATCTATATCGATCTTCTATCGCCCTATTGACCCACAATATTGCTATCATTCAAACCCAACCTGCATTCCCAAAGACCCCTGCCAGGAAAACAAAACCTCATCTCCGGAAAATAAAAAAAAAAAACTTAATAATTTTGTATCCACACTGTGCGCGTGCGTGCAGATTTCTAAAGACAGAATCTCCAACAACTTGTTGTTGTAACTCGGGTACATTCGCCTCATTGATATAGGAAACAGTATTTAGTTGCAATGCACTCTCACTCTATCGGTCTCGATATCGATTAATAACTCAACAAAAAGTTTAAAGTTTGTCTGTCTGATGATGAAAAAGATACACTTTGGTCCAGAAGAGGCAGACGGGAGTAGTTAAAGGCAGTGAGGAGTTGTAGTAGCAAACACCACTTTGTCATTCAATTAATTACGATCACAATAAATCACTTTGTAATTAATCACTTTTTCTTATAGATGTGCGGTATCCTGAGGTTTTTCTTATATTCATTTCGAGCACGAAAATAGATACTTTTGCATTGGGCTTAGGAAGAAAAAGAAGTTGTGGTTTTGAGCTGCCCTGCTGCTGCTGTGGCTGCTTTTAGCTGCAATATGAGCGCACATCACTGACACATGTCTTCTTCCTCCTCCTAAAGGAGGAAAGAAAAGAGAAATCAAGGATACACTGCACACAACCTGCGGAGATCGACTCCTTTCACACAGAAACCACAAATCACCTTTTTTTCTTTTTCTTTTTTTTTTTTTTGTATCAACACAACTTATGCTGCTTCGCCGTTACACACTTAATCGATTGCGATCCACGACAATCACCACAATCATCACTAAAGTTGTCATCGTCAACTAGCATCAGTATCAACAACATCCCGTCCATCATGGTTGACACGAAGAAGAACTTTTATCCGAAAGATACAAATAAATCTAAGTGACGACGATGAGTGTAAAATGCTGAAGGAATTATTCAGTATCTTTAAGATACTTTAATGAAGAAAAAAAAAAATGATTAGCCGGTAAGACGGCTTAACCGCAAAATAATCGGCGAATTCGAAAAACAAAATGTTTTGTATCTTTTCTATTTTTATTCCTCGCAAAATTCTATCCCGGGTACATTCGATTCGACAAAACTTTTCACGACGACGACTCTAAAGCTACTATCCGATCCGAATTCAGTAGGTTCACCTCAAGCATAGATCGTCATTCGCCGCAGATACTCATGTATCTAACACCAAACCAAGTGATCATAAGCAACAAGTTTTCAGAGACTTTTGTATCGGTCTTATTGCAACATGTTGCTATTGAGATGGAAAAGCTTTCGCAAACAGCATTCTTATAATTTATAAGCATTTGTTTTGATAGATCAAAATATTGCTTAAGACATTCCTTAACACCTTTGTCAAGTAAATTTAACATTGTTTTTCGATTTATTTAAACAACAAGATAGTATATCTTTTTATGTAAATTTTAACTCTAATGAAATGAATCTTTAAATAGAACAATCACAATAAGATACACTTTTGTGTCTTTTGATGAATGGAAAATGCATTTTTCTGGAAGAAGTATATCTCGAAAAGAAAGCCAGACAGACAGAATGGTTCGCCTAAAAACGACTTTCAAAGGTATCTTTGTATCTTTATAGACAGATTGACTTTGAAGTGGTATCTTTAGGTTTGTTTGTTTGGGGAATTTTTA
Source organism: Platycheirus rosarum (assembly GCA_963971375.1). Classification (NCBI taxonomy): domain Eukaryota; kingdom Metazoa; phylum Arthropoda; class Insecta; order Diptera; family Syrphidae; genus Platycheirus; species Platycheirus rosarum. The sequence goes on from OZ020510.1 coordinate 118,154,300, forward strand.
TCAGGTCTCTGTGATTTTTATTTAAAGTGTTTCTTAAGTGGTCGATTGACCTCTGATGGTGGATGATAGGCGGTTTATTTTGGTTTAGGTTTTTAAAAGACCATGAAGATTAAAGTTTCGTACAAAATTGACTTCTTTAATAGAAAAAAACAGAATGCATCATAAAGCACTGAAGATTTATTTCATCTGATCCAGCTTGCACAAATATAAGAAATAAGCTTCTAGGAACGAGAATTTCTATTGAAATTGGCATTATCGCTTTTAATGGTGTTGCCACCGCTTCGGTAATGAGTTTAAGTTATTTGAAAGCCTTCTGCGTTCGTGAGTACCAAAGCAAATGCTCTTTTTACAAAATACTTTGCCATTGACAGCCCTTGGTTTCACGATGCGTTCACACTGAAAGTTCAATGCTTTCAAGTCATAATTACAGGGTGTCCGCCGGGAAGTAGTACTACTTTGTTTTGTAGACACATGGCAAATTTATTATGGAAAAATATTCGATAAACCAATGTGTTTTAATCGTTAAAACATTTTATCAAAATCAATCATCGATTAATGCGACGATGAGAAAGTTACGTGAATTTTTTGGGAGAAACAACGTGCCAACAAAACGCACTATTTATCGTGTAGTGAATGATAAAGAGGGTCTGTAGGTGATAGGCCCAAGCATGGACCACAACGTACTGCAAGATCAGCTCAAGGAAGTGTTCAAAACAATCCATCATCCTCAATTCGACGCCGCCGTGCTCAGGAGCTTGGTCTTCAAAGAACAACTTTGGCCACAATTTTGCACAAGGATTTGCATTTGTTTCCATTTAAGATTCAACTGACACAAGAGCTTCTTCAACAAGACCATTTACGCCGCCGTACATATGCCAATAGGATGTTACAGCTAGCCCGCATGACAACCCCGATTTTCATGAAAAAAATCATAATGAGTGACGAGGCACATTTTCATTTGAATGGATATGTGAATAAACAGAATAGTCGGTTCTGGGCAATGGAAAGCCCTCAAGTTATTCATCAGTCACCTTTGCATCCATTAAAAGTTACAGTCTGGTGTGCAATTTGGTCAGGAGGAATCATTAGACCTTACTTCTTTGAAAATGAAAACGGCGTTACGCTAACTGTGAATGGGGAGCGATAACGTGATATGATTGAAAACTTTTTAACGCCAAAACTGCATGCTTTGGGCTTGATTAAGATGTGGTATCAACAAGACAGTGCCACATCGCATACAGCCAGGATTACAATGGAATTACTGCGAGACCTCTTTCCACAACAAGTTATTTCAAGAAATAGTGATGTTGATTGGCCTCCACGGTCGCCTGATTTGACTGCTCCGGACTTCTTTTTGTGGGGATATCTGAAAAGCAAGGTTTATCCAAACAAACCAGAAACGCTTGAGCAACTCAAACAAAATATTCGTGATGAAATCAATGAAATACCGCGTGAAATGTGTGAGAATGTAATCATTGTATATAGACTGCTATAGTACTATCATGACGACCGGTGGACGGTGGCGTTCCAAGCGGCTCTAGGGAAAAAGATTATTCGGTAAATTGAAGAGTTCATATACAATGGCGGTTCATTTACAAAGAGAATTCTCAGAGAAACTCGCTGAATTGTACTTTATTCATAAGTAATTTATGAGTAATTTATAAAAGAGGTAGATAACAATTTGTATGGTTTAGCTACGTTCTATGGGTAATTTCAAGAGATTTCCTTGATTTATACGAAATTTCAATGAGAAATTTATGAAAGAGGCAGGTGTGTATATACATTGTTGCTTACATTACAGTTTAAGGTTAAGAAAAAAATTTTTGATATGCAGTTCATATACAATGTTGCCATGAATATATCTGATGTTGGACATTGTAACTATATAAACTGCCTTTCGTACATTATTATATACAATGTTCTGCCCTATATTCTTTGGGCAGATGAACGATGTTTGTTTTTTTTTTTTTTTGAGTAGGTTGCGGTTGCTGTGCTGTGCATTGTATACATTGCATATACATTACTACACGGAAGTAGGTTTGGTTAGTTCTATGTATGCATGTTCAAACGATATTTTCCAGCTGATCATCATTGTATCGATAGTATGCATTGTATATAAACTGCCTTGCTTATAAGAAATACACTGCTAATAAGCATTGTATATGAATTGCTATAGTTAGTACTATCCTGGTGACATGTGGACAGTTGTTCAGTTTATATGCAATGCTAATAGCTAATAAGAAAATACAGTAGCAGACGATAAAGTAAGTATATGTATATATGAATAATCCAGCGTTCAATACCGGCGTTTATGTTAAGAACGCCGAGAAGGCTCAGGAAAAGCAAGGAATATAACTTGGAAAAAGGCGTCATGAAGCAAATGGAGCATTCGACAGAGGAGGTAAGGAGATTTGTTATGGTGCAACTTTTCCATAAACAAAACACTCCTTGGGGGTCAGAAGAAAAGGATTTATTCCTTAAATTCTTCAGTGCCAATGTTTACTCAGGCATCTTGTATGCTTTGAGAACAAACTGTTTTAAGACCGAGTCAGCGAAGCGAGCTGCACTTGGAACAGCAACATTCATAAAAAAAATTAATGATCTGTTCGATTGCCTAAACACTGGCAAACTGTATTCGAGAAATCCGAATAAACAAGTGCTGAGTGAAGCCACAGAGACGTTGAACTCTTTGAAAGGATACAGAGATTGGATATCAACATGGAGATCCACCAGGCCGATGAAAATTCCACCATGCTTTAGGGGATTAAAGCAAACGCTTGAGGGAATTATCCAGATGTGGCAGCATATTAAAAGTGAAGAGCAAACTTATATCCTCGAGCAAAGGGTAGGTCAGTTATTTCATACATGGCCTCAAAAAAAACAAAAATCATTACTACCTGCAGTCTATATACAATGGATACAAATCTACAATCAATTTCCAAAAAAAAAAAAAAAATGTAATGTATCTCCATGCATAGTTTTCAATTAATTTGTGTACCTATCTGCATTGAAAGCAAAATTCAAACCAAAATCCATTCAATAAATACAGCAAGAATTAAGTTTGTGTTAAATTTTCAAGAATGTATGAGTACATTTTTTGAAAACGACAACGTTCAATTTATAGGTAGCAGATAAACCCAAATTGAATAATATCTTAAAAAAAAACCACTTCAAAAGGCTGGTCAATGACATATACTTATATACTTGTACATGTATTGCATATAAAAAAAATGTAAGCAACGAAAATGTTGGATCGTGTATGAATCCTAGCAAAAGTCTATATACAATGAAAATCACTTCAAAAGTCTGGTCAATGATATACAAAACAATATATATACAAATGTATTACAAAAAATGTAAGCAACATCAAGTTAATTCATCTCACCTTCTTAAGCATCTTTTTTTAAATTGCTTATAAGTCAACAAAATTGTAGAATTCAAAGAGATTTCCTTATAAAATTCACCAAGAATGTAGGTAAACCACACATTTTTCCAACAACATGCATGTTCATCAGGCAGATTGATTCAGCTAACCAAAAAGCACAGAGCATAACACACTTAAAAACATGCTCTTATTTCTCTCTTTCTCAAATAAAATATGCCTACACTAGCACTCCAAGCGGCTCTAGGCAAAAAGATTTTTTCTCGTCTCATGATAGTACTATAGCAGTCTATATACAATGAATGTAATGAAAAAAGGGCTCGCATTTGTGAGACTAAGAGGCCAGTTACAGCTATCATTGAAATGCATCATTGAAACAAATCATTGAAATTTTCTGTCATTGGAAAAATGTTCCTGGTTGAAATACACACGAAATTTTTTTTCGGATACAAATCTGTCATTGGAACTGAACGAAATTGGTACTCAAATCAGTGGAACGAGTTGTTCCATATTCTGTCAAAAAACAATCAGCTGACACGAAAAACCAATTTGCATCTGGAAAACAGATAAATACATTTTTAGTAAAAAATATTTGTGCAAATTGATTTGTTCTTATCGAAAAAAATTCTTCGTATCATTTGCTATCGATTGGTATATCATTTGTGTTACTTATCAAAGGAAAACATATACAAAAATCGGTTTAAAGTTTTTCAATGATGCATTTCAATGATAGCTATAACTGGCCCCTAACAGAGGCGGGCATTTACCTGATATTGTATTCAATACATAATTGCCGACATTATATAAAACATGAATCAATATAAGATCCATTCTCTTTCATTTAATCAAAAATTATAAACAAACAAAGTAATATACCTTCCCGGCGGACACCCTGTAGAAATCCCTTATTACAAAAATTTAATTTTCCAAAATCGAAAAAAGCTTCTATAAAATTTTAAAATAATTAATTGTTTGTAGACTAAGCTTTTGTACAAAAATATTGACACAAACTGTTTCCAAGAAATAATGTGAGCAATAACTTTTAATTTATTGAGCCTTCGACCAAAAGATTTTCCAAAATTTTCGAAACCATCATGTTTCACTCATGGAATGCAGCCATTTTAATCGATTTTCCATCCAAACCATCAAAATTAAATAAAACCCCATATAACTTTACGACTTTTAAAGTTACTCTAAAAATTACCAATTAACATAAAAAACAAAAACTAACTCTTTTCTTAGCAATAAAACTAAGTTTACACCTTTATGTCGGTCAAATTTCAATTTATCTAAGTTTAGGAGGGGAATTGAAAATGCGGCTGATTTGGTTTAATATCACGATGGGTTTCAAGTTACAAAAAAAAAAAAAAAAAAATGACGTTAAACATGCATATAACTACACATAAACTTTAATTATTTTCTACTCCTCTAATAGCCTTTTTCGAGAACATTAAATCGGTAGGGGCGGATAAACATTCACATCTCTATGCACTGCTGGACTTCTGGTCCGTCTTGATGGGGGATCTCTTTAAAATTCCACCCGTGTTGTCTATTCCGCCCATTTTTAGACGGAAACTTAACATTTCCCCCACAAAAGAAAACTCCATACTCGTGTATGTTATTGAGGGAAAGAACCCATCTCATATCTCATTTTCCAGCATTCGTTCCACTTTCCAATGCACTTTTCATAATTACTTAGCATCAGCTGCAGCGGCTCCTGCCACGCTGAACTGTGTGTCGTCCCACTGGGAGATTAAGCGATAAACTAGCTCAGTTCAGGATAATATCTGATAAAGAATTAATAATGAAATGGGGTACCACAGTGGACCATCTTCAGACCAGCGTCGATTCAAATTGGGGGGAGGAGAGTGTCGGTTGTTTCGGACTTGACATTATTCCCGACGTTTGCAATTGAAATAAATTACGGGTGTGGAGGTGAACGTGCGGCGACAATTCACCAGAACTTGTTCCACACCAACACTGTGTGTCGTAGAAAAGCCAAATCGTGGCATTCCAACGAGGCACGACACAGAAGAGACATCACAGCTAAATGATAAGGTGCCACTGAGGCTACTGCTGCAGCAACATGAGTCCCTTGTCTTTTGTCTCAGATGTTGGGTATGTTTTGTATTTCATGTTCTATAGATATTTTGATTGATTGTGGACAGTTTGAGGAATGAAAATCCTGTTGCAGAAATAAGAAACAAAAATCAATTCAAGCCACCCTTGTTGACGGGGCAGCCGGCCAAGCGACTTGTTCACATGTTGTTGTTTATGCCAAAAAAAAAATTAAATTAAAAACCTGCTGCTCCGGTTGAACCAAACGATGAATATTTCGATTCGAACACAAATCGTGATTTGTAAGTCATCAAGGAACAGCAGCACCAGCAGGAGTAGGAGTAGGTTGCATGAAGAAGTCGTCGATGAGTACTCGTTTCTACCAATGTAGGGCAACCGACCATACACATGGGCCACTAATTGCACAGGGAACATTTGTCATTCGAAACATTTTGGTCGTGATGGGCGACTCAGAACGTCAGAACATCGTGTGTGGCCAAAAACGATGAGCGTTGCCATGTTGTGGATTTGTTGCAAATCGCTTGGGTGATTTATGATTTAATGTGGTTTCCTTCCGGGATTTTTGTGTACATAAATACATACATGTTTTTTTTTTTTGCGTATCGGTTGCCTTGTGTGTCTGGCCAAGTGGAAAATAAATTAACACTCAGCCCACGCAACAGCAGCAGCAGGCAGGAGGTGGCATCACGCAATTCAAATAAAGGAGTTGTTTATTGATAGAAATGAACTACTGTGTCCGTGTCCATGTCCGCTTGGAGGATAGGTAATTGGTTTTGTTGATGAGTGTTCTTATATGGGAATTCTGAGCAAAGGTGTCAACCTGATGGAAGATGATAGAGGACAGCAGGATATCTAACGAATCGTAATTGGTCATTAAGATGATAGTCACCAGGTAGTCTGGATACACGCACCATATAATGTGTGTGGAGGTGTTGGATTAACTTGCAAAATATATTAAATAGCTTGGCTTTATGTCGTGGTTGGAAGACGCGTTAATCGAATAATTTCGGGCAAGTGAATCAAATTAATGAAAAACAACCAAACTAATAGTTTTTTTTAACAAATTAATAGAACGTTCGAAATAATTTGAGGAGAAGCAACATAGTTTTGGGAAGTATTGCTTTGGATTCAAGAAAAGATTTTGAAGACCTAATCCAAATGGATATAAGAATACAGTCATGAAAATGGAGAAACTGCTGTTTTTTCAAGCTATTGCAAGAACATGTTTTTTAAAGTTTTATTGAAATCCAGTTTTCTTGAGGAATCGTCTATGATTCCAAAGTTGTATCAAAATAATTATGGTCGTTTCTGAAGTGTAAATGCCTTTTGAAAGATGCTGCCTTGAAATCCACAAAGAAGGCGTAAATTTTGTTTCCTTGTTTAAGAGGCCTCCGCCCTTTTTTTTTTGAAAAAAAGCGAAAAATTGCACAAACGGATTGCATCTATTTGAAGTTCGTAGTGAACGTATTACAAAAATTTAAATTGCGTATCCAAAAATGGTATTTTGTCTTTGAAACCCCTGAAGCCTTTTTTTAATTTTTGATTTTGTTTTCGTTTTATTTCAATATTTCCTTGACTTGTTTCGTAAAAAAATGCTCAAAACCGATCTACAGAATACATCTGTAAGTGAGATAGAGGCTAAAACCAGATAAACCATGTATGTCGTTTTAAAGGTAATGAACAGATCTTTGAAACGTCTGGAGAAGATTTTTTATTTTTCATATAATTTTTTTGAATAATCCGGCCTTGAACATTTGTATTTTTTTATTATTTTCTAATAGTTTTTTTCTGCTTTAAATACATTACAAATACCACATAACTCTTCCAATATGTAAAATATGTTTTCTTCAACGGTTTGAGAGAAAAAAAATGTTTTAAAAAGTCACACGTTTTTGAAATATAGGTTATTTTATAAACCTCTATTCTTTGTTTAAAATAACGTTTTTCGAAGACCAAACCCATTTTTAGTTCGCAAACTCACCAAAAGATGGACTAATTTCGAGTTACACAAAAAAAAAACAATAGATACCTTCTTCAAATGAACAAAAAGAAGGCATTTGTAAGCGGTAGGGACAGGTAAGCCGCTCGGTGAGGGAAACAAGCAGATTGTGTGTCCTATTCTGATGCTCAATGAGCTTTTTCAATTTCCTGTTTTTTCTGAGAAAGGAAGAAAGTGATTATTATTTACATGACTGGTTTTAGGTAGCTAGAAAAGAAGTGATGAACCATGATGAAAGAGATGAAGGGTATGATGGTTTGGTTAGGTATGCCGGCCGGTTGAAAGATGGAAACCAGCACTGCAGGTCTAGGTCTATATGTAGGCTATAGACCCATATTAATGCCCAATGAGAGTTTTCAATTTCCAATTTTTAGGAAAGAGGATGAAAGGGGTATTTTTTTGCGCGACCGGCTACTACTACCTCCTGCACAGAACCTGCACTACAGGGCTAGTTATATGTGTGTGTAGGCAATGTGTATGCTGTAGACCTACTTATTGTACACAAAGAGCGTTTTCCAATTCCTGTTCTAATGAGAAGAGGAAGGTTTCGAACTTTGATGATGACCAAATTTTTTTTTTACCTGGTTTTGAAATTGTTGGTCTTCGAATTTGAGTTCGACTTTTTGTACGGAGGCCTCTTAAGGTGCATTTCTGCAATTGTACTTGTCGAGTAATCTATTCGAAATATAGCCTGAGCTCCCTTGGCTTTGAATTTTCAAAGAAATCCGTCGCAACTTTTCGTAAAGAATTAATTAGAAAATGAAGAAGATTCTGAACGGGTCTCAAGGCTGGGGGAAGCTGTATAGACCTATTCGATCTGCATTGCTTAACCTCCAATATCCAGGAACCATTTTAATATTTCTGGCGTTTAACTGATCTACTAACCGCATATTATAAGCTCTCCACTTGTTGTACTTGCCAGTACAAAATTCAAGTTTTTCACGTTCACAATCTTTACAATTATGAATAATGCCAATATATTTGGTTGTACGCAATCTCTTCGAACGTTTGTTATTTCCGACGCGAAGGCCCACTTCGTTGCCATCTTAGCTAAGTCCACTCCTGGCATCTTCAAATCAAATACTGTTTCACTATTTGCCAAAGTCATTCACAAAAATAGCTCACGGATTACCATAACTTCCTATTAGTGAAAATGCAAAAACAAGAAATGTTTCTCTCTAACCTTACGTTGCACAGTTAAAAATGCCGCATAGCCTTAGCCTGTCACAAATTCACCGAAAATAGCTCTTACCCCAAACATAAACGGCCACACAACCATAAAATAAAATCTTTGCCATTCAGAAAAGATATACCTTGAAATCCAAAAAACGCGTAAAGCCCACGTTCGCTCCAAACGACGCGACGACGCGATGCTTTTCTCGTTCCAAGAGTGCAGCACACTACAAGCCACAAAACACGGATAAAGACCTTTATAATAACTTAATCTGCCCTATAATCGTAACTCTTTCGTATGAAAATTTTCGCATTAATACGTACTCGGGAACATGCGTTGAATAAATATAAGTTCAGACCTCTGCACGCCTTGAAATTACACATTGAAGCCGAAGTCATGATGGTGCACAGAAAGGCATTTTAAATGTGGATGCAAGACCCGCAAGGAAATTTCAAAGACAAACAGGAGTACCAGAGTGTAGTTGCAGTTACAGATGAAACCAAAATGTAAACTGCCTGCGATGCATTTGGATGTAAGACGAGGGATCTGACGATATGGCGGGCTATTTGGAAAAGTCCTTTCCAGAGTCACCTCATGTATGGTTTGGCTGCACTCAGCATTCCTCAGAAATGTGAATACATAATTTATTTCGTACACGTTTTGCCTGTCGCAAAGACTCCTGGGCCTTATTGCCTCCCCACATCCGAATGCCTGGTCCCGTGGCCGTTTCTCGTCGATTCACTATGGCCGGCCTCCTGAGCGACCACCTCCGTAAACCGGATGGATATTACGCGTGTCTATGTCCACAATAAATTCAATTTAATTTCGCTCGTTGTATTTGTTGTTTAATGTTTTTATTTTGTTCATTATTTTTTTTTTTTTTTTTTTTGAGGAATTCGAAGGTTGAAAGTATATGGTGCATTGTTTGGTAGGAACTTCTAGGAAGGCGAATATTGTATGTGATATCTATGGCTGTCCAAGTAAAGGTTCCATTAGATCTAATTGTAGAGGCGAAACACCTCGAGCTCAGTTGAAACGTATTGTGGAGACTAAATGGGGTTTTTGTTGAATAATGTCGACACAATGGACCGCAAACAAATTAAGGTTTCCAGAACTTTACCTTAAGTCATTTTAAGTAAGTTATGGTTAGTAAAATTGTAAATGGGGACGCGAACATATACATATATGCATGAAGAGCTAAAAGCATGACATTGAAAGTGTTTTGCCTTTTCAATATGAAGATAAATTACACCACAGTGGCAACAGTAGCTCTTAATACTTACAGTCAAAAGTGTCCTAGAGTTTTATGGATGGCGATGTTCGAACAACCAAAATGTGCAGAATGGATACAATCATAAATTTTATGAAATCTACCTCCAAGCAGATGTTGTGAAAAAAATGGGCACGACTGGGTCGCACGTACTTGCTCTTATGTGCCTAACAACATTGGAAAGCAAGATATTTAACAGAAACAATTAACATTTACTTTGAAAATAACACAGTTTGAACTTATAAAAAGTATCAAAACCACAATACTTAACGGTTTTTAGTAAAAATGAAGTACGCCATCACACGTCTTAAATAACAAAGAATTTAAGAAAAAAGTATTTCGTATTGTAGGACCGGTTTTGATAAAATTCTGTTTTTTTATTTTTAGTATTTTGAAAAAAAAAAAAATTTGTAATTTTGTTGTGCAGTTTTTTAGAATTTATTAATTTACAACTGATTTTAAAATTTAAAATAGGTTTTAAGAATATTGAATTTTCAAAAATTAATAAAAAATAGAAAAAAAAATAATTATTTAAAATTTTTGTATGTAGAATTAATTTGGATACTTAGATCTTTTCAAATATAAAATTTTATTGAAATCCATTACAGAGAAAGTCGGAAATTAAAAAAACCGTAATATGAAGGGTACCGTTATTAGATTTTTCCGGTAAATTTGGTTCTAATAAGCTGATAGCTACTACCAATAAAAAAAAAAATCTCAAAAATGTTCATCAAAATCGTTGGAGCCGTTTTGGAGAAAAATAAAATTTTCCTTAATCGTTATATGGCAGGTACCGTTATTTTTAACCCTAAAAATAAAATTTCAATTTACCCTCTGAGGAATGCCAATAGATACACACATATCAAATTTGAACGCAATCGCTTAACCCGTTAAGGCTGCAGATCGATATACACCCGGACAGACAGACATTTTTTTGTTAATGACTTTTTTAGGCTTCTCTATGATCTTAATGTCATGTTTGATTGTTATCTAATTTTTTTTATATTCACAAATACTAAAATTGCTTTATAGTCCCTTTAATCGCAAGTAAAAAAAGCTCGGAAGCTTTTTTATTTTATAAGAGCTTCTTTTTCATCGCTGGACCGATTTTCATAAAAAAAATAAGAAAATTAGTAGATAATTTGATATGAATTCGTAAGTACTTAACTGCTTTACCCCATGGCATTTATTTTAAGCTTAACATTAATTAAGTTCTCATTTAATTCAATTTGTAATATAGTGGCCTACATATTCTTCAAACAGTTTTGTAAACTACAAGGGTTCGAATCAGCTGTAAGTTTTTTTTAATTTATTTTTTTTTCGAATGTCCGTTTTTTTTTTTTTTTTATATTTACACGCGCAAAAGGGGTTTGTGTGTACCCTTAAAATGTTTAAACACCGCACGAGCATTAGGGAAATGAGGAGGGATAAAAGAGGAGATACCGATGCACATTAGTTTTAAAGTTCTGCATATCAAAATGGGAGGGAAACACAGAGCCTGGCAAAGCATTCCACATTCGTGTGGTACGACTAAAGAAAGAATCTCTATACTTAACAGTACGTCCGAAGTTTGGCTCAAGGGTAAACTCATGGACATTCCTAGCAGTTCGAGTATTACGGTTAAATCCTTTCAGTGGAGGAATGCAAATTTCGAATTTTCGTTAAAAGCTGTCAAAAATTAAAGACGCAACATTACGGCGCTGATCGGCGCCCGTCCGTAAATAATTCCCATTAAAAGCCATTAAAATTTCAACGACAACAAAACATGCAATCGTAAATACCTTCCACAACAACTTGATGAATATAAAGTTGTTGCGAGGAGTTATTGACACACATCAATTTTAAATGTCACTATTCCAAACCAATCGCCATGAATCGAATCTTGAACCTCCAATGAATTCGTAAAAACAAAACAGTAATTAATTTAGAAAGAAAAAAAATCAACTGAAACTATTTAGTTTTTCATTGAACAGTTTTATTGCCCCATCGTGGCACTGCAATTTAAGTATAATCTGTGGAACCGTCGCGCTTTCATCAGGCAGCACAGCACACTCTGGATGACAACAACGACGAACTAGTCTTCGAAATCAATTTTCCTGTTCGACTAATTAAAATCTAATGTCAACCGGAGTTACGTGACGAAATTTACCAATTCGAAATGAGTTGTGGAAAAGAAAGAGTTTGTACTGCCATGCGGGCAATTTATCTTATTAAGGGTTTAGCTTCAAAAAGCTGACGGAAAATATAAATTTTAAAGGATTATCCCTATACTGTGGGAGTAATTGTTTGAAAATGCCTTTTGCAATTTTCCATTTTCATTTGTTTTGACATTCAGGCGGAGGCAATTAATTAAGAGGTGCAGCGTGCAGCTTATGCAATGGCATCTGTCAAAACACATTATGATATGGAACACAATCTGTGTCAACATTCACATAATTCTCTTCTCGTGACATACCTAGCATTCCATGCACCAGGTTGCTTCTTAAATTCTTATCTCGCAAGGCAGTAAATAAGTTATAAAATAGAATTGCCTGTTGAGGAGTGATGACAGGAGCAACATGTTTACATGTTTGCTCTTTTAACAAGCCGGTGACTTCCGTTTCACTATGGGATATGTATTTATCCAACAACAATGGATGCTGTTGTTGCTTCCAAGCCAGAGTGTCACCATAGTTGCTGGTGTTGCACTTTGATAGTATTCCATCTTCTTCAAACTGAGAAAGGTACAAAAAGTGTTCTCTGGTGTGTCCATTCGAATTGGAATGCTTTGAGATAGATACGTTGATATTGTTGCTTCACATGGGGATCAAAACAGGAAGATATAGTTCCCACCAGAGAGTTCTTCTCGTATGAGCAAAGGCGGCTGGCTTCGTATAGGTTAGAGATAAAACATTTCTTTTTACCAGAAAACATAGATCCGTTTGTTATTTTCAAACGTGAATTCATCTGGAATGCATTCACTTCACATAAAACGAGCATTCAGTGAAAAGAGCAGATGGATAAATTCTAGCCCAAGAAACAAAATGAAGGGAAAACAGTGCCGACTTATCGTGAATATGAGTTTTGCAGGTTGGAAACAGTGATGCCACTGTTTTTTTTTTTAATTGAAACTGATTTTTTAAGATGAAATTGATTGTTGAAAATGAGTTGATTTTTTTTGTGAAAAACTGAAAGAACATAATCAACGTATGTTCTGCTTTAAGATTCCCATTTGGATTCTGAGAATTAGTCAGTTCTGGTTCCTTAAGTTTTCGGAAGTCTCAAGAAATTTTCTTAATCACTTTATCTAAAAAAAACTTTATCTGAACACGATTTCTAAGGAAAAGCCAACAATCTCTAAATGAGATTAAATTAAATTAGGAGGTCTCAAAAACTTGAATTGACAAAATAACAGAATTTAAATAGATTTAGTTTCTCCCATTTGCGTTTTGAAAATAGTTAAGAATAGTTAAGATATGATTTACTTAACAGAAAAAACTCATCTTTTTACTCGCGATTATAGGTACTATAAATGCAAGTTATGCATTCGTGCAAATTAAAAAAAAATTAAATAACAATCAAACATGACATTACGATGATAGAGAAACATATTTGAGTTACTGACAAAATTCTGTTCGTCTGTCTGTCTGTCTGCACGGATGTATTTTGGACTGCAGCCTAAACGGTTAGCCAATCTTCCAGTCTTCAAATTTAGAACTTAAGGTTATTTAAACATTCTACAGAAGGATTTGTTGATTCTTTTTTAGCGAAAATATTAACGGTACCTGCCATATAACCGTTAAGTAAAAGCTTATTTTTCTCGGAAATGGCTCCAAGATTTTGTATGTTTTTTTTTTGTTCGACTTTACATTACAATCAAAATTAATGTTCAAAAAGATGTAACTTCACATTAAAATATTTTCGAAAACTTTTTAAATTTAATTAAAAACACTTTTTTAGAAAAATCAATATTTTGAAAACGAATAATTGAATTATTTTTTAGATGTTGTTTTTAAATGTAAGTTATTTGTGTGCTTAAGTTTGTATTCTTGAATAATTTTTTTTAATTAACAAAAAAAGTTGTTAAGAAAAAATCGTTTTATATAAAAACCGTTCTTACGATTTAAAAAAAAAATCACACTTTTTCACATTTCTTAAAAAATAAAATGTCTTTAAATTATTCCGCTAAAAACTATTTTACGTACCTTTTTCGAATAATCAAAATTAAAAAAAACATCGACTAAAAACTTTGAATTTCCCAATATTTTTTTTCAAATTTTATTCGAGGATGTGACCGCACATAAGAGCAAGTACGTGTTATCCAGTCGTGCAATTTATTTACCAAGTTGTTGCGCAAGATTAAGATTTGTTTCTTTTTATGTTTGTCTCTTTTCAAAACATTGACAAATTTTGATTTTTTAATATTTTTTCTTTTTGTATAATTTTTAATTTATTACATTTTTTCAGTGCCATAAAGTTAGAAAAGAAAATACTTTAAGAAAATATTTTAAAATGTATGTACATCTAAGTAATTTTTAAAAGTTTTTGTTTTTCTTTTTCATCTATGGTAGACAAATGAAAAAGTGAGGAATTCTAACGAAATTTTGGGAAATAGAATAATTTTGTTTTTATTCTGGTTCTGAGAAAAAAAGACCAAAAAAGCCGAAATAAATATAAAAAAAAATCTTTAATATATTTTCTGTTGAAATCATACGACTATTGTACAATTCAACAAATAACTGCTCTTGGTGTCATTCAGAACAAAAAGTGCAACGTTCCGTGGAACGTAAAGGTTTTTTTTTTTCAGAAAATTGTCATTATCACAATACACACACCCTAAGGCTTGGCCTTGTTCCCTTATCCAAGAATTATTTGTTTAAATTTTATGTCCATGTCCTGAATAATTCTTTTATCCAAGAATTTTGCTGTAAGTAAAATTCACTGAGTAAAAAAACACTCCTACATATATATCAAAAAAGTAACAGTGGCATCACTGACGCTGAACTATAAGATTTCTAATGTTTCGTGTGATTGGATATGCCTAGTTACAGTAAAAGCCAGGCGCCTTGAGGAAGCGCGGCCTACAGCACACATTACACACACACACACTATCTGTCGATGACCTATTGAACCGTATCTTTGGCTTAGCCATCCCATGTAACAGTGCCTCCTCTAAAATCTTCCAAAGAAACAGGTATGCAAAGAAGATCATCATCATCAGCCAACATAGTAACCATGATCTACCTTTTCTTCCCATGGATATGGTCGCACTATAGTGCATCTACTTTAAACTCACTAGTTCCATAGGATGTTTGATGCGGCGAATATCGTTAGATCGCGATTTAACGATGATATTCATTTAGCGCATTGCACACCGCCGCCGCCCGCCTCAGTTACCTTCAGTAACTCTACCAAACACGATGGACGCAGGAAGAAGAGGTTGTACCACACTCGTTTATTGTGTTAACTGATCGTCGTAACTATATGTACTCAACTACTCCTAACAGTCAGAGATTCTAGCGGCATATTGGTGGTGAAAGAATAGATTTTTCCGACCGCCTAATGAATTATGATCTTCAGGCGGATCCTTCTCTTTTTTCTTGGATTTCAAGGATTGGTCGTCCGTGAGAAGTCAAACAGAGATAATGAAAGAGGAATCATTGCGTGTCAATTGGACATAGACTATTCGGCATTCGGCACATGTACTCCAAGCCCACATGTAAGTAGGATAAGCAATTTGGTCTTCACCATCTACCAAGTCCAAGTCTTGGCCGTTGACAATATTTTCCTTGGTCTACGGCTACACCACAACACAATTTAAACAGAAAGTACTAAAAAGTTAAAGAGATTTTACGACGAGGGTCAAACTGTCTGCATAGTTGTTTTTTTTTTTTTATTATTATTTTCTAATCGATTTTATTGATCAATTTTGATGGCGGATTTATGTTCACACACAGTTCTTAGTGATTCACCGGACTCAACACCGCTATGCAGCAATCGGTTTATGGTTTGTGTCAAACACCGAATAGACGATAGAACTACTAAATGACAGTTCAATAGTTTGTCCATACCAATCCCAATAGTGACGGAGATTTCTCTTAAAAGATGGCTGACGGGTTTTATATACTCTTTTAGACATTAGATTCTGGCGGAACGGAATAGTGTGTAGTGGCGATTTTGTTACTTTGTTTCAAGATAACGAGTGCAGGTGTAAACGTTTTCGTAGTTAAGATAGCGCCAAACGAGGAATGGTGGGGCGTCGTAAAAATAGAAACGACTATGTTAAGAATGTTTACCACTATTTTAGGATGTCAGATTTGTTTTATTGTTCTATAATGCTTTTGACCGTTAGAAATATGTCCAGGAAATGAGTCAGTCGATTTAATGTTAGAACAGATATTTTTTCAATTTTTTGGCCAATAGGAATACTATAAGGGCTGCATTTATGACATTTGATAACGGCTTTCAAATTTTATAGAAACATCAAATATTTTTAATTAATTTTTATATTTTAATGACACAAACAGGCTTTCCTATACATTTAATTTCTTCAATTAATTAAAAAATCAACTAATTCAAACCTAATCAGAAGAAATTTCGCAAAGAAATAACTGCCCTTCATTTAAGAGAAATCATAATTAAATTTCAAAACTTCTAACCTTGTGTACATCGGAAAAGAAACCTCAACGGAACGCGTTCAATTAACTTGTGATTTCTTCTCAAATGATAGTTTTTGCCGACACCGAAGCTGTCAATATAACTATATCCACTTGGTGTGAAAACTTACCACAAAACAATTGCAAAACACATTTATTCTGCCTAGACATTAATGCAATTTGGTATTTCTTTTCAAAATCTTAAAGACAGCCGCCTAACCGCTTAACCATAGAATTGCGTCAAAAGGAAAAAAACCACTCGCGATAAAAATATTTCAACGATTCGTGCCAAAAGTAAAATCCACAACAATCGAAAAGTGGGTGACATTTTTTGCAAAGTTGCGTAAAACTTTCTTAGTCAACGACTTAACCATTCAACAAAACCACGCCATCCAAGAAAACCACCACAAGGATCAAATTACCCCTTGGAGAGCACGGACCATGCCAATACCCGCGGCACGTCATCGTTTCGGAAAACAAAAACCAGAACAACATGCTGTTCTCTCCAGCTCAAAACTTGTTGGTTTATATTTTTTTTTTACCAGACCCAGTGGCGGCTTTTTCACATTTCATTTACCATCGCCAAAGAATGTACTATCAATCGCAACTTCCCAGAAGGGACGAATGAAGACTCATCTGTACTGCATCATCAAACAAACGGCGGCGAGGCGGTGTGATGGGGCACCGCCTCCATTAACAAGATGTTTAGATGCTGGCATTTCAATTTACCAATTGCATAATGACTATCTTGGTTTTTTTTGTATTATTTTCTGTTTTTTCGACCCCAAAACCACAAGTTTGACAGCAAACGACAAAAGAAACAATATATAGCTCACTCAAGGCTGTCAAATTAAGGAAATTTCCCCACAGCATGCGGAAGAAATTCGATGCTATGATGTAGATAATGCAGCCCAGCAAAACGTTCTAATTGAAAAGTTATGACTGGCCCAACCAAACTGACCAAATTGAGTCCATAGGTCTTTTGGGCTAAGGCAGACCAAGGTTCCTTTTTTTAATGAACAGGGTGTTTCAGAAAAAGGTAATTTGAAGCTTTTTAAAATCACTTTTTAAATCACTTGTTAAAGACCGTTCTCAATTAGATTAATTTGACAATCAAATAAATCAAAAAGCTTAGTCAAGAAACAATTTTGAAACATTTGCCCCTTTCGAACACCGACATGCCTTTGCTTATTCTACGGTTTTTTTTTTATAAAAAAAAAATTTCACTCATACCTTCCCTTACAAATTTCAACCGTAATACTCGTCATTTTATCCTTGAGCCCAATTTTGGATGTACCGTGAGTTACAGAGATTCTTTTTTTAGCCGAACAACACGAATTTGAAATAGTCTCCCCGGCGAGATTTTCCTTTGGCATTTTAATTTGAAAGCATTCAAGAACAATTTTTTCGACACCTGGCGGCAAGAGATTCTTTTTTACAGTAACAATTTTAAACCGTTTTTGGAACACCCTGTTTTTGAGTCAACATCCATGCGCTAAATTTGTTAACAATTGTTCGAACATTATATTCATCACGACTGCACTCAAGGTCCGCATAACTTGGCGGGTGCAGTAGCATGAGAGAACGGTTTTCTGTTTCGCCGGTCGTGGCGACAGCAGCACAGCGCCCAAGCCGGGCGTAGGAAGACCGAATAAATGGCTGTCGAGCCGGGGGCGTTTTTCCGAGCCAACGAAATATATACGCACTCATTACGTCCAGCGCATAGGATTACCAATCATCCTGCAGGGAAGGAAATCATTGTAAATTGCATTAATTAATTAGCCTTGCCAAGGAGAAGGTGGAGATCGTCGTTAGGCCAGCTCAACGTAGCGTATACAAATTCAGACTACTCAAAGTGGGTTAATGTCTGCTAGCTTATGCAGCTCTATGCAAAACAATAACGAATGAAGGACACAAACTGGGACAGGGGCACAACACCACCACAGTGTTTGTTGGTGCCTTTCTAATGTCGGGCAGAATTTTTTTTCATAACATCATCAAGGCGACAACTGTGGTGGAAATTTTGATAAGAGGACACCACTCGCTGTGTATACTCCTTGTCTTACGTTTTTGAGTTGCCTCAGGTGTTTTTGTTTTCTGCGTGCAACTCTTTCCGCCGTGCGACTCTTTTCGTCACACAAGGTCCGGCTAAAAAAAAAAACTCTTAATGAAGCTTGTTTGGCCTAACGACCTATACTCATGGCTTTCGCGTCAATTGAGAGGCCAAAATGTTTTTTTGTTGACCTTTTTGAGCCGCAGCATTAGACACGACGACCGACGGACGGCGCGGCGGCCAGCAGCGTGTTGAAGTTGTTGTTAGAAGTTGTATAATGTTTGTGGTCAACTAATGACTGCAATTAACCGGGTAAACATGGATGACTGTATTTTCAGCGAAGAGCCTTTGGACGGATTGTTTGTTTAGGATTGTTTTGGTTGGAGTAGCATTAACTAACAATGATTAGAGTGATTTTTTTGGTATCAAACTTTTAAGGTTATTGTGACATAACAGTTTTTTAAATATGATTGGATAGAATGATGAAATGAGGTTCGTTCAGCCAAATAATTCTGGCGTCTTATTTAAGGTTTTTTTTAACTTTATAGAGGCACTAGCTGACCCGGCCACATGTTGCTGTGGCTCTTTTAATTTGCAATAAAAACAATTAATCGAGATAAAAACAATCCTATGCCTCAAGTTGGACCAAATTACAAACGGTATAAAAAATTTCATCAAAATCGGTGCAGTAGTTTCGCAGTCCATTGCTTCGTGACATGAGATAGCAAACCCACCCGGCGTTGCTCGGGTCGGGTATAACATACATTTTATTGATCCCAACAACAGCCCTACTTATCGCACCCAAGTATATCTAGAAGCTAAAAGCTAACCATATTAATACACACAAAGATTTTTTTTTTTAAATCGGTCGGCATTTAAATTTTGTATTAAAGATATAAAAAACTGTAAAAGTGCAGGGAAAAACTCGTTTTCCAATATCTCCTGCCCAGTACCACCTATCGGGTGAAAATTTTGGTAAACACATTTTTCTTAATGTATTTTGTATTTATTTGAGTTTTTGAAAAAAAGTTATTAGTTATAATAAGTAACTCCTTGCTGCAACAGCTATCTGCAAGTTAAGATCCCGTCAATATCGGTCTATAAATACAAGTTTTAGGGGGAAATGACCCTAGCGCCACCTAGTGGGTAATTATAATACCCTAATTTACTCCTTAGAATATCAGCTATCCGCCGGGTGAAAGTTCCGTCAAAATCGGTCCTTCAATATGATTTTTCGAGAAAAAAAAATATACCAGCGCCATCTAGTGGGTAATAACAATAGCCCAATTTACTCCTAGAGTATCAGCGATATGCCGAGGAAAGTTGCGTCAAGTTGGACCAAATTTACATTCAGTTACGTCAGTTTTATTCCACAAGTTAAGGCATGGCAATGAATATCTTATGTCTTTTGCTTGGTTGTTGGTTTTGATATTTGCCTATGCGACTGTCGCGGGTTACTTCCACGTTCCATGGTTCATCTCCATACATTAAAAATATATATTACAACTAGCGCATACATTTGTTTAAAAAAAAAAACTTTAAAAAGCTTTTGTTTGTTTCCTCCAAGGCGACGATCGGTATTCCACCGTTCTTGTTTGAAGGGAAAAGGGAACACACTCGAGCCGCGAACACGGTTGCCAACTTTTTTATTTCTTTTCTTATTTTTTTTAGTTTCATTCATTTTTCTTAATCTTAATTTTTTATATTCTTAATTTTGCTTTAATAATTTGTTTGCTTATTAATTCTTTTGCTCTCATTCAATTATAATAATTTTTCTTAACTTTTTTTAAATAAATTTTGTTCATTTGATTATTAAATTTTAACCAAAATTATCTTATTTTCGTTTTCCGTTTGGAGTTGGAATTGGTTGGCTTGCTGTGTTGCCAATTCAGCGCTCGCTGTAGTTTTCGGACAGCCATAGCGCGAGCGCGATTGAGAATATAGCAAAGCACCGAACTTTCAGATGTTGTGGTTGGGTTTGACTGTTTGTCCCACATATGCACTGAGAACCCTCACGCTACAACACAGTATAGAACATTTCATCAAAATCGGTTCAGTAGTTTCGGAGTCCATTGGCGACAAAGATCGTGACACGAGATTTTTATAGGTATATTAAGTAGCCACTTTTTTTCATTCAAAGATGCCACTTAATCTTAACTTTAAGCTAAGGGTTTTAAACAGAATTCGGTGAAAATAATTTCACTTTTTCTTTTTTTGTGTTACGCTTGCTTCCGGTAGCTTTTTTTCTATTTTTTTTTATTGTCGAGCAAAACTTTAATGATTGGTCCAGCAAACTTCAAGCACAACTTTTTAGTTGTTATTCCAAAAATATTAACTTGCTTTTAACATGTTTTTAATCCTTTACTGCAGCACCTTTTTCTAATGTGCATTTAAGACATTGTTTTATTTTCCATCAAAGACGATCAAAGATCCCGTTTGGAAATTTGTCAATTTTTTTAACACTCCTCCATAAAACGAGGAATTCATCTCCATTCGCTCCAAACACAAAATACCTGCAACAAGTACCACAATCAATCAGCTAACGATAGCCCGGAGCACTGCGCGCCTGTTTGCTTTGAATGGCAAGTTGACCAGGTTGCGCTTCTACCCTCGATCATTCCATTCGCACAATACGCGCGTGAACAGCATCAACAAGTTTATGCGATAGCTGTTGACATTTCCCGTCGATACTTCAATCGTTAGCTTGATCGCTCTCGACACTGCACACATTTTGCAATTTAGCCTAAACCATTAAATAGAAATGTTGCCCCATTTAGCCAGCACTAAATACGCTATCAGGGATCAATTAATTATCGGCTGGCTGGATAGCTGCCGTAAGATTGAGATGCATTTTCTTGATCTTTTTCTTTTACCATTTTGTTGACGAAGTTGAAACTGCAACACCGTTGTCCCCAAGCAATTGCACAATTCCCAGATCACAATGCTGTGGCATTGCAATAATACAAATACACATATGCAGTGCTTGTTGCATGTTTAACATTTTCAATCCACGTATTTATTTGACAAAAGACCTTTTTTGTTAAAGGTGTAAAGGAGCCTAATTTGAACCACATTCCGTTGCGCCTCATTAGAAAGGTGCTTTCAATAAGGCGGCTTGTAAAATGCACACAAAGTCCATATTGTGTGCTTTATGGACTTGAAAATATGTGCAAAAGTTTGCTTTGAAGTGGACTATTCAATCGAGTCTTACATCTGGATACAATTAATGGCAGCGGGCTTGACATGAGAATTAAACAGTAAATTGGATTGAATGTTGTAGTGTTTGTTCGAGGAATTGATTTCGATGGACTCAATGAGTTACTCTGAATGAGGGAATTGAAAACATGATTTTTGAAAGCAACATTTTCGTTATTAGAATAACATATCATTGAAACGTACAATGAATGGCTTTTAGATAAGCAATGATTGTAAAAATAAGCTTCTAAGTTTTTTTTTTTAAGGAAAACAATTCGGATAGACTTTGAACCGTAAAAACCCAGCATCAGTTACACCCATCCAGATGCAACGGTTGATGTGGTGTTATAGCCGAATGAGTTCATCATCATCATCATCGGCGCAACAAACGGGTGACACCATCCAGTTTCGCAACCAAAGGCTTTAGGCATCCTGGTCAACGCCATACTTCCAACTTAAGCAAGGTCAGCCAGGTTGCCTTCTACCACAAAAAAACTGCAACTTTCCGAGCTGGTTCCTCTTCGCTCATACGAGCTATGTGCCCAACCCACCGGAGTTTCCGAGATTTATTTTTTCCACAACATATGATTCGAGGTGGATTTCATACAATTCATGTTTTTATATTCTTCAAGATCGTCCTCCCTCGCAAACGGGGCCAACAAATCTCCGTAAGACTTTCCTTTCGAGCATGGTTAAGAGAGAGTTAAGAATGAGTATAAAATACCCGGAACAAAACTCCTTCCTTACAGAACTTCGATCGACAACTTTTTGCGGCCAATGCCGGAGCAGCATACTTATTTGTGGTAACCTTCCTTATTTATTGTGCCACTGATTTAAAATCTTTTTTCATATCAGTAAATCCGAGAACTAAGAATCCCACCCAATTATAATTTGTTTTAATGTATGATTACAATCTTCCATTATTACACCGCCACTGGACACCACTAACTTTGTTAGGCTCCCATAAGCACCACCAAACAGCGGCGCGCAAATAAGTTTTGTTTTTGTCCCCATATTGTACAAGTTTTGTACATAAATAACGAATTCACAAAAAAAAAAAACCTAACGGAGGAACAAAGCCTGAAATGATGCCTCGGAGGAGGGCGCGCCACAAACGTACCACTCCAACATGTTAGATGTGCCTCTTCTAAGAATTTTTTTGTGTCTTCCACCTTTGTTTTCTATTTCTACTCGTTGTACATAGTTCATAACTCTAATTTTTAAGATAGCTCCATAGACAGGGTAGACTTTTGGCCTGAATTTCATGCTTCGCTCTCAACTAGGACACGACGACGAAGACGCAAAACGACAAAACGACAAAAACGCAACCCGCCGACCGAACCAGAGCTCTTATGTTTTCAGTCTTTTGTTTTGCTTAAACTATAAATGCACTTGGCCGATAGCAAAGATCGTGTTACCAATAAATTCACGTAATGGGTTCGGATTCTTAGAGATACGTATCCGAACAGTTGTTGGAGTTGATGAAGATGAGGGATAAAATGAGGGAGAGTGTGCGGCACCGCAATGAGTTATTTCCATTTGAAGGACTTTTGATGAGCGCCCGTCCTCGAATTGAACGTCAACACGATTCGTAAATTACAAATGCGGCAGAGTACGGAGGGCAGATGGCGCTGAGTGACAAATTCGTTTTATTGTAATTCTATGCGCGCTAGTTTCATACATATATCAAGATGCTACATTTAGCTTCTTCTTTTTGTTGGTTGGGGAGAGCGCCCGAAGAGCCCATAGATGTTACTCCTCCTTTCCACCTTACACCACCGCAGGAATATCAATTTAACTAGGCCATAAGTTGTAGTATCTTTATGTTCGGTTGTGTTGTCATCGTGTACATGCATGGCAACTAGACCAGAAGTTGGTCGGAGGTGATGGGTAGGAAATCGAGATATGTGCAATAGGTTGACCCAGTTGACTGTCAACAAACATGGAGTTCCATTTCACTGTTTTTAACGTGCGACAAGCGCGGCGGCGGCAGCATAATCGTTGATAACACACACTGGACCCGCCATTTGGCTGGACATCCTAAGAGATATTCGTTGGTAAATTAAGTTTGTTAGGTAGCAGCAGGAGGTAGGCAGGAGAGAACTGTATAGAAACCTAGTTTGCGGCCGGCGCAGCGTGCGCGTGTTCCTCCTCTCGATATTCGAAAAGGAAGATTGTTGAATTAATTGCATGAGATTTAATGGCAGGTTGCGGACATAATGTGTAATTTAAGTGGCGGCTTCGCGATTAGGGAGAGAAATTTATTGCTTTGCTGTGTGGTAAGGATCTTATATTGCAATTTCGTGTAAGCTGTCGATTTGAAATATCGCCTGCGTTTGAATGCCAAAAACCGTTAGAAGAGTGTGTCATTTTGTCTATCAAGTTTATACCATTCGAATTGTGTGAGTTTTACTTAGGTTTTTAAGAGAAGGTTCACCTTTCTTTAAGATTTATTTGTTTAATACTTTTCTATTTCTAAATTGGGTTTCCTTTCTTGTAATTCCTACGGCCTCAAAGACATACTGATAATAGAGTGTAACAAAATATGACAGGTTAAACATTTCAATGATATGATTGAAGGTTAGAATGTAGCTGTTATTTTTAGAAAATCCTATTTTAAGTCTGGAATTTAGTAGTTTAGTAGAAGCTATTCCATTTATTGTTAATTTCGTTCAAGAGACGTGACTTCATCGCAGTACCTGTCGAAAAAAATGTTTAACCACTACGAAAACTTCGTAAATGATTTATTACATCAAAGGTTAACCACAAAAACACAAGTTTGACGAAAACTTCATTAATTATTTTAGGCCGAAAAACCTCAGATGTCACCGAAATGAGCTCTAATACCACTTCACTCCACCTCCTTTTCAGAAAACCTTCAAAAGCTGTAAATTCAATTCATCGGACCAAAACGTCCATGTTTTTATACCTACCTACACATTCACGATGCGCATTCTATTTCCTCGATTCTAAAATAAATAAAAAAAAAAACACTCAAAAGAACATATACCACATAAAACATTAGAAGGTACAGAACCTGAAACCACACCAAGTCGAAACAACAAAATTCCAACAACAATCGAGCTAACAAAAGTGATTCAGCATCAAGAACATGGGATTCATCATCATCATCACCGCTTAAAGCTTTTGATTTAGAGAAGAAGATGATCGCTGTTAAAAGAGAGAAAGAAAAAGGCGACACAACGAAAGAACCTTGGGCTCTTCCTATTTGAATGAACACAACATACATATCTCATCGTTGCGTTGAGAGGCATATTTCGTGTATGGTTTTATGGGGCACCTTGTGGTCAGAGATAGAATACCCAAAAGGTGCACCAGCCTAGCACCACTAATAGCACGAGCATGTAGTGACAGAACAAAAGAAGATGCCTCAAAACAGATGAAGAGGAGGCTGCTTCAGTAGGAGTATATACCGGCACAGTAGCCATGGTGTACCCCCTTGCTGACACGATTGACTGATTGCCTACTGTGCGCGCGAGCTATAATATCGGGTTCCGCTGGAATACGGTGGCAGAGTTGCAGACCTAAGATTGTTTGTATCTTTGGCACCAAAAGTAGCGATGTTTTAATGTGGTCATTCTACAACCAGATAGAAGGACTTTGGGTGAATGCCCAAATGGAATGCCAATGCTGGAAACAATACCGTTTCTTTTCGCCATTTTTTTTTTAAATAAAATTTATGGAAACTTCATCGTTGAATGATTACTATTTTTAAAGAAAAAAATGGACTTACCCTCACAACCATCTTCTTCGAGGCCAAAATATTCATCAGCACACTCGTCGCACTTCAGTCCGGTTACACCGAGTTTACAGTTGCATTGTCCGCTAAACGGATCGCAAATATCGTTGTGTGATCCATTTAAGTCACAATCACATGGTGGGCACATAAGATCCACATCAGCGAAACCCACTTCACATTCGTCGCATTTTTGTCCTCCAAAACGAGGCTTGCACAGACACTGCCCGTTGACACTATCACAGACATCTGAATCTGATCCTTCGGCATAGCAATCACAAGATTCACAGCCGACAGCTGGATCGCCCCAGTAACCCATTTTGCAGCGCTCGCAGTGCCAGCCTTCGGTGTTGCCACTACAAAAAGAAAATTAAAGCAACATGATTCATAAAGTTCATCTTCACTCAAAAGAACTCACCTGCACGTAATGCACTTTCCTGTGAAAATGTCACAAGGACCGCCATCGCATGGACATGGTAAGCACTGCGAACCAATTTCTGTTGGTTTTCCAAAATAACCATCATCGCACCTGTCATTAGAAGAAATTCAAATAAAACTATATTATATTGTTATACCATGGTTTACATTTCGCAATGATCTCCCGTGTAACCACCAGGGCATTGAGTACACACATATTCTGAATCCACATCGAAATGGTTCACATCTAAACTTAGTTTCTTCAACTGACAGCTGGGTGAGAAGTTATTGCTATTCTCTGATAGAGGGCAAGCACATCGTTTGCAGTCATTCGGAGTTCCATGCATTGGGTTACCATAGAAACCAACCTTACAGCGTTCACATCTGCCAAATGTGGAATATAATTTGTGGAATTAATCCTTATGCACACACCATGTATATTGTATGGGAATACTCACCTTTCTCCGAATGTGTTGTGCATGCATTCACCACAGTTACCAACTTCAAGGTCGCATGAGTTTGAATGCCCGTTGCATGGACACGGAATGCATTTTGTTGAATTTCCTTCATCGGCAATGCGAATGTATCCGAATTCACAACTTTCACAAGAATATCCAGTGTATCCTGGTGGACAGATGCATTCCTCGACATAAGTAGTTGATTTGGCACCTAATTCCGTGCCACCAGTGTATATTGTTGCTCTTTCCAGAATAGTTTCCACTTGGTCTGTGTGAAAGAATCCACGAATAAGAATAGATTCCACATCAACCAAAACGGACATAAATTCATCCCGCTTCACTACCATTCCTCGATAATGACCTGGTATATCTTGTAGATGATACCAATCGTTTTCTTTTAGTATTACATCCATGACCACTGTATCAGAATCATACTCCTTGTCTCCAAATGCTATTTTCAGTCCATTTCTTCCAAAGATAATTATATTTGGAGCTGATGTGGGATGTCCACTGGTATCTCCTCTAATGAACACCCACGATACATGTAGAGAGATTCTCGAACCATAGGATGTTAGCTTATTCCCTGTGTAACCTACTGGAGCCATCCAATAGAGAGTATCCAGATCTCTCATGTCATACATCCCATAAACTAGATTCCCAGTTTCTACATCAAGATTTGGATGAAATAGTTCTCCTCGAGAAATATCTGTGATTTTCCAGTCATTTAATGTTTCAAAGGACACCGTTTGCAAATTTGCACTGGAACACGACATCGCAACTCCCGAGCAGTAGCATTTCATGCATCCATCTGGATTCTCTGCAGAGAGGCCAAAATATCCAAGTTGACATTCAGTGCAGGAATCACCTTCGACATGCGGCTTGCAAACACAATGATCTTCACATTCCGCTCCTGGAAGGGAACCCTTCGAATCACATGAGCATCGAGTACAGTTTTCCCCGTGATAACCAGGTGCACACTCCGAACATAGATCTCCTTGAAAGCCATCATTGCAAATACAGCTGCCTCCATTCGCATGACATCCCATCGAGCCGATTTTATTGCATTGGCATTCTTCGCAGGGAGTATCTAATGCCGCGTCTTTTGATCGGAAGTGTCCTGACGTACAGAACTCACACTCGTTCCCAGCTGTATTATTTCGACAGTCCTGACACACTCCTCTTCCCAAAAACTCATCATACTCACAAATGGTAGCATGGCCATTACACTGACAGATTTCGCAGGCGTTCCCTTTTCGTGCTGTTCCGTTTTTGAAGGGTTTGTCTTGAAAAAGTGGACAACAAGATCCGCAGTCCGATCCACAGGTGTTATGCAAGCAAGCACACTCAAAAGAAGTATCTTTAGGATCCTCCCCCGAAACCACTTCGATAGTCTTCTCAGCATGACCATGACAGCTGAGCCTGGCACTCAACCGAATTTGTTTCAGCGAGTAAAAGCTCCTCTTTTCCAAAGACTGTGAGTCCAACAACCAATCTACACTATTGTCGAGATTCGCCGTTGAATGCATCCCTTGGAATCGTATTCGAATATATCGAGCAGATATAAAATCCATCAACTCCGCCGACTGTTCCATGGCTCCAGGGCGGTTTTTAAGTAACGAAACATGCAACTCACCATTCTCCAGAGGCAAAGCTTTCGAGAACTGCGTCGTGCATATCACCTCGGTGTCATTGGTAAATACGTATTTCCCATTTTGTCCCGGAACTCCATAACGCCGTCGACAATCAGCATCGCTCAATCCAAAATATTGCCACGGATAATAGTTCACACCGTCAAGAGACTTTTCCAGAATCCATGAAGCCGGTCGAGGGGAATTCGCCGATTTCAGCATAACAAAGAACACTTCATAGATCTGCAAAAAAAAAAACCGGAAACGGAGATTAATGAGGTCACAATGAAATCAAAAAGAAGAAGATGAATCTCTTCAATTAGCATAAAAAGGAGGATTCTGCTTCTGTTCCTTGTTTATTCAAACAAGGATGTCGATGTCTATATGCTCCGCGTCCGCATGCGCAGGCACACACACTTTGCATCGACTTGTTAATTGGCTGTTCCAAGGTATGTTTTGTTGGCTTTGATACACACTGCGTAGGTAGTTATCTGAGGTAGGCTACATTCTTCTTTCAACTACATGTTGGCGTCCCTTTGTCCAAATTGACAAAAGGATCCACTTGTTTACACAATCAACGTTTTATTGGCGGGAAACAGGGATCGTTGCGTTTTTTTTTTTTTTTTTTTTTGTGGCCAATTCAAGACTTTCAAACGTGACTGCTGACTGATATGATGAATGAAAAATAAATTATCGGGTTTAGGTTATCGCCGAGTTGTGATTGCGCACAAAGAGCGATATGATTTAGCCTTGATTAAGTGTGAGATCGATTTGCAATCAGTTGTCTGTCAATAAAATCGGTTGTGAAGAGGTTAAAGGGGTGGAATGTGAATTCTATGGAATTGGGACAATTATGGAAATTTTGATTCATGCAACGATTCACAATTTAATGTCAGTCGGGTGTGTAAATGTTGCATTTAAATGTCACATCAAAGTCAGACTTTTTGTATTGTTTGATTTATACGTGATTATCGTGCAATAAATAAATGTGAGGCTTCATTGGGTTTTGGAGTGGGAGTTAGTCACACTTGTTAAATGTAGCTTTACTAGGTAAGTGCTTTTGCAATTCATTGTAGATTCACACATAAATATGTATCTAAGAGATAAGATCTTCACAGAGTATAACGATTTTAGCTAATACAAAAAAAAAACACAAAAAATAAAAATAAGAATTGATTGGGATTGACATTTATTTTCTTAAAAACAATTAGAATGAGGAACAACAATAATTTAAAAGAAACTCTATAACATGCCTGTTCAAAACTAACCGAATTTGTGGTAAATTTCGATTCTCGAAATAAAGGTTTTAATTCTGAGTTAAGTCATATTGATTGAATTGACATAAGAAGTTGTAAGCCTTGTGAATTGAAATTATTATTGTATGCAAAAATGGCTATCGCTCAGATATTGCAAATTCCAACGTCAATTATTAAGAAGCAGGAAATCAGTCGAAGCAGATTATTATGGTGTACGCCTAAAAAAGTCATTGAGAAAAAATGACTTCGGGTTAACCGATTGCGTTCAAATTTGATATGTGTGTATCTTAAAGCTTATTTTTCTCGAAAACGCCTCTAACGATTTGGATGAAATTTTTTGAGATTTTTTTTAATTTTCGACTTTCTCGGTAACGGCTCAATGGATTTCAATAAAATTTTAAATTTAAGAAGATCTAAGTAGTCAAATTAATTCTGCATATCAAAATTTTAAATAACTTTTTTTCAATTAAAATTTATTTAATTTTTTTTTTGAAAAATCAAATTTTTTTAAAACTAATTAAAAAAAATTATTTAAAATTTTATAATCACATGTATATTAATAATCTCTAAAAAAAATGCATACCAAAATTAAAAAAAGATTTTTTTTTCAAAAAACTAAAAATAAAAAACAGGATTTTATCAGAATCCGTCCTACAATTTTCGAAATACCTTTTTCATAAATTCGTTCGTTCCGTTAAGGGTTGTGGTTTTGACACTATTTATAAGTTCAGAACGTGTCACTTTTGTATATAAATGTTACTTGTTTCGATCAAATATCTTGCCTTCCAATATGATACAGCACATAAGAGCAAGTACGTGCGACCCATTCGTGCCCATTTTTTTAATTAGCTTAAGAGTTTTCTCGGAAAAAACTAAGCATGCATTAAAATTTGAAAACTAAATATCTATCGAGGAAAAAAAAATATTGAAAATCGTTCGACCAGTTTTTTTAAAAAATCGTTTTTTTTAACCTTTAAAAAAAATATTTAAAAAATTTTTTTTGCATGGCATTATAAGAAAATCTGTAGTTTACATCTGGGAAAATTATTTAAAAAAAAGTTCAATCAACCCGTTTTCAAAATATTTCGAAAATCATTTTTTTTTAGAAAATATAAAAAAAAATCGAAAAAAGTTTTTGAAAATTTTGAAATGCAATATTAATAAATAAAATCGGGATAATGGTTTACGATAAAACCACAAACCGGTTCTATGAGAGGTACCGTTATAGAACAAATTTCGAAAAATTCATTCTAACTTGTATTGTTTAAAAAAAAGCACTCTGAAAGTTTTATCAAAATCGTTAGAGCCGTTTTCGAGAGAACCAAACTTTTTATTAAAGATTGTATGGCAGTTACCGTTATTTTTCGACCTAGAGCAAAAATGAAAAACACCTCCCGAGATACTACCAAATAAATACTCAATACCAAGTTTGAAGCAAATCGGCCCTTCCATTTGGGAAGTGCGAACAGACAAACAGACGGACGGAATTTCCGGACCCATTGTTTTCGACTTCTCTATCGTCGTAATGCCATGTTTGATTATAAGAATTTTTTTTTGCACGAATCCATTATTTGCCTCATAGTACCTATAATCGCAAGTAAGAAATGTGTATTTAAATGTGTCAACTCTTCCAAGAAAAGAAAAAAATGGTACAAGTGAAAAAGAAGAAAGAGGGACTGACGTTTGGGTAGGGGAAATATATTTAAATGGAGTCAGTTGATATAAACCATTGAAACTGTTCAGACATTCTTTTTATTTCATCTGACGAAATTGGCAAAACTAAATTATAACGAGTGATTAATTGGAATTAGAAATCAGCTTACATAAAGATCCTTTTGCCACTTCTAATACAATTTGTGAGAAGCTTAATCTGCCTATAGCAGCAGATACGTTAAAGAAGCGTTTAAGAGAATTTGGTCTTTATGCTTTCCGACCCTCAAAAAAGTCGCTCAAAAGGGACACTTTTAAAATACTCGTATACTCCCTGCAGTTAATCACGGTGGGGGGATAGATGATGGTTTGGATCCGTTTCTCTGCAGATGGCTGTGGCCCATTACAGCAAATCCCCAGAATTATAGATCGCTTCCAGTACAGAGAAATTATGAAGTCTATAATCCTCTAATATGCTTAGGAAGAAATGCCTTTGCGTTCGGTCTTCCAGCAGGATAATGACAGGATATTAACTTTTAACATTAAGATGAAAAACATTCTTGATGTACATATATAAAATTCTGAACCGAACTCATTATTACTTTGCTCACTACAATTTGATGGATTTTAAACTCAAAAACCCACTGCTTTCTCCCCAGGATATATCCAAAACTTGCAGCTAGTTCTGCATTTTACGCGGCGGATTTTCAGACTAAAAGAAAACTAAATTCCTCTACAACCTGACCTGCACAACGCGTAATGAATTCCATGTCTTCAAATCAATTCTTCCAGACGAGGCAAAAATCTACAAGACAAACTGGAAAAAATACTTACAATGTTTAGTTCGTTAGCTGATGCAAGCACAACCAAAGTGGAATGGTTTGCTTTAAGATTGTTAAAAAGAAGTTCCGAAGTAGTTCTAGTAAAAAAAAAAAATAACTTTCCTCATGTTCGGAGGTGACAAGAGGTTACAATGAAAAGAATTTCACGTCGTGTCAGTCAACAACGGTACTATATAAATCATTTCCCATGGTAACTCAAAAGATTGAGATATGACTCTTCGACCAGTGTTAACTGGTCGAGGTATTTTGTTAAAACGGAAATAGAAAACCATCATCTAATTAAGATTACACGATTGTTATCAGAGGTGAATGCATTTCATGTGATTGTTGGAGCGATGAAGTTGGAGTAGAAAAAAAAACCAAACCAAACCAATCAACAAACAATCAAATTAACCCAAAGACCTGCAGTTATTGGACACGTTTTTCAACTTTTCGACTCGACAATCTGATTTCGACGCGCCCAATGCCCAAACTACCGACAAAACCGCTAGCCAAACATTCACTTCATCTAAACTTGAATTATTATGCAACCTCGCATCATGTTCGAGGATTAGGAGATAAACATCACCTCCAATCAGCATCTGGGCCTCCTGACAAGCCTATTTAAGAGAATCACCCAGATATAATCACAAGCACAACGTCGTCGTTGTGGTCGGTCGTCAGCGTCAACGTTTTGCTGCCTCATTATCTGCTCCTTCTTGCCTAAACATAACAACAACTCAATTAACGAGGCCAGCAATCTAACGCTGACGTGAGATGCCTTTGTCTTCTTGAAGATGAAAAAAAATCTTTCAACGGATCAATCTGCCCGGAAGCTTCCTACTACGTGGCGCGGTGTGGCGTTGAAAATTCACCCCGAACTGTCTGTTTGGCTTGCACATCGTGGTATTTTTATGTCCCGCTTTTGTGTTGAGCACACCTCACCCGCTGCCAAAAAAACCAAAAAAAAAAAAGAAAGAAACATGCCAAACGAATTTCTCACACGATTAGAGCAAAGATGTGCGTTTTGCGCGCCAGATAATGCGACGACAGACAAGCTACCACAAACCATACATAGACGAAGCTATTTTGGTCTGATAAGCTATTTCGGTTTTCTGGACAGGTTGGATTTGGTGTTTGGCATTTTGCACATTTTGGAGTTAGGTTTTGGAGATAAGGTGCCACAAAAAAATGTCTGCTTCCTTCCAATCCAGTCCAGTCGAAGACCGTTAAATTGTTTCTGTCTTTGGCATGGACCTACTGATCTACGATGCACACTCATTTTCATTCACTTGTGGCCACCTCCTTTATAAATAATCGACTTTGTCTGGCAGCAGACTCCATTTATATGTTGCTAACCCGAAGCAGCAGAAGGAGCAGCATCGGTTTAGCCGCAGAAAGACGCAAGATAACGCGATCTCGTTTGCTATTTGAATGCGCATGTTGTATGCGCATTGATTCGGATTATAGCTCTGAGATAGTCTCGGATGTCTGGATATAGGCGCAGCCAGCAGCGATGACCAACGACAACGACGCCGCGCGCCGCCGGCCGGTAATAGTTTGATTAATGGCACCAAAGAGATATTTTGATGTGAGAATTAATTTTTTGGCAAAAGATGAAAGAACCCGAAAGAGTGGCTGTGCGCTCTGGCCGAGGGACACGTTCGATGGCACCAAAACAAAATGGGAAAGTGGAAGAATGACAAGCGGAGGGCAAAGATCCTCTTCGAGGATCCGAGTATATTTAGCTTCTAAATGTCAATGTTAAAGTTGTGAAAAGGAAGATGTAGATATACCTACTATGTGGAAATAGATTTCCGGCGCGCACTTTCAGTTTTATGTTTAACGAAGAGATCGTTCTTTCTGGATGAGGACGCATGATCTATTGCTGTTGGAGTCTACATGTTAACTTACAACTTTTTGGTGTTTACTATTTATTTTGAAAAATTCAGGCTACGAGATTTCTAGATGAAAAGGCAGTTTTTAACATTCTTAACAATGGACTTTGTGAGTTCGAAAATGATTCACTTAGTAGATTCCTAAAAAGTCTGACGACTCAGTTGATAGACACGACGAATGTAGAATTTCTTTTATCACGCTCAAAGAAGTAAGAAGCATGTGTCAACATAAGTTGTCTAGCAAAAAATGACCAGAGGACCATCTAATATCTGCTCCTGAAAAGGCTTAGCAAAAGAATAGAAAAAAGAAGACTAATTCCGAGCCATAACTTCGGATTTAGAAATAAACATTCCACGATAGACCAAGTTCATCGAATTACGGATGTTGTGGAAAAGGCACTTGAAGAAAAACAAGTATATTCTTAGATGTTGCTTAAGCCTTTGACAAGGTTTGGTACTTGGGACTTGAGTGCAAACTTCATAAAGACCTTCCCAGGCAGTTTTACGAAATACTGAAATCTTACGTTGCGAACCGACACTTTAGAGTACGGTACGGCCAAAATTACTCGGAACTAAAGAAATTTGAAGCCGGTGTACCACAAGGAAGTGTCCTAGGACCAATCCTGTATCCGTTATATACAAGGGATATTTCCAGTGTACATCAACGCTATCATAGCCACCTTGGCTGATAATACTGCAATATTGATGCCAAATAAATCCGTTACGAAGGCTAAACAAAAATTGCAAAATGCAGTCGATAAAGTTATTGATTGGACGCAAAACCATAAGGAATGTTCCAATTTTGATAAACAGTATAGCAGTACCTCATGCCAATACCGCTAAATAACTGGGAATGACTTTGAATGTAAAGCCTAAATGGAAAGAGCAGAGCACATCAAAATGAAAAGAGAAGAATTAAACTTGAAGTACAGAAAAAATGTACTGATTACTAGGAAAGAACTCTGACCTATCTATCCAGAACAAACTAATCTTATATAAGCAAGTAATGAAACCCCTTTGGACATATGGCATCCAACAAAAAATTCCAAATCAAGGTCCTTCGTGGAATAATTAATGTCCCTTGGTATATAAGAAATAGTCATCTACATCGTGACCTTCAAATTGAAATGGTTGGTTACAAAAGTGGTTAAAAAAACATGCTGTATCACCATCATGTCATGTCATACCAACTCCGAAATGGAGACCGTCTTAAATGCACGAGATTAAGAAGAACCAATGAGCTGATGGTCTAAAAGCTATGGGAAAGTGTTATAATTTTAAACTTCTCCCAATAACGATTTATAAATTAAGAAAGAAAAATGATTTGACGATCTTTCAGAGATTGGTCCTGATTCAGCGGTTGTTTTAGTGCGGTAAGAGTCCCACCGATTCTTACCGAGTGTCTTTTGAAGATTTCTATCATATAAAAAAAAAATGTGAAAGCACCTTTTACCAAACATTTTTTATTATGGTAAGAATCCGGATTGAATGACGGCCACTTTAATAGCTTTATTGTTAATTTTCCGTCGTGATCCTCAAGAATTGATAATCGCTAAGCCTAGACTACTGCGAATTATGTTGACCAGTACTCTTACAAGAAGAAGGCTACTCAAAAAAACTTAAGACACTCTTAGTGACTTAGGTGACGTTATTGGATTGGGCGTTATAGAAACTTTTGAAGAAGATTACTATTTCATCGCAAAATCATGTTCACACTTAGCGGCTCCGCCAAAAAACCGAATTAGGGTCATTGATCAATTAAACCCTCATCTGCTTCAAGAAACACCACTTCATCTACGAATTTCTAAAGACCAAAGAGTTCCTTTAAAGTGCTGGACAGTAATAAAGGAATACGTGTTGAGTATCTTTATGTACTTAACTAATATTCAAAATCCATGTTACTTACTAAAAAAAATGTTAAAAATTGTTACATTACAATAAGATGTACTTTATATTAAAATCTTTAAATTCACGTAAGATTAACCCAGAACATTAACCCAGAGTTAAATGTTTAAACAGGCATACTTTTTTTTTGAATTAGCAGACCTGTTTTAACTTGCGATTATAGGTAGGTACTATAAATTGGTTTTCGAAATATTTTGAAAACGGGTTGAATGAATTATTTTTAAATATTTTTTCCAGATGAAAACTACAGATATTCTTATAATGACATAACTAAAAAAAATTTTAGTATTTTTCCGAAAAGTTTTTCAAAAAACGACTTCAAAAAACCTGGTCGAACGATTTTCAATATTTTTTTTCCTCGATAGACATTAAGTTTTAAAATTTTATTGCATATTTAGTTTTTTTTTCCGAGAAAACTCTTAAACCTTTTAAAAATAAATTGCACGGACGGATCGCACGTACTTGCTCATATGTGCGGTCACATTGTAGAATAAAATTTAAGAAAATTCAAGTGGACATCAAAGCATTTATCCGATTTTTGTGACTTTTGATTGTTTGAATAAAGTACGTTAAATTGTATTGAGTGAAATAATTTAAAAGCCATTTTCTTTCTTAAAGAAATGTAAAAAAGTGTGATTTTTTTTTCAAAATTGTAGGAGCGTTTTTTTTAAATAAAACAGTTTTTTAACAACTTTTTTTTTTAAAAAATGAAAAAAAAAATAATTCAAGAATACAAACTTAAGCACAAAAATAACACTTACCCGTTTTCAAATATTTTTCAAAAAAAAAAATAAAAAAATTATTGCGAAATTCTTTGGGCTAACGACATCTTGTTGAATATCAATTTTGATAGTAATCGGACTACCAGTTTTCGAGAAAGTCGAAGAAAAAAACCGGTTGTATAGGAGGTACCGTTTTTAGCCCACCATATTAAATTTTTTGTCACCAAAATATAATCCATTGTAATCCTGGCTGTATGCGATGTGGCACCGTCTTGTTGATACCACATATTAATCAAGCCCAAAGCATGCAGTTGTGGCGTTAAAAAAGTTTTCAATCATATCACAGTTACCGTTACGCCGTTTTCATTTTCAAAGAAGTAAGTTCCAATGATTCCTCCTGACCAAATTGCACACCAGACTGTAACTTTTAATGGATCCAAAGGTGACTGATGAATAATTTGAGGGTTTTCCATTGCCCAGAACCGACTATTCTGTTTATTTACATATCCATTCATTCATTATGATTTTTTCATGAAAATCGGGGTTGTCATGTGCTAGCTGTAACATCCTATTCTATTGGCATATGTACGGCGGCGAAAATGGTCTTGTGGAAGAAGCTCTTGTGTGAACTGCATCTTAAATGGAAACAAATGCAAATCCTTGTGCAAAATTGTGGCCAAAGTTGTTCTTTGAAGACCAAGCTCCTGAGCACGGCGGCGTCGAATTGAGGATGATGGATTGTTTTGAACACTTCCTTGAGCCGATCTTGCAGTACGTTGTGGTCCATGCTTGGGCCTATCACCTACAGACCCTCTTTCTTCGAAAATCATTCACTACACGATAAATAGTGCGTTTTGTTGGCACGTTGTTTCCCCCAAAAATTTCACGTAACTTTCTCATCGTCACAGTAATCGATGATTGATTTTGATAAAATGTTTTAACGATTAAAACACATTGGTTTATCGAATATTTTTCCATAATAAATTTGCCACGTGTCTACTGCACGACTGCCAAATATGAACTGTCAAAACTAATGTTTACCAAAATGGCGGCAATACAAAGTATACCTTCCCGGCGGACACCCTTTTTGAACTAAAAAAAAAATTAAAAAACTCCTCTGTAGAATGTCAAAATGACAGACAGACAGATAGACAGACGGACAGAATTTTGCCAGTAACTCAAATATGTTTCTCTGCCATCGTAATGTCATGTTTGATTGTTATCCCAAATTTTTTTTTGCACAAATGCATAACTTGTATTATAGTACCCTATAATCGCAACTAAAAAATTGGAATATGTTTTCGAAAAGTTTTTTTCAAAAAAAAACCGTTTTTGAAAAATTCTGAAAAATTTTCCTTAAAATTCAAAATTGTAAAAGAAATTAGATGGCTTAGTTCATTTTTTTCCCAAAAAAACGTTTTAACTAGAGATTTTTAAGTGATAAACAAAATTCAAATGATTTTTTCCCAGATTTTTTTCAAAAATCCCAAGTCCCAAGGACACTGTCGGACATTAGAGCAAGTTCGTGCGACCCAGTCGTGCACTTTATTTATTTTTGTATTTAGCTTCTACCAACAGCGATTTTTTTTTTAGGAACTCAAAACTTATGAAAACATCCAAAAACCTGAACCTCGAACCATTTAAGGTTTTTTTATCTATATCTCCTTTATGGGTACCCTTGCTCGAACTAGCGCACAAAATGCCCTCTTCAATAACACTTTCAAATGAAACCTTTTATAGCCACACGGTCATAAAAACCTCAACATTTTAGACCGAAAAGATACAAATAAATTTTATTGCCTTTTAATGGACCGGAAAGTATTTTCCATCAGCTTCTATAACCCATTCAGTGGATGGTTTTAATTGCTTCTTCAAATGAATCATCTCGAACCCAACAGCGCTGATGATACTTCTTTTGATCTTTACCTGTCCATATGCTCACAATGATGACTCTGCCATTTCTAACACTAAGCCAGATAATGCTTGGTCAAAATGAGGCTATTTTGCCCTATTTATGTGTTGCATAATCTATTCGCTTACAGCTTGACAGGACAAACGTCTTATTGGCCAGATAATTCTTCCAAATTGGTAAGATGTCCTTAATCACACAATCCTATGTTATAACGTATATGGAAAATCATTAAAAGCAAAATCAAATCACGACTCGAGTGTCTCTGGCTCGGAAGCTATTTTACTGCTTCGTTAGATGTGGAATAGAAGCCACAAGAGCCGCACTTCTATTCAAATCGCTATCGTTCGTCTTTTTTTTTTTTGTTGAAGTTGTGTTCCAGTCAAGAGCCGGGTCGGAATGATTTGGTGTTTGTGTTATGTTAGCTCCATCTGTGGGGACTATTAAAATAATTGCGTTTTGTCAACAAATCCTCCCGCTATCGTTCCCTCTCAAATACACCACCTTAAAGCTTTCTGGATTCTAGATCGACGAGCTTAAAAGAGACCCTGCAAGACAGCGTCAAACCATATTTGGAACCGATTAATGAAGCAATTACCTTGTGGAACCAATCGATGTTTGGCAAGCGTTGTGTGCCGGTCGCAGCCACCGTAGCGCACTTAAGGTTCGAATGTTTCCGTCATGCGGGAGGAGGTGCGCTTGCAGAAGGCTACTTCGGGTTGTTAGGCAGCAAATTACCAATTGGGATCTTGGATAGCGATAAGAACCGCACGCAGGCACACATTAAACAATTTGTACACATGACATGCAGATTAGAATCCGAATTCGAGTTCGAAAATAAACACACACGAATACGTTATATGAAATTTATTTTCACCTGTCAATCGGTCGATCGCACATTTGGATGTAAGATGGAGGCCTGTCAGTTTGCTTATATGTATTTCACCACATGGGGTGATGTCCCCCATTGATGAACAGACGCATGTCAGTTGTCAATTAATAAAACAAATGACGAGATGACAACGAACCTGAAGAAACACAAACACCGAACCGACAAATTACCCATCAATGTAGTTCCGTCAGTTCCGCAGGGCCCCCATAGCACTCCCCAAACGCAGACATTTTAAGTTTTTACCCAAAACCCGGCTGATAGATAAAATGTCATTGAATTGCATTCCCTGTGGTTGGTTTGGTTCGCTTTGGTTGTTCTGGGAAACTGGTCCGTTGTGATCGCGGACAGGATCTTGTACTTAGACAGCCCGCTACTGAGTAGTGAGTACTCGGCGTAGACGTGGGTCTTTCTCTCTGGTTGCCTGCGCTGCGTGTGCTCATTAAAAGCCGAGACATTTATGCTTGTCACTTGAAATTTATTTACGATTTGATCACTTACATCTGGTTGTGAAGTTAGGTTGAATCGGTGGTGGTGGTGGTTGCTGGTGGATGGCTCTTAGTTGCTTTTGTTTTATTTCGCTACCAGAGGCATTCCGCGCCTATACTTCGTCTTCATCGCCAGGAGTCGCCGCTGTAACTTTGGTGTCGAGTCGTAGAACATATGTTCAACTGGAGTCACATTAATTTCCGACGCTCTGACGACTGGCTCTTCTGTACGCGGGGGATATCAGGGTGGCCAAGCGCACTGAAATTCATGTTGTGAACTTGTATTTTTAGAATCAGGACATTCAAAAGCGTATGCTGGAGATGATCCATCTAGCAATAGCTTCTTGACTGGGTGTGAGTGCAGCAGTGCAGTGAGTGTTTCACATGAAAACCGCAATTAATTTCGAATGATTTGTGCAGAAAGGAAGAACATGAACAGCGTTACAATTTTTTACGGAGGAACGCAACAAACAAAACTAGTTGCAGGAACTGAAAGCAACCGCAGTGAGTGGAATTATTGTGAGCATGGGCGACATTCTGATGCAAGAGTGTGGCACACGGTGATTTATTTGGCGGCTAAGTGCGATATGAGAAAGAAATGCATTTTATTCATATCTTTTGCAGCTAAAAGGAATGATTGCTTGACTCATGAAATTGTAGAAGATTTAAAAATCTGAATTTATCTCGAGGAAAATATATTTATGGGGGATTTGGATTACTGTTAAGACCGATTCAAGAGGTTTTTTGCTAAAAATAAATGAGACATGGGTGGTTGTGTTTTTTCTTTCAGTTTGTGACGAAAATATCTTAATTATTACTCGCAGAAGAATTCAGGAATCAGAAAATGGAGAAGGAGATACAACGGGGTACTGAGGAGGCTGTACATCGTCACAGAGTTAGCTAAAAATCCAACATTTCAGATGGTTGAGTCATATAGAGCGGGTTGACATCCGGCCCGGAAAATCTTCGATTTCAGCCTGGGTAGGGACGGCGCGTGCAGTAGAAGAAGGCCGAGACTTAGGAGAAAAGGACTTCGACCAGGTTCACCTGGAAAATTGGAGGCAGCTAGCTAGGGAATGAACTGGCTGGATGTGCTGATGGCTGAAGGAAAGGTAAGAATTCAGGAAACCTTAAAGCTAAATTATTTCTCAAACTACGTTGATAATAAGGTCTTGTTTCAATAACAAGACCTTTTAACGGGCTTATTAAGGACATTTTCTGGTTTTTCCATTAAATTTCATTGAAGAAGTCATTTTCAATTCAAATTCATGCTAAGCTCCTTATAACTTCCTATTCTTTGACTCTTCGGTAATCGAATCTGATAACTCGTAATGATGGACGAAAGATCTTAACTTCACACCTCTAACTGCACAAGTAACTGGATTGGATCTGCAACGATTGAAATTGATTCCAACATACAATACCCTATCAACGCATCATGAATATCAATGCTCCCGCCGTCAAAGATTTTACACATTCCTTACGTAGATATATGCAGCTAGTGCACTACACACTTCTCACATCATTTAATCACTGATGCCCAAGCTACTGATTTATCTCAAAATTCCCAGCGCATGTATATAGGTCCAGGTCTATCTAATCTCGAGCCGTTCAGTTTTCTACGTCCACATAGTTATACTGCAAGCTTGGTGCAACAACCAGGATAGTTATGGTGTCGATCTCGTTTACAATTTGCGAGTTTTTTTTTTTTTTCTTCTTTTCAACCAGCTTCTGCTGCTGCAGTTTTTATCTCTTTGAAACCACAACAACATGATCTGATCCCTAACCCTCCTCTTCAAAGATCGGACAGAGTTAACATTTTATTATGAGAACAAAAAAATCTGTATAACTCCAAAGACTCGACCATAGAGCTAGAAGTTCGCTTCCTCTAATCGAGCGATGTTCGATGTTTAAAATTGATAAACAAAGTTATTATCGGTGATCGTTAATCAACCTCTTCCAAAAAAAAAAAAAAAAAAAAATACATTTCAGCTGGAAGGAGAGATAATATTTCAGCAAAATATCTTGCATAAGATTCCGAGGGGTTGACTTGAAATAACTAAGATTTATTATGACAATCATGTTTCCGTTCGCGCGCTCGGAAGCATAATGCCTCGCACCGATCATAATCCAATAGTGACTTTGCACCAAAGATCCAATGCTGCAACACACCGCTGTTTTGATATGTAAATACTCATTAAAGCCCAGACGCATTAAGATCCCCACACCAGTGTCTTGTCTGTGGGTAAGGAACCAGGTAACTTTTAGTTTGTTTACCTCACGACCTTGCAGCATAAATATATGTATTTCCCTTCGATCGTTCTGAGGGCAAAAATGATCTCCCCATTATGCAGCGGCAGCCAGATGGGATCATCCCTGGGCTAAATGGAGGTTATCACTGGTCCCGGACTGGTAGACAACGACATGGCATACACAGCTGCCGATACGATCGGTATACTATATAAACTGCGGTTTGTGGAACCTATCGACGTCGATTAGTTCAGCGGTCACCATCGTTCGCCACCGTAGTACTTTGTGTTCCCTTTCCCTTGTGTGTTGTGGCTGTGTTCGAACAAGTTTCCTTGCACTTCGATGGCTCAGCCAGATAATTCGCTATAGGGAGAGAAGAAGCAGGATCAAAAAACCTACTCTTGATTGCGTCTTTATATTGTGCGCGTCGCAAGAACGATGTCATCGTGGGTTATGTCACCTTCAGCTGTCAAACTCTGACGTCTGACCGAGTTTTTTCAGATCGATCTTCGCCTGATTATCTTTCTGCAGCAAACTCAGCCCTGACTTCACTATTCATCATCATCATCGGTTTGGGGAAACGATTTAGGGTGCGGCAAATCCGCGACGCGACGTTTGCCAAAAAAAAAATTGATTACTGGCATTTAGCCATTATATTTGTCGAAGTGTCAGATTATGCTGATCGATCTTAGCGTGGGGTCTGAGAGATTTTTTCATTGATCTGTCAAATTCAACCTGCTATCTGTCTTATCGGATGCAAAATCTCTTTTTGATTCACATTCTTCATCTGGTTTCTGAGGAATTATGCATTAAAAAAATCTGAGATACAGCCACACCTCCCATTTTCGTCTGATGACGACGACGCCCATATATAGCTAATAATTGGAAACCTATAACAAACGTCATACAAACTGGAGGCTTTGAAGAGTTTTTTTTTTTAATGTTTATAGGATCACAGTAAATTTTCACGTTGAGCACAATAAACGAGGAGGCTGTGAGTTGAGTTTTATAGAGAAGCTGTTTATAGCTGCTTATTGTTTGTTTATTGAGGGAAAACACAACATTGTTGGCCGTGGAAGTCAATGTTTTTAGCAGCAGATCTGTTTACATCGGAACCTTGGATTTGTACACAACATAATGTTATTGCAGGTTGTTCAACTAGAATTTATTTTGAGATGGATGTGGAATATGTGAGGTGGATGACAGGAGGAGGGTTGGGGGTATGGAAGGAGTGTGAAAATACGGCGTTTTTAAAGTGTCAAGTGATGACAGCGGCAGTGGTCTTTGTGAAATGTTTTGACAGCACCGAAATAGGATGAAAGTATTTGAATGGTGTTTTGGAAGACTTGGCCAGTTTTCTTTTTATTTACATTTTTAGCAAAATTTAATGAGCTTATAATATGTTACCGTTCCAGATCCGCATCCAAGGAATAGGAGTGTAAATGTGGGAATGAAAATTCAACACTAATGGTGTTGTCGTCAGCAAAACAATTTAGTGATTTAGGGGCGTTTCAGAGAAAAGATCATTGATGATGATCTGAAAGAGTGTTGGAGACAAAACGGATTCCTGTGGCACACCACCTTTTATTCTATGAGCTTTAGACTTAAGTCCGACTTGAATTGAATGGTCAGAACAGAATCTATTAAATGCTTTTGAAATATCAAGTTCCATAATCTTGCTTCCTCCAAAACGGTGAAATATGCCATCCGATCGCCAGTGGACCTATTGCAACGAAACCCATAATGCTGGTCATTAAGAAGCTTTCGCTCTTCAAGATATTACTCCAGCTGATAGTTTACGTTCCCATGACCTTGGAAAAAGGGACGTAAGAGCAATCGGTTTATAATTGGAGGGTGAAGATTCGCGTTTTTTTAGGAATTGGCTGGACATTTTCTGTTTTCTTCATACAGACATTAAAAACGAGCGTTAAGAACCGACGAAGAGGTGGAATTACGAATATAT
Source organism: Platycheirus rosarum (assembly GCA_963971375.1). Classification (NCBI taxonomy): domain Eukaryota; kingdom Metazoa; phylum Arthropoda; class Insecta; order Diptera; family Syrphidae; genus Platycheirus; species Platycheirus rosarum. The sequence goes on from OZ020510.1 coordinate 118,198,098, forward strand.
TTTACAAAATCACCATATGAAGTTCAATGGAAGTATTCTTCCACTCATACGGAACATTTGCAGATTTTTTTATTATCTTGTGAATCTAGTACTACTTACTTAATTAGGGGGCGCTACAGTTCGGGAAGAACCTGGGTATCAACCGACATGCCTCTCCAGCCAGCTCGGTCTTTGGTTAGCTGCCTCCAGTTTCGCACTCCAAGTTGGTTGAGGTGATACTCCACTTGAGCGCGCCACCTAAGGCGAGGTCTCCCTTGACTGCGTCTACCCTCTGGGATGGAATCGAAGATCCTGCGAGCCGGAGCATTGTTGTCCATTCGCTCTACATGACCTAGCCATCTTAAACGTGATATGCGTATTTTTTTGACCAGGTCAATGTCGCTGTACAGCTCGTATAGTTCTTGGTTGAACCTTCTCCTCCAAAGCCCGTTAACGCAGATAGGGCCAAAAATTCCTAGAAGAATCTTACGCTCGAAACGATCAAGGATGTCTTCATCCGCTTTAGATAGAGTCCATGCCTTGGGCCATAGAGCAGGACTGGGATGATTAGGGTCTTATACAGAGTCTCCTTTGTCTTTCGAGAGAGGGCTTTGCTACTCAATTGCCTTCCTAATCCATAGAAACAGCGATTGGTAAGAATAATTCTTCGCTTTATTTCTGACGAGCTGTTGTTGTCAGCGGATGTATAGCGGATCCGAGGTACACAAAGTCCCTAACTACCTCAAAGTTATACCTGTCTATTGTGATGTTTTGTCCAATCCGCCGGTGTTGTGTGTCGCTTTTTGTGGACAGCAGGTACTTCGTTTTGGCCTCATTGACTGCTAGTCCCATCTTAGCCGCTTCAGCTTCAATGCTAGCAAACGTTCCAGTGACAGCTCGCTGAGTTCTGTTAATGATGTCTATGTCGCCAGCGTATGCTAGCAATTGCACAGACTTGAAAAAAATTGTCCCACTACAATTGACTTGCGAGTTTCTTATAATTTTTTCAAGTATTAAGTTGAAGAAATCGCACGATAGCGCATCATCTTGTCGGAATCCTTTTTTGACATCAGAAGCTTCTATGAGGTCAGTACCAACCTTGACGGAGCAGCGAGAGTTCTCCATCGTCATCCTGCATAGTCGGACGATTTTTGTGGGGATGCCAAAACCTGACATGGCTCTGTATAGCTCGTCTCTATAAATGCTGTCTTACGCGGCCTTAAAATCGATAAAGAGCTGGTTGGTATCGATTTGGAATTCTTGGGTAGTTTCCATGATCTGCCGTAGCGTGCACATATGATCGATTGTGGACTTTCCTGGTCTGAAACCACACTGATAGGAGCCAATCAGGTTGTTGACGAAAGGTTTCAGGCGTTCACATAGTACAGCAGAGAGGATCTTGTAGGCGATATTCAGGAGACTAATTCCTCTATAGTTGGCGCAGTTTAGAGGGTCTCCTTTCTTGTGGATCGGGCAAACGATGCTGAGGTTCCATTCATTAGGCATACTTTCTTCTGACCAAACTTTAGAGATGAGTTGGTGTATGCACTCCACCAGGTCATCTCCGGCCGCTTTAAAAAGTTCGCCGGGTAGTCCGTCGGGTCCAGCAGCTTTGTTGTTTTTTTAGTTTAGATATTGCTATCCTTACTTCATTTTGGTCAGGTGGACGGAAGTTTTGTCTGTCATCATCCATGTTGAATGGTTCATTCTGCCTGACAGCGGGATTTTGGCCTTCATCGCCATTTAACAGTCTGCAGAAATGGTTTTCTTTCCTTGGCACGTTCTTTTTACCTGTTGGTAAAATTTCCGCACGTTGTTCCTGGAGTAGCATCTTTCAATATCTTCGATCGCGCGTTTCTCATGCTCTCTCTTTTTCTTTTGGATAAGCCGGTGTTCTTCCCGTCTTTTCTGCTCGTCTTTCTTTGCAGCGCCGCTTTATATGCCTCTTGTTTGGCTGCATGGGCCCGCCTACATTCGTCATCGAACCAGAGGTTTCGTGGTGGTGGTCTGGTAAAACCTAGCATATCAGTTGCGGCATTTCTGATGGCTTGTTGGCAGTGTTGCCATTGGTCTTCGGCACTTGATGCTGGTGGTACTGTATTTTTCTTGAGAGGTTACGGGATATTCGATCAGCATAGGTTCTGGCGGTTTCTTGCGATTGCAGCTTTCCGACGTCATACTTCCTCACAGTATTACTCCGTTTTTGTGGTGTTCCGGTTATTCGCATTCTTACCTTTACTGCAACAAGGTGTGATCCGAGCTCGGAAGGTGCGAACATCCAAGATACTGGAGGCTTGTCTTGCATCCATCGCAGCGTGATCAATCTGGTTGACGGTTCTTTGATCTGGGTGTCGCCAAGTCTCTTTGTGTATATGGAGATGAGGAAACCGTGTGCTTGCAATGGTGACGTTATGTGCCGCTGCGAAGTCAATTAGCCTAAGTCCGTTTTCAGACGTTGTGTCATGTAGGCTATGTAGGCTATTAATACGCCTAGTATGATCTTAACGTCGTTTTTAGGGCATTGCTCATAGGTTTTGTCGAGGAGCTCGTAGAAGTCATCCTTGGTGGCGTCATCTTTGTCCTCTGAGGGGGCAAATGTTCCCGAGACGGCGAGGCTTAGTGACTTGAATAATTCTTGCGTGTAAGGAATATGAAAAAGCGGAAGGGACCTTAAATTACCCGCCAAATCCGAAGCTACATAAAATTCACTTTTTCAAGACAAAGTTTACTCTTTCATGATTTGTCATTATTTCCTCGCAAGAGGCAGTATTCTAAAAACCGGGCATAGCAATCTGGCTCACCAACCACTATGCCACGATGGAGTTATTTACATCAAATTGGATACAAAATTGAAGATGCAGCTCTGCAACAATAAAGTACTGGAGAACTCGGAAGGAATTTAATGAGCAGACGCAGAGGCAATACTTGTTTGTTTTAAGCAAGCAATTGGGCCGAAATTCGCATAGAGCTAAACATTGGAGACTCCTCATTCGTTATTAGGAATAATGAATAGTAGAAGTACCCATACAACCGACACTTCCCCCAAACAAAATTATTTAAAGTTATAAGAGGTGGGGTAAAAGTAATCACCCTATTTTAAGATGCAATAACTTCTTTCGCAAATGGCGGTAAATGTCAATTCTGTTTTGACATTTGTGAAGTAAACAGATGCAGAATGTACGTTAAAAAGACATGGAACGCTATACTTCTCAAAAACGCCCGATACTCTGAAGGACACATTTCCGCGTCGTCTTATTTCTTTCGTTGGGGATTTGCAGTGGGCATGCAGGTCACCCGTTTTGACAGCTCCAAGCTTTTTTGTGGAGTTACTTGAAGTCCCAAGACAAGTAGAACCAACATTGATCAGCCGTAAAAAGAATTACAACAACATCGGGTGATTACTTTTGCCCCTCACTGTATATGTGTCAAACACATCGGTTGTTCCCTTATAACTCTCAAACTTTGAGGAGAGGATGCCATTTGCCAAGGAATTAATAAATTTTGTTAAATTTAGGGAGCTAAATCGGAAACATTTGCAACATTTGCAATTTTGTTCATAAGAACAAACAACAATTCAAAACAAATTTAAATTTTGTATTCCTGTTTTTTTTTTTTTGAAAAATTATGCGAAATTCAATGAAACTAACAAGTCTGTCGTTGCATGGTACTGTAGATAAACCTGCAAACTAATGACAACCAGAAGGCCATCACATTCATACACATAACATAGGTTGTTACAGCAAAAATGTAAAATAAATTTGTGAATTTTATAAGCCCGATAAATATTCTCACGAAAGTTGGTCGGTTTGGTGTATAGAGTATCGATTTCAGCATAATGACCTAGTATCCAGTATCCACCCCAACAGGCGTAACTAGAAACTTTAAACCACACGCGAGCAATTTTTTTGTGCACACAAAAATGTTTTCAACCATCTCTCTAGAGACAGCCAGGGGGCAGCTGGCGGTCTGAGTGGTGCATGCTGCGCATGTGCACTTCACATAAATATTTTAGCCGCCGCGCCGTCATAGAAACAGTGATTCCAATTAAACTAACAAAAACCGCTCGTGCAGTCAAAGCCTTCTACCAAAACTGGATTCACAAGCAAATAGTCTTCCAAAAAGGTTAAAGATTGGCATCTTCTGAATACTTTTATATCGACTTAAGACTCACCTGCTTCAGATCCATTGTTATGGTGACATACTCGAAATGCCTTCCATACTGCAGCGTTGGGCTCTGCCACCAGCGTTCATCCACATTGCTATTGTTTAGGATCGCCTCGATGGGATGCTGTTTCGCAGGGTCCGAGGACTGCGCGTTGCAGATGCCACATTGCGTGGACCAATTTTTATGTGGATAGGCATCGACTAATTTGCAAAACTCCTCGCGGCCATTTTTTCCACATGTTGCATTGACGGTAATCGAGGCTTTGGGCGCGACATTGAAAAGCGGCGGAAATGCTCCTCCACCTTCGATGGTCTCCGTCTGGCCGGAAAGAAGTCGAAGAGCTGCAAAAAAGATATAAAACAAAATAAGAATTGAGAGACTCTCGATGAGTATAATAAATTTGATGCTATTTTTGGATAACCATTAAGCTGTCTCAAGGACTATCTGTAGGAACTCAATTATTTCTTCAAAAAAAAAAAAAAAAAAAATCGGAACAAGAAAACAAGTTAGCAACTTTATCTTTTTGCTTTGGTGAGAATTGACAACCCAGAAGAAGAGACAAAAGGACTTCCAGAATCTAACACAATCTCGGGAACTGGAAGGATGTTTAATGTCACATCAAAGTGATACCGATCTTTTTGTGTTCTTCTCTGATGACAGCCATGGGAAGTTTCAAATCAGACGACATCTTTTTTTTCTTCACATGGCATTTCACACATTCCAATCTTGAATCTTGAACAGAAGAGATAGAATGGAGTTTTTGTTGTTTCAGAACTTAATCAGATCAGTGCGTCAAAATCACATGTCTACTTCATGGACGTGAGTTGAGTTTCAAGGAAGAGATTGTTCCGGAAAGATAAGATTGATGGAAGGTTTATTTAGCGACATCAGTTTCAGCTGTCAAAAGGTATATGGAAACAAAATAAAACAAACAATTGACACAATTTGCAAAATAATGTTCAGGTTACTTCAATATCTCAAATATCTGCATTAAAAGAAAGTTATACGATTTTTTTTCAGTTTTTGGGTAGTAATTTCTTGAGGAGATTAAGGAAAATATAAAATCACTTCAAAGAGAAGCGAATGCCCTTAAGTCTGATTGTGTTAGTGAAAAATGGCTAAAAGAGTAAGTCCCAAAAAATTTAAAAATAAATGAAACAATGACTTTTTAATTCGAAAAGTTTTTAGTACTGTTAAGGAAGAAAATTGTCAAAAAAATGTTTTAACTTCAATGTCTTCTACCTGTTTCTTAAACTAGGATTTAAAATATTTGGGGTTGTGATATAAAAAAGGAGCGCGTGGTTTATTTTTTTTTTCAAAAGGGTACAAAGGCTTTTCAACTGACTTTTTGATGGTCACTGTCCACCAATTTTTAAAGCCAAATCAAATCAATTTAAGCCTTCATTTTTTCAACCGAGTCCCGATTTCCATTCTTCTTGAAGTGAGACATCTCCGGACCATGGCAGAAATGCCTGCAGGCTTGATTCAGTAATATCTTTTGCTTATCGCTGCTTCGAAGGAAAACCCTTAGTTTGGTGCACATACGAACTCGAATTCAGATTCATCGCTCCATTCTGCCGAAGTCTTCTTCCGTCTGGGTTTTGTGATAATTTGCCTACTTTAATCTTTTCCGATATTTTATGTGGCCAAAGAAGAAGTTTTTGAACAGGAACTTGTCCAAATAGTCTAGCAACTCTTAACCGCTGTTTGAACGTTTTTTAAAGATAGTGACTTATACCGTGTTCAATTAATTTTCACTTGTTTTTCGGATGCTGGTTTTTGTATTAACAAATCATCATGTTGAAGATCTAAGCTGTGCTGATCGTGGTTTATCCTCAAGAAGTGCTGTTGGAGCGTGCCGCTCAATGGCATATTAAACGCAGCCTTTTGATACCTTCAAGTGCAACGAAACTTCCTGCTGCGATGTACCTTCTTTAAACAGGTTGCATATCGCATTTCAATTGTGGTTTCATTTTTAATTATTTGTTTAAGCCAAATGCTCAATCTCAAACAAAATAGTATGACTTCAAAACGTAGATTTATATAAAAACGTTGCGATCCGACTTTAAAGTGTTGCATAGATGCAGGGGTGCAAATCTATTTCGAAAATTATAGTGCCTTGCTACGGCTTTTCTTTGCCTCGGGAACTGTGTTTTTCGAAATACATACATTTTCAGTACCCCTGACAATGTGTGTATAGAATTTCACGATAATCGGTTCAGCAGTTAATGCGTGAAAGCTTAACAAACAAACTAACATTTTCATTTACAATATTAGTTAATAACTACAAAAATCTCGTGTCACGTTGTTTGTTGCCAATAGACTCCGAAACTACAGAACCGATTTTGATGAAATGTTCTATAATGTGTGTAATTCGGTCCAACTTGATACTTAAAATTTTTTTTATCTCGATTAATAGACACAATCATTTTTTGGCAAATTAAATGTTCAATTTTCAAAATATTTAAGAAACAAAAAAAGGTTTTTAAAAAATTGTTAAAAATTCAAAAAAAAATGTTTTGTTTTAGGCAATTTTATTTGAATCATAAAACACTATTTTGAAAATTCTATCAAAATCCGTCAAATATATCTGATTTTAAAAAACCGGTCATATGGGAAGTACAATATTATAAGACCTTTCCTGAAAAATCCATTCAAATTTTCATAGAAAACACCATTAAGAAAGTTTTATCAAAATCGTAGGAGTCGTTTTTGAGAAAAACAAGTTTTTCATTAAAAATCATATGGCAGGTACGTTAGTTTTAGAACTAGAATGCTAATTCCAAAAACATCTCTGTAGAACGTCATAATAATTTGCGTTCCAAGTTTGAAGTGAATCGGTCCACCCGTTCAGGCTCTAGGTTCCCATATATAGACAAACAGACAGACTAACAGACAGATAAACAGACATAATTGTCCGACCCACTTTGTTCGACTTCTCTAACAACGTAATGTCATGTTTGACTGTTAGAATTTTTTTTACGAATGCATATAGTCCCTATAATCGCAAGTAAAAATAAACAGGTTTTGTTTTTGCACAGTTATTCCACTACTCAGTTATTATATGAATACCCACAAGATGGCGCTGGTGTTTTTTTTTTTTCGAAAAATCGTATTTATTGACCGATTTTGACGGGACTTTCAAATGCGGATAGCTGATGTTGTAAGGAGTAACTAAGACCATTTTAAGTTCTAGGTGTCGTCGCTTTTATCAAAACCTCCAAAAAATATAAAAAGCTTTAAGCCTTTAGGAAAATGTTGACCCGATAGATGGCACTGGAAAAAAAATGTTCCTATCTTTCAAATTCTTCTAACTAGTGTCGTGCAACGCAATGTTGCATTCTAAAAGGCAATGTGCCATACATACAAATAGTTATCTTTACAATTTTTATATCAACAATATTAACATTAAATGACTTAACCGATTTTTAAAAATTCTTTGCGTGTATTAACATGGTTATAGCTGGAAGTTTCTATTTAAACTTGGATGCGATGAGTAGTGCTGTTGTTGGGGTGCAGAAAATGTATCTTATACATATATATATATATATATATAACGACAGTCCCTGGTTTAACAATAACATCAAAAATTTAATCAACAAACGCAACCAGTCTTATAGTACTTGGAAACGCTTTAGATTCGATGTTCTTCGAAAGGCATATACAGACTTGAGAAACAAGGTGTTAATGATGTTCCTTACTCTCCTGGATTTCTCCAAGGCTTTTGATACTGTCAACCACAGAATTCTTTGCAGTAAACTTAAAGAAAAATTTCAATTTGATTCATTGTCTGTCGGACTTATCTTCTCGTATCTTAGTTCTAGATTTCAGGCAGTAGTTGCTGACAATAGAACATCTTCTTTTTTACCTTTAAGCAGAGGCGTTCCCCAGAGATCAAAGCGATTTCAAATATATGGTCGTTTCAACGGAGGTCGTCGTTGACACACATACCGAGTACTGAAAGCTTTTCGGTTTCTTCGATGTAAGTGCCATTCATGGACAATGGCATTGGGGGTAGGTTAAGCTTTAACGACAGAAGACAGCATTGAGTTTTCGAAGCATTAAACTCCACACGATTCCTATTACCCCATTTGACAATGCTGTATAAATCGGAGTTTAATGAGCTTGACATACGGTACCGTTGCAATTGTACTACCGAAGGACGTAAATTATCGAACGAATATGAAAAGCTGAGGGTAGAGTCGTCAGCAAAACAGTTAAGTGGATTAGAAGTAACAGAGAGAAGATCATTTATAAAAATGAGAAAAAGAGTCGGAGACAGAATGGAGCCCTGGGGCACACCAGCATTTATTTTATGGGAATCAGACTTGAATCCGTCCAATACAACTTGTATTGAACGGTCCAGAAGATAGCTTCTAATCCAACGAACAAGAGTATCATCAATCCCAAAAGCACGCTTTTTCGATAAGAGAGCTTCATGCCAAACTCTATCAAATGGCTTGGAGATATCAAGAGCAATAATCTTACTTTAACCAAAGCGATGTAAAGATTTGTTCCACTGTTCGGTGAGATATGCCATCAGATCACCAGTGGAACGGTTGCTGCGGAAGCCATACTGACGATCATGGAAAAGCTTACGATCTTCGAGATATTCCTTAAGCTGACGGTTAATCAGTGTTTCCATGACCTTAGAAAGAAGGGATGTCAGTGCTATGCGTCGGTAGGAGGAGGGGGAGGATGGGTCACCTTTCTTAGGGACAGGCTGGACAAATGCTGTTTTCCATCTTCTAGGAAAGATTCCAGAAGAGTAGGAGCGATGGAAAAGCTTACGCAGTGGAAGAACACCTCTTCAGAAGAATCGGGGGTATACCATCCGGGCCAGCGGATTTGTGTATATCGAGATCTTTGAGAACTCTTGCTACTGTACGAGTGCGGAAAAAAATCTGTCCCATGGAAAAATGTACATTCTTAAGTACAGGAGGGGCAACGTTGCTGTGAGGCAGCGTGGAGCTGCCAGCGAAATGGGCGGCGAGCAAGTTTGCTTTCTCTGAAGAGTAAACAATTGGTTTGTTATTGTCGATGAGCGTTGGAACCGAAGATGTTGAGGAGTTTTTAATATTTTTTACAAATGACCAACAATTTTTACTGCCTTTGGGACACTGCAGAATTTTTTGCCGTAATTTTTGGTCATGCAAAAATTTGGTTCTTTCAATAACGGAGTTGCATGAGTTTCTTGCTTGTTTGTGCTTTTTCCGATTTTCCTCTGTAGGGTTGGCTTTGTAAGAACGGAAACTTACTTCTTTGAGCCTGATAGCTTCTTTACACTCAGAATTAAACCAAGACTTTTCTTTAGGTTTGATGCTTTTTACTCTGTTAGGAATAAAAGCACGCAACCCTAGAAGAATCACATTTGTGATCATTTCAGAACTGGCATCAATGTCACTATCGAGGAAGCATAGTGACCAGTTAAAGTTTCGGAAAAAAATATTCAGCCCGTCCCAGTTGGCTTTCTCGTATTGCCAAACGGTCCTGGTGGAAAGTTTTTCTTTAACTGGATGGGATGAGGATGAGAAATTAGCTGAAATGACACAATGGTCTGAAGTGCCAAATGAAGAAGTTACACTAATGGTTTATTTATCAGGGTGAGAAGTAAGAAACAAGTCAAGAGTATGGGCGGCTTGCACATCGATCAGTTGGGTAAGGTGATGTAACCCGGCAAAGAGCTCGACATACCTTCCTTCGGGTGTTGTCTGACCAGAATAGCGGAGCCAATTTGAATTGTGTACATTGAAATCGCCCGCAGTAACGATTTCAGTGCGAGGACAATGGGAAACAATTTTCGAGATAGAATCAGACATCGCATCAAACTCGTTACAAGTCGAATTGCTGTCGAGATTTGGACTCCTGTAAATAAAACAATAATGAATGACATGCTTGCGGACAGTGAATTTGAGCCACAAGAAGTTAAAGTCCGACATTGGGGAAGGCTCTGGCAAGCAATATCATTCCTAACATAGACCACGAGACCATGATGGGAAAAGAGTAATGGCACCAAGCTATACCCATGTAGAGCAAACTCTGATAAATCAGTATTTACTCCAACCTGGGTTTCACTTAATGCCAAAACAGCTGGCCTGTATTGAACAGTGTAGACATACACTTGAAAGAAATTCTTTCTTATACCACGAACATTAGAATACACGACACGAAAATCACTTACCATTTAAAAATACTTACACACAAAACACAATTCTGACTAAGTCGAACCATGCAGTGAAAATCCAAATTAATTTCTGTAATAAACAAACTGTTTTAGGTGTTATGCCCATAAGACAGCTTGCATACAAAAAATCAATTTAAATATTCAGCACAATAGGACAAACTCAGATGCCCTTATCCATTTACCGCAAACATACGATGCCTACAGTAGATAAGAAAGAGGCAGTTAAGCTAAGCACAAAGGGTTGGGACAGATAAGAGGATAATTTGATTTGATATGCAAGTGTGTATTATTTTTTTTCTTCCACAGCGCGAATGGGCATCTTATCGTCTTCTTTAATTATATAACTTACATTTGATAACTTAATATCACCGATTTTTATATTTTAATTAACTGTATTTTTATACTGAAGTTTGCACCAATTAAAAGACATTGTATCTTACTGTGTAAGTCTAATCAATAAAATAAAATACCTAAAATACCTAAATACCCGAGCAACGCCGGGTGGGTTTGCTAGTAGATTATAAATAATATAAAAAATTAAAATCGATTTGTAATTAAACTTTTCAAATGCAAGAAGTTAAAATAGAACTATTGATGGAATTCGACTTGTCGCTTAGCAATGATATGCGATTAAGCTTTTAGATAACTGCTTGGAAAATTAACGAGAATTGTACAGTTTTTTTTTCAACTTTTCTTATGAAACGGTAGCGTGAATTTGTGGATCTAAATAGTATTTCCGTGGCACATATGGAACAATCCATGTCGTCGCTGTTTCCCGAGGTCAACCTGGCGAACTTTACAGGTGGAGTCGGTTAAAGAAGAAGTATTTGAGCCAAGTCAGTCCTGTGATGTATGGTTACAAAATAATAGTCTAAACACTTTTGGAAGAATCAAGTGCTTTAAGATTTTAGATAAATTCCTCATCACATATAACCACATGCACAATGTCATGTCTATCGTCCATGTCTACTGCTCAGATATATCGTGAGAACAAGGAAACTTGATTTATTTCAAGCTTGGTTTTTTTTCGAACAAATTACATGTGTTAAAAACTCATATTTCAAATATCATGTCAAACTCCCATAATTAATAAAATTCTTTCCTAACTACCCATCGAAACGATTTACTCATTGATCGTGTGAAGTTTCATGTGACATATCACATCGCACATCCCTCATCGCTTTGACCATTGAATCCAATCACCAAGAGGTCATTATCATTATCACAGCTCCATTTGCATTTCTTTTGATTTCCTGGAATTTTTTTTGTACTCATTTTTTAATTCAAAGTCCATCCATGTCGGGTAATAATTTACATTTGAAGAAGCCCACTTCTACGGTATGCCAGGTGACTTCGTGCAAAGTCATCACCACATCGGAAAAAGGCCATATTCGATATGAGGAATCTTCTTTTATTTCTTGTCTTTTCCATAGATATTGTCTGCACACTCATCGTCTTCCATGTGAAGTAGTGGAATGCCATGCCATTGACACGCCTCATGTAGCACACGTTTGGTAACGCGCGTTAAGGACGGTCTTGATGTGCGGTTGATGTTTGCTTATAACTTGCCAGACCATGTGTTCAACTTATGACGGTTTTATTGCTATTTTTTTTCTTATGAAGAATATAACAACAGAAGTTTTCGCTTTTTCGCTAGAATTTCACGGCTAATATTAGACCAGCTTCTCTGAGTCTTTGCTAGTGATGATTATGGTACTTGGTAATACGGACGGCTGGCGGCACGTCTTGTGTGTTGATTTGATTCACTCAATCAAAACAAAACGAGCCAAAAGGCTGGTTATAGGTTAGACGCTTTGCATTCAACAAACATCACGAAGGGCTCATTTAAGTCTGACGGGATATTTAGATGATTGCTGTTGCGGTGATGCATCATCCTCAACACCAATCATATGATTTGATTCGGATTCGTTTAATGGAACTGTGAGTAATTAGCTAATATGCGTTAGCTACTCGAAATGGGTATTTTTAAACACAACAATCCAATGACCCTCTGAAAGAGTCTGCAATTTTTCTATTTTGTATTCCTTAAAGTGTACTCCTAACCGCGCATTTGCCTTACCGGAGTTGGGAATGTAAATTTGCTCTTTCGGATAGAATGCCTCTTCAGATGCTCCAGTGTGTCCGTCGGGGATGGGTAGGTACACATTACCGAGAAGGTGTTGAAAAAAGGTGTGCACACAACCTCTGGAAGCAACTTCTTTGTGCTGTTTACTTTCTTTTCGTCTTTCCATTTCGAGCTCTTTTTTGCTGTTGTAGTAGACTTCTCGTGATCCTCGCCAGATCGGGAGGAAGAGGTTGAGTACTATTCTGCCCATTCAAAGTCAAAAGACCAAACACGATTTACAGCATCGATGAGGTCGGCAGTCAAAGCAAACATCATCCTTACACTAGACTCGGGATGTAATTACCATCACGAGTGTGAATTGTGAGAGATCCGCGGACAAATGATGATGAGGTCTTGGATCATTGTCTTCGGACTTGGGATGCCCAACCATAGAAAATGCAAGGTAACAAGTAAAGGCGCATATGGACAAAAGTGCAAGATCTAATCACTTGACCTCTTGCTGTGTGAGATGAGAGCCACAGAGTTGAAGTTTTATTAGTCTTGAAATAAAAAAAGACAGAGAATTGGTGACTTTTTAAGGATCTTTAAAAAAAAGTGGAAGAATAGTCATTAATTAAGAAATAGTATATTTATTAACAATGAGCCTTATTGGATAATGGGCTGACGATTTTGTTGCTCTCGCTGTGGCTCTTATGCAGAACTCGAGATGTTCCCAAGAAGATTCGACATTAAAAAAGCATCTTAATTGCAGGCATTATGATAAACGAAATGGCCACTTTAAGAGACGCTATAACATAAACGACTTTGTGGATGTTTTTCTACTTCTTAAACGTTGAGTGGAACTTGTTTTCCGGTGTTGTAGTACACGGAGTTTTTTTTTTTTTCAAATCAGTCGAGCTGTGCTGCATGGTTAGTATTCTCATTTAGTTTTTATTTATGACATGCTACTGGTTATGTTTCTGGGAATTTTAAACGCATTCATTATGGTATTGCTTGATGATATCGTAGCCGTAAAGGAGAATTGGGTATCGCTGACGTTCAAGCAGTTTACGAACACCATTACGAATTGTAAATAAAGGTAAACGTTTGTTTTCCGGCTTAAAGTTCCTCATTCCAGAGGTGTGGTCTTCCAGCAATTTGTTCGGGAACACGCCATATCTTTCTTTAATTAGTTTGGGAATTTTATGATTTTATTGCGATGGGAACAAAAATTGTTTTCTATAATTTTGAATAAATAGATTTAAATGAGAGAAGGTGTGAATGTGTGATTTTAGAATTTGGCTTTGAGCCTTAAGGTTTCGGTTGGAAGAAGATTGTGGAGAGTAGGTACAAATTGGTAAAAAATTTAGTCCTTCAGATGTGATTCTCTTTGTCTCCATCGTTCCCAGAATTGATTAGATTAGAATTGACTTCATTTATATGCTATAATTCAGGTTTACAATTTTTATAAGGTTTGCAAGTCTTTTACGACCTGGTTTTGGAACCGTCGGTCAGATTGACAAATCTATAAAGTTTTTCCCCGCCCATCCTGCCATTGATAATGCTTACAACTTCTTCAGCATCGAGTTGGCTTTTATCGAACACATCACGTCGAACTTCCCGTAGTACTGGGCATGATCCTAGAAAGTGTGCAATATTTTCTCTTTCTTGGGTATTACATAGCTCACATTCAAGAGGTAAATCCGGTCTATGAGGAACAAAATTTAGATTTAAAATTTCCCCTCTGGCTCGAAGAATTGTAGATATCTTATCTGTGGAATATATATCGAGGAAATGACCTGCTTAAGGTAAAATCAAGGCGACTATAATACCTATTCCCTATACTGAGAATCCTTGGCCTGTTTGATGAAGTTCTCCCAATATTTTGTGTCAAGTTTGGATACAAGCGAGTGAAACTGCTGTTTAAGGTACTGGGCATCCTCCATATTAAGATCCAACGATTCTCCCAAAGAATCAGACAAACTTATCTATGAACGTACAAAATTCAGTTTACTCGCAATAAGATATCTTAAAACTTTTTTGACTAGCCTTTCCGAATCCATTTGAAGTATTTTTAGTACATAATCAAAGTGGAGCTTAAGTGTGTCGATAAACATCGGTGGAACTCCAGTAATTAGGTGTCGTTGTAGGAAGAAGGAAAACTCGTTTTAAGAAGAAACGAAGTAATTTTTCAACATCATCATACTCTTTATGGCCCCATACTTGCGCACCGTACAGCATTACAGACTTAGAAACGGCTTGAAATAATTTGTATTTTGCAGAGTGGGAAATCGATTTGTTTGCAATACATTTCTTCCATGATACACAAATGGCAGCTTTGGACTCCTGAAGTTTTGCGCCTTGACGTGCTTTTTCATACATAGGTTACTCGAAATAATCATTCCAAGATATTTGCATTCTTTAACTACGTTGATTTCTTGTTCCAGAAAGTTCCATTATTCGTTGCCAGCATATCTTCCCCTTCCTTTTCTAAAAATCAAACAATGTTTGATTTGTTGAGGTTTGCTGTTAAATTCCAGATATTGCAGTATTCTTCTAACCTTAAAATCGTTTCTTGGAGTTGATCAGGAGACTCTGCTAAAAGGACGATATCATCTGCATATATCGGGTTTTTCAACAGGGACGCTACATAAGTAGAGCGACAGGGACAGCAAACGACGCCATATTTCTTGCCGCTCTTTTGACATTTCTCTTCAGTAATGTTTGCCATTTCATGATGGAAAGATATACGAGCCAACAACGAGTCGAAATTATTAAAATTTACTACCGAAATTCGGAGGCAGTGGCCTCAACGTTAAGAGTGCTACGTCCAATTTATGGTCGTCATAATCGTCCAAGCAAATCAACAATTGAGCGTCTAGTGGAAAAATTTGAATCCAAAATGTTCCCGTGCCAATGAGACAAAGAAGTGCCCGTAGTGTCGAGAGTATTCTTTCCGCTGAATCTTCAGTTGCAGAAAGCCCAAATGTGTCTCTCACACGTCGTTCTCAAGCGTTGGTCATCTCTGTGACGTCGTTGTGGCGAATTTTGCGAAAAGATCTTAGCTTACATCCTTACAAGATTAAATTGACGCAAGAACTGAAGCCGCTTGACCACCAGAAGCGTCGTTTGTTCGTGAATTGAGCTGAGCAACAACTTGAAAATGAGGGTTTTTTGATCGAAAAATCATCTTCAGCGATTAGGCTCATTTTTGGCTGAATGAATTCTTCAATAAACAAAATATGCGGTATTGGTCAGGCAACAATCCACACGTACTCCATGAGTCATCATTGCATCCCGACAATATTACGGTTTATGGGCCGGCGGCGTCATTGGGCCGTACTACTTCCGTGATGATCACGTTACTGTGAATGGGGATCACTACCGTTCAATGATAACCGAATATTTTTGGCCCCAATTGGATGATATGGACTTGGAGGACATGTGGTTCCAACAGAACGGCGCCACAAGCCACACAGCGAATGTCACAATCAATTTATTGGAAACCAAGTTTGGAGAACGTGTTATCTCACGAAATGGCCGCCTCGGTCGTGCGATTTGACGCCGTTAGACTATTTCCTGTGGAGCTCCGTCAAGTCTATGGTCTATGCCAACAAGCCAGCGACGATTGATTGATTGATTGTGAAATTGCAGCAGTATCGGCCGATTTATGCTTGAAAACCGTCGAAAATTGGGTTCAGCGTCTGGACTTCTGCAAACGTGCCCGTGGTGGCCATGCAAAAGAAATCGAGTTACATACATAATGGCATCGAACGTACTTTCACAGGAATAAAAAAATTCATTGATATCCAAGACTTTTGTAGCGCTCTTATTGAAAAACCCTTTAATAATCCTGGACAATCAGCAATTTGCACACCTGTTCTTAAGTACTGCACTAGATCATCAATAAAAAGAGTGAATAAAAGGGAACTGAGAGTACATCCTTGCTTTAAGCCCATTGAAGACCTGAAATCTTGAGATAGATTTTCACCATCGCAAACAAATAATTTTAGAAGAGACTCCGCAATTGTCCGCTTGTCTGTCGATACTATCGAATGCTGCTTTAAAGTCCACATATAGTTTTTCCAATGATAAAGGTATGTTTCGGCAACGCTTAACAGCAAAAAAAACTTGGTCCGACGTCGAGTACCCAGAACGGAACCCAGCTTGAAACTCACTGAGCTTTGAGTTATGATTTATCCAGGAAACAACATACTGGAAAACAATTTCATGGATGAATTTAAAAAAGATATTCCTCAATAGTTTTCTGCAATAAATACATTTCCCTTTTTTAAAAGCGGGAAAATTATTGAAGACAAGAAGCTTGAAGGAATAGAACGGGTTCTAAAAATATTGTTATAGCAATTCAGAAGAACAGCTAAAAATTCTTGGGGAGCATACTTAAAGAATTCAGATGGAATCCTATCGGTACCAGCTGCCTTATTTTCCTTGGCCTTATCTAATGCTAAAAGTAGCTCCTCTTCCGAAAAATCTGAGTCCAAAAGGTCATCTTCAATAAGTGGCATCGCATAGTGAAACTTACAGGACGTACACTCAGTGTTTAGAAGTGATTGAAAATAGTTTCTTAAATCTTCTGGCTTTAAGTTACTACCAATACAATGCTTAGATCTGTTTACAAATTTCATCGCTTTTCAAAACTCTGTAGAAGAACTTACTTTACATAATAACTTCACAACACCTTTATTGTAATCGTCTTGTTTACTTAAGCGCACAATGCCTTATGTTTTTTGTTAGCTTCGACATACCATTGCTTGAAACAAGAATTGTTATGGGTTCGAAATAAAGTGAGAAACGAAAACGAAAGAACTCTAGCATTGTCAAACCATTTTTCATTAGGCTTCTTGCCTTTTCCAGAATTTGATTGAAGTGGATTAGCTTTTTTAGTCATATCTGGCTCCATACGAGGAGCTAGAGAAGCATCATTTATTGAAGCTAGTTCGGTCTTCAAGTTTTCCTGGTATTTTTGAATTAATTTTGAACTCCATTTCAGCTTTGGGGGCAGCTTTAACTCATCCTCGTTAAAAGTTGCATGCATGCTACTGCTTAAAGTAAACAATATTTCATATAACAGCTTTTGAACTTTACTTTTACAATAAATTTGTTAAGAAGGACAGATCTAGAAGTGAAGCGAACACTTGTATCATCATGCTGACATTCTTCTGCGATATCCAAAATCAGTATTCCTTCGCTATATTAACAGGTCCAACAAATGTCATAAGCGCTCACATCAAAACTAATACAAGGCACTTTGAAATGCATTTGTTGTTGACAAAATTACTAATGGAGTATATTTTATTACTCTGCCAGACCACACCAAATCACTTTTCGTTGACATCTACGACTTGAACACAACTCGAGAACAACTTGTAAAAAACACTTAGCCTTCACTTGCCTGTCAAAAAGGCCACCAAAGAAGTATCGCGGAATGAAAATGGAAATTCCAAAAATCCAAACAGACAACTACTCCAGATAAACTGTCTATATTCTGCCAGAAAACACTTTTAAACGTTTGGCAAACGCTCACAACTTTGCAGAGACAAGACGTCCATGCATGCAGACAGTTAACAACTTATTTTAATTATAGCCTTTCAAGCTACACACGGAACCATAGTTTTTCAATTTACCAGGCAAAAATTAAAACGGACTGCTTTTTCCCCAAGGAGCAGGAAAAAAGCCAACATATACAGACACACACAGTCCCGCATATAACCATTACCGGCATTCGGCTTTAACCAGCTCGGGTGTCCTTTTCACTTCGCATTTCAAAATTAACCCACAAAAATAAAACCGAAAAAAACAGAAAACTATTGCAATAAATCACCCAGTGGCATATAGCGCAACATTAGTAACACGATCGGCCATTAATTCCGATTTTCTCATTTCATTTAAATCTAGAAGATCAAGAAAAAAAAACGTTTAAACGAAGAAAATGCGGCTTTGAGAGATAGAGATACCATCTGGTTGGCTTGGTGTTTTTTTCGCTGAAATGCACCTAAAGCACGGGCTCCAATCAAGTCACATGCCACACGTGTGCGTTGCTGGGCATGGTGCAGAAATTTCTCACCAAAGCTATACCATTGCAGAGGCACATGTTAAGGTAGGCAGGCACTTCGAGCATTTAATAGACTAATACCAAGCATTTAGATAAATAGCCTACGGGAGATTTAAACGCTTATGCTAGCTAACCTGGGGAGGGTAGCAAAGCGCCACCTCATCCACGCGTGGGTCGTATTTTGTGGAATGGACGTAACTGCTGGCACACACCAATTTTCACACCTTGCTTTGAAGGCTGGAGCAGCCGTTGCCGTTGGACTTCGTATTCCCCATTATAAATTGATCGAGCGATTTGACGCAATTAGAAAGAATTAGTGTCTTTAAATTGATAAATCGTTTAGCTGAACTTACGATCCACAAGATCGTTTTCTGTAAACTATCAGCTAATTGTGACAATTTTGTTGACAGATCGGTGTAGATGGAGTGGAAGTGGAAGGCCATCGGAAGCAATGAGAAGGATTTGGCAGCACTGTAATTTGGAGAAATTTTTTAAATATCATTAAAATGAATTTATGGAATGGATGACCAATAAGGAAATAGTCATAAGGACCATGGACAGTGACATTGAACATTCCATAGAAATTATGTTCGCAAGAATAGAACTAAGGAATGCTGCCTTGGAAAACGATTTTTTTCGATCGAAGATCCTTTGGAGAAGATGGCGATGGTATAAGGTGGATGAGTGCATTCACCTCAATCACGAACTGGGGAACAGAGCTCTGCTGAATCATTTTTACCTCCGAAATGGCACCACACATGGCGGTCTGAGAATCTTGGATTTACCGGGCAGACGCCAACATCGCCGAATGAGCCAAGTTCCCTGTCCACACCTAATCATCTTCGAATCACTAGGGAAAGAGAAGTCAGCAGGAATCAATAGCATACCCAATATTGTACATCTCCCTGAGGATACTAAAGACATAATACAACACTCCCACTGTTCAACAACACGCTTAACAATGCATATCCAGTGAGTTAGAAGACAGGTGCCCCGAAAAGGGAAAAGTATAACTCCAATCCGGCTAACCCCTTCGATAAGTCTTCTTCCGAGTATCAGCAAGGTATTCGAAAAAGTTCCAAATAAAGCTCTGTCCAAGTGAGGGGAGGACAAAAATATAATTATTCCAGATACCCAGTTCGTCCGCATCCGAGGCTTGTGGTTGATTCGCAACTAGGGGTTTAGCAGTCAATAAGGGCAAAACCAAATATATGCTGTCATCAAGAAGAGACACCCAACATCGACGTCTTGAACAAAACAGCACCATAGACATCTATAACTTGGAGGACAGCGCTGAAATCAAACGAAGAATAACTCTTGCCAATCGCTGCTTCTTCGGGCTTAGAAGGCAATTGAGTAGCAAAGCCCTCTCTCGGGCAACTAAATTGTCCCTTTATAAGACCCTCATCATCCCAGTCCTGCTCTATGGTGCAGAAGCATGGATGCTGTCAAAAGTGGGTGAGGACGCTTTAGGCTGTTTCGAGAGAAAGATTCTCCGGGTGATTTTTAGTCCCATATGCATTAACGGAGAGTGGAGAAGAAGATACAATGAAGAACTGTACCGGCTGTACAGCGACACAGACCTAGCCAAAAGAGTAAAAATTCAACGTCTCAGATGGCTGGGTCATATAGAGCGGAAAATCTTCGAAGCCACCCCAGAGGGACGGCGCAGTAGAGGAAGACCGAGAATTAGGTGGCGCACACAAGTGAAAGAGGACCTCAACCGACTCCACGTGCGAAACTGGAGGCAGCGGGCTAGGGACCGAACTGGCTGGAAAAGCTTGTTGGTTTAGGTTGAGGCCCAGGTCCACCCCGGACTGTAGCGCCACCAAAGGTACGGTAGATATCCAGTTCGGCTTTAAGGCGGGGCATGATACCATTCATGCCGCGTCTGAGTTAGTTACTAATGTCCAATGGAACAATGCTAAGAAACAATGCACAGGTGTCGTCTCGTTGATTTGGAGAAGGCTTTCGACAACGTACGCCTTGCATCTTTAACGTAAAAGATTCGGATGTTTGAGAGGACTTTGTATTCCTAAAAGTCTTGGGGAAAAGAATTTCTTACATCTTCGGAGGAAGCCCAAACATCTTGCGGCATTTTTGGCAACATCATAAATATGATCATTCCACAAGAGGTGACTGTGGAATTTAAGTACCACTCATGGATAATGGCAAGGGGGTGTATTACGCTTTAGAGACAGAAGTAAGCATTGTGTTTTGGACGCATTAAATAATACCCAATTTTTATTCCCCATTTGATAATGCTGTCAAGATCAGAATTTAATGAGCTTATCATACGTTGCCGTTGAAGATCCACATCCGAAGACCGCGGTTGTGACTCCAAAAATTAATATGAAAAGCTGAGTGTACTGTCATCAGCGAAGCAGTTTAGTGGATTACAAGTTTCAGACAGGAGATCATTTATAAAAAATGAGAAAGAGAGTTGGAGACAGAACGGAGCCCTGGGGCACACCAGCATTTATTTTGAAGATATCCAACACAACTTGTATTGAACGGACCGAAAGGTAATTACTAATCCAGCGAAGAAAAGAAACATCGAAACCGAAAGCACGCATTTTCGATAAAAGAGCCTGGTGCCAGACTCTATCAAATGCTTTAGAAATATCGAGTGCAATAATTTTACTTTCTCTCCGAAACGATGTAGAGATTTGTTCCACTGTTCTGTGGATCTGTCGGTCATTTAGAAGCTTTCGTTCCTCAAGAATAATTAATAAGTGTTTCCATGACCTTGGAAAGAAGGGACGTAAGTGCAATCGGTCGGTAATTTGCGGGGGAGGACAGTTCGCGTTTTTTGGGTATGGGCTGGATAAAAGCTGTCTTCCATTTGCTGAAGAGTAGGATAGATAGAAGAGCTTAACCAGTGGCTTTGCCAACGTAGAAGAACCCCTCTTCAGAAGAATAGGACGAGCGGATTTATGTATGTCAAGATCTTTTAAACTCTAGCCACTGTACGAGTGCGAAAGAAGACTGGTCCCATAGAATCATTTACGCTCTCAAGTACGGGTGGGACCATGACACACTCTGGCAGCTAGAATTAGCGAGCGGCGAACTGCTTAGCAAAAGGGTTAGCTTTCTCTTGGGAACTAACAAATGGTGTGTCTTGATGACGAAGAAGTGTTCCTTATATTTTTTTACAAATGACCAAAAACTTGTGCTACCTGTGGGACATTGTAGTAATTTTTGTCTTAATTGTTGGTCATGTAAAAGTTTGGTCCTTCGAATTAGGGCGTTACAGGCATTCCTGGCTTGTTTAAACTTTTTTCCGGTTTTCTTCAGTAGGGTTTGTGTTTGTAACAACGGAAACATACCTCCTTAACTCTGATAATCTCTTTACAGCTTGTATTAAACCATGAATTTTCTTTGGGTCTGATACTTTTGACTCTCATCCCCGAAACAATGAGATTAGTGACCATATCTGCACTGAAGTCAACCTCACTATCTAAGAAGCAAAGAAGAAATTGTTGAGACCTACCCAATTGGCTTTCTCATACTGCCAAACGGTTCTCTTAGGAGCTCTTTCTTTAACTGGATTAGTTTGGCAAGTGAATCTAGCGGATATTACACAATGTCAGAGGTAAGAAATAAGTCAAGAGTGTTTTCTGCTTGGCCATCGACGTCCAATATGCGAGTAGGCCTGTCAACTAGTTGAGTTAGATGATTATATTCGGCAAAGAACTCAGCACACATACTTTCGGGTGTTGTAGGTCCAGAAGAGCGAAGCCAGGAGGAATGGTGGACATTGAAATCGCCCCTAATAACGATTTCAGTGCGAGGATACAGCGAAACAATTTATTTAATGGAGTTCGACATGGAATCGAATTCTAGAGAGGTTGAAAATCTTCGATAAAGGAAACTTGTTACATGAAGTCTATAAAGGTATCTTGAAGCAAGATGAAGTACAGTGCGAAGTGATGAGAGGCAAATTAAATAAATTAGCGCCTTCACCATTTGAAAGATCATTATAAACAAACATACATTCCACAATAGATTTGCCTGAATATGGTGAGCTATTTGTGGCATTTTTCCTAGAAGACGCAAAGAATGAAGTTCAAAAAAAAAAAAAGCGAAGTGAAAACTGAAGACTAAGTGAAGTACTTAACGCCTCGTGCCAGAAAATCCATTTGCATTCGCAGATAATTGGAATTTTTCAACCCATCGTCGCGTCGCGTCGCTCATCCCATCCTATAGATGGAATGTCTCTGATGAGGCCATGTACATCGATGAATCACTCATTTACAATTTCCATTTCATCTGTCTGTTAACAATAGCAAACATCTGTTTGTGTGGCCCGTACTCAGTTGAATCCCTTTAGACCACTCTGTATGCCCACTTTCCAAATTACAAATCGATATTTCAATTAATTGCCCAAGTGTTAACTCATTTGAGTTATACTTCATATTTTCACAACTAATTTTATTGTGACTGCGTGCGGGGGAATTATCTCACAGGCAGGCGCCCCTTTTTTGCGTTTGATCCGTTTATTTGGAGTGTTTTTTGTCGGTTCGGCGCGGTAATATGATCCTCAATAGCGAGTGCTTTTATGTATTATTTTTGCCTTCGGGGGGGCTGGAACACGGCACACAAAAGGTGGCGAGTTAACGCACGCGAGTCTTGTTCTCTGGACTTGTTATTTCGATTGTGACTTGTTGTATGCAGTGTTTTATGGGCTGGAGTTTTAGATCATTCATAGTCTAGTGGTTTGAGTGGAGTGGGTATTGGATTTCGGATTTGTTATTTTATTTTTTTTTGTATTAAGTAAGATCACTTCACCCATGATGGGGCCTTTAATAAAGCAATTATTCTGATTGAATTATTGTGATTTTTGACATTTGAATTGATGAATTCAGTTCATATTTTTGGAGGGTTTTTTTGGGTGTGAGACATAATTGGTCTTGGCGTAACGATGACATCTTTTTCTATATTTGGGACAGGATGAGAGCAATCTGCATGACAAAATATATTTTATTATAATTAACAAAAATTGCCGATACACATGATGAATTGCGATAAGTGTTATGACAGTTATGACTCTTAGCGAACTTGGATAAAAATTAAATTGAAAATTATCAACGTTTGATTCAAAAATCAATTTCAATTCAATTCAATTTATTATTATTATCAAATAGAAATGTAAAGTAAGACTTAGTCTTTTATAGTACTTAAATTTGGGTAGTAAAAAGCACTTATTAAAAAAAAAAAAAAAAAAACTTAAATAAAATATTTAACTAGAAAAAATAATTAATAAAAAATACATGGGTAATATTAAATTTAATGTTAATTTTTTTCTCATTATTTTTAAGATTTATTTACAAAGAAGAATCAGTTTAGTAGTAGTAGTAATATTTTTATTTGCAATAAATCATTACAAAAGGTGTTGTAACCGCACATTTTACAATACAGTGATTTGACATGTAAAGTCTTACATCTGAAACATTATTTTTATTATTATGAAGAATATATTTGGGAAAGATTTTTTTATTAAATACATAAATAAATTAATTAATTGCATAGTCAATAAAGTAATAAATACAAATAAATATATAGATAAACAATGAAAACAACAATAATAAATAAATAATTAAATAAATAAATAAATAAAAAAAATAATAAAAATAAATAAATAAATAATAAAAATGAATAAATAGTTTAGATGAAAAACATAACAAATATTTATCACAGGTAAGTGATCTGGTGAAACAAGAGGGTTGTCAGTGTTATTACATCTGTAAATAAAGTTTCTCGTACACTTGTACATATTTTGTCTCAAAAAAGGGATTTTTCTGTTTTTATTTTTTGTAAGTTTGACAATATTTCAGAAGGGCTTTTCGTTCTTATCAAGCATACTTAATTTGCTTTTCCACTGTTTGTTTCGAAGAAGTACATAATTAGTGTGGTTTTCAACTGAAAGCGATTTATTAACCTTAATACCAAGACTGGTTATACTGTCAAAATAGACGAGCTGTGATTGTTGTAGAAAAATTGGGGGCAGAAGTGATGTATCAAACCTGTTTCTTGGATATCGCTATAAGTTGAGATTTTGTTGGATTAAGGGTAAGACCATTTTGGAGTGACCAATTAGATATAGCTGTGAGATCCTCCATTAATCTACATCTAATCCATATCTTCTTGCAAGCCGACCGGACGGAAAATGTACATTTGTACATCATCTGTGTAAAGATGCAGCAGCACATTGGAACAGGCTTTTGGAAGGTCATTTATATAAATGCAAAACAATATAGGCCCTAAAATTGAACCTTGCGGCACACCCATTTGCAAGTTCAAAGGCTCAGATTGTAACTGACCAACATTTACTCTTTGGCTACGATTACAACGATAATCTTTAATGAGACGTACTGCTCTATCATATGGAACCCAAAGTAATACTTCAGCTTTTTGCACAGTATATCATGGTTTACTCTGTCAAAAGCCTTAGAGAAATCAAGCAAACAGAGAATGGTTACATTGTCGCGGTCATATTCAATCCTAATGTCATCAAGGACCTTAATCATAAGAGTTTGACAGCTATGATGTGTATACCTTTGACAGACAAGGAAGAATACTTATGGGACGAAATTCCGAGCTAGAGCTAGCATTTGACTTTTTGGCAACCGGAATGACCTTAGCTTGTTGCCAGTTTTGAGTAAATGATGAAGAAATAATGCAAAAATTAATCAATTGCGTTAAAACACTGGAAACATGTGGCAAAATTATTTTTATAAAGCTAATTGGCACACTATCTTCACCAAATGCATCAGACTTGATGGAACGAATGCTTTCAAGGACATCATATTCAGATATAACTTCAAACTCGAACACTGCTGAAGGTTCACTTATGATTTCACTATTAGGCACAAAATTGAGTTGTTGATCGTCTTTTAAAATAAAGGTCTCACTAAATTCATTAAGATCAGGAAAATCCTTTTAACCAATTCCAATAGTTCGTAGATTACTCCAAATCTTTCGGGTTTGCATTCAACTTCGAGATGAAAAAACTTTTTTGGCTCTCTGAGTCAGAAGCGTTGCATCGTTTCGGGAACGGCAGAAAAACTCCCAATTAGCAGTTGTAGGGTTTAACTTCTACTTTGAGTAAAATTTTCTTCGATTTTTGATAGCTCTGTGGACATCAGAAGTAAACCAAAACAGTTATTGCTTCTTACTGTGACCGTTTTTAGCGAAACATGTTTGTCGAATAATTCAAGAACCAATGATTGAAAAAAAACAACTTTTTCATTTGGATCTGAGAGTTGATGACAAAGATGTCAGGGAAAATTGGCGACTTCTGTATGGATCGCAGGGTTATTAATAGATTTAAGATCTCTGAACTGAAAATCCAGTAGGTAAAAAAAATCAAATCATGATCAGATATACCATCAAGAGACAATTGATCCTGTAGGACAACATGCGAGACATCAGAAACAATTATAAAGTAAAGGAGACTTGGAGAAGAATTAGGAGCAAAACGGGTGGCATAATGGTTTGAAACAGAAAGTCCGTGTGCCGCTATTTCATCCCTAAGTTGTGCAAACAATAATATGCTCTTAAGAGGCAGAGAACTGTTGAAGAACAGAAAAAAACGGTTCGGCAGAAAAGCTTTTGTTAGGGTTGAAAACAACTCCCGTTAACTCTAATATCAGGAACTCAACTCCACAATTTTCCGACTTTCCTAAAACCCTACACTTTAGAGATATATTGCAGTATACTGCAACACCTTCCCCAACGGTATTAGCTATTCTATCATTTCGTACCAAGGTATAATTCTTGATGTCATATGTGATACATGGAATATCTGGTTTAAACATGTCTCAGTAACGCAAATGACATCCAACCCAGATGAGTCGAACACATATTTCAAAAAATCTAGCCAATCCATATTAAGGCTGCAAGCATTTATACAACACAACTTAAAAACTTAAAATAAAATAAATCAAACTCAAAAATAAAAAATAAAAAAATGGGCACGACTCGGTCGCACGTACTTGCTCTCATGTGCCTAATTACATTGAAAGGCAAGATCTTGGACAAAAACAAATAACATTTACGTTGAAAGTAACACAGTTTGAACTTAAAAACCTATCAAAACCACAATACTTAACGGTTTTTGGTAAAAACGAAGTACGCCACCATACGTCTTAAAAAAACAGAGAATTTATGAAAAAAGTATTTCGAAAATTGTAGGACGGGTTTTTTAAAAAACCTGTTTTTTATTTTTAGTTTTTTGAAACAAAAATAATTTTTAAATTTTGGTATGCAGCTTTTTAGAGTTTATTGATATACATGTGAATATAAAATATAAATATAAAATAAAAAAATAATTTATTTTGATTAGTTTTAAAAATATTGATTTTTCAAAAAAAAAAATTCAAAAAATAATTTTAATTAGAAAAAAAAAAGTTTTCAAAATTTTGATATGAAGAATTAATTTGGCTATCTAGGTCTTTTTAAATATAAATTTTGACAGAAATCCATAGAGCCGTTACCGAGAAAGACAGAAATTAAAAAAACCGTTACATGAAAGGTACCCTCCGATTAAATTATAGCCAATACCAACATAAATATTCTCAAAAATTTTCATCAAAATCGTTGGAGCCGTTTTCGAGAAAAATAAGCTTTTCCTAAACGGTCGTACGGCAAGTACCGTTATTTTTAGCCCTAAAAATAAAATTTCAATTTCCCATCTGAGGAATGCCAAGAGATACACACATACCAAATTTGAACGCAATCGCTTAATCCGTTTAGGCTGCAGATCGATATACACCCGGACGGACAGACAGACAGACAGATAGACAGACAGACAGACGGACATTTTTTGTCAATGACTTTTTTATACTTCTCTATGATGGTAATGTCATGTTTGATTGTTATCTCAATTTTTTTTATATTCACGAATTCTAAACTTGCCTTATAGTCCATACAATCGCAAGTAAAAATGGAAATTAAATAAATAAAAATAATAAAAAAAAAAAAATAAATAAAACAAAATTTAAAAAAGCACCAATTCGAAAAACATAATTATGATCGGCTCCGTATAACATTCCTGTGCTTAATTGGAAAGAGTAGAAAAAGTGCTCTTTCGTTTATAACATTACATTACATTAGTAGAGACGCTTACGAGCACTGTCAACTCAGGCCATCGGCTCATACAATACAACACATACAGGACAGAGTACAGAAGATATCAAACATGTCATACTCACAGTTATTGGTCACCGATAGACACACCGCAATCATTTGAAACCGTTTTTCCTCTTCCCATTTCTCGGCTACTGGTAATTTAGAACATGTTGGTTAATATTTAACAAGTCATTAACATATATAACCCTCGATACCCCATCAATAATGGAAATCTCCAATCAGCTAACAATTATGTAGGCTAACACCTGCAATACACACTTCTTGGCTACGCAGAGACATGCGCCAAATGCCAGACATAAAAATGTACCTGCAATTCGATTGATTTACATGCGAGTCCATGCCACATGAAGCTTGCAATTTCACAAGAATCTCCTTCTCTATCTAATTCCACAATCCGCTAATCATACGTCCGTACACAACTCTCTCTCTCTCCGCAGTCAATTGGATGATTTCACGATCGCGAAAAGAAGATCGACGATCACGAAGTGATCCTTGTGCGTTTTAGAGAACAACTCACCCGCCACCATCTAGCGTGTGTTCATATGCAAATTACCATCATCATCATCATTTCTAACTCCATCTTCATCTTGAGGGGATGTGTGATGTAGAAGGAGGATAGGAGGTAGGTCCAGGAAGCCACCTTTTGATTCCGGATTCGAATTAAAGCTTCCAACACTGCATCATTTTTATTGAAATAAATTCGTGTAATTCTGCGGCACCAATCATTTCACGCGCGCAACATTCAACATCTAACATGCAATCATGGCAGAGGCCACCATCGCCACCGACTCTACCTCGGCGGATCTTGGAACACCTCTATTAGGTGCTGGCTTCAGTTTGGCTCTTTGCGGTATGATTTGTCTGCAGAGAGATCGGTGTGGATTTTTTTTTTTCATCTCCTTGAGGAGCAATTCGTAGACTTCACTAAGTGGACCTGACATTGGTATTTATGCTGACAAACAGGACGACAAATCGTTGTTGTGAGACTTCTATTCATGGCTACCTAAGGAAAGGCCTAGTTAGTGTAATGCCTAAGGGGGAGATGCACTCAAGAGAAATGGTTAATTGATTCCGTTGAGTTGCTGCTGCATGAGCAGCGGGGATAAGCGTTAGGTTTTTATAAAAAAAAAAAGAAATTTTAACAATTTCAAGAATACGTTCCACATTTAAGGTTACAAAAATTGGTTAAACTTGTCATTATAAGGGTTACCATATAACGAAAGGACTTTACATCTTGTTTTGAATATTTCATCATAGCTTAGCGAGTCATGAAAGTAGTTTCTTTGGTTAAGAGCATAGTTTAGTTGGCTGTATAGTATCCTGCTTTCGGACTCTCGAGCCTTAGTTATGAACTTTTTTCGAGTAATGTTTTCGTTCGTTTGAATAATGTGGTAGAGTTGATGTTTCAAATTGCTAAGATTGTTCACGTCCACGTGTAAGGTTACTCCACAAGTGTTACTAATGTTTTGCCAAGTTGTATACCACCAGTCTGCTGCGTTAAAAATTTTATATTTTGCCGATAGAGCGACTCTCTTATTGGAAAACTCATTTTTCAACGAAAGATTAAGTAGGCTTTGAGAGCTTTTTGCCTTTTCTGTAAGATGTTTACTGAAATTCAATGTTGGATTCAGAATAACTCCCAAATATTTTACGGCTTTAACTGTTTGAAGAGGATGACCATTGTCTTTCATTGTGTATTCTTGGAGATCGTGCAAAAACCATAATTTTCGACTTACCTGTATTGATTGTCAGTCCCAATCTCTTACAATAGCATGACAGACGATTGATCATCAATATGCAATTGGATCTGGAGATTCTGAAAGTATGACGAGATCATCTGCATATACATTGATTGTGTTAATTAGCAATTCTTACTCCTTCCGGAAGATCATCTACTACGTCCTTTATAAACAGGGAGAACAATAACGGACTGAGCAGACAGCCTTGTTTCACACCTGTGTCTGTTTCAAACCCTTCTGAATAGGTTTTACCATCCCAAACTGCTACATTGGTATGCGTGTACATTTCTTTGATTAGCTTAATGAATTTTGAAGATATGCGCCAAGTTGAGACAGTTTATAAAAAAGGGCATTTCTGTCAACAAAAAAGAGTAAACTGCCCCGGAATAAGGGCATGAAACGCTTTGATAATAGATGTGAGAGTATATATCTGATATATCGGACACGCTTGCAGAAGTTTCGACGGTTTTCAAGCATAAATCGGCCGATACTGCTGCAATTTCACAATCAATCAATCAATCGTCGCTGGCTTGTTGGCATAGACCATAGACTTGATGTAGCCCCACAGGAAATAGTCTAACGGCGTCAAGTCGCACGACCGAGGCGGCCAAGCGACTGGACCATTTCGTGAGATAACACGTTCTCCAAACTTGGTTTCCAATAAATTGATTGTGACACTCGCTGTGTGGCTTGTGGCGCCGTTCTGTTGGTACCACATGTCCTCCAAGTCCATATCATCCAATTGGGGCCAAAAATATTCGGTTATCATTGAACGGTAGCGATCCCCAATCACAGTACCGTGCCGGTCTTGATCATCACGGAAGAAGTACGGCCCAATGTCGCCGCCGCCCCATAAACCACACCAAACCGTAATTTTTTCGGAATGCAATGATGACTCATGGAGTACGTGTGGATTGTTGCCTGACCAATACCGCATATTTTGTTTATTGACGAATTCATTCATCCAGAAATGAGCCTCATCGATGAAGATGATTTTTCGATGAAAATCCGAATTATTTTAAAGCTGTTGCTCAGCCCAATTCACGAACATACGACGCTTCTGGTGGTCAAGCGGCTTCAGTTCTTGCGTCAATTTAATCTTGTAAGGATGTAGGCCAAGATCTTTACGCAAAATTCGCAACAACGACGTCACAGAGATGACCAACGCTTGAGAACGACGTGTGAGAGACACATTTGGGCTTTCTGCAACTGAAGATTCAGCGGAAAGAATACTCTCGACACTACGGGCACTTCTTTGTCTCACTGGCACGTGAACATTTTGAACTGTGCCTGTGGATTCAAATTTTTCCACTAGACGCCCAATTGTTGATCTGCTAGGACGATTATGACGAGCATAAATTGGACGTAGCGCTCTTAACGTTGAGGGCACTGACTCCGAATTTCGGTAGTAAATTTTAATATTTTCGACTCGTTGTTGGCTCGTATATCTTTCCATCATGAAATGGCAAACTTTACTGAAGAGAAATGTCAAAAGAACGGCAAGAAATGTGGCGTCGTTTGCTGTCCCTGTCGCTCTACTTTTGTAGCGTCCCTGTTGAAGAACCCGATATAGTTGAATAATTCTTTTCTAAATCCAGGAATCCAGCCTGCAGGTCAGTTAGAAGATTTTTCTGCTCGACCCATTTTTCCAATCTATTTACCAAAACTCCACAGAATATTTTTGCAATGTTATTTTGTACTATGTCTAATGGTCTAATGGAAAAAAAATACAGAAAATACAGAAATAACAAAATTTCTTGAAAAATGCAAAATCCAAAAAAAATAATTGAAGACGCACAATCTTGGTTTGTTTACGAAAAATCAAAGAGAAATCCACTAATTTTTGTTTCCCCTACTCAACCATACCATATGGTCTAGTGTCACTTTTTGAACCTTTCACTCGTACTTTTATTATTCATTATTTTTGCCTATTCTTGTACTCGTTCTAACTAAAGACTTTTTTCAAACAAACCATACAACCTACTCTTTCATTATTATATTTCTTTCTACTCTCCAAAACCCATACAAATGAATATCGTGTTGACAGAAAAAGCTATTGCAGCGACGTTGCGGCTCTACCTCGCTTAACTAGAAGCTGCCTCATGATACTACTATGTCTGCTATTAGACAATGAAACTAGATCCATGCACCTTGTTCGAATTCTTCGAACATAGTAAGTGCAAAAGGGAGAAAAAAATCGAAAAGATGAGACAGGAAAAAAGCTGTCGTGTGTCGCACGGGTAGCATGTTCGAAGAATCTGTTTGACGTTTTTCTTTTCTCTTGTTCGCTTTCTTTAATTCTTTGTCACTTGGCTTCGTTGTGCCCGGAGTAAACTTCTGATAAGACTCAAAATAAAGGAACAAAAATGAGTAAAAATAAAGTGGAATGTAATTTTGTGTGCTTAATTTGGACATATTATGTCTATGATTCCAGGAAAAATGTGTATGTGGTTAAACACAGTCATTACATCGATAGGGTTAAAAGAGCAGATTCATTGCAAATGATTATAGAAAATGAAAATGAAAGAGAACTGTCAAACTTGTTTCTATAAATTTACTGGCGCGACAGCTCCTTAAGGAGCCAAGGCCCAGTGACTTATACTCTCAACCATTCCTGTGTGTGTGTTGTTACTCTGCAAGAATAACTTGTTCATGAAACTAAATTCATCGTGTAATGGCACTTGCGACAGAGATGAAAAAACAAAGAAGAATTCGAACAAGGTGCATGCATCTAGTTTCATCGTCTAATAGCAGACTATAGGTTTCATATACAAGGACTCCACCCATTCTGACGTCTACTTGGCAGTATGTTTTTGTTGACAGATGTGACATGTGAAAAGTTGATATTTTCAAACAAATTTTGCAATGTTGTTTCTCCGTTTTCATTTTGGTATTTTATTAAAATGTTATTTTGGTTAAATAAAATATTATGTGTATATTTCACGGACATTTTCTTTAAGAGGGAAACAATTAATTAAAAAAAAAAAAAATGTTTAACACACAGAAAGAATGACAATGTAAACAAAATGTACAAATATGTTCCACACACCAATTCAATGATTTATTGATGGATGTCAGTTTTCGGAAACCCCAGGAGTATCTAACTCTCGAATCTTTCCCTCTCTTCAACCATTATTGATTGCTTTTCAGTTGTTTCAGATTCCAGAGTTGATTTTGTTGGTTTTCTTTTTTTTTTCTATAGCTGTTTCTGTCGGTGTCTGAAGCCTGAGTCGATTAGGAATCCCATTTTGGGTTTGTGAGTTTTGAGTGAGGCGCCGACGACGATTGGTCTCTTCTTCGCACACAATACCGTAATGTGATCCACTCCTAATTGGATTTCACATCCTCATTCAGTATATTATAGCCATATAAAGCTGTGGGCAGAATTCGCCGGATTGCCGGTCCGAAGAGATGTTCACAGATCGTGGTCTTTTTCGATACTGATCAGTCATCAAAATGATAAAATTCTGTCTCTTTAATTCAGAGGCGACTCTCAAGAACCTCTTCAAGAGGTTATATAACGCTCTAAGAGGCCGCTTCATACTAAAAGACCAATTAATAACAGTTTTGTCTGGGTTTATTGCCTTCGACAGAGCTAGGCCTGAGATACTTTTATCGGAACCAATTTATGAAACTGATAGATTTTCCATCCCCGACCATGAGTTTTACACATAATGTATGGTAGTATATAAAATATTTATTTATTTTCAAATTTCCATTCCGGATTCCCTATGGATAAGAACAATTTATTGGGTTGTGGAGCCTTTTATGTTTTTTGTTGTTTCGGGATATTTATTTTTAGACATTGAAAAAAAAACGTTTAAAAAATAAACAATGTATTCATACCAATCGAGGGAAATACACATAAGTGATAAACAAACAAGACAAATGTACGACCTAAGACGGACTCATAACTAATTGGGAAGGGATAACCCGAAATTCCGTTCGAGTGTAATTTTCATAATACAATGTGGGAAATGAAAAATACTCTGGAAGAAGTTGATCTGCATTGATTTGGGAAGAGAATAGAGTTTTGGGGGGACTTTTTAAAGATAACTTAAGTGTGGAAGAGTCGGGGAAAATTGAATAGTTGGGGAATTGTGGTGGCGGTAAGCAAATGGAGCCATTATGGTAATCGATGAGTTGTGGGTAATTATATCTAGCGTAAAACGGAACGGGTGGGTGGAACCAATTTAAGTGTATATGTATGTTGTGGGAATCACAGTGGGTTAACTTTTTGAATTGCCTTTTAGAGGAAACACAACATTAAAGGTAGCATAAACATATCAAAGGTGGAACTATAGAAGATTGAAAGCTTTTTAAGTTTTTTGCTATTCAAAAATTCTAATTTTCGAAAATTTCTATGGTCGGTCACACTTATAATGTATGAACTGTTGATATTTTTCGATTGGTAAAGGTATTTGAAATGTCATGTAAGTAATCAAAAACCAAAGTGTATAAGATATTTCACCGACGATTGTTATGATTTCGACTGCAGGAACACTTCTCATCTTCACCTTTAGGCTCTACCTGAAGGGTTTACCCGGTTGATCTATGAAAACATTGACAGGCCTCTTGATTTTGGGATGTTCCATGCCTGAGTGCAACTAAATGCAGGTGTGGTTGTATTTGTTTGATTCAAGAGTTTTTTGCGCCTGCCTTGCATGCATGGTCCATTTGTGTATGTGTTTGATCTTTATTTTACGACTTCGGTGATCCTCAATTGTGCCAACGCAGAGATTTGGATGCACACTTGAAGGACTAGTTAAAGGTGTTTAATTGTTGGTTGGCTCACCTTGATGTTCATTATCTAGACGTGATTTTTACTTGCGATTATAGGGACTATAAGGCAAGTTTAGGATTCGTGAATATAAAAAAAATTGAGATAACAATGAAACATGACATTACGATCATAGAGAAGTCTAAAAAAGTGATCGACAAAAAATGTCTGTCTGTCTGTCTGTCAGTACGTATAGAGAGCTGCAGCCTAAACGGCTTAAGCGATTATCTTTAAATTTGGTGGTGAGTGATTTTTGGCATTCCCCAGAGGGGAAATTGAAATTTTATTTTTTAGGCCTACAAATAACTGTACCTGTCATATGACCGTTTAGGAAAAGCTTATTTTTCTCGAAAACGACTCCAACGATCTTGATAACAATTTTTGAGAATATTTTTGTTGGTATTGGCTATCATCTGATTAGAACCAAATTTACGGTAAAAGTCTATTAATGGTACCTTTCATGTAACGGCTTTTTAAATGTTTGGCTTTCTCGGTAACGGCTCTTTTTTTATATTTGAGAAGATCTAAATAGTCAAATTAATTCTGCATATCGAAAATTTTAATAACTTTTTTTTCTAATTAAAATTAATTTTTGAAATTTCTTTTTTGAAAAATCAATATATTAAAAACTTATTAAAACAAATTATTTTAAATTTTATAATCACATGTATATTAATAAATTCTAAGAAACTGCATACCAAAATAAAAAATTATTTTCAAAAAACTAAAAATAAAAAAATAGGATTTTATTAAAACCGGTCCTACAATATCTTCGAAATATTTTTTTCATAAATTCCTTGTTTTTTAAGACTTAATGTCGATTTTTTAAAGCCATCTCTACACGTTTTTCTTATGTTCAGGTCCAGTGATTATGGCGATCATTTAAGTATAGGTCTACATCGATCCTTTAGCCACTTTAAACAGTCATTTGCACCTAAATCATTAGATCCTGACAAATCATATTTCTCCTACCTTCCTCGTTTTAATACTGGCCCTACAAATAGGACTTTTCTCGATGCTTCATTAGTCCTTAATGGCCTACTTGAACTTAAACGAACGAGTATACTCCTGGGCCCGATGGTATACCTGCAATTTTACTTTGGTCCTTTCTATTACTAACTTGTTCAAACTATCCCTTTCCACCGGTTCTTTCCCCGACTTATGGAAAATATCTACTATCACTATCACTTTCTCATATCTCCAAACTCTTCGAAAGCATATTCTGTATGATTCAATGTCTTTCCAAAGCAAGTCTCTTATTTCCCCAATTCAGCACGGTTTTTGTAAGGGAAGCTCTACTACAACAAATCTTGTTGAGTTCGTAACATTTTCACTCTCTGCCATGGAAAAGGGTTACGAAGTAGACGTCATCACTACAGATTTCAGCAAGGCTTTCGACAAAATCTCTCACAGTTTAATTTTGTTCAAGCTTTCCTTTCTCCGTTTCAGTCCTAATCTTCTTAATTGGATATCCTCGTACCTTGATAACCGACAATACAAAGTCCAGTTTTGTTCTGCTCTCTCTGCTCCTTTTTTAACCACATCCGGAGTACCCCAAGGTAGCCATCTTGGACCTCTCTTGTTTATCCTTGCCATTAATGATGTTGAAAAGATAATTCAATCATCCTCTATTTCCCTTTATGCTGATGATGCCAAAATTTTCAAAGTGATGATCTCTGGTTTTGATTCTCTCTCGCTTCAAAATGACCTCAGTTCATTTGTCAATTGGTGCAGTAAGAATTTTCTCGAACTTAACTTTGCCAAATGCGAGTTAATTACGTTTTCTCGAAAAAAGTAAAAAGCCTCCCCTCAGATCTTATCAACTTCAGAACCTTCCCATTAACCGCGTACAGCTTATCAGCTATTTAGGCGTCCTCTGTGATTGTGTATTAAAATGTCGCTCTCATATTGACAATGATATATCTAGAACTAACTCCGCCCTTGGTTTTATTAAAAGATGGTCCAAAAAATTTCAGAACCCATTTGTAACCAAATCCCTTTACATTTCCTATGTTCGTCCTCTCCTTGAGTATGCATCGCAAGTGTGGGCTCCCTATCACGCTGTTCATATCTCCAGAATTGATGGCATTCAACGTCGTTTCCTGCTCTTTGCTCTCCATGGACTTTTAGACCCTAAAAACTTCTCATCTCTGCCATCCTACCTTGACCGACTCAAAGTTGTAAATTTTCACCCCCTTGAAGTCCGTATAGGACTAGGAATGTTTTTGACATCTTTTCATGTTTTTTTTTTCATTTTTTGGGTGTCTTTTATGGTTGGCCCCGTGGTTTAGTGGTTAGTGTGTCGGACGGCTAAGCGAAGAGCCTGGGTTCGAGTCCCGCTCTTTTCCGGGGTACTGCCTCTTGCGAGGAACTGACAACATCTCCAAGAGTAAACATTTGTCTCGGAAAGGTGTGAGTGAATCAAGTCAAGAGTGAATTTGAGAAAGCTCCCAGTATTGTTGCTTGGCTATCTCGTTTTTTGCAGTTTCCATAGTTCTTAGGGTCCTTCCGATTGCTATAAAGAACAGTGGTTCGCGTTTGTTTTCCATCAGCAGTATGTTTTTCCGAATAATAAATATCTATACTTGCTCGTTGTAACGTTTCCCCGCCGATTCGTACTTTTTCTGTGTAAATGACATCATAGAAGTGATGCTCATTAGTCATTACATTTGACATTCATAAGAAATTAGTCACTCAATTTCATGAGAATCAATAAGAACTAAGTTTTGTATTGTAATGATTATTTTCTGCCTTACCTTACATTAGGTGGCGCTACAGTCAGCGGTGACCTGGGCCTCAACCAACACGCTTCTCCGGCCAGCTTGGTCCCTTGCTGCCTCCAGTTTCGCACGTGGAATCGGTTGAGGTCCTCTTCCACTTGTGTGCGCCTTCGGTTCTTCCCCGTTCCTTTGGGGTGGATTAGAAGATTTTCCGGGCCGGAGCATTGATGTCCATCCGCTCTATTTGACCCAGCCATTTCTCTTTTGGCTAGGTCTGTGTCGCTGTACAGCCGGTACAGTTCTTCATTGTATCTTCTTCTCCACCTTCCGTTAATGCATACGGGAATGATTATTTCACTACTCTTTATTTCGGTGACACTATTTTATGAAAATCACCAAAAAGAGGTTTAAAAAACTTCACATTAAGTGCCCGATTCTATTCACACAACAGTACAGTTTGAACAGGGGCATGCAGCCCCTCGGCTTGGACGCTTCTACTAGTCTTAGTATACATCAAGTGCAACTCAGCAAGAAGCGACATACATCATCATACAACACTGCGAATCAATACACATCTTGTGTAATTGAACCATTGGACCAAATTGTAACTGGACTGGGAAACGTTACTCGGGTAACTGAGCTGCGGGAAAAAAGTAACACTCGCTCCTCTTCTAATCTTGCTCGATATGAAACGAATAGATTTGCCTTATTCTTTAAAAGCTCGAATTTGTGCTATTTCCTCCACGGTTAATGAATTTCTTGTTAACTTAGCGATCACAAACTTTTAAAAAAGTAACATTTGTCTTCTTCAAAAAAATAATATAATTTTTGTTTGCTTATACTCTGTTCAATTTATATTTTCAGTAGAGACCTTATGGAAGAGAGCTTTTAAACACACTGGTACCTGCAAGTGTTTGCATCGCACTCAACTCAAGAAATTGCCACTTAAATATAAAAGAGAACCATGAAATACATTGAAATTGTTGTTGTAATATTTCATTTAACCCACGTACATTCCACTAAGACCTGTGACCTGTCTGTTCCCTGGCTTGGCTGCGAGGAGACTGATTATCAATTTGCCTCTCGCTTATTGTGTTTATTTTTTTTTTTAAAAGCACTTCTGCAGAGTTACCATTCGCCATTGATGGAAATTATAATACGTTTTTCTTTGGTTTTTGTTATGAAAGTTCCAGAATTGAAGCTTTCTTAGAGCGAATGAGAGCATATTTGAAGTTTAAAGAAGAAGGTGTTGTCGCTATGTTTTTTTTTGCTTACATCTTTTCGTTTTTATATTTCTTAAAAAAACGGTTAAAATAAAGATATTTGTTGGCAATTTTTTTTTTACTTGCGATTATAGGTACTTTAATGCAAGTTATGCATTCGTACAGAAAAATAAATGAAGATAATAATCAAACATGACATTACGATTGAGAAACGTATTTGAGTTACTGGAAAATTATGTTTGTCTGTCTGTACGGATGTATTTTGGACTACAGCCTGAACGGCTTGGTCGATCGTCTTCAAATTTATATCAAAAGATTATTTTGACATTCTACAAAGGCCTTATTTTAATTTTTTTTAGCTCAAATATTAACAGTACTTGTCATATAACCGTTAAGTTAAAGCTTGTTTTTCACTTTTTGTACTTTTAGAGGTGTGGTTTATATTTTTCAAAAAAAATATAAGTTGGTGGGCTAAAAACTGTACCTCGAAAACTGGCTATCCTATTACAAACAAAATTGTTATTCAGGAAGATGTAGGTAGCTTACGTAATTTTGCTTCAAAATATTTTCGAATATTGTTGTTAAGAAACCGTTCCTAGGATTTTGAAAAAAAATCTTGCTCCCTCAATTTTTTTAAGGAAATAAAATGGCGTTCAAATTATTCCGCTAAAAAACTATTTTACGTACTTTTTTCGACAGTTGGTAACCATACCTAAATTTGTGTGAGAATTATACCAATTTATAATGCCCAGTATGGCAACCATTTGAGAGCTTTAAAATGGAGATAGCTTATTGAAATCCATAACAGTAAGAGTTGAATGCAATATCCTATCTTCCTTGTACTGAAAATATAAATTGAGTATAGTAGAAAAATTGCCAGAGGATTTCACTTTTAAACGAGCACCAAAAGCTTACATTAAAACTTTCTTGAGTTAGGTTAGACTGGTTAGCGATTTCTCACTTCTTAAATTGAAAGTGTAAAGATACATTAACTTTCGAAAATTTTCTGACAAGAACCATATGTCTTTGGTCAAATTAAAAATTGACTGCTAACACAAGCTTTGCTCAAGACTGTTGTGCATTTTCAGAACCAGTTGTACAATAAAAATATGGAGAGAAATGAAATATTGAAGCGCTCATTGCGTGATAATATCTCACGGAACAACTGCCGTGCTAAAATGTTCATCACTCAAAAAAAAAAAAAAAAAAAAATTGCGAAAATACCAAAAAACTATTTATCTTCTATTGGTATCTCTCTGGGTGTCTTGAACATATTTTCCTTTCGTAACGTTGCAATTGCTTACAGCTTGAAGCGTTTCAAATATTATTTGAATCTCTTTAGACCTATGTGTCCCCATAATCCTTATCTCTTGGCAAACGTCAATAAATTATTTAACTGACCAACTCTGATCATGACTAGCCGCCAAATTAAGCTTAACAACAACAAAAATTCCCCATCGCAGCATTTTCAAGACCCCTCTGACGAATTATGGTTACAAAATTAAATGCACGACGTAAACTTATCGTTAAAAATGATTCACGCGCACGCGTGCATACGGTCTTCCTAATATGCAGCGCGTCTAAAAGTCAAAACTCTTTGTAACAGTATGAGGGATATTTATGTAGTGTTGACCTCACCAATATGCGGAGTCTCTTTGTTGTATCGAGAAAATGTCATGGTAAATCTGAAGCCTCCTGCACATTCGACTTTGACACTGACTGGTCCCCAGAAGATTAGAACAGGCCGACGGCGACGAAGCGGCGAGCGACACGACGAACTGTGTGCCATTGACGCAACCATCTGGACCATCTGGACCATCTTTTACGATCATTTTATATATTTTTTTTTTTAATGTGATGTTTATTTGTTTGCTTTGTGTAGCACACGCTAGTGTGATCATTTAAGAGATTTATGCACGTTAGTTTGGACATTTATTTTTGCACATATGAAAGAGCGAACGTGCAAGACGATTGATAGAACCGACTTAATCAACTGGAGTTGACTCAAATGTCTGGGGCAATAAAATTTACGGTGGACATTTTAGTGATGCGGGATTAGTGAAGTTGGTTTGAGGTGATAAAGGAAGTTTTTGAAAAGGTCAGACACCTTGAATTTGATCCTCGACGGTAATACAGCTTTTCTTGTTATTTATTAGAAGGAGTTCTTCTCTTCTACCAATCCGTCAGAAACATGTCGCAATATACGCCACGTTGCATATGTATACTCTAAGGGCGGAGAAGA
Organism: Platycheirus rosarum; assembly: GCA_963971375.1. NCBI lineage: Eukaryota > Metazoa > Arthropoda > Insecta > Diptera > Syrphidae > Platycheirus > Platycheirus rosarum. Next base: position 118,238,421 of record OZ020510.1, read on the forward strand.
GAATCTGATGACTGATCCTTTAGGAATTCTAGAGTGATTAGGAAGGGTACTTTAATGAATTCTTGAATGATCAGCTCACGGAAGATATGAAGACTCTATTATTTCAAGAGGAAGACATCATGCTGAATCCACAAAGCATTGCGGATACAAAAGGCGATTAATCGGTTCGTTTGGAGAAACCAATCCGTTACTCTGGCAGCCAACAAGAGAGGGATTATCATCACCAAGTACAGCCAGATATTGGCTTACGCAGACGACATCGAAAATATCGGCAGAAGTCAACAAGCAGCACAAGACTCTATCATCCAGATCGAGCAGGCGGCACGAAACAATGAATGGAAAACCAAGTACATGGTGACTGCAATAAGTGTTGGTCTAACAAGCAGGCTATAGCGAAGCATGAATTTGTAGAAGTGAAATCCTTTAACTAGCTTGGGTCAAAAGTAGAAGCCGATAATTACTATGGAGGAAGAAATACTCGGGCGGATGCTAAGATCTAACAGAAATCTTACCAAAAAAACTAGTCTGCTGCTGATCCAGACTATGGCCTTACCCAGTACTCACACGGATCCTAGATTTGGTTGCCGACATCTACATTTCTCAACCTAGATTCGATTTTGTAAATTGCATTAGAGATTAGAGCATTTCTCGCGCCTACGGTAGACGCGGCGTTAGGCACAAAATTTTGATTTTTTTCTTTTCACTCAGCTTTTGACCCCTCCGAACCGAACCGTATTACAGATCTACATTAAGGATTGATTTACTTCTGACACTGTTAAAACGAGAGGTGAGTGATTCTACTTTATGTAAAATCTTCATTAACCATGATGCTTATTCTAATGATTTTCAAATAAAAAAAGTAGTTCCAGGGCTAAGAAAAAACTGAATAATAAACACGTCAAGTGTAAGCACGTGTTTTACTACACCCATAACACTCAAGTCTTGCATAACAACTAACGAACCAATCATGACTCTCCAAATATTTCCTTTTCCAAATCCCACCGACATCCATCGAAGTTCATTTCCAAAATAAAAACCAATTATTTTACGTCAAATGATCTATCAGAAGAATTCCCCAATAATGTACCTACCTATGCCCAAACTTTGTATGCACAACATACTTAATTTACAGAAAAAGGTTTCAGGGCTTAAGGCTGCGATAGATTGAAGGTTCAAGAAAAAAAAAAAAAACAACACACACAAACAAAGCACCTGAGAAATAAACACTCACTCATGGTTTATTGATTGTCCGTTTGTTTGTCCCCCATCTATAGAGCCCCATCATATATTCCCTATAACCACATGACTCCTTCAAGGCCCAAACCATCACCCAATCCTCCAATAAAATCATTATGATCAGCAGCAGGGACACAAACAGAAAAACTGATTATATTCTCCAAGGTGTTAGGTGCAAGATACCTTATCTCAGTTAAACAACACCGACGACGACGTCGCACCGAAAAAAAAATATTATCGGAACCGATCGGTCCCACCTTCGAAACGGCCCTGGCTCTCCGATGTTGACCCTTTTTTTTTTTAGGGGGACAAACAAAAATTTTAAAAGAAAACCAAGGAAAGAATGCATATTTTGGAAGTGGGGCTGTTTGGGATCATGTCGATGGTCGGACAAGTGTTTGATGCTTCACCGGAATTCCAAAGCGGACAAAAAACGGGTTTCAATAAAAATGGTCCCCGCGCCGCCCGCCGGCTGTATAGTGCCGGTGAATTTGTCGCCGGCCATTGCCTTAAGTCTAGGTGTCTATAGGTTTGTTCATCTTGTTGTTGTTGTGGTGTCTGTAGAATCAATCACTTGATTTAGGATTTATTTTTCTTGTTCTTGTGAATGAAAAATTAATGCAATAAGATGATCATAATGTCTTTATGAGTCATTGGGTTTATGGGAGACATTTATTTTCATTTTATTTATTTTTATGTTCCTTATAACAAACAACTGAATTTACAAAACGATGAATTTCGATTATGCCATAATTGAGTCTTTTTCCTATTAAATTAGTAAATAACGCACGCCTCATTGCGACTTGATTCAGAACTAAAAAACTATGCTTCATGATAGTACTATAAGCAGTGTATATACACAATGGTATCCCGTAAGAAACAATACTCAAGGAACAAAAGGTAAATAAGGCCATTGTATATACACTGCCTCCTATGTATATCAAGTCGCAATGAGGCGTGCTGAAATTTGCCAATTGGTGTGAATATAGAATAAGTACAGACAACAAAAGTGTATTAAATACTAATAAAATATTTGTTAAGGTTCTCGTCTTCACTATTTAAAGTTAGTTTCGAATCAACCAGAAAGATGGCCAGATGAAAAATGACCACCATGAGAGTACTATAGAAAATGTATATACAATGATAAGGCTTAGAATCGGGCCCACATTTTTCGGCACAACCAGCAGTCAGAAACACTAATCCGAATCCTATGCCCATCCTTCACTCTAGGAATACAATGTTCAGTCAGATTTCTTTAATAAGAATTAATTTATGGACAAAAATGGGCACGACTGGGTCGCACGTACTTGCTCTTATTTTTTCGAAAATTGAAGGACCGGTTTTGATAAAAATCTGTTTTTTATTTTTAGTTTTTTGAATTTTTTTTTTTTTTTTTTTTGGTATGCAGATTTTTAGAGTTTATTAATATACATATAATTATAAAATTTAAAAAAAAATTTATTAGTTTTAAAAATATTGATTTTTCAAAAAAAAAATTCCAAAATTAATTTTAGTAATTGAATCGGTCATTTCAAAAACCTCTTAAGTCACATTTTTTTCCAAGTTGCTTCTTTTTTTTGCTGAAAATGGTTCCTTAAACGGAGATACGTATTCTGGGTAAAAACCACGTAAGTCGATAGGTTTCTTCGTCTTCCAATAATACCGTTTAAAAGACGTTCATAGCATAAACAACATTAGTCAGTGTGACTGAAGAGGTTCTTGCATGCACTACTAAATGGCGGGAGTAGTTTATGACTGAGTCATAGAGCTTAGAACTGAAGATCTTTTTGAATTTAAGGAATGGTGGCCAAATTTGTACAAACAAAATTTTTGACAACTAAATCTTATGGAAAAAAGTCCTAAAAGAACAGAATAATGCATTCGCACCTTCAACATACCTACATGAGTTTTCAGTATGATTCGGATCGAAAAGGTACCATCAAACCGGGGAATATATTGATGGATTGATTAAAAATTCATTCTAGTCAATAAACAACTTCTGTTTCACTTCTAAAAAATAAAAATGAAGTGTCTGTTTTTAATATTAAAACAACAGCTTTGTAAAAAATAGATTCCTATGAAAGTAAATACAGTATACTTATAACAGAAACACAATTTAAAAAAAAAATTCTGTCTGTCTGTTTTTCTGTCTGTTTGTTCCGGGTAATCTCGGGAACGGCTGCACCGATTTTGACAGGACTTTCACTGGCAGGTGTAAGGTGCAATTATAAGATAGCTAAGATAGCTTATTTTATAAGAAGTAACTGACGCTGTTTTGGTAACTAAGTGCGACACACCGGGTTCTTTTTTTCGAAAATGTATGGTATACCCGAGCAACGCCGAGTGGGTAAGCTAGTCATAAAAATAAACAATTTAAAGTTCAGGAAAGCATTCTGGAAGAGCATATGCCATTTTATAACAATATTTTGAGAATGACTGGAGAATATGACTATGTAGCTTAAATATATTAAAACATGACAAACTAATACATGTAAAATGTTAACAAGGTTATTTTTAAGCGTAACTTTTAATAATAAGCAATAAAAAATTGATTGCTACGATTGTTATGGTTAAATTATATACCACTAAAGCTATTTCCTGCTAAAATAACATAGATAAGTCAATAACAGTTTTTCAGTTTTTTTTTTCATTATTTCTCTTAATAAATTGTGAAGGTTATTTAATATTTTAATTTTTTACAACTCAAATCCTAAATTAAGCATAAAAAAGTTCTTTAAAACTCATTTGTTTGTGTATGAAACAGTTTTTTTTTATTCCTGAAAAATTCAAATTGATTGACTTATGAGGTTTTTGAAATGACCGATTCAATTAGAAAAAAAAAGAGTTATTAAAAATAAAAAAAATATGCAGAATTAATTTGGCTACCTACATCTTCTCAAATATAAAATTTGACAGAAATCCAAAGAGCCGTTACCGAGAGAGCCCAAAATAAAAAAAAATTGTTATATGAAAGGTACCGTTAATAGACTTTTAACGTAAATTTGGTTCTAATCAAATGATAGCCAATACCAACAAAAAATTCTCAAAAATGTTCATTAAAACCGTTGGAGCCGGTCATATGACAGGTACCGTTATTTTTAGGCCTAAAAATAAAATTGTTGTTGTGCCTCATGCACTGCTAAACGAAGGAGCCTGGGTTCGAATCCAGCCCATAGCCACCTTCTTTTTACTTACGATTATAGGTACTATAATACAAGTTATGCATTCGTGCAGATTAAAAACTTTGAGATAACAATCAAACATGACATTACGATTATAGAGAAACATATTTGAGTTACTGGCAAAATTCTGTCCGTCTGTCTGTCTTCAAATTTTGAACTTAAGGTTATTTTGACATTCTACAGAGGAGTTTTTTCAATTTTTTTTCAGCTCAAAAATTAACGGTACCTGTCATAGAACCGTTATGTAAAAGCTTATTTTTCTCGAAAACGGCTCCAAGAATTTTTATAAAAAAATCAGTGTACTACTGTAGCCATGCATTATATTTTAGTGAAAAAAAAATGTAATATGGTGGGCTAAAAACGGTACCTCCCATAGGACCGGTTTTTTTTTCTTCGACTTTCTCGAAAACTGGAGATCCGATTACAATCAAAATTGATATTCAAGAAGATGTAATTAGCCTGAATAATTTTGCATACATTTTCTTGTATTAATTTCTTTTTTCGAAAACTTTTTTTTTTGTATTTAAAATAATTTTTTTAATTTTTTTTTTTTGAAAAATCAATATTTTGAAAACGGCTAGTGATTTTTTTTTAAATTTTGTTTTTAAATGTACGTTATTTTTGTGCTTAAGTTTGCATTCTTAAATTATTATTTTTAATTTTTTAAAAAAAGTTAGTAAAAAAACCGTTTTATTTAAAAACGGCTCCTACAATTTTGAAAAAAAAAATCACACTTTTTTACATTTCCTAAAGAAATAAAATGGCGTTTAAATTATTTCACCCAATACATTTTAACGTACGTTATTCGAATAATCAAAAGCCACAAAAATCGAATAAATGCTTTGATGTTCACTTTAATTTTTTTAATCGCAAGTACGTGCGATCCAGTCGTGCAATTTATTTTTGTATATTCACGAATCCTAAACTTGCCTCACAGTCCCTAAAATCGCAAGTAAAAATGTGTCAAAAATCATAGGACCGATTTTGATAAAAAATATGTTTTTTGGAATTTTTATATTTTTGAAAAAAAAAATAAGACCATTGGTCGACTATTCTAAGAGTTATATTAAACTATATACTATTTCTAAAAATTTGTTTTTTTAAAAAGAAAACAAAAATAATGTTATTTAAACAAACCAATTATTAGCCTTTATGTAGAAAGACGAAAATAAAAAAAAGTTTGAAGTTATTATGTCTGCATTAAGGCAAATATATAAAATTATGAGAAGTGGCATCATCTTCTCAACGGGGCCTCAATGAGCCATCAAGTTGACAAATTTGCTGACCGGAAGGGGTACATTTGTTATTTAATGGCATCTTAAAACTGATTTCGGGGAAGACTTATTTAATTAAGATTTCTGAGAGACATGGCTTTAAATTGGGGGAAGAACTCTCAAACATTGCTTTAATGTGAATTATTCTTCGAAATGTCCAGCAAACTGCGTTCCGGATATGAAAAAAACTCCACACATTAAATAAAGTTATATTAACTGTTTAATTTTACCATACAATCGCATGCACACTCCCATTCAACTTTAATTCCCAAAGAAAAAAATATGATTTTTGTTTTATTTTCCATGATTAAAATATACGAAAATTAAAAAAAAAAAACATACTAGTTTCATATGATGAGCAATTTAAATTCAAACTGAAATTTTAAATTTACTAGAACTTGACAAATTTGAAATCTTGTTGATTCTCAGCATTTCGTATGTTAAAAAACCAGTACAAAATATATGTTCTTGAATCTTTTTGATTCTCCTGGTTTGGCATAGCAACATTTAAGCACTAGTAAAATATGACTTTTTTTCCATAAGGAAGGAAATTTACCAGACCGAAGAGAGATGAGAGAAAGTGCAGGATTGTTATTCTTCATCTACATTTACCCTTAAGGACTCACTAAAGGACTTTTGAAAATTGTTAGCAAACGCATTGCTTATGTCATTTGGGTTTTGTAATAAGCAGTTAGCATACATGAAGTTTGTTGGGTAGCCATCCGATTTTTACTTGCGATTTAGGTACTAAAATGCAAGTTATGGATTCGTCCAAAAAAAAAATCTAACAATCCAACATGAAGTTGAAAAAGTGGGTCCGGAAATTCCGTCCATCTGTCTGTCTGTCTGTTCGCGCAGCTACAGCCTAAACGGATGGGCCGATTTGCTTCAAACTTGGTATTTAGTATTTATTAGTATCTCGGGGGGTGTTTTTCATTTTTGCTCTAGGTCGAAAAATAACGGTACCTGCCATACAATTTTGAACAAAAAGTTAGATTTTCTTGAAAACGGCTCTAACGATTTTGATAAAACTTTCAAGGTGCTAATTTTTTACAATAATACATTTTTCGGTTAGAATAAATTTTTCGAAATTTGTTCTATAACGGTACCTCTCATATAACCGTTTTTTTTTTCAAATGCGGTTTTATCGTAAACTATTATCCCGATTTCAATCAAATTTTGCACATAGGAAGTCATTTATAATTCAATTAATATCGCATTTCAAAATTTTCAAATTTTTTTCGTTTTTTTAAAAATTAAAAAAAAATGGTTTTCGAAATATTTTGAAAATGTGTGGATTGAATATTTTTAAATAATTTTCCCAGATGAAAACTACAGATTCCCTTATAATGACATACTAGAAAAAAATTTGAAATTTTTTTTCGAAAAGTTTTTCAAATATAAAACGACTTTAAAAAAAAAAAACTGATCGAACGATTTTTAAATTTTTTTTCTTCGATAGGCATTTAGTTTTCAAATTTTATTGCATACTTAGTTTTTCCAAGAAAAAATAAAGAATTTTCTAAAAAAAAATATTTTTTTTATTTTAATAGACGTGTGGTTTTCAATCTGGCAATACTTTTTTTCGGAGTTGGTCTTTTTGACAGCCGTCTCTTGAATTATGCTCAGTTTGGTTTGCGATTTCATAATGAATAGACTTACTCCTGAGCAAAGTTTGCAAATTGTGCAAATTTATTACAAAAATAATGGTTCGTTTCGGTGGAGCAGAGTATCGAAGAAGACCCAAATGAGTCCATCCGCCATCGCGCGCGGAAGGAACTTGGTTTGCAGGCTTACAAAATCCAACTCGTTTAAGAATTGAAGCCGAACGCCCATCAAGCGCGTCACACGTTCGGTGAATGGGCCCAAAACGAAATGGCCACCGATCGGCTGGAATTTATTCGAGCCAGCCACGGCGGCCACTTCCCCGAAATCATTTTTAGAACATAATGCAAACCCTTATCTTTATAATAAAGCTAGATTCTTGGCCATAACATTAAGCTATATGCGTTTTATTTCTTCTTGAAAACCACACGTCTAAAAAAACACCCTTTATATGCATACATATGCAGCCACTAAGCAATTATCTAGCATAAGAACAAGTTCATGCGACCCAGTCGTGCATTTTATTTAAATTTTATTCGACGATATGACCGCACATATGAGCAAGTACGTGCGATCCAGTCGTGCAATTTATTTCTTGGTGTAAACAAAATTCCAAAAGCTCTTAGTGTTTTAGAGAGCAACCCATTTCATTTAAAGGATTTTAAATTCCTTAAACAATGATATATAGAGGGTGTATTGAGATGGTAACAATGGTTTAATACAGGGTGGCGCACGAATCGTGCTACAAAAATAAAACGTAATAACTTTTTTTCTGTGTGAGTAATCGGCTTATTTTTTTTATTTTGTAGGTTACTATTTAGATTTATAAAAATGGATGTTTGGGATACGGAGAAAAGAATTTGGATAGTGCAACGGTACCATGCTTTGCAGTCCGTCATTTCCGTCCAAAGGGAATTTAGGCGGGAGTTTGGCGGTAATCCCCCGAGTAGATGGACCATTATGAGGTTTGTAAACATGTTTGCCGAATCTGGAAGCATCGCACGAAGGCCGTACCATCGAGATGCCAATGTTCGGGTTCAGGATACAATCGCAGCAGTAGCATCTGCAATACAGGCCAATCCGAGCGTTTCGACCCGAAACTTATCGGGGCAAATTGGAATTAGTAGACGGTCATTACAACGGATACTTCATGACGATTTAAACTTGTTTCCGTACAAAGTCCAAATTACTAGCAAGTTAAACCCTCAGGATTTGCCTGTTGGCCTGGAATTTTGCGAAAAAATGATATCAATGGCCGAAGAAGACAACACATTGATCAATTGTTTGTTCATGTCTGATGATGCCCACTTTGATCTTAACGGCAATGTAAACAAACAAATTTACCGTATATGGAATGAGTCTAATCCAGAAATGCTCCATGAGACGGAACTGCACCCAGAACGAGTCACTGTGTGGTGCGCGGTTTCATCAAGGTGTATTGTCGGGCCGTACTGCTTTGAAGAAAACGGTGTAACCGTTACTGTCAATGGGGACCGTTATTTAAAGATGTTGAAGGAGTTTTTTTTACCCAGAACTGCGCCGAAGACGTATACCATTCAACAGCGTTTGGTTTCAGCAAGATGGAGCAACTGCACATATAGCCAGACCAGTTATGGCGGAGCTAAACAAAAAATTCGCAAACAAATTAATTTCTAGGAACTCCACTCTTCGCTGGCCCCCAAGGTCACCTGACCTGACTGCACCAGACTTCTTTTTATGGGGTTATGTCAAGCAAGAGGTGTATAAAACGAAGCCCAGGAATTTGACTGAATTAAAGCAGTCCATAACGACAATAATTGAGGCGATCCCAACTTCAACTCTTCAGGCCGCAATGAATAATTTTTTGACCAGGTGCCGCATATGCGTGGGAGTGCGTGGAGGTCATTTGCGGTCTATAATCTTTAAAAACAACTAACTATTTAAAATAAAATTTAATTTTCTAACCAATAAAAAAAAAAAATGAAATACATCGATTAAAAAAAAAAAGTTATTTGAATTTCTTATTGCTGCACAATTGGTGGGCCACCCTGTATAAGTCTAAGGCGTGTACCAAGAATGACAAAAATTGGAAGTTTTAGGTTTGATAGTATTTTGTATGTAGTATGCAGTTTCCTAAAATCTTATAGAATTTAGCACCCTATCGCGGTCTTCTGAACATTGCAAAAGTAGATGACCTCGGTGATCCTCATCAATTCGTGTGTCTAAATTCATATAAATTGAAAATCACAAAGCGCTGTTGAAGAAGTGGAAAACAAGTATGAAGAAATTGTAGCTTCTAACACTTCAGTCACCACTTTTACTGAGGACAATCCTGCACTAGAACCAACTGGAGATGCTTTTACTTCCTTCGAGGAAATAACTGACATAATCCATGGAGGAAATTCTAAAAAGTCAACAGGAAATGATGGGATTTCTAACTGTGCTTTAAAAGCTGCCAAAGCTGCCTGAACTATACAGCTACTTCTCCAAAGCATGGAAAACGGCAAAAGTGGTGCCCATTCCAAAGAACACCAACAGGACTTGCGTTGAGTGATATCGGCCAATTTGCTATGGTGTGTCAGCAAAATACTTGAGGGGCTAATCCTGAGAAAACTTCACTATTTTTTTAGGGAAAGAAAATCATACCTTAATGGCAGTAGGGACAATACTCCAGTAACCATCCGCTTCTAGGACTGCACTCCGACGTGACACACGGACTCAAGAAGAAGCTGACGATAATTGAAAATGCTTTCGAAGCAGTTTGGATAAAAAACTAGTATTCAAACTGTAAAGTTTAGGGCTACCTGGACCGAAGACCAATGGCAACACTGCCAACAAGCCATCAGAGATGCCGCAACTGATGTGCTAGGTTTTACCAGACCACCACCACGAAACCTCTGGTTCGATGACGAATGTAGGCGGGCCCATGCAGCCAAACAAGAGGCATATAAAGCGGCGCTGCAAAGAGAGACGAGCAGAAAAGACGGGAAGAACACCGGCTTATCCAAAAGAAAAAGAGAGAGCATGAGAAACGCGCGATCGAAGATATTGAGAGAGAAGCCTGCAGAGATAGGAATGGAAACCTCCTAGTAGAGTCACAGTCGGTGCTGAGTACATGGAAGGACCATTTCTGCAGATTGTTAAATGGCGATGAAGACCAAAATCCTGCTGTCAGGCAGAATGAACCATTCAACATGGACGATGACAGACAAAACTTCCGTCCACCTGACCAAAATGAAGTAAGGATAGAATTATCTAAACTAAAAAACCACAAAGCTGCTGGACCAGACGGACTACCCGCCGGACTTTTTAAAGCGGCTGGAGATGACCTGGTGGAGTGCATACACCAACTCATCTCTAAAGTTTGGTCAGAAGAAAGTATGCCTGATGAATGAATGAATCGTTTGCCCGATCAGCAATAAAGGAGACCCTCTAAACTGCGCCAACTATAGAGGAATAAGTCTCCTGAATATCGCCTACAAGATCCTCTCTGCCGTACTATGTGAACGCCTGAAACCTTTCGTCAGCAACCTGATTGGCCCCTATCAGTGTGGTTTCAGACTAGGAAAGTCCACAATCCATCAAATGTTCAGTCTACGGCAGATCCTGGAAACTACCCAAGAATTCCAAATCGATACCCACCACCTCTTTATCGATTTTAAGGCCGCGTACGATAGCATTTATAGAGACGAGCTATACAGAGCCATGTCAGGTTTTGGCATTCCCACCAAACTCGTCCGACTGTGCAGGATGACGATGGAGAACTCTCGCTGCTCCGTCAAGGTTGGTTTTGACCTCACAGAAGCTTTTGACGTCAAAAATGGATTCCGACAAGGTGATGCGCTATCTTGCGATTTCTTCAACTTAATACTTGAAAAAATTATAAGAAACTCGCAAGTCAATTGTAGTGGGACAATTTTTTTCAAGTCTGTGCAATTGCTAGCATACGCTGACGACATAGACATCATTGGCAGAACTCGGCGAGCTGTCACTGGAACGTTTGCTAGCATTGAAGCTGAAGCGGCTACGATGGGACTAGCAGTCAATGAGGCCAAAACGAAGTACCTGCTGTCCACAAAAAGGGACACACAACACCGGCGTATTGGACAAAACATAACAATAGGCAGGCACAACTTTGAGGTAGTTAGGGACTTTGTGTACCTCGGATCCGCTTTAACATCTGATAACAACATCTCGTCAGAAATAGAGCGAAGAATTACTCTTGCCAATCGCTGTTTCTATGGGCTAGGAAGGCAATTGAGTAGCAAAGCCCTCTCTCGAAAGACAAAGGAGACTCTGTATAAGACCCTAATCATCCCAGTCCTGCTCTATGGCGCCAATTAATGGACTCTATCTAAAGCGGATGAAGATATCCTTAGTCGTTTCGAGCGTAAGATTCTTCGGAGGATTTTTGGCCCTATCTGCGTTAACGGGCTTTGGATTGGAAGGTTCAACCAAGAACTATACGAGCTGTACAGCGACATTGACCTGGTCAAAAAAATACGCATATCACGTTTAAGATGGCTAGGTCATGTAGAGCGAATGGACAACAATGCTCCGGCTCGCAGGATCTTCGATTCCATCCCAGAGGGTAGACGCAGTCAAGGGAGACCTCGCCTTAGGTGGCGCGCTCAAGTGGAGGACGACCTCAACCAACTTGGAGTGCGAAACTGGAGGCAGCTAACCAAAGACCGAGCTGGCTGGAGAGGCATGTTGGTTGAGGCCCAGGTTCGTCCCGAACTGTAGCGCCACCTAAGTAAGTAATAGAACAAGAAAAATAAAAAAAAGTTCTAACCCACAGATTTTTTTATGAGCAGGTTAACAAGGAATATTCGCCAAGAAAGATGGTCAGCGCTGGAGTTCCACAAGGTTCCAAGTTGGGCCCCATACTTATATATACAGCTGACTGAGGGAGCGAGCTTATCTGTTTCAGAACACCAACAACACTAACAAGGGTCCGAAGAGGTTTGTTGATAATATTTGTAACAAGTATCAAGCTACCAGACAACACAGTGACGAAGACAACAGCAAAATATCCATAAGCACGCTTCATTTATGCTTAAAAAAGCTAACTTCTGCCTACACCTGGTCCACCCGCTTCTTAGAAGGAGAAACGGACTGAGCACAAGGACTAAGCTCCTGATCTATAAACAGCTGATTCGTCCCGTTCTAACGTACGCCCTTACCCATTTGGTTCACGATATCACCAACATATATGAAGAAGTTCTACGAGAGTACCAACAACGGACAAAACGGAGAAAAAACAGTTCCGCATTCTAATCCTAATAAATATTTTCAACTAAGATTATGCAAACAAAAATATGATATAAGAAGGAGTATAGCATTGTATAGTCATTTTGAAGTACGTCGGATCCCTGTTGTTGAGCCGACATGATTAATTTTAATTATAAGTTAGTTTTAGGCCAATTGTTTATGAATTTTAACGAATAAAATAAAAATTATAATTTCTAAAACAAAAATGTCTTCTGAACTTTAAAAAAAGTAGTAATTTTTGTCCTCGGTGATTCTCATCAATTCGTGTGTCCAAATTCATAGTGGTGATAATTATTTGCGGGATTTTGAGAATCTGGATTTTCTAATGCAGGATTTTGCGAAATGGGATATCGTACTCATAACCCCACTGCGGGCGGCAGTGGTGCAATAGATAATATGTTTGATTGGCTAAGCGAGAGATCCTAAGTTCGACTCTCATTTTGGGAAGCAATTTTTTCTAAACTCCTAGGGCTGGCTTTATTGCAGCGTGTTATGATGTTGACTGTAGAAAACACAGAGAATTATCGTTTGGATGGTTAAGAGTATATAGATCCTCAAATGAGGACTATTTCAGGAACCAGTAATTGATCGCTAATAGGACTTACAAGGCAATATGTAAACAAAAAAAGAACGCGTTTTTTGAAGCGGAAACAAGAAGATTAGCTCTATGTAGAAACTCAAAAGAATTCTGGCACTTGGCAAAGCATTTAAATGGCGAATGGGTTTCCATCCACCCGAACTTGAGTCCAAATCTTCTGGCTGAATCCTGTCCAAGAGACACCTTCGGTACAATATGCGACACCAGCCTTTGTCAATGAAATTCTGGATGTTTCAATAAGTTATCAAGAAGTGATCTCAGCTTTAACGAAGCTTAAAGATGAAAAAGCAGCAGGATCGAATGGTATTACAGCTGAATTTTATAAGTAGGGCACTTCGGAACTAATCACCAAGCTGACAGTTATATATAACAATGTCATGGAAACCGGGGATATACCAGAAAGAATTTAAGGAATCAGTTATTTTTCCGACTCACAAGAAAGGAAATTTGAACGAGCCTGCGAACTACAGAGGTATATCCTTTCTAAATGCTTCATACAAGATATTTACGTTGATATTGCAAAAACGTTTTAATAAATGGATCGATAACAACAAACTACTGAAGGAGGTTCCAGGCAGGATTTAGAAGTGGATATTCAACGATTGGCCTCATTTTTACTCTCAAAAGTATTGCAGAAACATTCCTTGGAAAAGAAAAGAAGTTATATGCTTTTTTCGTAGATTTTAGATCTGCATTCGATATGATCGATAGAAAGGCGTTAATTTACAAGCTCTACAGTTATGGTATGTCATGGAAGTTTGGAAGGGTCATAGAGAATCTTTACGGAGACACAATAATGAAATTATGGAATGAGGAAGCGCTATCTGAAGGATTTAAGACACAATCGGGAGTCAGGCAAGGTTGCACATTGAGCTCAAGCATGTTTGCTTTGTTTATTGATGATCTGGTAGACCTCTTGCCATGTGGAGTTGAATGCGCTGGAAAGTTAATCAAATTATTGATAGTTGCGGATGATATTGTTCTTTTGGCAGCCTCTCCTGAATCGTTGCAGTTGATGATAAATCGCTTATTTCAATACTGTTGGCTTTGGAGCTTGATAGTTAACCTGCACAAATCTAAGGTTTTGTTATTTTCACAAGAAACCTGAGTATGGAAAGGCATCTGAAGGAGAAGCTAATGAAGGCGAAATGTACAATTAGCGCAACATGGAATAGATGTTTTCAAAGCAAAAGTATAGCTCACCAGCAGTAAATTTAGAATATTGGAAGCAGTATCAGCATCAACCCTTTTCTACGCAGCACAGACTTGGAGAACGAAAGAGTATGATACTGTAGAGAAACTTCTACGGTACTTCTGCAAACGAAGAAGCTAATGAAGGCGAAATAAACAATTAGCGCAACATGGAATAGATGTTTTCATAACAAGAGTATAGTTAGTTCATAGCAGTAAATTTAGAATATTTGAAGCAGTATCAGCATCAATCCTTTTCTACGCGGCACAGACTTGGAGAACGAAAGAGTATGATACTGTAGAGAAACTTCTACGGTACTTCTGCAAACGAATCTTTCAACTACCATATAGTACACCTAACTATGTTATCATGTTAGAGACAGGAATGTCGCCCTTGTTCATACGAACCTTAAAAATGCAAGTGGAGTGTGTAATGAAAATTTTAAAGATGGATGATAATCGACTACCAAAAATAGTAGCTCTTCAAGTCATAAGGAATAAAACAAGCTGCTTGGCTGATTGGCTGGATCTAGTGGCAGACTGTGGGATAAATTTAAACCTGGACAGTGAAGAATTAGAAACTTCGCTTTACCAACTTATTGCTGCTGTAGACTTAAGAACGCGTGAAAAATATTTAAATGATGCAACCGGATCTATCTACAGACAACTATACAGTAAATTAAATCATAACTTAGAAGAGAGGAATTATTTTAATGATGTCAACAATACTGCCGAAATATCAATGATAGAAAAGATGCGGGTAGAACTTATGCCACTAAATTTTATACCAAATAGAGATGTTTTACCCATAGTTTGCTCTTTGTGCAACTTTGGTGAAAGAGAAGATATTCTCCACTTTATAGGAAGGTGTCCAATTTTAAAAGAATTAACAAGAGATGCATGTTGACGCAAAGCCAAGTTATACTATTGCTTAACAATTTAGATATTAAAAAATTATACAAACTCTGCAGACTAGCTCTTTCCTATATAGAATCCAAATCATTAATGGAAGTTTTTTAAAATATATAATTTTTTATTTTTTTATTTTTAGTTTTTGTTAACGAAAATAAACAATTTATTATAATTTATAAATTTGATGAAAAATTTAATTGTACTTTTCACACTAAATGTATTAATTTTTAATGTTTTGTCAACAAGGCGCAGACAACAAAAATTCCATGCCAACGATAAAAAAAATAAAAAAAAAACAATCTAATCTAGTGCAAGCTAGAGCTGCCCGTGGGTTTTAAGTGCACCGAAAAAAATTCTTTCCAACATCCATTTGAATTCTAAAAAGGCATTGTTAGCTTACGAGCTAAAACAAAATTCTGGAATAGTGTCCACTTAAGCCGATATAGTTAGTTAAAAATGTAAGGTACATGACCTTTAGCCAAAAACCAAATATTTTCTAAGCCAGATCAAGTTTATTTTAACCCAAGTTCAATGACAACGCCATCGAATGTCACCCTTATCTTTATTTTCTGTAAACACACATTGATTGCCCATTAAAAAGCTAATTTCCACAGCCTTTAAAATATTTCATCCGTTTTCCTTTATTTATCTTATCATGTCTTATCAGTCGCATCACTCGTAAATTAGTTAAAAAGTGAGGCTTTGTAACAAACTACCTCTCGTGGGTCGCCATAAAAAAACCTCCAACTTCCACCTTCCATAGATACAAAGAATTATACGTGTAATTTGGATATTGTAAGAAAAATCCTCAACAATGGTCCGTTAAATGAGAAACCATAAAAAGAGATTCTTTTATAGATATTTATCTTTCAAGTCTGTTTTTTTTTGTTTGTATCTTCTCCCAGATTCCATCTTGTCGGAAGGCTATGGCCACGTCCATTTAAGATGGAGTGCATCTGTGCATCTGTGTGGCTTGTTTAGGTAATCATAATAAGTTTCCCACAATCGCATCATTGGGTCGCGCATTATTGCGTTTTGACCACTCTTGAGTTTTTTTTTTATGATTTGTTTACGTTTCCCAAGTCTCGTCTGCTCCATAAGATTCCCTTTTTCATCAGCGCGGTAGCGTTTGTTTGGCCTCTAATGGCGAAGATTTCTTGCTTCATTAGTTTTTTTTTTTTTCAAAATTAAAAATACCATTTATGGGTTTAGTTTTGAAGGTCGATATTGAAAATCGAAATTAAGCTTAATTAGCTCAAATTAAAGGTAAACTTATTCATAGCGACCGACAATTCTAATTTAGAACGACGACGTTTCAATCAAAGCATATGTATCGACGGTACCTACACATCGTCATCGTCTTGACAAAAGAAAGCTGAAAGCCTAGATAAAAGCCGGTCAATCAGCAGCCTAAGCACTTTCCGTCAGAGCGCAATGTGAGTTAAACAATACAACGATAGAGACGTTATGTCGTTGCGTGTTTTATTGGTATAAATTTATTAAGCAAACATTTTCATCGATTTCATTAATTAGCCATTAAGGAAAAAAGTTGTTGCAAGGCTTTTCGACAACTTTATAAGCCGACTACAGCCAAACCACAAGATTGCAGCTTGGAACTTGGATGTTGTTGTTTTTTTTTTTTTTTTTCTTACATGGTGTGGTGAAACAGGAGGAACCTCCTCCTTGGCAACAATAGAACAAAGACCGATTTGATTGCATGTTGAGCAAAAAGAGTAAAGGTAAAGGTATAAAAGACATGCCAAGCGGCGTGGCGCAACATAACAAGAAACGCGACGCAACACAGTTGCAGCCAGCTAAACAGGAAATTTGTTTTGTGCGCGAGTATAATATAGAAGGCGGTGAAGGAGTGGAGTGAAGAACATCGCCGCCACAAATATGGCCACGCGCTAATAAGGACTCGTATATGACCATTATAGTTGTGGTCTGCGTCCTTCTTGGGAGTTGAAGTGTTCTGAAGAGCGTTGGAAAGTGGATGCGGAATGAAGTTGACAAAAAAAGGGGCAACAGAAAGGGAATTTATTGCGATCATAGAGCGATGCTGAGTGGGATCCTTAGGGCAGTTACGTGATGACTTGGTTTCTTATAATGTTTGAAGATTTATATTTTTTAGGATATCATACAGGGTGGCTCTTTTTTAATTGTGATAAAATTTGAATATTTTGTAAATAAGTTATTTTGGACCATTTGGGTGAAAGCAAGCATATATGCTGTGTTGGCAACGCTGCCATTAACCTCAAGAACGCCATCTAGTAGTCAAATACAAACCACACGAAAACGAAAACAAAGGCTAGGAAGGCAACGCACAGAAAAAAAAATAAAGACTAAAACTCAAACGGGACAACGAATTCAAAAAGGATTCGAACCGTTTCCTACTGAAATGCGTCATTCGTATTTGTTCGGGTTCAAAAAAGAAAATTTAAAGTTTTTCTTATTTTTAAACAATTTTAAAATAACTATAAATAATCAAAATAAAGTGAGATCTATTATTTTTGAAGAACATCCACAGATTTTAACAGCTGTCATCAAGAAGAGAAACCCAACATCGACGTCTTGGACAAAACATCAAGATAGGCAGCAATTACTTTGTGATAGGTAGTTAGATTTACCTGGGCTCCTTTATCAACTCAGAAAACAACACCAGCGCTGAAATCAACTAAAGATAAACTCTTGTAAATCGCTGCTCCTTCGGGCTTAGAAGCATAGAGTAACTATACTATAAAGAGGGAAATCTACTGCCTTCATTTGACAAGACCTACAAGCTGGTCAAATAAGTATTGGTGTAGAACTGTCAAAAAATCGACGCCAATTGAGAGTGTAGTAGTGCTGAACTGTCAAAAAATAGACGCCAATTGAGAGTGTAGTAGTGCTGAACTGTCAAAAAATAGACGCCGATTGAGAGTGTAGTAGTCAAATAATTGACCTCTTCTTTTCAGTTCCCTTTTGTTTCTCACCACGAAATTGGGCGTGTTGGAAGATACTGCTAAAAAAAAGCGCCATCCCGAAATTTGACGTCATCAGTGACTCAAACTGACTAAATTAAATTACCATTTTTGGAAAGAATCCGAAGTGTTAGTGGACTTAAAATGTATATTAAATCAATCAATGTATATTTAATCAATCATTGGACCAAACCTGCATCAATTAAAACTTACTTTTCCGTTTTTTTTCTAAAACGGAAATAAATTTATTCAACAAGGGTCACTAATGACGTAAAATACGAAAGTCGCTATCTTGTTTTCTTGTACCATGAGGAGCCACTAGCAAGTTACTCGAATGCAAGTTGTTATACTTTATTATTTTTTCCCTGCCTTTTACATATTGTGTGCTTGAAAACTCTATATAAACGTTTAAAACTGGTTAAACAATATCCAAGAGTTTCAAACATTTTACCTGATACTGATGATAGTGTATTGATTATTCTAAGAATGAATTTAAACAAGCATTCGGTCAGAAGATTACGTACTATGTATATTTGCAAGATCGTATTATACAAAGTAGCGATAAAGGTGTACTTTTTTAAAGTTAAATTATCTTTCTTTACACCTATTGTATTCGTTTACACAGGAGTAGAAACCTAGTCAAACATAGCGCGTTCTGACGCCACGTTGTAATATACAGTAAAACAAACATATCCCAAGTCACATAGAGCGCGTTTTGAACGCCGCGTCAAGTTCCACACGGCGTCAAAACGTCGCATTGTGATAATTTACAAATTGAAAATTGTAGACATTATATTTATCCGTACTAATTAGACCTTGTGTACATGATTTCTCTTTTCGGTTGTTTCTTCATTCTTCTTTTGGACAGGCACGTACGTTGGTGTGTACACTGATTTGGATTACCCCGAATATAACCAATGTTTTCCTACAAACTATACTATTTTATTCTAAAGAAATTTGCAAAATTAAAAAAAAAACAATTAAAACCATCCATTACCACTAAAAAAACATAATTGGGAATTGTTTTCAATTTCAAAAGTTCTTATTTTTAGTCCGTGCATAGCATTTTCTTTCTCAAACGAGAAACTTCAAAGCTCAATCACAAAAATCCTTAAAATTTTCATTCGTCCATTCGTTAGTTCATTCCCCCTACTTTTTTACACCCCTTACCTAATTGCAAAAAGAACGAATGAAGAAACATCCGAAAAAAGGAATCATGTAAACAAGCTCTAAGACCTAAGAAAATCACCTTAACCCTTAAGGTATACATTCCGAACACATCCTTCTCGATATGTAGGAGTATGGTGGAGGTGAGTGTCTAAAACGTCAACATCAAATTGTTTAGTGAATATTGTATTGTGTTGTGTAGTGTACTGATAATAAGAACTGATCTTATTATCATCAATAAAACGAATAAGCAGTTTAATTTTGCTAAAAAGACAATAATTCACGGAGTTCCTTTACTTCGAACAATTTGTGAGAATTTCATAAAATACCACCATCGAAAGACGACGACGACGTGCCTGATGAGAATTGTATCTTGTATCAAGTATTCTCATCAGGCACGTCGTCGTCGTTGATGGTATTTTGTGAATTATTGTGTCCTATTTACAAAATTAAACTGCTTATCCGTTTTATTAATTAATTATTAGTGGTCAGCTACCAGACAATCTTCCACAAGTGCAAAATCTTATAAAACGTGATCCGGAATCATACAAGGAGGAATTCTCCCAGCAATATCGCCATTTCTTGAGCAGCTTGGAAGTTTTCGAATTAAATCCCAGCAATGAAAATAAAAGTCTCGATGAATTGATTATGTTTATTGCGCAGGTAATAAAAAAAAAAGAAAGCAAGTGTTGCATTTAATGATGCTTTATAAATATGATGTTTGTTTTGTAGGTCGCTCAATGCTATCCTGATGTTTGCATCCAATTTCCACAGCATTTAGTCGATTTGCTGAAAAATCATGCCACAACTCTGGATCCTACTAGGCGCAACTGTTTTGTTAAGGCACTGATTCTGCTTCGAAATAAGAATCTTATTCCTGCATTGGACTTGTTGCAGCTGCAGAATTTGAGGACTTTTTTTCAGAATAATAAGTTTGGCTACAAAGACGGCAGGAAGAATGAAAACTGTTCAACGACAAATAGAGAGAAACGCAAGGGCAAGAACTTTATTATGATGAGGCACAAGGCACGTGGCAAGGTCAAGAAGAGTTTTAAGGACAAACAGAAGGCTCTAAGGAATCATCTACTCAAACAGAAGAAAATGAAGTACGATAGTATGATTTTTTTTAGATAGTCTAGGGTTTGTAAGTTTTTAAAAAATAAAAAAATATTTCTTAATACCGTTTGTGAAGACTTTGTTTTGTGTTGCTTTAATAAGAATTTGTTTGGGGGAAACAAGCTTGATCCTGAAGAGTCCGGTGAAGTTGTATAAGTTCAATATAAATGTTTATTAAAAAAATAAGCCA
The DNA here is from genome assembly GCA_963971375.1 of Platycheirus rosarum. Lineage (NCBI taxonomy): Eukaryota > Metazoa > Arthropoda > Insecta > Diptera > Syrphidae > Platycheirus > Platycheirus rosarum. Next base: position 118,259,105 of record OZ020510.1, read on the forward strand.
CAGCTTTACAAGGAGATTATTAATTCTATTGATACATGAAGTCTTCTTCTGCGACATTTTTCTGGAACAAGTTTATTCAGAAGGATAGGTATTAGCTTTGGTTCCCATTCATTTATTTAGTACGGCGCCGTTAGAACTTTTTCTAGCGGATACATCTGAAAAGATTAAAATGAAAAAGAACGATAGTGGTGTCTGGGTATAACTGCAAACCTGCATAGAAGCAACCACACTGGTCACCAAGTTCTCTGGCAAATCCTTGTTCTTGAATCTAAAGTGAATTTGATTGATGTCACAACATTCGTCAAAAATCCATTTTTGAGGACCTTCTTCCCTCAGCGTCAGCATTCGAAGATACTAATAATAAATTTTATTTAAAAAAAATGTTTGCAATAATTTTTGTCAACAATTCACTGACAGTTGTTGTCAACAAGAACAAAATGAAATGTCAAAATTAACAAAACTCACCACATCGTTTTTTCTTTGTTTTTTAACGCCGACAATGAATGATATACAAAAGAGAACACGAAACACAATGAATGATATACCAAAGCAACAACGAAAATTGAGGGTTTTGAGGCGTGGAACGTACGAAAGTTTTTCCTCTATATAATATATTTACTCTATGCTTAGAAGTCAATTGAGTCCTCTCTCGGGCAACTAAAGTGGTCTTTTATACTCATAATCCCAGCCCTGCTTTATGGACAGAGGTATGGACAGTGGTAAATGGGAAAAGGGGATAAATGTAAAAGTAAAATGAGTTTATCAGAACCTATGGTAGTTACTAGAATATGGAATACCCAAGTTATTTCGAAAGTCTACATATGTATATGAGTACAGCAAAGTCTAAAAGCCAAGCAACCTGAGGGCCTACGTTATTTCATAATCTATAAGCCGATAGTTATGTACCCAGCATTCATAGTTCCAACTCCAAACAATCCAAAAAATGAGAAGGAAAAAAACGCCTACGCGAACCTTATATACATTCAGAAGTGGAAAATGTGTCCAGCACAGTTTGACACATGAAAGCCCAAATCTCGGTTAATTTGTTCCAAGTTGCATTAAAGGCCACCACCCGCGTAATGCATACCTTCTTGTCTTGGATATTTTATTAGGTGACGTTGAAGTGGGCATACATTGTACATACATTGGTTTTTTGTTTTTCGGGTATCAAACCCGACAAATTTTATTTCCGAAAAGAAAGTTGAAAAAATAATTAGCTTGCATTCATTCCAAGTTTTCCTGATGATCATTAGCTAGGTGGTCCTTGAAAGGTGAAACTTGTGTATCGCGTCATTGATATCCTGCTTCCCATTTTTTTAATCATTTGTTGTAACTGCTCTTGTTTTTCTAGCCTGTAACTCCGGATTCCTTTCTTTTAGTTTTCCAAAAAAAAAAAAAAAAAAAAAACAGACTTGAAATAGTTTTCACAGATCAAACGATTTTTTTCATTCAAGCATCACAAATCACAAACATACCAAAGCTGCATAGTGACATCGGAATTTTAATCAGATTAAATGGGAAGGCTTAATTCAACAAATTAAGAGGCATCATTGAAAGAATAAAATTTTGTAACATCTGTCAACACACACTTGCATTATAAACTTCTAATTAAAAACAATACTCCAGATATTGTTGGGAAAATTACACTTGAACGTCATTATCTTATTATCCGGGCAAAATAATGTTGCATTCCCCTATTTACAGACATTATACTTTATAACACAAAAAACGAGATCTGCTATAATTCAACAAATCATGTTGCAACTCAACAAATAGTAACACCGCGACACCGACCGATCAAAAACGATACAACATACAACAGAACAGAATAAATATAAACAACAAGTTAACAAGTTAATTGTCTGTTATTACCATTTTTGTTCATTTTCTGGCGCTGACCTCGTCCACGCTTTCGTTGATTCCTTCTCCGGCCAGAACCATTACCACTGGACTGTGATGCTGAAGGTAATGCTATAGAAGTTGCTGCTAACGGGGGTGGTTGTGGCAGTAGATCTTGACTGCCACTGCCACTCATACCATCAGCTAATCCTGTTGGGACATTCCGTTCGATGGTTAATCCACTTTTGGTTTTTTTCACCGAGGTTTTTCGATTATTCGAAGGTTTCGTACTCCCAGACGAAGATATCCTTACACCCGTCCAGGAGACAATATCCGATTCATGATCTTCGTAATCCACAAGACGATCATGATCGTTCTCCTTGAGATATTCCGCAGGCGAAGTTTTGGCATGACACAGGGAAATTAATATAGTGGCAACTAATACCACTCGAAAAGGACACATTTTTCCCAAAAAATTAAAAAAAAAAATCTATGCTAACTGATCAAATTTTAACTCTTATTTTTTCAAAATTTTAAAAACACATCATCACACTTGGTTTTCATTGTGAAACCACATAATTTCAACAAGGACCTAACTGATCCTTCTTTTACCACACACGTGTGATTAAAAATATTTTTTTAATTAAAAAAAACAACGAAACTTTGATCTCACACAACGAAACTGAAGATCGTGCCAAAAAAACGCGTCGCGGTGAGCAAATGCTGATCCAATCTTAAAAAAAAAAGAGAAAAACACGAAAAACGCGTAACGTCGACGAAGACGCCTTCGTCGCCAAAAATCTATTTTCGTATATCCTTTGGTTTAATTTTTGCTAGCGCTAAGATAATGAAGTTGGAACTTGGAAGATGTGCTGCCGCTATGAATCGACCGAAAATATACACCGACCATGTGCAAGATCATGAACGATGACGCCGACGATCATAAGGCTTGTACTCATACGTTTGGTTTAAACTAAATAAATTACGATTTTTGTTTGTTAATATTGAAAACAATTTTTTTTTTATAAACACAACAGACTAACGGTCATAAATTGACCATTTCGAACAAAAACCTCAACCGCAACGAACAAATGTTAGCCGAAGACTGATCAGTGATCATCACATTGCACCGGGTTGGACAGTAGTAGACACTCTGTTGGAGAAGTAAACTTCATTTTTTATAATTCGCTTTCATTGGAACATGTTTGAGGATGGAAAATCGTTGGGCTTGCAACATGTTCGTGTTAGATTTCTTATCATATCACGATGTGGAATGTGTGTGGAACGTATTTGCATTGATTTTGGTTGAAAATATCCTTAGTTTGATGATAATTTACTTAAAATGTTTTTCTTTAGAGCTACCTGTTGAGTGTTGACTATTGAATCAACATTGCAGGTAAGAGGAATCACTTGAGCCCAGTGATCTTGAAGAATGCCCAGAAAAGTGGATTTGTTTTGGGTTTTCCAATCGTAAATACTTCCCAGCTAGAGTGTCCTTGTTGATTGTAAAAGAATACTTGCATTATTGTTTTAAAGTGTGGGCATTTTTGTTTTTGTTCCTCTAGGTAAATTTACAATATTTATATTTTTAGGCAGGGCTTTGTACTCTCTTGTTGCCAGATTGTCTATGGTGACATGGGTATATCCTTAATAGGATTTGATCATTCAAGAGCCGACTAAGACAGGATATGAAATTAAAACTGTTTATTGAATTTCATGAATATATCATTCTCATCATACAGGTACGGTGTTCATCTGTTCTTTTCGACGAGTAGAAGGATCTCTTCATATTGCAGACAAATAAAAAAATCACTCCATATCGTTGTTCTTTTGATGTGCCACTCAAAATATCCTTTTGTTCGTTTTTTTGTTCATCCTTTTATTTTGAAAATCTTCTGCGTATTATTGAACAATCTGTCGGTCGGTGTACGCTAGAACAAAAGCCTCATTGCATCTCTAACATATGAGATTCCATTCCAGATTCCAGGAAACTCAGCATCCATAGATACGAGTATCTTGCCGGCAACTCATGTCCAATCTCCTTTATTTTCCATACTAAACTAAATGCGTGGAGAATTACCTGTCCATGGACTTCTCTTTGAACTATAAGACGCAAATGCGTCCAGTCGGGTTCGTAAGTGTTAAATGTAACAAATTGCGTCTACCCTTGGGGGTCTGGCGCATAGACTCTCGAACCAAACAGATTACTATCGGTTTCGGGGAGATTTATGGACGCTTCATGGTGGAAGGCACCTAAGAAGCAAAACAAAAAGACGCCAATCAGAAGATTCATTTAAAATGATGACTCTAGGGGTCTACGAAGACGAGTACACAGACTTTAAAATACACACTCTTCGGTAGCTTATCGTGTGAAGGTTAAATAGGATGCCCAGGAGGTGGGCAATAGGTTTAATGTTACCCAGGATAACCAATCGCATAATGATATTGAAATTGATAGTTGATGATGGTGTAATCGGGCAGTGGGTAATTGATACTCTTGGCAAAAATGGTTAGTAGATCGTGTTTCTTGTTGAAGATGTTATTCAAAGAAGTCCATCAACGTTGACTGACAAGAGGGTTGAGTAAATTTTTTTACATACAAATAAATAGGGGCTCGTCAACTACACGGATTGTCCAGCTTTTGAAACTGAAGATTCACAATAACACCCATGCAAGAACCAGACATCTTATTTCAAACCAAATGAAATTACAGCTCTAAGCCAGATTTAGAAGAAAAAAAAAAAAAAAGGATTTCAGGATAGAAGATCAGATCTAGTGGACCATATGCCCATACTCATAGTACTGATGTTAAATCTAAGTTCTAATGATGAGCAATCTGTAGAGTTGAAATTGCTCCCTAAACTAAAATGGAACAATAACCAATAGAAAAAAAAACTATAAGCAAAAACTATACACGAATGGAAACTTCTGAATAACACAAAGAATAATCAAGCACCAGGACAGCACAGAGTACCTTATGAGTTTATAACAAATGCTCCAGATTCAACCCTAGTAATACTGGAATCCTGAAAAAGACTTTCATCTTAAAAGGTAGAGCCAAACTTTATAAAATCATTGATTTATCCCATCCATACCCAACTCTCTATGAAAACACTGAGTCAGCTGTTTGGAATGGAAGGAATCTTTCGAAGTGGTTCAAAACTTCAATGAGCGTTGCCCTATACAGACGCTGGAATCTGATAATCAATCTAGAAAAGTCAAAAATTGTTGTATTTAGAAAAAGAAAAGGGCGGCTGAATGTGCAGGAACAATGGAAGCTTAGGTGGATCAACAAGTCCCTGAAAAATGGAATAAGGAACACTCTTTTCGACATTAAAACATTTTATTTTCAATTAAGTCTCCTTTTAGCTTGATACACTTCATCCAACGTTTCTCTAATTTTGTGATGCCCTCCAAATAATAAGATTTCCCGAGCCGCTCAAAATAGGCGTTTGTTTCAGCGATGACATCTTCATTGTTTTATTTACAGGAGTCCAAATCTCGAAAGTAATTCGACTTGTAACGAGTTTGATGCGCTGTCTGATTCCATCTCGAAAATTGTTTCCCTTTGTCCTCGCACTGAAATAGTTATTGCGGGCGATTTCAATGTACACAATTCCAATTGGCTCCGCTATTCTGGTCAGACAACACCCGAAGGAAGGTATGTCGAGCTCTTTGCCGGGTTACATCATCTTACCCAACTGATCGATGTGCCAACGCGTATACCGGATGTTGCTGGGCAAGCCGCCCATACTCTTGACTTGTTTCTTACTTCTCGCCCTGATAAATATACCATTAGTGTAACTTCTTCATTTGGCACTTCAGACCATTGTGTCATCCTCCACCCATCCAGTTAAAGAAAAACTTTCCACCAGGACCGTTTGGCAATACGAGAAAGCCAACTGGGACGGCCTGAATATTTTTTTCGGAAACTTTAACTGGTCACTATGCTTCCTCGATAGTGACATTGATGCCAGTTCTGAAATAATCACAAATGTGATTCTTCTAGGGATGCGTGCTTTTATTCCTAACAGAGTAAAAAGAATCAAACCTAAAGAAAAGTCTTGGTTTAATTCTGAGTGTAAAGAAGCTATCAGGCTCCGATCTTACAAAGCCAACCCTACAGAGGAAAATCGAAAAAAGCACAAGCAAGCAAGAAACTCATGCAACTCCGTTATTAAAAGAACCAAGTTTTTGCATGACCAAAAATTACGGCAAAAAATTCTGCAGTGTCCCAAAGGCAGTAAAAATTGTTGGTCATTTGTAAAAAAAATATTAAAAACTCCTCAAAATCTTCGGTTCCAACGCTCATCGACAATAACAAACCAATTGTTTACTCTTCAGAGAAGGCAAACTTGCTCGCCGCCCATTTCGCTGGCAGCTCCACGCTGCCTCACAGCAACGTTGCCCTGTACCTGAGAATGTACATTTTTTTCATGGGACATATTTTTTTCCGCACTCATACAGTAGCAAGAGTTCTCAAAGATCTCGATATACACAAATCCGCTGGCCCGAGTGGTATACCCCGATTCTTCTGAAGAGGTGTTCTTCCACACTGGCAAAGCCACTGCGTAAGCTTTTCCATCGCTCCTATTCTTCTGGAATCTTTCCTAGAAGATGGAAAACAGCATTTGTCCAGCCTGTCCCTAAGAAAGGTGACCCATCCTCCCCCTCCTCCTACCGACCCATAACACTGGCATCCCTACTTTCTAAGGTCATGGAAACACTGATTAACCGTCAGCTTAAGGAATATCTCGAAGATCGAAAGCTTCTCCATGACCGTCAGTATGGCTTCCGCAGCAACCGTTTTACTGGTGATCTGATGGCATATCTCACCGAACAGTGGAACAAATCTTTACATCGCTTTGGTGAAAGTAAGATTATTGCTCTTGATATCTCCAAGGCATTTGATAGAGTTTGGCATGAAGCTCTCTTATCGAAAGGCGTGCTTTTGGGATTGATGATACTCTTGTTCGTTGGATTAGAAGCTATCTTCTGGACCGTTCAATACAAGTTGTATTGGACGGACTCAAGTCTAAATAAATGCTGGTGTGCCCCAGGGCTCTGTTCTGTCTCCGACTCTTCCTCATTTTTATAAATGATCTTCTGTCTGTTACTTCTAATCCACTTAATTGTTTTGCTGACGACTCTACCCTCAGCTTTTCATATCCTTCGCCTTCGGACGTACAATTGCAACGGTACCGTATGTCAAGCTCATTAAACTCCGATTTATACAGCATTGTCAAATGGGGTAATAGGAATCGTGTGGAGTTTAATGCTTCGAAAACTCAATGCTGTCTTCTGTCGTTAAAGTTTAACATACCCCCAATGCCATTGTCCATGAATGGCACTTACATCGAAGAAACCGAAAAGCTCTCAGTACTCGGTATGTGTGTTAACGACGACCTCCGTTGGAACGACCATATATTTGAGATCGCTAAGAATGCTGCTAAGTGCTTAGGTTTTCTGTATCGGTGTAAGAAGTATTTTTTTCCATCTGATCTGGCTACAATTTAAAAAGCGTTTATACACCCTAAACTCGAGTATAACTCAAACCTCTGGGCAGGTGGTTCACCTGCTTGATAGAATACAAAATCGAGCGTTAAGATTGATAGGAAATAGAACCGCTGTTGCCCCTCTCGAACACCGAGAAGTGTTTCTTTTATAAAAAATGTTCACTCGAAGTAGCCAGCTGCATTCCTCACCTTAAAAGTTTCTCCCGTAATACTCGTCTCGCAAGGAATGCTTATCAGTTCACCCTTGAGCCCAATTTCGGACGTACCGTGAAATATAGGGATTCTTTTTATAACCGAACAACACGAATTTGCAATAGTTTACCCGGCGAGATTTTCCCTTGCCATTTCGATTTGCAAGCATTCAAAACCAATGTTAATCGACACCTCCTATCTCTCCCCCCCACCCCTATCTTCCTAATGCCCACGCAGTGTGTTCTACATTAAAAGGGAAACAAATAGTCCCTTGTGCGCGCGTTAATAATAAAAAAAAAAAAAAAATGGCGTCTTCTCTATAGGTATACTAAAAATATTTTATGGCGACAGTTAATACGAGAAAAAAGTTTACCACACCTAATTCTGGTTAAAATATGAAGTCATAAAAACCAGTTCAGCACGGAACAGCGCCAGCAACATTGTAAGACTTCCAAGTAAGAAATATCAAGTGCTTTTTAATGACAATACATCAATTCACCACCAAGTATCCCAATAAAGTCCTCAATAAAAAAAAAAACAACAAGCGTATCATTTTAATGTACATCCTTCGATTTAACGGTAGAGAAATGGATAAGACGTCTACTAATCCATTGATAGCCCGGATAAACCTGGAACGTAGGAATTCATATAATGTTGCAATAAAGTACTCAATTTAATGAAATCACTGCAACATTTAAAAGCGTCTTTAAGAAATGTCAGTTTCGAATAGCTGCGTCGCTTAATAAAATCTCCAGACTCGTTTATGAATAAGCATTGTAGGATTTCCGATTACGAAATGAATAGCCAACTCTTAGCATCCACAAAAGAAGAGTCATCGTCGGGTTGTTACTTAATGCGTAACACTAAGACAGTTCCCATTCAAAGGTATACCCACACCCCTTTTGGCACATTATTGTGATTGTGCGTGGTGCATGTCCAGAACTCACGTGCACAGCCGCCAACAAGTTGCACATCTTCTTCTCGTAGCGCAATATTCTAAGCCAATGACTTTATTGGATTGCCCCAAGATATACTTTAAGCTGTGCGGCTTAGTTGCTTCGGTTTCTTGATGCCTCTTGTATACCTTTGATGCGCGGCAGCAATGGCAACAAAAAGCGAAACCAGTTTAAATCTGATCTTACGCTTTGGCTGGCACTTTGCAGGCTTTTGTAAAACTTCTCTACGTGCAACTTCTTTTTGATGATGACAGGGAAAAGGCAAAGGATTGGCAAATAAAATCCCCCTTATAGCCTCGCAACTGTTTTTATTTCACTTTTTACCTGACCACGCTGACTACATGCTGCGTCGGAGATTGCATTAGGTGAACATTGTGAAAAATAAAATCCACAGACCACCACCGCCACACATCACGTCCAACTGACTAAACGGGCTAACCATTAGACCCCTTTGGCGCCTTCAAACGTTCCAAATGTGTGCCACCATTATTACAAAGAAGAAAAACTGAGGTGATTAGGTTAAACTGTCAAAATACTTTTTGTATCCGTTCAGTATTGGCAGCGTTGACAGTGGTGATTAGGAGCTAACAGTGATCTGTCAAATTGACATAAAACAAGCTGTTGTTGAACAACTACTTTGTGTTGAATTTAGGAGATGAACGGTCATATATCTGGAAGATTTAAAAACCATCTTGGACGCAGATTTTTTGGATCAATATGAGGGGCGCGCCCAAAATTCGCGTTTTATAGCGTGAATTTTATCTCGCGAAAATTCCGAAAGGGCATCTTCGTTAATAATTGATCACCATGGAGCTGTGTGCACGGAATTATTGCATTGGCCAATTATAAAAGTGATAAATGCATCCACCCATGGTATGTGGAATGCGTTTTATAAAGAAAAGGACGATATCTCTTCATCGATCCTCAGAGCGTTTTTTCCGCCGCCTTTACGAGTAATGGACCTTAAAAGTTCTTCTTACCCACGCTAATGGTATGCGCTGAATTTTTAATGGTTTCAATCGCTTTGCAGAGTCTTGGGATGATAAGTGGATCCTTGAGTTTCCAGACAGTGTAAATAGTATCTATTCTTGGTTCAGTTGAAACGGGATGTCCCCGCGAGCGGCAGGTGCACGTGCAATGTGTGGTGTCTTAATGGTTTTTCTTGTTTTTTTTTTTTTTTTTTTTTTGAAGAAGAAGAAGAAGGTATACGCTTGTCAGAGACGTTGTGAGAATCTTTAAATTGTTTCAATTTGTTGCCCAAGGACATTTTAATTTACTTTGCAATATTTATGTTGTCCATTTGACAGAGTGTGTACGCTCGTTCTCATTTTCCCACCACAACGAAGCCCACGGGAACAACACTTCATCTCGGTTGTCTCTTCCAACTGGTCAGCTACGAAACGAAGTGGCACTTCTCATGGTTAGTAGAGGCATCGCATCACCTAGGCATTCACTCATATTCCGAATATCAGCACGTATCTCTTTATTGTATTGGCCCGTATATAAGAAATTCCCGGGGGATCTCCGAGAGACTACAAAGAATTTTGTAATCCACACATGAGACTACGTGCTGCATTCCCCTTTATCCAGAGTCGAAGGATTTCTGTTGTTTAGCGGTGGAGGCAATGGTTGTTTCCATTCTTGACCGTACATGGTGGTCATTTAAATTCCAGGCAACAGTGTCGAATGATAGATCCGATTAGAAAAAAGGTTTTCGTTTTTGCATGAACTGCGGCAGCAGTAATTAGGGAGTTTTAACCAACGCTAATTGGAGACTTTAGTCACGTTGTAATCTCGCCTATATTTTCTTAGAACAAGGTCCGCCAAATAACTTCTTTTTTTTTTTGAAAATGCTTCATCAACATCGAGTGTAGCTTCGGCTGTGTGGCACGTAGCGCCGTCCTGTTGAAACCAAATGTTGCCAATATCCTTCTCTACAATTTTTGTGAACAAAAATTCGTTCAACATGGCCCGATAACGATCGCCATTGACTGTAATGGCCACTCCTTGCTCATTTTCGAAAAACGGCCCAATTATACCTCTGGACCAAATTCCGCACCAAACAGTGACTCGTTTTGGGTGTATCGGCTTTTCAATGTATGCGTGCGGGTTTTCTGTGCCCCAAATGCGACAATTTTGCTTGTTTACATACCCGCCAAGATCAAAATGAGCTTCATCAGTAAAGATGATTTTTTTTGGCAAAATCGGTATCTTCTCTAAGTCGATCGCAGGCAGTAATGTCGCCATATTTCCCAGCGTATACACAACCATATTCGTTCAGCGGAAGGATAAAACTAATTATCTGTCAAATCAGACATGAGCTAAGTGTTACCATTCGCGAAATAAGCACTAGTTTGAAAAAAAAAAACGTTAGATGGCGGACCCGTTATAGAGGTAAGTAAGGATTTTACCACCAAATTCTGGGGGAAAATTAATTCAAGTAATTAATTCACATATTTGGCACATCCTTAGTGTCATGCTGTTAATGATTTAACCTCTACCACAAAATGATGCAATAAAATAAATTTTATTTTAAAATAAAGCATTTTTCAAATGTTCTCCTTAGAGACAGGTAAATTGGTACGGATGCACCGTATTTTTATATAATAATCCCGAATAAAGATTCAAGATTTGAAAACAGATCGAAAAACTAATCTCGATGATAGATCCATCAACTCTTTCAAATTAATAAAGTTCTTTCAGAGTTTTCTTAAAGAAATAAATTTTGAAAACGAAAAATTCTCAAAAAAAAAATGGGCGTTTTTTAAATAAATTATTTAAAGAAACTCCGCCTCCCAGTAAGTCAGCGGTTGTCAATGATTAACGCCAGTGAAACTCCTGAAGATATTACAATTTTCATCATTTTTTTTTCTAATCCTCTTACACTCAACCTACGCCTCCAAGATCGTGTAATATTGTCTTAGGAACCTATTAAGAGATTCTTCTCCATAAGAGCCAAATAAATAAAAAATTTGTTACAGTTTCAAAGATCCAGAAACAACGCAAGGGGAGTGACATTCTTAACAGCCAGCGTTTGTCTGTTCTTTCCGAACATAATGAACCCCAGGAATTAGGTACCTATACAACAAAATTGTTTGAGAAGAATACCCCCAAACAAGGTCTATTTGTCTGACATTGTGGAATCCACAGTTGGTGGTCCACAAATTGATGTTTTTTTTTTTTTTTGAAAGAGCTCTCAGGACAGGACATAAAGAAATTTGATATCAAGTGTGTAGTTAGAGACGAGATGGTGGTAAAGAAAGGAAGGAATATAGCCGGCTTCTAGAGAAAGGTCACGAACGTAAACAACAATATGTTTGGGGGAAATTTATGTTCATGATCATGTTGAGTGGCACTTAAAACTTAGTGTAGACTTCCACTAATCAACCGTCATTTACAGAGTATAACAACTCGGCTCATAAGTTATGCACAAATTGAGGTGATTTGACTAGATTCTCAGCTCTTGGGACCAGCAGATCATAAAACTCCACCACGATGGAAGTATCTGGAAACAAGTTGTCAATCTACAGTTCCCCTCTTTTTTTTGTTTCGGGACGACGACGATGGCGGTATAAAGAAAGGGTACCAGCATGATGTGGCGAATCCGATACAAAGTCATAAAACGGATAATTTCCGCATTAAGTGCTATAAAAAAAACCAAGCGCGACTGATGTGCGTTTAATTGATGTTTAATTGCTTGAAGCACGCGTCGTTGTCGATCGCCGCCGCTCGCCATCGCTAGAACACAACAATCTCAGCCATCTGCCATATGCCACCTTATGTAAGAGAGCACCCAAACACACAACTTGAATACGTAATTGGGTTGCGCAAAAGTATTGTTCTGTCCATGTCCTACCTTTTCTTCAGGGGCAGACAGAGTGCGCAAAAGCATTATGTATGTGGATTTAATTTCGCGGAACGAATTTCAATTAAGTTGACAACGGAAGTTATAACGCGCGTATAAGTGTATCTCCTTTAACTGTCAAAGCGCGCAGCTACTGTCTTAAGCCTCCACTTGTATAGAGGGCGCAGAGATCAGTAGAGCGTCATACTCGCTGACACACGGAAAATCCAGGCAGATATGTAGGTGTGTTCTCCTTTCTTGGGCTTATTTTGGGTGCCGCTTTGATGATGATGATGATGACTCCACAGCGAAACTATCCTGCGGTAAAAAAGAACAATTTATGGCCACCTATATTGGACAGGGTTCGGTCTTTCGGATACACATCTACATGGGATGCTATTGTTATAAAGAAGTGAGGGACTTGACGTTTCTTCCGCGTTGCAAGACATGTGAAATAGCGCATAAGCGGTTTCACATCAACAGTGCTGCAACTGTCATATCTTGCATCTTGCGTGCGATAAGGCACGTTTTTTTCTATGCCAACTTCTTGGAGACCATAGGGCATCTTTGCTTTATTGGCGCTTAATGATCATCAATTTTTAATTGCACTCTCATCGCAAGAGTCAAAAAGGGATATATTACTCGCGCCTGATGGAACTTCCTGAAAAGAGTGTGTCTGTTGGGCGGCGATGATGGCGCGATGATGGAACATCAAGACTGTCAGTCTGGGACGGACATCTCAATAATTTTTTTCAATTGAACAAAATCATGAAGATCGTCGACATCTATCCGTCCATCCATCTATATCCATCCGTCCTTTCTCGTTCGATTTTACTGTAATGCATGTATCTCTAGATACATAGGCTTTTCACTTTATCTCAACTTGAATCCATAAGATATTTTTTCGGACGAGCTGTGACGAAATTTCAGAGCAGAGAAGATATTTTCTGGTTTTTGGTTTATTTTTTTTTTTTTGCAACCACATAATGCACTCAGTGTGTAAAAGATAGTGAGTTGGTATAAGCTTGATTGTTTGATGGATTTGCTGTGTGATGAGAAATGATGCTCTCAACGTTTCAACGATTAATTGCGGCCCCAGAGGAGGGTTTCTTGGTTTTAATTGAATTGCAATGAGATTGAGTTTAAAATTAATTCTATTTAGCGCGGAGGCAATCGGAGCGGTGTAGTGGTCGAGAAACGCCTGCCGCCATGTCTCGTCGTCGGTTGAGTTGTTGGAGTACAAATAAATTGGCGTTAATTTAATGAGACTTAGAAGCATTCAAAATAATGTCAAGATAAACAGATTCGAAATGAGCGAAATTTCTTACATTTGCTAAGATTAAATGAGAACTTCCAATTCCGGTTTCTTACTTGCGGTATATTTAATTTAAGGGGAAATTATGCTTTCGAGCAGTTTTAAGAAAATGAGATAACAATCTACCTTAAAAAATATCTTTAATTTTTTTTTATAATTAACGCGCGCACAAGGGACTATTTGGGGGAGGGAGATAGGAGGTGTCGATTAACATTGGTTTTGAATGCTTGCAAATCGAAACGGCAAGGGAAAATCTCGCCGGGTAAACTATTGCAAATTCGTGTTGTTCGGCTAAAAAAAGAATCCCTATATTTCACGGTACGTCCGAAATTGGGTTCAAGGGTGAACTGATAAGCATTCCTTGCGAGACGAGTATTACAAGAGAAACTTTTAAGGAGCGGAATGCAGCTGGCTACTTCGAGTGAACATATTTTATAAAAGAAACACCTCTCGGTGTTCGAGAGAGCAAAAGCTATTCTATTTCCTATCAATCTTAACGCTGGATTTTGTATTCTTTCAAGCAGGTGAACCACCTGCCCAGAGGTGGGAGTTATACTCGAGTTTAGGGTGTATAAACGCTTTATAAATTCTAGCCAGATCAGATGGAAAAAAATACTTCTTACACCGATACAGAAAACCTAAGCACCTAGCAGCATTCTTAGCGATCTCAAATATATGGTCGTTCCAACGGAGGTCGTCGTTGACACACATACCGAGTACTGAGAGCTTTTCGGTTTCTTCGATGTAAGTGCCATTCATAGACAATGGCATTGGGGGTATGTTTAGCTTTAACGACAGAAGACAGCATTGAGTTTTCGAAGCATTAAACTCCACACGATTTCTATTACCCCATTTGACAATGCTGTATAAATCGGAGTTTAATGAGCTTGACATACGGTACCGTTGCAATTGTACGTCCGAAGGCGTAGGACGTGAATTATCGAACGAATATGAAAAGCTGAGGGTAGAGTCGTCAGCAAAACAGTTAAATGGATTAGAAGTAACAGACAGAAGATCATTTATAAAAATGAGGAAAAGAGTCGGAGACAGAACAGAGCCTTGGGGCACACCAGCATTTATTTTATGGGAATCAGACTTGAATCCGTACAATACAACTTGTATTGAACGGTCCAGAAGATAGCTTCTAATCCAACGAACAAGATTATCATCGATCCCAAAAGCACGCATTTTCGATAAGAGAGCTTCATGCCAAACTCTATCAAATGCCTTGGAGATATCAAGAGCAATAATTTTACTTTCACCAAAGCGATGTAAAGATTTGTTCCACTGTTCGGTGAGATATGCCATAAGATCACCAGTGAAACGGTTGCTGCGGAAGCCATACTGACGGTCATGGAGAAGCTTTCGATCTTCGAGATATTCATTAAGCTGACGGTTAATCAGCGTTTCCATGACCTTGGAAAGAAGGGATGTCAGTGCTATGCGTCGGTAGGAGGAGGGGGAGGATGGGTCACATTTCTTAGGGACAGGGACTAGGAAAGATTCCAGAAGAGTAGGAGCGATGGAAAAGCTTACGCAGTGGAAGAACACCTCTTCAGAAGAATCGGGGGTATACCATCCGGGCCAGCGGATTTGTGTATATCGACATCTTTGAGAACTCTTGCTACTTTACGAGTGCGGAAAAAATCTGCCCATGGAAAAAATTACATTCTCAAGTACAGGAGGGGTAACGTTACTGGTAGGCAGCGTGGAGCTGGCAGCGAAATGGGCGGCGAGCATGTTTGCTTTCTCTGAAGAGTAAAAATCTTTCCTTACAACTACCTTTAAACCAAGTGTTTTCTTTGGGTTCTAAAATCTTGGTGCTTAAAGGCTGATAGAATATTTTTCAGGGTGAGGAATAAGTCAAGAGTGTTAGCAGTTTGGCCTGCAATATTGCGTAGGCTCATCAACAAGCTGAGTAAAAAAAATTTTGGAATTTTTTCGGTATATCTGCCTTGGGGTGTTGACTGGCCCAAATGTTTAAACCAATTGGGATTATGTACATTAAAATCACCCGTAACTACGATAGCAGTGCTAAGGGTGTGTTTAAGTTTGGACTGTGTCCTAGAAAAACAAATAATAAATGACTTGCTTATGAACATTAAATTTAAGCCATGCGGTATTAAAGTCCGTGAGGGAACACTGATTTAGTTGAGGTAGTTTTTATTTTATAATTTTTTTTTAATGGTTTTTTTTTTTGAAACGTCATGGGAGTAACGAAAAATTTAAGTAAAAATCGTTATTTTTTTATTGAGACCGCTGAATTTCTAATTTCTGAATTTTTAATTTCAGAAATTCAATTTAATTAAAAAAAACATTTAGTATTACGATTTATTTCTTCATAGTCAATAAAAATTTTGTTAAAGCTTCCAAAGGCACATTTTTTTCCAGCTTTTTAAAATCCTTATAAATCTTATATTTTGATACAATAAATTCTAACAAAGAGTCGAAGTCGAACAATTACTATTTCAAGTCCTAAATTGCCTTCTACACGATTGCCCCCCACTCCAAATTTAATTTCGTATTTCCTCTTTTTAACTCAGTGGTGAACAATAAGAAATTGCCTGCACATTCACAAAAAATGTGTCAGTTCAGCAATTAACTCGCCAAATTTGGTGACAGCGAATTTTCTCTACAACACCCATGTATCGCTTAAGGCAAAACTCCTGTTTGGCAAATAATTGTAGCCGGTATCGGGATTCGTTTGTGGCCCTAACAGTGAGCTCAATAATGTTACAATTTGGGTGAAAGCCAGGCAAGACCTTCGACGGTCCCAACAAAACGCCAATGGCACGTTCCAACATCCAAGTCATCGCAGAGCGCAGATACATTTTTAGGAGTATAATGTTACAGCAAATTCGTGTTAAACAAGTGCACCTTCGTGACAAAACCGCCGACCAGCTAATATAAAGGCACGAGAACCACAAGACACAAATTAAGAGCATCTCCAATGGGATTCAAAGCAAAAAATAATTCCGACAGAGGAGAAGGAGACATAGCCTACGACCTACGTGTATGCGGTGTTGTCTTCTTCTGGTGTGGCAGCTACAAACAGCGGTTATTACGAAGAGTGATCAAGTTAATGGCCTAGTTTTTCTTCCTCTTCTTAACCATAATCTAGGGAAAAGTCAAAAAAAAAAAAAACACAAAACTGAACAACTTCCGCCGTCATGTTGTTGAAATTTTCTTGTAGCCAAAGATTTTCCTCTTCCTTCGATGATAGTTGAGTCGTCTAATCGGCTTCCCCTCTCAATAAGAGGATTACACTACTTCCAGACTTCGATGGCCATTGTGCCGATCGAAAGACATCATCCCGGTGGATAGATTTCGTTCGTCTTCCGTGTTCTATGCGGTGGTTCTATTGTTCTTTCAGCAATAGATCGTGACCAGATTGTCACTAAACTTTCTGATAGAGGGAAGAGTCTTCCTCCAAAAATGCCCATGGGAACCGTTTTTGTGTGCTATGACCTTTTCCTTTCGAAATGTAGAGATTGTTGGGTATACATCAATAATAACATTCACCATAGTTAAGCCCATAATAATTCCTAGTTATGGGATTCATCTCTTCGTGATGATTTGAATAAGCTGTTCAGAAAACATGCCACCAACATCATCGAACTGGGCAAAGTGCCTTCCGTTGATGCCATTCTGCTGAAGTAGGCTAAACCTTGAACCTAATCCTTGACTGATGGGAAAGGCAGACCAAGGCGGAGGGAGAGAAAAGTGCCGCTGTTTCATGGCAGAGATTGCGTGTTATAGAAGATGAAATCGTCTTATATAGGCGCCTTCCTTTGGCTTGCCATTTTTTTCTGTCCATAAGATTATAATTGCTCTTTGGTGCCGCTTGTGATGATGAGGTTGAAGATGATGGCTTTTTCATCGTACTTCATTTGCGATCGGTTATTAATTAATATTTTTATTCTGAGACAGAGATTGTCTGCACGCGGTCCTGGGCCGGTAACCCTAGTCCAATGAATGAGTTTTTGTTTTGGCATGTTTTTTAGTATAGGAAGGTGCGTGATCGGCGATCATACGGCTGAGCAAAAATGCTAATCAACATGACAGGCGAACTGTGGACCAGTTTTGGTTATTTTAATTTGCATTGTGTTGGGCGCGTGTCCAATTGCGACTGCAAACAACTTTTCTTCTCAGGGGACACTTTGTGGAGTTGAAATAAGAATTGACCAAAACTGCACGCAACAATGCGCTGGTGATTGCCAAAAATGGGAGACAAGTGCATTCCAATTGGGCTTACATTACATCAATCTTGAATTTTCTCTTTCGCCTAACCAAAGCCATATTAGTGGCCAGTTCCATGGTAGTTCCTTCTTTCTTTAAATGTATTTAAAAAAAAAAATTGGACTTATGGTCAGAAAGATCAAGTGCAGAAGGAAAGAAAGGAGAAGAGAAGATTTGGTGTCTTATAAGGCGATTAAACTTCTAGTTTTGTTGTGGTTTAATAAACTCCGTATTCCATCAAGAGAATCATAGATCTTTTTGTAGTTGTTGTCTCATCATTTATAGCATCACGTTGTGGTGGATGAATCACTTTTTCCACTTTGGAAGACAGCACAAACGATCAAAAGAATTTTTGATGAGCAATGGATGTGCAGGCGCGACATTTATGGTCAATGGAATTCACTGGCCGTCATTATTTTTTCACTCGCTAATGAGGACCTTAACGGGAAAAAGGGCTCTAGCTACGAGGAGCACTGCGACTGCACACAGAAGGAGTGTATATAATTAGGCTAAAAATACCAGCCCCAGCAGCATCATCGGTACGGAAGAATCATGAAGCACAAGCAAGGACGATCGATGATCATGTGCGAGAGGAATGCAATTCAATTAAGAGAAATGTGCGATATGGGAAGCATAAGGAGAAAGATCATGATGGCCTTGTTTGGGAAATGACGATGCTAGGCTTTGTATTGAAACGGGTTCAGTGCACCTCAGCTTCTAAGGAAGTAATTAAAACGTATTAATGTCTTTTAAGATTGAGGTGAGTTTGAGATTGAAAGCGACATGAGGTTTGTGAGGAAATATGTGATCTGAAACGATCTGAGAAAAAAATATGGTTATCTCTGGGAAGACACGGTGGAAACGGCCATGTGTTTATGAAGAAAATAATTCATTTGGAAATTTTTTTTGTATCATTTACTTTCGTTTAATCGATGACAGATATGAAACATGAAAATTTCGAAATAAAAACACTATAACTGGAAAGCTATTCTTTGCTCATGGGACTTCTTCAAATCTGTAGGTTGGTTTAGAAAAAAAAATTGCACGACTGGATCGCACGTACTTGCTCATATGTGCGGTCACATTGTAGAATAAAATTTAAGAAAATTAAGGTGAACATCAAAGCATTTATTTTATTTGATTGTTCGAATAAAGTACGTTAAATTGTATTGAGTGAAATAATTTAAACGCCATTTTATTTCTTTAAGAAATGTAAAAAAGTGCGATTTTTTTTCAAAATCGTAGGAGCGGTTTTTAAATAAAACGATTTTTTTTAACAACTTTTTTTTAAAGAATTAAAAACAAATAATTCAAGAATACTAACTTAAGCGCAAAAATAATATACATTTAAAAACAAAATTTAAAAAAAAATTCATTGACCCGTTTTCAAAATATTGATTTTTCAAAAAAATTTAAATATTAAAAATACAAAAAAAAAGTTTTCGAAAAAAAATTAATGCAAAATTACTTAGGCTACCTACATCTTCTTGTATATCAATTTTAAAGGTAATCGGATAAACAGTTTTCGAGAAAGTCGAAGAAAAAAAAACTGGTCCTATGGGAGGTACCGTTTTAAGCCCACCATATTAATTTTTTTTTTCACCAAAATATAATTCTTACCTACAGTAGTACACTGATTTTTTTCATAAAAGTTCTTGGAGCCGCTTTCGAGAAAAATAAGCTTTTACATAACGGTTATATGACAGGTACCGTTAATTTGTGAGCTAAAAAAAATTGAAAAGCTCCTCTGTAGAATGTCAGAATAACCTTAAGTTCTAAATTTGAAGACGATTGGCCCAACCGTTTAGGCTACAGTATAGTACCTATAATCGCAAGTAAAAATGTGTGTATGCAATTCATAAACGGAAAAAATGAAACTTCAGGAAGTAACCTACGAGAGAATAAGATAAATATAGAGTATAAGCAAAAAGTGTGAAGGCTACGAAAGCCCAAAAAAAGAGGGGACGAAGATTTTAGGAAACACTGTATACTTGTATTCTATCACTACATGTGTCATTAGATCTCGCCCTCTTTTTTCAAAACCCAAAGCAATGCGTTTTTTTTTCCAAATAAACTTGGGCTAGAATGCGTAGCTTGCAAAATAAAACTTATAAAATCTTCGAAAACGCATTGAACAAAAAAGTTAACCAAAACGCGGGCGCCAGAAACACTAGCGTTGCTGAATTTTCGTGAAAAAATCGCGTTTGCGGGAAACTAGCTTTCAGTTCATTACATTTTAGTTTGTAGAAGGGGAACTTTAATGTCCCAACTGTTTTTTTTTTTTTTTTTTTTTAATTAACGCGCGCACAAGGGACTATTTGTTTCCCTTTTAATGTAACACACTGCGCGAGCGTTAGGAAGATAGGGAGGGGAGAGATAGGAGGTGTCGATTAACATTGGTTTTGAATGTTTGCATTTTGAAATGGCAAGGGAAATTCTCGCCGGGTAAAAGTCGTCTCTATATTTCACGGTACGTTCGAAATTGGGCTCAAGGGTGAACTGATGGGCATTCCTAGCAAGACGAGTATTACGGGCGAAACTTTTAAGGGGAGGAATGCAGCTGGCTACCTCGAGTGAACATTTTTTATAAAAGAAACGATAAAATAAGGAAAGACATGAAACATTGCGACGGTGTTCGAGAGGGGCAATTGTTTCAGCGGCAGTTCTATTTCCTATCAATCTTAACGCTCGATTTTGTATTCTATCAAGAAGGTGAAGCGATGTTTGTGAAGCACCTGCCCACAGGTGGGAGTTGTACTCGAGTTTAGGGCGTATAAACGCTTTATAAATTGTAGCCAGATCAGATGGGGAAAAATACTTCTTACACCGATACAGAAAACCTAAGCACTTTGCAGCATTCTTAGCGATTTCAAATATATGGTCGTTCCAACGGAGGTCGTCGTTGACACACATACCGAGTACTGAGAGCTTTTCGGTTTCTACAATGTAAGTGCCATTCATGGACAATGGCATTGGGGGTATGTTAAGCTTTAACGACAGAAGACAGCATTGAGTTTTCGAAGCATTAAACTCCACACGATTCCTATTACCCCATTTGACAATGCTGTATAAATCGGAGTTTAATGAGCTTGACATATGGTACCGTTGCAATTGTACGTCCGAAGGCGAAGGACGTGAATTATCGAACGAATATGAAAAGTTGAGGGTAGAGTCGTCAGCAAAACAGTTAAGTGGATTAGAAGTAACAGACAGAAGATCATTTATAAAAATGAGGAAAAGAGTCGGAGACAGAACAGAGCCCTGGGGCACACCAGCATTTATTTTATGGGAATCAGACTTGAATCCATTCAATACAACTTGTATTGAACGGTCCAGAAGATAGCTTCTAGTCCAACGAACAAGAGTATCATCGATCCCAAAAGCACGCATTTTCGATAAGAGAGCTTCATGCCAAACTCTATCAAATGCCTTGGAGATATCAAGAGCAATAATCTTACTTTCACCAAAGCGATGTAAAGATTTGTTCCACTGTTCGGTGAGATATGCCATCAGATCACCAGTGGAATGGTTGCTGTGGGAGCCATACTGACGGTCATGGAGAAGCTTACGATCTTCGAGATATTCCTTAAGCTGACGGTTAATCAGTGTTTCCATGACCTTAGAAAGAAGGGATGTCAGTGCTATGGGTTGGTAGGAGGAGGGGGAGGATGGGTCACCTTTCTTAGGGACAGGCTGGACAAATGCTGTTTTCCATCTTCTAGGAAAGATTCCAGAAGAGTAGGAGCGATGGAAAAGCTTACGTAGTGGCTTTGCCAGTGTGGAAGAACACCTCTTTACTTTTCAAATGTCAAACTGACGTAACATGAAACTCATTTTTCTGCCCTAAACATTTTCTTGAACAGTAATTTGCAGATGGGAATGAGAGAAATATTTTACTCTCCCGTGAGTAGAGTCATTTTGGGTAAGGTAAGAGCGTGAAGTGGGTAAGACGTAAGAGCGCGTACTGCTAATTTCCTTGGCTGTGTAAAAAAATCAGAAACGAAAAATAAGAAAATCAAATCAGTGCCTTTGCAGACATCACAAAGAAAAGTCCTCCGCGAGTGTGTGTGCAGTTGCGTTGAAGAGAAATATGGGTTGAAAAAAAACGTGTGACAGAAAAGTGTGTGGCGCCGTCGTAGCAGAACTTTATATCGTAACTAGCATATATTTGTTATAAGTTTTCTTTTAAATTTCATAAAATGAAAAAAAAGTTGCTTTGTGGGTAAAATCGCGCAGTGCTTTTGCGTGCAGTGCGCGATCTTACTCCCTATTGAATTTTTCATTTTTTTCAACTGTTTTCTTCTTCATCATTTACAGGACAAAAAACTTGAATGCAGAAGTAATTTTTCGAAAATGGGTCGCACTTTCCAAAGAAAAACAGATAGAAAATTGGTAATCCAACAGCAAATTAATGAGGCTAAAAATCTTACTTACTTTACAAATTGAAAAAAATTGTAGATTTAATTTATTTTATTTTATTTATTTATCTTTTATAAAAAAAACGAAGGCGTGAGTTTTCAAACGCCAGGCTGTAATGTTCTCATCTATGAAAAAATATTTTCTTATTTTAGATATACTTTTTGTAACGTTACATTTTTGTTTGGTTTTATGAATTAAGTTTACGTTAAAAGTAATAAAATATGAGTTGTTATTTCTTGTTTTAATTGAATTAAGTTGTCCTATTTTTAGTTTAGATGAAAGGTGGAAGTTGTGGCAATAATTAATGTTGTCTGTTTAAGTAAGCATTACATTATATTTTAGAGATTTAATTGCCTTTAAAACTACTAAGATTCCTATGAAAATAATGTGCGCGCTCTTACCCGAGATTTTGCGCGATCTTACCCTGACTTCGGGGCAAGAGTGCGCCATTTAACTTGATTTAGTTTTTTAGCAAAATCATATAAAATATTTTTTATCAAAGTTAAGTTTGCCAATTGTTTGCTCTTAAAATACAGATTAATCAAATGCAAAAAAATTTATTTCAGTATATATCTTTTATTTATAACATTTTCACAATTTGAGCTCAAAGTGCACTTACCCCAAATGACTCTACTCTCTTTTGTTAAAAACTTTAAAATTTGTTTCAGCCGAATTTTATACATGCCCATTTATCAAGCTGTGGTCTGGATCTGGATTGACCAAATACTTCATTCAGCAAATTTAAAAATAAACCTTTGCCTTTAAAATGTGATTTTAAAAAAACCTTTCCTCCTCCTGACAAGTTCGTTTTTTTCTAACTTAAGAATTTACGGGTCCGCTGTGGCAAATGAGTTGACAAATAAACTGTAGAATATTTTTTGAAAACAGAAAAACCTTATTAAAAAATCTTTGGGATCTTCAATAAGACATGGAGCAACTCTTGTTAATGTTCAACCAATTAATATTTCCATTGCTCTTACGTATACCACCCATTAATTCATCATAAGCCAAAAGTTCCTATAATTTCTCTGAATTCTACAATCTTGTTATATGAAAAATTCCAATGCCATATCAGTGCAAACCATGATGAGCTGGAGCATCCAATCATAACTAAGTAGGTTTATCTATCTATACACAATGGGTATGGGTATATAAAATAACTCTAGTCCATCCAGTTTTCTTCAGTAGTTGCGCTCCATACTTTCCACATTCGAATCAACTTAAAATACATTTATTCAAAAAATTACAATTTTATAAGCTAGCTGTGTGTGGAAATCCTTATTGTGATTGCTGTATCTATAGCAAACCATAGCGCCATCTACCAAATGAGTATTGCCGCCATAAAAAGTCAACCACGTTGAATAAAAAATAAAATAAAAATGCGACGTACCTACACGTCAGACAATGGTGACGCTGCCACGACTCGAATAGCTAAGCGCAAATATGTTTTTTCACTTTTCTTTATGTTTATTTTAGTTTTGCTGTCCTTTTTTAGTTGATGCATGGACGATCTATAATAAGTACTTCTAATTAGTTTTTTTATGGAACTTAGATCGCATGAGAAGCATCGTTTAATTATAGGCCCCACGTTGGGCGCCAAACTGAACATTTACAAATGAAATGATTAGATCGTTTTTTTTAAAGTTTTATTAATACTCGTGGCCATTGGATTACGTTGATTAGAAAAGCATGTTTAAGAGAAAATTTTCAATCCCATCAACACAAATTTAATTCTTCAACTGTTTTTGGTAAAAAAAGTCAATACAAATCAATAAAACACGCCTTTAACATCTGAACTACGATCATGCCGTGAACTTTCCTTATGATGTCAATGACTTGCAGCTATTCATTAATATTAGGCAGATTCAAATCGGACAATCTTTATCCTACTTTTTTACATACCTCATATTGACACTGTGCAACACTCACGGGTGTAAAAAAGAGCAACTGATATCTTCGATCTGTTGCTGTTGCAAGCAAATTGCATGCAAATTTCTCACTGTCGTCGCCTTTAGACGCTATTTTTTGTGTGGCATGGCAGCTCAACAGCAGTAGGATAGGAACATAAGCTACGTATTGTTACGATCGGTAGTGGTGCCATGTAAAACAAGCTTCTACTGTTCCGCCAGTGAGGCCAAGGTAACAAATCGTGATGTCAATTCGCAAATCTCGGGAAGATCAATTTGTGCGCGCGCAGCTCACAGCTCACACAGTATATCCTCGCCACAATCAAGTTCATCGAGCGCGCAAGAGAGTGATGACGCATTTGAAGAAGCAGTCGGCTTCGACAGTTTTTTTTTCATGTGGGGATGGAGTTATGCAAATATTTTTTTTGGCGACAGACTTGGCGCACGACGTAACTCATTGTTTTGGCGGCATGGTGTTGGAATTGGCGGAGCCCTAGAACCAGGGCAAACAACCGTGTATCACTATCGCTAACAAGTTGTCGCCTCAATGAAAGAGACGACAGATGCATACATTAAGATAGCGAACTGTTTCGCTTGTTCAGGCTTCATAATTGCCCTTCGGGTGCATTCAGAAGTGGATATGTTCCACCATTTTTATGCAATGACATAATCTCAAGGATTATATATGAATATTTGCAGACTACCTCACTTGCCTTTCACTTGAGTAAACCTTCTCGACCATTTGCCCTGTGGCATGGTGAACATCGCAATTAGGATGTAGATATGCACACCATTATAAAAAACTTCAGCCAAAAGCGTTTTAATTAACTTTGCTAAAAATAAAACCGCATGCTTATCGTTTTTACAAAATCTAGATATGTATAAGATTGGCAGCTCAATAATATATAAGAACAAATTATTGCTCCTTTTGTTGTTGTTCTTCTTCTTACCTTAAGTTTCTCTAATTGCGTTTAAATTTTAAATTCGATTAAAAGATTAACTAGACCAAAGGAAATGTATTTGGTGCCTGCACACCGCGTAATCTGGTTTTGGAACAAGCATACATCTTTAGCTGCTTCGTCTCCAATGTCTGTCAGTTAAGGATGCAAGTTGGAGTGGATTGGGGTAATGATAGGAAGAATTTTAATTACAACTACCAGTATACGGATTTAGGAGGAAGGAGGAAAGGATATCTACAATATGTTATTGATGTTTATTGCGGGTCGAAAAAGTCATTCAAGTAGTATACCCACCCTCGCACCTACTCCTATAGTGTTCCCAAGCAGGAGAGTTGAAGGGAGGCAACCCCCCCATACCTTATCGCAATTTTTTTGGCTTCACCCCGACATGAATAATCTGTTTTGCCATCCTAAACATATTCCAATCATTAAAAAGAAATATCAAAATTGGGCTGGAGCCCCCATTAAAGCACAAATTACTGAAATTTGGTTTCATTTCAAACAAAGCAAATAATAATAAGAATCTAATAACATTTCACTCACCTTCAAATTTTCTGGTATTATTTTTGTTTGAATTTTTATTTCACCCTATTGTCGACTTTCGATTTAGCATTCGGTTCTGATACGCACTATTCATATTCCTCAACCTTTGTTCAAAGATTTGTTTCATTAAATAGAATCCACATTCACTTTCACATTTCAATCCACAGCCACAGCAGCACTTTCTGTTTCTTTTCCATTACATATGTTTTTCTCCCTTTTTCAAACGCGCACCGGTATAATTACAAAATCAAAAGAAAAAACTTTTGACAGTTCACAGCTGACATTAAACGAATTCCAGCAAATTGTGGAACACCCATCACTGTACTAGATCTGGATGAATACAAATCATTTCAATATACTTGAATTACGTGGGACGTGGGAGACCATACACTTTCTCCCAAGAACACAAAATTCAGTCATATTTTCTGGAAGTGCTCGTTCGGTCTTTTAGGTTTCCCAATCGACGACGCATGAATTTTTTGTCCAACCAGATAAATTATGTCTGCAAATATATAAAACGAAACGCGTGTGCTTAGTAATTGTGATAAGATTTGTTGTTTAAAAAAAAAAGTAACTAAAAATAATCAATAAAACAAAACTTCTGGGAAGTGAAAGTGTTTTTTTTGTGTGTGTTTTGATTAGGAAATCGCCAATTTTCATCAGTGACAATGACAACAATGGATAACGAAAGTGCAAACGATATAAACGATGATCTAAAAAAAGAAGTGACAGCCATTCCAAAGTATGGCTTGAAGCTGGCCTTTAACCATGTCTACCCGGAGAAGAGGAACCAAAATCTAAGGCCAACAATAAAGCAATCCATTCCGTTTATTCCTTTGGTCTGTCGGTAGGTTTTATACTTTCTAAGAAACCAAAACTGGCTTCCTTTATTCTTATCACAGAATTTCATAGAATTAGATTATCTCTGCCAAGGTGGAGTGTTGCCCCTTCACCAACCACATGAAATGAGGTCATGGTAGCCTTATTATTGTTCTGTCTGTAAGTTTTGGGTTTCCTGAAAATAAGTTAAGGTAGGGAATGGCCAAGATTAGCCTTACTTGCAGTTGTGGTCCCTTCAATACGATTGCGCCAGAACACAAGTAATTGTGATATAGTGAGACTCCTACCACAATAAATCATTCTTACTCCCGATTATATGACACGCAATGGTATTTCCATGTGTTCCTTGTTTCTGGTCTAGAGGCCTAACGACAGCAAGGAAACCCCCATATGGACTAACGAAAAATGTGTTGTAGGTAGGTATACTAGATTGTGTCTACTTTGGCGACAGTTGGGCGCCTACGAAATTGAAATGTCGGTTACTGGGAGGAGAGATGAGTCGTTTTCCTAGTTTTTGTTTTCATTAAAAGGGAAAGTTGTACTTGGAGGAACGACTGTGAAATATGTAATTTATCATTTTGGGCATTCATTAGAAAATTTAAAATGATGTACTTAGGAAACGATTTAACTAATGATCCGGATAACCCCATGAATCATTAATAATGGTTTTATCTTCCAAAATCTCGTATAAGTGATTTTCCAATCTTACCTACCATTCTTAAGAAAAATAATATTATGCCTTGAGGAGGAGCCACTAGATAGCCACACAAGAACACTCCTTTCTGCTTATGAACTATTTAGGGCTATTTTATGTATTTTGCTTATCTGATTATTTTGTCGTGGACGTGGAAGGCAAAATATTAAATATGCATGCGCAAGCATATTTATAAAGATATTAAGCCAAGTCAATGACCTCATTATATTTATGGGGAGATTGTTATATTATAATATTTAATTTTTTTTATAATTTACACGCGCGAAAGGGGTTTGTGTGTACCCTTAAAATGTTTAAACACTGCACGAGCATTAGGAAAATGAGGAGGGATAAAAGAGGAGATACCGATGCACATTACTTTTAAAGTTCTGCATATCAAAATGGGGGGGAAAAACAGAGCCTGGCAAAGCATTCCACATTCGTGTGGTGCGACTAAAGAAAGAATCTCTATACTTAACAGTACGTCCGAAGTTAGGCTCAAGGGTAAACTGATGGGAATTCCTAGCAGTTGGAGTATTACGTTTGAATCGTTTCAGGGGAGGAATGCAGCTGGCTATTTCGCTAGAGCATTGTTTGTAAAAATAACGATAAAATAACGAAAGGCACGAAACATTACGGCGGTGCTGAAGAGATGTAAATGTTTCTGTTATTGTTCGGTCGCCAATCATTTTCATTGCTTTTTTTTATTCTATCTAGAAAACTCAAGTGGGTTATAGGAGCACCTGCCCAAATATGGGAATTATACTCGAGTTTCGATCGAATATAAGCTTTATATAATGTGGCCAGATCAGACGTGGTGAAGAACTTCTTGCATCTTCCCGAAGGAAACCCAAACACCTCGCGCAGCATTCTTTGCGATGTCAAATATGTGGTCATTCCACAGAAGGTGGTCTGTAATGCACATTACCGATTGCTGGCCAACGTCATCCAATTGCGCACCCCAAGGCTTCGGGCGTCCTGGTCTACGCCATCCTTCCAACGTAAGCAAGGTCTGCCACGTTGTCTTCTACCATAAAAAGTACCGCAAAAGACTTTCCGAGTTGGTTCCTCTTCGCTCATGCGAGCTAGGTGTCCAGCCCACCGGAGTCTACCGAGCTTTATTTTTTTCAACAACATCTGTTTCGAGATAGATTTCATACAATTCATGATTGTATCTTCTCCGGAATCGTCCTTCCTCACACACGGGGCCAACAATTCTCCGTAAGACTTTTCTCTCGAACGCGGATAAGAGATCAGAGTGCCTTTTTGTAAGCTGGTACTGGTAAGACCATAGACTTGTACAGCAGCAGTTTGATTTTTATGGTAAGGTTTCTGGATTTAAAGAGCCTTGACAGACTATAGTAGGTTTTGTTGGATTTCAGCAGCCGCCCGCGTATTTCTTCCTCCATATTGTTATCGGCTGCTAGTTTTGACCCAAGATAGTTAAAGGACTGCACTACTTCAAGTTCGTGCTCCGCTACCCTGATGGTTGTACCAACATTTCTCGCAGACGTTGCCGCCATGTACTTAGTCTTCCCTTAATTTATGTGCAGCCCCAGGTATTTTGCCGCTTGCTCGACCTGGGTAAAGGAGTCTTGTACAGCTTGTTGGCTTCTGCCGATGTCGTCTGCGTAAGCTAGTATCTGGCTGGACTTGGTGACGATAGTTCCTCTTGTTGACGTGCCAGAGTCACGGATTTCTTTCTCCAACGCCAGGTTGAAGAGGATGCAAGCCAGACCATCCCCTTGTCGGAGTCCATTAAAGATGTTGATTGGTCTGGATAGCAAACCGGCTACTTTTACTTGGCTTGTGATGTTGGTCATGGTCAGCCTACATAGTCGTGTCAATTTATTTGGGATGCCGAATTCTCTCATGGCCTTATAAAGTTCTACCCTGGCTATGCCATCCATCATGATGATGGACTTTTCAAAATAGCTATAAATTTATTTCTCAATTCCCATGCTTTAACGAAACAAAGGCAGGGATTTCCTCGTGTTATTGGCTCTTATTTCTATAAGATTAATTGGAGACATAGCAAAAGATAAATTTTGTATCTACTGGATGACGTACACTTCTACCTACTTTAAAAATCGATTATTTATATGTGTGTTTAATTAAATACAAGAAACATATGCTATCAATTAATATCAATAAACTTATCGCTTATGGCATACTTCTAGCGCATTTTGCAGGGCAAAGAATTTCACAAATACAATAAATTAGTTTACTATATAAGTAACATACAAATATTAATAGAATCAGAGGCACCGATTAGGTTCAATCGGCTGAGATTGTGTTTCAGTTGTGGTATTTGCTATTAAATGTGGTTTTCTGCTTAAATTCATTGTACACTTGTTGTTTAAGTGAAAATCAATTATAATACAAATGGGAGGAAATCTCAAATCACTTTTTTAAATAAAGTAGCAATGGTTTGCGGCTTGTGAAGTTGATTTTGTGGTTTTTATCTTTATTTCAATTGCTGAAAATAACTCTTTATATACATACATACCTTTGATAGGCAAACATGTTTCTTCATTAGATGTGGTTGGGAAGCTAATCAATTATGGACACATTCGACGTTTATTTTATTAAGGTTGTTGATATTACGATTCTTATTTGTATAATGTAACATGAAAAATCAAAAAAAGAAAAAAGAAATCTTTTGACAGAAAAGTCAAAAATCTTTTGCACAAAAAAACAGAATAGTTACAAGTTTCAATTGCCAGTTAAAACGTAATTTAATGGTTTAATCAAGGGGGCTTTTATAACCTCGAATACAGTGCGATTCGACAAAGACTCTGTCAACATTAATCCACTACTATCTGACTGGTTAGACTGTAAGAGAATTGTAAATTCAGAATTGAGTGGCAGAACTTTAAAAAGACACCACAGGGAGGGGTTCTATCTCAACTGCTTTGGTCACTGGTCATCAACGGGATTTTAGTTAAACTATGTGTTTATTCAAACCCTGGCTTTGATAAACTCCAACATGCGGACTGAATAGAAATCTGTTTTAGACCGAAATACTTTTGTTTACAAGGCAACCAAACGTCCCAAACACTATAACCTATAACCCACTTGAGTTTTCTAGATAGAATTCAAAAAAGAGCTTTGAAAATGATGGGCGATCGAACAATAACAAAAACATATACATCTCTTGAGCACCGCCATAATGTTTCGTGCCTTTCGTTATTTTATCGTTATTTTTATAAACAATGCTCTAGCGAAATAGCCAGCTGCATACCTCCCCTGAAACGATTCAACCTTAATACTCGAACTGCTAGAAATGCCCATCAGTTTACCCTTGAGCCTAACTTCGGACGTACTGTTAATTATAGAGATTCTTTCTTTAGTCGTACCACACGAATGTGGAATGCTTTGCCAGGCTCTGTTTTTCTGTAGAACTTTAAAACTAATGTGCATCGGTATCTCCTCTTTTATCCCTCCTCATTTCCCTAATGCTCGTGCGGTGTTTAAACATTTTAAGGGTACACACAAACCCCTTTCGCGCGTGTAAATTATAAAAAAAAAAAAAAAAAAAAAAAACTGCACACGGACGTTACTCCGTACATCTGGTGCAACCAAATATCTTGGGATAGTAATAGATCGTAAACTAGACTGGAAAGAAAATATCAAAGAAAGAAATAGGAAAGTTTCAATAGCTTTCTATACTTGAAGTAGAATTTTTGGTATGAGGTCCTAGTCCAAAAACCATTCATTGGATGTACACTGCCATCATCCGGCCAATGTTCGGTTTGGTTTGGTGGCCTGCCATTGACAAGGCAAACAATCTCAAGTCAATGACAAAAATTCAAATACTAACGTGTATTGGTACTACAAGTGCCTTAGGGATTACTCCAAACGCAGCCCTATAAACATTCCTCTGAATAGCGCCGATAAACCTTTTCACAAAAGAGCTCGCGGCCAAAACCCTAAAATTAAGGCATACCAACAACTGAAATAATTGCCTTTATGGTATTAAAATCAAAGAAAATTATATAGACATGGAAACCCCAACCGACTATACTGTACCGCACTTAAATTTTAACACAGTGGCATTAACAGACTTTCCATTAAGAGAATGCTGGAAGAAAAACCGGGTCCTAAACGGAAATCATATCTTGGTCAATACTGAGGGTTCGAAAACGGAAGCAGGTCTGGTATCTTGTCGGTAAACCAAACAATAAATAGATCTATAAAGCGGCAATGAAGGCCATATTATTAATCGTCTCCAAGTCCAAACTGGTCGCAACGATCTGCGACAAATCAGTGAAACAAACCTTGTTACTCCCCGATGGATACCCGGCACTGTGACATTCACAAAAATAATGAACTGGTCAAAAACGGTTCATCCATGGAATCAAGCCAAACTGTAAGAAAAAGAGATTTCACGAGAATTTTCTCGAAGTTGCAAACGACGAGATGGTCAAAAGTCGATATGTGTCGGGTCTCAAGAAGTCTTTGGCCAAACATCTCAAAGAAAAATATGGAATACAATAAAATAGCTAGGTAGACCTCAACTGTCCCTTTTGGCATACTTACGGGTCACAACTCAATAGGGGCGCCCACATGAGTAGAATGAGCATTAGCACATCAGGCTTACGAAGAGAGTGTCAAGACATTGATGCAGAAGAGGGCTCATATCACTTTCTTTATGAATGCCCCAGCCAAGCCCAGACCAGAAAAACTGGTTTCAAAAAAGCCATTATGAAGCCATTATGAAATTCATTCAAGGAGGCACCCCACAACTAATTCTCCCAAATTCCCCACCTTTCACCGTAACCTTTTTGCTCCGACTCCTAGAGATCCTTGAGATCCGAGTGAGATGATTCGACTGCCGAATCACCACCTATTCAACCTAACCTTAACATATAGTTTAATCCCTTAATTTGGTTACATTTCCAATAAAATATGAATGAGGAAATGAGCGAAAGCGTATTCACTTAATTCAATTATTGAGCATACAAACTTCTCCCGGTTGTGAATGACTAGCGAGATGCATTAACCTTTACCACTACTATCTTGTTAGTTATCTATTGTTTTTTAGCAGCCCAACTGCATTGAATTGTCTGTCATTTGACCGACTCTTTCTCAATATAATGTCATATAAATCTTCAAACAGCTGGCACTTATTCAGCAAGACACACCGACTAAAATATATTGTCATCTCATAAGGTGCTAAGATCTCACCACCCACTCATTTACTATCATCTGCTCTTAGATCCCCCTAAACACTTGAACATTGAACCCAGTAAAATAAACTG
This sequence comes from Platycheirus rosarum, assembly GCA_963971375.1. Lineage (NCBI taxonomy): Eukaryota > Metazoa > Arthropoda > Insecta > Diptera > Syrphidae > Platycheirus > Platycheirus rosarum. Next base: position 118,291,632 of record OZ020510.1, read on the forward strand.
CTTACTTCATCTAATAAAACTCATTTTTTTAATAAATGCATGTTTAGGTAGTATGTACTTGCTCATGATTAGCCCAGGTAAGCAAAACATAATAAAAGATTATTTTTTAAAAGAGTGTAAATTTAAATTTTATTTTTAATTAATATTATCTGAAATCAACTCAATCAAACATTTTAAAATGAACTGAATTTCCCGAAGGTTCTTAAACAAATCTTGCAAATTAATAGATACTAGTGAGTTCAATGTTTTGAAAATTTCAATTTTTGTTTTTGAATGCAGCCATAACTTGCCTTTATAGAAGTATAAATCTGTCCTCGAAATGTGCTTAACTCATTGTGTAGTCCTACAGCAAGTTCACACACATGAATAAAAGTGTTGGGCATCAACATCTAATGCTGTTTTCCCCTATTTAACGTTTGCATCAGCAATTTTTAATCTCTCACAGCAGAACGTTGAACAAACTGAATACCCTTCTATATTTGTAGACGTTTAACTGCTGAATAAACATATTCTACGGTCATTTGAACTCTCTGGAGTGCATAAGGCTGCCGTTTAATTACGTTTAATGTATGTAAAATTATGAAGTGAATACTTTCCTCTGGTCTGAAAGCCTCTGTGCCATCACTCTTCTTCCATAGGGAGAATATTTTAATTGCAAAATTGATGAATAAGCACAGAGGGGTGGGGGAGGGGGAGGGCTGGCTTTTAAAGTGAAATGTCACCTGATGCTTAAGAGGGCTCCCTACACTTGAACTGTCATAAGCTTTTCTTTTCGAAAGAATCCCACAAACAGAAAGCAGTGAATTATTTGTGTTTGCATTGCAGTTTTCCCAAAAGGGCAGGAAATACAAGTGGGTTATGCACAAAAATGCGAGGATGAATTCTATGAATGGAAAAACATAGAACAACGACCTTCTTCCGTTGGCTGTTTTTTTTTTTTTTTTTTTGTAAAAGACGAAAAGCCATGGGAATCTGAGGAGGTTGATGTTACGGTCTTTGAGTGTTCACTTTATTCACTTGGCAGGATGACAGGATGGATGCTTTGATGCACGAGGCGGAACTTAATTTGACCTTGAATATTGCCATAAACCAAAAATATACCAAACTGAATTAACGGTTGACCTGAGCTTTTATTTCTATTTGTGACAGATATGCTTCGTACTATTGGAAAGTTTCTCGAGAGGGACGTCGTGTTATTATGGACTACTACTATACTGAAACAGGTAAACAAATTTATGGTGTGCCATTGGGTGGAATTGGGGGTAGCACAATTGGACGTGGGTATGCTGGTGAATTTTGCCGCTTCCAGATGCGACCAGGAATGTATGAATACAATGTTGTTCATGCGGATCAATTTATTGTCACAATCAAGGACGAACAGGATAAAACTATTTTCCAGAGTTTATTGTCACATTACAGGTAATCTTTGTTTTGTGTTGGTAAAGAGGTGTTTTGTGTTGATGTTTGTATTTTGTGCAAATTGTTATTTCATATTGTTTTTTTTTTCTTAAATGTTATATGTCGTCGGATCAAATGTGGTACACGCTTTAGTTGACGTGAAGTCCATAGTTAAACGATATGAACTCGAAATACGCGTAATGAGTAAACCATCATTAAAAATTCATTTCACTTATTTTCATTTATTTATTGATTTATTAGCTTAATATTAAGATTTACATCATATTTATTAAAAAGCTTATAATAAGACATAGGTGATTGCAACAAGACAAAATGGTTATTGAAAAATTAAGAACAAAACTCGGAACAATTATAGGAAATCAGTTTTAAATATGTAGCAAGCAAAAAAAAAACAGGAATCTAGGCAAAACCCGTTATGTCCTTGAGTAATGTATCAGGATATTATGGTTAAAGGTATTAAGGTTATCTGTATTTCGTAATAGGTGTGGTAGTGAATTCCATAACCGAGCTGCATTAACGAAAAACTGATGCTCTGAAGTTAGTCAAGTAAAGCGGGGAATAATTATATGGTTAGATCTAGTGGAAATCGAGAACTGGAGTCTATTGAACAAGTATGGAGGGTGATGCTTGTGGACAATATTAAAAAGCAATACCAAAATCTTTTGTTTAAGGATGTTGTCAAAGTAAATCTAATAAATGCTTTTAGAAAAGCTGGAGATATTGTTCATATCGACTCAGATCAAAGATGTAGCGGGCAATACTGTTAAAAGCAACATTCAACTTTCTCTGGCTCGTGTTGTCGAGCTTACAAAAAAATTCACAGCCATAAGTCAAAATAGGAACTACGAGAGTTTTAGCTAGCATTTTCTCGTTTCCAATGGAGTGAAGTTCTTACTTGGCCAGAGCAAGCGAAGTGCCCCGTATGCTGTTCCAGTTTAAAGTTCTGTTGAAACATTCCGAGATTCTTAGCTGTATCCACAAGCTGGATTGATGGGAAATAAGACAACTCTATAGATCTTTTTGAAATAACAAGACATTTTGTTTTTTGTGGGTTTAGTGTAAGACCATTTTTAACTGACCATTATTCAATGGATTGAAGATCCTCATTTATCTTACTCACGCAATCTTCAATCTTTCCAATCGGGGTACTTTTCGTTAATTGAATGTCGTTAGCAAAGAGATGCTCTTCACAATAACGAATGACTTTTGGTATTTCATTGACATACATTGAAAAGAAAGATGGGCCCAATATCGATCCTTGAGGTACTCCATGAGAAACAGGTAGGAAATTAGAAAACTGGTCTCCAACAACAACAGCTTGTCTGTCTTCTCTCCGATAGATAGCTTAAAATATGCTTTACTGCATCAGGCGAAAAGGTATAAATCTTCGTCAGCTTTTGACACAGTATGTTGTGGTTGATGGTGTCAAATACCTTGGAGTAGTCCAATAGTAGGAGGAAGGTGATTTTATCTTCTTCAATCAATCATTTCTGGCTCTTTCGATAACATCCAAAAAAGCTTTGGCCTTGACGGAAACCTAACTGTTTCAAAGCTAATAAATTATTGGAACTTAAGAAGGCTTGCAGTAGCTTATGCATTAATTTTTCTAAGACTTTGGATAGAAAGGCTAGGACTATTGGACGGAATTCTGTATTTGCACTATTTTTAGGTATAGGGATGATTTTGGATCAAGAATGGTGCAAAAAGGTGACCTGTCAATGTTACGGTTAGGTCTGTAGACTACACCCATCAACAAACGTTCATTGGCATTGGAGATTTCTACGCATAGGTATTCTATGGAACTCTGAGCAGTAGACATAAATTGTAAATTAAAGTTAATGGAATCTCTTAAGTAAATGGCCACGCCTCCACCAAATGCGACCGGATCTATCATTCCTTAGCAACAACTTTAAACCCTTAAGATGAATTAAAGCATCGCCAATGTTAACATGGAACCACGTTTCACTTACACAAACCACATCATACTTCGAACCCTCGAATAGATCCCTGAACTCGTCAATTTTCTTATATAAACTCTTTGCATTTATGTGACACACTTGCAAACCTTCGTTACGTGACGTTAAAACAACGAGTTACGTTAACGCTTGACGGATTTATAAAATTCGGATAATTCAAACTATTGTCAACCGACATTAAATTTTGTTTAAACCACTCATACTACGAATAACAGAAAATACGGAAAAAATTACAGTACTCCATCTGTTTTTAAAGGATGGTACATATTTAGAAAAGATTAAAAACATTTTCTTTAAAAATAAAAAACAAAATAAATAAATTTAGCAAAGAAAAAAGAAAAGAAAATGTAATTATAAGTCTAGCAGAAAAAAGAAAAAAAAATCTTATTTGATTAGAAATTAGTAATTGTCATGAGATGGCAACTCTGTTAAGCTCTCGGTATTATGCACTACAAATGCATTGATGTCGTCTGCTCGCCATTTGATGTAAACTCGCCTACGCATTGAATTGAATTGAATTTGATAATAATAGCGGAAGATTTAGCATTGTTGTGTTTGGTGCGAGTTCGGAAGATGCTCTTGAGAGTTGGTGGCTTTATGCTTAAAGTAGTGCCCCGTAGCTTAGTGGTTAGTGTGTCGGACTGCTAAGCGAATGAGCCTGGGTTCGAATCCAGGTCATAGCCATCTTCTTTTCCGGGGTACTGCCTCTTGCGAGGAACTGACAAAACCTCCAAGAGTAAAATTTGTCTCCAAAAAGTGCATCTTATGTAGCCGTTAACTGTAGGTCCCTTCCATTCTTGCAGATTAACAACACGCACACAGGAATGGTTGAGAGTATAAGTCACTAGGCCTTGGCTCCTTAAGGAGCTGTCGCGCCAATAAATTTATTTATTTATTTATTTATGCTTAACGTTATACACAGGTGCTGAAAAATGTGCGTGAGTTGTTCGCCTTCATATTTAGGTTTATTGAAGAGCACAGCGTCGAAAGCAATATTATTGTTTTCTTGAATTTCAAGGGAATTTCTAATTTTGTCCAAATCTGAGATAAAATCGTTGGAGGTAGAAGCAAGATGTGCCAACGCGTATACCGGATGTTGTTGGGCAAGCCGCCCATACTCTTGACTTGTTTCTTACTTCTCACCCTGATAAATATACCATTAGTGTAACTTCTCCATTTGGCACTTCAGACCATTGTATCATTTCAGCTAATTTCTCATCCCCCACCCATCCAGTTAAAGAAAAACTTTCCACCAGGACCGTGTGGCAATACAAGAAAGCCAACTGGGACCGCCTGAATATCTTTTTCCGAAACTTTAACTGGTCACTATGCTTCCTCGATAGTGACATTGATGCCAGTGCTGAAATGATCACAAATGTGATTCTTCTAGGGATGCGTGCTTTTATTCCTAACAGAGTAAAAAGCATCAAACCTAAAGAAAAGTCTTGGTTTAATTCTGAGTGTAAAGAAGCTATCAGGCTCCGATCTTACAAAGCCAACCCTACAGAGGAAAATCGAAAAAAGCACAAGCAAGCAAGGAACTCATGCAACTCCGTTATTGAAAGAACCAAGTTTTTGCATGACCAAAAATTACGGCAAAAAATTCTGCAGTGTCCCAAAGGCAGTAAAAATTTTTGGTCATTTGTAAAAAATATAAAAAACTCCTCGACATCTTCGGTTTCAACGCTCATCGACAGTAACAAACCAATTGTTTACTCTTCAGAGAAGGCAAACTTGCTCGCCGCCCATTTCGCTGCCTCAAAGCAACGTTGCCCCTCCTGTACTTGAGAATGTAAATTTTTCCATGGGACAGATTTTTTTCCGCACTCGTACAGTAGCAAGAGTTCTCAAAGATCTCGATATACACAAATCCGCTGGCCAGGAGGGTATACCCCCGATTCTTCTGAAGAGGTGTTCTTCCACACTGGCAAAGCCACTGCGTAAGCTTTTGCATCGTTCCTACTCTTCTGGATTCTTTCTTGAAGATGGAAAACAGCATTTGTCCAGCCTGTCCCTAAGAAAGGTGACCCATCCTCCCCCTCCTCCTACCGACCCATAGCACTGACATCCCTTCTTTCTAAGGTCATGGAAACATTGATTAACCGTCAGCTTAAGGAATATCTCGGAGATCGAAAGCTTCTCCATGACCGTCAGTCAGTACGGCTTCCGCAGCAACCGTTCCACTGGTGATCTGATGGCATATCTCACCGAACAGTGGAACAAATCTTTACATCGCTTTGGTGAAAGTAAGATTATTGCTCTTGATATCTCCAAGGCATTTGACAGAGTTTGGCATGAAGCTCTTTTATCGAAATTGCGTTCTTTTGGGATCGATGATACACTTGTTCGTTGGATTAGAAGCTATTTTCTGGACCGTTCAATACAAGTTGTATTGGACGGATTCAAGTCTGATTCGCACAAAATAAATGCTGGTGTGCCCCAGGGCTCTGTTCTGCCTCCGACTCTTTTCTTGATTTTTATAAACGATCTTCTGTCTGTTACTTCTAATCCACTTAACTGTTTTGCTGACGACTCTACCCTCAGCTTTTCATATTCGTTCGATAAATCACGTCCTTCGCCTTCGGACGTACAATTGCAACGGTACCATATGTCAAGCTCATTAAACTCCGATTTATACAGCATTGTCAAATGGGGTAATAGAAATCGTGTGGAGTTTAATGCTTCGAAGACTCAATGCTGTCTTCTGTCGTTAAAGCTAAACATACCCCCAATGCCATTGTCCATGAATGGCACTTACATCGAAAAAAACCGAAAAGCTTTCAGTGCTCGGCATGTGTGTCAACGACGACCTCCGTTGGAACGACCATATATTTGAAATCGCTAAGAATGCTGCTAAGTGCTTAGGTTTTCTGTATCGGTGTAAAAAGTATTTTTTCCATCTGATCTGGCTACAATTTATAAAGCGTTTATACGCCCTAAACTCGATTATAACTCCCACCTCTGGGCAGGTGCTTCGCAAACATCGCTTCACCTGCTTGATAGAATACAAAATCGAGCGTTAAAATTGATAGGAAATAGAACTGTCGCTGAAACAATTGCCCCACTCGAACACCGACGCAATGTTTCATGTCTTTCCTTATTTTATCGTTTCTTTTATAAAAAATGTTCACTCGAAGTAGCCAGTTGCATTCCTCCCCTTAAAAGTTTCTCCCGTAATACTCGTCTCGCAAGGAATGCTCATCAGTTCACCCTTGAGCCTAATTTCGGACGTACCGTGAAATATAGGGATTCTTTTTTTAGCCGAACGACACGAATTTGGAATAGTTTACCCGGCGGCATTTTCCCTTGCCATTTTGATCTACAAACATTCAAAACCAATGTTAATCGGCACCTCCTATCTCTCCCCTCCCTATCTTCGTAATGCCCGCGCAGTGTGTTCTACATTAAAAGGGAAACACATAATCCCTTGTGCGCGCGTTAATTATAAAAAAAAAGAGCGGGTATTTGAACATTAAACATTGAAATGTCAGTGGTGAGGCGATTTAAGGAATTTTTGACGTCTTGTAGATCACACTGAATTTTATGTTTTCTTCAGTTAACTTGGTATTTTTGTCTTCAATAACAGAAATCCGCGAATTAACATTTCTTTTCCCAAAACCATGAACCATCCAAAAATGCTTAGCAAACTCAAAAAATGATTTTTTTTCCAAAAAACATGTTTGTGTTTTCTTTCAAATCACAACAAAATGTAAGTCCACCGTTGTATGTTTTATGTATAATTTGATCAAACAAAAAGAGACTTTTTAAAAATAGGTAACAAAAAAAAAAGTTCTTAATGTTAACACGCTCATCTTATTATATTTATGTTGCATGAAAGAACACTGACTTTGGGATAATCTCTCCAATGGAAGCAACACACATAAACATTTAGTTTTTTTCTGTGCTTTAAAAATAGCACCCCGCCTCTTCCTTCTAATGCGACTGTTTTTAAACATTTCTCTAAACAAAAATGTTGTAATTGGGAAGGATGGAAAAATAAACATTACATTTCCAAAAACTCAAGAAATTTCGAAATAGCATGGATATTTTTATTTTCCTCTCGTTTCCGTTTTAGTTCGTGGCATGCATGTCAAGATTGGTATTTTATTTCTCGGATCTTCCTATAATTTTAATGTTTACATTCTACATCATGTTTTTGTTATATATATACAGTATACAGACTGTCTTAATCTTACATACATAAATCTTTCCATCAAGCACCACATGCACATTGCACCATCTCATCTTGGAGTCACATTTTATTATTCTTGCTGTTTGTGGACGTTGAAAAATGTTTTTCTTCCTTCTCTCATATCCTGACTTTTATGAGTCCAGCAAATAATGATCATCAGCGAGGATTAAAGGACTTGGAGATATCCGTTTCCTACAATGCTGCTTCTTGTCTGTTCTATGCCTTTGGTGTAACTTTATTTTTTTTTTCTGTTTTTATTTTTACTATTTCTACAGTTTTATTTACTGAGTTTTACTCTTTTCCCCCTTTTTTATGGGTTTCCCATGCTCTTAATTTTGCACAAACAAAAAAATAACACTCCTCTTCCCACATCCACATCTACACATAAAAGTCCACCTAAGAGTCCAATGAAATATTGCAGCCGTCCTAAGTCTCCATTGAACTCATGGGAAAATAACCTTGATCCTGGTAAATGCAACTACACTGGTCTGTATCCGAGAGCCTGGTCGGAAATCGATTTGTCAGAGTATGGTGTTAAACTTATTTGCCGACAAGTGTCACCAGTGATTCCACACGAATACAAGGAGTCCTGTGTACCGTGTGCTGTGTTTATATGGCAGGTGGTGAATATTGGTGATAAAGAACGTAAGGTTACAATCGCCTTTACATTCAAAAATGGAACTGGAAATAAGAAGCAAGATGCCGAAGGCTGTCCCGAGAGTGTTTTGTTTTCCGAAGGAAACACTAAGGGAATCTCAATTAAACAGAAATTGCATGACATGCAACTAACTTATAGTTTGGGATGTCGTATATTGCCGGAGGTTAATATCTCAAGATGTTCACAATTCGACCCGACTGGAAATGGTGAGAAGTTGTGGATGGAATTAGGCAAAACTGGCCAGTTGGGTGATAAGATTCTCGATGAGAATTTGAAAAGTAAGTGAATATAAAATGGTTTATTTCGTATTAATTGAAATCGTTTGTTTTAGATAAGGATCTCGGAGTAGGTATCTGCTCACAAGTTCTGGTAAGACCAAACTCTAGTCATGATTTGGAGTTTGTTCTTGCCTGGGATATGCCAAAAATAAAATTTCCAAAGAAAATCAACACTCACTTGCGATATTATACGAAATACTTTGGTGCTGATGATGAGGCTGGGCCTAAGATCTGTGATTATGCTATCAAGAATTACTCCAAGTGGGAGAAGCTAATAGATGCTTGGCAAAAGCCGATTTTGGATGATGAGTAATTAAAAATAACATATTTGTAGTTCTGCTTTATGTTTCAAGTAATTTTTGTATGACTTTTTCAGTGGCCTTCCTGATTGGTATAAAAGTGCAATATTCAACGAACTCTACTTTATATCGGACGGTGGAAGCATATGGCTAAAATGTGATTCTTCTTTTGGCAAAGAATTGGAATATGATGACCCAAGGTAAAAACAAAATAAATGGATTCAAAAGGCAAAAATATATAACTCTAACTCTATCAGGCTTGCTTATGGACGTTTTGGTTATCTAGAAGGTCATGAATACCGAATGTACAACACCTATGATGTGCATTTCTATGCTTCTCATGCATTATCGCACTTATGGCCAAATTTGCAGGTACATTTATAATCTATAACAGGAATTCAACGAAATAACGAACAATCTTACCTTTGATAGGTTAGTATTCAATATGATTTTCGTGATTCAATCTCAGCAGAGTTACTGGAATCCAGAAAAGTTTTATACGATGGCAAAAGTCCACCGAGAAAGTTAGGAAATTCTGTTCCCCATGATTTGGGGGATCCGGAAGAGGAACCTTTCACTCTGATCAATTGTTATAACATACATGATGTCAACGACTGGAAAGACCTCAATACGAAATTTGTTTTACAAGTGTATCGAGACTATTATGTGCTGAATGAGTTAGCTCAGGCACAGACCGATAATGCAAGTAAATTCAGTTCGATTGAGTTCATTGACAAGGATAGTTTGTATGAGATGTATATGCAAGATAACAAGCGAAAGAATTCAGCAGAAGAGAAACGTAAGTAAATTGTAAGTTAACAATTTGATATTAACTTTTGTCTTGTAGAAAATCATAGAAAATCAGCCTCGATGTACATAAATGAGACAAATGGAAAGGTGTATCTTATGGATTCGATTGCTTATCTAAAAGCCATGTATCCGGCCTGCAAGTTGATTATGGAGAAAACTCTGGAATGGGATAAGGATAATGACGGGTTAATTGAAAATCAGAAGATGCCGGATCAAACATATGATAGTTGGGTCATGGAAGGAGCAAGGTTTGTCGTTTTAAATATTTCGAAATTTATTTTCATTGTATCATTACAATTTTGCAGCGCTTATTGTGCAGGTTTGTGGCTTGCAGCTCTGCAATGCATATCAGCAATTGCTACTCTCCTAGATCAACCAAATGACTGCCTGAAATACCAGGAAATCCTCGAGAAAGGAAAAAAATCTCTAGATGAGAAATTATGGAATGGTAGCTTTTATAAGTTTGATATGTCCCATAAGGAGACAATCATGGCCGATCAGCTTTGTGGACATTGGTACCTGAAAACTTGTGGATTTGATTATGAGGTTTCTCTTTCATATTTATTCAGACCTTAACAATCTCTTGTTTATAAATATAAATTATAGATCTATCCAAAAGAAAACGTTCGTTCAGCACTTTCTGTTATCTATAAGAACAATGTTAAGAGCTTCTGTGATGGCAATAGTGGTGCTGTTAATGGTTTTATTCCGAGTGTCGATCCAGAAAAGCCTGGTCACGTTGACACGTTTACGATACAAAGTGAGGAAGTCTGGACAGGTGTTACATATGCGTTGGCCGCTACAATGATACAAGAGGTTTGGGTCATTCTTTAATCTTTAGGAGCTTACAAACCATAAGATTACATTTTTTAGGGAATGTTTGAAGAAGCATTTAAAACCGCTGGGGGATTGTACAAGACTATTTCAGAAAAAATAGGAATGAGTTTTGAAACGCCGGAGGCACTTTATGCAGAGAAAAAGTACCGTGCAATTGGTTATATGCGTCCGTTGAGCATTTGGTCTATGCAGGTTGCTTGGGAACGGCGAAAGGCATTAAGAGATTAAATTCATTTAGAATAAGTGTTTTTTTTATAGTAATTGTGTAGTTATTTTCATATTGTGGATAAAGCTTAGTGTGCTTTTTATCTTTTTCTCTTGGAATATATTTAATTAGTGTGGAATGTGCCTCTTGTTCTAAGAAAAAAGCGTATACAAATAAATATATATATATATTTAAAGATAGTCAGAAGAAACAAACACTTTAAGAGAAATCAATGCAGGGTTTTTTCAAATACAGATTTTGTCACAAAAATAAGCGGTGCTAATAAGATATTAAAAATGAAATAATAAATCAGTTTTCCTAAAGCCAGTATTTAACCGGTTTACAAATTTTCCTTTTCCTATATATGTTATCAACTACTTTCAAACTCAGTATTACAGTTAATCATATAACAATCGTTTTAGTAATTAATAAGAAATATATTTTATTTTAATTTGTTAATTCTTAAAGATAATGCATTTAAAGGTGCTAAATATGTTAAAAAACTATTAAACAAACTTGTTAAAAAATCTGGTAAACAATATTTACTTTTGTAAATGTTTTTTGAAAAGAAAGCACAATCAACTCAATCTGTAAGAATTATTAAAACAATAAGAGACAATAGTTTATGTGTGAAAAAGGTGAAATCAAACTCAACGCTTTAAAGTCCAAAAGTTTATTTATATTATGTACTACAAATGTGTACCTAGTTTATTTATGTATGGATATAGAATTAAATCAATTTTTTTATTCTGAGTTTTGGCTCCAGGAATATGAAACAAAATTAAGGACAATCATTTGAAAAACAATCCCTTTTTAATTTACATATATTTGTTTATATTTTGAACAATGTTTTATCCTATTTTATTCATAAACTTGCTTACGCCAAATTGCCATGTTAATACGATTTGTGTTATTTCACCTTAACTAACAAACAAGTCTCTTAATAAAGTTTAATGTTTAAATGTAATACTTTAAATTAAAATTGTCTAGATGTTAGTTGAAAATAAATATAAATTAAATGTTAAAATGCATTTGAAATAAATTATTTATTATTATTTCGCTTCTGAATGCAGTCCGAAATTCCAATTGCCAAAATTTCAAAAAATCGTACATCGAAGAAAATTCGCGATTCGAATTCGAACCTACACTCCTCGCCACATGAATAGGACACACCTTAGGTTTTTTTTCTATAGTCCATAGTTCCCAAACCAAACATGCTAGAGACCTATTTTTTTTTTAATCTTAAGTTCAGTTAATTGTTTTTATTTCACCTGAAAAAAGATTTAATGCTAAGGATTTAAGTATTAATGAAAAATTATTGATCAAAAACAGGCAAACTGCGAGGTCCAAATTTCGCACCACTTGAATAGGATACTTTAATAAAAAAAAACATTTTAGAGTATTACTATTCTTTTTATTACGAACGTTACTTTAATTGGAGGTAACTGGAGTATTTTATTTAACAAACAAAAATGTTTTAATAGTGTGTTGAGCCACCTTTCTGCTCCAAAACTTCACACATCCTGTTTGGAAGGGATGCATACAAAGTGCCCAAATAATTTAGCGAAATCGAGCTCCAAGCCAATTCGATGGCTTGGGTTAGTTCGGATATAGTTGAATATTGTTTTCCTGATCCGTATACTTGACGTGTCAGCCATCCCCAAACATTTTCTATGATATTCAAGTCCGGTGAGTAGGGCGGCCAGCTTAATAGCTCCACATTTTGGCTCTGTATATACGATTTAACTACACGGGCTGTGTGTATTGGCGCATTATCATGTTGATAAAAATCCAGGGCAGAGGTCCAAAAAGGGTTTGAAAGTATGGAAAGGCCTCTTTCAATATACCATTGTAAGACAACGCATTCATTGTTGTTGACACAAAATGTAATTTGCAGGTGCCATAATAGGAAATAGCTCCCCAAACCATTACACCTCCAACTCTGCTATGCAGCCGGTCCAGATAATGAGTTTCTTTGCGGAGGTCATGGAAATAGTAGCTTTATCCATCGGGACCTTCCAAATTAAATTTTTTTTCGTCGGAGAAGACCACTCGATGCCACTCAGAAGTCCGGGTAACATGTGCGCGGCAAAAACTGAGGCGTGGCTCTTTTCGAACTGGGTGGCTTCTTCTTGATTTTAAGTCTTTTTATGTGTTTAGCTTTCGAAATAACACGACGCATGGTTGTTAGACTTGCTTTAACACCACATTTTTCCCTGATTTTTGCCAAAGAGTCGTGAGAATTTGACGCTTTTCTTAATATAAGTCGCCTTTCCGCATTAGTAAGCACACTGTGTGTGCGGCCTTTCATGTTTTTTCCCATATTTAAGATCATTACCTACAAATTTGGATATCACGTGTCGGCTTCTCTCGACTTTTTTAGCTATTTTGGCAATAGATAAGCCAGCGTCCTTATATGCTTTGATTTGTCCTTTTTTCGCCTCGGTCAACACTTTTCCTCGGCCCATTTTAATTTTTTTTTTTAAATTAAATAATCGAAATTTACAAAATAGTTCGATCAACGAAAAATACAATTCTGCGTGACAAAGATAACGATTAAACTAAATGCATGGCCTATTCAAGTGGCGCAAAAATATTGCTTTAGTTTAGACCAAAGTTAACATAAAGTAGAAATAAAATATAACGGCTTTTTTCCAGAACTTGCAATTTGTCATAGAGAAAGAAGAAAAAAGTTGCAAAAAGATAACGGGCAAAGTACCATTATTTTATCATTCCGCTTTTGAGTTATAAGCAAAGTAAAAAGAGTGTACAGGGTGTCCTATTCAAGTGGCGATGAGTGTATGTCTGCACAAGAAAACAGAATATGAAAACCAACAAGCCCAATCACTTGGTCAAACAAAGGACTCAAAAGAATTTTGGAAAGTGACGCAAAAGATAAACGGTACAAAATTTGCAATAGGTCTAGGAGTAACGGCACTTCCAAAATGTATTATGTGCTGGAACAGATGTTAAGTTTTCGTATGCTGAACCTCTGCTATCTGACGAAATACTCGATTCCGAAATCAGATTTGCCGAAATATATGCCGTTATTTTTAAAGCGAAAAATGAAATTACATATGAATTTTTCAAGAACGGTACAGAAAGACTTACTTCCCGACTCAAAGCTTTATTTAATGACATCCTAAATAAACAAGATGTCCCAACATCTTTCAAGAAAGCAGTAATTTTCCCGATTCATAAAAAAGGTGATACAAATAATGTTGACAATTATCGAGGAATTTCGTTTATAAACGTTATTGCTAAACTATTTTGTGGTGTGCTTGCCAGCAGGCTTGAAAAGTGGGCTGAAGGTAATAACATAATTTCAAAATTCCAAGCGGGTTTCAGAAAAAATTTCTCAACTGTAGACCACATCTTTACCTTAACGTCGATAGTTAAAGCAGCACAAGCCAGAAACAAGAAGACATAATGCATTCTTTGTGGACTTTAATAGCGAGTTTTATTCAAGAAAAGATTTGTTCTTTTTGTCAAAAGATTTGATCTTTTTGAATTTTGAGAGTTTCATTGCAAGAAAAAGAGCAAATCTCAACACGAAAGATTTGATCTCTGATGGAGTGGAAGATTTGATCTAAATGCACACATACATGTAAATAATCTTTTCTGCCAATGTCAATAGGGATGCAACATACAAGCGATAAATCGATGTTTTAAGAAATCGATGTATCATTCATAAACATCGATTTCGAAACCTCGTCGAAACCCACTTAAACATCGATACATCGTTCTTGGTGAACGATAATAGTGCCACGTGTGTCGAAAAGGCCGACCTCTGAAAAGGAAAACGTAGTGACCTCAAATTTAATTTTTGTTTTCAAAATCGGCCAAGCCTTTCAAATTTAATGTTGGTTATATGAAATTCCATACAAAAATCAATTTTCGATTTTTCCAATTTCCCGACTTTTCCGGAGGGTTTTCCCAAAAGTTTCTTTCGCGTAAAAATCAACCTTTTCCTGGCAATCACAAACAACGGAATAAAATTGAGCCAAATCGGCCCACACGTTCTGAATTGATGAATTACTATACATTTTCACTTCAAATACTGAGATATCGGATGAGATGAAACACAACCATCAGAATTAAAAATAGCTGGCTGGTTATTGTTTTTTCTTTATTTATTTAATTACTATTCGTATTTTAACTTAAGAAGTAACCTCTTATTGAGCATCACAAAATCAGTTCATAAACATTTTTCTTAAACATCGCGAAAATATCGATATCATCATCATAATATCGATATTATGAACGAAGTTGCATCCCTAAATGCAAATAACAAAGGAAAAGTGACAGTCCTTCACCAACACAACAATTTAATCATAAAAGAAGTTTCATTGAAAAGATCAAATTTCGATTTTGAGATCAAATCCCTGCTTTCGATCTTGTCAACCGAAATGCTCTTTTTTACAAGCTTTCCTTGATAGGTATGTCAACGAAGTTCATTAATGTGATAAAAGAAATGTATGCCCAATCAAAGGCAACTGTGTGGGACGGGTCAGCACTCTCGAATTGGTTTGAAACGGACACCGGAGCTAAACAAGGGTGCCTTCTGAGTGCTCTTCCTTACGGACTAGAGTTGTTAGAATCGCTGATCTGAACATCAATGTTCTTTTATATGCCGATGATTTGGTTATTCTCTCTGAATCCCCCGAGAATTTACAACTGATGATAAATCGACTATCTGCCTACTGCGTTAAATGTGGACTTACAATTAATACTAACAAGTCCAAAATAATAATGTTCTCTAGATCTGCCCGAAATTGAATGTAAATGTTTTGGAAATAGTAAGCAAGTATAAGTACCTGGGAGTGAGTATCAACAAAACCATGGACTATAATGAACATGTAACAATGAAATCTACTTCATCCGCAAAGCCTACTTAACATGTCATGGAAAAATATCTTTTCGAACCAACGTATTGTACTGTCAGCAAAATACAAGATAATTAATCTCTGTTATGCTGCCCAAGTATGGGGAATAAATGAATTCGAAGCAATAGAAAAAATTCAAAGGTGATTTCTAAAGAAACTGTTTAATCTTCCGATAAAAACTCCAACCTATGCTTTGCATCTCGAAACGGGTCTAGCTAAAATCTACACATACACTCTCAAGTTGCATGCAGACTACATCTTAAGGGTCTTGGCTCATCAAGACAATCGAATAACCAAACAAATGGCATTGTACGAACTGAGAAACGCGGACTGATGGGTGGCAAAGTGGAAAGACTTAGGAGATTCTTGTGGCGAAACATTGGAACAGGATTATAGTAACTTGTTGCACTTAAAAGAGCGACTCTACAAAATAATCCAATCTCACGAAGATGTTGTTAGGATTGAATTCATTTAAGAAGCTCAAAAGTCACAAAGCAGAATCCTTTATTCTCAATTGGAAACAAGTTATTTTAACGATGCGCAAACCTATAAGGAAATATCTCTGGGGGCCAATTTCTGAATACGAGTCGAGTGAGATGTCACTCGAGAGCTCACAGTCGAGTCGAGTAAAAATCAGTATTCCACAACTATAGTGGAAGCCAAAATCATGACATGACTCCGAAAATGTTGAAAACACCCTTTGAATTGTAGCTAACTTCGCACTTATAAGGAAATATCTCTGATTTTCAAGACAAGATGTGAAGTTCTTGGACTTAATGGAACTCCATATAACAACAGCTTCCATCAGTTTTGTTCATTGTGTAATCTGAAAGCTAAAGAAGACTACTTCCATCTCATTAGTGTATGTCCCATATTTGCACAACACCGAATTTTATACTTTGGAAAAAAATCGCTTACATTACAAGAAACAATAAGATTATTAAACTATTGTGCTTGGAAAAAACTCTATCTATTTTTTAAAAGCCATATTAAAATACAGAAAGTTACTTATAACAGAATTTGAATAGATAGTCATCTTTTTATTATTATTATTATTTTTGTTATTATAAATATTAAAGCACCTGCCCAAAGGTGGGAGTTATACTGGAGTTTAGGGCGTATAAACGCTTTATAAATTGTAGCCAGATCAGATGGGGAAAAATACTTCTTACACCGATACAGAAAACCTAAGCACTTAGCAGCATTCTTAGCGATCTCATATATATGGTCGTTCCAACGGAGGTCGTCGTTGACACACATACCGAGTACTGAGAGCTTTTCGGTTTCTTCGATGTAAGTGCCATTCATGAACAATGGCATTGGGGGTATGTTTAGCTTTAACGATAGAAGACAGCATTGAGTTTTCGAAGCATTAAACTCCACACGATTCCTATTACCCCATTTGACAATGCTGTATAAATCGGAGTTTAATAGCTTGACATACGGCACCGTTGCAATTGTACGTCCGAAGGCGAAGGACGTGAATTATCGAACGAATATGAAAAGCTGAGGGTAGAGTCGTCAGCAAAACAGTTAAGTGGATTAGAAGTAACAGACAGAAGATCATTTATAAAAATGAGGAAAAGAATCGGAGACAGAACAGAGCCCTGGGGCACACCAGCATTTATTTTGTGCGAATCAGACTTGAATCCGTCCAATACAACTTGTATTGAACGGTCCAGAAGATAGCTTCTAATCCAACGAACAAGAGTATCATCGATCCCAAAAGCACGCATTTTCGATAAGAGAGCTTCATGCCAAACTCTATCAAATGCCTTGGAGATATCAAGAGCAATAATCTTACTTTCACCAAAGCGATGTAAAGATTTGTTCCACTGTTCGGTGAGATATGCCATCAGATCACCAGTCGAACGGTTGCTGCGGAAGCTATACTGACGGTCATGGAGAAGCTTACGATCTTCGAGATATTCCTTAAGCTGACGGTTAATCAGCGTTCCCATGACCTTAGAAAGAAGAGATGTTAGTGCTATGGGTCGTTAGGAGGTGGGGGAGGATGGGTCACCTTTCTTAGAAACAGGCTGGACAAATGCTGTTTTCCATCTTCTAGGAAAGCTTACGCAGTGGCTTTTTCAGTGTGGAAGAACACCTCTTTAGAAGAATCGGCGGTATACCATCCGGGCCAGCGGATTTGTGTATATCGAGATCTTTGAGAACTCTTGCTACTGTGCGAGTGCGGAAAAAATCATGCAAAATTTGGTTCTTTCAATAACGGAGTTGCATGAGTCCATTTTCCTTTTTCTCTGTAGGGTTGGCTTTGTAGGATCGGAAACTTACTTCTTTGAGCCTGATAGCTTCTTTAGACTCAGAATTAAACCAGGGCTTTTCTTAAGGCTTGATGCTTTTTACTCTGTTATGAATAAAAGCACGCATCCTTAGAAGAATCACATATGTGATCATTTCAGCACTGGCATCAATGTCACTATCGAGGACCAGTTAAAGTTTAGGAAAAAAATATTCAGGCCGTCCCAGTTGGCTTTCTCGTATTGCCAAACGGTCCTGGTGGAAAGTTTTTCTTTAACTGGATGGGTGGAGGATGAGAATTACTCAGAATTACTTCCTAGCAGCTGTCAGGTGAATCAAGCGGAGTGCACAGACACAAAAACAGGTACTTGAAGACCAAATTTATTTATTGTATGGAAGAAGCTTAAAGAGACTTTACCTATCAATTTTGAACGGGCTTGTTGTTTAGTTCAAAACAATAATTTCCATGTGCAAAGTATAAGCATTATCTGCTTCGAATATCCAGACACGTTCTTCACAAAGATTGCCGAGTATCAGAATTAATCATGATTTTGCTTCTTTTCAAAATTAAAATACAATTAATTGAATGAAAAACTATTGTTACTTTCACAAAATAAAAATTATTTTAATAAAATGTGTACAAGACTTGAATTTTGTTAATTTTTTTATTTCTTCATTGAGTTAACTGTTTCATTGATCACTTTCACCGCCTGAACATATCCGTTCCTAAAAAATATACTTTCCGGATCATTATAATGCCAATACCTCAGTGGCATCATATCTCTATAAGGATTTTGTTGTTTTTCAATTATTTGCTTCAATCGAAAAGTATTTTTCTTATTATTATCTTCAACCACCTGCTGCAAAGCTCTTAAATCACAGTCAGCTTCTAGACATGTGTATGAAGTAAATAAAATTGGTATATCCGGCAGCTCCATTAAATGCTGAATTCCACGATACCACAAATCACTTGGACCATCTGTTTGAGCATTTTCTGAAAATCCGCAATTGAAACACACAACTAAGTCGGGTTTCAAGCTTTTTTCTGTGTTTTTGGAATAGTTTTCAAGTGTTCCTTTGAACGATGTCAAAAATAAAATTCGTCCGTTATCTATAATAGTAGTTAGATCCATAGAGGCTTCTTCTGGCACTTCCGGGCCAATAAATATTATATTCAGTTTTAAAATTTCGGGAAAGCAAGCAAAAAAAAACTTAACATGAAGCGGAGTAAACCAAATCTCGTCTGTTGTGGATCCAGCAACATAAATAGTGAACTCCTTGACAAACTGTTGATCATTTTTTAAATATTTAAGGCAGTACGAAACAGTTCCTATGCAAGAGAAATCGCAAACAAATGAAAAATTCTGATACTCAGACAGGCTTTGTGTTGGATCAGATGTGAATTTGATTCCAAACATTATTGCCATGGCCTTTTGTAGATCAGATTCAAGCAACTCACAACTTCCAAATGGCTCTACTTTAAAAATGTAATTTAAATCAATTTTGAACTTACAGTAGTTTAGCTTTAGCTGATGACATTCTCTCTTGTGGTTTGGAGCATCTTCGTGCTCATGTTCTAGGCAACAGTAGCTTACAGCGTTACAGTTCTTGCATTGATATAGTTTGTTTATTTTGGTTGAAAAGCAAACAGCACACATAATTGGAAACGATGTAAGTTCTTCTTCGTGATATTCAAGACTTCTCTTTAGAAGATAAACCAATTTGCATTTGACCTTAACTGTGACTTCACTTAGGTCTTTTTTAGTTCTTATTGGTCCAGCAATGGCAAAGACATGATTGACTTTGTATTCTTTCAGTAAATATCTTACGGCTCTGCAGAACTGTCTGTGAATTGGCCAATCTAGTTTCTGATGATCTTTGGAACAGTACAGGATTAATTTGCATCCAAGACATGTTGAGAGTTTGTTCGTTGTGGAACTTGGACTTAATAGGCAGGGATTGCAACAAGTAGGCGAAAAAAAGTTATGTTGGATGATGCTGTAAAAAATCTGCTAATGTTATTCCTTTTGTTAATAATAAATTATTTACCTCATTTCAAAGTTTCAAACTAACAAACAAACATGAACAAGCAACCCAAAGAAAAGTCAGATAAACATTAAGTGCTGCCAAATTTTCGTAGGAAATCTTTATGCGAGAGATAAATTGGCGTAATGACAAATTAATTTATTTTAAAAAAAAGTACTTTTTTGTTTTAGTTCATTTTTCGGAAATCTGGATTTTTAGCGAGACTTAAACCGATTTTCACATAAAATAAATAAATTTATTGGCGCGACAGCTCCTTAAGGAGCCAAGGCCTAGTGACTTATACTCTCAACCATTCCTGTGTGTGTGTTGTTATTCTGCAAGAATGGAAGGGACCTACAGTTTACCGCCGAGTCCGAACGGCTACATGAGATGCACTTTTTCGAGACAAATTTTACTCTTGGAGGTTTTGTCAGTTCCTCGCAAGAGGCAGTACCCCAGAAAAAAAGGTGGCTATGAGCTGGATTTGAACCCAGGTTCTTCCGCTTAGCAGTCCGACACACAAACCACTAAGCCACGGGGCACTACTAAACCGATTTGCACATACACTACAAAATATGACAATTCGCAAATTTCATTTGGATTTTGTTCTTGTTTTAAAAAATTTGTATGCTGGTTAAAGTGCAAAAA
This sequence comes from Platycheirus rosarum, assembly GCA_963971375.1. Taxonomy (NCBI): domain Eukaryota; kingdom Metazoa; phylum Arthropoda; class Insecta; order Diptera; family Syrphidae; genus Platycheirus; species Platycheirus rosarum. The sequence goes on from OZ020510.1 coordinate 118,312,127, forward strand.
AATGTAACAATATTAGAAAATGTTTGACAAGTTTTTAGAACCCTAATCAGACCCAATATCTACGTCTTCGTCGTCTTTCAACGGTGATTTTTTCGGAGTTTTCGAAGCAATTTGGTAAAAGTAAAACTAACTACGTTAAAAAATTCATTGAGAATGTGTGTGTGTCCTTTTTACAAAATTAAACTGCACTCTTAAGATTCTTGAGCAACATATCCGAATTACAAATAATAATGACTACATTGATCTCATTCATCATTAACAATTAGCTTCAATATTAATTAAATATACCAGAAAAAACAATTTCTTTGTAAAGGATCTTTCAATAAGGACTTTTGAATTTTGACAGTTGATAGCGGTCATTTTGTGAAGCTATATCTGTCAAATTGGCTGTCATTAATTCAGTCTATTTTGCTAAATCACCATGGACGGATATAGCGTTCAATAATACGTGCAAATAATAAAATAGTTTTATCAAAATGGGTGTTCCGTTCGGGCAACATTCCGCGTTTATCGCCCATTGTACGTTTCTACCGAGAGGAGTAATAATCAAACAACACCCGGCGTTCATCGACGAAACGCAGGGTCTTCCGAAAACATCGCCACCGTTCGCGAATGTGCAGGAGAATCCGAGGCAGCCGATTTCGCCTCGCTCAAAAGAACTTGGCCTTGGTGAATTTTGCGTCTTGATTTGGCCTTGCACCCGTACAAAATTTAACTGACCAAGGATCTGAAGGTAAACGACCATAGACAGTGACGTTTGTTAGGTCACAAACAACAGCGGCGCTCATAGTCAACACACAATCACTGCCTAAATCCAATAACAAAAAAATTCCCCAGGGTTCTCAAACCTCAAACTTTCAAATTTGATGTTGACTAGTGCAGGGGTTTTTCGTTTATAATTGAGAAAAAATTAGTGCAGAACTAAACATTTTAAGTAGTGAGAAGTTAATGTATTGAAAATAGGTTGTGCTAATTTCGCGCCACTTTATTTTATTTAAATTTAAAGTTAGGAAGCGCTTAATGAAAGACCCTTTACCTAGAGCTTGTACGTTCTACTGTTATCTGTTTGTTTACAATGCTGTTGAAAACGACTGTCAAAAGTCTAGACAGAAAGTTTTTCATATTCATTGACCTTGTGTACATGATTTTTTTTTCGGCTGTTTCTTCATTCGTTATTTTTGACAATTGGGTAAGGGGTGTAGAAAAGTAGGGGAAATGAAGAAACGAATGGAAGAATGAAAATTTAGATTTTTTGTGGTTGAGCTTTGACGTTTCCCGTTTGAGAAAAAAAATGCTATGCACGGACTTGAAATAAAAACTTTTAAAATTGAAAACAATTCCCAATCATGGATGGTTTTTAATAGCTTTTTTTAAGAATTTCGCAATTTTTTTAGAATAAAACAGCAGTTTGTAGGAAAGCATTGGATATTTTTGGGGGTAATCCAAATCAGTAGTGCCCCGTGGCTTAGTGGTTAGTGTGTCGGACTGCTAAACGAAAGAACCTGGGTTCAAATCCAGCTCATAGCCACCTTTTTTTCTGGGGTACTGCCTCTTGCGAGGAACTGACAAAACCTCCAAGAGTAAAATTTGTCTCATGTAGCCGTTCGGATTTGGCGGTAAACTGTAGGTCCCTTCCATTCTTCCAGATTAACAACACACACATAGGAATGGTTGAGAGTGTAAGTCACTAGGCCTTGGCTCCTTAAGGAGCTGTCGCGCCAATAAATTTATTTAATTTTTTAATCCAAATCAGTGTACACACCAGCGTACGTGCCTGTCCAAAAAAAGAATGAAGAATCAACCGAAAAAAGGAATCATGTACACAAGGTCATTGTTACTTAAAAAAAATTCAAAAAAACCGAATTCGACATAAGATTTGGGTTTGTCAATAATCTGTTTACTGTCATCCCGCTGTAAAACAGTGCTATTGGTATCACTCTAAATTGACATTTCAAATGTCATCACACTCAGCTGGTATTTGATATTTCATTTGTTTGTTTGGTTCGTTTCTTCTAGTTATAATCCAATTTTTGCAAATATTTTTTAGATTTCCATTTAATAAATATGTTTCGATGTATATTAAAAAGTGTTCAAAAAAATATTGTACTAACGAACTCAATTTTTTGCGAATTAAATCCACTATTCACCAATTCATTTGTTCGCGCTTTCACTAAAAACGTTGAACAACCAACAACGATCCCAATAAAAGAAATTTCATTACCTACTGACGTAGAGAATCCTTTGGACACTGATGAATACATTGTACCATATCCTATTGATCGAGAATCACGTAAAAAGAACAACAACTATGTACTGGAAGCTTTGCGTAAAAGATTCCGCCTTACCGACACAGATGTTCAAAAAGTCCTTTCCGACGAAGCTGTTCATCTTACCTACAAGGAGAAGTTTCTCACTACATCACTAGAGAAACTTATCAAGTATGGCATAACAAAGCAAACATTGCTCGAGTGCCCGTGGCTGATAACAATGGAACCAAGTAAGTTTGGTAAATTATTTTCAATTAAAAAAAAAAAATAAACAATTTCAATTCTCATTGAAGAACGCCTTGAAATGAAACTCCAAGACCTAAGCAGTATGAACTTTCCTGACATCAACCACTTTGCACCTTTCCTCCGAATAAACTATCCTCTTTTTATCAAGTTGTTAAGAACTTTTAGGCATGAAGCAAACTTCATACCTCAGGGTAATCGTATCTTATACATTAGCGATAAATTGAATTTACCCACCTTCTTGGTGTCGAAATATCTTTCGAAACGGCTGTTCATACTTAAAATGCCATTCGATACACTGAATAAAAATCTTGAAATTATGATCGATTACAATGTCTCGCCGTGGAATATAATTCGAGATTTGTGGGCTTTTCGTTATACACCGAAGTCTGTACAAAAACGACTTGAACGTGCCAAACACGCCAAAAAGGACAAGATCATGCCTTGGATGGTTAGATGTCCGGAAAATGTTTTACAAAGGTTTGATAAACCTTATTAAAAAAATAAACAAAAAAAAAATAAACTTCAACACCTTTGCTTTCAGGTCTTTTCAGCTATCAATTGACGAAGATAAGATTCTCGAAGGAAAAGATTCTGCAGTAGCCTATATAGCCGAGAGACTAGACTTTACAATACCTGTGACTCGAGCTATCATGGATAAGCATCCTGCCGTACATAAAGTTCGAGTTCCAAAGGTTAATAGGAACTTTCTTTTTTATGCAGATTGCCTTCAAAGACGTTTTTTTTTTTTGTAGATCAAAGAAGTCCTTGACTATCTACTAGATGAAGAACATTTCACACGTCATGAAGTAGCCCAGGTTCCCCGTATTCTCTGCCACAGCCTGAAAACAACTAAAGAACGAATTGCAGAACTGAAAGCAGTGGACTGTAGGATGAGCTCATTGAATATTGTTTGCAAAAGCAAGCGAGAATACGCCAAGTTTCTTAACAGTTGGACAAATATACGAAATAAAATACAAAGTCAACATAAAACATAAAAATTGATATAAAAAAAATACCGTAATTTTGTTCTTTTTATTTAAAAAATAAATCACAAAACACAAAACTAAAAATAATACAAAAATTAAAAATAAGTAAGGAGTATTAAAAAAAGAAAGAGATCTAAACAAGATTAAGCAACAGTAACATCTTTCTTGACCTTGCCCACCCAGAAGGTGGCTCCATCCTTAACAACTGTTGCATGGAAAGTTACTGGTCCTTGGTAGCCCTCTGGAGCATTCCAATTGATTTCGAGTGACTTGATGGGTTTCTCCTGTTTTTTATGAGTCAAAGTATTCTGCAAAAAAAAAAATACTTGCTTCATGTTTGCTTCTAAATAAGAATAGTCAGCGCCTTACATCAGCCCCAGAACAGTTTATTGTCTGTGACTGGCTATCAGGTGTAAAGGTTCCAATAGGTTTATTGTCAGCAGACTGTGCTTGAACAGCCCATCCGAGGAATTCGTCACCAGAGAGAGTGAGTTTGATTTTTTGTCCAGATTTAACCGAGGATTCTCCGGCAATAGAGTAAGGCGGTTGGCTAGATTGTGATCCGACACCATGTTCAGGCACAAGACCGTTGGTGCAGACCTTAACTGGAGCTCCAGCTGAGTTCGACCACACTGGAGCGACAAAGGCAGCAACAAGAATAATATAGCGAAGCATACTGAAAAATTAATTAAATTATGTGACTGATTGATTTAGAATTCAAAATGAATTAATCTGCTAATTATTTTGCCTTTAACTTTAAAAACACGAACTTGTTAAAGCGAACAGCATAAACGTTGTAATTGCTTTTAAAATATCACTAAGATGATGAATACAAGAATACAACACAGATTCTTAAATGAATACATTTAAGACACTCGACAAATCTTTTAGCATAATTGTGTTAGAAGTTCAAACTTGTTTTGCAATAATGCCGTGACTTGTTGCTGTGATTTATATTAATTCTAATGAGCTAGATTTAAAAAAAAAAGATAAAAATCAAAAGAATATTGGAGCGTCGGAAATGTACAAATGTTATGTCATGTCATGAATAATGCAAATTTTGTTATCGATATTTATTTTTTTTTTACTAAAAAAAGGTTTAATTGGGGCTTCATATTTCTCACGATTAACTTTTCCATTTTTAAATTTTTTTTGAAGAATATTTAGCACTAACACAAAGAGGAGTTTTTTTTGAAAGAAATGTCTGCAATTATAAAAACTATTTAAAAAAAAGGTAAATGTTGTTAAAGTGAAAAAATAGTGCTGAAAAAACCTAGCATATGTCTTTCTTCCTTTTTTTCTAAACCAACGAAGTACTCGTATAAGCTTTTGTCTGGAGATGATGAAAATGGAATCAATTCAAATTATAAGGAAAAGCCTTAAAACTCTGTCGATTCATTCGTGCATTAAATGTCGGCTAGCTGGCTTATGCTTATCCCAAGGCCAACCAGTTGCCTGCACTTTTATTTTCTCTCAAGTCTTGCATTGCATGTCTTTCTCAATTAATTTACATTACAACTAGACACTGAATAAAACAAAAATCACAACGGGGGCACTTCTGACCAAACAAAATCTAATCTGAATCTAATAGGCTATGTAAACCGGAAAGCGCAGTTTAAACCATATGTAAGCCTATGTTTTAACGGCCATAAATTATACATAAATTATAATTGTTCAAACACAAAAAAAGAATACAAACAGCAAAACGATATCCACCTTTTAAATCTGTGCGATTCAAGGCTTTCAAGTTTACATAATTGAATTGCTGTTAATAATTATTTATTTTTCTATTTGTCGATTCGTACAATACAGTCAGTGTGGTTGCGTGTCGATAAGTACCAGTGAACCTGGAAACCCTGAAATGAATGACAAAAAATGATTTATCCGTCAACTCTTCTAAACCACTCTATGTAGGTCGTGCTTGTGCAGATAAGGTAATTGGTTGGATATGGTTTGGGCTTAAGCCAAGCTTGTACCAATTGATTTTAAGGTGGCTAAAGCTTTTAAGTGGGTAGGTGGATTCAAATATTATACACAAAACAAGTTTCTCGTCACAGTTCATACAACATTGGTAATGCCAAAATAAAAAAACAGAAGAAAAAAGCCGTCCACTCTTAGCTTTGGATGTTTGAATAGATTTGAATTGAACTTCTTTTTCAGCACAAACAGATGTACGTACGTTCCTCCTTCCTTTGTTCGGTACTTGTCTGAAAACCTGATTTAGAAGATATTTATATTTATTTATTTGTTTTGATTTGAATGATGTATTTGAGATTTATAACACGAGGTAATATATGTACCTTGTTTTTGGGCAATGAATAATATTGGTTGTTTTGAAAATTTAAACAGGAAACTTGTTGTTTTATAACAAGAGAATAACCTTAGTAGAGGTTATATAGTGAATTAACTGATATTTTAGGTGAGTAATGAATCGAGTAACAACTGTTTAAATTTAGTACCAAAAGTTAGTTCCTCATTGTTGTAAGTAAAAATATACTTTCGAATGCAGGAAATGTATATTGAATGTCAGAAGGAAATTGACAAAGATGGTGTAATAAATAAATAGCTTACAATTCTTATCGACGACATTAAAGTAGTTGCATTGTCCGTTTATTGTGTTGGGACAATTTTTTTTTTGAATTAAGTAGAAGTTTCTTTTTTTTTTTAATTTCAACAATTTACTTGGTTAGAGCAATTTTTGAATTTTGCTAGTTTTGTGGAAAATTTGATTTGTAAATTACAGTTATTTTTTATTTAATTTTTTAAACGACCAGGAAATTGTGTTGAATTTTGGGCGCTTTCAAAAATAATATTTTTAACTAAATGTGTAGGGCCCATTTTTTTGTCCCTAAGAGTGCAACTAGATGCTGCAGGATACTAGATAGATAGAAGAATTAAAAAGAAAAGAAAGATTTTTTCGGCGCAGTAGGTAAGAGAATTTTGTAACTATTTTCTCCCTTAACACCCACAAAGGGGGTCTTGATTGATCAAGTGGCTTGGAAAAAATTAAACCAATCACGACAATCGAATTCACGATCTCTAGGTTAACAAGTAAACATTTTATTTATAGCACCACTGCCGCTTTTTTAAATTTTTATTTGTTTAAAATTAGTTTTGAGCATAATTCGTAAGCTTCCTGCTAAATATAGTTACAAAATGAAAAAAAAAACCAAAAACAAGAGTTTTATCTTTTTCTATTCTAGTTTCGAAAGGAAATGTAAGAAAATTGTTAGAACTACCGGAAATAAAAAAAAATATATATTAAAACATGAACAAATTAAATATAATTTATGAGTTGAAGCTTAATCTATAATTGAAATCTTTAAGAATAAACCGATAGAACGAAACTGTTGCTTTTGATATCATTTTAAACAGAATCACACTTATTGGGTTGTTTGAAATAAACAAAAAATATACGCCTTTTTAACTACCTCAGGATGGTCTAACATACAATTTTGCACAAAATGTCTTTGAAATCCAACCTAACACTCTCATCTCCACATATATATGTAGCTTTATTAAATCGCCTTCAATAACTATTTTGCTCTTTGGCATTTTAAGTTTCACTTCTTATAGTCACTGTGATATTAGCAAGGAAATAAACGCGATTCACAAATAACTTAAATCTAATTATTATGTTTTATACCTTGGTTCTTCTTGGTTCAAACGACAAAGTTAAAATGTTTAGACAAACTCCTGTCCACCTGATCTTTATAGACCTCAAACGCTAACTTGTAGACATACTTCTACTAGTCCAAAGCTCTTTCAAGAGAAGCTTATTTTTGCATCTCACCGGCATGTTAGTATAGAAGCTTGGAAATGGGCATTAACGTTTTTTTTTTTTTTTTTTGAATATTAACCTCAAATTACTTATCGAATTTTAATATGAAATATGTAATTATTATTTGTAGCTATTAATCAAAACAACTTACATATATGCAACATGGATCTACTCATGATGTTCGATTTTCAGCATAAAGTAAACAAGATGTTTTCCAAGCCAAATTTGAAATGTATATGCAATATATTCTTTGGTGCATTTCTTAGGCCAAAAATAACAATTTTTTTATTATCCGGTGTTAAAAACGTTAGTTTTTTTTTTATAATTGACGCGCGCACAAGGGATTATGTGTTTCCCTTTTAATGTAGAACACACTGCGCGGGCATTACGAAAACAGGGAGGGGAGAGATAGGAGGTGCCGATTAACATTGGTTTTGAATGTTAGCAGATAAAAATGGCAAGGGAAAATCCCGCCGGGTAAACTATTCCAAATTCGTGTTGTTCGGCTAAAAAAAGAATCCCTATATTTCACGGTACGTCCGAAATTGGGCTCCAGGGTGAACTGATGAGCATTCCTTGCGAGACGAGTATTACGGGAGAAACTTTTAAGGGGAGGAATGCAACTGGCTACTTCGAGTGAACATTTTTTGTAAAAGAAACGATAAAATAAGGAAAGAGAAAACATGGGTTTTATAACTCGAAAGCATTTACACCTCAACTTAAAATGATCCATTATGAGCTGCATCCATGGATTTAACGATTTAATATGTTTATTAATTTGTACATTTGCATATAGGTACTCTATTTTAATAATATTTAAATGGTAACATAAAGCTTAGACATGTAGGTTTGATTTAAAAAAATATATAGGCGGCTGGGTGGTCTTTTTCTAATCTATAGCGAGAAAATTGATTCGGAAATGCAAATGAAAAGAAAAAGAAAGCGTTAAATTCCCTTTAAGACTGGGTATATCTATCAAATTTAAACAATTTTCTTGGACGTTGCAATTATCCTGTCATGTGGATGAGCACGCAAGGGCGAGATATAAGCGTCAAGATGAGGACTAATTTCATAGAACCTGTTACAGCCAACTGAACCACAACATGCATGATCGCAACTATTTAAATGACTGGAACAAAATAGAAGATTTTTCAATGATGCTCCGTTGGAAAGGAGAACTATTAAGGCTTATTCATACCACACCGTGAGGACCTGTCTAATTTATGCAGTATGTGTAATTTGGAAGAACAAGAAGATGTCTTAACATTTTATTGGAAGGTATCCTATCCTTCGAGAGGCGAGAACAAATATCCTGGTAAAGATTGTATATCTAATTAGAAAGTAAGACAACTATCCAATGATTTAAATGTTCAACAACTGTTCGAGTTTTGTAATAGCGAGTTTCATTCAAATTTTAGGGATTTGATCTCAAAATCGAGATTTGATCTTTTCAATGAAGCTTCTTTTATGATTTGATTAAATTGTAGTATTGGTGAAGGACTGTCACTCTTCTTTTGTCATTTGCATTTAGGGATGCAACTTCGTTCATAAAAACATCGATATTATGATGATGATATCGATATTTTCGCGATGTTTAAGAAAAATGTTTATGAACTGATTTTCTGATGCTCAATAAGCGGTTACTTCTTAAGTTAAAATGCGAATAGTAATGAAATAAAAAAAAAAAAACAATAACTAGCCAGCTATTTTTATTTCTGATGGTTGTGTTTCTTTGCGTTTGTAAAACACCAAATGCGATTTTAGTTAGCAAAACTAAATAATTGAAAGACCGTTTTTTGCCGATATCTCATAGTATTTGAGGTTATGTTGAAAAATAACCTGAAGTAAAATTATAGGTTTTTTAATTATTTACAACTATTCTGCAGATCTACTAATACGTTTGCATTTAAGTGGGCACGAAACAAATGGCAGATTGGCTGCTTCTCACATGAATCTCACAAGTATTTCCATACACAAAATAAAATTTCAGGGTTTGCAGAGCATGGTCGGTACGAGTCGCAGTTCTTTTTTCTTTTTTTCTATGGATTACGGATTACGAAAACAGAATCGATTTTCCCTTCTTTTCACAACAAGAACTGTCATTCTGTGCCAATCGAACAATTTCAGAAGCATTCGGAATGATTCCGGACTGTTCTGGACGACCAAAACAGTACAAATTGGCCACACACTGAGGAAGCCTGATGACAATATAGCAAAGCAGTGCTTTGAATGGAATCCTCAAGGTGCGAGACGGATTGGAAGACCAAAGGGAACATGGAGGTCAACTGTCATGAAGGAAGCTCGGTCCCAGAATTTACAGTCGTTTTCACAGCTGAGGTATCGTGCAGGAATAGAGAGAGATGGAAGGATCTGGTTGCCGCCCTATGAAGAAAGAAGAAGAAGAAGAAAACAAAAAAAAACAATAATAAAAAACCATATAAAACAGATTGATCCAGCAACAGCACCAGCACCGTCAACAGCGAACAACAGGCTGACCAGCAAAAAAAAATTCAAACACATTGCCACCAGCAACAGCATCGTCTTCTTAGAACAATAACTCTGTCAGTTTTTACTTGCGATTATAGGTACTATAATACAATGCATTATGCATTCGTGCAGATTAAAAATTTTGAGATAACAATCAAACATGACATTACGATGATAAAGAAACATATTTGAGTTACTGGCAAAATTCTGTCCGTCTGTCTGTCTGTATTTTGGACTGCAGCCTAAACGGTTGGGCCAAATTTTGAACTTAAGGTTATTTTGACATTCTACAGAGGAGTTTTTTCAATTTTTTTAGCTCGAAAATTAACGGTACCTTTCATATAACCGTTATATAAAAGTTTATTTTTCTCGATAAAGGCTCCAAGAATTTTTATAAAAAAAAAAATCAGTGTACTACTGTAGGTAAGCATTATATTTTGGTGAAAAAAATTGTATGTGGTGGGCTAAAAACGGTACCTCCCATAGGACCGGTTTTTTTCTTCGACTTTCTCGAAAACTGGCGATCCGATTACTATCAAAATTGATATTCAAGAAAATGTAGGTAGCATAAGTAATTTTGCATAATTTTTTTTCGAAAACTTTGTTTTTTTTTGTATTTTTAATAATTTTTTGTCAATTTTTTTTTTGAAAAATCAATTTTTTGAAAACGGGTTGGTGATTTTTTAAATTTTGTTTTTAAATGTATATTAATTGTGTGCTTAAGTTTGCTTTTTTTAGTTTTTAAGAAACGTTGTCAAAAATAAACCGCTGAAAAAAATTCACACTTTTTACCATTTCTTAAAGAAATAAAATGGCGTTTAAATTATTTCACTCAATACAATTTAACGTACCTTATTCGAACAATCAAGTCACGAAAATCGAATAAATGCTTTGATGTTCACATTAATTTTATTCTACAATATGACCGCACATATGAGCAAGTACGTGCGATCCAGTCGTGCAATTTATTTATTTTTTTACAGTATTGTGCCCCCGAATATCACTTGTGTAAAGTTGGTACCAATGGAACAGTAACAGCAAATTTAGGACTTTGGTCTAACGACGCTGTTGACGTTGCTGTTGCTGGTCTATTCTAGCTTAGCCAATTGACACACATAGGTTCTAAAATAATGGCTGTTGCTGATTCAATCTGTTCCGCCCATAAACGAAATGGATCAATTAAGTGCAGATGAAATAAAAAATGTGAGGGAAATCATTTTATTAGGCCATTGTAAATAAATTTTATTATTTACTTTGGATTTAACTTTAAAAAATGTTTTTATTTAAAATTCTTCAAATACGAAGACTCAAAATTTCAAATGTACTCTTGAGTTTGACAGAACTCACATTTCTCCCCCAAGAAATTTGTTGCTTTAAAATAGGCAGTTAAGGGAAAATGTTTTGCTCTCTCGCAATCTCTCTTCTCACGCAAACTCCCGAAAATAGGTCCGTTTCCGTTCGTCTACTTTTTGGGTTGTTTTAGGAAAACTTCCAAACTTTGAAGAGTGGGGATGAACTCTCAGAAAATAATAAATTCGCTCAAAAGTAAAAGAATGCTTTGTGGATCAAAATAGGGAAACTTTTTAAACGTCAAAAAAATTAAAATTTATCTAAACGTTGCAGATGAAATAAAAATTGTGATGGAAACAATTTTATTAGGCCATTGTAAGGTCATTTTATTATTTACTTTGGATTTAACTTTACAATTTTTTTAAATTTTGAATTCTACAAAACGTCAAATTTCAAATGTACTTTTGAGTTTGACAGAACTCACATTACTCCTGCAAAAAATCTTTTGGTTTAAAATAGGGAAGCGTTTTGCTCTCTCTTCTCACTAAAACTCTCGAAAATGCAAGTAAAAGAACATTTGTTTGTGTAAAATTGTTCAAAATAGTCTGTTTCAGGGAGTACACGAACAAAACTAATGTCTGTAAGAATTGATCCTGCTTCCTATTCAATCAAAACGAATACGATGATAAATGTTAACAAACAACGAATTTTTTACTTTCAATTTTAAGTTTTCATTGTATCCTTGGTTTTGCATCTTCTTACCTCTTAAAGGATATATTAGGAAAATTCATTGAAATCACTTTTCAACAAAACAATTCCAGTGCAACCTAATAAGTTCTACTTTTAGGGTCATGGTTTCATAGTTTAGTACTTAAAGATATAAACTTTTCTTCCCTCTAAAAAAAAAAAAGAAAATTAATTTTATGGAACTTATAAATAGAGGCGTTTTTTCTTTATTATCAATAATAAACATGATTTGTTTAAAACATTATTTTTTAGGGAATTAAAAAAAAAATTGAATGAACTTCAGTTGCTCAGCTCATTTCTATCATTGTGACTTTATAATTTTACCATTTTTATATAAATGATATTAAGTGTACACAAAAAAGCTATACACTCGTAGTAACGAAGATTTTTAATTTTTTTTTATTTTTAAAGAACCTGAGCGGACTACTAATATAATTTAGAATAGCAAACAGCAGGAGTGTCGTCAAGTCATTGTGGTTTTTGAACTTTTTTTTTAGAAAAAAAAAAAATTAACAAAACTTCCATCGGTTGCCGCACTCGTTGCACATAACGAAAGTCGTCATAGGTTCATCAGAACTCCTCGTTTGCAACTGATTGTAGGTACAATTGCGCTTCTTACATTTGCCGCACTTGAGGAGATCTGTTTTGGTTCCTTGCACCGTAGCCAACTGAGCGTCGTTAATTGCCTCCTTAACGAACTTCTCACGGATTTTCTTCATTTCGTCACTTGCCATTTCTTCAGGTGTCATTTTGGCTAGTTGCTGGGCAGTTACGGCTCCACATAGGAAATTACTACGTAAGGTGGGATTTTTGGCATCTTTCAAGTTGGCCACACGAGATCGAACACGGTTCTTGTATTTCATATCGGTATTGCGGAACTCAGCATGGATGGCTTCCTCCAGTTCTTCGGCGAGTTCTTCAGGTTCAGGACATCCCTCAGGAGTGGGTTCGATTTTTAAGGCATTAGCAAGCATTTCCCTGCACTTTAGTCTTACCGCATCGGTCATGGTGCCCGAAGAGCTCGGATATGAGGACTGTGTTGGTTTGGGCTTCTCCACTTCGACCTTCTTGGGTTCTTCTTTCTTTTTGTCGTTTTTTTTGCTGCTGCTAGAGCTTCCTCCGCCGCTGCTAGTCGACGAGGATTTCGATGAGGATTTGGTGTTCGAAGTGGAATTAGAGTCTTTAGACGATGTAGTATTGGCCAGAAAGCGTTTCCAGTTCTTAATTAGAGTCTTAGCGAGACTTATAACTTCCTCATCCTTGCTACTTTTACGTAATTCATTTACTGTCATGCCAATGCGGGTTTTTGTAAGGATCTCTAAATTAATACTTAGCTGTTGTAAGGCTTTTAATAAATCCAAAGCCTGTTCTTGTCCCTGACAACAAAACCAAACAGTTTGATTAGTTTAATTCTGAAGCAATTAGTTAAAAAATAGTGGCTTCAAATGTTTTTTTACAAAAATAAGTTCATTTTTATGAGTAAAAACAGTGATATCTACTTTTTTTTTCTGAAATACTTTCTTGCTACATACCGAGCCATCATCGCTTGAAGTGATTTTACTCATTTTCTTTTGTATTTTAAATACTTCCTCTTCGACACTCATGTTTGTTGTTAATTTGGGTTTTTGATGAAATCTATTAGTAGTACTTTAAATGGTTTAGTTGAGATTTTTTTACAGAATTTATTTAAATAATAATAATAAAACAATAAATGGTGATTTACCGCCTTGAAAGTGACGCCTTTCTTGGTAAGGAAAAATGGTGCCTGCAGAAAATATTTTTTTTTTCAATTCAAGAGTGTGAAGTTGGTGTTGATTGAATGAAAGGGATTTTGACTTTTGGAAAATTAAGGTGTTGTTTACAATTGACAAATTGAAAAGTTATGTCTGTGCGACAAAACGGTGGCGACATTTGATAGTTATTCCCGAATTTATGATTAAAAAAAACTTGATCAATAATTCATTATATGTTCCTAACAACCTGATTTATTCAGATGATCTATAAATCATGATAGGCGGTCCCACCGAACTATTACGTGTTTTAGTTTGAAATTTATGTCAACCTCGAAACACTTTCAATTTAATATAAATATAAAAGTGAAAACAAAAATTTACTAGCTTTTTTCAATTCCTTTGCTTTTTAGTCATTCCAGACAAGAATAAAATAACTTTTAATTGTAAATAATCAATAAAAATATCTAAATGTTCACAAACTACAATATTTTCATCTATTGTTTTGACAGTTTGATAGTTGTGTGTCTGCTGAATAAAGTGCTGAATTGTAAAACAGATGTCAGATACGTAATTTAAAATAAAACGACCTTAAATCATTGAAAATGTATGGTAAATCATATTATTAATTATACGATTATTTACCTAAATCAAGTGGATTTAAATAAATCACGTTGGTGGGAACATGGTATCAGACATTGTTAATTACATTGAAAATCTTTTGCAGAGAAATGTTTAGTCCGCGAAACAACAATAGTCAGTTGTAAAGTAACATAATTTAAGAACGCGTAATGAAAATAAATAGTTCCACTTTGATTTCTTCTACCAATTAAGACTTTGCCTAGTTTCTGCAAAATTGTCAGACGAATGCAACATAGTAAAGGATTAGTGTTCTACCTTCTTGAGATTACGTATGATTTTATCCAATTTCAGAATTTTGTATCCATTCAGCTCTCGGAAATTATTTTGTTGTTACTTGAGCTTGTTCACTTCACGACTCACACACATATATTCAATATGAACACATTATAACTAATAGCGAGTTTCATTCAAATTTCAAAGATTTGATCTGAAAATCAAGATTTGCTCTTTTCAATGAAACTTGTTTCATCATTTAATCCTAGTATTGGTCATTCACTGACGAGCATACACAGTATTTGATATCACACACAAAAATACCAGGCATGTACAGTTGATATATTCAAAATGCCATATTTGTATTTGCTCACTTCAAAAACACCTTTATTTGTTATTTTGTATATTTAATGGATATTTGTTAATTTTTTGACTAAGCACGGGCTGACACAAGTTCACAACAAACAACAAAAATAACAAAATATTTTCCATTTGACGTTTGACCGAAAGACTATTTACATGTATGTGTGCATTCAGATGAAATCTGCCAACCCATCAGAGATCAAATCTTTCGTGTTGAGATTTGATCTAGATTTGCTCTTTTTCTTGCAATGAAACTCTCGAAATTGAAAAAAGATCAAATCTTTTGACAGAAAGAGCAAATCTTTACTTGAATGAAACTCGCTATAAGTCTGTATTATAACCATATATATATAAAACGGCAATTATTTATATTCAATATGTAATATTGACAAGTCGGAAATGAGAAGAATCCAACGAAAACTATTGAAGAAAATAAATTCATACTACGGTCACTCAGCAAATAAATTAATAATAATATTCAATACAAAATAGTGCAATTGAACAATTTCCTTTGACAGAAGCCATATGAGTGATTTTTATCAGTCAATTTTTTTTCTAGACCACCAGAACCTGACATTGATTGTGATGTCGCACTCACTTAAAGCTGAACTATAATGGTCGTATTAGCGTGGATGGGTATGTCCGTAAATGAGCAAAATACAATAAATTCGTATCCCGTGTCCTAATTGGCGGATTGCTCTGTTGCATCAAGATACGACGAGTTTTGCTTACGGACGTTAACTGCGCTCGAGAGTTAATTTTACGGACGAAAACTTAACAACCGGCTTCTGATGGTGTTTTTAATGAAGAAAATTTGACAGATACTTCCGCGGCATTCCGTCTATTATGGGTTTCGGTCGGTTTTGACACTAGCTTCTGGCCATTATAGTTAAGCCCCTTTATTTTGCACTGATTTGCAAGCAAATTAACAGTTAAACACCATTTCGATACGAATGCCCCCAATAATAGGCTAGTCTAAACGATCCTTTATTTCGTTGAAAACGCCAGAAACAGCTGTCATGCTTATGTCACATTTTTGTCATCGATCTCGTGCTACTGGGAGCTAAAACCGGATAAATATTTACAATTTTTTAACAAAATTTCAGTTTAATCAATTAAAATTTAACAAAAACTAATGAACACAACAATAGGATGCTTGAGAAATTTCTTTCTCAATGAAATATCATCGCATTTAATCGTGCCACGACGTTTTTATGGTAATTTTATAACATTTTCCCTTGCACCTTGCTACTAAATCTGTTTATTATGAAACAAAAATTCATTATAGCTGCTCCGAAACGTTTCTACAAAAACACAAATGTTCTATACAACGATGGCAAATATGAAATAACTTTGGATCATAGAAAACTCAAGACACCCAAAGGCAATCCTTTTTCATTGAAGAGTGAGCCCATGGCAATAGCTGTAGCAACAGAATGGGCAAATCAAAAGGAGACGATTGCCCAGTCTTCAATGCATCTATCAGCATTGTGTTTTACGTCTTTGGACAACCCAAATCATTTATCTAAGCCTGATATGGTTAATTATATGTTGAATTTCCTTCCCACTGATACAATACTTTTCCAAACAGAGGTTAAATTTAAATAGAAACCGTCAAATGATACATTTATAAAGTTCGCACCGCTCATCATTTCAGGAGGAGAAAGATTTATTTCAACTCCAAAAAAACGAATGGGATCCGGTCATTGAATGGTTCAATAAGCGGTTCGATACAAGCATCGAAAAAACCCACAGTATATCCCCGCCCTCTGTGTCTGATGATGATAAGGAGAAGATTTCTAAGTACTTCATGTCGCACAGTGAGGATGTGCTTTATGGTTTGAATTTAAATATTGTTTTGGGATTTTACGACTTTTTTGTTGTTTATTTTTAGGATTTATCTTCGCTGTAGATACACTTAAGTCTATAATTCTTTCGTGTGCTGTAATTGAACAGCATATCACTGCAGAAAAAGCTGTTATCCTTTCTCGACTCGAAGAAGAGTTCCAATTGAAATTCTGGGGACGTGTTGAATGGGCACATGACATGAGTCAACATGAGCTTCAAGCCCGTCTAGCAGCAGCAATTCTGTTTGTTCATTTCAATCGATCCGAACACTTCACAAAGGAAAAATTAATTATTTAAAAAACTTAAGTACAGAATAGAAAAATTTTAAAACAAAATGTAGATACAAATAAAAGATCCACCAACTTCAGGGATTAAAAATTAAAAAAAAAAACTGTTTTGTTTACAACAGACATTTCATTTTATTTCAATCTTATTAACAATACGACAAAATTCATTTCAAAATAGTGGGCCTAATGCTATTCGACCTGTTAGCCAAGTGCGCCTTCAAAATCGCCATGTATTGCGGCCGTCCAAGCAGCTTATATGCGGGATTTAAAAGATTTTGCACGAGTTCATGCAACTCCTTGTGACCTGAGCAAAACAAATCTATCCCCAGTTCTAAGTTCGTTCCAAAATCACACTCATCAAGAGCGATCACTGAAGCTGTGATAATGGGCTGTAGTTTTTCCATAACTTTCTCCTTTTCTTCTTCCTCGGCCTTATCGAGGACACTTAATATTTTCTTGAGATTTGCATCGCTCTCTAATAATGGACGATATCCTACCGTTGTCGATTTGTTCACAGGAACAACAATTCCTACATTGTGAAATGTTTTGGTGCATATTTTCTTAGCACGTTCTCCTTTGACTTCCAATAGTGACTTTCGATCAAATTTGTTCTCCTGAACAAATACACTTATCGCCTTTCTTATATTACTTAGCTCCTTGTGATTGAATGGAGTCACAGGGTAATCTTTTTCAAGATAGTATGCAAACGCATCAAACATATTTGTTGCAACCAGCTCGAAAACGCATCCCTTCGATGTATCATTTCGAACGATGAGAAGATTTTCTTCATCTTTTGGATCATCTCGCCAATAGCCATAATGTATACCAGTTCCTCGCTTAACCAAAAGTGTCTGAAACTCTGGAGGGTCAAAATAGAAACGCCAGTGGCGTAAGTAGTCCCCAGGACTTTTATTCTCGACGCCTGTGAATTTTCCCGCCAAGAAATCATACGGACCGACTAGGTCCGCATTGAAACTCTTGAAGTTGGCTTTGTTGGCTTCGTTTTTATATCCATTTACAAATTTCCAAAATAAGTAAAAATCCTTGGGCATCTTGACAAGGAACTTTTCGTGGATAAACGAATATGAGGGTTCCTTTTCGTTGATATTATCTTCAGATTGATCCCATAGACGTTTGGTGTTATTTTTCTTGGGAACGCTTACCAAATCATCATTAGGTGCTTCTGACGACTTCCTTTTCGATGATGTTTTCACTTTTTCGGAATCTTCTTCAGCCTCATCGGGTGCGACGATATCCTGAGGAATTTCAGCAGCAACCGGTGAATCAGCGTCCACTTTTTCATTGGATAATTTCGATGTATTATCCTTTTTTTCTTCGACTAGTTTCGGCGGATGATTATAGGTTTTTAAATGGTGCTCGTTCTTTTGATAACATTTGTCCCAATATTTACAATCTTCTTTAGTGTTACTTTCCATGGTTAGCTTAGCAATAAAGAAAAAACAGTAAATTATCTATTTTGCACACCGGTTGTATAAAAAAAATAATAAAAAGCCATTTGTCAAATGTTGTGTGCTTTCATATCCAGTTTTTAAAAGCTTCTTCCGAATGTGTTCATAGATTTTTGTTTGAATAATGAAAGAAATTAAAACTGCAGTAAGATCATAAAAAAAAAGAATCAAGAACGACAACTGAGATAAATAAAACTAGAAACACAATCACGCTTTACTTTGACAATTTGAAAAAGTTCAAATATATGGAAATGTGCGCTTTATTTAACGTACGTAAGGATAACGTAACAGAGCGAGTGATATACAAAAAAGTTCCAAATGACTGAATGAATACGTTCAAATTGGTTTTTTTTTTTTAATTCTTACAGTAGGTTCTCAATATTTTCAGATTCACGATGACAGAAAAGCGCTCTAGAGCTTTACATACGTAACGGGACGAAGTCGGTTCTAAAGCTTGTATTATGCGTGAAACAGATTGAACCAGCAACAGCAACAGTACCAGCAACAGCGGCCGCCATTAATTTAGAACCAATGTATTTCAATGGCTCAAATTAGATTAGATCAGCACCAGTAACGTCCCAAGCGTCGTTAGACCAAAGTCATAAATTTGCTGTTGCTGTTCCATTGCTACCAACTTTGAGCAAGTGAAATTCAGGGGCAAAAGAAAACTTCGTATACTTTTTTATGACACAAAGTGTCAAACAGAAGTAAGAAGACGATGCTGGTGCTGGTAGCAATGTGTTTCAATTTATTTTGCTGGTCAGCGTGCTGTTTGCTGTTGACGGTGCTGGTGCTGTCGCTGGTTCAATCTGTTTCACGCTTTAGGTTGTGTAAAATTCAAGTCTTTTCGAAAGAAAATATGGATTAAAAAATAATTTGTAATTCAATGTTTTTCTTAAATACTAGCTGACCCACCCGACATTGCTCGCGTATATAATACATTTTCAAAAAACAACGCCACATATCAAGAATGATATAAACAAGACTACGCCGTGCTCTGTCAAATGAAAGTTTGAATTTTTTTCTGTGACGTAAGCAGTGACCTTTGTCACTTTGTTTGTTTTGATTTTAGTTCTCGGTTGTGCTTAAAATGTTGTTATTTTAGTTCTTCTGTCAATATATAACGAAAAGTTATTGTTTTATTAAACGGAGATATGTGCTTTTCTGTTAATCGTCAAAGTTTCTGTGGTCCTAACCATTTGGTCACTTAATTTTGACATTTAAAATGAGGCATTAGGTGGTGGAATAGAATAGTGGATTTGGGAAATTAAAGCTATTAAAGGATTAAGAAGGTGTGATGTGGCAACAAAATGATTAGATATTCGGAGGATACATTTTGTTTGAAAATTAACGACATCTGTGAGATCCATTGTGTACAACTACCAACCTTTATTGTGTACAACAACCATGCCCCTTAAAATATGCTACATATTTGCAATATATTTTGACAGAGTACTAAATCGAACTTGAAGTACTAATACGAGACTCGAATAAGTACTGAAACCTTAGATTGTGCCAGAACCAGACGGAAGCTTCCAGAAGCTTGTAAATTTGTATAAATACAAGAGTGGATGGCATTGAAAGTTTAGTTTATTTTCGAAAGTGGAATTGTTAACAACTGGAAGCGTTAGTAAAAAGTGATTGAATTGAGATTAAATAAAGTGTTGAATTATAAAAACTTATTTAAATTGTGAATAAGTGAAATAAGTTAAATTTGGTGTTATTTAAACTGAAAGATGTGTTTTATAAAATAAAGAGATTTGTTGTATTATTTTGGAATTTTTATTGAGTTTTATTTGTCAAACCCCAGGCCAAAACGTCACAATAGTATATATAACATGAGAGATGGGATAAGGATAGGATATGTTAAGAACTAGGAGTGGATCGAATGCGAAAAAAGAGCAGGGTAGGAATTGGAAGAGCAAATACTGTATGAGAAATAGGTAGGAGCTGGAAGTGAGATAGGTAGGTAATGACTGGGACTAGTCAATAGAGAACAGCCTTCCTATCAAACGAGGGAACCGGATACTGTGGCAGGAGGTAAAAATGGATTCAGCAAAGATGTAGGAGGGGACAGGAAGGAATGTCCGCAGTGGGAGCAGTGGTGGCATGCTCGCAATCACGGCTTAGCTCGCCGAAATAGGCGGGATCTTGCTTTCACATACGGACCTAATCTCTTTCAAAATACAAAAAACAAACCTTAGACCAATAAAAAAAACTTCCCCTGATGGCAGTACCTCGAGTGGTAACACTGCACTTGAAAAACATAGGAGGCCCTGCTGGTGACGATGCAAGGCAATGTGTTAAATCTTTAGCAAATAGTCTGATTCGTATATTGCTTTCCAAATAAAAGAACCATTTCAAATAAATTCATCGACTCTGTATATAATGAGACCGACTTGTTTATAAAAAGCGATTTACCAGGAAGCCACATTTAGTTGAGCGGAATCTTATAAGATGCTTCAAAATGTAGCTGACCTTTAATTTAATTACAGTTTCTGAAAATGACAGGAACTCTGGTAAGTCTCAGGTACTTTAAAGAAGACACGATTCGAAAAGAACTTAAGTCATGCACCCACTCTTTGAATGATTAACAGCAGGAAGCAACTAAGTTGAAGACTCAGCACTAATTTTGGACTTTGTTAAATTATTGATTCAAAATAGCTTTTTACGGCATTAAAGTCCATCAAAAAATTGGCGTTTCATTTCGGTAGCTCCCTTGGACTCTTCACTCTTCAGTCAACAGTGATTACCTTGTAAAGACGCAACTTTCGATTTATTCAGTTCAACATATATAGTTTTTGACAAAATCCTAATGTGAACTATATCCAATAAGATAAAAATTGTTACCATTAAGAAAGAGGTTTAGTCCGTGGCTAGACTTGGTTAAATGAATTGAAGGTTTTAATACAAACTCTAAGTTCTACGTTCTAAAAAAATTTAAATTTAAAGCCAGCACTCAACACTCAGATAAAAATGCGACTCTACCTACAACACTTAAGTCTAGTCTACTATACAAACTACAAATACAAACTAATACTCTGCTCTCTATCTCTCTCACGTATTTTTCAAAGGTCTCATTTCTCAATTCTAATTCAAAATCAAAACAAAAGTGATTAACAATAAATAAAAAAAAAATAATAATACAAATAAATTAATCGCTTCGTTTTCACCTGCACAGCACAAGAGAAAATGTCTCTATATAAATAGTGGAAGAGAAATTTTAAATTTGTTTTG
This sequence comes from Platycheirus rosarum, assembly GCA_963971375.1. NCBI lineage: Eukaryota > Metazoa > Arthropoda > Insecta > Diptera > Syrphidae > Platycheirus > Platycheirus rosarum. The sequence goes on from OZ020510.1 coordinate 118,333,720, forward strand.
ATGTGGTGAACGGAGATTGGGGAAATGGTCATGGTAAAGGTGAATAATGGTGTTGCCAGGTTTTGTTGACCAAACTATTATATGCCTTAGTAATAGATACGTTTTTAAAAGGCAAACAGTTACACAATGTGTTTAGGGCGTTTACTGGAAAATCGTATTCAGACTTTTGACAGTCTAAACGCAATTGTAAACAAACAGAAAGCAAGTTATTTTATTAATTTGATTTAACATTGAAACAAATTGTTTAACGAATATTGTATAGTGACGAATGAGAACGATGTGATTATTATCATTAATGAATCAGATGTGCATGTGCAGTTAAATTTTGTAAAAATGACATCATCGCAATGAATTAATTTACGGAGTTCTTTAATTTCCACTCAATCAAATCAAAATCTAAGCTTGTAACTTGCTGTCGCGAAGAGCTAAAATTTCTTGGCGCGCAGCATAATATAAGACTCTCTCTGGCCACAGTGGTGTGCAAGGAAACAAAAGAGCTGATGAGCTGGCAAGAAAGGGATCATCCCTAGAACTTAACCGAGCCGACAAAACGGTTAAGATCTCAACCTGTAACATTAAACAGACGATAGGGAATAAGGTACTCGCCGCAGCTAACGAGATATGGAACTCGCTCGACTCCTGTGTCGTAACGAGGAAACTATGGCCCTATTTTATTAAACAAAGAACAGAAAATATTCTACAGCTCAACAAGCAGTCGCTACGATCCCTTGGAGCATACTGACCGGGCATAACATGCTGGGTTTCCACAAAAAAGAAATTGAAGCTCAGCACGGACGACTTGTGCAGAGGTTGTGGCGACATAGATGTGCATGAGGACACTCCACATTTTCTCTGTCACTGCCCAGCACTATGCCGCTTAAGAAATTAAGTTCTAGGAAGTCATTTCTTTCCAACTATCTGAACAAACGGTTACAAACATGCTCAGATTTATTAATAACTCAAAATGGCTTGAGAATGTATAGGTTTTTCATAGGTCCCATGCTTATTGGGCCCAAATCCCCCAGGGTATCACAATGGATTTACATTGATCTAAGTGTGATGGACACCACATCATCCATCAGCCCACTAACCTAACCTAACCTAACTTCCACTAAATTGTTTGAGAAACTAACAAAAAACCACATTTGGAAGACGTAAACGACGTAGATATCGAGCCTGATGAGAATACTACAAAATATTTCAATATTTTTTTAATTCTTGATCCTTTTTGTCACTTTAATTAAAATAAAAAATTTCAAATCAATAACAAAATCCAAATGAAATGCAAACTTCAATGACATTTCCGAGTAGTCATATAAAAGTTGTGTGTGTGTGTGTGTGTATGTGTAGAAAAATGCAGAATTCCAAAAAGTTATCTAGTAGATAAAAAAAAGATTTTAAAAACGAACATGAAATTTGAGCTCAGATCGAAAAAAAATTGATCTCAAATAAATTCGGGGCATTCGCCCACAATCTGGCAACACTGTTTGGAGTTCGGCGATCGGAGCTGGAACCGGGAACTGCCCCTCCACCACCACACCTTTGTTTTACCAAAATCCAAATATCTTACTCTGAGTCACCAAACCAAATGTATGCCGGTGTAAGAGCTACAACCAACAGAGAAATTGATAGATAAAAGCCTAACTAAACAACGAATTCGGTAGAATTTAAATAAATGCAGGTGTGTTGTGTATGTAAACACTCGCTCTTTTGAGGGTACTTTCTTTACTTTACTTGTGTAATCCGAGCAAAAGTAGTGGTTGGTAGAAGAGGCCTTACCTGGGATTGGTAGTGGGACTGGGGCTTGCTACCACGTACTAAGTTCTTACCTTTTCCGCTTTTACCTGTGTTTTTGTTCGTCTGACAATACAATAGGTATTCTTCTTCACTCTCTATGCTGAATAACTAAACTACTGAGACTGACACGCAAGCCGATTCATCCCTCTATGTAGTTAGCTCAGCTCAGCTGAAACTGCAGCAGGGGCTTGGCGAGGTTTGTTGAGAAGTTGATTATTTGTTGAAAAGCATTCAATCGCGAATCCGATGGATACTTTTTCATGAGTGGTGAAACGATCCATGTTAAGTTTTCTCTTACCTGTGATCCGTTGAAGTCGTCACCATTTTAAACCGCGAGTTAGGTACCTGAAAAAATGGAACCTCATCTAACGGAATAATAAAAAAAATATATGTATCTATATTCTTTTTTAACTCTATAATCAATTCTGATGTATTTTTATGTTAATTTTGATTGTATTTTGGTAAGAAAGAAAAGAATTTTGAAGAAATAAAAAAAAAAAAAAACGAGAGAAAAGAGTAAAACCAAAATCAAAAAAGTTTAAACAAATCTGTGCCCAAGAATTGAAAAATACAAATACATATTTTTAGGTAGGTACTTGAGCAGAAAAAAATATTGTTCGTATAAACGAAGATTTGTGAATTGAAAAAAGAAGAAAAAAGAGTGCATTCACCTTGTTCTTGCTATCGTTCTTCTCTTTTTCGCGCGCCGTACCGTCATCCTCGCTTAACTAGTCGTTCTCTGACCAGAACCAGGTGTAATTGTATGTTTGTATCTAGTTTATCCAGTGTTCAAAAGTGAAATAAAAACGATTACTACCTACAAAAAAAAAAAAAAAAAATCCACGCGAATGATGAACAAAATGCCTTACTAAGGATTAAGTAAGAGATCGGCGTTCATAGCTTTAGGTTACATACGCGCATTCGTAACGTGCACCTATTTTGTTGGAGTTTCATCCTAACGGTATCGGTTCGGGATACTTATACAATTTTGTGCTGAATTTTTCAAACCGGACACATTCTGGATTAAAAGAAAATTCAACTTGCAGAGGAAAGACGGAAGTAAGTTTTATATTAAAGAAAAATGCTCTTAAGAGTAAGTTTTGTCAGTGCATCATTAAGGGTGCGATTACACACGTTTTCTCAATGTTTCTTTATGCGAGAAGCGAGAACGAGATGAAGATGACCTGTTGAGCTCATAAGAATATACTAACTCTCTTATGCTTTTTTTTTTTTTTTTTTTGTTTGCATGTGTGGCGAGTCAGGTGTTGGTTTGGTGGTGCTCCGTCACCTGACGTTGATGGAGTAGATCATAACTATTTTATCCATAAAAATTGATAGGAAAATACCTTATTCAACATAGTTATAACACAAAAGAAGATAAATAAGTATTTATTATTTGGAAATAAATTATTATATTTATAGTTTATTTGTATACAAATATGTTTATCTTTGTACATATATACAGCTGATTAGAAAATTATTGCTCTACTTTTGTCACCTCTTTTCTGAAATTGCCCAGTTCAGTTTAGTAAGATACTTTGGGCACCTACTTTTGATGAAGTGAGTTAAAAGTGTCAAAGTAGGTATCTATGGTTTGTTAAAAATGAAAAATAGCTAAACTTATTGAAAAGTCGATAATTATTTCTAAGAATTTAGTTTTGTTCGAATCTGGATTTTCAGGTTTTTTAATATTTTGGTTCTCTCTCGGTTCTTCTTGTGGGACCGGAATTCTTCAATCAAGTGTTGACACGCAGAATGACAGTTCCTAGTGCGCTTAAGGGCGTTCTTTTATTAACTACCGTTGACTATCGTTGTTGTGTCAAAAATGTTGGTTAAAGTGTCATTGTTAGACTTTGTTCGGATTGTTACGATTTCGTTTTGGAACGATTTATTGTTAGACATTGTTAATCTGCCAAACAAACAACTATTAAAAAAAAGTCAACGTACTTCTCCAGGTGAATACTTTATAAAATACAGATTTCGCCATGGAAAATAATTCTATTTGTATTATCTTTGCATAAGATCATGTTTTTAATCATTGTAAATCCATTTTAATTTTTTAAACACCACAAAAACCAAAAGTTTGAATTTTGATTTGAATTCTAAACGAACTTTGACTTTGACAGTTCAGCAATCTCAATTCATGTCATCGACATAAGTTGGAAATAGTTACAAATCGTAACTATTTGACATTTCAACAATGCATTTTGGAACGATGTTTTCCTATCAAATAGTTACAAATCGTAACTGACGACAATTTTTTTGGTCATTTGTAAAAAATATTAAAAACTCCTCGACATCTTCGGTTCTAACGCTTATCGACAATAACAAACCAATTGTTTACTCTTCGGAGAAGGCAAACTTGCTCGCCGCACATTTCGTTGCAAGCTCCACGCTAGCAACGTTGTCCTTCTGTATTTGAGAATGTAAATTTGTCCATGGGACAGATCTTTTTCCGCACTCGTACAGTAGCAAGAGCTCTCAAAGATCTCGACCCATCCTCCCCCACCTCCTAACGACCCATAGCACTAACATCTCTTCTTTCTAAGGTCATGGGAACGCTGATTAACCCTCAGCTTAAGGAATATCTCGAAGATCGTAAGCTTCCCCATGACCGTCAGTATGGCTTCCGCAGCAACCGTTCCACTGGTGATCTGATGGCATATCTCACCGAACAGTGGAGCAAGTCTTTTTGAAAGTAAGATTATTGCTCTTGATATCTTCAAGGCATCTGATAGAGTTTGGCATGAAGCTCTCTTATCGAAAATGCGTGCTTTTGATATATGATGATACTCTTGTTCGTTGGATTAGAAGCTATCTTCTGGACAAGTTGTATTGGAAGGATTCAAGTCTGATTCCCACAATATAAATGCTGGTGTGCCCCAGGGCTCCGTTCTTTCTCCGACTCTTTTCCTTATTTTTATAAATGAATCTTCTGTCTGTTACTTCTAATCCACTTAACTGATTTGCTGACGACTCTATCCTCGGCTTTTCATATTCGTTAGATAATTCACGTCCTTCGGTAGTACAATTGCAACGGTACCGTATGTCAAGCTTCGAAAACTCAATGCTGTCTTCTGTCGTTAAAGCTAAACATACCCCCAATGCCATTGTCCATGAATGGCACTTACATCGAAGAAACCGAAAAGCTCTCAGTACTCGGTATGTGTGCCAACGACGACCTCCGTTGGAACGACCATATATTTGAGATCGCTAAGAATGCTGCTAAGTGCTTAGGTTTTCTGTATCGGTGTAAGAAGTATTTTTCCCCATCTGATCTGGCTACAATTTATAAAGCGTTTATACACTCTAAACTCGAGTATGACTCCTATCTCTGGGCAGGTGCTTCACAAACATCGCTTCACCTGCTTGATAGAATACAAAATCGAGCGTTAAGATTGATAGGAAATAGAACTGTCGCTGAAACAATTGCCCCACTCGAACACCGACGCAATGTTTCATGTCTTTCCTTATTTTATCGTTTCTTTTACAAAAAATGTTCACTCGAAGTAGCCAGTTGCATTCCTCCCCTTAAAAGTTTCTCCCGTAATACTCGTCTCACAAGGAATGCTCATCAGTTCACCCTTGAGCCCAATTTCGGACGTACCTTGAAATATAGGGTTTCTTTTTCTAGCCGAACAACACGAATTTGGAATAGTTTACCCGGCGAGATTTTCCCTTGCCATTTTGATCTGCTAACATTGAAAACCAATGTTAATCGACACCTCCTATCTCTCACCTCCCTATCTTCCTAAAGCCCGCGCAGTGTGTTCTACATTAAAAAGGAAACAAATAGTCCCTTGTGCGAGCGTTAATTATAAAAAAAAAAAACTGACTAAATCGAAAGTTATGTCTTAACAAGGTACTCAACTGTCAAACGCCAATTTTTTGATGGACTTTAAGGCCGTAAAAAGCTATTTTGAGTCAATGTTTATTAATTTATTTTAATCCTTTATTTGATGTTTTTTTGTATTAGTTTACTTTCATGTTAGTTTCTTTTAATGTTATTTAGTCATTTTTTTAGGTTCATCTTTCATTTATTAATGTATAAATAAATCAATGCTTATTCACTATTATTTTCTTTTTGTATATCTTCGTTTTTTTTCATTTATTAAATTAAACTGTAGTTATATTATTATAAAATTGTTTATTGATTTAGGAATTTATTTATTTATTTATCAATTTGTTCATTTATTTGTTTATTTTTAAATTATTTATTTATTTAATATTAAGAAGTATGTTTTTACATACATATTTTATCATTAGGTTTCATATTATATATCACTATCATATTTTTTTATAAATACAAATTTAAAATATAGATTTTTTTTATTTTAAATTTTGCTAAGCCAATGCAAATGTTATTATAGAATCTTAACGATATTTATTAGAAAAAAAAAAGAGTTGGTTGTCTTTAAAGTCGGTTTACGGACGATAATTTTACGTGATAACGTCAGAAGAAAACATTGATGGCAGCAACACCAACAAACAGCCCGTTAACTCACACCCACAAACCCTCTCGTTAAATCCACACACACACACACACACACCATTATTACACCTACTTTCTACTTTAACAAAACTCCGCCTATTTTATATTTCTGTTCTCTTCTTGTTCTTTTTGAATTATGAGTTGAGTTATGTTGGGAATATGCGCCTGTTCTTTGTCATGTTCGCCTGGTGCTTGCGATCAAATTTGGTTGAATAAACCACAGTATCGCGGTTAGCATGAGTCATGAGTCTTATCAGCATAAATCTTATCAGCATGAGTCATGTTATTTCGTATGTGTCTCCTGTCATCGATTTATAAGACGTTATCATGTCAAAAATGTTAACCACATCAAAATACTTACATAAATTTACCTAGATTCACGCATCCAGGTGTTTAGTAAGATTGTCAATGATCATATATTAAAAAGATTAAAGATCAGACAAATTTAAATACCTAAGTTTTAGGACACAAAGTTTGAGAGAGAACATGATGTTTTTAAGCCAAACGTAGTTATTGCTGATGTTTTGATCTATCCAGATACCAACTTCTGAACTGTAAAATATAAAAATAAAAAAAAAATACCTATCCATTTCTCTTTTCCGGCATCTTCTCAAAAACGAGGTTAAGTATATTATTATTTAATAGGTATTCAGTATACACTATCGCTATCAAATTATAATTTTGACCGAGATATGTTAATATTAGTTTGGTGAATAATTTTTCTAATCTGGTTAGAAACTAACTGACTAGCGCTAGATGTATGTATATTGTATAATGAAATAATAGAAAAAAAAAAGAAAACAAACCAAGAGATGTAAGAACCGCTCTCAAAACTTTGAAAAGAGTTTTCTCTCTTAAGTCTACGATCTGAGATCAGGAGAGGAGACTGAAATCTATACCAACAGTTGAGTTGAGATGAAAAACAATCGGTATATCGGTCGGTATAGCGTATAGGTAGGTATAAAATGCAGTTTGTTTTTGGTTGTTTTTTTATCAGAATTCTTAAAAAATAATATTCAACCCGAATTTTAATATGTTTTTCAATTGTAATAGGAGTAGGTGCCTCCGTTACGTAATGCATGTTAGCTGAAGTCTACAGTGTAGATATTAGCAAAGTTCTTTTAATTTGTATAATAAGTTTGTTCATGAACTTCTTGTTGGCCTTATGGAGACCTACAAAATAAGGTAGAATGTATTTCGAGTTTTTTAAATATAAAAATCGTTTTCAGATTAATTAATCAAGCTATTGGAATGTTCGCTGTTGATTCCTATATTCATTAATTTGTGCACTTCTGTAGAACAAAAAAAAAAAAATACTTCCAGTTAGGATGTTTTGACTTGAGTGTCTTGTCTAGATATTTCTACCAATAGTCTGGTTCGACTGGTTTTCAATTAGGTATAGGTAGTCCGAAGTCTTCTTATATTTATATTTATTAATGACACACACTTTTCATTACGTTTTGAATTTTGCTCGATAGCCTTTGAAGTTTAGAATTGCATGTCGGCATTATATTTAAGAAAACGTACTTATTTTCTGGGTTGTTAAGGTGTATTTATATGCAAATCTTTGATCAAGAATTACAATTTCTTAGGATATGGGATAGCCAGGAAAAAAAAACTGTGGAAGATCCAAGCTAGAATTTATTATTCAGATAGAAATTGATGAAGAAGTGTTTTTATTAAAAGACTCAGGCACGCAAGGAAATTTGCTTTTTTAAGATTTCCGTCTCAGTTAAAACAGTCCCATGACGGTTCATGCATACATGTCATTAAGATTAATTACGTCAACTCTTATAAGTCAAAGATATGGTCACAGAAAAAAAAACATTTTTTTAAGAGGACTGTATAACAAATTATTTGCTTTGTCTAATAAAAATAATTTAATATATTATGCCAAAATAGTAACCACAGATATACCAATTTTCATTCAATAGTGGGCTCAAGTTGTACAACAATCACACGTAAGTTTTTCAACTTAAGTACTTCAACGCCCTCGGAATACAAATTATGTCAACTTCTTTTGGTAAGCCATCCATCGAGTGCTGTTTGAAAGTAAAATGTTTCTTTTTTTGGTATTATCTTTATGTTTACAGTTTCACTTTTTTTGTGATTGTGAAAGTGAAAGTATCTGAAAGGAAGATTTGGGGAAGGATTTTAAACTGATATTATAATGTCCTAAGTTAACTATTTTTATATACTTCCTGGACTTCAAGATCTATTTGATAACAGTGTCAGTTATAGGACGCAAGAACTTGTTGCTTAGGTCGTCAAGATTTTCATCATAAATCAGGAATTTTGTGTGCTATTCCATAATTTGCCATATTTTCACACAGTATCAAGAAATTCTATTAAGTTACATAAATAATTATTTTAGCCAAAAGAGCCCAGCCCAACCCATAGAATCCATTGCGTCTGGTGTTGCGTTGCATTGACTGAGCTGTTTATTGTTATCGGATTGGGGTGTCCTAATGAATCTTAAAACAATAGCTTTGTTCGATGTATGCCCTGGGGCGCACTGGTGTACACTGGATTCGCACTGAGGTGTTTTATGTGACACTTTTTTCGCCCCAGTGTTTTTGCACTGTGTTCGATGTCAACCCCGAGCACGCACTGAGTGCACACTCTCACGCCCCAGGTTTTTGGTCGGTGTAAGAAATCAGTGCTGTCAAAATTCAAATCAGCTGTTGGTGTTTGGTGGCAGAAGTTTAAAACAAATTTTATTTTACAAATTTGGAGTGCAATATCTGATAAATATAAGATATTTTGTAGGTTATTTTGCAATTATTAAGTTATTTTTGTGATTTTAGATAAAATGCCGAGATATACTCTATCTGATGGAAATGGAAAAACTGTAGACTTTGTAAAGAAAATTAATACATAAATGAAATGTCAAAAAACTAAAACTGTTGCACTGAGCTGTTCGATGTTAAATGAAACCCCGAGCAGAAACACAGTTTTTTGACAGCTAAACGAAATGCACTGACATTCCCCAGTGCGCACTGGGGCGGGGAACATCGAACAAACCTAATGTCGCTTTGGCTTTGACGTTACGTTTGGTTCGTGTACAATATAAGGTAACGTGACTCAAACGTAAAGCTTAAGCAAAAACAAAAACCGAAATTTAGAAAATTTCATTCAAAGCGGACACAAAGCGTGTGAAATGTAACGTGACGAAGCCAAAGCTGAAGCGTGATTGTGTTTTAGCCATAATAAATGTCCCTGGTTCACATCAGAGGTGCGAAATGCAATTAAAATCAGAAATAAGACATATTCGAAATGGAAGCATACTGTTCTTAATCATGATTGGGAGACTTTTTGCCAAGCTCATTATCATTCAACTTTCGTAACTCGAAGAGCAAAGAAAAGATATTTCTTATCCAAATTGAGCACTAACCAAACTTCGAAAAAACTCTGGACTAATTTGCGTTCAATTGGTATTGGAAAAAAGAATGTACTTGGTACCATTCCAGATGTTAATGAACTCAATAATAATTTTCTTTCTAGTGATATTGGCAAGCCACGTTTTGTTCTGAACATTCAGTTGTTTCATGATTTTAGCTTTGATTTCGAAGTAGTTTCTGAAATCGGTGTTTTTAATATTGTGATATTTTGGCCTGGGGTTCGACAAATAAAACTCAATCGACTCAATATAATAAAACAAATCTCTTTATTTTATGAAACACAACGTCTTTCAGTTTAAATAACACCAAATTTAACTTATTTCACTTATTCACAATTCAATTACGTTTATATAATTCAGCACTTTTTATTTAATCTCAATTCAATCACTTTTTACAAACGCTTCCAGTTGTTAACAATTCCACTTATATATTTATAAAATAAACTGAACTTTCAATGCAATCTACTCTTGTATTTATACCAGTTTACAAGCTTCTGGAAGCTTCTGTCTGGTTCTGGCACAATCTAAGCTGTCGGTACTAATTCGAGTCTCGAATTAGTACTTCAAGTTCGATTTAGTACTCAGTTAAATAATATTGCAAATATGTAGCATACTTTTAGGCGCATGGTCGCTGTACACAATGAATGTTGTTTGTTGTACACAATGAATCCAACAGATGTCGTTAATTTACAAAATGTATCCTCCGAATATCTAAACTTGTTGCCACATCACAATATCATGAGATCTATGAAATCAAATGCTATCGGTGAAGATGGTATACCCATTCGCTTTTGTTAAAATGGACTTATCTCATATTCTAAGTTTTATTACACACGTTATTAATTTCTGTATTACTTCATCAACTTTTCCTGAAACTTGGAAGTTAGCTAAAGTCATCCCCGTTCCAAAAAAAAAACCCAGCCCTCATCACCTGCAGATTTTCGTCCTATAAGCATTTTGCCATGTCTGTCAAAGGTCTTGGGGAAAGCTCTTGCGGACCAAATTTCAAAATATCTAAGTCAACACTGTTTGTTATCCCCAATACAGTCTGGATTTCGAAAACACCATAGCTGCTCTACAGCTATGATAAAAATTCTTGATAACATTAGAATTAAGTTTGATTTAGACTACGTCACGGTTCTTTGTCTGCTTGATTTCTCCAAAGCCTTTGACAGAGTGGATCACAATGTGCTTTGCTTAAAACTACGATCCTATTTCGGCTTCAGTGTGTAGCTTCGGTGTGCCTAATCTATAATTACTTATGTAACCACTATAAAAGGGTAGTTTACGGTGAAACTTATTCCCAACTTGGTTCCCTTGTTGCAGGAGTACCCCAAGGATCTATTTTGGGACCAATATTATTCTGTCTTTTTATTAATGACCTTCCTTAAGTTTGCACAAATGTATCTTTATCTTAGGCCCATTGGGCTTATCGAGGATCTGATAGCCAGAATTAATGAAGATTTGTCAAATATTTACAAATGGTCGAGCTGCAATGGACTCAGTCTTAATCCAACCAAATCCCGGCTAATGCTTATTTCGAAGAGGCTTTATGACACCGATGTTTTTCCACCTGCACTCCTTAATAACATGCAACTGAAATTTGTGAATGTTGTAACCAATCTCGGTTTTAAGGTTACCCGTTCATTGTCAGCTGATGCACACATAAATTATGTTGTTGGGAAAGCTTTCTCTACGCAGGATTGCGAAAACTTCGGCTATCTTCTAGCTTTACACCAACTGAAACTAAACTACGGCTTGTCAAGACCTTGTTTATGCCCATTAATGATTTTGCCATAATTGTCTACTGCAAACTTGACTCTAACTCTCTGCATAAGCTACTAGTTGCATTTAATGACTCGATAAGGTATGTTTATGGGATTTGCTGGTATGAACATATATCACAATATCACACACATTTCAGCAGTTTCTTGACGTAAGGTGCTGTATTTTCATGCATAAAATCCTAACATATAAAACACCAGAGTACCTTTTCGACAAATTGCAATTTGCTCAATCGACCAGAACTTTAAATCTAATTACTCCCAGTTTCTCTTATCTGATCACTTCGCGTCTCTTCTTTATTCATGTGACAAGGCTTTGGAACTCCCTTCCCACATCAATTAAGCAACTTATTGGAGCTACTTAAATTTAAAAATGCTATTTTCAGGTACTTCTTGTTTCCGTAACCTCCTCCTTTGCCACATTTTTGTTTTGTTTTCTCTCTTCACTCATTTTCACGTCCCTTCAATTCCTTTTTCTTCATTTCTCTTCTTATCCTCTTCTTTTTACTATCTTTAACTTCTTGTGCCTTGTTCTTCTTTCTATTAATATTCTCTACCAGATACTTTTTCTGATATAAGTTCAGATACTTTTTGTAAATATTTTATGTGTTATAACTTGAAATGGTTAAATTAGTTGTCTACTTTTTTTGTATTTTTTCTTTATTATAATCTTTACCTAAAAATAAATGGAAATTTACTGAAAACAATATCAAATCTTAACTAAAAGCCCAAACTCAATATTTCATTAAAATCCTTCAAGGGGTTATTGGTTTTATCAGCGACAAGTCAGTCTTATATTATAAAATAAACTATTGAAGCCAGGCGGAGTACAAAACATTATTAGAATCATGAAGTCAAACTAAAAGTCTTATAGTGTGTTTCATTCAAGAAAAGATTTGCTCGTTCTGTCAAAAAATTTGATCTTTTTGAATTTTGAGAGTTTCATTGCAAGAAAATGAGCAAATCTAGATCAAATCTCAACACGAAAGATTTGATCTCTGATGGAGTGGAAGATTTGAGTGCACACATACATGTTTGTAAATAATCTTTTCTGCCAATGTCCATCGGGATGCAACATACAAGCGATACATCGATATCTTAAAACATCGATGTATCGCTTTTATGTTCATAAACATCGATGAAACCCGCTTAAACATCGATACGTCGTTCTTGGTGAACGATAATAGTGCCACGTGTGTCGAAATTTCATGCAAACCAGTTTTGTTTTGGGCAATTGACAACAGTTTTTTGTCTGAAAAGTAGAGAAAATCGATTCTTTCCCCCCAAAGAATCGAAACCACTCATCGTGGACGCAGTTCATTCAAAATAGTGAAATGTCGTTTCTATATTAAACTAGCTTACCCACCCGGCGTTGCTTGGGCCTAGCTTTTTTTGATACAGAAAGCGGTTCAATTATAGCAAAAAACCACAAACGTAAACGTAGTTACAAAATGTGCTCAAAATCGGCCAAGCCTTTCAAATTTAATGTTGGTTATATGTATATATGATGAGTTAAACAGAGAGTTTACTTCCATTTCAATTGCCTCTCATGAAGGAGAACTTGCTGATGACATACCTTCCATTGTAGAAGAATCACTTATACCATTAATCTCTAGAGATTTTAGCTTCCAAAGAGTTTCTGAATATGAAGTTTTCAATGCAGTTACTGGAATTAAATCAAATGCGATCGGATTAGATGGGATGGAGCCAAAGTTTTTGAAAATTATTATTCATATGGTGCTTTCCGAAATTACATACATTTTTAATAACATTTTAACCTACTCTACATATCCGACTGCATTTAAGATTTCCAAAATCATTCCTGTCCTTAAAAAGAATGTCTCTGGAAACAAATCCTATCGTCCTATATCGATTCTGCCTTTTCTCTCAAAGGTTTTTGAAAAACTTATGAGCAAACAAGTACATTCATACCTCAATGAGTTTAACCTTTTATCACCATGGCAATCTGGTTTCAGACCAAAGCACAGTTGTACTACGGCGCTCTTAAACTTGGTAGATGACATTCGAAAGGAAATGAATGAAAATCATGTAACATCACTTGTGTTACTTGATTTCACAAAAGCCTTCGATACAGTACCTCATGAAATTCTCATTCTTAAGCTGAAAAACTACTTCGGTTTTGACTCTACAGCAATAAAACTAATGGAAAGTTACTTGGTAGGTCGGTCACAAGTTGTTTACTGCAACCAAAAAATGTCTAATTTCCTTGAAACTAAAGCCGGTGTGCCACAAGGATCAATTTTAGGCCCGCTATTATTTACCCTCTTCAATAATGACATTCCCTCAGTCTTAAAATGCTGTAAGGTCCAAATGTATGCTGATGACGTACAGATGCACTTTAGCTTTCCGATAGATCAAGTCGGAGATGCCACGGAGCAAATTAATGAAGACTTTACCTTGATAGCCTCTTGGTCAAAAAAGAATAAGCTCATGTTAAACTTCAATAAAAGTCAAGCCATATTAATTGGTCGCTCGAACATTGATGCTCAAAACTTACCACAGCTTTTCTTAGAAGGATTAGTGCTACCCTACGTCACTAGTGTACAAAATCTCGGTATTACATTTAACCAAAATCTTACCTGGGGAAATCATATTGTCAAAACAGTTTCCAAGATCTACGGATCCCTTCGAGCTTTGTATCAAATTGGAAACTGTCTTCCTTTTAAGACTAAGGTAATGCTGGTTAAGTTACTTTTATTGCCAATTATTTTTTATGCCTACCCTGTTTTTTGTGACTTAGATAGTTACTCCTTACGTAAGCTGAAAGTTGCTATCAATAGCACAGTAAGGTTCGCATATAATCTTGGTAGAAGAGAACACATTTCTGGCTATATTAAAGCCTTCCTTGGAATGGAATTACAAAAATATCTCGAATTTAAAACATTAACTTATCTATTCACTCTAAAAGACAATAAAGTACCTGAATACCTTTTTCAAAGAATTCAATTTTCATCTTCTAATAGAAGCAGAAGTTTTGTTACGCCGACTTCAAACTACACTGTTACTCAAAAACAGTTCTTTGTATACGCCATAAGACTTTGGAATTCCCTTCCAGTCTATATCAGAAGATCTTCAAGCATTAGAGAGTTTCAGGATAAACTCAAACTATATTATTGCACATAAGCGCTGTTAAGCACAACTAAATAATTGAATTTTAAAATTAATAAAATAGTACTTAAGATCATAATTATGTTTCAAGTAAATAATAAGTAAATAAATAGTATAAATAAATAATTAAAATAAGTAAATGTCTACTAATATTTAAACCTGAATTTAATTTAAATTTAACCTTGTTTATATTGTTTCACAACTAAAAGATATAATTTTATCTACGTGTTAACAAGATTCATATGAAATAAATACAAATAAATAAAATATATGAAATTCCATACAAAAATCAATTTTCGATTTTTCCAATTTCCTGACTTTTCCGGAGGGTTTTCCCAAAAGTTTCTTTCGTAAAAACCATTTCCTGGCAATTACAAACAACGGAAAAAAGTGAGCCAAATCGGCCCAGAAGTTCTGAATTGATGAATTCTATAAATTTTTCACACCATTATAAGATTTATGAAATTGCGATTGTTTATTTCCGGGAGATAATAACAAAATAAACAAATTCCAAGAACTCCTGGGTAATTTTTTTTGAGGAGGTGTGTGAGGGTGGGTTTGGAAAAAAAGTTTTTCTGATTTCCGTCGAAGTTTTATTTCTGATCAAAAAATGGTCTGCAGAATAGTTGTAAATATTTAAAAAAACCTATAATTTTACTTCAGGTTATTGTTCAACATAACCTCAAATACTATGAGATATCGGCAACAAACGGTCTTTCGATTATTTAGTTTTGCTATCTAAAATCGCATTTAATAATTTACAAACGCAAAGAAACACAACCTTCAGAATTAAAAATAGCTGGCTAGTTATTGTTTTTTTTTTTTTATTATTTCATTACTATTCGTATTTTAACGTAAGAAGTAACCGCTTATTGAGCATCTAAAAATCAGTTCATAAACATTTTTCTTAAACATCGCGAAAACATCGATATCATCATCATAGTATCGATGTTTTTATGAACGATTTTGCATCCCTAAATGCAAACGACAAAAGAAGAGTGACAGTCCTTTACCAATACTACAATTTAATCATAAAAGAAGTTTCATTGAAAAGATCAAATTTCGATTTTGAGATCAAATCCTTAAAATTTGAATGAAACTCGATATTAGTTGCTAGCTAGTTGCAAGCCAACAACAAAAAGCATTTTTTTATTTTATTTGAAAACAAGAGATGGCGTTAATTTATGCTTCGTATCGCTCACCCATTATCTTGACGTATGTAAGTTACAAATAAACTGTGCAAAACAGCTGCTTAAAGCGTCCATCGAAACCAGTCTACTTTGAAATTGTTGGCTGCAACTGCAACTGGTAATTTTACCGTAAACTTCAACTTCACCGAGTTATGTATTTTCTCTTCTTCTCTGTACTTTTGGTTTTGTGGTTAAATGTAGTCAAGGAAGCAAGCAAGGTGCATTTGTGGCAGCAAGAAAAAACCTTGATCTTGCATTTAAACGTTGCAACACCGAGGAATTTGTGGTGGTTTTTCTGTAACAATTTGCCATCGATGATGACCTACTTTGGCATTATTATCATGACAAAAATGTTTGATATTTTTTTGCAGGAGTAACGAATGGAATTGGTGTAATTAATGTTACAACATTCAACAATAACGTGTCATTGAAACCCATACCTGCCTATATCTTTGTGGCTATCTCCCTATTTTGTTTACGCATCATGCATCGACTTTTGAAACCATAAACAAGAGTTCTACCTCGTGTTGGTAAATATACTTCTGAACAAAATATTGTAATCAATATCATGGAAGGAAGGTTAATAACCACATCGGTCTTGGGTGGCATCACCTCTATTCAATGGAGGGTGGATTTCATTTTTCAGTTGGAGGGAATATATTGGCAGTTCTTTAAGGTTGAAATTAAGTGGAGACTTTCAGTCAGCTTATGTTTGTTGTTTTTTTTTTTTTTTTTTTTTTTTTTATAAAAAAAAAGGAAAAGTGATTTGTGGCTATGACCGTGACGCCACGCAATAATGAGACATTTTTGGTTTCTATTTTTGTTCGTTATTGGGTGTACAATTTCGTTACGCTCTAGACCTACTGAACACACTCTGTCTCCTACTGTCAATTACAATTACGAAAATGTTTACATTTTAATGTTTCACCGAGGAAGTGTCCATTAGAAAGAATGGTGGAAGTAGGGAAAGGAAGAATAATTGATAATTATTCTTTTTTATCCTGTCTTTCCTCATCTTAACATTTTTGTCCATACCAAAAAAAAAGTCTACAAAAACCATATAGTAGTAGTTGGTGTGTGCTGCACCTTAAATATATTGCCACACGGTAAAACGGCTGCAACACTTGCCGGTTGGTCCGTATTGCTAGGTACTTTATATGGATGATGGATGTGAAATTTGTTCCAACCCAGTGGTCACTGGAATCTAGAGTAGACTCAAATTTGTTATTCATTTCTGCAGCTCAGTTCTTTTGGTAAATGAGATATGAGTCATATACCTATGTATGGATAATTATTATAATGGCTGCACTATTATGAAATTAACTTCCGGAAATGGAAAATTGTAACGTGACAGAAAGCTGTTACCCCTACGTATATACAAATTGATATTCTATGGTTTGAAGTGAAGTTTAAAATAAAAGAATTAATGTTCTTTACAAGGAAAATGAAATCGAAATTTTAAAAAGCATTGAAGATTTTCTAAAATTCTTACACGAAGCAACAAAAGTCTATAGCTAATCAAAAAATAGCCAGAAAACGAAAGTTACCTGGGGGCATACTTATATGTATAGTCGCGATGTCTGTCGACGTTTCTTTTGACGACCTCAATTAATATTGACTTCAGGGTATTAGTATGCAGCGGTATATTCACCCAGTTTTGAAGTGTCAGCCATAAAGCATAACTTATTTGCATATTGTCGACTTCGTTAACAATGCTTATTAATTATAGTATTGTATAGTAGATATACAAACAGTTTTTTTTCTCACTTTTACTGAATTTCTAGTTCTTATAATATGGATGAAAATGACATTAAAAAGAACATATTGTTAAATTCTTCTATTTTTTCTAATAACACTTATGAAGTAAAAGAACTATACTCTGTTCAATTTATATTTTCAGTACAGGGAAGATAGGATATTTGCCTTTCACTCTTACTGTTATGGATTTCAATAAGCTATCTCCATTTTAAAGCTCTCAAATGGTTGCCATACTGGGTATTATAAATTGGTATAATTCTCACACATATGTAGATATGGTTACCAACTGTTTATTCAAATTTTATGAAAACAGAAACATGTAGACCGTAAAGTTAATCTAAAAAAATTAAATTAAATCAAATCTATCTTTTTCCACACCACCAAGTTTTTTAAAGGCTTTTATATATAACGGTTTTTTAACAACAATATTCGAATATTCGTTTTTAGCAGCATATATTTTTGTTTCACCAAAATATAAACCACACCTCCAAAAGTACACAGATTCTTTTTCATACAAATCCCTGGAGCCGTTTTCGAGAAAAATAAGCTTTAACTTAACGGTTACCGTTGATATTTGAGTTAAAAAAAAAAAAATATTAAAATAATGCCTCTGTAGAATGTCAAAATTATATTTTATTATAAATTAGAAACGTTCGACCAAGCCGTTCAGGCTGTAGTCCAAAATAAATCCGTACAGTCAGACAAACATAATTTTCCAGTAACTCAAATACGTTTCTCAATCGTAATGTCATGTTTGGTTATTATCTCAATTTATTTTTGTGTACAAATGCATAACTTGCATTAAAGTAAATTAATCGCAAGTAAAACAAAAATTGCCAACAAATACATATTGCATTATGTATCTTTACTTTAACCGTTTTTTTTTAAGAAAATTAAAAACCAAAAGATGTAAGCAAAAAAAACATAGCGGCAACTCCTTCTTCTTTAAACTTAAAATATGCTCCCATTCGCTCTATGAAAGCTTCAATTCTGGAACTTTTATAACAAAAACCAAAGAAAAAGGCGAATGGTCACTCTGCAGTAGTGCTTCTTTTTTTTTAAATAAACACAATAAGCGAGAGGCAAATTGATAATCAGTCTCCTCCTCTCCTCGCAGCTGGGGAGCAGACAGGTCTTGGTGGAATGTACGTGGGTTAAATGAAATATTACAACAACAATTTCAATGTATTTCAGGTTCTCTTTTATATTTAAGTGGCAATTTCTTAAGTTGAGCGCGATGCAAACACTTGCAGGTACCAGTGTGTTTGAAAGCTCTCTTCCATAAGGTCTGTACTGAAAATATAAATTGAACAGAGTATAAACGCTTAGCAGAGAGCTTTTATGATTTAAGCTTATTTTTCTCAGCGTGTTTGATGTATAATTATAAAAGTATTTTATTAAGTAATGGTACTTTTGAATTTCCGACTTTCTCGGAAACAACTCATGTGAATTCTACAAAATTTTACATTTATAAAAGGACCTACATTGTAAAATTAATTCTACATACCAACATCTAGAAACTATTTTTAAACTTATCAATAATTTTGAAACTATTTTTAGTTTTTTTTAATTTTATGATCATTTGTATATTGATAAACTTATCTTTCAATGTGTTTAAAATTTTGTTATGGAACAGGGTGGTTTATGTTAAATTTAAGTTAAGTGGACGAATATTCTTTAAAACCAGGTTAGAGTCGAAAAAATCCTCACATCATTTTCTGAAGCGGTTGAGAAAATGTTTTAGAATTTTGAAAGGAAAAATGGAATAATATCTACAGAAATGATTTTCAACAGAATTGTTTAACTTTATTGAAACAAACAAATCAACAAAATGTGTTTCATTTCACAATAAAATCGAGTTATGTACATATAGTTGCTAATTAGATTATTTAATTTCATTATCTATAGATTTAAAATGTTGTCCACAAAACCTCTCTCGATAGCTACTCACGAAATGTATTAAAACAAATAAGATATCAGCAAATCTTATCAGCAAAATTACTTCATCGTATGCCGTTTACACTATAAGTCGACAGCACTAAGTGTTGCATAATAGTTTATCAATCCTGGCCAATATTGATAACAGAAATTGTTGAAATTTTTTGACGTAATACTAACTATAGACATATCTAGACTAGAAGTAGATTGAGGTCAAGCTACAGCTCTTAGCTAAGAATTGAATGGCTTGGAAGACTCATGTATGTATGTAGGGTATACCATATATTTTCGAAAAAAACGACCACGGCGTGACGCCTCCTAACAATCAAAATAGCTTTTTTTTCTAATTTGTTTGCCTTTTAATGTAGAACACACTGCGCGGCCATTACGAAGATAGGGAGGGGCAAGATAGGAGGTGTCGATTAACATTGGTTTTGAATGCATGCAGATCAAAATGGCAAATTCGTGTTGTTCGGCAAAAAAAAAGAATCCCTATATTTCACGGTACGTCCGAAATTGGGCTCAAGGGTGAACTGATGAGCATTCCTTGCGAGACGAGTATTACGGGAGAAATTTAAGGGTAAATATGCAGCTGGCTACTTCTACAACTACTTATAAAAGAAACGAAAATGGCTGTAGTTACTTCTTCCAAAATTAGCTATCTGCCTGTGAAACGACCCCAGCGGCACTAAGAAGTGATTAAAATAGCCTTAGTTACTCCTTAAAACGTCAGCTACCTGCCGTAGAAGTTCCTTCAAAATCGGAACATAAATAAGAATTTTCTAAAAAACGACTCCAGCGCCACCTAGGGGTAGTAAAAAATAGCCTTACTTACTCTATACAATATCAGCTATCTGCCTGTGAAAGTCCAAAATCGGTCCATAAATAAGGGTTTTCAAAAAAAAAACACCCCAGCGCCACCTAGAGGGGTAGTTAAAATAGCCTATGTTACTCCCTACAACAACAGCAATCTGCCTGTCTAAATCGGTGCAACCGTTCCCCAGATTAGCCAAAACAAACAGACAGATAAAAAATTTTGAAAATTGTATTTTTGTTATAAAAACAAAGCCGCGGATAGAGCTAGTTTAAAAATATTTCGATTTTCCCAAAATAACCTTTCGAAATATAATTTTCCAAGTTTTAAAGAACTTCGTAATTTTTTTAATTGTGACCATTAACGACCAATTTGCCCTTGAGCGATGCCACGATCCTCTGTAGAGCAAGTTTGTGCGACCAATTCGTTTAATTTATTGATAACAAAAATAGGACTTTCAATTAATTTTTGTTTGCGACTGTTTTGGCGACTTCTCAACATTTTTTACCCTTAACGGTGAATTTAATCCCAAAATGAAATATGAGCTTCGTTTTACACCACCCGCTGAGAGAGTAAACTAATAGCGAGTTTCATTCAAATTTTAGGGATTTGATTTCAAAATCGAGATTTGATCTTTTCAATGAAACTTCTTTTTACGATTAAATTGTAGTATTGGTGAAGAACTGTCACTCTTCCTTTGTCATTTGAATTTAGGGATGCAATTTCGTTCATAAAAACATCCATATTATGATGATGATATCGATATTTTCGCGATGTTTAAGAAAAATGTTTATGAACTGATTTTTTGTATGCTCAATAAGCGGTTACTTCTTAAATTAAAATACGAATAGTAATGAAATAAAAAAATACAATAACTAGCCAGCTATTTTTAATTCTGAAGGTTGTGTTTCATTGCGTTTGTAAAACATCAAATGCGATTTTAGTTAGCAAAACTAAATAATCGAAAGACGGTTTTTTTTGCCGATATTTCATAATATTTGAGGTTATGTTGAAAACTAGCTAGAAGTAAAATTATAGTTTTTTTTGAATTATTTACAACTTTTCTGCAGACCATTTTTGGATTAGAAATTAAACTTCGATGGAAATCGGAAAAAAGGTTTTCAAACCCTAAATCCCCACCCTCACACACCTCCTCAAAAAAAAAAATTACCCTGGAGTAGCTTGTGAAATTCCACTATCAATTCTATATCATTTCTTTCTAAGAATTTTTGTTTATTTTGTTTTTATCTCCCGGAAATAAATAATCGCAATTTCATAAATCTTATATATATATATAAAAATGGTGTGAAAAAAGTATAGTAATTCATCAATGCAGAACGTCTCAATTTTTTTCCGTTGTTTGTAATTGCCAGGAAAAGGTTTTTACGAAAGAAACTTTTGGGAAAACCCTCCGGAAAAGTCAGGAAATTGGAAAAATCGAAAATTGAATTGAAAGGCATTGGCCGATTTTGAAAACATTTTGTAACTACGTTTACGTTTGTAGTTTTTGGCTATAATTGGACCGCTTTCGGTATCAAAACAGCTGGGCTAAACCCGAGCAACGACGGGTAGTTAAGCTAGTTTTATATAGAAATGACAATTCACTATTTTGAATGAACTACGTCCACGATGCGTGGTTTCGATTCTTTGGGAAAAGTATCGATTTTCTCTTCTTTTCAGACAAAAAACTGTTGTCCATTGCTTAACACAAAACTGGTTTTGCATGGAATTTCAGTAACAAAAATTAAATTTTTCCTTTTCAGAGATCGGACCTTTCGACACACGTGGCACTATTATCGTTCACCAAGAACGACGTATATCGATGTTTAAGTGGGTTTCATCGATGTTTCGAGATCGATGTTTATGAATGATACAATGTATGTTGCATCCCTATTGACATTGGCAGAAAAGATTATTTACATGTATGTGTGCATTCAGATCAAATCTTCCACTCGATCAGAGATCAAATCTTTCGTTTTGAGATTTGATCTAGATTTGCTCTTTTTCTTGCAATGAAACTCTCAAAATTCAAAAAGATCAAATCTTTTGATAGAAATAGCAAATCTTTTCTTGAATGAAACTCGCCATAAGATAATGCCCCGTTTGCTTACAACTCTGTAGTTCAAAATCTGGAAGTTTCAAGTTTTACTTCAAAATTTGTATGTCAAATCTTGTTGATTCAATGTCTAGGCTTTAATGGTTTTTGAAAAATTATTGACATGAACATTAAATTCCAAAAGTCGTTCACAGTCGCTCAAATCAAACTATTCGCACAGGGTCTAGAAATATTCATTACCGAGTACTTAACAAACCATACTTTCCCTTATCTCCTTTCAAGTTCTCAAGAAAACTATTACAACTTTCTTAATACCTGTCTATTGGTTAATGCACATTATATCAACAAACTGTCAGTTGCCTATACAAACGATGTCATTTATACATTTACAAGTCCGTCAACATTATTCACACATTTCCATTGCCATAGTATAAACGTCAGTTTAAAAGAATTTTTTTCCACATCTAAGTTAGGCAATCCTATTTCATCATTATGTCCGCCAACGCCATCTTTTAATCTCAATCTCAGCTCACAACCAAAGCCGGAAAAGAAAACTCAATGCAAGCCAAGGAATAGTAATGAAGCGTCAAACGAAAGAAGTCTCTTTTCTGTGCGCATTCCACCGTTCTTAACGACAATATTAATTACGCGCAGACAGTAAGGTGACTTAGCTGTGGTTCTTCCTTCACCATGGCTATCTGATTTTAGTAGTCTTGTATGGACAAGTGAGTCCCCTTTGGGTGGGTTTATAGGCAAAGAACCACTTGAACTACCCATGGAATTACACCCAGCCGGTAGGCAGAAATACCTAATTCCCCCGGCATTCACGCAATGGTTCAACTCGTTTATTCTCTGTCCAACAACTGTCCACAAGAAATGTCTTCCAGCCTACAAAGTATTTGTTGGCAAGTCTTGCAACTCGAATTTCAAGTTTCGACATCTTTGGCCGGTTTTTTTTTTGTTTTGTTGTTTTTGTTTGGAATTTACGAGCAAGTGTTTCGTTGTTAATATAACGTTAGGTTTAATATAAGCAAGTGTACGTACATATGTATGTGTCTGAAGTTTTAGGTCTCCACCGGACATGGTATGCAATAATCTTTCTTTTCTCCTCACTTATAGAGAAGGAATATTATTTGTCTTAACGGTATTTTGCTAGGAATGAATGAGCGTTATAAGTTGCTATAGAGTGGATGGTTAGTGTCAATTACATAATCGTGGACGGCACAAAAGAACGTTTTGGTATCCCCATTTGTTGTTGTTTCAGAACCAAAAATGAAAGAGGAGCACTTATAGCCAGGATCTTTAGGTATGACATCAAGGAACTTGCTTCTTCTTTTGAAAATGAAAGAAACCACATTGAATACCAACATTGCATTTGTTGTCTACTCTGCGTGGTAATTTTTCAAACTAGGTCGCTCATGGAAGATTATAAAGAATTTAAGTATCAAACGATGGAAGCGCAAAGTACAAAATTTAAAGTAATGGTAAACTAACGAAAAAGGTAGATTATTTCTAGGAGTTTTGTTCCGAAATATTTAGTTCCGGATATAAACGCTGTTTAACCGGCATTGGGCATAGTTATGTGATCAATGATTATGGCATTCGAAATTTGGCTGAAATTTCAAACAAACTTGTGAACTCGATTATAAGAAAGCAAAACGAAATATTTGTATTTGTATTTGTATTTGTATTTATTTATTTACGTAAGTATTTTAAAACAATATGTCTTTTAAATAATACTTAGAAAATTGTTGGTAATATCATTAAATCATAAATAATATAAAAAAAAAGCTAATTTTAATTTTTTTATAAACTCGATAGAGCTTTTTGTTGGCACTTGGTGGAAAATATATGTTGAAAGCATTATGTTAAATAAAACACTTGTTTAGTTTCCACTTATATCACAGTTTTTTTTAATTAATTTATATCGACGCGTTTCGTCTTATTAGGACATCATCAGGAGACTAATTATACATAGAATTAAAATAGTGCGTGCAAAGTACATTCATTTAACAGTGTGTCAAGAGAATTAGGTTCGAGTTTCTTATACTGTAAATACAAATATTACAAATATTACATAAAATAAACAAGTCGTGAAATTAAATACATTAAAGACTTTAATTTTTATTTTTCAAAAGCAAAATTGAGCAGAGGGCTTTTATTAATTAAGTCTACTTGGCAATTAAGGATGTTCTGATGTTTGTGTTTGTTGATCTCAAAGATTTCGAATTTATCCAGAACACGGCCGGACGGGAGACAATGGAGTAGTTGAATATTATCTGGGGAACAAGAATGTCCTGTAGCTTTTATATGCTGGGACAGTCCGGAAGAAGGGTCTGAGTGAGCTGAGGCATTCATATGTTCGGTGAATCTTTTTTGTAAGGTTCTTGAAGTTTTTCCCACATATACGCCATCGCAACCCTCGCAGTTGATTTTGTAAACCCCACTTTTTTGTAAGAGTTCCGTAGATCTTCCTATTTTGTTGTTGCAAAGGCAATTTCTGAGGGTGTGTTTGTTGAAAAATGCTGGTTTTATTTTGGCGGTTGAAAGGGGTTCTAATAAATTTTCGGTTATTCCAGGTAAGTAGGGTATTTTTCGCCAAACGTGGTCATCCTTTTCCACAGTTTTTGGAAATATAGTCTTCAACGCTTCTTGCCGAGATTTATTTCTAAATAGACTATACACTGTGCTCTTTTTATATCCATTTGCAATTGCAATCTGTATTATTGTGTGAAATTCCTTTTTAAAATTGGTCTGGCTAAGTGGAACTCTAATTAGTCTATCTAACATAGAATGGAACGCAGACATTTTGGTACTCCAAGGATGGGCTGAGGATGCGGGAATTATTGTATCCGTACAAGTTCCTTTTCTAAAAATATCAAACTGTAATCTATTATCCGATATGGATATCGTTAAGTCTAAAAAATTTAAAGATCCTGGCCCATATTCCACTGTGAACTGGATATTTGGATCAAGTTTGTTTAAAAAATCCTTAAGAAACTTGTCAAGGTTGCGTTGTGTTCCTGTCCAAATACAAAAAACATCATCCACATATCGAACCCAAAGGAAAATATTTTGTAAAATTTGATTTTTTGATGTGAAAAGAACGCTTTCAAAATGATTCATAAAATATTCCGCCGCAAATGGAGAGAATTTTGATCCCATGGCCAACCCAGAAAGTTGTGTATATACCTTGCTGTTGAACTCAAAGTAGTTTTGATCCAAGCATACGGATAGTACATCTATATATTGCTTACATCTTTCAGGGTCCAAAACTTTTTCCTCAAGATGTTGAATGAGAAGTAATTTCAATTTTTCCGTCGGTATAGATGGGAACAGATTTTTTACATCAAAAGAGACGAGTTTAGCGTTGGTTGGTAGAACCAAATCTTTGGTTTTGTTAATAAGTTCCAACGAATTCTTGATAGAATATTTGGGATCAAAATCTAATATGTTTGGGAGAGTATTAGATAGTTTCTTTCCCAATTTTTGCGCAGGAGCATTTATAGAAGAGGATACAGGTCGCATCGGGACACCATCTTTATGTAATTTTGGTAAGCCATAAAGCACTGGAATAGAGGGATTGCTATTTCTTAATCTATTCTTCTCACCTTCATCGAAAATCAAATTTGAGGACAGTATGGTCTCATACACCTTCTTATTATATTTTTTAGTTGGGTCATTGTTTATTTCCCTAACTTGCATTGTGCCTATGCACTCTCTCATTTTTGTCAAGTATTCTTCTTTTGGAAGAATAGAAATTGCATTTCCCTTATCGGCTTTACTAAGAATTAAATTATTCTCTTTTATCTTGCCTTTCAATGATCTGATTTTAAATTATTATATATTAAATATTTTGAAATTAAATTAAACAAATTAAAGAAATTAAAGATAATTACATTATATTTTAGTAAAATTAGATAAAACAGTAATAGAAGAGGAAAGAAACAGAAATAGAAGTGGAAAAACGTTCAGCAATTGTAAAGATTTCTAAGCAAGCCTTCAATTTTTTTTATAATTATCTTGTACTCTCAGACTGGCAGGCAAGGAGTTCCAAAGGCCCACAGCATGTACAAAGAACTGTTGTTTGGAGGCTCTATATTTAAATGTCTGTACTGGCGCTATCTAAACTGCAAAAAATAGGACTACCATAGAATAGAATTGGTAGAATAACTGTTTTGGCAATTATCAATTTAGTTGAGACCGGGAGGAAACTTCCAGAAAGGTATAGAAAACGCAATGAAGTGTATACTCGTCCAATAGTAATTATCAGGTTATTGTCCCATGTTAGCGTTTGGTTAAAGATTACTCCTAGATTTGTTACTGTTTTGACATAATTTAAAGTTGTTCCATTGAGCTCGACGGTTGGAAAGCTAGTTGTATCAAGCACAGAGTTATTTATCACAATTGCCTGGCATTTGTTCGAATTGAGTTTCAAGGAATTATCTCTAGCCCACTGTCATACACGTGTTAGATCCTAATTTATTTTGACCGTTGCATCTTCTACCATGCCAATTCTATAGCTCAAGTAAATTTGGACATCATCTGCGTACATATGAATGTTGCTATGTTTGAGTTTCGAGGGTAAGTCATTGTTGAACAGTGTGAATAGAAGTGGGCCCAGAATTGATCCTTGAGGGACACCAGTGATATTAGGAAGAAATGTCGATAGTTTTGAGTTTGCAAAAACTGCCTGAGATCTGTGCCTAAGATATTGTTCAACCATAGATAATGCTGAAGTGTCAAAAAAGAAAAAATTTTTGAGTTTTTTCAAAAGTATTTCGTGTGAAACTGTATCGAACGCTTTTGAAAAATCAAGCAAAACTAGAGTTGTTACATGATTTTTATCAACTTCTTGACGGATATCATCAATTATAAGTTGATGTGACTCTAAATAAGATGTAATTTGCCGACTGATAAGTTTCTCAAATGCTTTTGAAATAAATGGAAGAATAGATATTGGTCTGTACTCTTTTTGTTTGGATGCTGTTTTTTTAGGAATCGGAATTATTTTTGAGGCCTTCCAGAGCTTTGGATAAAAGGACTTAGTTATTAGTGTGTTAAAAATGTGCGTTAAGAAGGGGGATATAAACGGAAGGATTATTTTTACAAATTTAGGGTTCATATTATCTAGTCCTATTGCTTCCAATTTAATAGCACAAACTGCTTTGTAAACATCAACTTCAAAAACTCTATTAAAACTGAAACTTTGGGAAAAACGAGTATCATTACTTTGAGAAATTATGCTTGCCATAGCACAGGTGCCTATGTTGGAGGCAGAACTTATGAACTGTTTATTGAGTTCATCTACATCGCAATCATCATCAATATTCATTATTTTCCTTGAGATACCAAGTGATTTAATGTTTTTAAATAGTTTTTTTGATGACACATTGTGACACACTGCACAAATAGTTGTGGCAATCTAAATCTTTTCCATCGTTTAAAAGCGTAGTCTCTCTTCACAATAAGTTGTTGAATTTCTGATGTTAACCAACCCGGCAGATTACTTTTAATTCGAATTGTTTTTGTTGGTACAAATCTTTCAAAAAGCGAATTAATTTTCGAGGTAAAGTATTCAACCTGTTCATCAATATCTGTGAGATCATAGATATTTTCAAAATTAGTTTCAAAAATACCAGCTACTAGCGATTATTTTTTTTTTTTTTTTTTTTTTTTGTAATTTATTTATTCAGTTAACAAAAATGATAAAAATAATAATAACAAAGTAAGGTAAGAGAGAATCAAAGTAATAATTATATTAACATTTTGAAAAAAGAATAAATCGGTGTCATTCTGTAGCACTTAAAAGGCTAGAGGTGAATGATCCTTCTTAAATAATTTAACAATTTTTTTTAAATAATGTGTGTGGGGTTTGTATTGAAAGCGAAATTCATTAAAATGAAAAATGCATATCTTAAAAGAGAAAACAAAAATATATAAGATCTTACTAGTATTTGTAATCGAACATTTCATTGAATTAAGAGGAGCTTAGCAATAATTTGACAGCAGAATTATCTTGACTAAAAAGCCAATTTTTTACTTTTCTTAAGAACAATGTCTTAATTCTCAACAATCTTATTTTATGCGGTAATTTGTTAAAGAGCGAAGGTGCAGTTGCTGTATAGAATTTTGAGTAGTGAGTTTTATTACAAATCGGAATTTGAACAAGTCCCAATGTATTTACTCTTAAACTGTACGAGTTAGAACTCCTTTGAGTTGTACTGTAGCCACTATGTAAAAAAAACTTTAAGTACCTTAAAGATGTAAAGATGTAGTAGAATCTGAAGATTACAAAAAAATTTGAAAACAGCTCGAAGTGCAAGACAAGTCATCAGAGTAATTTTGCTTACCACAAGTATGGGCACATAGTGATAGTTTCTGGCAAGAAGAAGAATGAAAAATTGTGTCGCAGTTAACTGGACAAGGGCCTTTTAAATTACACACCATCAATTTAGTTTTGTCACTTATTATTAATTCATGCTTTGCAAACCATTGTCGTAGTATTTGTAAGTCCTTCTGAAGACATATGACAGATTCAAATAAGTTATTATTATTTCCATAAGAAAAAGCCATGTCATCAGCAAAAGCTGTGATCAAACTGTTGAAGTTTTGCTTGAATATGGAATTTATGTAAATAAGAAACAAAACTGGTCCCAGAACTGATCCTTGAGGTACACCAATATTTACTGAAGTAGGATCACTAAAAACACCATCAAGTCTTACACGCTGAGTTCGTCCTGATAGATATGACGAGAACCAGTTATAAATTACACCTCTAAAGCCCGCTTCGTGAAGTTTACTCAAAAGTATGTTGTGATTTACCATATCAAAAGCTTTGGTCATATCTATGAACAGAGTTAAACAATTGGAATTATTGTTAAAACTGTCATAGATTTCACTACAAAGCTTCAAAATTGCGTCTTCAGTAGATCTGCCTTCGAGAAAACCAAACTGATCGTTACTAAAAAACTTATTTTTATTTAAAAAACACATAACACGCTTTTTTATTAGCTTTTCAAATACCTTGCAAAGTGTCGGAAGTATTGAAATAGGTCTATACTGAGTCAATAATCTTCGATTTCCTTTTTTGAACAACGGAATGACCTCAGCAGTTTTAAGAGATGAAGGCATAATTCCACAATAAACAATTAGATTAAACAGATGACTTAGAACATCAACAACAAAGAAAGAAATTTGTTTAAGTAGACAGTTAGTAATGCTATCAGAAGAACTTGATTTCTTATTATCGAGGGACAGAATTTGTTTATGGACTTCAAGTGCAGTAAACTGGTCAAACACAAAACTATTTGTTTGATGAGAGTCATCAATAAGGTCCACCAAAAAATTACATTCGCAATTAGTTTGTGAAATAGAAGGTTTTGATTTTGACGCAATGGAAGCAAAAAACTTATTGAATTGATTTGCAATAACGACTGGTTATGAAACTACTTCGCCTTCAACTTCAATTTTAAAATTTTTTTCATTTTCGTTTTGTTTATTCAGAATACTATTTACAAATCTTCATTCCTCCTTTATGATTCCTCTGCAATTTTGTAATTTATTTAAATAATAAGATTCCTTACTTGTTTTAACCTTTTCTTGTACTTCTTTACTTTGCTTGATGAAGTAGTTTTTGAGCATTTGATTATTAGGGTGGAGCTTACACTTTTTCCTGATAATATTTTTTTTTGAAATTTTTGTCAATAAACCTTCATTCATCCATGGCCTGAGACGCTTCAAATTATTCCTACTTCGAGACTCAACTTCAGTACAATTTTTGATATGAGTTTGTAGAATTTTCATAAAGATATCATAAGCATCAGAGGGATTATTTTCAGCATACACTAGACCCCATAGTTCAAATTTTAAGCAAGTAACTAGTTTTTCATAATTTATTTTATGTGTGATAGCAAGTCAATAGATTTAAAATCTCGAAACGAAATATTTTCATCTACTAAAGTTGAATTTAATATTAAATCATAGAAGGCGACAATCGAGTCGTGTCAGGAGAAGCCAGGGACATCTAGTTGACTGTAGAAGTTAACATTGTCGGGTTGGTTGACCAGAAAAAATATGTACACCGTTTTATGGCATTGACTTTTGTTTGGTCCAGTAGTAGTTGCTAGTCTTCACTGACAATTTCATTCAGTATAAACCCAGCATCGATCACAAAAAAAGTGAGAGATAAACTCGTAAACCACTGAAAAGATGTAATTGGACCTAAGTTAGTGGCAGCTTTCGAAAAGATCGACTAAATCTAATCGACTAAAGATGAAAAAAACTAACCATTTTATTGCACTTGAATTTCTGCCTATAGCAATTATCAGTTTAACCTGTCTCAGACACTTTAAACTCTACCCCCATATAATCGTACTAAAGTACCAATTTATTCCAAAGAGGAAGTATAATAAGCAAGATCCACATTTCAAGCCACCTGCTGCATTGAAATAAATTGCTCTGCAAAGAAGCACATCTCTGCTGGAGTACCTACCTACGTGCATATTTATAGCTCGTGCGACCTTTTTCTCAAACAATGGTTGAACTTGGAGCTGATGATTACAGCCCTTGTGGAAAATACTTTACTCCTCGCATGGCAATTTGTTAACCTTGTTTTGCTTGTTTACAATTTGGAATTTGCATAAACGTCGAAGCGTTATCTTCGATGGCGACGACGTGACGTCCATCGTCGTTTACTGTCCCATAGAAAACTCATGTCCTATTGTTGGATATGTATGTAGGGAAAAAACTTAAGTAGATAGTTAAATATATGAAAATATAGAAGAAGGTAATGAGGTAACAAGAGTACAAAATGTAGACATTGATTTAAATGCATAGTAGTTGGAGATATTTAAGGAGTGTTTGTACGGAAAAATAGCTCTAACGGAAGACGCTGTCGTCCACAACATAGAGTTATGTGGAAGATGGGACATTTTCTAGTTCTTAAGAAAAATAATTCCAAGTACTTTGAATTTTTCTTCTAGCTAACATTTTTTTTTAAATTTTTTTTAGGGCAGATCTGGATCTCTAAAAGCTTGAAGTCAATGAAGGTCAAAAATGGTTATAGTAACACGAGTGAGTATAAACCCAATTAAAAATGTTCCCTCTAAAAGCACATCTTTTCCCAATTTTCGATTTGCTTTGCCAATTAATTGCACCATTCATAGCCAGCTCCAGAATCAAAATGAGAATCACGATGACTTTTCAAAATCTTTCACCAACATTATTCATAACCTGACAAAAACTCTACTACAATTTGAAACCAGGACAAAAAGTCAGCTTGTCATTGTTCACCTTATCCGTTTAGAAGATTTTCTAATCTTGATTTTTATGTAACTTAACTCTGTTGGATCATTTTCTCTCCTGGCTTTGTTTGTGTGTATATAAATCTGGAGTTCTAAGAAATTGAAAATAGAAGTAAGACGAGAAGTAAAAATGTCATAATTTTTTCCAAAAAGGCCTCTTAGTGATGATAACTGCTCTAATCTGTACATTTGGCAATCACACTTTGAAGATACATTTAACTCCATTTCTATTTAAGTCTATTTAACAAAAATTCTCGCATTGTCAGAACATTAACCCTTCTTTTGTTACTCACCTAAGCGTAACTAAAACATCCGTTCGCTCCCATTTTATTTTGATTTTTTCTGCATAAAAAAACATGATTTCCGATTGCCACATATTGTACTGCAGAATACATATAACACCACGCCTAATGATCACCAGTGTATGCGCCTTCGTAATGAATACAGGTGTAATGCTGTCGAGAAGATAATCTCAAAGATTGTTTTTCAAAACAATCGAACTTATTATCCATAACTTGACTTGAGTTTCTACGAACTTATGTAACTTGACGTAATGTATGTGACCCATTTAATCTGCCACCTGTGAAGGAACTTACGTTACATGATTTTGCAACACAGCAGCAGCAACAAGTTAAATTAATTTGGAATTTTTCTCATAGGGTGACTACATCTGGATCGAACCCGTATCGGGCAGGGAATTCGATGTAGCCATTGGAGCTCGTGTTATCTCAGCAGAGGGACGTCGCATTCAGGTGCGTGATGATGATGGAGATGAAGTATGGCTTGCGCCTGAAAGGCGCATCAAGGCGATGCATGCGTCGTCGGTACAAGGTGTGGAGGATATGATTTCTCTTGGTGATCTTCACGAAGCTGGCATCTTGAGGAATCTTCTCATTCGATATAAGGAAAACTTAATCTATGTGAGCACACTTATGATATTTAGATTCCCTTTATTTATAAGTTTGTCTTTATTTTCAGACCTACACTGGTTCAATTCTTGTAGCTGTGAATCCTTACCAAATCCTTCCGATTTATACTGGCGAACAAATAAAACTCTACAAAGAGCGCAAAATCGGCGAACTACCTCCCCATATATTTGCTATCGGAGACAATGCCTATGCTCACATGAAGCGCTTCCGTCAAGATCAATGCATTGTTATCTCTGGTGAATCAGGAGCTGGAAAGACTGAGAGCACGAAATTGATATTACAATATTTGGCTGCAATAAGTGGAAAACACTCATGGATCGAACAACAGATATTAGAAGCTAATCCGATTTTGGAAGCTTTCGGTAATGCCAAGACTGTTCGCAATGATAATTCATCAAGGTTTGCATTTGAAAGAATTACTGGAATTTTTTTTTTAATTAAATTTCTTTTCCTTCAGGTTTGGAAAATATATAGATATACATTTTAGTGGAAATGGTGTCATAGAGGGTGCTAAGATAGAACAATATTTACTAGAAAAATCTCGAATAGTCTCACAGAATCACAGTGAACGTAATTATCATATATTTTACTGCATATTGGCTGGATTGTCTGCAGATGAAAAACGGAGGCTGGATTTGGGAGTTTCTGCAGATTATAGGTAAGTTAATTGCTGAAGCAGCACAAGGGGGGCTATCAAAGTTCAGGAACACGTCAATAGTATTGTGCGACTACAGTGCAACCAAATCACGAAAAGACGCTACAAGCTACTTTAGTTCATCTTCAAATGAGAAAAAAAACAAACCTGTTGATCTCCATCGTTGTGACAACGCAAAGCAACTCCACTTGGGAATTTTCGACAGTTTTGCGTTCCAGCGACTTTGTTTGCCCCAAGAAATGATCACTTTAAATTCTACTGGTCATATTCAAAGAATATGGCTAAGATATGTACATATATACAACCCTATTACTCGCCGGCGCCATCCAGTTTCTCACCCCAAGAGGCTTCGGGCGTCCTACGTAAGCAAGATCTGCCACATTGCTTTCTACTATAAAAAGAACCGGACAAGACTTTCCGAGCTGGTTGCTTTTCGCTTCGTAAGAGCTAGGTGCCAAGCCCACCGAAATCTAGCGAGCTTTTTCGCATTATCTGCTTAACAATTCATGATTGTATCTTCTTCGGAATCGTCCTCCCTCGGAAAGTGGCATAAAAGTTCTGCACAAGACTTTCCTCTCCAACGCAGCTCAGAGATCAGAGTGGCTTTTAGTAATCACCCAAGTTTAGGATCCGTTTGCGAACACTGTCTCGCCCTGGAGCAACTTAGTTTTCATGGTAATATTTCCGGATTTGAAGAGCCTCGATAAACTGTAGTAGGTTTTGTTGAATTTTAGCAGCTGCCCCCGCGCATGACTTGATTCTTCGACCAACACTTTTCGCAGTAGAAAAAGGTTATTACTCGCCGACGCCATCCAGTTTCTCACCCCAAGAGGCTTCGGGCGTCCTACGTAAGCAAGATCTGCCACATTGCTTTCTACTATAAAAAGAACCGGACAAGACTTTCCGAGCTGGTTGCTTTTCGCTTCGTAAGAGCTAGGTGCCAAGCCCACCGAAATCTAGCGAGCTTTTTCACATTATCTGCTTAACAATTCATGATTGTATCTTCTTCGGAATCGTCCTCCCTCGGAAAGTGGCATAAAAGTTCTGCACAAGACTTTCCTCTCCAACGCGGTTTAGAGATCAGAGTGGCTTTTAGTAATCACCCAAGTTTAGGATCCGTTTGCGAACACTGTCTCGCCCTGGAGCAACTTAGTTTTCATGGTAATATTTCCGGATTTGAAGAGCCTCGATAAACTGTAGTAGGTTTTGTTGAATTTTAGCAGCTGCCCCCGCGCATGACTTGATTCTTCGACCAACACTTTTCGCAGTAGAAAAAGGTTATTACTCGCCGACGCCATCCAGTTTCTCACCCCAAGAGGCTTCGGGCGTCCTACGTAAGCAAGATCTGCCACATTGCTTTCTACTATAAAAAAAGGACAAGACTTTCCGAGCTGGTTGCTTTTCGCTTCGTAAGAGCTAGGTGCCAAGCCCACCGAAATCTAGCGAGCTTTTTCACATTATCTGCTTAACAATTCATGATTGTATCTTCTTCGGAATCGTCCTTCCTCGGAAAGTGGTCAAAAGTTCTGCACAAGACTTTCCTCTCCAACGCGGTTCAGAGATCAAAGTGGCTTTTAGTAATCACCCAAGTTTAGGATCCGTTTGCGAACACTGTCTCGCCCTGGAGCAACTTAGTTTTCATGGTAATATTTCCGGATTTGAAGAGCCTCGATAAACTGTAGTAGGTTTTGTTGAATTTTAGCAGCTGCCCCCGCGCATGACTTGATTCTTCGACCAACACTTTTCGCAGTAGAAAAAGGTTATTACTCGCCGACGCCATCCAGTTTCTCACCCCAAGAGGCTTCGGGCGTCCTACGTAAGCAAGATCTGCCACATTGCTTTCTACTATAAAAAGAACCGGACAAGACTTTCCGAGCTGGTTGCTCTTCGCTTCATACGAGCTAAGTAGGTGCCTAGCCCACCGGAGTCTAGCGAGCTTTTCTACAATATCTGCTTTACAATTCATGATTGTATCTTCTTCGGAATCGTCCTCCCTCGGAAAGTGGCCAAAAGTTCTCCATAAGACTTTCCTCTCCAACGCGGTTCAGAGATCAGAGTGGCTTTTAGTAATCACCCAAGTTTAGGATCCGTTTGCGAACACTGTCTCGCCCTGGAGCAACTTAGTTTTCATGGTAATATTTCTGGATTTGAAGGGCCTCAACCTCAACTGTAGTAGGTTTTGTTGAATTTTGGCAGCTGTCCGCGCATGACTTGATTCTTCGACCAATACTTTTCGCAGGAGAAAAAGATACATCTGTTATTTAATTTCGATATAACGCCAGGCACTTTTCCATGTAACTTGCCTTATAACTTAAATCCATAATTGCTACCTACTTGCCTTCACCTTCACCTTTTAGTCTCTAATTGCTTTCAGAAAGTTAAGAAATGCAATAATGGCTTTTATTACTTCAGTACAGATGATACTTGAGTTCAGCATAAGTTCATTCAATTATTTTAAGAAATAAAAAACAGACTTTCCCTGTGTCATTCTGGTCTTGATTGTTAATTGTTACTTACCTTGTTAATAGATGAGGTAACATAATGTAGGTACATATGTTTTTAACTGCAATATCAATGATGCTGACTATTTTTTGTTGGAAGTCCAACAAGTTAAACGAATTGTAGGTCAAAAATTCCACTCGTTTACAAAGCTTCTGATGTCCATTTCAGATACTTGACTGGTGGTAATTGCATAACGTGTGAGGGACGCGATGATGCAGCAGAGTTTTCTGATATTCGATCAGCCATGAAAGTGCTTCTCTTTTCGGATAACGAAATCTGGGAAATAATCAAACTTTTGGCAGCTTTACTTCATTGCGGAAACATTAAATATAAAGCCACAGTAGTGGACAATCTGGATGCCACAGAAATACCCGAACACATTAACGTAGAACGAGTTGCCTCCCTCCTCGGCTTACCCATCAATCCTCTGATATATGCACTAACCAGAAGGACACTTTTCGCCCATGGCGAGACCGTTGTGTCTACGCTTTCTAGAGATCAATCTGTCGATGTTAGGGATGCTTTTGTAAAAGGCATCTACGGACGTCTATTTGTACACATAGTTAAGAAGATAAACGCAGCAATTTACAAACCCCGAGCAACTTCCCGCAATGCTATTGGAGTCTTGGATATTTTTGGGTTTGAAAACTTCGATCAGAATAGTTTTGAGCAATTCTGTATAAACTACGCCAATGAGAACTTGCAACAGTTCTTCGTTCAACACATATTCAAATTGGAACAAGAGGAGTATAACCACGAAGCTATAAATTGGCAACACATTGAATTCGTTGACAATCAGGATGCTCTGGATTTGATAGCAATCAAACAGCTAAATATCATGGCATTGGTTGATGAAGAGTCACGTTTTCCCAAGGGTACCGATCAGACAATGTTGGCTAAACTGCACAAAACCCACGGCACGCACAAAAACTATTTGAAACCCAAGTCAGACATAAATACTAGCTTTGGGTTAAATCACTTCGCTGGAGTGGTATTTTACGATACACGAGGATTCCTTGAGAAGAACCGTGATACATTTAGTCCAGATCTATTGCATTTAGTAAGTCAGTCTTCGAATAAGTTCCTAAGGCAGATTTTCGCCAGTGACATTGACATGGGTGCTGAGACTCGCAAGAGAACACCAACTTTGTCCACACAGTTCAAAAAGAGCTTGGACGCTCTAATGAAGACTCTGAGTTCTTGTCAGCCATTTTTCATTCGGTGCATTAAGCCTAACGAAGTTAAGAAGCCGATGCTTTTTGACAGAGGTTTGTGCTGCAGGCAATTGAGATATTCTGGAATGATGGAGACTATAAGGATCCGTCGAGCTGGTTATCCTATTCGTCATGGCTTTAGAGAGTTCGTAGAACGTTATCGGTTTTTGATACTTGGTGTGCCACCAGCTCATCGGATTGACTGTCAAAGAGCTACGGCTCGTATTTGTTCAATAGTCTTAGGGAAATCAGATTATCAACTGGGCCACACAAAGGTGTTTTTAAAAGACGCACATGACTTGTTTTTGGAACAAGAAAGGGATCGAGTACTGACGCGCAAGATTCTCATATTGCAGCGAACAATTCGAGGATGGGTGTATCGACGTCGTTTTCTGAGAATGAGATATGCAGCAATAATGATCCAAAAACACTGGAAAGGTTATGTCCAACGTAGACGGTACAAACTTATGGTAGTTGGGTATATGCGACTTCAAGCGCTGATAAGATCAAGAGTGCTGAGCCAACGCTTTCAGTTACTTCGAGCTCGCATTACCGGGCTTCAGTGTCACTGTCGGGGCTTTTTGGTTCGCCGGGAATATGGACACAAGATGTGGGCAATAATCACAATACAATCCCATGTCCGACGGATGATAGCAATGAGGAAGTATAAAAAATTAAGGGAGGAATATAAGCAGTTTGCAGAGGTTTTGCACCTTCGGAAGTTAGAGGAGCAAAAATTAAAGCATCAAGGCAATAAACATGCAAAAGAAATCGCCGAGCAGCATTATCGTGAAAGGCTAAAAGAGCTGGAACGGCATGAAATGGAAATCGAGATGGAGGAGAGACGACGGGTTGAAGTGAAGAAAAATATCATAAACGATGCTGCAAGAAAACAGGATGAACCAGTCGATGATGGAAAATTGGTGGAGGCGATGTTCGACTTCCTCCCGGACTCCAGTAGTGAAGCACCAACACCTCATGGTGGGCGGGAGACATCAGTATTTCAAGACTTACCTCACGGTAATCATCTGAATCAGGATGTAAGTCTTTTGTTTATCTTTATGGGATGAAATAGAGTTGTTGTTTTATTTTAGGATATAATCACACCCATGCATGTTTCGGAGGATGAAGAAGATTTGTCGGAATTCAAGTTTCAAAAGTTCGCTGTAACCTACTTCCAAGGAAACACAAATCATCAGTACTCGAGGAAGCCATTGAAACATCCTCTTCTTCCACTTCATACGCAGGGAGATCAATTGGCGGCTCAGGCTCTATGGATCACCATTCTTCGATTCACAGGTGATCTGCCAGAGCCAAGGTATCATACTATGGATAGGGATAACACATCTGTAATGTCCAAGGTTACAGCTACTTTAGGGCGAAATTTCATCAGAAGCAAGGTGAGTGTTGAGAATTTAATCGAGAGACAGGCTCATTAATGTTTTTCTTTAGGAATTTCAAGAAGCCCAATTGATGGGTTTGGATCCGGAGGCCTTTTTGAAACAGAAACCTCGTTCTATACGCCACAAATTGGTCTCTTTGACGCTGAAGCGAAAAAACAAACTCGGCGAAGATGTCCGTCGACGCCTGCAAGATGATGAGTACACTGCCGATAGCTATCAGTCTTGGCTTGAGTCAAGGCCAACATCAAACTTAGAAAAACTTCACTTCATCATTGGACATGGAATCTTAAGAGCTGAGCTACGTGATGAAATATACTGTCAGATCTGCAAGCAGCTCAGTAATAATCCTTCAAAATCATCCCATGCTCGAGGGTGGATTCTTCTTTCATTGTGTGTTGGATGCTTTGCGCCTTCTGAAAAGTTCGTCAACTATTTGCGGGCATTTATTCGAGAAGGTCCTCCTGGATATGCACCTTATTGCGAAGAAAGACTGAAGAGGACCTTTAATAATGGAACCCGTAATCAGCCTCCATCATGGCTAGAACTTCAAGCGACAAAGTCCAAGAAACCAATCATGTTGCCCATAACTTTCATGGATGGCAATACAAAAACTTTATTGGCAGATTCTGCAACAACAGCTCGAGAACTTTGTAACCAACTGTCCGACAAAATTACATTATTGGACCAATTTGGTTTCTCACTGTACATAGCATTGTTTGATAAGGTCTCCTCACTAGGGTCGGGAGGTGATCATGTAATGGATGCTATTTCACAATGTGAGCAATATGCCAAGGAACAGGGAGCTCAAGAGAGGAATGCTCCTTGGAGGCTGTTTTTCCGCAAGGAAATCTTTGCTCCCTGGCATGATCCGACAAACGATCAGGTGGCGACCAATTTGATTTATCAACAAGTCGTGCGAGGAGTCAAATTTGGCGAGTACAGGTGTGATAAGGAGGAAGATCTAGCAATGATAGCCGCACAACAGTATTTTATTGAATACGGAACAGACATGTCCATGGAAAGATTGTTCACCCTTCTTCCGAATTTCATTCCTGACTTTTGTCTGACTGGAGTGGAAAAGGCGATCGATCGATGGGCTGCTTTAGTGCTACAAGCGTACAAAAAAAGTTACTATGTCAAGGAGAAGGTCGGATCCTTAAAAATTAAGGAAGATATTGTAAGCTATGCGAAGTATAAGTGGCCGTTGTTGTTCTCTAGATTCTATGAGGCATATAGGTGGGTTCTTTGTAGTTCTTTAGAATTGTTTGTATTAATTTTTTTTTTATCAGAAATTCTGGTCCAAATCTGCCGAAGAATGATGTTATAATAGCAGTGAACTGGACTGGAGTTTACGTTGTCGACGATCAAGAACAAGTCCTCTTGGAATTATCATTTCCTGAGATAACAGCAGTTTCGAGTCAAAAAACAAACAAAGTCTTCACGCAGACTTTCAGCCTGTCCACAGTTCGAGGGGAGGAGTTTACGTTCCAGAGCCCCAATGCTGAGGATATTCGAGATTTGGTGGTATATTTCTTAGATGGATTAAAGAAGAGGTATGTAAGACCTGAGAAGTATATATGCCAATTTTGAGATTTGTAAAATATTTAAATATTTTTTTTTCCAGATCGCATTATGTGATTGCTATACAAGACTACCGAGCTCCTTCGGATGGTTCGTCTTTCTTGTCATTTCTTAAGGGTGACCTGATAATAATCGAGGATGAATCTACTGGTGATGCGGTTCTTAATAATGGTTGGTGCATAGGTCGTTGTGATCGTACCCAAGAGCGAGGAGACTTTCCCGCAGAAACGGTTTATGTGCTCCCTACTCTGAGTAAACCTCCGCCAGATATTCTAGCTCTTTTCAATGTTGAAGAGGCACATCATGGTCGTCGCCTTAGTATGGTTTCAAATGGTGTAACTGATCCTCGCGACAGACCTCATACATTAATGGAATACGCTCTCGACCATTTCCGTCTTCCACCGAAGCGATCAATGTCCAAGACCTTGACATTAGGTTCCAAACGAAATAGTGAAGAAATTTGGAGATACTCCCGAGAACCAATTAAGGCACCACTTCTTCGAAAGCTGCAAAGCAAAGAAGAGCTTGCAGAAGAAGCCTGCTTTGCATTTGCCGCAATTTTGAAATACATGGGCGATCTTCCCTCGAAACGTCCTAGAATGGGTAATGAGATCACTGATCACATATTCGATGCACCTCTCAAGCATGAAATCCTACGGGATGAGATCTACTGCCAAATTATGAAACAACTTACCGATAATCGCCACAGAGTGTCAGAGGATCGTGGTTGGGAATTAATGTGGCTTGCAACTGGTCTATTCGCCTGTAGTCAGAGCCTCCTTAAGGAATTGCTAATATTCCTCCGCTCCCGTCGCCATCCAATTTCTCAAGACTCGATGCATCGACTGCAAAAAACTATACGAAATGGACAGCGCAAGTACCCACCACATCAAGTTGAAGTCGAAGCTATACAGCACAAAACCACACAGATCTTCCACAAAGTCTATTTCCCTGATGATACAGACGAAGCTTTCGAAGTTGATTCATCTACACGCGCCAAAGACTTCTGCCACAATATATCGCAACGACTGACTCTGCGGACAAGTGAAGGATTTAGTTTGTTTGTAAAGATTGCTGATAAGGTGATATCAGTGCCAGAGGGAGATTTCTTCTTTGACTTTGTTCGTCATTTAACGGATTGGATAAAGAAAGCCCGGCCAATTAGAGATGGTTCCAATCCACAGTTCACCTATCAAGTGTTTTTTATGAAGAAACTGTGGACAAATACTGTGCCTGGAAAAGATAGAAATGCAGATCTGATATTCCATTATCATCAGGAATTGCCAAAGCTGTTGCGTGGATACCACAAGTGTTCGCGAGAGGAAGCTGCGAAATTGGCTGCTTTAGTTTATAGAGTAAGGTTTGGAGAAAATAAACAGGAGCTGCAAGCGATACCGTAAGTTAAAGGACTTTTCTTATAGAAAGGAATATTTACTGAGATATTTTTCTCTATGATCATTTGCAGACAAATGCTCCGAGAGCTAGTTCCATCAGATATTACAAAAATGCAAAGCTCAAATGAATGGAAGAGGGCGATTGTAGCTTCATATAACCAAGATGGGGGCATGAGTTCCGAAGATGCAAAAGTTGCTTTCTTAAAAATTGTTTATAGGTAAGTGTCAGTGTCGAAATCCACAAAAAGCTTGGAAAAGTTTTTTTATTTGAATGTCGGGGTGTACTCAACGTCTCTTTCTTACCTACCTTATTTTAAGCTTTGTGTTGAGTGTTTACAAGACAGTAGATAGGGCA
Source organism: Platycheirus rosarum (assembly GCA_963971375.1). Lineage (NCBI taxonomy): Eukaryota > Metazoa > Arthropoda > Insecta > Diptera > Syrphidae > Platycheirus > Platycheirus rosarum. The sequence continues at coordinate 118,375,416 of OZ020510.1, forward strand.
GGACATTCAAAATCTGCTTTATGCAGAGCAGTGAGTTGTGAGTGGATCGCTTCATATGACTTTTTTGTCTTTGTTTTTATTAAAATTTTACACCAAAAGAATATAAATAAAGATACGTTAAAACATCCACTTTATATTCATCAAACTTGGCACTAGAATCTGGGTTTAACTCTTGGGTAAATCTTAAACTAACTTTAGTTCAAAAAGCAACAGAGAAAACGTCTCAACGATAAACGAAATGTTTTATATAATAATGTAATTAGTTAGGTACTTACTTTTATAATTGGTGGTCCAAATTTAATATAATTTAACACACATTTATTAAAATATTCTATTTAATTAGTTTTTTTCGAACTATTCTTCACAAACACGGCTATAATTCTTCAAAATTAACACTCAACTGGCTCAATTCACAATGCTCGTTACCTCAAAACGAGAAGTAACGGTCCGTGAATTAGTCCATTTTTGAAACATTTAAAAATAATTCACAATGTGAGTTTTCTTTTATAAAACAATTGTTTTGACATCAACTCTTAAATTATTAAATTAAAAAAAATTGTCGAAGGAAAAATACTTATTTATTAAAATAAGAGGTTTTTTTTTTGTATTAGGTAAATTTAGATTTTCTTATTTTTTTTTATAAATCAAATTGTGATTTTTGTACAGGAAACTTAAATCGCGGTGCGCACGGAGCAATTGAAATAAGACTGTAAATGATACGAATTGGCAATGCTATTGTTTAAAAACTCGTTTGCGACTCACAAAAAAACAGTTGCTCTGTGTTCATTGGGCCTAAGAATTGGAATGAGTTTCTGAATGAAGCATATATTAGCCATTTTTGATCTCAGATTAAATTGTATGTTGGTTTTTAATTTAGACCTAGACATCTTTTCGAAAATCTTATAGAATTTCGTAGAATTGCAGTGAGTTCTGCTGATGTCCATCGCCTACTGCGTACTTACCTCAATAGCGTTTTTTTAAACAACTGAAATCGTAATATTTTCCGTTCAAGAAATCTGAAATTTAAAAATTAATTCGACAAACATCAAATGATAGAAAGTCCATTATTACACAGTGCAGCGTGAGGCATGCATCCATGGATCTATTAAGTGCGGACTGCTGGTTGGTTGTCATTTCCATATAATATTATATGTCAGGTGGTTTTTTTAAAAAAAGATCAAATCTTTTTTTGATCTCAGATCAAATTTTATGGTCGTTTTTAAAAAAGATAATTTTTTTTTGATCTAGATCACTTTTTTGAAATCTGGAATTTTACCGAGATTTACATCGATTTGCATACACACTACTTTATATGACAATTTGCAAATGTCACTGAAGTTTGCATTTCATTTGGATTTTGTTATTGATTTGAAAGTTTTGTGTTGATAAAAGTGAAAAAAGGAACAAGAATTAACAAAATATTAAATAATTTTGTAGTATTCTCATCAGGCACGATATCTAGGTCGTTGTCGTTTCGCGATTGTGATATTTTGTTTGTTTTTCAAGCTTATTGGTGGAAGCAACGCAAGTCCGTGAATTATTTCATTGAGGTTGTTGTGTCCTTTTTACAAAATTAAACTGCTCATCCGTTTTATTAATAATGAAAATCACATCGTTCATAAACATAGCACATTGCCACTACACAATATTCATTAGACAATTTGCTTCAATGTTCATATTGTAATATTTTAGTAAAAAATTTCCATGGAAAACAATATTTTTGTACCTATAACTTGTTTTCTGTTTGCTTACAATACCGTTTAGACTGTCAAAAGCCACGACAGAAAGTTGTCAAAAAACGCTCACACAACTACAAAAAAAAAAAAAAACTTTTTTTAAATTGAATAACACATATAAACAAAAGTATCAAGTTAAGCAATTTGGCACAAGCAATTCTTAATTATCATTTAATATTTTAAAAATATTTTGTTGATATATACTTTTGCAGTTAAGAGGGATAAAGTTGCCCTTCTGCCTCCTACCAATGTTCGCCTCTTCATAGAAATTTTATTTCTAATATTTGACAATCAGTTTGATTCAAGCGCTGTAAGAAGCCAACGTAAAGTTGGCTCCTGGCAGTCCATATCTAGCATGCATCAATAAAGTGCAAATGAGAAGAACAATGAAAAAGATGAAAGAAGACATTCCCGGTGATTAGCGTGTCGAACTTAAGGACCTCCTTTTTGAACGTTTGGCTTTCCTCTAGTTTCTTCTGCTTTCGATCAATTTCGGTTTATTAGAGTAATGATAAGGGTAGATTGATAAAATTCGAAAAACATAATAATCAATATTGGTGTCCCTTAAATAGTAATAAAAAATTAACAAAAATACGCATGGATTCTAAAAATCTATCATGGATATTGTTATTTATTTATTTTATTTTTTTCAGATGGCCAACATTCGGATCAGCTTTCTTCGAAGTGAAACAAACAACGGAACCAAATTATCCAGAAATGCTTCTTATAGCAATTAATAAGCATGGTGTTAGTCTAATCAATCCCATTACCAAGGTACTAATACAAATAATTTATTCTTTTAATCTAGCAAAATTTATTCTAACTATATTTACAGGACATCTTAGTAACCCATCCATTTACAAGAATCTCGAACTGGTCCTCTGGCAATACTTATTTTCATATGACAATAGGGAATCTAGTTCGTGGTTCGAAATTATTGTGTGAAACGTCACTTGGCTACAAAATGGACGATCTGTTAACTTCATACATTTCACTGATGCTAACTAACATGAATAAGAACCGGACAATACGAGCAAATTAGATGTTATTAATTTATTTTTTTATATAATTTCAATTTTACTATCTAGGCATTTTGTAACTTAATATTACGTCTTAAGTGAATTATCTGTTTTGTGTATTTAATTCTGGGCCAACTGAACACTTTCTTTAATTGTTTAAATGCATCCTAATCCTATACCTTTTAACTTCCTATCTGTGTTTTTTTTTTTTTTTTTTTATTGAGTGTTTTTTTCTCAACCAAACTTAGTTTAGTTGTTTTTTTATTTTATTTTATTTCTTGATGTTGAGTTTTACTTTAATAGTATACAAAAATCTGTAGTTAGTTTATTTGATATCTGTTTAGTGTTAAAAAAATGCAGTGTTTTTTGTATTTTAATGGTTAAAAATAAAAACGTATTTAAATCGAACTGAGCTTTGTAATATCTATGAACAATTGAAAAATGTTTATAATAAATAATAAAATATTTACTACTTAAAATTGAGTTTTTTTTTCTCTCATAACAACAGATGAAAGCATCCACTCTGCATGACTTCCGAAAGGCAAATGAATTTAAATCTCCACTTGGATTTTTGTTTAACGGAAAATTTCAACAATATATCATCGAAGCGGAACGTAAGTATGCTTGCTGTTCATTGGAAGAAAAGCTGGCCAATCAGATATGATTATGAGAAAAAGCAAACTCCCACAAGAAAATATATACATTATATACTTTCTTAAGCCTGACAGCAGGTACATTTTTTACTTGAAGCCTTAATTCAGTATTCATGGCTCTTGATCCTATGCTTGAACGACAACTTAGTTATTATATGTTATTTCATTTTAAATAAAACTGTATAATTTAAAAACAGTTTCTGAATAATAACATTATGTACATGAGTACCTACACGTATATTTTAAATCGCTCGAGGCACTTGATCGTACCATTGCGCGAGATCTGAGAGGAATAGATCAACCAATGGGAGGAGTACCTCTCCTATTAGCTGGTGATTTAGTCAAACTCTACCTGTGATTCCAAGATCAACAACCGCTGATGAGTTCAATGCTTGCCTGAAAGCATCACCACTTTGGAGAAATGTGAAAAAATCTCTTTATCAACCAATATGCGTGCACATTTACTCCAAAATGTCTCTGCTCAAACATTTTGCAAGCAACTATTAGATATTGGTGACAGAAAATTTCCGATCGATCATTCTACAAGTGAAATATCTTTTCCATCAAGTTTTTGCCAAATGCAGTCGTCAAACTTGAAAAATCATGACTGGCTTCGCGAACGAGCGATTTTAGCTGCCAAAAATGATGATCTTAACAAAATCAATGATCAAATTCAATTGCAAATCTCAGGAGAGACAATGAAATATAAATCAATTGACACAGTTACAGATGATGATCAAGGAGCCATTTATCAGGTAGAATTCTTGAATTCCCTGGAGCCGTCTAGAATGCCACCACATATACTATCTTTGAAAGTAGACTCACCAATCATGCTTCTTCGAAATTCGGATCCACCAAAGCTATGCAACGGAACCAGACTTTCCGTTAAGAAATAAATGCCAAATGTTATTGTAGTGGCCTGTGGCTTAGTGGTTAGTGTGTCGGACTGCTAAGCAAATGAGCCTGGGTTCGAATCCAGCTCATAGCCATCTTCTTTTCTGGGGTACTGTCTCTTGCGAGGAACTGACAAAACCTCCAAGAGTAAAATTTGTCTCGAAAAAGTGCATCTCATGTAGCCGTTCGGACTCGGCGGTAAACTTTAGGTCCCTTCCATTCTAGCAGATTAACAACACACACACAGGAATGGTTGAGAGTATAAGTCACTAGGCCTTGGCTCCTTAAGGAGCTGTCGCGCCAATAAATTTATTTATCAATTTTTTATTGAAGCAACAATTATTAGTGGTAAAAGCAAATGAGAAGATGTGCTGATTCCAAGAATTCCGATGATACTCACCGATCTACCGTTCAATTTCAAGCGATTGCAATTTCCTATTCTTCTGGCCTTTGCGTTTACAATCAATAAAGCTCAGGGACAATCGCTTGCTGTTGCGGGATTGAATTTTGAGAATCCATGTTTTTACCCTGGGCAAGATTTGGGACGCCAAAAAAATTGTTCACTTTCGCACCAAATGGAAAAACCAAGAATATTGTATATCCACTCGCAGTACAGTTATTATTTTCAATAAACATTTTCATTGTCATTGATAAAATAAACTCAGTTTTTTCAATCTCGAAATAAAACACTTCATTCATTCTTTCTTGGCCGTAACAACGTACGACGGGTAAGGCTAGTACAACTCTAAATATCACTTAAAATGTCAAAAAATGCTCTGTTAGTCCGTTATTACACAGCGTGGAGTGAGACATGCATCAATGAAGTGCAAACGAGGAAAATCATAAAAAGAAAAAATGATAGAAGATCATTCTGTCAAATTGCGTTCCAAATTTGAATTCTACCAGCTTGTTCGTTTAACTCTTAACTGCGTATAGTTCCAAACGAAAATTTATTACTCAGCAAAACTACTTTTTTTAAGTATTTGGAATATTATCCAAAATTTAAGAGCTAACTCGCGTCCATCCAGAATTTCAAATGCGCAACCATGTTCACTCTGAATGCATCCACAGAATATTACAATTTACTCTCTCTTGCGGCTATCAACTCAAAAACATCAATTTCAACATCAGTGTTCAAAATGACAGGGACATAATAGTATAATAGATATATTTTCATCACTTGGACAGTGACGTCTCCCCCTTTTTACCGTCACTACTACGGTCAGAGCTCTGACAGCTGCATTTCTGTGCTTAAACATATTAACCGGTAATACTCGTGCTTCTAGCAATGCTCATCAGTTATCACTCATCAGTTAACCCTTAAGCCCAATTTCAGTCGTACTGTCAAGTACAGAGATTTGTTCCTTAGCCGTACTACAGGAATTTGGAATGCTTTACCTAGCTCTGTCTTTTATGATAAACATCATAGTTCCCGTTTACGTCTATCTAATTAACGTATAAGACACTAATACATGTTCAGAGAGATTTTTGACTTGTCAATAAAAAAATCTACATTTATTTTTCCAATAGGAACAAATAATTCATTGTAAACATTCTTATTCCATATACGAATTAAAATAGATTATTGTGAATTAGTTGTTTGTTCGAGGCTCGATATAGAACGACAGTCGATTTTCAGTTACAGTTATCAGTTTCAATTTTCAACTTCGTAACGTGTGTTGTGTTCTTGTAAAATATTTAATTATAAATTCTGTTTTATTTACCTGCTATTAAAAAAAAAAAACGTTTTAATCTTAACAATAAAAAGTGAAATTTTTCAAATAAATCAATGAAAAGAAAAACATCAAATCCATTGACATTATAAAATGTTTGAAAATAATCAAAATCAACGCAGTGAGTAAATTTTTTTAATTTTTAAATATTAAAATTCTGGCCAAAATTAAAAAAAATTGTATTCCAATTTCAAAATTCATGTTTTGAAATTCCCCCCACATAAGCGAATATTGGAAAAATTAACAAAACCTTTGTTTATTTAGGATAAAACTGATTTTTTCATTGATGGGCATATTTGAAAATGACCTACATAGATACATATCAATATGAATAAACGTATTTTTATCGATAAAAAAATTACCATTTAGCTTAATAATATTTCATTTGTTTTATGGGGAAATCTATCTGATAATAATAGTAATTTAATGATAATGATTAATGAAAAATACTTCTTTTGTTTCCTTTACCCTACTTTAGACGTGATTTTTAACATACAACTTCTGGGGTCAGTGATGTCCATCCTTTCTATGTGTCCCTGCCATCTGAGACGTTGAACTTTCACTATCGACCATATAATACCATCTGAAAAGTTGATTGGGTGGCAAACCCTACAGGTGAAGCAGTAAATTGCGCTAAAGATAGTCTGAGTTTCGACTATTATTTTTTGTTAATCCAGACTCAGTACCTTGGCTCTAACATTGGGTAGAATTGTTCTACTCCTTCCTTAACCACCAATAGTTAGGTTCGCTTTAAGACTCCTCAAGAAGGGTTCGCCGGCTTGGCCCCACCGTTGCCGATTGTCCATGCTTGAGACCAACTTAATGCAGGTGTCGGTCCTTGTTTTAATCCAGAAATTTTTGCGCCTGCCTTCCCTCTGCGATATTTTCCCTGCCGTTCCGTTGATCCCAATCTAAGACGAATTTGAAATACAGGGGTTTTTCTGAAGCCGCATACTACAAATAGTTGTTTTTCCCCTTCGTTTAGAGAACTATAAAACAAATTTGCATTGGAAACTATTTCTACATTAAAAGAAAATAACTTTTCTTGTAATTTTCGTTTGTTTTAACTTCGAATTTATAAGATGTTTCAAATACAAAATAACGAACAAATTTGTCAAGACAAAAAGTTTAGTTTTTTAATCATATCCTCTTTAAAGTTTACCTATGAACGCAGTAATCAAAAACCATTGCCTTCATTTCGTTATCATTCATCATGAACGGCGCAACAAAAACAAGTTCTTCCATGTTCATCCTGATTGCTGGCCAACGCAATTCAGTTACGCTTCGACCGTCCTGGTCTACCCCATCTTTCAATGTAAGCAAGAACTGCCACGACGACTTCTACCATAAAAAAGAACTGCAAGACTTCCCGAGTTGGTTCCTCTTCGCTCATACGAATTAGGTCCCCAGGCCACCCATATTTTTTCCACAAATCGTACTCCCTCGCTTACGCCGCCAACAACTCTCCTCCTTTTAGTAAGAACCCAAGTCTCGTATCCGTATGTAAGACCAGAGTCTCTTACAGCAGCAACTTAGTTCTTATAGCAAGATTTCTGGGTTTGAAGAGCCTCTCCCTTCGTATTGTAATCAGGTGCTACTTTTGACACTAGGACCTAAAGGATCGGACTACTTCAAACTCATGCTTCATTCCACTACCCGGATTGTTAGATCAACACTTCTCGCAGACCCAGCCACCCCTACAATAGGATGGAGCGCGGATGTATGGATTTTTATTTTTGTTAAGCTTCGAAGTTCTAATAGGGGGGGATTTGTGCGTTATGTCAAAGTTTAAAAAATCGTGAGTTTTTATTAACTTCGGTTGAGATCTTTTGCCTCCGCACCGACTTCAAAGTTTTTTAATTTTTGTTCAAGATCCTCGTACTATGTTAGTAGCTTTGGGTTAAAAATAAAATGTTTTGAAATAAGGACGATAATATTTATTGAAGTTTATTGTTTTAAAGTAAAGCGCTTAATTCAAAGAAGATAATTTACAAATAAATATTTTTGGATAAATTTATGATTTAAAATCACGTTTGGTTTCAAATTTTGGCATTGTCTTTCTTGATTCAATTTTTGACTTAATTGATCCCCGTTGCGTTTTTTTCGAGCATTGAACAGTTGAAGCTTCCGTTGTTATTTTAACAGCTCGTTCTACAGCTTGAGTATGACACGGCAGCCTTAAAAATAAAATTTCACAATCACCACCAGATTCTACGATTAACCTGATTTCTTTGTCAGACAAATCTTGTAGAATCGGTGGTTGAGTTATCTTTTCTTGCCAGTTTATCATGTTGAGGCATTGAAATTTAGGACTGGGATTTCAAATAGCCTAGGCTTTGAAGTTTGAGGCATACTTCTTGCTTTAAGTATGCGGCGAGCTTCAAGTTCTCGAACGTGCTTCTTTTCATGAGTAATCATTGCAAGAAGGATACTTTCAGAATGTGGAAAGTATGCATTTCTCTGAATGACTGGATCGATTACCTACAAAGATAAACATTATATGAGCTCTGTTTTCATGAATAAAATTATTAATTTTTTCTCTATCTATATTTTGAAGAATTAAGTACATTCTTTAGTTCATCAGGAAGATATCTGGTCGATTTTATTATATTGAACAGGTGGTGCGAAGCATCTTTACATGATGGTTTGCTTTTAATTAAGAACCAAGATGGTGCGTAAACTCTTACAACAAAAGTAGCCAACGTTGTAAGATTTTCTGAAGGAATCTCTGATGTTACATATAAACGCATTATTCGATTGGCACGTGTGAGCCAACGAGCATGCGACATCTTCCCAGGAAATTTATTTGACAGATCTTGCGGAAATTCGCCCGATATAACTGCCGAGACAATCCTGTGCAAGTATTTTTGGTCGGCACTCAAGTCCTTGGCCATTTCGGGTAATTTATTGCATTCGATGGGCTTATATTTGACGACAGGCAATTACTCACATGTATCAAGGGCTTTTCCCAAAGGTCCCGTTTAAGAGTTAGGTCCTGAGGTACATCCGTCGAGATGTTGAAAAAGGTGCCTCAAAGGTAACTCGTTCATATGAAGAAGACAAATAATCCACTGAAGTGGTTTCTTAAGTCTTTTTTCGAACAATCTTATAATTCCGTTAAACTTTCCAGTGTTCACGTTTGTACCATCACAACCGATTGCCAATAGATGTTGATCAGAAATATCTTCTTCCGATAGAAATCCTTTGATAGAAGTTTCTATGTCTTTAGAGGATCCAGTCTTAGGAACAACATATCCCATGTAATTGGATCCTGGTTCTTGAACCAATGAGATATGGTCTTCGACAATCTTTGTTTTGTAATTTTTATTATCTTTTTTAACGATTTTATAAGTTTGGTCTTTCCTTCCATCGAAGTATAATGCATATAATTCTGCAATGGGGTTCTCTTTCATTAGCTTTTGCCTAGTTTTTGCCTTGTCTCTTCTCAATTTGTGCCTGTCTATTACCCCGACTTCATACCCAATATCGAACAAAACAGACGATGCGATTGCTGCTCCTGCCCTATCGGATACTCCAAATCGATCACATGTCTTTGATAATGTACTGAATTCCACTCCTGAGGTCTTCTTTATTTTCTTCTCAGGATTGTTTTTTACTCTGAATCTTAAGGAGTTATTTGATGTGGACGACGAAGCTGATGAAGAAGAACTTATTTTCAAAACCTCTGTCAAAGGTGCATTTGAGGCTGAAGTTAGTTTTCTTTTCAAACCTTTTCGCAGCTTTTAAGTATTAATTATGTCGATACCTCCTATTGTCATTCTTCTTCCGTTTCTTTGGTCCAATAAAAACACTTGTTCTTGTTTTGGAACCTTTTTAACCTTAGCACAGATACATTGACCAAAGTCCTTGCATTTGCATGCCGCAATGTCAAAAAGCAATTTCTAATTTTTTCTGAAGAGAGCCTCTTGATGGACTTCAGTAAGTTTTTATATTTAATGTGATACGCTTTTAGCATTTGAACTATCCGTGTATGTGTGACCGTTGGAATAGAAGCAAATTGCCATATTTTTTTAATCCGGGATGAAACTGTACCTGCTATTTCTGGAAAGGTTGGTTCTTTTGATGTCTCCAATTCGAATTTATGTTGATGTCTTGACCATTCATAATGCTTAATTATGCCTTCGTAAGTTGTCAGCACATTGTCTTTCAGATCACTTAAATCACCAAAAATAGGACATTTAAACAAACTTCGAGTTCTTTGCATAATTTATTTATTTATTTGTTTCAAAAATTGACTCTCGAAATGTGAACACAACAATGCAATGACACGAAAAAATAATAACCATTCCATAACAAAATGGTATGAAAACAAAATCATGGCCTACTAAGTCTTTGTATCGATTTGAAATTTTTTGAATTTGAAAATAAAAAAGAAACGTTTCATATCCAATTTTCAAAGTGTTTGCGGAGACAGTTATCATTGACCAAATGAAAAAAGATTTTGCATGAATTAATTTGAACCCATGAGGCACATTTTTTTTACTATTAGATATCGAATTCCGAAAAAAAAATCGCTCCACCCTACCCTACAATGCATATATGATTTTCACTTCATTAATATGCAGGCCCAGGTTTTGTGCCGTCTGGTCAATCTGGATGAAAGTCTTGTACAGGTTGTCCCTTAATTTTGCTATGCACATTACTTCTGGTTTTCAACTAAATTGATTCAAAATCCTACTAAATGTGTGGTGGATAATCTATTGCCTTAATTTTTTTACCCTAACCCTTTACTCTCCAGAAGAAAATTAAACAAATATAAAGTTTAGTAATTTATTTCAAAACTTTTATATTTCCTGACTAACTAAAGGTTTTTCCTTCCATTTGCATTTTAATGCAAAAACTAAATCCCATTTTTTAAATAAGAAAAAAAAAATCTTTGTTCCCATCATTAACAATACCCTTCTGTGCATCAGAAGGTGGGAAAATGCATTTCATCTAATTTCCTCTTACCGCTAATTCCAGCCAAATAATTTAACAAAAAATAAATCTTCAACCAGCGAACAAGGGAACAAATTCTCATCCGTCAACTCCTGGTTCTCACGGTTAGGTTGCATTAATTTTAGTATGAACTACACTAAGCCTTCCCCCCAATACCAAAAAAAAAAATATATACACTGGGGTTTTTCCCTCCCTCCCTACTTACTCCCCCTCAAACACGAACGACTTCAATCCATTAATTTGCGTTGCTACAATTTTTATGCCATTGCCATCTAATATTTATAAACTTCTGAGGTAAGCTAAGAATTGTATACTTAACTTGGGAGTTCAGGGGGAGAACATGGGAGGGAAATAAATTATCATTTTTCTCAAAAGATTTCCCACACTGATTTCAACCAACTTTTTTTTTATTTTGCTAGTCGTTGTTGTCGAGAAGAACCCTTAATTACTCCAAAACACACTACTAACTTTAACCTACCGTGAGGATTCCGAGTTTCCCCTTTTCTTAAAAAAAAAAAAAGGTTTTGTGCTTAAATCTTTCGTTTAAGATTTTGTTCGAGAAAAGAGTTTTCGGAAAAATGCACAAATAAAGAAAATGATAGGAACAGGAAATTCCCCCAAATTCTTTGGCACCTAAGACAAGAATTTCAGTGGCTCTCTTACACAATGTTACATGATGTTGAGGTGTTCACTCAAGGAGAAACGTCCAGCATGCTTATTTGGTTTACAATACACGAAAGTAAGTTTAACCATAATTAGGTTAAACTTATCAAGCGCGCTTGAATACTTTGGCGTCGTCTGAGGGATGTATTCGAAGGGCGGTATTTTGTTTAAGGATTTTTGAATGTTATACATATATGGGTAACTTGGCAACGGTTAACCTCTTGGCAAGATTTTATGGTGGCGTGGACGTGATAGATATGCCTAAAATGCCGGAAATTTTATATGAATTTTCTTCTTCAATAAAGTTAGAAAATTACAAAATCTAGCTCATCGTTATCATCGGCGCAACAACCGGGATCTGGTCAGATCTTTATCCAACAAGTTCTTCCACAGATTCCGATGGCTAGCTAGAAATTGTTTATTTTCATTTAACATATGATACATTTTAAGAACACGCCGATCGCCCTTTACTTACTTACTTAGGGGCGCTACAGTTCGGGACGAACCTGGGCCTCAACCAACATGCCTCTCCAGCCAGCTCGGTCTTCGCCTAGTTGCCTCCAGTTTCGCACTCCAAGTTGGTTGAGGTCGTCCTCCACTTGAGCGCCCCACCTAAGGCGAGGTCTTCCTTGACTGCGTCTACCCTCTGGGATCGAATCGAAGATCCTGAGCATTGTTGTCCATTCGCTCTACATGACCTATTCATCTTAAACGTGATATGCGTATTTTTTTTGGCCAGGTCAATGTCGCTGTACAGCTCGTATAGTTGTTGGTTGAACCTTCTCCTCCAAAGCCCGTTAATAGGGCCAAAAATCCTCCGAAGAATCTTACGCTCGAAACGCTTAAGGATATCTTCATCCGCTTTAGAGAGAGTCCATGCCTCGGCGCCATAGAGCAGGACTGGGATTATAGGGTCTTATACAGAGTCTCCTTTGTCTTTCGAGAGAGGGCTTTGCTACTCAATTGCCTTCCTAGCCCATAGAAACAGCGATTGGCAAGAGTAATTCTTCGCTTTATTTCTGACGAGATGTTGTTGTCAGATGTTATAGCGGATCCGAGGTACACAAAGTCCCTAACTACCTTTAAGTTGTACCTGTCTATTGTGATGTTTTGTCCAATCCGCCGGTGTTGTGTGTCCCTTTTTGTGGACAGCAGGTACTTGGTTTTGCCCTCATTGACTGCTAGTAAAATCTTAGCCGCTTCAGCTTCAATGCTAGCAAACGTTCCAGTGACAGCTTCGCACGATAGCGCATCACCTTGTCGGAATCCTTTTTTGACGTTAAAAGCTTGTGTGAGGTCAGTACCAACCTTGACGGAGCAGCGAGAGTTCTCCATCGTCATCCTGCACAGTCGGACGAGTTTTGTGGGTATGCCAAAACCTGACATGGCTCTGTATAGCTCGTCTCTATAAATGCTTTCGTACGCGGCCTTAAAATCGATAAAGAGGTTGTGGGTATCGATTTGGAATTCTTGAGTAGTTTCCAGGATCTGCCGTAGCGTGAACATTTGATCGATTGTGGACTTTCCTGGTCTGAAACCACATTGATAGGTACCAATCAGGTTGCTGACGAAAGGTTTCAGGCGTTCACATAGTAGGGCATATTCAGGAGACTAATTTCTCTATAGTTGACGCAGTTTAGAGGGTCTCCTTTATTGCTGATCGGGCAAACGATTCATTCATTCATCAGGCATACTTTCTTCTGACCAAACTTTAGAGATGAGTTGGTGTATGCATTCCACCAGGTCATCTTCAGCCGCTTTAAAAAGTTCGACGGGTAGTCCGTCGGGTCCAGCAGCTTTGTTGTTTTTTAGTTTAGATATTGCTATCCTTACTTCATTTTGGTCAGGTGGACGGAAGTTTTGTCTGTCATCGTCCATGTTGAATGGTTCATTCTGCCTGACAGCGGGATTTTGGCCTTCATCGCCGTTTAACAGTCTGCAGAAATGGTCCTTCCATGTACTCAGCACCGACTGTGACTGCTACGAGGTTTCCATTCCTATCTCTACAGGCTTCTGGGCGGGTTTTTTTTTCTTGGCATGTTCGTTTTACCTGTTGGTAAAACTTCTGCACGTTGTTTCTGAGTAGCATCTCTCAATATCTTCGATCGCGCGCTTCTCATGCTCTCTCTTTTTCTTTATGTGAAGACGGTGTTCTTCCTGTCTTTTCTCTCGTCTTTCTTTGCAGCGCCGCTTTATATGCCCCTTGTTTGGCTGCATGGGCCTGCCTGCATTCGTCATTGACCCAGAGGTTTCGTGGTGGTGGTCTGGTGAAACCTAGCACATCAATTGCGGCATCTCTGATGGCTTGTTGGCAGTGTTGTCACTGGTCTTCGGCACTTGATGCTGACGGTACTGGATTTCTTGAGAGGTTACGAGATATTCGATCGGCATAGGTTCTGGCGGTTTCTTGCGATCGCAGCTTTCCGACGTCATACTTCCTCACAGTTTTACTCCGTTGTTGTGGTGTTCGGGTTATTCGCATTGTTACCTTTGCTCCAACAAGGTAGTGATCCGAATCGATGCTAGCTGCAAGGAAGGTCGATCGATCGCAACGTGATCAATCTGATTGACGGTTCTTTGATCTGGGTGTCGCCAAGTCCCTTTGTGTATATCGAGATGAGGAAACCGTGTGCTTGCAATGTTTGACGTTATGTGCCGCTTCGAATAATGGAACAAAAATGGCTATAAAATCGCCTAGTACGATTTTAACGTTGTATTTAAGGCATTGCTCTTTGTCGAAGAGCCCGTAGAAGTCATTCTTGGTGGAGTCATCTTTGTCCTCTGTGAGGGCATGAGCGCATATAAGGCTAATGTTGGCAAATTTAGCCTTGATACGGATTGTCACAAGACGCTCACTTACGTGTCGAAAGCCCAAGAATTATTTCCTAAGTCTACGGCTTATGACAAATCCGCACCCAAATAAACGCTGTGGTCTTCTTGCACAATCACCGTAGTACACGTCACAGTTTTTCATCCTCCTTTTGCCCGGCCCATCCCATCGCGCTTCCTGGATGGCAGTAATTCCTACTCTGTAGCTGTCTAGGGCCTCCCTCCGGATTGTGCAAGAAGACCACAGCGTTTATTTGGGTGCGGATTCGATCGCCCTTTAAAAATGTTTAATGGTCAAGGTTATATGCATTTAACCTTTTGATTCGTTCGTTGATCCTTACCACTCTGTCAGCTGATCTTTGTTCTAATGCCTCTTACTAAAAAAATCTGAGGTCGAATCCCTGACTTATTTTTTTTTTTTTTTACTATCAAAGTGCGACAAAGGAAACTAGAAACAAAGTCTAAAGGTTTTCTCACGCAATCTCCTCCTTTCGCTTGAGATAGTTTATTTTCTAAATTATCTAACATTGTTAAACAATGGATAGCCTTAAAAAGTTCTCAGCATCTAAAAACCAGGTTGAATAATTACACTATATAGTAGCAACGAGGAGACAAAAAAAAAAAAAAAAAAAACTAACTTGTGGGTGCATGTGACTTAGGATATCATCTTTTTTTTTTTTTTATAAAACCGAATCAGATCTCTTTATCTTTAGTAATTAGTTTTCATGGGAAATCTCGTGTAGCGACTTGTAAAAGGTGCTGTTTATTTTCATCGTGAAAACACAAAAAAAAAAAAAAAAAACATCGTTGAAAAGACTCGAGGCTTAAGATTGTTGCGAGAGATGGAAATTACGCCCTATATTCCGGATGTTTTCAATAAAACCAAAATTCACACAATCTCATTCAAAATTCCCACGTTGGTTGTGAATTTTAATCGCATTCAAGAGCTGAGATTAGTTTCTAACTCCTTGCGAAATTATCATGAAGTTTGCCGCTAAGAGTTCATAATCTGGGTGTGATGGTTGCTTCTGAATCTCTTGAGTTGATATAGGGTCAATAGCCCTATTTCGGCTAAATTAAATGCAGAAAATAATCTATTGATTAAGCACAAAATGGAAAGAAGTGGCTAATTAAAAAAAAAAAAAAAAAAAAAATTTGAATAAATTACCTACTTCCGGTGTGTTAATTTTTGTTTTATTGATGATAAACAATATAAATCAGGTGGAAGATGAAAACAGTTGGAAGAAATGTTAGCACACCAGTGCTGAGCCGAATTTGCAGCAACTTGACTGATTGCACTAATTTTTTAATTTATTCTTTTGGTAGGTTTTCATTGAAAAGATCAAAAAACTTGGAAGAAGGTATTTTCTTTGCTTCTTTAATAATTCATTTTTTATTTGATCTTTTTGTTCAATCAATTTGGCCGGCGAGCTTCGAAAAGGAAATGGTTTTAAATACATTGCAGGGTAATCTTTGTAGGCAGGTGCTAAAAGGTCTCTTTTTTTTTTACTGTTGTAGCTATTACATACCCCAGTGGGTTCGGGGATGAAAGAATAGGCCCACGGTGCGGATGTGCCTGCAGTAAGAGTCTGCTAAAACATCCTCCCCTATAGGTCCGGGGGCAGAATTGGCCTATGGTCGGGTTGCCGGAAGTACGAGCCTTCCAATACCAAGTCTAGTTAAGCAACTAACATTTTATCCGTAAGGAAACTTGGTAGTAACCTTGCTTCTAGGCGGGCATTCAGGGAGTGTCCGAGTCTTCACCTTGGTTGACAGAATTACTGAACTGTTGTCTTACTGGATGGTGGGCTAGCGACTTCATGGAGTGCGTCTCATGAGAGTCGGGCGAGGCCTCACCTAGGGTCTAAAAGTAGGTACCATGGATTAACAGGAGCCCCAGCTGATTATACGAGCTTGTCTCGGTAGCAGTTGCCTGTTAAAATTGAGGTAGGCCCCCTTGTGGGAGCTTCATGGAGGCTGTGGTTACTCCAAATGCGGAAGCGAAAAGGTATCTTTTGTTTCTGCGAGGATGGCACGGTTTCGTAAGAAACGTGTGTTCATTGTCTTATTTAACCTTGATACTAGGGATGCAGATAGACCGTGCTTCTTAGCAAGGAGGATGAATTTTCTATGAGAAATTCATCATTTGCTACTAGAGTGGTTAAGCAGAGCCGCTCTAGTTGATAGTGTGGTCTGGTAAACCAATTTAGGGGTCTTGTCCGCCCCAAGGGAACTCCATAAGTGGATAGGCCCACCGTGGGATTAAGCCTTAATAGGCAGGTGTCCACGTAAAGCCTCTTCACGATCTGTAGCTATTACAAGTGGAAAATTATGTCGTGAAGATAGTAACCAGACTTGACTTGACTCTTTTCTCGGATTCAGTCCGTTAAATTCTTTTAAGCTTGTATCCAGATTCCCGGGCGTAAAAAAAGCCACCTCCTTAAAACCTATAGACAGGATTGTATGAAATTCACTTGTGGCTTTGCTGGAATAAAGTGAGAAAAAGTTGTTCCTTCCTTTAATCGTTCAGTGTTGTTTGTCTCAACAAGGTGATCATGGATCAGCTTCTTTTTCCTTAAAAAAAATCTTAAAAAGAAAACAAATAGCTTTTATATAGTTTTTTTTTATAAAATAATTTATTTTATCAGATTCTCTCGATTTTTATGTCTTTTTTTATTAAGTTTTATATGTTTTTTTTTTTTTTTGATAACATATTGAATTGATGTATAAAACTATATATACAGATGTTTTTTTTTGTAGTCGTCTTAACATATTAATTTTATTTAAAATTTCAATCGCTTAATTTCTAATGCATAGGTTTTTTTTTTGTTTGTTTTGTAAAAAAGTATTTTTTGTTTATATATTTTATATGCAAAATAGATTTCTATTCTTTGTATATAATAATTTATTAAAAGAAGTTTTTTTTTTCTTTTTTAATTGAAAACAAAAATATTTAAAAAATAGTAGAAAGTATCTTAAATGCTTAAATATGTGTGTAGTTAGGGTCAATAAAATGACTACGTGGAATAAAGAAAACTCACGTTTTTGGAAAAAAAATATTGTGGGTTAACATATATATTGTAACTGTTTTGACAAAAGGAAACACACGTACACAAAATTTGCGAAAGAAAATTTGCTAATTAAAAATAAATATTTGCTTGGTACATACATGGAGAAACAAAACAATAAAATACTTTTCAGTTTGTAAATTCAAATTCGAGATAAGGGGAATAGCCAGAGCAGCATGTTTTGGCGGCGGCGTTCGAAAATCTCAAGGAAGCCCAGCATGCGTATTCCATTGGACATCGGATATTGAGGGCAGAGATTGATGTTGTTGTTGTTGTTGTTGTTGTTGTTGTTGCTGCTGCTGCTGTGGTTGATGGTGGTTATTCATCGAAGCGTTGTTGTTACTCATTGTGCTAATGTTGTTGTTGTTGTGCCTGGTACGCATAACATCTTCTGCTTGATTGCAATGAGGACGTGGTCCGGGCTCTGGAGTGTAGGTGAAGGTGAGTCCAGTGGCATAGATTATACCATCATTTCGAACTAAGGAGATAGGCACTTGCGTTGGCTGGCGAACCTTTTAATTTCAAACGGGAACAAAAAAAAATGTTAAATAGTAAAAATAAATATAAATATTTAAAAAAATTACTTACCCAGAGCCATTCGCCTCTAAACTGTGAAATCTCTGGAACAACACACAACAATGTCTCTGTACATCGATACATTGTTTCGGCCTCAACATCACCAAACCACACTTGCAAATGTGGTGTGAAATTATCGCCACTTAACTCTAACATTGCCACATCACCACCTCCATTTAAATTTAGAGAATTCACAATTGGTACCGGCGTCACAGGTGAACTTTTGAAAAAGATGAAAACAAAATTTCAATTCAAAAAATAAACTCTCATCAAACATCCTTGTTTAACTTACGAAACAGGTCCCATTCCCTCATAGAACTGATATTCAGCTTTATCAGTGGAAATAATAGTCCAACAGGCACCGTCATTGATCATCTCTTTGTTCGGTTCCTTGGGACATGGTGTAGCTTGGAATTGTATGATCTTCTCCTGAGAAAGACAAAGATACATACGATCCGTATCCTTCATATAAAAAGCACATTTGTGCAGCTGCGAAACAGGATCATCGGCTTCTAATAGCGCCATTTGTTTATCAACTTTACGAATTATTAAACGTGGCAGAGCCATTCCCGTTACTGAGCACACAAGTTTAACAGTCGCACCATAATGCACATAACCATCACGAACCTAATAAAAATTTAACAATCAAAAAGTCCAAGCGAAAGAAATTCGTTTGCAAATGCTTACCTGAAACTCCTCAGATTCACTCTCATTGTCATCTAACAGGTGTATTGTAAACGCTCCCCATTGAGTGGAACTTGCATGGAAATGGCCATTTTCAACGTGTAAATATCTAGTCGATACTGTCTGCGATCGAAGTCTATTAAATAATGCAACATTAGTCCCACTGGCTATACACAGGTCGGCATTTTTTAGAGATTGCTTCTTTTTGGACGGCTTTGATATAACTTTGATCCGTTTGGAATTAAATACACCAATGTCATGGCCATTTCCATAGAACATCTTTACCGAGAGCATAAAATGCTTTCTTTTGTCAGAATCCGAAATAAACAGAGTCTTTGCTGCACAATATTGTTTGCCATTTAGATCGAGTTGTTGCATATCCTGATCTGAATTGCCTATACCAATAAATGCACACAGTTGGGCACCTTGTTCGATTTCGCCTTTCTGTAGCATCTCTTCGTAGCGTCGTCGCCAGCCACTTCCAAAGAGATATATGCACGGAGGAGGACAGAAAAATCTTTTTTCATTGCCATAGGACTTTTGAGCAACCTGAAATCATATGAATTCCATTTTTAAGTACCAAAATAATTAAACAAAATTCCATAAATAGATACTAGTGAGGAGAATTAGTTAGTTTTAACACCCTCTTCTATCAAGGTAACTTCGGCGTCATCGTTATCGTCATTTTTTACAAATTACAATTGCGCGGACAATTTTAGAGTGCGGCGAAGTGTGAAGGCTATATAAAAGTGTGTATAGCTTGAATTAAATTTTACAAATGCAGCTGCAGCGCAACACCATCGATCGCGGGGTTTAATAAGTATAACCAACCACAGAAATTCAGGGGACACAATTAAGTTGCAATTCCAGGCAATAGTTTGCATCGGACGGCGACATTAATAGACAAATCTAAGGAACTTGTAGTGGCGAAGGTTATTTGCTATGCTGTTCAACTCCAGGGTAAGCGGTTTTGGTGGTCAAGTTAATGATAGTTTGGGGTTGACAATTAATTGAGTAATATGAACAATTTTTTAGTTGCGTATTGGAGACAAAATTGGTTTGGAGCTGACCTACCTAAAGACACATTGTTTTTGTTTTAAAAGTTTGAATAAAAAAATATATTTAGAAGCAAAGTTCTTTAAAAATTTTGAATGCAATTTACGCCTTAATTGCGGTTCGAATAAATTAAAATTTTCTTTTAAATAGCAAAAATCTTGAGGCTTTTTCAAATGAGGTTCAATGAGCGATTTTATCACCAACGCCATCCTTATTGCTGGTTTTGAATAAGGTTTTATAGAAAATCAATTCGCTGTTTCTATGGGCTAGGAAGGCAATTGAGTAGCAAAGCCCTCTCTCTAAAGAAAAAGGATACTCTGTATAAGACCCAAATCATCCCAGTCCTGCTCTATGGCGCAGAGGCATGGACTCTGTCTAAAGCGGATGGAGATATCCTTAGTCGTTTCGAGCGTCAGATTCTTCGGAGGATTTTTGGCCCTATCTGCGTTATCGGTCTTTGGAGGAGAAGGTTCAACCAACAACTATACGAGCTGTACAGCGACATTGACCTGGTCAAACAAAAAATATGCATATCACGTTTAAGATGGCTAGGTCATGTAGAGCGAATGGACAACAATGCTCCGGCTCGCAGGATCTTCGATTCCATCCCAGAGGGTAGACGCAGTCAAGGAAGACCTCGCCTTAGGTGGCGCGCTCAAGTCGAGGACGACCTCAACCAACTTGGAGTGCGAAACTGCAGGCAGCCAAAGACTGAGCTGGCTGAAGAGGCATGTTGGTTGAGGCCCAGGTTCGTCCCGAACTGTAGCGCCCCCTTAGTAAGTAAGTAGAAAATCATTTAGCCTGTAGTTTAGGAACTCAGGTGTGACTCAGATACATGATCATAACTTCTGAGAAAATTAATTTAAAAGCCGAATAATTGGCTTGGTATCACCGACCGAAAAACTGGTCGTATTAGATCCTTATTTAAACAATCGATTGAAATTAAGCCTCAAATTGAGGATTGTTTTAAATACTATTAACATTGAGCTTACAACACCTCAGTTGCATATAAGACTCCTTTTTTTTTTTGTGTGCAACTTCAAGATATTGCTGCGTTCTCAGAAGAAACCCTACGCCTTTGAGGCATGAAAGTACGATTCAAATACATCGCGTAAGGGATATAAGTTATATCCGTAAGCCCGTTAACCACTGATCATATCAAACAATGGATAGTCTAGTCTAGACCAGCAATGAATGCAATGAATTAGTCGGAATCTTGTCTTCCAGAAGTAATTGTTCCTTATTACATTAGTTAATACAAAATAACACAAATTGAATTGATATCCAGGGAACCAATTTAAATGTGTCTGGTGGATCATTTTACAATCAACATTTTTTTAGTCTAAGAACATTTTAGTTCTTTTTCAATTTTGACATTCTTTTATCAGGTTTTGCTAACCGCAAAGAAAAGTCCAAGTAGATTGGAATGCTTAAATATGTTGGGGCTAAATAGATTAGCTCTTGTTTTGCGACAACCAACAAATTCCATTGCGAAACCACAATGAATTCAAGTAAATAATAATATCTGTGATCACCACCGAGATAGAACCATAATATCCGAATTGAAATAACAACATTAACTTCTACTTTTGCAAGAAGACCATTAATCAATAGTTGTTATCACTCAAATCTGTTCAAAGGAAATCCATTGCTTACTTAATTACAATCTCCAGGCTATCGAACATCTTACCTTGGCGTGCAATATAACAATCACCATGTCATTCCTCTCCCGCATATAACGTTCCATTGCATCTCGCGTCAGCTTTTTGTCTTCAATGTGTGGCCTATATATCGAATTCGGCATCGCAGATCCACTGGGCAGAAGGCCAGCTCCTCCATTGCCACCACCAGTCATCCTGGCAGCCGGCATCAAACCCATATGATGCTGTGGCGGACTAGGCGGCAGCAGAGCATTACCTCCGTGGTGCTGTGGCGGACTTGGTGGTGTTTGTGCATATCCACCACCTCCACCTAAACCAAAATGAGGCATCCCACTGTTGTCCGAGTAATTATCTGAACCAAGGCTCTTCATTTAATCCACATTGTCCACAAAAAACCAAAACTAATTCCACGAAATCTAATTTGAACAAAAAATCCCAACAAACACCGGACTCATGTATTATCACAGAACTTAAGTAATTTGTAGACAAATTGCTGTACAATCTTTGGCACAATTGAAGAAAATTTGATTTTCTTTAAAAAAATAATCACAAAAGCCCACAAATTAACACAAAAACTTAGGAAAACAAATGAAAAACAAGAAAATTGTTTGGCTTTTTTTTTTTTTTTTTTTTTTTTTTGTTCACAGCAGCAAATCCTTTTTGAACGCGAAGCGACGAAAAATGACAGCAGCTGTCATTCTATAGTAAAAAATAACAAAAAGGAAAAAGACAGCAGCAGCAGGAGTGAGCAGCACATTGAACTGCGTCACTTTTTTTAAAGAGCACAGCACCGACGACGGACCATTGAATTTTGTTGTTTTATATAAATTATTATCCTTTTCTGAAATAATGTATTTAATTAGTTTTTTGTTTGGTGGATTTCTTTATAAAAAAAAAATCTTCTAGGACTGCACTCTTTTGTTGAAATTAGTCAAAGTTCAATGGCGAAAACGTAAACACGAACTGAACAACTTCCCACAAAACAAACTAGTTTTATCGGGGGTTGTGCGTGGTTGCCAATCTGTACAAAATTGTAAAAAAGTTTTTCATTTGTTAAAAATGTTGTTTAAGTTAATTTTGCATTTTGTAATATCTGATTAAAAAAAGAGTAGCATTTTGGACCATTATTAGTTAATATTTTGACACTAAAAATATCAAATTGGAAATGTATGTCATTTTCCATTGGCAGTTCGGGAGTGACTGGAAGTGATGGAATCATTCTGAAACTATTACGTTGAAAAGAAATCTCTTCTGGACGATTCTGAGAAGACAATTTTCGATTAGAATTCAATCCACTCAAAAGCACAAATACTGATAACTCAAATGTCAAAACGAATCGTTAGCTTATAAAAAAATGTGCAGTGTGATTGGATTTGATCCCTGACAGATACCAATGGAAAATGATGTTAGTCGTTGAGGAAAACATTTCAATCTGGTTTAAAAAAAAAATACCTTATTTATCTCAACTTTTGATTGGAATAAAATGACAGCAAACAATTCCAGAAATACAATAGACAAGATTGAAATATTGCCAAAAACTTATTTATAAACCTTTTTTGTTAATTAAATAGTTAGCATGATTTGTACAACATAAATATAATTTAATATTGTTTTTGACAGCTCTGTTAAAATACAAAAAATAACTCAATTCGTTTGAAAAACCACCAATGTGGTAACCACAATATGCATCCATAATTTCACACCAGAAAAGCGTTTCATTCAAGTCAAGAAGAAAGGCGGTTGGTAGGTTTGTTTGTACTATTAGTTAGAGGAGAACCAATATAGTGGATTCTCTATGGGAAAAATAAGCACGCACACTACCATGCATAACACCTGTTTGTGCAGACAGCATTTTCCCACGGTATTTTGGATGGGTGGTGGAAAAAACAAATTATTGAATATAATAAATAAATAATAATAAACAATGGAAAATGTAAATTTCTATTGATTTGGGGATGAAATGATGATGAATAATAAATTTTGAATTTAAAAAAATATTTTCGGTTACTAGTGTACAAGACAGAGTAGAGTAGAAAATGTCGGTAGACAAAAAGAGAAGACAATATTTGTGTTGTAAATAATTAATGAGTGTTGCCGTATCAGCTGTAATTATAATAATTAAATTATTTATTTGTAGGTAAATAAAAAAAAAGAAGTTTTATATTAAAAATATGTCTTTGTTTAATTAAATTTCCCTAAATTCGTACGCGAATTGGCGAATGTTAAAAGCGTTAATTTTAGTCTTTAATGACCTAAAACATAGAATTTTCATAAAAAAAAATTAAACAAAACTTTAAGTGATTAAACTAAAAAAAATAAATCTTTAAGATGCCGGAAATTATTTAAATCGAAATTTCAAGATGATTTGCTACGTCGAAATAGACAGACAGAACTGTGATCGACTTTTTTGTTTTATTAGGTAATTTAGTTTCCAGTTCGACTTTGTTTTTTTTTTTTTAAATCATAATTTATGTGGTTCAAAAGAAGAAATGCCCATATATGATTTAAATTTGTTTGAAGAAATGTTTTGGCTGTGTAATTGTGTTACTAATGGCCGTGTGGTTCTGATCATTTGTCATAGTAAATTTTCATTGTCACCAGAATTTTTTTCTGACCGACCTTGACTGTTAAAAGATCTTTCTAATTCTAAAGGTCTTAATCTTAACTTATATTGCTCTCTATTTTTCTAATTTTACTAATGCAAGTTTTTTCTCAGTTATATTAACTAAAAAAAAAATGTATTTTCCCATGCTTCACTCCCAAATTCGAAATGTATCTCTTTGAGAAACCTATGCTTCGACGACTTTCCATTATGTATTTTATCCCCAAAACGACATAGTAAAATTCCTCATAAATCAAAATTGGACCATTTCATTTTTTTTTTTAAGAGCGCCACATAATAGAACTTCATTTGAAGATGACACTCAAATCGCAAAGTTACATTGCTATGCTATCGTATGCGACTCAAGCTACTGTGATTATGAAGATGACGATGTTGTCGAAAGGGGCGACGTCCGCAGTGGCATTCACACTACAACTTGAGCTGCCACTTGCACCACCAAAACTATCCTCGACCAAATACACACGCTACAGTCAACCAACCCGCCGACATGGGCATTTCCATTCCATTCATAGTGGGGCCAGACCAGGCTGGGGCGGCAGCACCATCACAGACCAAACCAACCCGTTGGATAGATGATAGACCGTGGGAACCAAAACCATTGTGTATGTTGGTTCCCTCTCTTTCGAGTGTCTTTCTCGATTCGTTGTTTTTTTTTTATTCTTTTTTTATTCATAACTCATCAAAAATTGATGCGAGAAGAACAAAGTGCGGGTCCCTTCCCTTTTGGCAGACCAAACTGAAACTGTATACAAAATTATTAACTGAATTCGAACTGTCGGACTTGTGTCTGCGATACGGATGCTTTCTAAATTATTAAGCAGTTTCGATTACAGAATTGTTTTTTTTTTTTTTTTTTTTTTTTTTTTTAGTTTAGAGGAAAGGAAACCCCGGCCAGCCTTTGGCATGTGAGTTATGCGTTATGCCTCGGTGTAAATTGGCTTAGCGATAGGCATAGGGTTGTGATGGCTTTTGCGCTACGGTTAATCATGTTGAAGGCAATGGAATGGACATTAAGTTTGCCGCCTGCAGCAGGTTGATAATGAATTAGATTTACTAAATTACTGGAGCAGAATAGGAGAAGCAAGGTGTATCTTGGTTATGAATTTTTAATGCAAGGTCTTGATGACAGAATACAAGTCGCTAACCGTTTTCTTGATAAATAAAATATTGGTAGAAGAATGTATCCGCGTAGAATTCTTTGCAAAAGTAGAACAATGACAGTTTATGTCGGACAAATTTATTGTGAATATTTGATGGAGTTGTATACTATGCAATCATAAGAACTTTTCATTCAGTACTGATCCATTCGGAATATTGTTTAAGTAGTTCCAACCAAATAAAACCTTTTTTTTATAATTAACTCGCGCGAAAAGGGCTTTTGTATACCCTTAAAATGTTTGAACACCGGAAGAAAGAGGAGATAGCGATGCACATAAGTTTTGAAGTTCTGCATATAAAAATGGGAGGGAAAAACAGAGCCCGGCAAAGCATTCCACATTCGTGTGGTGCGACTAAAGATAGAATCTCTATACTTAACAGTACGTCCGAAGTTGGGCTAATGGGTAAACTGATGGGCATTCCTTGCAGTGCGAGTATTACGGTTGAATCGTTTCAAAGGAGGAAGAGAGAAGAGGTGTTCGGTTTCATCGATGCAAGTTCCGCTCATTGATAGTGGCATTGGAGGTATGTTTCGCTTTAACGACAAGAGATAACATTGAGTTTTTGAAGCATTAAATTCGACGCGATTTCTTATTCCCCATTCTACAATGCTGTCAAGATCAGAACTTAATGAACTTATCATACGCTGTCGTTGCACTTCCACATCCGAAGAACATGGAAACGAATATGAAAAGCTGAGAGTACTGTCGTCAGCAAAACAATTTATTGGATTAGTTGTTTCAGATAGTAAATCGTTGATATATAAAAGGAAAAGAGTCGGAGACAAAACAGAGCCTTGGGGCACACCAGCAATTATTTTATGAATATCAGACTTGAATCCATCCAACACAAATTGTATTGAACGGTTCGAAAGGTAATTACTAATCCAACGAAGAAGAGATTCATCGAGTCCACGTATTTTCGATAGAAGGGCTTGATGCCAAAACGGTGGAGAGACTGGTTCCACTTTTCGGTGAGATAAGCAATCAGATCACCATCGGACCTGTTGTACTGCCGGTCATTAAGAAGCTTTCGTTCTTCTAGATATTTCTTAAGCTGAAAATTAATAAGCGTTTCCATGACTTTAGAAAGAAGGGACGTTTATTGCAATTGGTCTATAGTTTGAGGGTGCAGAAGATTCGCCTTTTTTGGGGATAGGCTGGACAAATGCTGTTTTTTCATGCTCTCGGAAAGCGCTCAGAGGAATGGGATCGATGGAAAAGCTTACGCAGAGGTTTTGTCAGCCTTGAAAAAAAACACCTCTTTAGAGCAATAGCGGGGATACTATCCGGGCCAGCGGATTTGTGTATATTAAGATTTTTCAGGACTCTTGCTACTGAACGAGTGCGAAAAAAGATTGGTCCCATAAAATCATTTACACTCTCAAGTACAACAGGATTTCTATAATACCTGCTGGCAGCGTTAAGTTTGCCGTGAATCGGGCTGCAAGCAGATCTGCTTTTTCCTGAGAACTGACGGCAGGAGTATCATAGGAACCGATGATGACAAGAATTGGGTACGTTTTTTTACAAATGACCAACATTTTTTACTGTCTTTGGGATATTGCAGTATTTTTTGCCGAATTTTGTATTCATGTAATATCGTCTAAGTAGTTCCAACCAAATAAAACACTAAGGTATGTACATATGTATAGATGTACTATATGCGTCGATTAAAAGCAGACTCGATTGAGATCAAAAATGATTGTAACCTATAAATTAATGTTAGGCCAAAAATACAATCACCAACCAATCGAGCTGAAATCGATTCATTTAATGTGAAAAATATTATTTTTTTTTCTTTTAGTATATGTAGGTAAGGTATTAATGTTTTTTTTTGAAACAATTTTCAACAATTTTTGGATTCGATTAAGGAATCTCAAATGTCAGAATTATAACGCAACCTTGACCAAAAACTACACGCTTTGAAGATTGTAGCTGGATCAGACGGAGTGAAACATTTCTGGTATCTCCGAAGGGAACACTTCGCAGCAGTCTTAGCGACGTCGAATTGATGGTCATTCCACAGAAAGTGGTCTGTAATGAGGACTTAGAGTAGTTATGTTTCTTCGATAAACAGCATTGAGTTTTTTGAAGCATTAAACACACGGTTTTTTTATTCCCCACTGGACAAAATTCAAGAACTTACGCTTCTGTTAGAGTTCCACATTCTAAGATTGTATTTCTACCGTCATAAGTGTTTGCTGATGATATTAAAAATGACCTGGATAACGATTTAATATCTTTTCTGACCCTATTCGATTTTTCTCAGGCGCTAGATATGGTCGACCATTCGACTTTATGCCATAAACTCACTTTTTTTTTTACAATTTTTCACCTTGCGCAACTAAACTTATATCGTCATACCTTGTAGACAGAAAGCAAGCTGTTTCCGTCAATGGTAGTTTATCAGATCTCCTTCCTATATTACTAGAGGCGTTCCTCAAGGGTCTATACTTGGACCCCTTCTTTTTTCTATGTACATTAATGAACTTCCAAATATTTTAAAGCATTGCTCGATAAATACATATGTACGCTGATAATGTACAACTTGTCACGAGTTGTGATTGAGCACGGCACGTCAACAGAACAGACATCTGACCTGGGACAATCATATCAACATTGCTGTAGGGAAGACTTATGGGGTACTTCGTATGCTTTAGCAAATTATTATTTTTAGTTTTATTTAGTTTTATTTGATTTTGCCAAATTAAGACAACATAAAATATATATTACATAGAAAATTATAATATGACAGAAATAAAAAACAATAATAAAAAAAAATATGCATTAATATAAAGAAAAAATGGGCACTACTGGGTCGCATGTACTTGCTCTTATGTGCCTAATTACATTGGAAAGCAACATCTTTGATAGAAACAAGTAACATTTGCGTTGAAATTAACACAGTTTGAACTTATAAAAAGTATCAAAACCACAATACTTAACTGTTTTTAGCAAACAATGAAGTACGCTATCACCCGTCTTAAATAACAAAGAATTTATGAAAAAAGTATTTCGAAAATTTTAAGACCGGTTTTGAAAAAAAAATTTGAAACTAAATTTTCTTTGAAATTTATATATGCAGTTTTTTAGAGTTTATTAATATACATGTGAATATTAAATTAAAAATATTTTTTTTTGATTAGTTTTAGAAATATTGATTTTTCAAAAAAAAAAAAAATCAAAAATTAATTTTAATTAGAAAAAAAAGTAATTAAAAAATTTTATATGCAGAATTAATTAAGCTACCTAGATCTTCTCAAATATAAAATTTGACAGAAATCCAAAGAGCCGTTACCGAGAAAGCCCAAAATTTAAAAAAAACCGTTATATAAAAGGTACTTTTCCCGGAAATTTGGTTCTAATCAAATGATAGCCAATACGAACAAAAAAAATCTCAAAAATTTTCATCAAAATCGTTGGAGCCGGTTTCGAGAAAAATAAGCTTTTCCTAAACGGTCATATGGCAGGTACCGTTTTTTAGGCCTAAATATAAAATTTCCCCTCTCGGGAATGCCAAAATAATCATTCACACCAAATTTGAAGATAATCGGTTTAAACCGTTTAGGCTGCAGCTCGTTATACATACTGACAGACAGACAGACATTTTTTCTCGATCACTTTTTTAAACTTCTCTATGATCGTAATGTCATGTTTGATTGTTATCTCAATTTTTTTAATATTCACGAATCCTAAACTTGCCTTAAAGTCCCTATAATCGCAAGTAAAAATTGTTACTAGGCATTAAAAAAATTAAATAATTAAAGCTGCAAAACAAATATTTGACTCAACAATTGGTACTATTGGTCTATTAAGTGGTTGTACATCAATATTAAAAAAATGTTTCTTTATTCTGATACCCTTCCATACAAACATACACTTTATGAACAAAAAAAAAAAAAAAAACATTACAATCAGTGTGTAAGCCAAAACTTAAATTTTTGTTCTCATTAAAAGCTTTTGTCAAGTAGAGCTTTTTGTTCTGAAATTCAAAATGAAAACCAAATGTGCTTAATTAAACTTTCGTTAAGTGAATATCCGAACCATCAAAACAGTTATATGCAGTTGTGATGTGAGTGGAAAAATTAAGCGACGCATACAACGATTATAAGAATTTTATTTTTAATGTATTTTTGAAAAAAAAAAAAAAATACATATAAGTCCAAAAAAATTTTAATTTTAAATTTCAAACTTAAAGGTTATTTTTGAGATACTTTTGGGCCAGACGAACGAATGTATACTACCTTTATAGGAATTATCTTCATTATATGGATGAATAAAAATAAGTTGTAAGAGGATTAAAGGTATCAGTTATGCTCTTGAACGATACCTTTTCTTTCCTCAGAATTTTGTTGATATAATTTTATCCGTTTTACTTTCATTAAATATAAAAAAAATGCAAAAACTGATATTTCGATAGGCGAAGGTGAATGAACGAACAGATAAATCAAAACAATTTATTGTTCTTAAGTCATTTCATTTCATTTATTTATTGAATTAAATCTTTTACAATGGGCTTTTCGCCTATAATAAGTAGTAAGAGTTAAGTAAGAAATTGATTAATTTAAGTCTAAATTACAATTTATGTTGATTTCAAAGTTGAAAATGACAAGCAAGATACACAAATAATTAGTATTATTAATTTTGAGATTACTTTACTCTGGTTTCCCTTAAGGTAAGTTTTTTTTTTTTTTTTTTTTTTTTTTTTTTTTTTTTTTTTTTTTTTTAGAGGTATGATGGTTGTTTACTGATTATAATATTATTAAGTGTTTTAAGGGTAAAATGTTTTAAATATGCGTAAAGACCGCAACCAATTATGTTCTTTATATAGCTTGAAACATGGTCAAATCGTTTGAGATTATATACATAACGAACGACATTATTGAATGCTACTGTTAGGTTTCGCTTCGTTTCTGAGTTGTGGGTAATTACAACTTGACATCCATATGTAATTATCGCAAGAATTAGTGTTTTCGCTAAGCTTAGACGAATCTGCTGGGGAGTAAAATGCTTTGATAAGGAGAGACTTTGTAGGGATCCATATATTTTACAAATAACCGCTTGACCATGATCATCCCAAGTAAGTGTGCGGTTGAAAGTTAGGTTTTTGGCTTTATCTACACATTCAAGCTGTTGAATGCCGAGATACAGGTGAGGGAAATAGCTGTAATCAAGGATATTTTTATAAATGACTAAGCATTTGGATTTTCCTGGGTTAAGGTGCAAATTGTTTGCGTTTGACCAGGCTAATATGCTTCTTAGATCGGTATTTAATTTTTCGGCGCCATCCTCGATCATACCAAGTTTGCAACTTAGTCTAACTTGAGCATCGTCAGCGTACAAATCAAGTGAGGAGTATATAACCTTAGACGGAAGAACATTGATACAAATGGCGAATAGCAAAGGACCAAGTATTGATCCCTGGGGAACTCCCGAAAGAAGATTTAAGGGACGGGACATTTTGCCATCAATAACGACAGCTTGATTCCTCCCACTTAAGTATGAATGAATCATATTTGCCGCTGTATTTGAAAAACGAAATTGTTCTTGTAATTTTGAAATGAGTATCCTATGATTAACCGTATCAAAGGCTTTGGAGAAATCTAAAAGCACTAAAAAGGATAATAAATCACAATCGATTGCTGTTCTTATGTCGTCCGAAATTTTCAAGATGGCGGAGACGCAACTGTGATTTTGTCTAAAGCCCTGTAAAGCTGAGGGCTCAAGAGTTTGTTTGCGTTTAAAAAAGTTGAAATTTGATTATGAAGGATTTTTTCAAATACTTTTGACAAGAATGACAAAATTGATATTGGTCTGATAAGCGATGGTTGAGATAAGCGGGTAGCGGGTTTTTTTAAGACTGGAATTACCTTTGCCGCTTTCCAACAGGATGGAAATGTCTATGTCATTATTATGGTGTTGAAAATATGCGTAAGGGTTGGGAGAATATGGGGTAAAATCAGTGTATTTCATCGAGGCCCATAGCCCATGATTTTATTTTAAGTATCGCACTTAAGACAAATTAGCACTACCGGGGTCAACAACCCGATAGGCATGATTTGTTTCGGCAACATTAGAAGCGTCGTTCCCAGGGTCAACAAGCTGTGTACTTTGAATTCTAGCAAAATCATTATTTAAGGAATTAGAACATATGTTAGTACAACACTGTTCTTTTTGTCTACCAACACCAAGTTCTTTGATATTTTTCCATAGCGTCTTTGGCGGCAAATTTGTATTAAGGCGTTTAGAATACACTCTTAATTTGGCTTCTCTGACTTTTTTACTTACTGCATTTCTTAAGGCACGAAAGACAGAAAGCATTTCAGGAACTCGAAATCGCTTCCAACGTTTGTAAGCCTGATTCCGTTCCTCTATGCATTTACGAATCTCGGTCGTAAACTAGGATTTTTGATCACTCCGAGTAACTTTTACATGCGAATCGAACAGTTGGTGTATTAAATTTTGGAGGAATAAAACTTGGTCGTCAGGTGACGATGAAAAATATATTTTTTGCCAGTTGATTTGGGTTATATCGTTCTCCAAGCCTATTAAATTAACCGCTCTAAAGTCCTTATATTTAAAAGATGATTGATTAACACGTGGGGTTACTTTGAATGTTGCAAACAATAGATCATGCTTTGAAAGTTGAGAATACAGATGAACATTTTCGTTATTATTAATAAGAACCAAGTCTAATAATGTTGAAGTAATGCTGGTTAAATGTGTTGGATAAGAAGTGTTTGTTGGGTATTAATTGAATTTTTTTATTTTGTTCATAAAAGATTGTGAAATTTCTCTTTGAAGTAGGTCACAATTAAAGTCGCCACATATAATTACTTCAGCGTAAAGACATGAGAAACTTTCAAGTTCACTGTAAAAAATTGTAAAATCAACATACACAGCTGGTCGAAAAAATAGGTGTGAAGAAAGAATTTGCTCTTAGATACGCGAACTGGAATGGACCTGAAGGACTTAAAAAATGGCGTAATTTCCTGTGGAGCGACGAGACTAAAATAAATTTGTTTTCCTCGGACTCCGGGCGTAATGTAAGACGCCCAAAAGGAAAAGAATACCATCCCCGCTATACACAAAAAACAATCAAACACGGATGTGGCAATATTATGGTGTGGGGATGTTTTTCCTGGTACGGTGTCGGTCCTATCTTTCTCATTAAAACCATATTAACAAAATGTGGGTATAGGGATATCTTGGAAAATGTCATGCTTCCATTTTCTGAAGAAAACATGCCCCTCCGATGGCATTTTCAACAGGATAACGATCCAAAACACACGGCGGGTCTCGTAAAAAATTGGTTCCAAGAGAAGGAAGTATCTCTTATCCCGTGGCCAAGTCAATCCCCTGACCTCAATCCCATTTAAAACTTGTGGAATGCACTCAAGCGAAAGTTAGGCGGGCAATATTTCACAAATGGAAACCAATTGTGGGAAGCCGTTCAAAGAGAATGGTATTCTATACCCAACCAGACATGCCAAAAATTGGTGGAATCAATGCCACGCCGACTCCAAAAAGTTCAAGCTAACAATGGAGGATACTCTGATTATTAGAAAATTTAGGTAACCAACAATAAATGTTAATAAAATCAATATATTTAATACTTTAGGAAGACGCGCCTATTTTATTGACCAGGCTAAAATGCGTCAATCGACAGTTTCGGCCACTTATTATGAAAATGTTCTATTAATTCAAGATATTGGGACAGTAAACAACTCCAAATAAACAATTATTAATACCGTTTGGAATTTCGATAAGACAGTATTCAATTGGACAAGAAGCATCAGATTTAACGATTGGTTTAAAGCATATACAGTCACTGATGTAGATTGCAGTACCACCACCCACACGATTAAACCTATCAGCGCGCAACAAATTGTAACCAGATAAACTGTAAGCAACGTCCATTATTTCAGCTTGAAACCATGTTTCAGATACGCATATTATGTCGATACCTGACCCCACAAACACATCTCTAAATTCATCAATTTTAGAATTTAAGCTTTGAGCATTTATATGGCAGACTTTTAGGCCACCGCACTGATTGCTCAAAACTCCAAGCATAACTTTCAATGTTTGGCTTCTGTCACAAGCTAGGGGATTATTAATTATTATTACTACTAATCATGTTCATAAAATAAGAAAATTTGTATGAATCTATGCAAAAGAAAATTAAATTTAAGCTTTCGATAGTCGAAATTAAAAGTGATTTCTCATTTGCAGTTGCAGCTGATTTTTTTTACAAAGACTCTTCCACTTCGAGTCTAATTGTTAATGCAAAAAAAGAATTCTCAGACTGCACTGGGAAAAGTGTATTTCAAACGAACAACATTGATATCAGAACAAAGAATAAAGGAAACAAATACAAAAATTCTTACTTCGGAAAAACATGATATCCTGGCACATTACCATACATTAAACTTTATCAGATTTATTAAATTCCATTATTCCTCTTACGGCTTATGAGAAAAACAAATAAAGTTACATTTAACAACTAACTCCTCCATAATATGCATTTCATTATTCAAGTGTTCTTAACAATAAAGAAAATTCTGTCTTAAAATAACAGAGTTTTCCTAAAACCCTCAAGTAGAATAATTGTAAAACATTTCTCTCTAAACTGGCACAACTTATATACTGTTCATATTTTGCTCATTTGAATACTCCTTCCAATAACTGTCGGGCCTCCTGTCCAATTTAAGTCAAACGCCTAACCATGAAATGAAAATACACAAATCTTCACATCTGAGTCCTTTTCGGGTCCTGATGGTTGGTTCTTATTATCATTGTTATTCTCAACAACCACTCGAATCTGCCTTCTGCATCCACAAAAACCCAAAAGTTCATTTTGCAAATGCAGCCAATTCACATTCTATTGTTTTAAAGTTGAAATGGTATTGTAGACGTGATTCAACGCCGCCCCGCCCCGCCCCCTTTTTGTGCAAAATATATTGTAAAACTTTTTTCCCGCCCGGGCCCCCATCACATCTTCGTTTTTGTTCTTGAGGCATTCTCTGGTGTTTAAAATCTTTGGTCCGGAAGTTTAGGTTTCATGAAACAGGATATAACAAGCCTAAAGAGTCTGCGACCGCAATTTCCATTTTTATTGTCTCTTTTTTTTTTTTTTTGTTACGTTGCTAGATATACAAAGAGAGAAATGGAGAAAGTTCAAGTGAAGAACATACAAAAATATTCTCTAGATTTGAAAACAGAAATGTGTCCCACCCCCTCTTTGAAGAGACTGCAAAATGGTTTTGGGATTGTGCTTCTTTTTTTGTAGTTCCGGCTTTTGTCTCTGCACCTGAGATGTTGGCTAAAGTCATACTCAAGTGATCTGTTCAAACAATTGAAGGGATGTGAAGATAATAATTTATGTATGTTTTCCTTTTGAGGAAGCTTTGTTCAGGAAAAGTGAGCTGTGTGGCTAAGATGGATTTTATGTTAGTAGTGGTCGGTTTTCTTTAGACATAAAAAAAAACTATTTAAACTTAAAAAGAGAAAACTTACTTATTTACATTTTATTAGGTCTCTACAGCCAACAGCATCATCCTGATCTGACTTTAATGCATATTAAGGGATAACGTTTCAGTTCCGATTCATTGGTTTAACCAGACATGAAGTAAGCATAGCATTGCATTCGGTTGTCCCAAACTAGTTACTAGTACATTCCCACAATATTTGTGCATCCTTCTAAAGTAAAACTCATTAAAATGGTTTTACAAATTTCGCAACAGTTTGTGATATTTTTTTCATTTAAGAATAAAAAAAAAAAACAAGTATACGCCACAGTGACTACGACCGAGGAATGTTTGCTTTAACTTTTTTTTCAACACGCTCACATGGTTGGCAAAAAGGCTCTTAAAACAAGTAAAGTTGAAAAGAAATGCTCCGAATGTCCTTGCAACGATCTTAAAAACCATTCATATTGTTGCAAACACCCTTGTTATCCGTTCCATATTCGTCTATTTAAAGCACTAAACACCAACCTTATATGCAATGACTCGCCACACTCACGTTCAACTTTTCCACTTTAATACTCCATCGCAGTGACAGGATATATGTATGTACACATAGGAGGATACCCCGTTGTCCACATCACAAACTTGCGTCTCTTTTTGGTGCTGCCCCAATGGCCGACTGTGGGTAATCAAAAAAGAAGCTTTAGACTACATCATCACCGTCATCTCGATGTTGGCCAACACGACAGGGAAGAATTTCGCAATCACCCGATGATTGTCCCGATATAAGTTGCCCCGGGTTGTTTGGACCAATACCTATTGTGTCCCTGCTGCTTGGGCAGCCTTGCACATAGAATGAGCAAGGATTCCACTGACTTTACAATCGGTGTTGGCTTTTTTTTAGTTTTTGTTTTTCTTCTATGCCACAGCAGAGCATGCCACTTGCAACTCTACTACCCAACACTTCTGTATAACCTGCAGCAATGTTCAACTTCAAAGTATTTTTTTTTTTTCATTTAGAATATATTTTTTCTATGTTCCACTTTTTCTGTGCCGTTTTGTTGGAAGTTTTTGTGTACATGACATGTTATCACGCATCACTTTATGTGTTGTCCCTGTTGTTCAAAGTTGTAGTGGGATTGAAGCAGTGCTCGTTTCATAGAAAAGGATGCGTTCATCTCATGTTTCTTTATGACTCGACTAACACGGCCGTCCGTTCGTTATGCCAACCCGAACATAGATAAAATGTTATTCGTTATCTATTGATTGTTTTCTGTTCAGCTTTTGTCCTTGCACCTCGTTCGGAAGCAATAACAACTGTCGCCATATATTTTTGCTGCACTTTAAGAATTTAAATTTAAATTATTCATTTAAGAAATTAAATTAAGAAAATAAAATAAAATTAAATAAAATTAAATTAAATGAAATTAAATAAAATTAAAAATGAAATAAAATAAAATAAAGTTAAATTACATTAAATGAAATTAAATAAAATAAAAAGAAATTAATTAAAATTAAATAGATTAAAGCAAAATAAAAAAAATAAGATAAAACTAAATAAAATAAAATGAAACAAAATATAATAAAATTAAATAAAATAAAATAAAATGAAATAAAATATAATAAAATAAAATAAAATAAAATAAAATAAAATAAAATAAAATGAAATGAAATGAAATAAAATAAAATAAAATAAAATAAATTAAAATAAAATAATATAAAATAAAATTAAATAAAATAAATAAATAAAATAAAACTAAATTAAATTAAATTACATTAAATTAAATTAAATTAAATAAAATTAAATAAAATGAAATAAAATAAAAAGAAATTAAATTAAATTAAATTAATTAAAGTAAAATAAAAAAAATAAGATAAAACTAAATAAAATAAAATGAAACAAAATATAATAAAATTAAATAAAATAAAATGAAACAAAATATAATAAAATTAAATAAAATAAAATAAAATCAAATGAAATAAAATAAAATAAAATGAAATTAAATTAAATAAAAAAAATAAAAGTAAAATAAAAAAAATAAAATGAAATAAAATTAAATTACACTAAATGAAATAAAATAAAATTAAGTAAAATGAAATAAAATAAAATTTAATTAAATTAAATTACATTAAATGAAATTAAATAAAATTAAATTACATTAAATGAAATTAAATAAAATTAAATGAAAGAAATAAAATAAAAAGAAATTAAATAAATTAAAGTAAAATAAAAAAAATAAGATAAAACAAAATAAAATAAAATGAAACAAAATATAATAAAATAAAATAAAATAATATAAAATGAAATAAAACAAATAAAATAAAATAAAACAAAATAAAATAAAATAAAATAAAATGAAATGAAATAAAATGAAACAAAATATAATAAAATTAACTGAAATAAAATCAAATAAAATACTTAAATACTTAAATATTTTAATTTATTTAATTTTGGTTATTATTTTGTTCGTATTTTGCAGTTGCTCACCATTCTCATGGTATTACTCTTATTCTTCTTTTAAAAACAAATTTAATTAATTCGGCACTGGGTAGAAATTTAGGAATTCACAGACTGGTGGCGTAGTAAATTTAACAAATGTTTAGCTAAATGTTTTTCGTAATAATTATAATGGTCTTTCCGTTTGTCATATAAATGCACAAAGCTTACGCAAGCATTTGAATGAATCCAAAAAAAAACATTTGAAGATGGTGTTATTGATATTGTGTGCGTTTCAGAGACATGGTTGACTGCCGAATTAAGCAACAATATACTTGAGTGTGCAGACTATAGTGTATTTCGTGAGGACCGTACAGGGAGGGGAGGGGAGGGGGCATTGCAGTTTTTGTTAAGAAAAAATTCAACGCAAGATTTTTAAGAAAATCTGAACCTCTTTCAGGCTTTGAATGCATTTTCGTAGAAATCGGTAGTGTTATGGACAAGTGTCTTTTGGGTGCGATGTATAAACCCCCTAATAATATGAGTAATATATAATATATCACAAATGTCCTCGAAGAAATCTCACCAAAATGTAACCCTAACAGATTTACTTGACATTCGTAACAGTAATGTTAAGATTTTTCGCAGCAATTTAACATCACTTAATCTATGTCCTTCTAACCTATCGTCGCCGACGCATTTTACAGAAACTAATTCTACGCTTCTGGACTTGATTCTACTAAATCAACCTGATAAAATCAATTATTATGGCCAGGTTTTTCTTTTTCTAAACGCGATCTTTTAATTTATTTTTTATGATCTCAATTTATGTCAATTAACGTCTACAGAAATCATACAGTTCCGAGATTTCAAGGCTATTAATATGGAAGAATTATTAAGTGCAGTGGCATTAACCTCTTGGTCGAATCTTTATCTCTTTCCTTCGGTTGACGAACGGGTTCAATTTTTCACGAATAATGTCAATTATTTATTAAATACTCATGTGCCGTACCAGTGAAAACTGTCTCTGTCCGAAATCAGATCTGCTTCTGCAGAGTCAAAGAATTTGATGTTTTTAAAGCGGTCCATGAAATAAAATCAGAAGCAGTTGGTTTAGATGATCTTCATCCAAAGTTTCTCAAGATAATATACCCCTTCATATCACCGTACCTTACTCATATTTTTAATTCTATACTCACAACCTCCTGTTACCCCAAAATCAAAAATAATACCCGTTCCTGAAAACTCTAAAGCTGATTGTAAGGAATTCAGGCCTATAGCTAACTCCCTTTTATATCAGAAGTATTTGAAAAACTTCTAAGTCAACAAACCTCTAGGTATTTGAACTCAAACCGAATGCTTACGCCTGTTCAAGCTGGTTTCAGGTCAAAACATAGCTGTTCTTCCGCTCTTCTTAAAGTTGTTGATGACGTGCGATTGCAAATTGACTCTGATAGGGCTACAACTTTGGTACTGCTCGACTTTTCTAAAGCTTTTGACTCTGTTCCCCATAGTATTCTATTAAGAAAACTGAAATACAGTTTGTTTCTTTGATAGAAAGGCTGTAAAACTTATTGATCAGTATCTTATTGGCAGAACACAGGCAGTATCCATTAACTCTAAGCTATCCGATTTCCTCCCAACACGAGTAGGAGTTCCTCAAGGGTCTATATTGGGTCCACTACTTTTCTCTGCTTTCATTAACGACCTACCATTTACTCTTAATCACTCTACTTGGTATGGTAGAGAAGATGCTACGTATCGTCTGAATATGGATTTCTTTAACCTGATATAAACAAAAACACCTAAATATTTGTTCGAAAATCTAGACTTCTCGCGATCACTAAGAAAGTAGGGTCCTAATAACCCCATCGTTTAGGTACTCCGTTTCCAAACGACAATTTTTCGTATACGCTACTAGACTGTGGAATTCTCTTCCTGTCAAATTGAGAAGGATAAGCAACTTGCGAACTTTTACTATGCCTTTAAATGAACATTTAGTGCTAAATTAATTGAAGTTTTTTATATAACTTAAAAAACAACTTGTTTTACTATGCTAATGTCTAATCAATAA
Source organism: Platycheirus rosarum (assembly GCA_963971375.1). NCBI lineage: Eukaryota > Metazoa > Arthropoda > Insecta > Diptera > Syrphidae > Platycheirus > Platycheirus rosarum. The sequence continues at coordinate 118,414,711 of OZ020510.1, forward strand.
ATAAATACAAATACAAACACAAAATACAAAAATAAAATAAAATTAAATAAAATTAAATAAAATTAAATAAAATAAAAATAAAATAAAATAAAATGAAATTAAAATAAAATAAATTAAATTACACTGAATAAAATTAAATAAAATAAAATGAAATAAGATAAAATAAAATTAAACTTAATTAAATTAAATCGAATTAAATAAAAATGATTTAAATAAACCTAAATTGAAGTAAATTAAACAAACTAAATTAATTTAAATTGAAATAAATATTTCTTAACATTTTAAAAAATTGAATTTACTATGCTTATGTCTAATCAATAAATAAATACAAAATACAAAAATAAAATAAAATAAAATAAAATAAAATGAAATAAAATAAAACAAAATAAAATAAAATAAAATGATATAAAATAAAATAAAATTAAATAAAATTAAATTAAATTAAATTAAATGAAATAAAATGAAATTAAATGAAATTAAATAAAATAAAATAAAACAAAATAAAATAAAATAAAATAAAATAAAATGATATGAAATGAAATAAAATTAAATTAAATTAAATTAAATTAAAAGAAATTAAATTAAACTGAAGTAAATAAAATAAAATTAAATAAAATGAAATAAGATAAAATAAAATTAAATTAAAGTAAATTAAACGAACTAAATTAATTTAAATTGAAATAAATATTTTTTAACATTTTTAAAATCAGAATTTAAATTCAAGTTTCGAAATCAGGTTCTTTAAAAATGTCCACACCATCAGCAAAAAGCTTAAACGTTACAAAATTTGTTCGATAAAGTTAATGTTTTTGAATATTCCTTGTCATTTCCATGCCAGAAGTCTCACAATGAAATCGATATGCAATTTCCGAGAAATTGACACAAACGTTGTCAGTACACGTGTGCGATATCAAAATAAATGTTCAATATTAATACATCCATGAAAGTGTAGGACATGTCTCCTAACATTTTCTGCATCTTTCAACATCACAGGATGCTACATCTCTCCATTCTATCCTTCAATAGGCAATTTCAGGACAATTAAAGTGTGAATAAATGGCTTTCATGTGGTCTTTGAGGATGGGATGTAGCACTGTCTGTCTATAAATGAAATTCAATCATCGAAGACACTCAAAACGACGCATTCAAGCCTCAAAGAGCATTAAAGTATCATAATAACGTGGTTGGTTATGTCCAAGAATATCCTGGCACATTTGCCTTTGTGACACAATGATTATAAATACTCTACCTCCATACAGTCTTTAATTCGAAGAGCTTCAAATACAATTATCTATCAGAATTCATCTAAAAGACATTCTTAACTCAAATAACATTCATCGTTTCACAGGAAAATGATGATATTTAAATTTAAAGCGACTTATGATCATGCATTCATGATGAATGTTAAATTCGATTTTAATTAGCCACTCGGGAGGTACAGAGATGTATATATGTATAGACTAGGCTGATGTGGTGATATTATTTTGGTCCTTGGCATTTGAAAATATCGAATGCAATTAGTATTAAAGTCTCTGCACAAAGTTCAAGGATTGAATTACACGAATCTATTTGAAGAACAAAACTTTGAGGAAATATCAATAAAGCACCACCAATTTGCATGGGCTTGGATATCTTTGCTCGTCCAGCACAGATGCTAAAAATGGTCTTCATCCCCCACAAAATTATCCCTGTTGCCACAAACCCCATGATATTTGAGATGGGGTTTGAGGAGTTTTTCAAGAACGGGGTCGATAGGGAATAGGAACTTGGTGGGGATGGACATGGAGGAAACTGTTGGATTACTCGACACAATGGCATGTTATTCTCTGGTTGGTACATGTGCTTACTTCTATGTGATACCTATATTCTTCTGCATAGATGCTTGTAAATTTACGAGGAAGCACATGTTTGGCATGGTATTTGGATACATTAAATGACAACGACTCGAATCTTATTATATTTTTGGGGGCAGAGGGGCAACATGATGACAAAATGTCAATCCAATGAATATCGAAAGGATATAGACTGACATCTGTTGTTGGGGATTAATGGTGTTCTTAAAGAACCAGAAGTCAAGGAACAAAGAACGTGTTGTGTCAGAAATAAATTCAATTTTAAATTTAAATAAGTTTGTTATGTTTGAGAACTGAAAAAAAAAAATTAAATGCTTAATATCATATGTAAAAAACCACAAGAATAAGTCAAGTTATTCGAGCACAAAGCCTTTAAGGTAATTCGGAACATTTTTCTTTTTAAATTTGATAATCTTTTATCTTAGAAAAAATATATCCTAATGTTTTTTCAATGTATTTTTATTAAATTTTTGCTGAAAAAAAAACAAAAGAAAGAATAAATAACAATCCAACAATATTTTGCAGTGAATTAAAGGAAAAAAGTGCAAAACTCTGTCCGCCTATCACAACCTACATATAATAGCGCTTAATGCCAAAACAACTGACAGTAAATTCAAATTCAACGGTTAACTCTATCTGATCTTCTCTTTCGAACTGTGGCTGTGGCATACATTTTACAAAGTTCTAATCCTATCTTAACTGGATATTGCACTCTCACACATACATATATCAAGTTTCTGATCTAGGAATTGTACCAAACCAAAGAAAGATGCCTTCTGGTTTGGCACAATTCACAATAAACAGTTTCGTTCTCAGTCTCTCTAGAGTCTCGAGTCTCAATTTCGAATTGTTTCTTATTTTTATCATTCAGCCAGATTAAGTTTTCAGTTATTTCTTTGTCTATTCTTGTGGAGTGCGGTTCGGTCTTCGGTTCGGCTGTTGTTTAAATTAGCTTCTAGAAAAAATAGAAATGTTTTTCATAGGTAATCCTGGTAATTTTTTTTTGAGTGAAGTGAAAAGTGTAATTAAGTATCTAAATGCATTGAACAAATAATTAATTTATAATTATTAGTTAAATTTAATTATGAAAAGTGTAGATTTATTGTGTTTTTGGATTTTCTCATTTCGATTGCAAGTTCGTTCGCGTCCGATCACGTTATTTTTTCAAAAGTATACGACTCCACAGCGCTTAGGATGTCGTCAAACAAATAAAAAATTATAACAATGAAGGTGAGTTAAACAAATTACTAATTTTACTAATTTTTTTTAAAACAACTGCGTTTTTTATATGATGTTTTATTTAAATTGAAACAAATCAAAGGGAGTGGGGGCGTTCATTGCGGAGCGTACACTTAATTAAGGTTAACTAATTTGAAGTCAAAGTGAAAGCGTCCTTTTTTGAATTTTTTTAATTTAATATATTTAATTTATATCATTTCAATGTCAACTAAAACTGACAACTGATCAATCAGGGGTCCGTTGGCTGGCTTTTATTCAACGCATGAACGCCTTGAAAATAATTTAGGACAACAAAATATAATTTTTCGCTCTCAGTCTGTAGAGTCTCGATCTCATCTCGAATTGTTTCCCATTTTTATCTTTCAGTTTCAGATCAGTTATCAGTTCTTTGTCTATTCTTGTGCAGTGCGGTTCGGTTGTTCTTTAAATTAGTTTCTGGTAAAAACCAATTTGTTTAGTTAATCCTGTTAAATTTTTTTGAATGAAGTGAAAAGTTTATTTAAATGTGTGAATGCATTAGACAGAAGATTGAACGCCTCGAAAATAATTTAGGACAACAAAATATAATTTTTCGCTCTCAGTAGAGTCTCGATCTCATCTCGAATTGTTTCCCATTTTTATCATTCAGTTTCAGATCAGTTATCAGTTCTTTGTCTATTCTTGTGCAGTGCGGTTCGGTCTTCGGTTCGGTTGTTCTTTAAATTAGTTTCTGGTAAAAACAAATTTGTTTAGTTAATCCTGTTAAATTTTTTTGAATGAAGTGAAAAGTTTAATTAAATGTGTGAATGCATTAGACAGAAGATAAATTTAAAATTATTAATTGAATTTTATTATGAAAAAATTGTTAGTGTTTTTGGGTGTTCTCATTTACATAGATTGCAAGTTCGTTCACGTCCGTTCACGTCCGTTCACGTTAGTTTTTTTAAATATACGACTCAGCAGCGCTAATAATGTCAAACATTAAGTTTTTTTATAAAAAATGGAGGTGAGTTGAAGAACTACTATTTTCACTATTTATTTAATAATAATTGTATTTTTGTATGATGTTTTTATTTAAATTGAAACAAATCAATGGGTCAGTCTGTACATCTGGGCTATTTTTTTTTTTTGACTAAACATTCATTCAAAATTCAGAAAACTGTTTGTTCAACGCGGTTCAATCTTTTTTTTTTACTTGAGCTTAATTTGTCTTCTTTGATTTTATTTTGAAAAAAAGTTGTTAGGAACATTTGACACCGATACTCGTTTTGACTTTCAAATGTTTGATTTGTATAAAGTTAGCTAGAGTTTCTTTAATTTTGATTTCTATAAAACTGCGGCATCTTTTCTGGATTACAAAAATTGGAATTTTGGGAAAAGTTTTTGTATAAATCATATTCATAAGGTTTTTCTTTTTTAGCCTGTTTTTTTTTTTGCAAAAACCCTACGGATTGGAAACAGCTTATTTCATGGAATTGATCCAAAGCTTTTATATACAAATTTGATTTTAGATTATTATTTTATTTTATTCGTTGAAAATTATTTACAATTAGCTTAGGACTAACTTACTTACTTAGGGGGCGATACAGTTCGGGACGAACCTGGGCCTCAACCAACATGCCTCTCCAGCCAGTTTGGTCCTTGGCTAGCTGCCTCCAGTTTCGCAATCCAAGTTGGTTGAGGTCGTCCTCCACTTGAGCGCGCCACCTAAGGCAAGGTCTTCCTTGACTGCGTCTACACTCTGGAATCAAATAGAAGATCCTGCGAGCTTCTGTGAGGTCAGTACCAACCTTGACGGAGCAGCGAGAGTTCTCCATCGTCATCCTGCACAGTCGAACGAGTTTTGTGGGGATTCCAAAACCTGACATGGTTCTGTATAGCTCGTCTCTATAAATGCTGTCGTACGCGGCCTTAAAATCGATTAAGAGGTGGTGGGTATCGATTTGGAATTCTTGGGTAGTTTCCAGGATCTGCCGTAGCGTGAACATTTGATCGATTGTAGACTTTCCTGGTCTGAAACCACACTGATAGGGGCCAATCAGGATGCTGACAACATAGTACGGCAGAGAGGATCTTGTAGGCGATATTCAGGAGACTAATTCCTCTATAGTTGGCGCAGTTTAGAGGGTCTTCTTTTTTGTGGATCGGGCAAACGATGCTGAGGTTCCATTCATCAGGCATACTTTTTTCTGACCAAACTTTAAAGATGAGTTGGTGGTGTATGCATTCCACCAGGTCATCTCCGGCCGCTTTAAAAAGTTCGGCGGGTAGTCCGTCGGGTCCAGCAGCTTTGTTGTTTTTTAGTTTAGATATTGCTATCCTTAATTAATTTTGGTCAGGTGGACGGAAGTCTCTTGTTTGGCTGCATGGGCATGCCTGCATTCGTCATCGAACCAGAGGTTTCGTGGTGGTGGTCTGGTGAAAGCTAGCACATCAGTTGCGGCATTTCTGATGGCTTGTTGGCAGTGTTGCCACTGGTATTCGACACTTGATGCTGGCGGTACTGGATTTCTTAAGAGGTTACGGGATATTCGATCGGCATAGGTTCTGGCGGTTTCTTGCGATTGCAGCTTTCCGTCATACTTCCTCACAGTATTACTCCGTTGTTGTGGTGTTCGGGTTATTCGCAGGTAGTGATCCGAGTCGATGTTAGCTGCTCGGAAGGTTGCGAACATCCAAGATACTGGAGGCGTGTCTTGCATCGATCGCAACGTGATCAATCTGATTGACGGTTCTTTGATCTGGGTGTGCTTGCAATGGTGACGTTATGTGCCTCTGCAAAGTCAATCAGCCTAAGTCCGTTTTCAGACGTTGTGTCGTGTAGGCTATGTTTTCCGACAGTCCTACCAAAGATTTCCTCTTTACCTATTTTGGCGGTAAAATCGCCTAGTACGATCTTAACGTCGTATTTAGGGCATTGCTCATAGGTTTTGTCGGGGAGCTCGTAGAAGTCATCCTTGTTGGTGTCATCTTTGTCCTCTGTGGGGGCATGAGCGCATATTAGGCTAATGTTGGCGAATTTAGCCTTGATACGGATTGTCACAAGTCGCTCACTTACGTGTCGAAAGCCCAAGACTTCTTGCCTAAGTCTACCGCTTATGACAAATCCGCACCCAAATAAACGCTGTGGTCTTCTTGCACAATCACCGTAGTACACGTCACAGTTTTTCATCCTCCTTTTGCCCGGCCCATCCCTTCGCACTTCCTGGATGGCAGTAATTCCTGCTCTGTAGCAGTCTAGGGGCTCCGCTAGTTGTTTGGCTGCACGTGATCTGTTAAGAGTTCTGAAATTCCACGTGCAGATCCGAAGGTCGTTGTCCTTAATTCGTTTTTCCGGGTCGTCAACCGTTGGTCCAATTGGTTGGGCTCATCCGCCGTACGTCCTCTTTCTGAGGGGCTCGTGCAAGACTTCTGCGAATCGATCAGAACAGTCATTAAACAGAACATTATAGTGTTGCTATTTTGTCTGTGTTCAACACTCGCGCTTATAAGCTTAGCAGGAATGTCCGGATGGACAGACCAGTACCCGGTGGTTACCGCGGGGAGGTAAAATAAGCACAATTGACGCGTACGAGATAGTTGCAGCAATTGTGCATCACCTGTTTGATGCCTTTTAGTGCCTACCCTATTCATACAGCACCAACTAACTTATAACTAAAATAAATCATGTCGGCTCAACAACAGGGGCCAAACGTACTTCAAATGACTCCATGCAATGCTATATTTCTTCTTATTCTTTTTGCTTGCTTAATCTTTTAATTGACATTTTTGATTGGATTTTAAATCAGGGTTAGGATGCGGAATGTTTTATCCTCTGTTGTGTCCGTTGCTGGTTCTCTCGTAGAACGGGGCTTCGTCATTGTTAACAATGTCCTCGAATCGGTCGTGTGTGTTGGCTAGAATGTTGAGGTAGCGATGGTTGATTGGATGTCTGTAGTAGTGCTAGAGTAGTTTCTGGACTTCCAAGATGGGGTGGCCCTCTAAGTTCTTCAAAATATTTTTGGAGAGCTGTCATGAACTGGTTTATTGGGATCAGTTTGGCGTCATCATATAGCTTCTTGTTTGACACATATTTCCTCGTAATATTCTTTCGATGTAGACCTGTACGTGTACAGCTACGAAGTATCTTCCTTTCAAAAAGTTCGATCTTCATAGATGTTGGTAATATCGTGAACCAAATGGGACAAGCGTACGTCAGAACGGGATGGATCAGCTGTTTACAGATCAGGAGCTTAGTCCTTGTACTAAGTCTGTTTCTCCTCCTAAGAAGCGGGTGGACCAGATGTAGGAAGATGTAGCTCTCTAAAGCATAAATGAAGCGTGATTATTAAATTTGAAGCGGTTGGTGAAATTGATTCTATAATATATTTTGCTGTTGTCTTTGTCCTTATCAATGTGTTGTCTGGTAGCTTTATACTGATGTTATCACAGCGTGATGCCAAACCTCTTTGACCACTTGTTGTCGTTGTTGGCATTCTGAAGCAGATCAGCTCACTCTTATCGCTATTTATCTTCTTATCCCAATTTAGGTAGTAGTCCCACAAGTTTCTTATGTGATCCTCATCTCCTGGCGGCGATTTACGGTGAAACGGATGTTGCACATGTTAATGAGTCATCGACACACAGCTACCTTTTCGTCTGGCAGGGCCGTCACCTGTGTATATGTTGAAGAGAATAGGGCCCAACTTGGAACCTTGTGGAACTCCAGCACTGATCGTCTTTTTTGGTGAATATTCCTTGTTAACCTATTCATAAAAGTTTATATGGGTAGTCCTAGACTTGACAGTTTGAATGTATGGCATAGTAGGTACATACATATTTAGTTCCAAGGCACAGAAATAATTAGTTCAACTTCTAAAGATTATCTGTTCTAATATCCTTTTAACTTAAGTGTCAGTGTAAGCAACAGCAACTAGAACTTTATGACGTTGTAAAAGAATCCCTTTAAATAACATTTTTTGAGCGATCAAAGGTCTCTTTATAACCCACACTTTTTCTGCAAAAGCAACAAGAACGTGTTAGTGCTCTTCGGACTTTGTATCATACTTAGTACCCAGAAGTGCTTGTAATGGTTGAAGGGTTTGCAATCATTATTAGAACATAAAATACTGTAGACGAAAAATACATATGTACGATACACGATGAAAACTAGCTTCCTAATATTATACCTTAACTTGTCAAGCTATACACTTAATAGAAATACTTTAGGGAGCTACTAAAAGGACAATAAGAAAAGGCAAAAGTCAAACTCATAAAACTTTCATGAGACTGTGAGTATGAGGACCAATTTTATGGCAATCAAGGTATAATAACCAGCTGGATTGACAAAGTCATACACACATAAATTGGTACACACATACATACATATTTAGTTGCAAACATTCCTTTTTGACATAAACAAATAAACGAAACAGATATAAGTAATTAAATAAGTACGAACGTAATTAATAAGTCACCAACAGCCCCTCTGTGCTGTTCGTGATTCTCCTTGTGTATCGTAGACAAGCCCATTACTTCTGCCCTTCTTCCTCTGAGTTATATATTTACTAGAGGTATCCTACCTTGGCATCTCACAGTCACAAATTAAATGCCAATAAATTATTTTCTGAACAAACATTCGTCTGTTGGTAGTACTCTTTGGAGCTAATACTAATCCAATTATGAGGGTAACGTTTGGTTTTCAACAAACAGACAATTATTTACAATCTACAAATGCTAAAGCTCCTGAGTCCTAAATCATCACTTCTTGGTGCTTCAGGAATGCTTATGTCATGTATTGATTGATTAAATCAATGCCAGCATTTGGTCTTTCATCAAACAGTTGTGAATTAATTTGTCATTTCGGTGGTGAGTTGTTAGGTAGAATGGATGGAGATATATTGCAACTGCAAGTGACGTGTCATCCATTCAAGGTCAATTAAGTGATAATTCTCACACTCAACAAGAGGTGGCAAATTGCAGTTTTCCTTGTGAATAATTAATAGGATTGCCGACCGCACTTTGAAATAAAATTTTTGGTTTGGAATGGACATAAAAGGATATCTCTTCTTGGTCCTGGTTATAAAAAAATGTCATAAAGTTGCATCTTTCTACAAAAAAAAAATTGTTGCTGCACATCAAATACATAGTTTGGTATGGTAGCTCAATATGTTGATGATGCGAACGTGCTATCACCTTGCAGAACATCACTTAACAGGGTGTTCTGATAAATGTATATTTATGGCGAATGAAGCTTTCATAATGAATATATTGTTTAACATTTCGGAAAGTAATTTTATCATAAAGTCAAGTTTTCAATTCAAAATCTATCGTTAATAAACAATGAATTGTACAAGTTTGGTCTTAATTTTGGCTGACAACATTTCGCAATAATGATTGCGTTCATCAATACAAAAGCAAAGAGTTACATTTCATCAAAGATTTTTGACGTTTAGAAGAACACTTACAATGCCTAATTCTAATGATGGGAACAAATTCCACATTCTTTAACAAGTCTGGCAATACGAGAAAGCCAACTGGGACGGTCTCAATAATTTTTTTAGGACCTTTAACTGGTCACTATGCTTCCTTGGTAGTGACGTAGACTCCAGTGCAGATCTGGTAATAAATATTATTCTTTTAGGAATGAGAAAGAGTATCAAACCTAAAAATAACTCATGGTTCGATGCGAGCTGCAAAGAGGTTATTAGGTTGAAAGATGTAAGTTTCCGTTTGTTTGTTACAAAGCCAACACTACCGAGGAAAACCGGAAAAAGTTTCAACAAGCTAGGAAGGCCTGCAATGCTCACATATTCGCAAGACGAAATTTTTACATGAGCAAAAAATTCGTCAAAAAATTCTTCAATGTCCCAAAGGAAGTAAAATTTTTTGGTCTTTTGTGAAAAAACATTCGGAACTCGGTTCCTACGCTCGTCTTTAACGATACACCTGTTGTCGATTCCCAAGAAAAAGCAAATCTGCTTGCAGCCCTACTCGTAGCAAACTCAATGCTTCCGGCAGGTGTTATCAATCCCCCTGTAATTGAGAACGTAAATGACATTATGGGAGCAATTGCACTTACCTCCCTTCTTTCTAAAGTCATGGAAACGCTGATTAACTTTCAGCTTAAGAAATATCTTGAGGACCGAAAGCTTCATAATGACCGACAGTACGGCTTTAGATCCACTGGTGATTTGATGGTTTATCTCACCGAAAAGTGGAATCAATCTCTTCACTTGATATTTCAAAGGCATTTGATAGAGTTTGGCATCAAGCCCTTTTATCGAAAATGCGTGCATTTGGACTCGACGGATCTCTTCTTCGTTGAATTAGTAATTACCTTTCGAACCGGTCAATACAAGTTGTGTTGGACGGATTCAAGTCTGATACCCACAAAATAAATGCTGGTGTGCCCCAGGGCTCTGTTTTATCTCCAACTGATTTTTATCAATGACTTATTATCTGAAACTACTAATCCAATAAATTGTTTCGCTGACGACAGCACTCTCAGCTTTTCATATTCGTTTCCAGACTTTCGTCCATGTGCTTCGGATGTGGAACTGCAACGGCAGCGTATGATTAGTTCATTAAATTCTGATCTTGACAGCATTGTACAATGGGGAATAAGAAATCGTGTTGAATTTAATGCTTCAAAAACTCAATGTTGTCTTTTGTCGTTAAAGCGAAAAATTCCCCCATTGCCACTATCGATGAGTGGCACTTGTATCGAAGAAACAGAACACCTATCAGTTCTCGGTATGTGCATTACAGACCACCTTCTGTGGAACGACCACATATTCGAAGTCGCCAAAAATGCTGCCAGGTGTCTAGGTTTCCTTCGAAGATGCAAAGAAATTTTTTACCCCTTCTGATTTGGCTACGGTCTATAAAGCGTATATTCGTCCAAAACTCGAGTATAATTCCCATATTTGGGCAGGTGCTCCAATAACACACTTGAGTTTCTTAGACAGAATACAAAAAAGAGCTTTGAAAATGATAGGCGACCGAACAATAACAGAAACATTTTCATCTCTTGAGCATAGTCGTAATGTTTCGTGCCTTTCGTTATTTTACCGTTATTTTTACAATCAATGCTCAAGCGAAATAGCCAGCTGCATTCCTCCGCTGAAACAATTCAACGGTAATACTCGCGCTGCTAGGAATGCCCATTAATTTACCCTTGAGCCCAACTTCGGACGTACAGTTAAATACAGAGATTCTTTCTTTAGTCACACCACGCGAATGTGGAATGCCTTGCCAGACTCTGTTTTTCCCTCCCTTTATGACTTGCCGAACTTTAAAATAAATGTGCATCGATATCTCCTTTTATACCCCTCCCTATTTTCCTAACGCCCACGCTGTGTTTAACATTATAAGGCTAGCCAAAATCCCTTTTGCGCGGGCCAATAATATATATAAAAAAAAAAAATTGAGGTTTTACTTTGCAGCCGAACACATGAAACACAACTACACCCTGTAAACCAAATTTAAAGAAAGAGGCAAACGGTTACCACAAAAAAAACTATCAGCCAGGTGACACTTTTAGAATAATTTTAGGGATTTTTCAACCGGACTACCACGGGAATATTTTCCAATCTACCTCAATTTTTTTTTGTTTTCATCCCGATAGCACATTTTGCAGTTGTCGGTTTTTCAATTAATCCCCAAGCTGTTGCAGATGAATTGTGGTGACGGAAGCAGTACCTGCACTGCATGCCTGGAAACGAACTATTGAACTATTCAGCAAAAAAAAAAAAAAAAAATACTTTGTGTGTTAACACTCTGAAGTTTCACTTTAGTGGTTTTTCTTTATTGGCTGCAATTTTCATTGTGAAGTTGGTGCTAAAAATGTTGTTACTTGGTTACTGGGTTCTGTTTCCTAGAAGTTTTTAACCACTTTAAAGTCGTGCAGAAAATTGACACGAAAGTCCACAAAACTCAAGGCCTTAGAAAATATTTCATTTAACTTGGTAGAATTCATTTTGTTTAAAGTTTTTTTTTCTTTCTGAAAAAATAAAGGAGAATTCATCAAAGTAATAACTTTTTAAAAAAAAAAGTTGCAGCTTTATATTTCTTCTGTTTTGTACTTTAAAAATGGCTTAAACTAAAGCCAAAAGGCAATAATTAAGTCAGACATACTGCAATGTGTGTATAGTGGCATTTAATGCCGGAGTTTTTGGAAAACTTGAAAAGTAACAAATATTAAAGACGCTTTCGGCCCAGGCAAACAATTGACTTTAAAATGAACATTCTCGGCAAATGTTAAAGATGTTTAAGAAAACACCACAAAGTTTCATCTCAAAAGTTGTTTTGTCTTGGAAAACAATGTCCAAAAGGGATTTGATCTTTTTGTCGGCCATTATAGTAACTTTTGGAATACAAAAAGCCTTTTCAAGTTGACATTTTGTGTTTAGCCTGTCAAATTGTGATTTGATATTAAAACTGTTGAATATCTGATTGAAACGAATGGGTTTTTTTTTTATAATTAACGCGCGCCTAATGGACTATTTGTTTCCCTTTTAATGTATGTACATAAGTACACTGCGCGAGCATTAGGATAATATGGGAGGGTTTAAGTGATTAGATTAAATTAGATTTTATTATCAATTTCAAAAAAAATAAATAAATATAATAATTGTTAAGCATGGCTTATGCCGTCTGCTCGATTGACAGTTATGTTATTATAAATATTATATTACAAAAAAATCTCAAGATATATAACGTAATTAATTTTTGTTTCTAAAAGATACATTATTTTTGCAATTCTTTAAATTTATTGTTCATTCATAGTCATATTTTAAATAGTAAAAAATTGTAGATTTTTTTTTTGTTTGCTTTAAAAGGCTTCATTCAAAATTTGATTTCTATATGATATGGCTTTTCTATAATAGTTGTAAGTTTGTGTTATGTCATTTTCACAGTTAAGGATTTCTAGTACCTACTTGTTCTCCAGTTAAGTGGTTACTTCCAAGGAAGGATCTTCTTATTTCTTTTAAAACAGGACATGAACCTATGAAATGCACGACGTCTACTCTGACGGAAAGATTGCAAAGACTGCAAATGATTGGTAGGTCTTCCCGGTGCGGAATGAAATTCAATTGAAGTAGCTCGCCTCTCATTTTGAATATAGCTGATTTTTTTTTTTTTTTATAATTAACGCGCGCACAAGGGATAATGTGTTTCCCTTTTAATGTAGAACACACTGCGCGGGCATTACGAAGATAGGGAGGGGAGAGATAGGAGGTGCCGATTAACATTGGTTTTGAATGTTAGCAGATCAAAATGGCAAGGGAAAATCCCGCCGGGTAAACTATTCCAAATTCGTGTTGTTCGGCTAAAAAAAGAATCCCTATATTTCACAGTACGTCCGAAATTGGGCTCCAGGGTGAACTGATGAGCATTCCTTGCGAGACGAGTATTACGGGAGAAACTTTTAAGGGGAGGAATGCAACTGGCTACTTCGAGTGAACATTTTTTGTAAAAGAAACGATAAAATAAGGAAAGACATGAAACATTGCGTCGGTGTTCGAGTGGGGCAATTGTTTCAGCGACAGTTCTATTTCCTATCAATCTTAACGCTCGATTTTGTATTATATCAAGCAGGTGGAGCGATGTTTGCGAAGCACCTGCCCAGAGGTGGGAGTTATACTCGAGTTTAGGGCGTATAAACGCTTTATAAATTGTAGCCAGATCAGATGTGGAAAAATACTTCTTACACCGATACAGAAAACCTAAGCACTTTGCAGCATTCTTAGCGATCTGAAATATATGGTCGTTCCAATGGAGATCGTCGTTGACACACATACCGAGTACTGAGAGCTTTTCGGTTTCTTCGATGTAAGTGCCATTCATGGACAATATCATTGGGGGAATGTTTAGCTTTAACGACAGAAGACAGCATTGAGTTTTCGAAGCATTAAACTCCACACGATTTCTATTACCCCATTTGACAATGCTGTATAAATCGGAGTTTAATGAGCTTGACATACGGCACCGTTGCAATTGTACGTCCGAAGGCGAAGGACGTGAATTATCGAACGAATATGAAAAGCTGAGGGTAGAGTCGTCAGCAAAACAGTTAAGTGGATTAGAAGTAACAGACAGAAGATCATTTATAAAAATGAGGAAAAGAGTCGGAGACAGAACAGAGCCTTGGGGCACACCAGGATTTATTTTGTAGGAATTAGACTTCAATCCGTCCAATACAACTTGTATTGAACGGTCCAGATGATAGCTTCTAATCCAACGAACAAGATTATCATCGATCCCAAAAGCACGCATTTTCGATAAAAGAGCTTCATGCCAAACTCTGTCAAATGCCTTGGAGATATCAAGAGCAATAATCTTACTTTCACCAAAGCGATGTAAAGATTTGTTCCACTGTTCGGTGAGATATGCCATCAGATCACCAGTGGAACGGTTGCTGCGGAAGCCGTACTGACGGTCATGGAGAAGCTTTCGATCTTCGAGATATTCCTTAAGCTGACGGTAAATCAGTGTTTCCATGACTTAGAAAGAAGGGATATTATCTTTTTACCGAAAATAATTTTTTTTCGCACAGATTGTGTTTCAGTACACTGTAGGTTGCCCTATGCACGGAAGCAGTCGCCTGGTTGATACAGTCCAACCTGTGTTTCTCATCTGCTTTTGACATAAGGTCGTATAGTACATTCTCAACTTCTCTGCCGGCAATACCTTGTACACTCAGGTTAAAGGCCAAACCACAGTAATCTGCAAGCTCCCTCAGTTTCTCAAAAAAACAGACTCCCTCTTCCGATTATATACAGACTTATTATTTTTGGAAGTCTTTCGTCTTAATAAACAACAGCGGTGGCAATCCAGTTTCAATAGTCAGCATGTAGTTTGGCGTACTTTTCGTCAGCATAATACATCTAGGAGTAGATGTTTTAAGTGTAAATGCCACCAAAGTCAATTTTTTTTGGCTAGAACATGCATTTTTTCGTATTAAACAAAAGCTTAAATTAGTACTCGCTTTAAAAGCAGTTATCAACTCTTCGGTCTCCGTAACACAACATTTTTTATCCTCAGGAAAAGACACCATGCGCGTCTTATGAACTTATGAACTCCAAAGAATGTAATTTATTCCTCAAAATGGTAGAAAGCCTATGTACCTTTTAAAAAGTAATCCATCAGCAATGGTTCTTTTATTTTTTCTTGACTTTTTGTTGTATTGGTTTTTCATCCAAAGATATTAAACAAACATTCGATAAGGATCAATTTCCAACTATTTCGCATTCCTTGATGTGGGCTGTTAGTGACAATTGGTATTGATATCTCATTTTAACCTCACAGGACTTATTTTCTTATCATAAACTCCTGTCATCCTTTGTCTAATTTTTTTTTCTATAAAACCCATTTGATATTTTTGCGAAACATTTTGCTTGATTTGTATTCCTTTTTGGTGTGTGTTTAGGAGTAAAAGTGATTTTCCTAGTCACACAAAACTTTAAATTTCCGTTCACACTCACTCTCTGCCGTCATACCTATGTCAAAATTTGTAACAAGCTAAATATGATTGTCTCTCAGTGAGTGGGAATGGGTGATTGAGTGACGCAAAATAACGCCAGTTAAATTTTCTTTGGATGTCAATTAATAATGCTGACAGATTGACATTTGTAGGCTTTTTTTCGTAACACTCCTGTTTGCACGTGGAGGAATGGTGGAATGTTGAGAATTGAAGACTTGAGGCGGAATTAGATGCCAAAGAAGGGATTCTCACATATTATTGTATCTAGTTTATTCAGTTTAAAATTGCAAACGTTGGAGTATCAATGTTTCTTATACGACCAGCAGCAATACAAAACTAACACACACACACACAAATGACGTTGGAACACTTGTATAGACGTACTGCATCGTTATCGCATTATTTTTGGTGTTATGAATAGCGTATATCCATTGACGAATCTTTGGAAATGTCCTTATCAAAACATCGCACTTGATTTTTTTTTTATATAATTAACGCGCGCATAAAGGACTATTTGTTTCCCTTTTAATGTAGCACACTGCGCGAACATTAGGAAGATAGGGAGGGGAGAGATAGGAGGTGTCGATAAACATTGGTTTTGAATGTTTGCAGATCAAAATGGCAAGGGAAAATCTCGCCGGGTAAACTTTTCCAAATTCGTGTTGTTCGGGTTAAAAAAAGCATTCCTTGCGAGACAAGTATTACAAGAGAATCTTTTAAGGGGAGGAATGCAGCTGGCTGCTTCGAGTGGACATAAAATAAGGAAAGATATAAAACATTGCGTTGGTGTTCGAGAGGGGCAATTGTTGCAGAGGCAGCTTTATTTCCTATCAATCTAAATGCTCGATTTTGTATTCTATCAGGCAGGTGAAGCGATGTTTGTGAAGCACCTGCCCAGAGGTGGGAGTTATACTGGAGTTTAGGGCGTATAAACGCTTTATAAATTGTAGCCAGATCAGATGGGGAAAAAATACTTCTTACACCGATACAGAAAACCTAAGCACTTTGCAGCATTCTTAGCGATTTCAAATATATGGTCGTTCCAACGGAGGTCGTCGTTGACACACATACCGAGTACTGAGAGCTTTTCGGTTTCTTCGATGTAAGTGCCATTGATGGAAAATGGCATTGGGGGTATGTTTAGCTTAAACGACAGAAGACAGCATTGAGTTTTCGAAGCATTAAACTCCACACGATTCCTATTACCCCATTTGACAATGCTGTATAAATCGGAGTTTAATGAGCTTGACATACGGCACCGTTGCAATTGTACGTCCGAAGGCGAAGGACGTGAATTATCGAACGAATATGAAAAGCTGAGGGTAGAGTCGTCAGCAAAAAAGTTAAGTGGATTAGAAGTAACAGACAGAAGATCATTTATAAAAATGAGGAAAAGAGTCGGAGACAGAACAGAGCCCTGGGGCACACCAGCATTTATTTTATGGGAATCAGACTTGAATCCGTCCAATACAACTTGTATTGAACGGTCCACAAGATAGCTTCTAATCCAACGAACAAGAGTACCATCGATCCCAAAAGCACGAATTTTCAATAAGAGAGCTTCATGCCAAACTCTATCAAACGCCTTGGAGATATCAAGAGCAATAATCTTACTTTCACCAAATCGCTGTTAGGATTTGTTCCACTGTTCGGTGAGATATGCCATCAGATCACCAGTGGAACGGTTGCTGTGGAAGCCATACAGACGGTCATGGAGAAGCTTTCGATCTTCGAGATATTCCTTAAGCTGACGGTTAATCAGCGTGCTATGGGTCGGTAGGATGAGAGGGAGGATGGGTCACTTTTCTTAGGGACATGCTGGACAAATGCTGTTTTCCATCTTCTAGGAAAGATTCCAGAAAAGTAGGAGCGACGGAATTGCTTGCGCAAGGGCTTTGCCAGTGTGGAAGAACACCCCTTCAGAAGAATCGGGGGTATACCATGCGGTCCAGCGGATTTACTAATTGATGCAGTTTTTTGTATATAATAATAAATTTTCTTATTCACTTTAACTTAGAACTTTGTGATTAGAAAATGGTTCAATCTTAAGGAAACTCATGTTTAATTCGAGCTGCAGAGAGGTTATCAGGTTAGGAAATGCAAGTTTCCGTTGTTGTAAAGCCAACTCATCAGTACTGTTAAGTACAGATATTCTTTCTTTAGTCGCACCGCACGAATGTAGAACGTTTTGCCAGATTGTTTTTTCATCCCATTCTTATATGCATAAATTAAAAACTAATGTGCATCGGTATCTCCTCTGTTATCCGTACTTACTTTCCTAATTCTCGTTCGGTGTTCAAACATTTTAAGGGCATACAAAAAAACCCTCCCTCTAGGCGCTGTGACTTAATTGTAGGCTTACCTTGCACACATATTTCACTTACCAATAACCTAAAGTTCTTTATTAGTTCGCATGCGAAAAAGCTTAACATTAATCCACACGTTCTTACCATTGAAATAAAAATGCGTTATTATCTAATTAAAGATCAATTTATTGCTTAAATTTTCAAATAATACTTTTTTTTATAAGGGTTATGTGTGTTGATTTAATTTAAAATTTGGGGAATAAGTTTAATAAACATTGAGGAGAAATACTTAAATAAATTTATATATCTAATTAAAATATTTTATTAGTGTAGTTTTTTTTTTATAATTGATTTGAAACTATATACACACATTTTGTGAAAGTAATATAATAAATTTAAATTTAACAATTATTGTAAAGTTTTTACGTTTTTTTTTTTATATTTGGGTAAGGCTAAGTAACTCTTTTGTTGTTAAAAGGGAACAATCTACTTATAATATATTTAATTTTTTTTTCTTATAGAAATACTTTAACTATTGAATTCTTAGAAATGAATTCCATCACTGAAATAGGTAGCTCTGAGTTTTTGTACAGAATTTTTTTTTATAAGTATAACTTATTTTCTTTTGATATAATAATATTTATAACACACCTGACGATCAAATTTGATTTGATTCTGTTTTTTTTTTTTTAATCTTCAAGTTAATTCTTTTTTTTTATTTATTTACAAGACTTTTGTTTGTCGTATTACGCTAGTTATCAAATTAATATAATTTGTCTACTCTAACACATTTTACAGTCATTTTTATATGAATAGTTTTCTTTTATTTATTTTTATTTTCTAAAAGTTAAATTGCTTCTTTCATTTTTATTATGTTTAAGGGTAACCTTTTAGGTGTTCTCTCATTATACTTTGTAAACATTTGTTAGCAAAAAGTTTTTTTTTTATTGCTTATTTCCTTTATGTGATAGGGACATATTAAGACTGAGAAACGGGAGCCGAAGGAGAGGCCATAAAATGTATTTCATATTTGTTTTTTTTATTTTTCATCGAAGGAGAAATGTTTCTGCTTCCATTCCATGTGTGAAGTTGAAGTTGACTTTATATGGGAAGAAGTTTTCTTAAGGGATTTTTTTGAATTTTATTTTATTGAAACAATTTCGAAAGTTAAAACAATAGGGAAGTTATAAAGTATTGAATATTATTTTTTTTTTCTTATTCTATATAAACGCTATTTTATACATCCTTCGGAACTGGAACACGGCATGTTCATCTAATAAACCTATTATGCATGCAATATTATATTTTTTTTTAATTCTAAAGTTTATATTTTCTTCTAATTTAATTTAAATTAGGTATTTGGGAAGAAGTGCTGGAAAGAGATTTTGAAATTGAGAAAGTAACGTAAAATAATAAACATTTTCTAATCTTTCTAAAGGCACGAAATGGAAATGCGGGTAATACAAGCTAAGGACATTAAAGTTGGCTTTGTGTTCAAGGCATTTTTTTTTCAAAAAAGGTACACAAAATTAAGAAGAAAAAAGGACGAAGATGGTTGATTAGAGAAACACAATCCTCCGCTATATTCTTCAATTACCAATTAGTAAGGCGATTGAGTTATCTTAATCGCTTTAATAGCCACACACCATTTATATTTATAATTAAAAAAATTATAGAAAATTCTCACACGTGCTTATCCCAATTAGCATTTTTAATGGTTGCGTTAAAAATTACTCCCCTCCGAATCCATATTTTAATTTTTTTCTAGATGTGTTCCATAACCAACCATCCCCAACCTTCAAGAATGTCTGTGTGTCTGTATTTGACGCTCGCTATAAAACAAGGCCTGCAACCAAAAATGCTTTCACGATTCACGCCTTTCTCTCGGAACAGTTCACCCCCATTTAATGGTACACGTCCTACTAACTGTTCATGGATTAACAGCGCTTAGCTTTCCTTTTTTTTTAGCCTCCTACCGCTTACAGTTTTTTTGTGTTTTCATTCAAGGGAAACAAAATTCTTTGGGGGGGATGAACATTGAAGTGGGGGATCTAATTTGAGCGTAGCAAAAAAAAAATTGGTGAAGTCAATGGGGGGTTTGCTGTTCTTTTTACGCTTTTGGTAAATATTAACTTTTTTCGTTGCAATTTTCTTTGAAAAAGGATGGCATTTTACGAAACAAAAGGAAACCTGTGAACACACACTTTTTAAAGGTATAAGGAAGATGTTTTTTTTTTTTTTTTTAATTTTTGGCACTTAAATATCACCATAAGGAGAGTGAGAAATATCTTCTCATTTATTAAATTAAAAAGAGGTTTTCTAAAGAAATGTTGGAGAAAAGGTTGTGAAAAAAAGACATCTTTATATAGATATTACTTTACTCTATACATACATTATATCATATCTGGTCCTATTTCAATTTTATAATTTAACAATTCTCGATTAAACAAAAAATGTCTGTTTTCTGTCTTCTAACTTTTTGATATTTTTGCAATGGTAATTTTTTTTTCTGTTTATGTATTCACAACCATATTTTATATTTTTTTTGTTTAAATCTTTAATAATTTTGAAAAAAGTACACAAATACCTTTTGTTTTTGAGCATTGTTGTGTTTTTTTTTTGTCTGAAAATAATAAAATTAATTCTATAATTCACGTATAGAATTTATAATATTCTTAGTTAAATTTTTATTGTTTCCTTAATTTTTAATGAAATTTTATTGCTGTTGATCACCGCCATTGCCAAGACCAGCTTTTGATTCTGGCGGAACCTGAAAATAAAAATTAAAATAAGAAAAAAAAATTACGTACGTCTAAGTTATCTTACAATTACACATACATATGTATATATACAATATATGGAAAACAAGAACGAAGAAACCATATTTCAAAGCATTTTTATTCAGCAAATTGTATTTTAAGCTTTGTTAAAGCACAAAACTCTTAAACAGAACACAGAAAAGATATTTTTAAAGAATATTGAATATATTTTATATTATAATAGCCGTGTTTTATTGGTAATCTATAGCTAGCGCAGTATTGTAAGTCCCTATATACACTCCATAATTCACTTTTAAATTTAACCCCCGAAGTGACAACCAACTGACGTCTTGTTGAATAAATTTAGAAGGGTGTGTTCCAAATTCACTCACTTCTTGGACAGAGACATCCGGATAGAATATCCAACCGTGACGTCATCAGTGACCCTTGATGACAGAATTAAATTCGGTTTTAGAAAAAAAAAAACTCCAGTAATTTAAACTTTAATTGATGCAGGTTTTGTCTAACGTCTTAATTGATTGATTCAATATACATTTTATTGAGTCAACTAACACTTTTGATCAATTCCAAAAAAACTATTCAATTTAGTCAATTTGGGTCACTGATGACGTCAAAACACAAGAAGGCGCTGTCTTGTAATCTTGTATCATGATACTCAACGAACATATCCTTAAATGATAAAATCTTACCAACCTTGACATTTGGTTGACATTTCTTTCCAAGATTTATCTCAACTTATTATATTCACTAATTTCACTAACCTAATTAAATAAATATATTTACTGGCGCGACAGCTCCTTAAGGAGCCAAGGCCTAGTGACTTATACTCTCAACCATTCCTGTGTGTGTGTTGTTAATCTGCAAGAATGGAAGGGACCTACAGTTTACCGCCGAGTCCGAACGGAGGTTTTGTCAGTTCCTCGCAAGAGGCTGTACCCCAGAAGAAAAGGTTGCTATGAGCTGGACTTGAACCCAGGTTCTTTCGCTTAGCAGTCCGACACACTAACCACTAAGCCACGGGGCATTACAACTAACCTAATTATCGACAATTATTGTTTGTTGTTGTTTGCCGTATAAAATTTTACTGCGCTGGATATACACTTACCAATAAAACACGGCTAATGTAAATTTCGTTGACCTATGTATCTACACTAAACTTGTGTGTTTTATGGTATAAAATGTGCATCAAACTCGTTATAGGTAAATTTACTGAGCTATTATGTGCTGATTGGATATGTTTGTTGACAGTGAATTTGAGCTACACGTAATAAAAATCCGAATAGTAACATTGTCCTACCATAAACCTAAACGATGAGACCATGACGAAAAAGAAGCAATTTATGACAAATTTAATAGTATACACATTATTTAACGATTTTTCAAAAAAAAAAAAAAAAAAATCGGAAACTACGAAAAAAACTCAATTATTTGAGCTAATTTATTTTGCTTAATGGTCAATTTGAGGCACATATCCTTAGCAATAGAAATACCATTCATCATCTAAACATAATCACAAAAACAGTTCTCTTCGGTGGTGTTTATAACCAAACCGAAACCAAAATGACCAATGGACTTGGTATCATGAAATCCCTCAATCAATCACTTTCATTTGATCGAACAACGCATAAGGGTGGTGTTGATAAATCTTTTAATTTGTCCAAAAATCTATATATACATCAGCGCTTAATCGCTCTATTTGTGTGGTGCGTATAGTATATATGTAAACATATATCCCAAAGCATTAAAATGCCCATAACATACATTAGTGGTATAAAAGCGTTTTTTTATTTCGATCCACTAAATAAAATAAACATAACATGGAAAGACACAAATAAAAAAATTATTTTGGTAACACAACATTGTACAAAATGACAAAAGTCCATTAGACAAGTAAATACTGGACACAAAATCAAACCAATGACAGCAAAAACAAAAATTAATAAGACACCTATACGTTCAAAAATCAAAAAAAAAAAACAATATAAAGGCATAAAGACGTTTTAGCCATGAAGTAGCAAACAAAAAACAAAACCATTCACACTTTCAAAATAAGGACTCACAACACCAAAAAAAAAAAAAAAAAAAAAAATACACAGCAAGCCTGGTTTTAATGTGTAAAAGTACCTAAATAATATAATTAAGGAGGAGCAGTATAGTGGACATTGTATGAAATTTCATGGGGGTCATCGCTGTTCAGGGACTGACTATACGAAAAGGTCCTGTCGCTCTTTCAATGTTGTCACTGGAAATATTTACTCTTCTCTTCATGTTTTATTAGATCTATGTATATACAGTTTGTATGTGTGTTCGTGTTTTCAGCATTCACTTGGCTGCATAAAATCTGTGAAAGTCCAGAAAATCCCCTGGCACCCCATCGGTAGCATTTTGGAAGCTCTGGATGGATGACCATATACATATGTAGAGAGGGGTAAGGGAAATTCATGTGTGTGAAAACATAAGTTAAATAACATAAATAAACAAATGTTACATCACTCATCGCATGAATGACACCAAAAGATGTTTTTTTTTTTTACTTACCAGCTTCTTGAAGCAATCCTCGAAAAATCCCGTCATCGATCTATATAGGTGTCTTTTGACACCAGATAAATTGTGACCCTCGTCTGGATAGATTTGTTGCTTGTATAAAACTCCCTTGGCGGTGAGTGCTCGAGCTAGGACCATCGATTGTTGGTAGTGAACATTGTCGTCCGCTGTCCCATGGATTAGCAGGAATTGACGTTCTCGCAAATTGTCAACGTACTTTGTCAGATCGGATTCTTCGTAGCCTTTATAGTTGTCCGTGACATTGGGAAAGCTTAGGTAGCGTTCCGCGTATGTGGAATCTATTGAATTGAACATTTTGAAACAAAACTCATTTTTATAACAAGAGTTTGTCATTTATATAAATATCGTTGCAATTTGACATTTGGTTTTCATAAAATAGTCTGACAGTATCATTGTGAATAAGCATAGTTAGTTAACTGTGTGTCAAAAACATACTCATTTCAGATTTTGTTATTTTAAAACATATTTGGAATTTCAACCCATGTCATTCATCTTTTTTATGCTAAATGAAAAGTAGGTTAGGTGTTTATGTTTATTGGCAAAACCGCGTCTGTATTTAAAGAATTTATTATTTTTCGTTTCCCAACGAAATTCCTCATGAACTGCTTTTACCTTTATAATTTGAATTTTAGTGGTAAAATTCAAAATTACCTAAATTGACAAAGGACAACTAACTCTTGACGTGTAATTAATGTGCATGTGCACGTGTGAACGCTTACATGTAAAAGGGCAGTATTAAGTGTTTTTTATTTAGTATGCGGCTTAAAGCCACAGTGGAAACTATGAAAACAATTTTTTTTCCTGGTAATTTAACATGAAAAAGATACAGTTGCCACATTTCCATACAAAAATCGAATTTAAAAACCAAACATGAAAAGAAAATATATTTATAAATTCAAAGAAAAGCCACACCAGGAACCACAGAAAAAAAAAAATAAATTGCCTGCTGATTTTCAATTTGAATGTCAGACTTTGCTACAAAAAATCGCTTTAAAAACTTCAACTCACCATACAGTTTCCAATTAGTCACCGGTGATATGCTTATTCCGCACTGGAAAATTGACTGTGTACTGGCCAGCGCCAACGCTGAAGTATACCCCCCATAACTCCAACCCCAAACGCCCATCCTCCGGCCATCGATAAAGTGCAAATTGTCCCTCAAATACTCGCTAACTTCAAGCTGATCCGACACTTCAACCGTTCCTAGTCTTTTGTAAATTTCGTGCAGCAACTGATAGCCCTGCCCGCTTGATCCCCGTCCATCAATTTGCACCACAATGTAGTCCTTAGTTCCAGCCAAATATGTGTTCCAATCAATGTGCCACTTGTCTTCCACCAACTGTGTTCCTGGCCCGGAATATACATGTAGAATTGTAGGATATCGTGTTATTTCGTCCTCTCTGAGAACGGGTGGCATAAAAAGTCGCACTTGAGCATGATAGCCGCCGGATATCATTACCGGGAAAGTTTTGATTTGTGGCAGAGCTACCTTAGCCACTCTCTCACGCAAACGAGTGTTATTTTGCACTGACATGAGAAGTTCCAAAGGCCTGCCACTGGCGATTCGGCCTACGGAGTAAATCCCGCTGGTTGGGATGATTGGTCCCAAACATTCAATCAGCACATAATCAGCACTCAAAGTCTTGGGGAATTTTGCTGTGTGGTATAGACATTGTGTTGGCCCGGTAAGACGCTTTGCTGGCTTCTTTCTATTTTTTTCATTTGCTTCAGGCGTTGGCGGTGGGAAAGTCAAGGGCTCTAGGTCCTCCCAGTCATCGTCCCAGGCCGTGACCAGTTTCGGTGGTGGTTTCGTATGGCTCTCTTCGTTTGTTTTCTCTTTTCGAGGACAAGTCAAACAATCGGGTGCCTGCAGTGGGGCTCCCAATCGTGGCGGGATTGCAGAAACTCTATACAAATGCTGTTGCGATGGTAGACTCTCTGGGGTTCCCAGATAATAGCTACACAGAGAAACAAAAAACAAACATTATTCACTGAAGCACAGCCTCATTCTCTTGTTTGGCCATAGCCGACTCACATAAAATTATGAATCTGATCCCAATGTAGTAATCGGTTGACCTCATATCGTCCATGGGTAATCGGAAGCACTCTCTTCTTGGCCACATGCACATGGACTATGTGACGGAAATAACCTAGAATAGAACATCCACATTAGCATAGCAGTGTTGTAACCTAAAACTAGGACTAACCTGAGGCTCCATCCCGTAACGGTGATATAGCGACATAGGATGAAGCATTTGATGCAAACAAAGGAACTGAAATGGTGTCAACCCAACCACGGCCATCACCACTGATGCGGTGGGTCTAAGTATTCCCCAAATGCAAGACGAGGATAAAACAAAATGAGAATAAATTTAGAATTGGGACGCAAACAACGACGCGTAAAAATGTTAGTTTTTTTTTTTTTTTTTTTTTTTTTTTTTGAAAAATGGGATTGCGAAGAATTATGCCAGTGGAAGATGAATTCGTTCTGATTTTCTGACTCGTGATTGTGATTCGTACATTTGTTGTTTAATGTCCTTAGAATCTGTCATGTGTCGTAAATGTGTAATGGAGAAATTACGTGAGGCGTACGTGACTTATTGTACAGTTATATGAGAGGGAAAGTTTTATTTGTTTTCTGTTGTTGCTTAGGTTATTTTTGGCTGTTCGTATGAACGCTTTAAGCACTGTGTGAATAGAGAGATATATATACATAGATAGAGAACTCGAAAAGCGTGGTTGGGTACTTGACAACGGCATAAAGGAATATGATAAATAGCGCGGCAATGAATGAACACTTTTGATTTAATCAGGGCTTTAGTTAAATGTATTGTCTGCAAAATTATAATTTATATCCTCGAATTATAATAATGCAGAGCCACAAAGTCGTCAATGCTGAAAGAAGCATACATTAAGAATGCTTAGATTCATGATTAAATATTTACTTATAGAATGAAAAGTTAAATAAGAAATCGTATTTATCTTCTTATGTAGATGAGGAAGCGAATTTCTTTTCTTTTTTGGATTAAATGACAGTGCTAGAAGTATTGAGTTAAAAATCTACGCCAAGATTAAATTCTGCATATGTTTGATTTTTACCACGCCCACAATGTTTAAAAAACTGTCAGTAAAATCTACCACGCCCACGTTTCTCAAGAACGGATCTAACGGTTTAGACGAAATTTTAAGTGGAGTAAAGTTTTACTCTCTGAATTTTAATTTGTAAGTTAAATTTATTTTTTTTTTCTCAAATTTCGAAAAGTGTCATATTTCCTACCGCGTCCTCATATTTCTTTGCCTTATTCCTCCCAAAATCATAATAAATTAAAAGAAAGCCACTTACCTCAATACACAAAAATACAGGACTCTTACAAACGCTAACCACAGAGATATTCTGTGGTCGATTTAACCAAACCACGCAAATTTCCGTCTCACTCACCCAATTTGCACTCGTGACATAGTGATCCCTATTGGCAAAAAAGAATATTTTTTTTTTTAATTTAATTTGAATAATTGTTTCTCCTTTGACATCTGTGAACTCGCCCAATGTCACCCGAAATAGAAATACTTACTCATTTATCAGAATCTGAGGTGGTTTAATATCACGAATGCGAATGTTCTTCGGATCAGCTAAGTCAGCAACACGTAATTTTACAATAGGATTTTGTGTGCCTGGTTTTGGGTACCTGTAGCAAGAAAGAAGGGTTTAATGTTTAATATTTTTTTCACGTTTTTTTTTTTTTTGAAATTAAAGCAACCGACTTCTAAAGAAATGCTTGAACTTTTGACTTTGTGTCAAAAGCGGATTAAAGGACTTTTTTAACCTCAAACTTCAAACTCACACACAACCCGTCATTTGCGAAATTGTTTTCGCACCATCATGGCATAAGCAAGTGTTGAAAACTTGCTTCCAAATTGCTTTATAGAAAATTGTGTCAGCCCCCGAAAACCTAAAAGCTTTATTGGTGTACCTATGTAGATACAACCCACTCACGCACCTAACACGATTTGTCAATTTTACTGCACATTGTTTGGGAAATGCCTCGTAAAGTAGCATCCTTTCAAAAAGGAATCCTTTATTTACATATATATATATACATAATGTACAAAATGTACATATCAATCCTTTAGAAGATATTCATTTTATCTGGAGCACGTTCTGTGTGCCTCCGAGCCAAACATAATGTAGTAAAACTCAACCCCTTTATTAAGGGAAAATGCTTGGGGTGCAAGACTCCTATTTTTTGGGATTCAAATAAAATTTAAATCAGCGATTATCCCACGCAATAAAAATACTAAACTTCTTCAATCGAGCTTAATCGGGCCGCAGAGAATCGTGAAAAAAATGCTGGCAGTTTCTATATAAATTTCGCCATGCAACAAGTAGGTATGAGGCAAGTGTTTTTCGAATGTTGGATTTACTTACAAAAACTGGCTTAGGATGGGCTAATAGGGCAAAAGGCATGTTTTCAAATTTATGTTAATCTCGAGCTTTTGATGTATAGGCACATATTTAAATCGAGGTATTTAAGCGTATTTATGCTTCTTCAGACAAAAGTGATAGATCTCTGCGTTTGGTTCACTTCATAGTGCAAATACCATTAATGGTACAAGTGAGGCATTCAAAACAATTTGTCAAGCAAATGTTTGTTTGCAAAGGAACATACTAATTGGCCCTTTTAAATTGTGCGGCAAAAAGTCCTATTTATTTATGAGTAAATAGTGTCAATTTATTTAGATAATCTTTGCCTTTTATATTTGTCGTATTTTCAACTAATTAGGTAATTAATTAATTAGGATCTTAAATACTTTATCTTTAAGCTTATTTTCTAACGAACTGTAAGTGTTGCATGTACATTTACTTTAAAATTCATTATGTTGGCCAAATTATAGAACTTAAACAAATCTCCCTTACACATGCTGAACTATGATGCCATAGCAAAACTTACCTTAACGATCTTATTTCCGGATACAAATATGCATTTGCGTTGCCGCCATTTGATGTCGTTCCATACCAAGCAAAGTGCTGCTCATGCACCATAGAATCATTAAACGAACCATAAAGCATCAGATGGCCATCGTCAGACATCCAAATTGCATGATTCGTTTGTAGAATTTCCTCTATTTGAGCGCAAGCATGTATGTGTAAAAAGTAAACAACAACAACAACAACAAAATCCCATGAAGGAACAAAAAGATATGGTGAGGAAGAAAATCCTAGCTTTTATACTCTACCTTCATAAAGCCAATCCGGTATACCGTTGTACACTACGCCCGGCACCGCATCCTTTGTCACCCTATAAACCTGATTCGAACGCGGCCCTGGAATGTAATAGATGTCGTAGTTGAATACCAGGATAAGGTAGTTGCCAGATGGTGTGAAACGTGCATAATGCAGATACGGCCATTCATCAACGTGTGCGTCTATTTTGATTTTAATGCTTTCACTGTTTTCACCGCAAAGAGGATAACGAACAAGACGAAATGAAATGAAAAGAAAAGAAGAGAAAATCCCAATTCAATATTGATTTTGAGGATTCTCGGCAAAGTCCTCACCTCGTTTGAATATCAAACACAGTGTATTGAGCCAAGTACGAGTGCCGGAAGAGTTTGACGACATTTTGTGCAAGCAATATAAATCTTTTGTCTGCCGAAATTGAAAAGGTATGTGGTGCGAGAGTTTTCTGCAAAAAAAAAAAAAAATAATAATAAAAGTTTAAATTTATTGCCATTCGAAGAAGAGAGGTACCATCTGCTGATTCCACGCATTCAAATTTAATTAAAAATTATGTTTAAAAAAATTAAATTAAATTTTCTTTATTGTTTTTATTTATTGCAATCAACACACACAATGGTGACAAAGAGTCTTCATTAAATGGCTACCAGGATCAACCTGGATACCGATGTTTGTTCAAAAAAAAGATAATAACCTGCCCAGCTATGAATGTGTTGGCGCGCTCTGGGGTTAATAATGTTTTAATTGGAGCCGTAATTTTATTAAATGCCTGGACAAAACGGGGGTAAAACGATATTAAAATTGATTGCTTTGGTTTAATTTTAATTGTGGAAATCATGTGATGCCATGTGTTCCTATTTATAATGAAAATTTATTTGTATATTGATACGAGTTTATGAAAATCTATAACATCCTGGGACTAGATTCATGTTTATTATCTAGAATGACTAAGTACACCATGCGTTATTATGACACGACACAAATTAATAATTTCGTCATTAATAAGATTTAAATTTGAACTGCTTTATAATAAGAGTTCATAGGTGAAATAATTTTTTCTTATATGTGGAATTGAAATGAAAATATACTCCGTAGCGCAAAAGTCTTTACATTATCCGGAAGATGATATATACTTTTAAAATGCTGGCTAATTTCATACATAACTACAAAGTACACGTCCACAAAACATGAATCGCTTTTCCTGACGAATTTTAAATAATTGTTTCGATATCTTTTTTCGAAATAATTCGTCGGTAGTGGGGTCGCATATTTCAGTCGTTCCAAAGTCTCCTTCAATAAAGAACAAACCTATTTCGCAAGTGGATTCTCTTTGGGATCTTGGAGTAACCAAGATTGTTCTCACATTGAATTAACTATAAAAAGATGGCTAATTCAGAGCCCGTATTATGAACTACGAAACGCGAGGCAAAAAAAACGATACCCAACAAAAACACGATAGCCAAAATATAGACCGAATATGAATTACGAGAATGTGTCTTTGAAAAAGTTGCCGAAAAAATCAAAAAATCAAATCAATAATCAAAGCAAACTCGACATCAACATACATAGATGTCAAACCGAAAGAATACGATCACCAAAAGCAGTCGTAAATAAAAACGAGTATCGTTTAAAAAAACGACTATCATAAATCGTAATCGCAACGTAACGATAACGAGTGATTTTTAACGATTATGAATATTCATAATACCGGCCCAATTCTTGGCTTCGTAAGACAATGGTGGACAGAATTTTCCGATCCCATGTCACTTTAAACTAGGGCTCTTGATTTTACCCGGATAATACCCATTTTATCAAATAGTAATGCGGGTATTACCCAGATTTGCGGGTACCCGGGATATTTCAAATGGTGGGTACCCGCCAATATCAGGTTACGGGTACCCAGTACTCAAAAATACTACAACTATATATGAAATACACAATATTTCACAAGAATAGGAAGCAGGGAAGCAATGAAATGTGATTTGTATATTCAAAAAACACCAGGTATTTAAATTTTATTAAAAGTACAATGATGTGAATAAGGTCTGAGGAATTTTCTTCACATTACTATGTTTGTTAAGAGATCAAGTCTGTTGCCGGAAAATGTTGGCTTGTTGACATTTTTGATGAGCAATCAAAAATTGTTACAATCAAGTCTTAGTTAAGTTTTTATTTGTAATTATGTTGACAACGTATTAATTTCTTAACGAACAAAATATTGTGTTTTTAATGAATAACTTTATTTCTTTTCCGCAAATATTTATTTAATTTACGTTTTTGATATGAAGATAATTTTTTTTTAATAATACATTTTGTTATGAATCGTTTCACTGTTTATTATTAATCAGGGCTACATAGTCGAATCAAAATCCGACTATTTATCTATGTATGTATGTTTGTTTAAGTCTTTTTCTATAACTATAGACGAATATGTTTCGGGGACCCGGATTTCACCGAGCACCCGCAAGAAAGCGGGTACCCGAAATTATGGTACCGGGTAATACCCGTAAGTGCGAGTACTCGGGTACCCGGGTAATTACCGGATCCGAATCCGGATCCAGTCCGGATTGAATAGCCTCGTGTGTGCTGGCCCACTAAATTTCATTCATCCTCGATATTCTTGCATGACTTCTCAGAAACAGTTTTTTTTTGTCAATGCCATCCGACTTTGGAACTCCCTACCAAGACACTTAAGGAGGGTAAGGAGTGAAGCACAGTTTCGTAAAGAGCTACGCCTTTATTTTCAAAACCTATCCTGATTTATGTATTTTATACTTATCTTACAGACTATGTATAAAAAATACTAAATTGTTATACCTTACGTTTGTCCGACCTCTTCTAGAATATGCTGGCCAGTTCTGGTCACCTCATTACCCAACTCACTCCTTAAGTATCACAGAAGTTCAACGAAGATTTCTTCGTTTCGCCCTCCGTTTTCTCCCCTAGTCAGATAGGTTTGATATCCCACTGAATGAAGACCGTCTAAAAAGCTGCTTGATTTGCAATCTCTAGAAAAACGTCGCTAAAGTTACTAATATCGTCTTAATTCTCCAGATTCTAACGAATTTTATTGGCTGCCCTTCTTTTCTGCAGAAAATATTTCTTAACACCAACGCAAGAACGGTTTCACTTTTCATTATTAAAATTCATCGCACAAGTTATACACGTTTAACAAACAACGTAGAGAGAATATCTACCATTAAAATGTCTTTATTTAATTCCTCACACCGTCCCTAATAAACCTCAATGTTCTTAACTTAAACCTATTATTCTTAGATGTAAGCTAAGTATTTAAGATTCTTATGTTAGTTTTTTTTATTAAATCCCGTTTGAATTAAGCAAATAAATAAATAAATAAGTTTCCTCATATACACATTCATTTCAACTGTCACCCTTGTATATAGAATCTATAGTACAATCAAAATGGGTGTTTCACCTAGCGCCATCTAGTTTCGCTATCTCGCTATTTCTCAGTAAAGACTTTTAGTCGGGGAGATGAATTCAACACATATGCAACGTTAGAAAATGACAGAACGGGAAAGATGTATATAAAGTGTTAGCAGTCAGAGGGAAGCAAATTATCAAGACTTTTTCGTGTTATTTCCTTGTCATTTTCTGATAATAAGAGAATGGAAGATGGAAATTTGGACAGGGGTGTGAGGAGTTTTCATTTCTGTCTTGAAAATACATTGTTTTTGGGTGTTTTTTTTTTATAGATACGGCAATATGATGAAGTTTACCATTTTACCGATTTTTGCTGAAATTTGATTATTGATTTGGTTTTTTTGAATAATTTTGAATGGTTACTATGTTTGATTATTATATCAATTTTTTTAATCTGCAAAAAATTAATTTGAGTTGAAGTAGAAACTTATTTTACAAATAAAACACATTTTTATGCAGATGTTTGTACTTATGTTATTGCTTTAGATTATCTTCATTTATCACGTCAAAAATTCTAGTACTAAATCTAACACCAACTACTAAATATACTACTAAATCTACTACTAACTACTAAATTAGTACTAAATCTACTACTAACTACTAAATATAGTACCAAAACTACAATATTACTAAATTCTAGAACCAAGTACTAAGAATCTAGTTTCAAAAATACTATTGTACCATAAACATAGTGCCAATCGGCACCAGTTTTATATTTAACTAGCGTTCGAAATTGAACATTATACATTAAAACTCTAAACAGTCAAATCCGAATCAGGCAACATTGTTAATTGATTTCGGTATACAAAATACAGTCAATACAGAAATAACAAAATTTCTTGAAAAATGTAAAATCCAAAAAATAATTGAAGACGCACAATATTGGCTTGTTTACGAAAAATCAAAGGGAAATCCACTCATTTTTGTTTCCCTTACTCTGCCATACTATATTGGTCTAGTGTCACTTTTTGAACCTTTATTCATTATTCCTGCAAATGCTTGTAATCATTCTAACTCATAAGTTTCTGAAAATACAGGGTGTCTGGTGGCAGATTTATGTTTTGAAATACGAATATTTCAAAAAGTAATAAACGGTGCGGGGAGTGGGTGGTGTCGTTGGAATCAGTGATCGTGCGGATTTTTAAGTCACGATGTCGCAGTGGTCAAGTGAGCATCGCGCGTTCGCCATCGAGACATTTTTCAAGAGTAACGATTTGTACGTCGTCGACAATTTTGTTCAAACTTCGATATTCGACGGATAAGTGACGGGCCGAGTGTGTATTTAATTCGTTCCTGGGTGCAAAGGTTCCGCACAACTGCTTCGGCTATGAACACCCCACGGCCAGGGCTCAGTCGATCTTCAGGGACTCTCGGAAACATTGAACTGGTTGAAGAGAGTTTACGTGAAAATCCGCGACTTTCGATACGGAAAAGGGCAGCCTCACTGCGACTTCCAAGAGCGATTATTCATGAAATTTTAAAAAAAGTATCTAAAGTTCCCCATCCATTTAAAATTCAAATCGTTCAAGAACTTAAGGAAAGTGACTTTGTTTTACGCAAAACATTTTGTGAAAAGATGTTGGAGCGTTTTCGAACTGTGAATCGCATTTTTTGAAGCGACGAAGCTCATTTCCATTTTAACGGGCACGTCAACAAGCAAAACTGTCGTTACTGGTCTCCAAGAACCCATAACCCTCGACTGAAACACCAAAAACCATTGCATTGCCCCAGGGTAACTGTTTGGTGCGCCTTATCCACGAATGGAATAATTGGACCATTTTTTTTCGAAAATGCTCGGGGCCAGGCGACAAATGTCAATAGTGAGAATTATCAACGCATGATTACGGATTTCTTTTTGCCGGACCTGCGAGCTCACCCATCTCATTCTCATCGCACACGTGGTTCCAACAGGATGGTGCGACCGCACACACGGCCAGAGCTTCGAGGAATTTGCTTCGAGAAGCTTTCTCTCAAAAAGTGATAAGTCGCTTTGGGGACATCCCATGGCCACCGAGGTCCCCGGAGTTAACCTCAATGGATTTTTTTATGGGGCTACCTTAAAGACGGGGCTTACATTAACAATCCCCGAACTCTTGTGAACCTAAAAGAAAATATTCGTCGAGAAATCAGCACAATTGAACCAAGTTTACTGCAGCGTGTGGCGCAGAACACAAGGCTCCGTTTTGAACAGTGTGTGCAACTCGATGGAAGACATTTGGATGAAATAATCTTCAAAAAATGAAATCCGCATTATTATTCTGTCGTTCAAAATTTTAAATAAAACGATGGTATTTTTTGTATTTAACTTTGAAAATATAAATCTGCCGCCAGACACCCTGTATAACATACAACCTACTCTTTCATCACTATATTTCTTTCTACTCTCCAAAACCCATACAAATGCATATCAAAAACTACTGCAGCGCTATTACGGCAGTATCTCGCTAAACTAGATGCTGCCTCATGGTAGTACTATAGATTCTATATACTGTCACTGTCTGTGACTGTCACTTTAAATAAAAGTGTTAATATTAAGGACGTGGGAATACCATTAAGCCAATTTTGAACTTCATGGAGGACACGGGAACGAATACAGAACAATGTAACGAGTCCGCCATCTAACGTTTTTTTTTTTCAACTAGTGCTTATTTCGTGAATGGTAACACTTAGTTCATGTCTGATTTGACAGATAATTAGTTTTATCCTTCCGTTGAACGAATATGGTTGTGTATGTTGCGACATTACTGCCTGCGATCGACTTAGAGAAGATGCCGATTTTGCCAAAAAAATCATCTTTTCAGATGAAGCTCATTTTGATCTTGGCGGGTATGTAAACAAGCAAAATTGTCGCATTTGGGGCACAGAAAACCCGCACGCATACATTGAAAAGCCGATACACACAAAACGAGTCACTGTTTGGTGCGGATTTTGGTCCAGAGGCATAATTGGGCAATTTTTTCGAAAATGAGCAAGGAGTGGCCGTGTTGAACGAATTTCTGTTCACAAAAATTTAAGAGGAGGATATTGGCAAAATTTGGTTTCAACAGAACGGCGCTACGTGCCACACAGCCGAAGCTATACTCGATGTTGATGAAGCATTTTCAAAAAAAAAGAAGTTATTTGGCGGACCCTTTACATAACTTGGCCACCTAAATAATTTGTGTTTTGAAAAATTTAACTAGTGGGCTTATTTTTGTTCACACTTAAATAGAGTTTTGTACACCTTGCAAGAACTTTATTATGTGTCCTATATCCTTTTTTAAGGGTCGCACCCTTTAGCTGCCGGAGACCCTAAAGTGCAAAATCTTTGCTGATGAAGTGGCGGTTGTTATGACATAACGATCACTTCTTAATTCAAACAAAGCCGTTAACGTACACACATGAAAGTATTAATAATTGATAAAATCCAAAGTACCAAGACGCGCACAAAAAGAATGATCCGTTTGAGAGCCTCATAAGTCATAACTCATAACAATACAATATCACTAAAGTTTGCGACACAATAACAATTTGTGATTTATTATAGTTTATCATGTTCACACATGTACATTAACTGGCTTTAATAAACAAAACACAAGTCACAAACTTATAATAATAAATTCTATAACAGTGAATATTAAATCAATATAAACAAACATCTACTACATTCTGATTTATTGCGTGTGTGCAAACATTTTGTCAGCATTCATTAAATCGTTAAATTTTGTATAACCAAATTTATAAAGAATGTTTATGTCAATATTCAAAACAAAGTTCTACTTGGTAATAATATATTATCAAGCTAAATGGCTCAATAAACCTCTTCAATAGAGTCAATAATTTCCTTCAACACAGCCATTCATACAGATGGAAATCGACATTTTGCATACTTCGTTTAACATGCCCTCTATGAATTATGATCCACTTAAAAAGTCCTTGCCTTTTCTGGCTTATTTTATTTTAATTACATCCCGAACGGTACAGTAATACTGAATAATTTTTTCTTTCGAGCTTATTTATGCTTCCAATGGTATTCCAATAAAAATAAATTCTTCGAATCCGAACTTATCTGCACGTACATCGCAGGGCACAATGAAAATTGCTGAATTGCGTCTGCCTGCCTACAAATCAATGTTATTTTTGTATTTGCGGTTTACATCGAATTATTGTTGATACAATGAAAATATTGACCCAAAATGTAGCTAATCTTATAAGCTTACAAGGACTTTGGCTACAATAAATATGTAATAAATATTCATAAGTCTCGACGTCAATTCGGGAACAACCATAGCAATACAAGAGAAGATAGATTCGAAGTAGAAAACTGTTGGGAGATGGAATCTTAAGAAAACACTGCCATGAATCTGGAATGTATTTTGTCCTTTCCTCCATCGTTACTTCCTTATGATTTATGTATATATACTTACATATAATAGTTTTTCTTTCATTAAAAAAAAAAGAAAAAAGAAATGCATGAACCACTTAAGTAACTTCATACTTACGTATGTAACATTTGACATCAGAACTCGATCCGACAAATTTCCAACATTCAATAGACTTATTCTGCCCCATTTATCTTGGTAAATAAACTCTTCCGCTATAAAAATAACGAAAAAAAAGGACATGAAAAGGAATTTATTGAATTGTCCTGACACATGACTACCAATCGTTCGTAACTTACCATTTATCCACGTTCCATTGGCGCGCTTGGGGAGGTATACGCCATCGACGATGTCTTGAAGTTTGATGCGTTGACCTTTGACGCGTGGCCCCTCATCGGGTGGAGTCAGTAGGACCTTTGATAAATGCAGAAATTTTATATGTTGTTTTCTACAGAATTAGATTTTGGTACACGAACGGAGAGAGAGACACAGAAAATACGGAAACACACAAAAAAAAAAAAACAATGTCGGGGGACAATCAGTTTTAAAGATGCATAAAATGTGGATGCGATATTTTTTTTTTTTTTTTTTTTGTTAATAAAGATGAAGGGACATTTTGTCATACTCACCAACTTATCTGAAGAGTTGAAGATAGTTAGAACAATTACTTACCACTGAGGTGACAATAAGGGCGAGTACAATTATGATTACGAGTAGGGCTATGAGAATGCCGCGCCAGTTGCGCTGATTTGGGTTTCCAGATACCAACTGTAAATTTGAAAGAAATTTCTTTGAGTTGAAGATAAATTAAAATTGTTTAAAAGAAGGTAATAGTTGAAGAAGAACAAGAAACTAGAAATCATTAAACATTCTTAAACTGATTTGCATTCTGTATATTTCTTCTATTGTATTATTTCGAATTGCTAAGATTTTAAGGCAAAGTTTGTTTGTTTATTAATACGTTAAATGCTAACGTTAACATTACAATCGGTTTCAATCGTTTTATGATACATTTAGAGTAATAAAATTTTTTACACGCGGTTACGGGAGTAAAATGTTGTTAGACCGAAAAATGGATTTTTTGAGTACCTTGGCCCATTTGTAGGGATTAAAGAAAAATGCTTTTGTGTAGTTTTTTGGTTTTTTTATTGCTTCTCAGAAACATTCTCTATCTTTTTAGTACTTTGTTGGACCTCCTCTTGCTTTTATTACAGCTGCACACCGGCGAGACATTGACTCAGATAGGTTTTTCCATATGGATGCAGGTATGGTGTTCCAATTCCGGATAAGTAATTAGGGAGGCCAACTTAATACATCGACATTATTTTCTTCGAAGTACTTTTTAACTTAAAAAAAAAATGTAAATATTATTTTTAGTCAAAGAAGTTCTAGCTTATTTAAAAGCTTGATATTAATCTTTAATGTTAAATAAAAAAAACAAGTTCATACTTACAATTTTGGCTGTATGGCAAGGAGCATTGTCCTGCTGAAAAACGAATCTGCAAGTGTCACCAAAAAACTCCAGCGCAGAGGGCTCAAATTCATTTTTCAGAACCCGTAGGTAAACTTCTGCAGTAACTTTCGATTCTAGAAAGACCATTCTACCTTTTTCATCTCCAGAGAAGCATCCCCAGACCATCAGATCTTCAGTTTTGGGGGGCATCCGTAAGATGCATTCAGAGCTTAGTGTTTCCCTTGGTTCTCTTCGCACAAGAATCTTCCCATCTCCAACATGCAGCTTAAACTTTGATTCGTCGGAGAAGATAACGTTGTTCCACATGTCTTGAGTCCAGTTAAGATGCTCCTGAGGCCAGGCCAATCGTTTTTCTCTGACTCTTATTGGAAAATCTGGCTTCAGTACTGGCTTGAGTGCTCTAAGTCCAGCTTTTACGAGCCTTTTCCTCACTGCGCTTGACGAAATAACTTTTCCTGTAGCTCGACAAAGATCGTTTTTAAGATCCACTGAAGTCTTGAACCGATTCCGAAGGCTTTGCAGCACCAAAAAACGATCTTCCACTGGGGTCGTCTTTTTTGGCCTCCCTGAGCCCTTTTTCCTGCTGGTTGTTCCGGTCGCACGATATTTTTTCAAATTCCATGCCACAGTTTGTTGAGCAACATTCAATCTTTTAGAAATTTCACGAGTTGGCAAGTTAAGACGTGACAGACACAAAATATTAGCTTTGCACTCCGAACTTATTTTTCCCATTTTTTTTTTCACTTATTCACTTCGGTTCGCTTTGGACTGCTATCACGAGCTGAATGCACCTCTTCTTCATAAAAACATCGATTTGTATGCACTTTTTGAACGACATTTTGCTACCAAGTGCAAAAAAATCCAAGAAGTGCGCCGGAAAAGGGTAATAAAAGGTTTGACCAAAATTTTTCGAACGGCACTGTATATTTATATACCTACCTTAATATACTTAAATACCTAAATTCTAAGTTATGCCTTTGAGAAAAGAAATTATATATAAAGCCTTCGGATTTAAAATTGTCATTTGAACAAAAAAAAATCAGAGAATTTATTAAAAGTTTTAATTAATTGATTAAGAGGACTGTTCTCGCCATAATTTGATCTGCTGAATATTGTGTAAAGAGGCAAATTTCTTGTTAAACTTGTCCGACTCAAATTGAAATTTATTCGACTTAGAGCTGTTGGTGATGAAATAGATCCATTCATTATTTTATTTATAAAGCAGAACTGCAAATATTCTCTATGAACAACAAGAGATGGGAGGTTTATCAGTTGTTATCTTTGAATGTATGGAGGTAATATAATTCTTTCAGTCCAAGGAAGAAAACGAAGAGAAAATCTTAAAAATCTTCGTTGGATGCTTTCTATTCTATCAATGTGAATAGAGTAGTATGGCGCCCATACAACGCAACCATATTCAAGGATTGGCCTTACAAATGAAACATTCAGAGTTTTGACAACATATGGATCTATGGATCACGAAACTTACGAGAAAATCTGTGGTTATAGTGATCGATAAAAGATTGTTTTGGGTCTAATAGGATCGGAAAAACTAGATAATTTACACAAATTAGATGAATTCAACACATAGATATAAATAAGTAAATTACGTTTGCGTGTGAAACACATTGTCTTACACTTGTTAATATTTAAAAACAAACGATTATTATTATTGCACCATTCCCAAAATTTTATTAAATCGTGCTGCAGTTGTTCACAGTCTGCGCTGTTGTCAATTGCTCAAAATATTTTTACGTCATCGGCATAAATTAATGTCATTGAATGTTTAAAAACAGAAGAGAGATCATTATAAAATAAAACAAATAACAGAGGTCCAAGATGATTTCCCTGAGGGACACCAGAATTTACATTAAATTGATGTGAGCGGTTTTTTCTTAAACACAACGCTGTAGTACCTATCCTTTAGGTAAGAAGCAATCCATAAGACAAAGCCGTCGTTAAGTCCAATTTTTTTTAATTTGTGAAAAAGTATTTCATTAGTTTACAGTAGTTGTCTTTTTAAAATCCTCATACAATTAACACCTTTCACACTTTGCATCAAATTAAAGAACAACTTTGTACATTTTCTCATAAAACCCTTCGAAAACATCCTTCTAAGGTGAGTTTCAAATATTTTTCTCCACCTCACCAGATCATCTCAAACAGAAATCAACTTTAGAAGTCATGAAATTTGGTCTTTTGTTACAACCTTCTTATCAAACACCAAAAAGCTCTATAGAATTACTTCTATTCCACTAGCTTCAACCATCATCCTTACCCTTAACACTATAGACTGTTCAATTTGAAAAGTATTCCGAACACAAATACCCACAAATTTCATTTTAAAGAAGACAACTTAAGCCTAAAAATGTTTGAAAGATGAAACTTAAACATTTTACCTTCATCGCCTCCCAGTTGACTGCCCCTTGGCAAAAGCACTCAACTTTTCAACAAATACCAATCCCACTTCTGAAAAGTTTATACCTTCAAACATGTATCTTTTAACTGCTACTTTTGTTTTTCAATAAAAAAAAAAATAAATAAAAATAAATACACACCAAAGTCGCACGCAAATATGTACTTATACATAGTTGAAAATGATAAAAGTGTCAAGATTTCAGCTCTTGAGATATTGAGGAAGTCACGAAATATACTCTTAGCCAGAAATACACCTTCTGTAATACACACAGAGTAAAGGGCTGAAAATAAATCCAAGTGAAAAATTAATGATGGCATAATATTTAACTCTATAACACCTGAGAACGGTTGGGCTTTTAGGCCACATTTTCCTCGTCCCCTTTCCGCAATTCTAAAAGCTGCAAAAAAGAAAAATGTTCTTGACAGCTTCTCAATCTTTCATCATTTTGATAAGCAAGAAGAGTGAATTTTTTGCTTGGCTTTTGCTTGTACTAAAGAATTTGTACGCTTATTTCATATCCTTGTTGGCCGTTATTTGCGAAAGATGAAAAGGAGATTCGAAAGCTTATATTGTTGATGGGCTATATATATTGCAATCAATTCAATATGAACTAGAGTAAGGGAGGGGGTGGGGTGTTGACTTTTAAAAGGTCGAAGGATGGATACACAAGTTTTCTTAGTAAAAGGGGTGCTCGTGCTCACGGTAGACGATAGAAGTGAGAAGAGGAGTTTATGGAAACGGTAGCATAAGAATCTCAATATCTTTTATGGTATTCAACCGTCAAGAGCAATGCTTGATAAATAGCTTCCTTTCCTTATGAATTTTTTTTATACAAATGATGGAGTTGGTATTTATTCTGCAAAATTCAGTTTATAAGCTACTTTAAGAGATGCCATTAGGGAATGATTTAATTTCGGTTGAGATAAATTATTGACGAGATATTAACTGTTAAAATTTATAAAAAAGGCTCCTAGAAAAATATTTAAATAGTGGAAAAAACAATGAGTTTGTGAATAAAAAAAAGCTAAATTTAAAATTTGGATTTTTAAGCAAAAGCTAGCTAGCTAGAAATAGCAAAGCTTAGCTTAGCTAGTTTATCCAGCTTCAGTTTGTCTGAATAAAAACAGCTTAAGCTAAAAAAATTAAACAAAAGCTACACAAATATCACGATTCCTACACCCCTGTCTTGAAACCTTTTACTAGTTTTTATTTTTAGAATTCTCTTTAGTAATAGATTTATAGTGCGAACATGGCCGAGTTCATACGTGTATATGTTAATTGGAAAGGCTTCCACAGCTTTAACCTACAAGCAACCAATGCAGCTGAAGTGCTTACAAGAGCTTACTCCTTTCCTTTGCTCTCCGATTTATAAAAAAACTAGCTTCTGCCTGCGACTTCGTCTGCGTGGACTTCAGATTTAGTTATTGGTATTATTTAAATCAAAACTCGCTAAAAAAATTATCCAGATTTCTCACACAGAATAAAAGTAGCCTGTGTAGCATAATGAATCTCCTGTAACTCTTCCGTCTTCGGTCTATCAAACTTCACAAATGCGTGCAGTTGTTTCGGCATGGAAGCATATCAAACAAACTTCCAGCAATGCCGTGTTTTATATTTAAGCCCATTCCCATTGAAACCGATCATTTTTCCCAGATAAAATTTTCCATAAATATAAAAATATTATCCATCTATCAAATTTCGTCCAAATCCATTAAGCCCTTCAGGCGTGATTGGGAACAAACACCCAAACATTTACATATAATATATGGTTTTTCAATAAGGACTTGAAAACTTTTTTTTTAATTCAAACGCAATATTTCAAAAACTTTATTATCGGCTTGAAGAACAACCAAAACATTTATGAATGGAACTCGACTTCGTTCATATGGCTGCCGCGGGCACGTTTGCAGCGGTCGATTCAATTTTCGATGACTCGGCCACACACACTCGGCCGCTATTTCGTGTTCAATGTTGGCTCTGAGCTCTTCCAATGTCTTCGGCTTGTTGGCATAAACCAATGACTTAACGTAGCCCCAAAGAAAATAGTCTGGCCCATTTCTTGAGATAACACGCTCATCAAACTTACTCTTCAATAAATCGATTGTAAGAGGTGTGCTGTATGGTTTGTGGCACCATACTGTTGAAACCACATGTCGTCCAAGTTCATATCTTCCAATTAGGGTAAAAAATAATCGGTAATCATGGCGCGATAACGCTGGCCCATTCACAGTAACGTGTGACGATCGTTATCGTCGACGAAAAAAATATGACCCAATAACGCCGCCGGCCGGCATGCAAACCGCACCAAACAGTTATTTTTGTGTGGATGAAGTGGTGATTCATGAAGCAAATGTGGATTTTCACCCGACCAATAACGCATATTTTGCTTATTGACGAACCAATTGAGCCAAAAATGAGCTTCGTCACTGAAGATGATTTTGCGATGAAATTCAATAAGTTGCCGAAACTGTCGATTGACGCATTTTAGCCTGGTCTTCCTTAAGTATTAAAAATATTGATTTTATTAACATTTAATGTTGGTTACCTAAATTTTCGATTACCTAACTCTAATAACCAGAGTATCCTCCATTGTTAGCTTGAACTTTTTGGAGTCGGCGTGGCATTGATTCTACCAATTTTTGGCATGTCTGGTTGGGTATAGAATACCATTCTCTTTGAACGGCTTCCCACAATTGGTTTCCATTTGTGAAATATTGCCCGCCTAACTTGCGCTTGAGTGCATTCCACAAGTTCTTAATGGGATTGTGGTCAGGGGATTGACTTGGCCACGGGATAAGAGATACTTCCTTCTCTTGGAACCAATCTTTTACGAGACCCGCCGTGTTTTTTGGATTGTTATCCTGTTGAAAATGCCATTGGATGGGCATGTTTTCTTCATAAAATGGGAGCATGACATTTTCCAAGATAATCTTATACCCATATTTTGTTAATATGGTTTTAATGAGAAATATAGGACCGACACCGTACCAAGAAAAACATCCCCACACCATAATATTGCCACCTCCGTGTTTGATTGTTTTTTGTGTATAGCGGGGATGGTATTCTTTTCCTTTTGGGCGTCTTACATTACGCCCGGAGTCCGAAGAAAACAAATTTATTTTAGTCTCGTCGCTCCACAGGATATTACGCCATTTTTTAAGTCCTTCAGGTCCATTCCAGTTCGCGTATCTAAGAGCAAATTCTTTCTTCACACCCAAGAGTAAAATTTGTCTCGAAAAAGTGCACCTCATCTAGCCGTTCGGACTCGGTGGTAAACTGTAGGTACCTTCCATTCTTGCTGATTAACAACACGCACACAGGAATGGTTGAGAGTATAAGTCACTAGGCCTTGGCTCCTTAAATTTAATTTAATTTATTTATTTATAATTCGTTCGTCTATCAACTTCACATACCTCCAGCAATGCTGTATTTGACATTTAAACATCTCCCACAGAAAGTGTTAATTTTTCCTGGATAAAGAGTAGCCTATGTTTCAATCCAGCACATTATCGATCTATAACTACCAAATTTCATCGAAATCCGTTAAGACGTTGAAGTGTGATTGGGAACAAACGTCAAAACACACAAACATTCACATTTTTTTATTCACACAAAACAAAGCTTAAGCTAGAGCAGTCTAGCTTAAGCTTCTAGTAAAAGCTATGACTAGTTAGCTTTAGCTTCCTTTACAAAAAGCTTTTACTTTTTTTTTTTATTCACAAGACCCAATGATGATACGTGTACAATGTTGGTACTAGCGTCATGTTCTCGTTAAAAATAAACTGCACGACTGGGTCGCATGATCTTGCTCTAATCTGTGACAGTGGTCTTGAGATTTTTGAAAAAAAGAGGTAAAAAATCATTTGAAATTTTGTTAATCTTAAAAATCACTAATTAAAACGTTTTTTTTTTTTATTAAGTAAGCCAGTTAATTTCTTTTACAGCTTTGTATTTTAAGGAAACATTTTTTCAAAATCGTTTCACCAGTTTTTTTTTCAAAAAACGGTTTTTTTCAAAAAACGGTTTTTTTTGAAAAACTTTTCGAAACCATATTGAAAATTTTTGTTGAGTATGCCAACATCTAGCAGCTGGTAGTTATTGTCAAAAAACAATTTTTTTTTAATTTTTTAACAAACCGTTTTTGAAAAAAACAAAAATAAAAAAAAATTCTTTCATTTTTTTAATTAGTTTAAGAGTTGTCTCGGAAAAAACTAAGTATGTAAAAAATTTGAAAATCGTTTGACCAGTTTTTTTAAAAAGAAATTTTTTTTTTAAACTTTTCGAAA
This sequence comes from Platycheirus rosarum, assembly GCA_963971375.1. Lineage (NCBI taxonomy): Eukaryota > Metazoa > Arthropoda > Insecta > Diptera > Syrphidae > Platycheirus > Platycheirus rosarum. The sequence goes on from OZ020510.1 coordinate 118,459,119, forward strand.
AAAATATTTTTTTTTTTTTTAGGATGTCACTTTTTTCAACTTCTCTACTATCGTATTATCATGTTTGATTGTTAGAATTTTGTTTGCACGAATCATAAACATTCACATTTTTATAATATTAAGAGGATTAGCAGAAGTGTTTTTGGGTACGCTTTTGATGTTGATGAACACAGTGTGAGTTTAGGAAATGAGAAGCGGGTTTGAAAGAAGAGGTCGATGCACATTTACAGATTTTAGTTCTGAAAATCATAATAGGATAGTTGGCCAAAACATTCCACATTCGTGTTGTACGTCTGAAGAACGAAGCTTTACTTAACAGTACGATTAAGTATTACAGTGGAATCATTTAAGGCGTGGAGTGCACCTTGCCAAGAATATGAATCATTTCTTAAAATAATAATATGTAAATATATATGAACTTGAATATTTTAAGAAGCATTAATATTTTAATGTCTGAACACGTTTAATTGAAACTTCGTAAAAATTAACTAGACATAAGCTCTTGTATACATATTTATGTAGCTGCTACACTTCATATGTATTTATGTTTGTATGCCCTTTCTTTTTCGATTGCCTCATTAATGTTCCGCAATGCATTAATCCGTAAATTTGAAGTTCCGAATTGAATTACTCCTGGCAAATTAAAAAAAAAAAAAAAAACAGCTGTTGAACAAAAGTGCCATTTAATAAAATTATCCCATGCGTTTCGAAATTCCTATTCAGCATCAACTCGGTGGTACCTCGTTTGGTTTGGCATCTGACTGGATCCTTTCCGAGGAGGATGATGCTTGCTTGCATGCACCATAACCCGCCGGTATGCAACGGAAGTACATTATGCAAAAGAGTTATAATTGAATACATGTATGAAGCTTCCATTCAAAGTAAACTCATCGTGGTTCAGCCATCCACTTGCTGCTGCAGTCAGGGGGCTATGTAGGTTGTTTTTTTTTTTTTTTTTTTTGGATTCCATATCCTTCTTTGTGTGACTTTTTCTCAATTGGCTTGTGGAATCCCTGTATGTCTGTCCGAAATACCATACGTATGCACAAATGAGATTGGGAATGCCAAGGCAGAATGGTATTTCTACACATATGAAACTTTTAACATAATTGCGCCCCTTGGTGCGACAATTTTTCACTGATCCTCCCACAACTGTCTGCATAGCAAATGCAGAAGACGTTAACGTAAGTGTAATATTCTGTTTACTCTTCTATCTCTCTGCAGCCCCCACAACATTTCACCTCGGATATCCTTCAATGATTCAGGAATAATGATGATGACGATGACGAGGATGAGGATGAAGACTGTTGCGACTATACTAACAGGATAGTTAAATGAAAACCTCCCATGTGGGGCTTTTGTGCAATATGCATAAAATGTGAATTGCAATTGTGTTTTATATTTCTTTTGCTCTAGATCTCTTTTGTTTTCGTTTTTCAACTTTTTGTGGGTACGTTACATGAGAATTTCACTTATGGCAGTGTCAATGTCTAAGAGACAAAGGGATGAGAAGATATTCTTTCGGGAAGGTCGCATGTATATTTTATCATCAGGTTGGGTGTTTGTACTTGGAAAATCATCTCGAGTGTTATTTCTTTCTATGTTAAGTAATCTCATAGTAATGTCAGGGTAAACTTTCCTATAAACTTTTATAGGAACTTCCGAGGCTTGGTCTACTTTTAGACTTTAAACAAATATTCAGCTGTTTCGGATTAGGATTAGATACCTTAGCACAAACAAATCAAACGAATTATTTAATTTGAAATCGATTTAATTTGCTTATGAAAAAAATGGGACCAGTCAGTCGCAGATATGAAACATACAATTGTTAACGATATCATGAACATTCAAATTCAGAATCGAAAATCCTTTTTTATAAAGTTACGATGCGCAAATTTGCACGAGTAAATTGCACGTAATCACTTTCATCCATAGAGATTTCCATTCCAACTAGATTTTTCATTAAAAAAAAACACTGAAGTGAATTACGCAAATGGAGATTTATTCCATTAGCATACTTAATTTAATTAAAAATCGGGTTTTTTAATGTTCAACTTTATTGCAGGTAAAGCTTTGCATAATTTGAATTATACGCATGAATTCTTCTTTATAATCCACCGCGTGCCGTACAAAATCAGGAAATTAAATCCCTTTACATGACATAAAATTAAACCAAAAAAAAAGGAACGAAAATTAAAGGAAATTAAACATCCGCCATAAAAGCATTCACCCATATCCGACAGATAGAAATTCGCACTCTGTTGAATAAAATTTCCACCATTGTTTAAAAAACTTCCGGTTTCGCGGAGGATGGAGAAAAAAATAAAATCAACTCGGATTTTAAACATTTGCTGAAAACGATTGTTTTTCATTGGCATTATATTATACTTAATTTCGTCCTTAATACTCTCCCATCACTTCAATGCAGAAAAGAACAGAAAAAAAGATTCTTTCGCCTGATTCTATTATTTCAATTTTACTATGCAGAAAGGAGCAGTAATTCAAGGTTTCTTTTTCTTTTCCAACGACGACGTTCCTCCTTGCTTTTTTGCTCCATGATCCTTTTTTTTTTATTAAACGAGTATTATCCTTGAATATTACCTGTAGCAAGATTTATATGGATATTCTCTTTCTATTTCCGGTAAAATTCGATTTAAAAGAAAACTACTCGGAAAGATTCAATGCATGCGGGATCTTATCGAATTGATTTCCAAGGGGACAACGACGACATGCAGAAAAAGTCTTATGCATGCTCCCCAACGACCGATGAAATGATAACCTTATTCCAACTGACGAGGTAGAAAATTCCCAAAATGTAATATCCTTCCAATACAAAACTAATAAATGATTTCTCGTCGATCCGGTGAACAGAAAAATAGTAATACAGAACAATATTTGAATTGTATTTTGGCAAATTTCCGGTAGTTCCCCCATGTTTGTAGGAAAATGCAAAAAAAATGTGATGGAAAACTTTTTAATTGCCTAAAACTTTTGCATCCCGAATACTTTTGAAGTTGCTCTTGAAAACTAAGAAAAACCCCAATTGTGTTAAAATGCCACAGAAGCATAGCAACTATTAAGTGGTTAAATATTCACTGGTATTTGTTTAAAAAAAAATTCCAACCCTTTTTAGTTCCGAAAAGAGTTTTCCCAGGCAAAGTTTTTGTTTTCATTGCGAAATTTTCATCGCGCCTCCCATCAACTGCAAGAATATCTTTTTTTCCGGAAAATGCATTTTCTCGAGGATTTTTATTGATCAAATTATATTATTCAATTCTGGGAAATGTAGAGGTATGATATGATGCTCTCAAAAAGTTCATTCCTGCTGATTCGATTCTTCATCGTCGTGGTAGCTGCTTCGTAAATATTTGCAAATGAAGTTTAATGGAAGGAGAATTTCATTTCGATTTGGAATTTCGTTGGAGGAAAAAAAATTGCTTATGTCAGATTTTTCCTCATGATTTAATCATGAGTTGGATGTACCGTTAAATCATGATAATAGTATTTTTGTAATACACAGACATATATTTATTTAAGTAATAGCGATGCCGACCTTTAGTATTTATGGGATATTGATTTTGATTTAAGAAACTCAATGACATGAGTTTGGTAGTTGTCGGTTTTCTTTTTTGAACATGAAAATTAATCTGTTTGAAAATTTCGTGAGTCATGAACAAATTCTTTTGCTTAAATACAAGATACAGTACGGTTTTCACAGCAAAAGGTTCAATGGTGATCTGATGATATATCTCACTCACTGAAAAGTTCTTTCCGCCGTTTTGACGAAAGTAAAATATTGCACTTGATAGAGTTTGGCATCGTGGACTCGATAAAACTCTTCTTTGTTGGTTTGATAATTACCTACCTCTCGAACCACCAAATAAAAGTTTTGTAGGACAGATTTAAGTCTGACATTGACAAATTAAATGCTAGTGTGCCCCAGGGCTCTTTTTTGTCTCCGATTTTTTTTCTTGTATTTATCAACGAAATATCTGAAACAACTAATCCAATAAAAAAAAATGTTTTGCTGACGACAGTATTCTCAGCTTTTCATTATTTGTTGCTAGATTCTCATCCATGTTCTTCGGATTTGGAACTGCAACGGCCAATGTCATAATAATAAAAATAATATGTGACCAAACAATAACAGAAACATTCACATGTCTTGAAAGACGTCGTAATGTTTCTTGTCTCTCGCTATATTATGTTTTTTTTTTCTACCGAAATGAACAACTGCATTCCTCCCCGTAAACGATTCAACCGTAATACTCGCCATGCTACGGATTCCCCTAAATTTACACTGCATGCCAACCTCGGATTTTGTGTTTCATTCTTCTTCTTAATATAGTTGTCTAAATTGCAATGTCTCTGATTTAAATCTAATTTATATTTATATGTTCAGTTCTGCAGAAACTAATTTAGTATTAATACCATGCTACGAATTCCTCTAGATTTTCACTGGATGCCAACCTCGGACGTACATTCAAATACAAGAATTCTTTCTTTAGCCGTACCACACGAATGTGGAATGCCTTGCCTTTAATTCAGTTTTTCCTCCGGTTATGAAATGCAGAGCTTTAAAACAAATGTACATCAGTACCTCCTCTTATATTCTTCCTTATTTGTGTTTAATCAACATTATAAGAGAAGAGTAGCCAAAACCCTTTCAGGGGTTCAAAAACAGTCATAACTGCCCAACAATGGACCATATTTCGTTCTCAAAGATATTCTACTAAGACTCCTGAAGAAAATTTTGTGTTTCATTCTCCACTGACTATATTTTAATCTAATTTAATTTAAATTTATATTTTAAATTGAGTCTGTCGAATTTAATTTTACTTTTGTAATTAAAAATTGTTTCGATAGTGTTTAAAATTTGAATGATTATGTTTAGCTCTGCAGATACTAATTTAGTATTAAAGAGCTTACAAAACTAATTTCATTTAAGAACTAATCTTACTTTTCTCAAACACAAAAGCTTAAAATCTTCACTAAACTCGCTGTAATTATTCAACATTAAATTGTTTATTTTTTTGTATTTTACCAAACTTGTAATCCTTGCCTTCCATAGTATCTAAAGATGCTATTCCACTACCCTCCTACGCCTAGTAGTATCTTTGAATACAAAAGAAAATAAATTTTCCATTAAAATAGAAAAAGTTTTTCTCTATTTTCCAGTTTTAGTTTTATTAATTTTGTTCATTTTCCAACTTTAATTTTGTGTGTTTGGCTTAAAAAAAAACTTCCCTTTAATAATATTACAACAAGAAAATGAAAGGATAAGGGAAGCAGAATTAATACGTTAAATTATATTACCAGGGCTTAAAAGATATCCCAAGATCTTTATCCATGTTTTTTATAAAAAAAAAAAAAAAAAAAAACAAATAAGAATATAAATACAAAAAAATTAGAAAACAAGAGAGTTTTCCGTGTGGTGAGGATAAGGGATGTAAAATCTCCCTTACATTTTTACCCCAGTAATAACTTGATTAGGTATATCAAAAGAACACCCCCACTGAACCGTTCTGTTCCGTCTGCCAGGCAACAAGCCATTTAACGCGGATTATTGTCAACAAGAATGAAAAATGTGTGTTAAATTATCCTCGTATTTTTCATTATTCTGCGCCTAACCTTCGGCAGAAAAACACAAAAAATACTCCTTGAAAAAGGGAACGTTTATAAAGCGGTTGTGATTGATTGACTAGAGTGACAATTTGTATTTGTTTGTTCTCCTTATTGAATACACACAATGATTATTCCTATAAAAGCATAAGACCTTTAGACCCAAGTATTATGCATGCCGAATGAGACCCCCTGGAATGTTGTGAATCTCTAAAGCCATAGTCAAAGAAGCCCAAGTGACTATTACTCTTCATATACGTGGCACTTCACGCGAGCTCTTCTTCAAGCATTGTGTGTGAACCAAGGAGAGCAAACACACAAGATAAACTCAACTCAATGGCAAGCTCGAAGGAATAAGTTAAAAGAAGTAAAAAAAAAGCGGCATGGAAAAAGTTATAATTTCCTAAGCACTTCCTAGGACTTGCTCACTGTTGAATACATATATTCTTTTCTCCTACGCCTACGCCGCCATGGGCAAATACTCTGACACTTCTCATGCATATCCTGTGTGGCCTACAGAGAAGTAGCCACCCTCCCAAAACAAACCTGCACCTCACCACCCCCTTCGTAACCTTATCCTCATTTTCATCCACAACACTGACTAATTAGAATGGTAAGACACAGACAAAATTGGTGGCAGTGGTAACACAACGAGGCGATGGCTAGGAACTAGAAATATGTGGCATACCTTGAAAACACAACGAACGAAGGATCGGTGTTGGGGATGTATCCGAATCTGGGTCAAGTGTAATTTATGCTAATGAGTCTCTGCACTAAGTCAAGAGCTGAGAAATGTTCCATGCGGTCCTCGCCGAACCATAACCGTAAGAGGATTGAGTTCCGGTCCGCTTGGCGTCTTAAATTAACTGAAACGGATTTTGGGGCTTATGTTAACCTCAGAGAGCCAGATGCTTAACCGAACCTTTGTAGAACCATTCCTATCTACTTGAATTGAATGCTTTCGTCACAATTTAAATACTCATTATCACAGGGTGTTAACATATTCAACCAAATAACAACAACAAGCCACACAGACTTTGTAATTAAGTTACACACAGCCGTGTTAGGAAAATATTCGTTTGTTTTTCTTCTGCTTTTCAAAAACAGTGCTACGTGCTGGGAAATTTTCTGATTGAAATTTTTTGTCGTTTCTGGGTGTGTGTATTCTAAGATATTGAATAATTAAAGAGGATGTCAAGAACAGGTCGCAGTCGTCGTGTTGCCTAATTTTCGTGCCAACACGTAGCATAAAGGTGTATAAGTGAATATTAAAAACATGCTGTGACTGATGAATTGATTAAAGTGTTTGAGGATTAATTCATATCTTTAATCGTTGTGGTTTTATTAATCGAAATTCTTTTTCTCTGGGTTATCTTGAGTAGTGATTTTCGGATACAGTTCACGAAATATAAAAAAAAAAATCTGGTATTAGTTATACATTTGTCTGTATGTACATGCAAACATGACAATGGCGATCTGAGAATCTTGGTTTTACCGGATTCAATGAAGACAATCTGGCTAATGCCACCTTTGCCGAGCGAAATGGGCCAAGTTCACTGCTCATCTCAAAGGTCGAACTTCAAATGATCTTCGCATCATTAAAGAAAAAGAAGTCAGCAGGAATCGATGGTATACCCAATGTTGTACTACGACATCTCCCTGAGGATGCAATTAACATATACACAACACTGTTCAACAACGCGCTGAATAATGCATATTATCCAGTGAGTTTGAAGACAGCTGTGGTACATCCTCTCCCCAAAAAGGGAAAGGACAATTCCAATCCGGCAAATCTCCGGTCGATAAGTCTTCTTCCGAGTATCAGCAAGGTATTCGAAAAAGTTATCAATAGAGCTCTGTCCAAGTGGGCCGAGGACAAAAATTTAATTCCAGACACCCAGTTCGGCTTTAAGGCGGGACATGACACAATTCATGCCGCGTCAAAGCTAGTATCTGCTGTCCAATGGAACAATGCTAAGAATCAATGCACAGGTGCCTGTCTGGTTGATTTGGAGAAGGCTTTCGACACCGTATGGTTAGAGGGTGTGTATCTGAAGCTAACCAGATGGGACATAAGTAAACCACTGCTATATATGCTTTATGACATGCTTAATGGTAGAAAGTTTGTTGTCAAGAGTGGCAATGTAACATCTACCACAACGTTTGAAATTAAAAACGGTCTACAACAGGGAGCGGTGAACTCGCCGATTCTCTTTAGTATTTACACCAGCGATCTCATTGGGAGCCTACCTCATGCAATTGCGTATGCCGATGATTTAGTTGCGTACAGAACAGGTCCAAAAGTTGAAGTCATCAGAATTCTCTTGCAACGTGATTTCGATAAAATTCGAAAGTACTGTAATGATTGGAAGCTGAAAATGAAATGTGAAACTATCTTGTTTAGAACCTCTGTGTCTAGGGCTTCTAGGGATACGAGAAAGAACTGGCGCAAGCTAGTGATCGCTGGGCCACATGGACATCCACTGGCGAGTAAAAGTGTAGTAAAGTACCTTGGCATCTGGTTGGATCAGTATCTATATTTCAATCGACATTTAGTGGCTGCTCTGGCCAGGGCTAGGGGAGCTTTTGCCCTGACAAGACGGTTGTTTTATAGCAGCCGCCTTGATAGCAGGGTGAAAGTGATTTGCTACATGGCCCTAATCAGGCCGATGATTGCCTATGGATGCCCTGTGTGGTTCAACGTTGCACCATCTCTAATGGAAAAGCTTCGGGTGTTCGAGAGACAGTGCCTTCGCACTTGTCTCGGACTTTATAGAACACCAGAGTCGGAGTACAAACATTATTATTCCTACGAGGTTCTATACAACGGGGCCAATACAAATAGGATAGATAATTTTTTAATTAAGCTCATTCGCTGACACATTGCAAGGGCGATGACCTCAACTAATGGACAAATCTTCGGGGCTTACTACCCCCAAGATGAATATTTTGAAAGCACACGTTTGAGTGGTTTTATCCCGCCCGAGGCTTTCCTATACCTTGATAGTCGAGGGCTGATTCAGGATAGATCGGCGGTTCCGTTGATCTACCACGTCGGCCGCAGAACAGTCGATAGGCGGCTCCTCTACGACCGGGACATAGTCGCTGGGAGCGAAGCAGAGCGCCTCCGTTTCAGTAAGGCCGTGCCCGACCGGGATCGGAAGGAAGCCCTACATCAGGTCCACCAATTTTGGTGGCTTAACTAAAACCCGATAATTTTCAGTCGGCAAAGACGAAATATCGCCTATGGCCGACTACATATATTTATTGTAGCTTTAAGTTAGATACGGCAGTTGCGGCGGTACCAAAAAAAAAAAATATAAAATTTCAAAAAATACAAAAAAATATAAAAACACAAAAATCAAAAAAAAGCTTGCTGTGGCTGTTCTAATTTTAAGTAATTTTAAGTATTTTAGGTTTATTTTAAGAAATTTTAAGTTTATCTTTAGTTTATTTTAAGTTCGTTTTTAAGAAGTTTAAGATAGATTAAGTTAAATAGAAAAAATAAAACCAGTTTTTTTTTAACTTTCTGGGAAAAAATAAAACCCGATATAGATAAGATAAATTTAAGTTATTTTTAGGCCGAAAGGGAATTAAAATTAAGTTAGAGATTAATTTAGAGCGCCCGCATAGGGCCAGTAAGTTAATTAAGATGATATTTTTAGCTAGTTTTAAGATTTTTGTCTAGCTTTAAGTAGATATAAGAAAAAGTTAAAATAAAAAATCTCTTAAAAGCAAAAAAAAAATGCAAAGATGAAAGGTCTTACTTCTATGAGGCTCTTATTTTTTTACCACCAAATGTATCTTCTGTTTTATCACCATGATAATCTTTGAAAAATACAGCATGATCAACATATCTTACACTGCTATGTTTAAAGAAACTGTCCTGAGAACCCACGTTCCAACACTCGCGGAAACAGGTATTACGGAAGCTTCAAGTTCCAAGTTTGATTGTTAACATTCTTAACCCTGACATATAAAAACATAAAAACATTTTGCAACTTTTCAACTTAAATAATTCCCTTGAAAAATAAAGATGCCAAAAATTAAAAAAAAATCAGTTCGTTATTAAATAATTTTGATTGTAAACGTCAAATAAAAAAATCCCAAACCACGGCTGAAAATTCTAAAATATATGGAAATAGAACCAATTCTAAAAAAAAAAGAAGAATTTACTAACGTTTTTTTTTTCATCATTTATTCTAATTTATTATATTTCAAATCATAACCAAAAAAAAAAAAAAAAAAAAATCTTCAATCTATGGAAAAAGTTTTTCCAAGTCGACTTCTTCAAACCCACAACAAAAACGAAAATTGTTTCATAAGATAAAACTTGTTTGTTTGAATTATAATGGGCAAAGTTAGGGCAACATTACCATCAACCAAGAGTAAAGTGAGTGAAGAAGTGCAGACTACCATCATTATACCGAGGGAAATTCCTAGACCCACAGCTTTTGAAAACAATTCCAAACTTCTTCCGGTGTGGCAGCGATAACAACGTGCATCAAAAAAATTCTTACTAAGCATTTCCGATTTTTGGCTCAAAACGTAGCTTATATGTACATCTTTATTCATACCTCTGTCTAAGGGTGTATATGTAAAGGAAATCGTTCTTATCCTTATTTAAACAAAAACTTAAATCTGAGCTATGAATTTTTTTTTCTTCAAAAAAATAAAATAAAAGACAACATAAAAACTGAAAAGCGGAGGAGAATGAAAGTGGGCATAATAAATATAATACCGACTTGTATAATGTATACTTAGGTCAACACAATGCAGGGCGTTAGCTTATGATGAAGCTCTTGAGGAATGGTAGGGTTTTCTACTGGCTTAACATGAAAATATTCATATTGAAATGATGAAGACGATGTAAACCAACGATAAGAACGACGTAATGGCTGCCTTTGTATGAGGATAATGTTTCATTTAGTTAATGCGGGTTTGCTCAAAAACTTTATGAAGGAAGAAAGTGTCCTCCGGAGATTGATTCAAACAAAACAGCAACTTGTTTTGATATGAAACAAAGTTTAATGAGGTTTTCATCAAACAACAACATATAAAGATAACGATTTCTAAGAAGATTTACATAGTATGTTGCTTATATGTATGTTAAAGATAACCAGGAGATTTGTGAAATTCTTAAAATTTCCCCTGAAAAAAGGTATGAAAAAAAGAACATTTAAAAATATTCACACAATAGATGAATTTAAAAAAAAGGCAGGACTGGGTCGCACGTACTTGCTCTTATGTGCTAATCCTTTTTAAGTGCAGGCGTCTTTTTGACAAAGATTTTATTTTAATATTTTTTGTATGACGTGCAACTTCCTTAGAATCGTTTTGGGGTGAAGCTCGAACGAACATGCGTCACGACAAAGGGATAAACACATAAATATATAGGATTGTTACCTTTTGCAGTTTTTTAGTGTAGTATTATCTTTCCACTTGCTGCTTACTGTTTATAATATAATTTGCTAATACAAAGATACAAAGGACTTTTTTCAGTTAAATTTTCATTTTGGTATGGAAAAATTTGAACAACTGGCATAAAGATTCGTCGGAATCAGCAGTATGACAATAATGCTAGGTAAAGGGACCTTTATACGTCCCAATATGGGACCAATGGAATTTATAAAGGATTTAGGTACCTATAATAAGGTTGGAAGGAAGGTAGGTACTAAAATTAAGATACGTGTTCCAACTACTGTTAAGCCAGTAGGTATAGAGACAATATTAAAAGTTAACACAGTGGTTTTGTTTATTTATATATAGGAAGGTGTAAACTTTTGTTTTCTCGATTGAAATTTTTGCATTCAGTAGTAATCGAATAGTTTTTTTTATTTGTTAGTTGTTTTTGTGTGTTTATCAAAGGCTTCCTTATTTATTCTGTGCTTTTATGATGATGAAAAATACTTTAAAATACGTAAGTATGTATGTAATGTAGGTTGTCACTTTCTTTTATTTGACTAATGGCTTGGCTAGGGCTTAGCCGAGCAATATGAAATAAAATGTTGGGGAAAAAAATTTATGAATTCAAAAAAACACTACTCATAACGTTTTTTGGAAAAAATGTTGTAAGCCATCTTATTTCTTTTGCTGTTTTCTATTTTATGAATTTTTCATTTCAAAATCGTTCGACCAGTTTTTTTCAAAAAAAATGTTTTTTTTGAAAAACTTTTCGAAAACATATTTTAAAATTTTTTTTAGTATGTCAATTTTAAGAAATCTATAGTTTATACTAGGAGAAAAATTTTAAAAAAAATCTATAGATCCGTTTTCAAAATATTCAAAAAACAAAATATTTTTTTAAAAAAATTATTAAAATTTAAAAAAAAATGTTTTTGAAAATTTTGATATGCAATATTATTTAAATCATAAAACACTACATATTTTGAAAATTTCATCAAAATCCGTCAATTAGTTAACGAGAAAGTCTGATTTTAAAAAACCGGTCATATGGGAGGTACCGTTATAAAACTTTTTCTGAAAAATCCATTAAAATTAAAAGATAGATTTTGCACAGAAAACATCATTCTGAAAGTTTAATCAAAATCGTAGGAGCCGTTTTCGAGAAAAATAAGTTTTTTAATAAAAGTTATATGGCAGGTACCGTTAGTTTTGGAGCTAGAATGCCAATTCCAAAAACTGTCGGGTAGAGCACTCTAAAAATACTATATACTAAGTTTGAATCAAATCGGCCCAACCGTTTAGGCTGTCGATATCGATACGGACAGACAGACAGACAGACAGACAGATAGACAGACGGACGGAATTTCCGGACCCACTTTTTTTGACTTCTCTATCATCGTAATATCATGTTTGATTGTTAGAATTTTTTTTTTTTTTTACGAATGCATAACTTGCCTTATAGTCCCTATAATCGCAAGTAAAAATATTTACTGTGTATTAGTAAGAAACTTAGTCTTTCAGAGCCTCTGAGAACGCTTTAGAATTTTTTATTGCTGCGTTGCAATTAACAAATGAGCCAGGCATTTAAAAGTTTAATTCCACTTTTAAGCGTAATTAAAGCTGTAAAGTTATTGAGTTGAGAATCCTTTTTTAATGAAGGAAGCAATATAATTATTGGTTTAACAATCCTGTAACTAAGTAAGTTTTCTTTTTAAATTCTTTCCTTCGACTACATTATTTGGACTTAAAAGTCTAAATTAATTAATTAACATACATATGTAGTTGTTTGATTTCTCAGTTTATAGAAACTCTATGAATGTATACTTTATTGAGTTTTTTTTTTGGAATCAACCTTCCATAACTTATGAAAAACAACAACAAACTTACAGAATCTTGAAAGCAGAATTATGTGGACACCGAATTTCAAAGAAATGATTAAAGGAAAAGTAAAACATGTATCTTTTAAAAAACCTTAAAGTACTGGAGAGCTCTAGGAAATGCCACCCCGGTGGTCCTAGGCACCTCACGGGTAACGCAACACACAGGGGACCGAAAAGCTGCCAGTATAAGCAAACAAACTGTCGATCTCTTGGCTTAAGTGTGTTGTTAACCTTATCCAAGAAAACACCAAACGGCGGAACGGGAATATATTTTTACATGAAAAATGACAACAAACGGAAATAATTCCCCAAGGGGTAACCATACTTCGGTGAATCCTCCTACGGCCCCGGCTGTAGTAAACCGCACATCGCATTTGGGGGGGCGGGTGCGGCAAATTTCATGTACAAATAATGATCGAGACGTCACAAATAATGAATCAGCAACAAGATCAAGAAATCCTTCAGATTCAATAAAACGGAACTTTGGCTACAAAACATGAACGAAGATTGAAGCATGGAACGTTTGTTCTTCTGCACCCACCATGAAGGTACTAGCAGATAGAACGTGAAATGCTTCGGCATAACATCAGCTTTCTGGGAGTGAGTGAAACCAAGTGGAGAGGAAGAGCTGAATATACTGCAGAATCGGGACTTACGAGAATGTTGTACTCTGGCGTAGAGGAGGCAGATAGAGGTCCAAGACTCAATGGTGTGGGCATCATGCTGACTAAGGAAGCTATCAAAAGTCTAATTTCCTGGAAACCGGTTTAGGCGAGGCTAATGACGGCAAGGTTTAGCTGTACAATCCGAAAAGTCACCATTATTCCATGCTACGCTCCAACGAATGACGCTTCAGCGGACGAAAAGACCTCTTTTTATACTCATCTGAATTCAGTATACAACAGTGTTCCAGGGGGCGATATCATTATCATCATGGGGGATTTTAATGCCAAAATTGGCTCAGATAACGTAGGTCTTGAACGCTGAAACTGTACCAAGACAGTCAAGCGCGAGAGATTCCTGGATATCCCAAGACACCTGGGACAAAATCACATATCACAGATCATATCACTTAAAGTAAGGATCAATTCAGAAAATGATGCTCAGCGTTAATTGATTCTACGGAACGAGTATAGAGCATCTCATAAGACAGTGCAGCGGTGTGTGAGACGTGATAAGAGGGCAAGGGTGGAGAAACTTGCGAAAAATGCGGAACATGCTGCGGGAAGAGGAAACGCTAGAGAACTGTACCAAATCACTAAAGATATTGCCGGCCACAGTAGTAGCACTAACATTAACCATCCCATGTTAAATTAGAACGGCAACCTTTTAGTGACGATAGAAGATCAGCTACAAAGATGGAAGGAACACTTTTGTGCACCGCTAAATGACGACCAAAATGCAGTATTGAATCCTCAATTGAACGACATGCGTAGATCTTCTAGGGTTATTGACACTAGTCCCCCAACAAGTACAGAGATTCAGAACGCGGTCCATCTTCTAAAGAAAAATAAAGCAACTGGACTCGACGGTGTTCCCGCAGAATTCCTAAAAGCTGATCTGAAGCATCTTCCCGTATTTTGCTTAAACTAGTGCAGGCTGTGTGGGGGAGTGAAACTTACCTACGGGAATGGAAGGATGGAGTTATTCTGAAGTTACCAAAGAAAGGAAATCTCAATAACTGGCGCGGTATCACCATTCTGTTTGTTTTTTCCGAAAGTAATGGCAACTATTGTTCTCGAGAGGATGAAATCCAGGATCAAGTCTACCCTCAAAAGGCACTAGGCGGGTTTTCGCAATGGCCGATCGTGCGTCGACCACATCAACACCTTGCGAATCATACTTGAACAATCGTCTGAGTACCAATCACCGCTGTACCTCATGATTGTTGACTTTAAGAAGACGTTTGATCGGGTTAATCGTGAATGCATCTGGAGATCGCTTATTGTGAGAGGTATCCCTGAGAAAATTGTCGCTGTTATTTAAGAGTCTTACAACAACGCAAGGTGTTTCGTTTTGCACAACGGACAGCTTTCCGACTCCTACGATGTGCGTCAAGGAGTGTCTTGTCACCAATTCTGTTTTTGCTGGCAATTGACGATGTGATGACTGCCACGGTGGGTGCAACTGAAAGACATGGTATCCAATGGAGTCTGTTTGACAAACTTAGCCACATAGACTATGCTGACGATATATGTCTCATGGCAAACAATACGGCTGGCTTAAATCAAATATGTCATTCGCTGCAACTAAATGGGGAAGTACCTGGCTTAAGGATCAACGCAAATAAGACAAAAATAATGACCACGGGCCGAAACACACAACAAGTTATTCTAAGGCAGCGACCCATAGAGGAGGTCACGCAGTTTAATTATCTGGGCAGTTTCATAGCACTCGATGGTGGAACTGACCTGGATGTTAACAATAGAACAAACAAAGCCCGTAGTGCATTTGGAATCCTTTCTCCTGTGTGAAACTCCAGCAAAATATCGCTACGCACTAAACTGAAACTCTTCGAATCCAACGTTAAATCTGTGCTGCCACATATATGCTTCAGAAACATGGAAATGGTCTGCAAACATCTCGAGCAAGCCTTCGTTAACCGTTGTCTGCGGTACATTCTGAAGATCCGGTGGCCGCAAACCATATCGAACGAAGAACTATGAAATAGGACCAGACAGAAAAATTTGGATGTCGACATCATGCAACGGAAGTGGCGTTGGATAGGCCATACTCTGAGGAAACCTAACGACAATATAGCGAAACAATCCTTCGAATGGAATCCTCAGGGTAATAGACGCGTGGGAAGACCAAAAAGAACCTAGAGGTCATCTGTTTTAAAGGAAGCTCGGTGCCAAGGCAATTAATCATGGTCACAGCTAAGACCAGTTGCGGCGAATCGGGACAGATGGAAGTATCTTTTTGGCTGCCCTATGCTCCAGGAGGAGTTGAACTGCTGCTTTGCAGCCGGACAACATATATATAAAGTTTAATATCATAATTGAAATATTTTTAGATTTGGGGTTCATAAAACGCCATAACTCTTACTTTTTTTTTAAACTGGACCAATGCATTAAAAACATTTGGCTCGTGCAAACTAAATGTAAAGATTACAGCAACTTTCCCTGAAAAATTTCTTTTAAGAAACGAATTTCGTACATCTTTGTTTTAATATTGAAAAAAGTTTGATTCCCAAATGACCGTGAAGCTGATTTGTCTTCGTTAATTTTGTTTGTTGTTTGCTAGGTAAACAACAGAACGTTATATAAATTATTCAAATCAAAATACATAATCAGATAGACGGGCAAGGACCGCACCAGAAAAAATTCAAGTCAACACCGACCCAGGGACATACTTATGTAAATTCATCAATCAAAATTGCCTATAACAAGCTGAGAACCAATTCCTCACCAACACCATAATAGCCATTTAACATTTAAACAAATAAACAAACAAAACTTTCGTCCTAATTGCACAATCGAAAGATTGATATACAATTTGAACAAACAACCGTCAACGGTTCGTTTATATCCAAAATCAGTTGATACGAATATAATTTGGCCAGCAAGCCAAGCCAACTGTGATTTCGATTGAAAAACAATATAACGCTTAAGCTAAGATACATCCATCGTTTTGTTTATTTTTCGATAAAAAAACCTTAATCGTTTAAAATGTAAAAAATGCCGTTTATTAAAAATAAAAACATAGCCCACATATCGATTGAAGGATTATTTCCACACAAATAAAAGGCACAACATTGCAACACACAAGAATAAATTGAACCGAATATTGATCCACTTTTTTTGTTTGGTCCTGTATCCTGTTAACCGATTTTTTTTTCTCTACAAAAATACCAAAGTTTTTGTTTCCGCTTTTCTTCCATTGGGTTGTATTGTATCTTAAACAGAACAAATATATGAATTTGTGTTTATCGTGTGTCTTTGTATATATTTGGGTTTACTCTTTGGCTGGGCACGGATTCTTTCCACCTTGCTTTTTTTCCTTCTTCTCATTTTATGTAGTTAATTTCAGTTAATAGAATAAATTCATGGGGGATTTGCTAGTCACCCTGAATGTGTAAAAAGCTTTTGATATTATTTCCAATAAAAAAAAGTGTCAAGTTAATTGAAAGGAGGATGTCGATATGTTTCTAGCTTCACTTGTTTTTCTTTTTGTCGCAAGAGTGAATAAAGAGGAACTAATTTAGTTTTGTAAAAGATTCCTTTCAGTTTTGCTGAACTGCAAATGGCTTCTTAAAACAAAAACTAAATATCGGGTTAAATTTATATTTAGATTTTAAAACTGATTTGAATTAAAATTTTGAAAATTGTATCTGCAACCAATATCATTTTATAAAAATACTAGCTGACCCGGTAAACGTTGTACTGCCATATGAATTATTCCTTTTTCAAGCTAATGTAAAAATTTGATTCCGAATAGGAAGATGGGCGAAATCATCTATTAATTCACTTAAAACAGCTTCCATGTTTATATAAATTGATTAATTATTTAAAATTTACAATGTTTTTCAAAACACACAGTCAAACTGACAACTCTAAATATTACTGGTAATAGTGAAACAAGGGTAAAAATTTCAAAAAATTTCAAAAATAAATTAGCATGCCGATAATGAATTTTTGTTGAGTAATTTATCACCAACTCGTGTAACTTTCTTAATAAAATAAATCGTGCAATTTTTTTTTAGGCAATTTTTTAGTGATAAATAACAAATTCAGAGAAATGTCAAATTAATGCGACATCTGTCAATCAACAACATAAATAATTTCGTTCTGTTTACAAACGAACTACACTTAAATTATTTGTGTATTGTTTATACTAAAATCGCGATTAAGAAATCGGCGGAGGGTGAAAATGTGGTGTTATCAATATTTGTTGATACCAAATTTAAAAATGTCTGCATATGGACACCATAACCACCTATGAGTATAAAATATACTTTACGACCTATTCTTATACCTACCAAACACATACAAAATTTCATAAAAATCGGTTGAGCCGTTTCGGAGGAGTACGACCACAAACACCGTGACACGAATTTTTTATATATGGATTAGATTTTTAGTTCTCAATATTGTATTTTTAAGCAGTTTCAAATCTATTAGAAGAATTTCTTAAATTTATTTCAAAACTTTCGAAGCATGGTAATTAAAACTGAAAAAGATGTGATGAAGGAATCAACAGTGTTGTCAGTAATTGTCCAAGGTATAATGCAATAATGCCTATAATGTCACAGGAGCGAGCGTATTTATAAATTGTAAGAGCTTTTCTCAATGACTTGAGAAAGACAATGAGTTTCGGAATGCGTTCAAGTGTTTGGGAGTTGATGCTATTTCTGTTGCTGAAGACATGGTTCAAAAGTGTAAATGATGAACTGTACGCTATGAGAGAATATAAAATATATAGAGCCGATTGTAGTGCCCCGTGGCTTAGTGGTTAGTGTGTCGGACTGCTAAGCTAAAGAACCTGGGTTCAAATCCAGCTCATAGCCACCTTTTTTTCTGGGGTACTGCCTCTTGCGAGGAACTGACAAAACCTCCAAGAGTAAAATTTTTCTCGAAAAAGTGCATCTCATGTAGCCGTTCGGACTCGGCGGTAAACTGTAGGTCCCTGCTATTCTTGCAGATTAACAACACACACACAGGAATGGTTGAGAGTATAAGTCACTAGGCCTTGGCTCCTTAAGGAGCTGTCGCGCCAATAAATTTATTTATTTATTTATAGAGCCGATTCGATCTTACTGCAAGTTTATACCTATATAAACTAAAAAAAAAATCGTGTATATGAAAAATGGTGATCAGTAATGCGACTCATTTTACCATTTTTAATGTATGCCATAAATTATAATAATATAAAAAATAAAAAAAATCTAATGGTATTCCTAAAAATATGCAATATTTTAAGTCAAGTTATTCTGATCTACCGACTATTTTCAATCTATTTGCCGAATATTTCAAATCTAATTATTCAGTTTCTAATGAACAAGATCCTGGGAGAATCCAACCATATATTTCTATGGTTGACATTGGTCCCTTAGGAGTTAGTGCATCTGAAGTTGAACTAGCACTTTCAGGTTTAGAGTTGGGTTGTCATCCTGCACCTAATGGAGTACCTCCGATTGTTCTTAAAAAATGTGCAAATTCTCTTTGTGAACCTCTTCATTTATATTTCTAATAGCTCGTTACAAAACGGTGAGTTCCTTTCTGACTGGAAAATATCTTTTATCTCTCCTATACACAAATCCGGTTCTAAGCAAGAAATATTTAATTTTCGCCCAATCTGTAAACTTTCAGCAATACCAAAGCTTTTTGAAAAAATCGTTTATGACAAATTGGCTTTCTTACTTAGAGAACATATTTCTCCATTTCAGCATGGTTTTGTGGCAGGTACATCAACAACTACCAACCTTTCAATTTTCTCAAACTTCATTTTAAATAAACTTGAAAAAGGTTCCCAAATTGACCTGATTTATACTGACTTCGCCAAGGATTTTGATAGAGTCAATCATTCAATTTTAATATTCAAACTAGAAAGTTTAGGTTTTCACTCTAGTATTTTGAAATGAATGAATCATCTCTTACCTGAAAGGACGCATACAATATGTGTCTATTGATAATATGCTTTCGTGTCCTGTTGAAGTTTCGTCAGGTGTTCCTCAAGGTTCCCACCTTGGACCACTTCTTTTTTTTTGATTTTTATCAATGACATGCCTGATATATTTTTAAATTCCGTACGCCTTTTATTTGCAGATGATCTGAAAATTTCTCAGATGTATCAGATCACATGAGGATTGTCTTCTTTTACAAGATGACCTTGATAGGTTAACTGAATGGTGTATGTTAAATAAATTATACTTGAATGTTTCTTAATGTCAGTGTTTTTCTTTTTGCCGCAATTCCTCACCAGTGTGCTTTGAGTATCGAATAGATAAATAGAATAGATAGAGTCTCGGAATTGTTTTTGATTCCAAACTAAACTTCCTTAAACATATTGAATTCATGGTAGCTAAAGCTAATTCTTTGTTAGGTTTTACTAAAGGAAATTCAAATAGTTTATTGGTCAGGCAGCAATCCACACGTACTACATGAGTCATCATTGCATCCCGAAAAAATTACGGTTTGGTGTGGTTTATGGGCCGGCGGCGTCATTGGGCCGTCCTTCTTCCGTGATGATCAAGACCGGCACGTTACTGTGAATGGGGATCGCTACCGTTCAATGATAACCGAATATTTTTGGCCCCGATTGGATAATATGGACTTGGAGGACATGTGGTTCCAACAGGACGGCGCCACAAGCCACACAGCGAATGTCACAATCAATTTATTGGAAACCAAGTTTGGAGAATGTGTTATCTCACGATATGGTCCAGTCGCTTGGCCGCCTCGGTCGTGCGATTTGACGCTGTTAGACTATTTCCTGTGGGGCTACGTCAAGTCTATGGTCTATGCCAATGCCAACAAGCCAGCGACGATTGATGAACTTCGTACGAATATCGAACGTAAAATTGTAGCAGTATCGGCCGATTTATGCTTGAAAACCGTCGAAAATTGGGTTCAGCGTCTGGACTTGTGCAAGCATGCCCGTGGTGGCCATGCAAAAGAAATCGAGTTCCATACATAATGGCATCGAACGTACTTTCACAGGAATAAAGAATTTCATTGATATTTTCAAAAGCGTTTTTGTTTTATTTAAAAAAAAACTTTTGTAGCGCTCTTATTGAAAAACCCTTTACTATCTTTAATTGATCTATACGCCCCATCTCGACAGCTTAGAGAACGTTGTTTTCTGCGTGAACAGGAACATAGAGTAAATTATGCATTTAACGAACCTATGTATAACTCGCTGTGTCAGAGAAACAAATATAATTGCTAATATTGTGGATATTAATTTTGATGTTAGTAGGGCTAAATTAAAAAAAACTTACTACTTTTACATTTTTTAAGTTAAAAGTTTACATGTATGTATTTATATAATTTTTGTTAATTTATTTGTTTGTATTTAATTTTTTTTTGTTTAATTTTCGATAGTCTATAAGATTGCTATTGTATATCTGATTAATGTTAAATAAATAAATACAAACTGCACTTTATCCCAGTAGCTAATAATCGCAGTGGAACAGAATATCGTTTAATATCAATTTTACCATTCTTATCCAAAGTGGCTAAGAGATTATTACTTAGGCAAGTTAATCGTTTCTTCACAAACACTCTGAATTTCGATCTCAACATACGATGTGGTGGGGCCTTCCTGGAACTTCTTGACTATTCCAATTTTTTTTCAAAACAATTCAGTACATATCATCATTATCTAATTAGTTAGATAAAAGCAATGGTATCTGGAACTCGGGTTTCCGAATTCCTCCGTTGTTGCGTGGTGTTCCTCAAAGGTCCATACTAGGACCACTTTTGTTCTCAGCATATGTATATATTAGTTTATAAAGTTTAATTTACTATTTCAACCTTTACTTGTTAACTTTCAAAATCTTATGGGCAGGACAAGTGTTTTTTTTTAAATATAATTAGTTATACAGAAAATGTATTATTTAACTATTCAAAAATAAGCCACATAACGACTTACAAAACTAAAATTAATAACTTTTATAATTCATCCATCTTTCACAAAAAATCTCAGCCCAAAATTTCCTCGTCACTTGGTCGTTGTTTGTTTTTTTTTTTTTTTTTTTATCTCGCTTTAAATGTTAATAGAATTATTTCATGCATATCTAACAAAAATTTATCACTTTAAAATGAAAGAAAAAATATTAAATAAATTACCTCATCATCGTAATTATCCTGTTCGGGCATTTCTTACACCAACAAATGTTGCTCGTACTCAAAAAGAGGAATTCCTTCCAACCGAAAAACCAAACCACTCAAACGACCGAAAAAAAATCACTTAACACCCAAATTCAGTTCCAGCAGCAATTTTCTTGTCTGTGCTCCTCGAAGAACTCTCTCGGGGGTATAACAGGCACTTTCAAACGCCAAAAGTATCCTTCGACTTGCTAGTGTATTCCAACACCTGTGGACTACGATGGCAACCAACTACCCACCGCACAGGACGCAAAAACTCCACGTCTCATAATGTGTCTTCAAGGAAGAAATAAAATCGCTCTACTTCAATTTTTTTTTGTGCTTCGAGTGTCCTTTTTTCCTCCCGAAGATATCTTTGTGGCAAATGTACCTTATTTTTTGTTTTATTTATTTTAAGACTTATGTGAGAATTATGATAACGTCGTTTTTTTATTCGAAAATAAACAAAAGTTTTAAGAAAATGATGTCCTTCATGCGAATGTGTTTTTTTTTTTTTTTAGTAGGTATTGATGTAACGTTGGGGTAAGATGAGTTTTCTATAGACAAAATTCAATTTGCTTGGGCATCCTGAAAGTGCATTAAAAATGTTAAACATGAGTAAAATCGTTAAATAAATTTTTATATCCCATCAATGGGTTGTGTGGAAGGTGAGGGGGTGGTGAACTCTGGGCTGGTAATATCCCTACGTATGCGAATGGATATACCAGGCACTCATGCCGCATGCCGCATGCAATTTAGTGTGTGAGTGTTTGCAAACGATGACTGCTGTTTGAGAGGTTGCATATCCTGTGACTGTGCTGAAGTATGTATTTATGTGTTTAGTGCTTTTAGTAGGAGCTAATGGCATGCATGTGGAAGGACTCTCTGCCTCAACTAGGTTCTACTCAACTCATGCTTTATCGTCTTGAGTGACAAAATAAATAATCAAAAAAGTGCAGAGTGCAAGGATAATGTTTATATTTAGCTTGTTAGTAAATGATATACTTATGTGGCTTAGTATTTTATTAAAAACGTGACTTAAAGAGTGTGTCCTATTACAGTATATCCTGATAACACCACTTATTGATGTTAAATGGCGCCCACATGTTATTTTGTGTGCAACCTACATACAACCTAATGTCTGTTTTCCTATAGAAATGCTTTCAGGATACACTCACTGTTGATTATCCTTTATTTTATACTTTATGACCCTTGATTTCCAAATTGGGAAGCGGAAGCTATACAAGACAAACATGTACTAGATACTCGTATATTTACCACGCTAAAAAACCATTCATACGAAAGAACACATTCCATTGATTTTCTTGTATTTTTTTGGGAAGGATTTTTGGATTTTGCCTCTGGTTAAGGTTAGATTGGGGAGTGTTCTACAAAAAACACTGATTTCTTGTGATTATATACCGTAAAGGATAATGGAAAAACAAGGCCATTTTTATCTTATAACAATGAGAATTTATGGCCGTACCTATGTGGGTAAGCAGGATGGGGGGAGTATTTTTTTTTTCAAGAAGAAATATTCAAGCTCATTGAATTTTTTTGTTATTATTAAAATGGATTGTATTTGGTAGATGTTTCTACTAATATAATGTATATTAGAAAACCAGCCCAAGGAGAATCGTTTTGGTGGTTGTGGTTGTGGTTTATTAATGTTTATTTTTGCAGCCAGCCACTAAGAATATATATAATATTAAGAAGTGGAGGAGAGATGCCATCATTAAATTTAAAGTATGTACATATCTTGGGGCTTATGTAAGGCTGAATAAATTTTCGATTATATTTTTGTCCATTTGTTGTTTTCTTGTGAGAAATAATGAGCCTTATAGTACATTAAAATACTCTGTCAAAATGGTTTTATTTAAGGAAATACATTTAAATATTATTTATAAATACAAATTGTATATTACTTTTGGGACAATTATTTTTTTTGTCTGTAATAAAAAATCCAAACTTTACCACACAAAGACATTTTAAAAATGGGCACGACTGGGTCGCATGTACTTGCTCTTATGTGCCTAATTACATTCGAAAGCAAGATCTTTGACAGAAACAATTAACATTTACGTTGAAAATAACACAGTTTGAACTTATAAAAAGTATCAAAACCACAATACTTAACGGTTTTATATTAAAAACGAAGTATGTCATCAAACGTCTTAAATAACAAGGAATTTGAGAAAACAGTATTTCGGAAATTGTAGGACCGGTTTTGATAAAATTTGTTTGTAATTTTGTTATGTAGTTTTTTGGAATTTATTTATTAACATCTGATTTTAACACTTTCAATATTTTTTTTTTAATAATTAAAACTTATTAAAAATTATTATTAAAACTTAAAAAAAACTTATTTTCAAAAATAAATTAAGAATGAAAAAAAAAAATAATTATTCAATTTTTTTTGTATGTAGAATTAATTTGGATACTTAGATCTTTTCCAATATAATTTTTTATTGAAATCCATTGAGCCGTTACCGAGAAAGTCGAAAATTAAAAAAACTGTTATATGAAAGGTACCGTTAATAGAATTAAATTTTTTTTAGTAAATTTGGTTCTAAATCTAAATCTAAAAAATCTAAATTCATTAAAATCGTTGCAGCCGTTTTCGAGAAAAATAAGCTTTTCCTTAATCGTTATACGGCAGGTACCGTTTTTTTTAGCCCTAAAAATAAAATTTCAATTTCCCCTCTGAGGAATGCCAAGAGATACACACAGCCGTTTAGGCTGCAGATCGATATACACCCGGACAGACAGCAGACAGCCGGACATTTTTTGTCAATGACTTTTTTAAGTTTATCTATGATCGTAATGTAATGTTTGATTGTTTAATCAAACATGATATTACGATGATGGAGAAACATATTTGAGTTACTGGCAAAATTCTATCCGTCTGTCTGTACGGATGTATTTTGGATTGCAGCCTAAACGGTTAGGACAATCGTCTTCAAATTTAGAACTTAAGGTTATTTTTATACGGAGGAGTTTTTTTTTCAATTTTTTTTAGCTCAAAAATTAATGGGACCTGTCATATAACCGTTATGTAAAAGCTTATTTTTTCTCTAAAAAGGCTCCAAGAATTTTTATAAAAAAAAACAGTAGGTAAGCATTATATTTTAGTAAACAAAAATTCTCTCTCATAGGAGCGGTTTTTTTTTCTTCAACTTTCTCGAAAACGGGTGATCCGATTGCTATCAAAAATGATATTCAAGAAGATGTGGGTAGCTTAAGTAATTTTGCATTAACTTTTTTTCGAAAACTTTTTTTTTTGTATTTTTACAAAAATCAATATTTTGAAAACAGGTAGGTGAATTTTTTTTAATTTAGTTTTTAAATGTATATTAATTTTGTGCTTAAGTTTGCATTTTTTAATTATTTTTTTTAATATATAAAAAAATGTTAAGAAAAAACCGTTTAACCGCTCCTGGGATTTTGAAAAAAAAAATTACACTTTTTAACATTTCTTAAAGAAAAAACGGTATTTTAATTATTTCACTGAATACAAATTAACGTACTTTATTCAAATAATCAAAAGTCACAAAAATCGAATAAATGCCTTGATGTTCACTTTAATTTTCTTAAATTTTATTCTACAATGTGACATATGAGCAAGTACGTGCGATCCAGTCGTGCAATTTATTTCTAATACAATGTTTCATATTAAATAACTTTTTTCAACTCTTATAACAGCTTTAAACCCAAACAATATTATTTTTTTATTTTTATTTTAACTACCTCCGTACACAATCCATTAAAAATTAACCACACTTTTTCTCAGACATAAAAATTATTTTAAAGTAATAAACATAATACTTGGGGCGTCAATGTAATTGAATTCGTTCCTTTCCTTGGGCTGTTTAAAGGATGTGGATTTTTTTTAACAAACTTCCAGCACTTAAGAAGTTTCTTCTGTATTTCCCTTAGAAAAAAAAAAGTTATAGGATGTTTTCCAATCTTGTGGTTTTTATTACATCCGCACACACAACCATTTTCACTAGGGTTTTCATTTCATTTAATTTATTTTTTTTTCAATGTGACAGGAGTCATCTTTTCACGTCATTGATTCTTTTAGACGCAAAGTCAGTGTTCCGATATCTGTTATCCTAGAATTGGTTTTATTTCAATTTTTCCTAGAGAAATTTCGGGAAATTGAATTCTTTCAATATAAAAAGGAAAGCTTCAGAGATGATAACGATCGTTTTTTTTTTTGTTTTTTTTTTGGTATTTAAAGGGAGACTTTGAAAAACATCATTATTGTCCTTACATCGATATGAGAGTCACTTGAGTGAATGCTCAAGGACATTTTCCATAATAATGAATAGAAGTGTGATGCCTTCTCATAAAAATGCCCATCAAAATATTTACACTATCTTGACCCCAAAAGTCGATTACAAAATTCAACGAGAAAATAAAAGTGGTAACCTACTTCTGCTTTGATAACAATCTTGGTATTTGTCAAAAAGGCATCCAAGCCAAAGATGATGAGATACAAGTTTTCCATCTTCAGCTTTGTGGGAGCTTAACCATGTGGCGAGAGCTCAAGGATTCCTTTGAGTATGAAATCATCTAAGTATAAGAAAAAAAAATTCAAACAAAGGGTTTCTGCTGAAGAAGAAGGATAACTTTGTAGCTGCATTAATTCATTTAAGGAGGAAAAAAAAAAGAATGACCACAAAAACCTAATAGACTTTGAAGTCCTTCTTGCAGAACTAACTGGATACCAGATTGCTTTTCCATGCTCTCGAATGTGCATTCAAAAAGTTTTCCTTGTTTGAAATTGTTTTTTTTTCTTCTTCTTCTTTTTTTGTAACTGCTTTCCGATTGCATTTTCATTCCTATTTCCTTCCGTTTTATTTTTGTTCCCACTTATGGTTTCTACCTACATAAAGCAAAAATCCAAAGACCACATAAAACCGCTCGTAAATGAAGAATTCCTGGTACACGGTATTCGAAAAAGGACCAGCAACAGGCTATATGGCTTGGTCAGTGACCATCTGTGAATTGCCAAATCCAATTGAATCCGATGAATATGCACTTGAATCAGAAGTAACTAGAATGGTTGAACTGGGATTTTTTTTTCTACTGGGTTGTGCAGGACTGTGAGTGGGGATGTTTTTGTGGTAGGTTTGATAGAGAGAGGAGGTAAAAGGATTTAAGTGAGTTAATTAAGTTTACTACCAAGTTTTGTGATCAGTTTTAAGGATACTTAAGAAAATTAACTTCTGGGTGTGTGGTGGTGGTACTGGTAATTGGTTTTGGAAGTTCCGAAATGGTTCTTGGGAGTCTAATAGATTGTTAATTATGTATGCAAGTTCAAATAGAGAATATTTGAATAATGTTTTAAAACGGGTGTTTGTAAGATAAAAAATAAATCAATAAGACAGACGAGAAAAACTCAGTGATTGCCCTTTTGATAAAATCCAGATTACCCTGCTTGCTTGGCTGCTAATTGTTTTGTTTTTTTTTTTAATAGTTTTTTAATCAATAGTTAGGAAAATGTGAATATTTACGGATGGATTTCAACCATGAAAAGTTTAAAATTGAAACTGCACCGTGCAATTTTTTTTTCTTTCACGAACTTGATCTCGTTTATTTTTTTTTTCAATGCAACAAACACAATCTATATTGATTTGTTATCATTCTGAAGTTCAATTAACATCATCCTCGATTTCTATTACTTCCTCATAAACATTCAGCGCTTTAAAGAGAACAACAGCTTGATTGTTAAAATATTTCCAATCTATTTTCCGCCATCTCTTGCCGTGTTCTTTATCTGTTTCACCAACTGGCAGTTGAAGGCTTCCACACCATTACCAAAATTAGCAATACAGAAGAGCTTGTTCCTCACTGACAAATTGGGTTTGTTAGAAACTGACACAACAAATTGTTTTCCATTTAAGCCATTGTCTTGCCCTTCCGAAAAGTCCTATTTGTTTGACAGAAGGATTGACTCTATAAAACCTACCCTTCACACAAGGTAAATAAAATTAATGTCAGGATATCGTTTCCGTTTCCGTTTATTTGAACTCGATAGACACATTATATCCTTGCAATCCTGTCACGTAATGCGCCAAAAACGTCGTCGTTTTCTGTCTACACACATTGCGCCACCCAAGTAGCAGTGCGGTTGCGGTTATTTTGTGTTCAATTACTTACCCCTCTTGCTCCTTTATTTGAACATACCTATACCAATATGTGTACTCTAAAGCAATGTGGTGTTGGTATTTTGTTCAAGATGAAGGTCCTTGCGTGCGGTATTATTTAAACCACCTCCAATCATAAAAAAGTAATTTGATTTCTTTGCGCAGTAAAGCGGTTCGTGACTGAAATGTTTCCAATGAAATTCCGTTACTGTAAACAATCACTAGAAGTATATTGTTTCATATTACATACAACGGCTTAAAGCTCCACAGGACTAAATGATTGATGAGAATGAAGAAATCCAACGTATATTTTGATTGAGAATTAATAACCAAATGGCTTTGACATGAACATTAAACTTTTCCACGCTTACGGAATAATTAGGTTCCAATTCAATTTTGCAGCAAGGACTTCTATTAGGTTAGTCCTTTTTCCCCCAACCCATACCACACCTTTTTCCATTAAAGTTGGTATAAATCTCAATTTATATTTTGTGGCAAAAACCAACTAAACAGTCTGTGCTGTTTAATGGAGGGTGGTTAGGTCCGGAATTGAAAAGTAACCGCTTACCTAGGCTTTGTGCTAAACCTCTAACCTCTAAATATGCAAGCTTTTCTATACAGTCGTTGCGTTGGCGTTGGCGTTGGTTGGCTGGATCACATTAATCATAAATTTTAATTTCTTTTTGCCAATTTGTGTTGAGGAGCTCTGCTCATTCTAGAAGATGACGAAAACACTGATGGCTGGCTTGTAAATTTGGCGGTTTTGCGAGTCAAAAGAAACTTATCCCTTTTACATAAAGACGTTTGAAGGATAACGCTGTGCAAGCAAGTTGTATGATGTTATTATTAATGAAATCCTTAATGCAAAAATTTATTATGTAAGCTGTTTGCTATTGTGATTACCTTTCTTAATTTTAAATTTGTTTTCTCAAGTAAAACATTGGATTTTTGGAAATCCAATAAATGTTTAATTTTACCCGACTTGATGATGAATGTTTATAAAGCAATTTATTAATGTTTTACTTGGAATTAAAGTTATTTATATCTTTTTGTATGAAAGCATTTTTTTATCAGATAGAAAATGTGTATAAACAATTTTAATTATCTTGAAAAATTAAATTTTAATTTAATTTAATTAATTAATTCAGTCTGGGTGGACCTGGGTATCAAACAACAAGCTTCCCAAGCTAGCTCGGTAACTACTTCTACTGTGCCGTATGATATTGAAGAAGCATGACAGCGCATTGCCTTATGTCAATATAGGGAGAGCTTTAATTTTCCAAATTGTGTGAGTTGGTGGTTTTACTCCCTGAAAAATCTCACCGAACAGTGGAACAAATCTTTACATCGCTTTGGTGAAAGTAAGATTATTGCTCTTGATATCTCCAAGGCATTTGATAGAGTTTGGCATGAAGCTCTCTTATCGAAAATGCGTGCTTTTGGGATCGATGATACACTTGTTCGTTGGATTAGAAGCTATCTTCTGGACCGTTCAGTGCATGTTGTATTGGACAGATTCAAGTCTAATTCCTACAAAATAAATGCTTGTGTACCCCAGGGCTCTGTTCTGTCTCCGACTCTTTTCCTCATTTTTATAAATGATCTTCTGTCTGTTACTTCTAATTCACTTAATTGTTTTGCTGACGACTCTACCCTCAGCTTTTCATATTCGTTCGATAATTCACGTCAAGCTCATTTAACTCCGATTGATACAGTATTGTCAAATGGGGTAATAGGAATCGTGTGGAGTTTAATGCTTCGAAAACTCAATGCTGTCTTCTGTCGTTAAAGCTAAACATACCCCAAATGCCATTGTCCATGAATGGCACTTACATTGAAGAAACCGAAAAGCTCTCAGGACTCGGGATGTGTGTCAACGACGACCTCCGTTGGAACGACCATATATTTGAGATCGCTAAGAATGCTGCTAAGTTTTTTCCCCATCTGATCTGGCTACAATTTATAAAGCGTTTATACGCCCTAAACTCGAGTATAACTTCCACCTCTGGGCAGGTGCCTTACAAACATCGCTTCACCTGCTTGATAGAATACAAATCGAGCGTTAAGATTGATAGGAAATAGAATTGCCCCTCTCAAACAACGACGCAATATTTCATATCTTTCCTTATTTCATCGTTTCTTTTATAAGAAATGTTCACTCGAAGTAGCCAGCTGCATTCCTCCCCTTAAAAGTTTCTCCCGTAATACTCGTCTCGCAAGGAATGCCCATCAGTTCACCCTTGAGCCCAATTTCGGACGTACCGTGAAATACAGGGATTCTTTTTTTAGCCGAACAACACGAATTTATTTGGATCTGCAAACATTCAAAACCAATGTTAATCGACACCTCCTATCTCTCCTCTCCCTATCTTCCTAATGCCGGCGCAGTGTGTTACATTAAAAGGGAAACAAATAGTCCCTTGTGCACGCGTTAGTTATAAAAAAAAATCCACTTCCACTTACATTAAAACCTTGCTGACCACTGACCGACCCACGAATCAAAAACCAATGTTAATCGACACCTCCTATCTCTCCCCTCCCTATCTTCCTAATGCCCGCGCAGTGTGTAACATTAAAAGGGAAACAAATAGTCCCTTGTGCGCGCGTTAATTATAAAAAAAAAAATTCCACTTCCACTTACATTAAAACCTTGCTGACCACTGAACGACCCACGAATCACACAAAAATTTTTGATGCTAACAACCCTCTTCATGCATATTGAAAACAAGCACATCATTCTAGAGCTACCACTTTTACGATAATGCAAATCATGATAGATTTTTCTTGGGATTTAGTTGAAAGAGCTTTCACAATTGGTGCTTTCTTAAAGCTTTTTAAGACCAATGATCTATTATGTATGCTCTCTCACAGTTTAGTGAGATTCCACTGCAGTCCGAGTGAGAGGTAGACGTCCTATCTCCACTGTACTAAAAAAAATTAGTTGGCTCATTTTAGGACTGTGTCCATTCTTAAGGATCGTGCTCATAATGCTGAGATTCCATTCATTAAGTATACTTTCTTCTAACCATATCTTGCTTTGCTTATGAATTGGTCCATACTTCTAACCAAGTAATAGTCTGCTTTTCTGAAGTTAGGCCATCAGCTCCTGCAGTTTTATTGGGTTGAGCTTAGAATCAACTAGCGGAAGAAGTAACGTTCAGATCGGTTGAGCGGAATTGTTATTCTACTTCGCTCGAATCATTTTGATGACAGCGCAATCCGTTTGGTCATCGCCGTTATACAGTCTATAGAAGTGTTTTTTTCCATATTCTCAGCATGTAATACGATGTTCCCTTGTTCGTCTTTGCAATCTTAAGTTACGAATCAAAAAAACACCTATTTCGTCCAATGGTCTTGAAATTTGGTACAAATTCCGTATGCACTCACCCGAAGCTCGCCCAGTTCATAATTTACATTGCATTTTGTTTACACATAATACAAACATCAATATCCTTAGCCGAGTCAATATTTATTTTCGGTCAAAACTCACTTGCAGCTGAATAAATTATCACCTTTGATTATTTATTTCTTCCTCAGACTGTAAATCAAGTCATTTTTCAACTGAAAACGGTCTGCTGTGCCAAAAAAGCAACACGCCAATAAATGCTTTTGACGTTTGCCAGATTTATTTTAGCCGGAGAAGATTTTTTGGCACCGATACTCGATGTCGATATTTAAATGATTTTTATTGTTTTTTTTCCTATGTAGCTCCGCTAATTGAGATTTTTTTTCTCGAGAAAATAAATCGTTTGTATAGAAGAAAAATGATTATTTATGAGCTTGGTTATTTTTTTTCTGTTAAATGATCATTAAAATTGATTGTCTTCGATCGTGCGAAAAAAAATTGATCACATTTTGCTTGAGATTCAAAAGTCGATTTCGTTTTTCTTTATTTTACTTGGATCACTTAGTTTTCGGAAGTTAATTCATCAATTTTTTCTTCTAAGTTAATAAAATTAAAAAATTAATAAAAAATTCACCTAAGATAAACTGTTTTGTGTTTGCTTAGATTTGTGAGCCGCAAAGGAAAAAAAAGATAATTCGGCGTTGTGTGTAGAGTTTAAAAAAAAACAAACAGTTCCAGTTGTTATCGTTTATAAAAAGTTATATTTACTTCCATAAAATTGTATGAATTTTCAATGTATTTTTATCTTTTTCTACGAAATTCCTGGAAAAAAGTTAAATGTCCCTCAACTTTTTAATCGACAAATAATGATACTGAATTGAGTTTCATTAAGGTATTCAGAGAATCGAATTCGAATTGCATTTTTCAACTCTCAGGTAGTCAGCCTCCAATGAAAAATGGCTTTTCCAGCATCATACTCATACATTATGTTGAATAAGGAAAAGCTTATCGGTCGTTTTTGCCACCCTAGTGTATTTTAAGAGGACATAATGAATGTAATTTAACCTTAATTGGGTCGTGTTGGAATTATTGGGCTGGAATAATTATTTTCAAGGTATGAAATGCAAAGAATTTCGAGGACAGTATAAATGACTTTAATGGGTGTTTTAAAAGCAATATTTGTTGCACTTGTCATAACCCACAGAATGAGACCAACAAAATTCGACAATATTAAAATTTTGTTAGAAAAAAATGGCCCGAAATATAAAAAAATATCTACAATTTTGAGAGTATCGCCAAGAGTCCAATTATAGGTTAGAAGCATGATTTTAATTTACCTAACATTGATTGGATTCCTTCTGAAGATGAATCCTTCTTAGAACCTTTGATTATCTTCTTCACAAATGGAACTTTCTTTTCTTGATAAAATTATTTCCACCGGACTTACAGCAAATAAGCTGTATTAAAAACTCAAAAAATCGAACTCTCGATTTAATATTTTCCTCTGACGCTATTAGTTCACTCGTTCTAAAATCTAGATCTAGTATCACTAATATAGATAACTACCATCCACCACTAGACATTTTTCTCGATTTGAGTGATCAAATTTCTGAAAACAGTAACTCCCTTGATTGATCTTATAGTTTTGACTTTAGAAAAGCAAATTTCCATGTTTTGCGTGAAGATTTAATTAGTTTTGGAATAGATAATGTATTAGATTCTTCGAATATTGACGAAGTAGTCACAAAATTTTATGATATTCTTAACAACTGCTT
Organism: Platycheirus rosarum; assembly: GCA_963971375.1. NCBI lineage: Eukaryota > Metazoa > Arthropoda > Insecta > Diptera > Syrphidae > Platycheirus > Platycheirus rosarum. The sequence goes on from OZ020510.1 coordinate 118,492,113, forward strand.
AAGATACAAACACAAGAGCTACGGACTCTTCGTAATAAGAGAAATAAAGCATGGAAGGTTTACCTTAAAACTCTTTCTCCAACGGATTACACTAATTATGCACAAACTTTTGACGATTTTAATAATCTGTCAAGCATTTTATATACTTCCTACGTAAATGAAATGGGTATTACTTTAAAAGATGACCCTAAGAGATTTTGGAAGCTTGTTAATTTAAAGAAAAAGTCAGATGGCTATCTTCGCATATAATAACGTTCAGTTAGATAAAACTGTCGATATTTCTAACGCCTTTGCAGCAAATTTACGTGATTCTTTTGTTAAAAAACTAATTGAAGTTGATGAAAATTGTTTTCACAATCGACATACCTTTTCGCACAAACTAGCTGTAACCATATCCCTATACTGCAGAGTACAGTGCTTGACCTTCTTTCTTCGTTAAACGACGATTGTTCAGCTGGTCCTGATGGAATTCCCCCAATAGTATTAATAAAGTGTAAGCATTCTGTAGTTCAGCCCCTCAGGTTTATGTTTGAGCTTTCATTTAAAGCAGGAAAATTTCCAAGTACATGGGAAAAGGCCTTTCTTTCTCAATTATCTTGCATTCCAAAAATTTTTTCAACAAGTTGTCTGTGAGAGTTTATGGTATTTTGTTTAGTAAAAATCTGATTTGTGAGCAACAACATGGATTTATGAAGCATAGATCAACTGTTACAAATCTTCTAACATCCTCTTACAAATGTTCAAACGCATTAGAAAAAGGTTATGAAGTTGACGGCATTTACACTGACACCCAAAAGCATTTGAACAACAAAGTCACGAAAAAATCTTGTTCAAGTTAAAAGCTTTTGGTATTTCTCCTAATTTCTTAAAATTAAATTAAATTTATTGGCGCGACAGCTCCTTAAAGAGCCAAGGCCTAGTGACTTATACTCTCAACCATTCCTGTGTGTGTCTTGTTACTCTGCAAGATTGGAAGGGACCTACAGTTTACCGCCGAGTCCGAACGGCTACATGAGATGCACTTTTTCGAGACAAATTTTACTCTTGGAGGTTTTGTCAGTTCCTCACAAGAGGCAGTACCCCAGAAAAAAAGGTGGCTATGAGCTGGATTTGAACCCAGGTTCTTTCGCTTAGCAGTCCGACACACTAACCACTAAGCCACGGGGCACTTAGCTTGGATCAAATTATACCTAGAGATAGATCCTACCAAGTAAAATTTAGAAATTGTCTTTCAGACCCCAGAGTGGGTCACGAACCTCTGGCGTACCTCAAGGAAGCCACCTTGGTCCTTTACTCTTCATTTTGGCAATAAATGATGTTTCTTCATGCATACAATTAAGTGACATACTTATATTCGCTGATGACATGAAGATATTTAAGCCAATAAAATCTAGCGATGACCGGAATCTTCTGCAGGCAGATAATAATATCTTTATTATTTGGTGCAGAAAAAGTGGTATATCGCTTAATCCTGTAAAATGCCAGACGATTAGAAAACGTATCGTAAGTGCATTCGATTATCATATTTCCGAGCACAAACTCTGTCGCGTCTTTAGTTTTAAGGATTTGGGTGTCCATTTTACCTCCAACTTTGAATTTACTCAACACGGAAATTTTATTGTGAATAAAGCTAGCTCTATGCTCATTCATAAAACGCTGGGCAAAGGAATTTAGTGATCCATATATGACTCTTTTCTTGTACAATTGCTACGTACGCCCCCACCTTGAGTATGCTTCACAGGTATGGACTTCTTATTACTTAATTCATAAGAACCGTTTTAAAGCAATCCAACACAATTTTATTCGTTTTGCCCTAAAAGGGTTACCTTGGAACGATCCATTCAATCTGCCACCATATGAACAGCGAATCCAGCTTCTGCAGATGCAAATCCTTCACCAAAGGCGTGTTAATAATGATTTAATATTTTTTCATCAACTTATTAAGGGCGAAATTGATGCTCCTTATTTATTAGCCAGTATTGGGTTATAATCACCGTGGAGGATCTTTTCACCTGCGTGGATCGGAACTTCTGCATGTTGACTTTCACAGAACAAACTATGGCATAGGTACATGAAGCCCTAAATCGTATGAGCAGACTTTTTAATCTAAACGCTTTTTCTATAGACTTTAACTTAAGTAAAGTGGGATTAAAATCTTTATTTCGAACCAGTGCTCCATTGTTCGTGATTTTTTTGTTTAATGTTTTTTGTACATAATATATAACTGGCATGATTACATTTTAGCCATTATAGAAAATTATGCAAATATGTATAATGAAATCAATTGCCAAGTAGATTTTGGTTGCTTTTCTTTCACAGACCAAGAAGTTTTAGATGGTTTGACTCATCTTGATTTAAACAAAAAAGCGGGTGTGGATTCGATTCCTCCACTTTTACTTTCCAAATGTGCTTTTTCGCTATTTAAAATTTTAAAAATAATTTTCAATAAATCGCTTCATTCTGGTGTTTTCCTTCAAGAATGTCCTATCTTCAAAAGTGGCCTTAAGCACTTAATTAGGAATTATAGACCAGTGTCTAAGCTTTCAGCCATCCCAAAACTGTTTGAAAAATTAGTTTATGATAGGCTTAATTTTGCAGTCAAAGGAATCATTACAACAAAACAACATGGTTTCTGCAGTGGTCGGTCCACTACTACAAATTTATGTCTTTTTACGAATTTCTGCCTCAACTCCTTGGAGCGTAAAATGCAGGTAGATGTTTTATATACTGATTTTATAAAAGCATTCGATAGAGTTCATCACAGGCTTCTTATTCAAAAATTTGAGAAACTGGGTTTCAATCTTAGTTTTCTTAAATGGTTGGAATCTTATTTATCGAATCGAAAGCAGATTGTGAAAATTGGAAATGATCAGTCTTTTTTTATTGATGCATTGTCAGGTCTTCCGCAAGGTAGTCATCTAGGGCCCCTACTTTTTAACCTTTTCGTTAATGACATTCCGGATCTCTTAATGTTAACAAATTGTCTAATGTTTGCAGACGATATAAAAGTAATACCATCCAATATCCACAATTGAAGATTGTGAGAATTTTCAAATAGAAATTGATAAATTATTTCAGTGGTGTAAATATAATCATCTCGATTTGAATATCTCCAAATGCAAAATCTTTAGAGCCTTTCGTTCAACACTAAGAATTATTTTTAATTATAGACTTGGTAACGAAATTTTATCCACTGTTAGTGAAATAAAGGATCTTGGCGTTATTTTTGATTCCAAATTGTCTTTTGCATCACACATTAATTTCATCGTATCCAAGGCAAACTCACTTCTTGGTTTTTTAAAGCGAAACACTCTAGTTTTTAAGGATAGTTATACCTTAAAAGCTATTTATACTTCTTTAATTATACCTATACTGGAATACTGCTGTGTTATATGGTCTCCCTTTTATAAAAATTCTTCTGATAGGATCGAAAGCATCCAAAGAAGATTTACGCGGTTTGCGTTGAGAAACTTAAGTTGGCCTAAAGGTTTACCCTCTTATAAGTCAATAGATCTCTAATCATTGAAAAGCTGTAGAGAAACTCTATGTACACTTTTTGTAAAAGATGTTGCTATTGGTAAAATAAATTCACCCGAGTTACTGAATCTTATACCTTTTTATGTTCCAGAGAGAATTCTAAGAAACAGAGACGTTCTCTTTCTCGTTCCCAGTCACAGGACAAACTATGGGTTGAATGAACCACTAACTCGTTCTTTAACGCTTTTTAATTCTATTAATTGTGAAGTCGACCTTCAAATGAATAGAAATGTTTTTAAACTAAGTGTTTTGAGTATTTTTAATTATTAATAATTGTAATTTATATAAATTATTGTTAAAAGTAATCAACAGATAAATATCCATTGATGAATAAATAAATAAATAAATAAATAAATAACGGGTGATTTTTTTGAGGTTAGGATTTTCATGCATTAGTATTTGACAGATCACGCGGGATTTCAGACATGGTGTCAAAGAGAAAGATGCTCAGTATGCTGAAAAGTTGGCAGAAAATCCGCTTTTTTATCGACAAATTTTGTTCAGCGATGAGGCTCATTTCTGGTTGAATGGCTACGTAAATAAGCAAAATTGCCGCATTTGGAGTGAAGAGCAACCAGAAGCCGTTCAAGAACTGCCCATGCATCCCGAAAAATGCACTGTTTGGTGTGGTTTGTACGCTGGTGGAATCATTGGACCGTATTTTTTCAAAGATGCTGTTGGACGCAACGTTACGGTGAATGGCGATCGCTATCGTTCGATGCTAACAAACTTTTTGTTGCCAAAAATGGAAGAACTGAACTTGGTTGACATGTGGTTTCAACAAGATGGCGCTACATGCCACACAGCTCGCGATTCTATGGCCATTTTGAGGGAAAACTTCGGAGAACAATTCATCTCAAGAAATGGACCGGTAAGTTGGCCACCAAGATCATGCGATTTGACGCCTTTAGATTATTTTTTGTGGGGCTACGTCAAGTCTAAAGTCTACAGAAATAAGCCAGCAACTATTCCAGCTTTGGAAGACAACATTTCCGAAGAAATTCGGGCTATTCCGGCCGAAATGCTCGAAAAAGTTGCCTAAAATTGGACTTTCTGAATGGACCACCTAAGACGCAGCCGCGGTCAACATTTAAATGAAATTATCTTCAAAAAGTAAATGTCATGGACCAATCTAACGTTTCAAATAAATAACCGATGAGATTTTGCAAATTTTATGCGTTTTTTTTAAAAAAAAAGTTCTCAAGCTCTTAAAAAATCACCCGTTAGTTAGTTTTTGTATTTTGTGCATGTGTTAGGTTATCATTATTTTATTTTATTTTAATTTTACTAACAACTAACACTAGCACTTATGATGAGCCGCTGATTGTAGTAAAAAGCTGCTCTAAGCTTACTACATCAAAGAATCTGAAGTGTAAAACAAAAATCATCAACACCAGCACATCAGAAAAAAAGTTATTTGACCTGTAGTTGGGTATAATGCGGTCTCCCAAAAAAAAAAAAAAAATTAAAAGTGTAATTTTTGTTGTTGCTTTTGATTGCTTTCTAAATGTCTAGTGTTTCTTTTGCTCCACCCTGTGCCAGTGCTGCAACATTAGCCGGGTCACTAAAATAAAATAAAATAATTTCTACTTAAACTTACAAAATATATTGATTTTTCGAAAACCAACAAGACGTAAATCATCAATCTATTTACTGCCAATGTTTTTCCTTCCAACTCGTTCCCCTTTACATTTTCTTTCTTTTGAGAAAACTTCAACAATTATTTACGCTTTCGATTGAAAAAAAAAAAACAAAAGATATTTAAGTCAAGGTGAAAAAGTTCGTCTGGAAATGTTTTTTTTTTTCAGCTGTGATGCGACATTACGTTAATACTCTTCTATAACCAAAAAATCCCTATCTTGTGTGAGATTCAATTAGGGATTACTTTATATGCTTTTCATAAACTCAACAAGAAAAAAAATGAAAAAAAAAAATATTATTGGGTGGGAGGAGTAAGTGCTCCTGTGTAGACGATACATGGATGCTGTTGTAAGTCACTTGATGCGATGTATAGATATTTTTGGCAGCAATTTCAAAAGGGGATTTAAAAATGCTGCTGGGAACGACATGCCACACAGAAAAATGTTTTAATCGAAAGATCAACAGCGATTGCAACTTGTTGACGTTTGGCTTTTTTTTTCCAAACATCCAGACCATATAGCGTTGGCTTGTAAATTTGTTTTCATTGTTGGGAATTTTCGACAGAGAGAGCTAGGAAGGTGAAAGGAGGAATTTGATGTCGATGATTTAATGTGATTTATTACAGGAAAGCAATTTAGTTTGGCCAGATGGAGTAAATTAGATAAGTAGAGCGAGGATAGCGGTATTTTTACTTCTGTCTTTGAATGTTGAAAGATTTTCTGGAATTAATTGATAACAAGATGGAACGTCGGAAAATGGTTTATTTCATACATGTTTGTATGTCAGCGTTTGTGCATTAGGGTGTAGTTTGGAATGATTTATGATGGAGGAAGAAATTAGCAGAGTTTTTATTTTTTGTTGGTCTAGCTTAAGAAATTTAAACTTTCATTCGCAACTCAGTAAAATATAAACAAACTCTTGAAGAAGTTTTTATCTGTATATATATCGGGTTTTTCAACAGGGATGCTACAAAAGTAGAGCGACAGGGACAGCAAACAACGCCATATTTCTTGCCGCTCTTTTGACTGAAGAAAACTTCAGTAATGTTTGCTATTTTATGATGGAAAGATATACGAGCCAACAACGAGTCGAAATTCTTAAAATTTACTACCGAAATTCGGAGTCAGTGGCCTCAACGTTAAGAGCGCTACGTCCAATTTATGGTCGTCATAATCGTCCTAAGAGATCAACAATTGAGCGTCTAGTGGAAAAAATTGAATCCACAGGCACAGTACAAAATGTTCCCGTGCCAGTGAGACAAAGAAGTGCCCGTAGTGTCGAGAGGCTTCAGTTACAGCAAGCCCAAATGTGTCTCTCACACGTCGTTCTCAAGCGTTGGGAATCTCTGTGACGTCGTTGTGGCGAATTTTGCGAAAAGATCTTGGCCTACATCCTTACAAGATTAAATTGACGCAAGAACTGAAGCCGCTTGACCACCAGAAGCGTCGTATGTTCGTGAATTGGACTGAGCAACAACTTGAAAATGATTCGGATTTTCATCGAAAAATCATCTTCAGCGATGAGGCTCATTTCTGGCTGAATGGCTTCGTCAATAAACAAAACATGCGGTATTGGTCAGGCAGCAATCCACACGTACTCCATGAGTCAACATTGCATCCCGAAAAAAATACGGTTTGGTGTGGTTTATGGGCCGGTGGCGTCATTGGGCCGTACTTCTTCCGTGATGATCAAGACCGGCACGATACTGTGAATGGGGATCGCTACCGTTCAATGATAACCGAATATTTTTGGCCCCAATTGGATGATATGGACTTGGAGGACATGTGGTTCCAACAGGACGGCGCCACAAGCCACACAGCGAATGTCACAATCAATTTATTGGAAACCAAGTTTGAAGAACGTGTTATCTCACGAAATGGTCCAGTCGCTTGGCCGCCTCGGTCGTGCGATTTGACGGCGTTAGACTATTTCCTGTGGGGCTACGTCAAGTCTATGGTCTATGCCAACAAGCCAGCGAAGATTGATGAACTTCGTACGAATATCGAACGTGAAATTGCAGCAGTATCGGCCGATTTATGCTTGAAAACCGTCGAAAATTGGGTTCAGCGTCTGGACTTGTGCAAGCGTGCCCGTGGTGGCCATGCAAAAGAAATCGAGTTCCATACATAATGGCATCGAACGTACTTTCACAGGAATAAAGAATTTCATTGATATCCAAAACCGTTTTTGTTTTATTTAAAAAAATACTTTTGTAGCGCTCTTATTGAAAAACCCGTTACATACATAAACATATATTATATATAATTTGTAGTAAAAGAGTGACAAAAATGGCCATTCTGGAAAATACAAAATTACTGAACTCATTTGAGGTTTTTACTTAATTAAGGTTCCAAATCCCTTTGGCGAGTTACGCGATTGAACAGCATGTTCAAACGATAATACTCGATTCTCAAAATGAGTGTTTGTTAGGGCAAACGTGGTGGTGGCCCTTTAACAGTCGACTCTTCAACGTTTGCTAATCAAATTTGAAATGACCGGTTCGGCAATCAATTATAACGTTCAGTCCGTGGAGAGAAGAAGTTGTTTCCTCTCAATGAACCTCAAACATTCGGCCCTTCGCCGACTTCAACTTGCTGAATTTTGCAGCAGAAATAACACGGTTTGTTCACTGACTGAGTATTTCGAAGTGAACCCCAATTTTCGCTTACAAATCATTGTTAGCGACGAGGCTGTGAATGCTTGGCTGTGCTAACAAGCAAAATTGCCGTATATGGGATGACACCAACCTACACGAGGCTCACCAGGTGACAACGCATCCTCAAAAAGTCGCCATTTGGTGTAGATTTTTAACCGGTGGGGTCATTGGTCCGTATTTTAATCGGAAATGACGTTAGTGAGGCGATCATTGTTAATGACATGCGCTACAGAACCATGATAACTAATTTCTTATAACCCAAATCAAACTATATAGACCTAGATGACATTAAGTTCCAGAAGGACGGTGGCGCTGCCTGCCACACAGCAGATGCCATAATTGACATTCTCAAAATTTGTTGAGATTTTTGCTGAGCTAAACTAAAGGCTTGTTTCTTACCTCCTTTTATCGCCTCTAGGTTCTTCTGACCATTGTGTCATTTCTGTAAATTTCTTGTGCCAACAAATTCCAGTTAGAGAAAAAAACCCTTAGGCTAATGCCACATGAGCTCCAAAATGGTCGCGTGGCCGTGACCAATTGTCCGCGGGCTTCGGAAAAAAATTTCGTTGCTGTCACACGAGCTGCATTTTGACCGCTTGACAGCATATTATTACTGATCATGTTCCAAAAATCGTGCATTTAATTTAACAAACAAAAAAAATACCAAATGCATAAGAATCACCTTCCCTTCCCTTTGCAAATTTAAATGACTCGCTCCCATTTGGAAGCTTGTGTGTTCTGGTCATTCCGATATACATATTTCAGTACCCTTCATGACGCTCTACGGCTCGCGCTGGTCAAAAGAGTTCGCGCGACCATACCGACTCCTTTTTGGTCGCGGGCATTTTTGTGTACTGTTGCATTGGTTCATTGGTCAAACCAAATGGGAGTGCGCCAAAAGGAGCTGGTGTGGCATTAGCCTTAGAGGACCGTTTGGCAATAAGAGAAATCCAATTGGGACTGTCTCAAAAAAAATTCAGGATATTTTACTGGTCAATACGGTTCCTCGATAGAGACGTTGACTTCAGCGTTGTTATAGAGGAATTCCGTGCCGAAAAGGACCGAAAGATACATGGTTGGATTCGATTTACTCTTTTTATTCACCTGCTTCACCACATCACAGTGATTTACCAATAGTTACGTTTAGAAAAAAAAACTGTGGTAATACATACTGATACACGAATTAATAGTGAATTTAGTTTTGTTCTCGTTTTAATTAAAGGACTACTGCTACTACTATCATATCACCTGAAATAAGATTCTACACAAAAGCATGCGATATGCAATAGAATTTTATTTATTTTGTCTTTCTTTCTCACTTAAAAAACTGCTTTGTAACTTTTTATGTTTATTGGCCTTGTATATCGCAGAGTTCCACAACTCGCTCATATTATTTGTAAGGACTTTGTATCTTTTTAGTCGTCTGCTCCTGAATTATATACACATGTATTAAACTGGTGCCATCATAAACTTTATCGACTTAGAACTTTCTTTCATTTTATGAAAAAAGTGCTCCTTTTTATGGTTAGTAGTTTATCTAGATTGTTCTTTGATAGGATATCATAAACAACCAATTTTAAAGTAAGGAGCGTCTTATTTTCTTTTTGTTTTGTTTAAAACTTTAATAGTTTTACTAATCAATTGAAAGAGATAAATTCATTCAAGATGCTATATATATAACATACAAGAATTACCAATTTTTATATTTTTTTAAACAAAACCTTGTTAAACCCTTTTTCCCATGATTTATGTTGGCTGTTGTTGGGATCACATATTGTACAACATGCATTCCATTTCCATACTCCATATTTTTGGCTTCAAGGCCAATGTTTGAATTTATCGATTCTAACTACAATTCACATTTGGCTTTTCGAAAACAAATCGTTCCATATATGGGTCAATAAAATCGACCTTTTTGTTAGGATTTATTTTGCAAGGATTTCATTTTCACCCAAATGTTTCTTAACGTCCTCAATTATTCGAATCAAATTTCCCTCTCCATGGTTCGACTTTTTGTTTTTCTTTGTTAGAGACCTGGAAAATGTTTTAAAACTTATCCTCCACACAAAAATAAGAAAAACATCGTATTTCTTATACAATCGGGAAAATAAAAATCAAGTGCGTTGGGCGCCATTCTGGCTAGTCAAGGAAAAATCAAATCGATTTTATTCTACATAAACATGTGAATAGGAATATTTTTGTTTGTTTTTTATTTCTTTTGTTAAAAAAAAACCACGAAATACAATAATATTCGCTATTACGTGACTAATTTGTATCGAGGTTTTTATTTCTTTACTCTAGTTCGTTTTAAAAAGCTATCACGCAATATTATAGGCGAAATTAAATATTCATTAGAAAAGGAATGCACACAAAATAATGTTGTACTTTTTGAAGGGATTTTTTTGTTACTTTGAAGCTATGAACTTTTTTTTTATTGTTTGAACTAAAAAGCAATTAGACATTCTTGTATTCAATTAAAAAAGTTTTGTTTTTTTTCTGTTATTTGCTTTGAAAGTGAAAACAAGCAATTTAATAACAGAACTTTTTGTTGTTTCGAAGAACAATATTGGTAGAAAAATATTTACAATAGATATTCAGTTTTCCTTGAAAAATTGAGGATGGGCGAAAAGAAACAATTTTTAGTTTATTAACAACTTTTCTAAGTTTTGTAATATTTTCGTGAAGATCAAGTTCGATAAATTTTACTAAACGAGATAATTTCTTCAAAACGATGAGATAAAGTTTGATCAACACGATTCTGACTTAACTTACAAAAAAGATAACGATCCCATCTCTTCCCGTTCTCTTAAAAAAACCAGGCCTTGACTCTTGAATCTAGTTACTAAGCTAAAACGGATACACACGTTAAAAAAGCGGGACAATTTCGATAGAAAATTAAAAGGTGTTTTTATTGTTGCAAATTTCAAGCCTAACCGCATAGTGCTTAGAACATGTATGGACAGACGGCATACAAAAAAATCACAATCATTCGATTGTGCGTAATACGTCTTATATTCGGCAGGTCATTTCATATAAGATATTGAAACTACCTAATAAGAAACTTGATTGTAATCGTGAGCAGATAAGAAGGTGTTTAGTAAGTTATAATCTTAGACTACCATGGAAATGGGTTTAAATTTGGCTGAACGTTTTTTCAAAAATACATACGAAAAAACAAGGAATAGGATGCTTAGGATTTAAAGAAATAAGTGCTGGTGTCCCTCAAGGAAGTGTTCTCGGCCCAGTGCTATTTTACTTCATACTCGAGATACACCTCAGGAAGAAGATGTCATGATAGCAAGATTTGTTGATGATACGCCCATACTTGCATTAGATAACTCTTAACAAACTGGACAAAGAAATGGCTTACTTACCAGAATGTTAACAATCTGCCCAACATTATTAACTCAGTAAATATACCGTATGGTAACGAAGCAAAGTATCTATGAAATGGCAAATGCACGTTAAAAAGAAACAAGAAGAACGATATTAAATTCCGAGAATTAAACTGACTTATTTGAAAATACTCCAATCTAATTACTTACATATAAAAAAGTACTTATCTACAAGCAAGTGCTTAAATCGGTATGAAGGTTTGAAATACAACTTTGGGGTTGTACCAAAAATATAGACATACATTTCAAATTAAAGCCCTCAGAGCAACCGGTAATGCTCCATTATTCATACGAAACAGCGATTTACACAGAGACTTGTGTATGGATACTGTCGAAGAAGGAATACAAACATTTGCCATCAAGCTTAAAGCTCGATTAAAGGGCCATTGTAGTCGAAGCATTAAACAGGCTTTTGAAGAGATAAAGCTTTGTAAGCCGGCTCCGGAAACCGACACCGTTCCGCCTACTGCAACAAGACTTACAACCGTTTGATAATGCGGTATCAGCAGGTCGTAGAACTCCCTGCCAAACGTGATTAATATACGAAGCATAACCTACTTGATAAGGCAACTTTGTTGTAGTTTTAAGAACAAATGAAGGTTTTTTTTAGTGAGTACAAATCTCACACCACTGTAACATCTTCCGCCACAAAAAAAAAATTCTTTTGACATCGATATATAAAAAGTATGTAATTTTTATTTTTAGCCATTTTTATCTAAAAGTCTTTTTCGAACTGTTAGTTTCTATTGTATAGTATCTTTCAGTTACGATCCATTTTTCATTGAAGATTTACATTAGTATCCATTCAATAATTCTTTTATTTTTAAATATTCAAATAATGTGTTCTGTTCATGCATTGCAACAATTTGTTAAAATATAAAAATGCAGATGCATATATACAAATCCTACATACATACATGAAATATATCTATGTTATGAAAACAAACAAATCCAAGTACTAATGAATGAATATGGAGAGGAATATTGTTTTCAACAATTTACATTATACCGCAGAATGTAGCATTTAATTTTTCCTCGCTTGTCAAATATATCTCCATACAAATAATTTATTCAGTGTTTGTGCAATAAATACACATTACAATATTTATTTTCTTTTTATTTCTGCTGTCAATAAAATAAATCATTGACTCTTGTTTTTCTTTCCTTTTTTTTTGAGTTATGAAAAAATATAACGTTGGCAAGTAGTTACATATGTAAGCATTTCGTATGCTGTTGGATTTTTTTAAATTGAAAATTCTTTGAAAAAAAAAATAGAGAAATACATTTAATATTAAAGTGTTATCTCTTGTTTCATTTGTATTGTTCTTTATGTCAAAATCGGCATAAATGATGTTTCTTTTGCAATGTTCAAAATCATGTGTCAGAGTAATGGCTAAAACACAATCACGCTTTAGATTCGGTTTCGCCTGACGTTTATTAGTTCAACCATAGGAAATCAATACGTTACGTTACGTTTGGTTCGTGCACAAGATAACGTAACGTGGCTTAAACTCAAAGTTGAAGTAGAAACTGGTTAAACTTTTTCTCGCGTTGACAGTAAAAAGCATAAACAACAACCGAAATTTTGAAAATGTCACATAAAGCGAACACAAAGCGTATGAAATGTAACGTGACGAAGCCAAAGCTGAAGCGTGATTGTGTTTTAGCTATAAGAGATCCTTTGAATAAATACCTTTATTCGATAAAGTAAGGAAATGAATACAAACAATTATTAGATTGATAGATAGATAGTTTTATTATTCATTCATACAAGTTTACAACTATAAATGCAATACAAATGTTTTAATATCGAATGTAAAATATTCGGTAACTATGAAAGTTAGTGTTGAATGACACGATTATAAAAATTAATTCAAATAAATATCTGATGTGGGGTGGCAACCAGTATAAAAGTATTTAAAAAAAAATAAAAAATTAAAAGTGAACAATAGAAAAAAAAAGTTATTAATTCAAAATATAAATTTAACAAAACCAAAATAATATACTTTAATCTTAAACTAAAAGTTTAACTGTGAGTATTTACCATTTTTTTTAATAGGATAAGGTTCTTAAAAAAGATTCAATACATTCATAGTCATGTGTGAATAGCCAGTCTTTAATTTTTCTCATAAATAAAATAAATGAAGTAGTTTGTCTTATAGATAGCGGTAATTTATTGAAAAGTTTCGGAGCTGTAACTGTGAAAAAAAGAGAGGAGTGCGTACTTCGTGCAAATGGTACGTTAACAAGATGCGAGTTATTTATACGGAGACTGTAAAGCTGCGAGTTTCTAGATGGAATATTGCCACTTTGTTTAAAGAACTCTCTTAAAACTCTGAAAACATAGAGGTGTCTTATTGGTAAAATTTGCAATTCCCTGTATAACAGCCAACTTTCAGCAAAACGACTTTTATTACAAATTATTCTTATAACATGTTTTTGAAAGTATTCGCATAAGATCCCCCTCCCCCAGGTAGAAATTCCATATTGAAGCTTTGAATGAGCAAGACCGTTGTAAATTATTTTTAAAACTTTTTTTTGAACAAAATGGTTTTATTAGGTACATTTTACGAGTAACTTACATCATATACGACTTCAGAGAGCGAATATGTTCTTTCCAATTTAAGTTGAAATCGATTAAAACACCCAGGTATTTGAATTTCATCACTGACTCAATTTAAAAGCAACTATCGGAATATAAATCATGAGAATGGAAATTGCGTTCACCACATTTATGAATCGGTAAGCAAAATTGTTTACAATTATGAGCATGAAAGCGAAGGTTATAATCAAAAAGGTTGTTATCAGAAATTTTGAAAGCTACTAATTTAGTTTTCTCGCTCAAAATTAGATTATGAGCAGCAAACCATGTCCTTAGGATTTCTAAATCTTCTTCAATATTGGCAACGCAATCAAAAGTAGTATTAAATTGATAGGTATATGCTACGTCATCTGCAAAAGCAGTAGGAGAACCGTTTAATTTAAGATTGAAAAGAAAATTTATGTAAATTAAAAAAAAAGTAGTGGGCCAAGAACGGAGCCTTGTGGGACTCCATTTCTTAGAAAAGGAGGATTACTAAAAGTTCCGTTTATATTTACTTTTTGTTCTCTTTCCTTTAAGTAGTATTGAAACCATTTAAACATAACACCTCGAAAACCAGCATTATACAGTTTGTTTAATAAAATCTCATGGTCAACCATATCAAATGCCTTAGTCAATGTCCACAAAAAGAGCCATGGTAGTTTTTTTGCAATTTAAACTGCTATATAATTGCGTGCAGAGCCTTAGAATGGCATCTTCAGTAGACTTTCCTGATCGAAATCCAAATTGATTATCACTGAAAAAATGTATTTTTGTCCAAGAAGGAAATTATTCTCACCTTTATAAGTTTTTCAAAAAGCTTTGACAAAGTCGGAAGCAGAGAAATAGGTCTATAGTCCGAAACCTTTTTTGAACAGAGGAATAACTTCACACACTTTAGGTTTTTGGGAAAACAACCATTTTCAACACTTAAGTTAAATAGGTAACTTAATATATCGACCACATTTCTTACTTACTACCAATAGTTTCAAAATTTGGAAATTTTTCGATATATTTTCTTGTCAACCAGGATGTATGTTTGCGAAAATAAAAATTAAAACGTCTTCGGAGAAGGCATTAACAGTCTTGTCTATTGTTCCATTGATCTATGTGTATAATTTCAATTCAAATCACCATTAGTAAATTTATGTTAAAAAAACTGATCGATCAGCTACATTTTTTCAAACTTATTTAAAAAATGTATAAATTAAAACTTAATAATTGAAAGACCGATCTTTAAACTATAATTAGTATAGTTCTTATCAATTCAATTTTTTCGAAGGTCATTTTCCAACTGCATTATTTTTTTCTTTCTTTTGTGCAAATGGTATTTTTAACGGGTGATTTTTTTGAGGTTAGGATTTTCATGCATTAGTATTTGACAGATCACGCGGGATTTCAGACATGGTGTCAAAGAGAAAGATGCTCAGTATGCTTTGACATTTCATCATGAATAGACTTACTAACGAGCAACGCTTGCAAATCATTGAATTTTATTACCAAAATCAGTGTTCGGTTCGAAATCGACAAATCGACAAATTTTGTGCAGCAATGAGGCTCATTTCTGGTTGAATGGCTACGTAAATAAGCAAAATTGCCGCATTTGGAGTGAAGAGCAACCAGAAGCCGTTCAAGAACTGCCCATGCATCCCGAAAAATGCACTGTTTGGTGTGGTTTGTACGCTGGTGGAATCATTGGACCGTATTTTTTCAAAGATGCTGTTGGACGCAACGTTACGGTGAATGGCGATCGCTATCGTTCGATGCTAACAAACTTTTTGTTGCCAAAAATGGAAGAACTGAACTTGGTTGACATGTGGTTTCAACAAGATGGCGCTACATGCCACACAGCTCGCGATTCTATGGCCATTTTGAGGGAAAACTTCGGAGAATAATTCATCTCAAGAAATGGACCGATAAGTTGGCCACCAAGATCATGCGATTTGACGCCTTTAGACTATTTTTTGTGGGGCTACGTCAAGTCTAAAGTCTACAGAAATAAGCCAGCAACTATTCCAGCTTTGGAAGACAACATTTCCGAAGAAATTCGGGCTATTCCGGCCGAAATGCTCGAAAAAGTTGCCTAAAATTGGACTTTCTGAATGGACCACCTAAGACGCAGCCGCGGTCAACATTTAAATGAAATTATCTTCAAAAAGTAAATGTCATGGACCAATCTAACGTTTCAAATAAAGAACCGATGAGATTTTGCAAATTTTATGCGTTTAAAAAAAAAAAAAAGTTCTAACCTCAAAAAAATCACCCGTTATATACTAATGCACCTTTAAAAATAGTTTTTGAATCTATCCTCGGGTATCGGATATCCGAAAAAATCCTCCATCTGGCTGCAAGTGCCACTTAGACACAGAGTTCGTCGTATAAATAACCAGGGCAATCGGTACGAAAAAAAAAATGAAAAAAGGCAATCGTCATCGCTTTCCCTTCCAGGAAGTTGCAGATTTTTAAATGATGCGAAAAAATCCAATAAAAAAGCATTGGCTCTCATCCAAGATAGTTGAAAGTCATATCACAAGTCTACGAACTGTTATCTCGCTCTCCTTCTCAATAATCGTTTATCCATTTATGTTTAACTATTGGCTCTTCTTTATGGCCAACATTGAATCCTGCGATAGCTCGCTCAATGCTTTGCTCCAGTTTGTGACAATATTTGCGGTATCAATCCTAAAGCAGAATATTGCAGGACGATGATGATTAATGCTGCGGTTGGCCATTTAAAGCCAAACAGTTGAGATATTTATGATGCTTCCGGTCTACCAGGCCACCCAAGTTGACATTGTCGACGCTTTGGTTAATGTATTTAGAGATTAATATTTGAAAGAGCACATAAATACGGATTGCGGGAGTGGAATACTTAATGTTATCAGATAATTCTTAGGAAAACTTAGTGGAATGTCGCATTAAGAATGTTTTCTTATAAACGATGAATTTAAATATAGACCTAAGCTTAAGACTAAATAAAATGTGGTTTAAAATTTTCAAAGAATTTAAGTGGAAGGAATATGATGTCATACAAATATAAAATACATAAATGTTATTAAAAATGGTTTGTATGTGCATCACAAAAAAAAACAACATCAAAATCATGTTTTTTCGTAGTTCTTAGAACATTGCCATGCAGTCAGGTTTAGAAACTTGAAAAAAATTCCGATCAGTTCCGATCAATTTCCGATCATGAAAACGCTGTTCTTACATAGCTGCTTATTATAATCCGGATATAAAAAGCAAAGATTTTAAGCGATGCTTTATAAAAAAAATCGATCTGATTATGTTGAAAGCCAAGATCTATGATGTTGAGAAGTAATATGTAGAAAAATTGTGTCCAGTAAAAATTGAGTGTTTTTTAATTTATAAGAAACTGATTTTTCGAAAATTGCAAAAATGTTTTCTTATTTTTAACTTAAACAAAAACAGTTTTTTTTTTTATAATTCTGTTGCCATACAGCATACAATCTTCAAATATAAAGTTATTTCTAAAAAAACAGAGTAGGTAGGTGGAAATTTGTTGGCACTAACTTTCTTAGACTTGTCCATCGGATTGTCATTTTGGAATTCGTTTGTATTCATGAATACACGACTTGCCCTTATACCACTTATATCGCAGATCAAATTCAGTTAAATCAAATTGACTTGTTCGAAGAACTACTGTGCAGCTGACCTTTTAGTTTAAGTGTTGCTTTCTAGGATATTAGGTTTTTTTTTCATTTCCGTCGGTATCTTTCTCGCAAACTATTTAATTCATATTTTAATCTCCCGCCTCTATTCCTTTTTATAACAGTTAAATATTAAAAAAGTCGCCTTGGAAATTTTCAATCAGAGTATCTGAATTTTTAATTCTCTATTATTTCCTTTTCTTTTCCGGAAACAAAAACTAAACCACACAATCTGCCTGCCATCTTCAACAACTAAAGATACAATCAAAACCAAAGATACTCTCTTCATTCTCTTCCTTGGCCAGATAAGTGATATATGTTGTGTCGTCCTGTTCTCTTAACAAAAATTTGTTTCAATTGAATAATTGTTTAACTATAATAGAAATCGGTAGGTAGTGTCCTGGGTTTTATGAATCAATCTTTGTTCAAAGTGTTTTTGTGTAAGTAATAGTTCGTGTTATGTGAATAATACACGTGAATTGGTAAAAAGCGAATTAAACTAGGTGAAATCACACAACAACATCAATTCTATAAAAAATGCACTTAAATATAAAAGATATATATTTTTATTTTTTAATTACCACAATTCTGGTCATGATGAGTACTGTTCTTTGATGGTTGTTGCAGCCAGGACGATGACACTTTGGTATTTTTTGTTTCTTTTCTATTTTGACATATTATTCAGTGTGTGCAAGGACAATACAATACAAAATTATTTTACGCGCTCTCTTTGGCTTATCCGTTTATAGGTCACAAGAAAATTATTCACTGTGTATATCACACGAAAAAAAATATGAAACAGCTGAACAATAGAAAGAACATTGACCGACGAAATTGGTGATTTTGTATCTTTTATAATATTTTTTTCAAGAACATTGATGGTGATTTTCAATAAATATTAATATTTTCCTTCAAAAAGAATGAATTTTCTTTCACAATACAAAAGAGAATAAAACAAAACCGTAATTTGTCCTAAGTCTATTTTTATCGACCGTTATCGTGCGCGTCTCAGATGAAACTGATTCTCTGCGAAAATGTTCCATGCATGAAATACGGTAAATTTCTTGTCCCGGAAAACATGGATAACCGAAGTGCGCATAAACATAATTTTATTTTTCCAGTAAAAGAGAGCATTCTATGTTTTTACTTCTTTTGGAATGCGACGTTCTCCCTATGGTGGACACCACGTTGACTTGTTGAAAATCGACTTTGCCACCCTTTCTGGCGCTTCTTTGAAAATAACAGCACCACCCCCAATGGACCAATCTGCGACCACCCGTTACGATGTAACGTGTTGATTTCATTAGGGGTTCTTTCCCAGAAGCCAAAAGGCCTTCACAAAGAGAGTGAAAGAGAATTTTTTTACTCTTGTAACTTTGTATAATTTTGTCAGAATAACTTCAGAAAATAAGAGACAAAGATGTAGATACATGTGTTCATGTGTTTGTCTGTATTTATTCAAATATAAGATTGTGTTAATGCATATGCATAAAGGTGGAAAAAATGAGAGTTAGGGTTGCCCGAAGTACTTCTTAAGTCATGGGATAAGTTACAACTCCCTTGTAATTGATGTTAGTATTTTTTTTTTATTCAATATTGAAAAAGGAGTAAACATAAACACCCTTTTATCCATCGATACTTTCTGAGCTGTTTTAAATTGTGTTTTCACAAAAAAAAAAATGGATGAACCCATCAAAAATAGGACAGCCAAAAGTATCCTTTTCAGTGAAACCATTGGGAAAACCGGAATGCTCACCATTTTAAGTTGGATTACCAAAATGAATAATTTAGATATTCCAGTTTTTTACTGTTTGCGCGCCATGGCTGCTCTCACTTCTTCCGGCTGAAGTATATTTAAATTTTTGAATAGGTTCGATTTGTGAGACGGTGTATATACAACACAAGGGTTTAAACAAAGCTGTATAAAGTAAAATGAATTATTCAAAGTGGAACTGCCCAAATCAATTGATTAGTACCTGAATAATGATTATTCAATTGAGTGGGACTCTGCAAAGAATTTGCATACAAAAAGCGAAATCACTACTAAAAACTAGCCCCGGGAACCAAAAGACATAACCAACGCGACAAAGAAACATGGTATTGTAATAATGAAGCCAAGACAGTGATAACTAGAAAAAAAATACTTTCAAAGCTTGGTCAACATGCGCTCTCATAATATAGGTGAAAAAGAACGCTTCGGAGTGGCCTACAAATATTGCAAGAAGTGAGCCGACTTCAAGCAGAGTGTTACGAGAGCATGTATCAGAAGCTCAAAGACATATATGTAACGACTGCTGATTCAAACCATGTTATACAGGAACTACGCATGATAATATGAACTATGGCGCAGTTATTTTCAAAATTGCTCGGAAGTCTACTTCTTGCTTTGACGACTAAATTCTTCACAAATGGCAGTATTGTGGAGGACTTTTAAAAATTAACAATTTTCTAGGCTATATGTACCTTCCAATAGCTGCATCTAAAAACTAAAAATTGTCCGACATCACAGTTGAAAACCTACCCTCAGATACCCTCAGAGTTCTGGAAATAGATGGGAAACATTGGGTCTAGATGGCTGACGATTCTCATCTCCAAACTTATCAGCAGTTAAGAAAAAGAATATGTTTATTATATACATATTTGATACTAATTTTTTGCTAAATTATATTTTGTTTTTTTTTTTTAATTCTCATTTCGCAGCCATATTGAAAAGAAATGTTTCCATAAGATGCTGCGAGCCGGAGCATTGTTGTCCATTCGCTCTGCATGACCTAGCCATCTTAAACGTGATATGCGTATTTTTTGACCAGGTCAATGTCGCTGTACAGCTCGTATAGTTCTTGGTTGAACCTTCTCCTCGAAACCCCTTTAAGGCAGATAGGGCCAAAAATCCAAGAATCTTACGCTCGAAACGACTAAGGATATCTTCATCCGCTTTAGACAGAGTCCATGCCTCGGCGCCATAGAGCAGGACTGGGATGATTAGGGTCTTATACAGAGTCTCCTTTGTCTTTCGAGAGAGGGCTTTGCTACACAATTGCCTTCCTAGCCCATAGAAACAGCGATTGGCAAGAGTAATTCTTCGCTTTATTTCTGACGAGATGTTGTCAGATGTTATAGCGGATCCGAGGTACACAAGTCCCTAACTACCTCACAGTTGTACCTGTCTATTGTGATGTTTTGTCCAATCCGCCGGTGTTGTGTGTCCCTTTTTGTGGACAGCAGATACTTTGTTTTGGCCTCATTGACTGCTAGTCCCATCTTATCCGCTTCAGCTTCAATGCTAGCATTCAGCTGTTCCAGTGACAGCTCGCCGAGTTCTGCCAATGATGTCTATGTCGTCAGCGTATGCTAGCAATTGCACAGACTTGAAAAAAATTGTCCCCCTACAATTGACTTGCGAGTTTTTTATAATTTTTTCAAGTATTAAGTTGAAGAAATCGCACGATAGCCCATCACCCTGTCGGAATCCTTTTTTGACGTCAAAAGCTTCTGTGAAGTCAGTACCAACCTTGACGGAGCAGCGAGAGTTCTCCATCGTCATCCTGCACAGTCGGAAGAGTTTTGTGGGGATGCCAAAACCTGACATGACTCTGTATAGCTCGTCTCTAAAATTCTATCGTGTACGCTGCCTTAAAATCGATAAAGAGGTGGTGGATATCGATTTAGAATTCTTGGGTAGTTTCCAGGATCTGTCGTAGCGTGAATATTTGATCGATTGTGGACTTTCCTGGTCTGAAACCACACTGATAGGGGCCAATCAGGTTGCTGACAACATAGTACGGCAGAGAGGATCTTGTAGGCGATATTCAGGAGACTAATTTCTCTATAGTTGGCGCAGTTTAGAGGGTCCCCTTTCTTGTGAATCGGGCAAACGATGCTGAATTTCCATTCATCAGGCATATGTACTTTCCTCTGACCAAACTTAAGAGATGAGTTGGTGTATGCACTCCACCAGGTCATCTCCGGCTGTTTTAAAAAGTTCGGCGGGTAGTCCGTCGGGTCCAGCAGCTTTGTTGTTTTTTAGTTTAGATATTGCTATCCTTACTTCATTTTGGTCAGGTGGACGGAAGTTTCGTCTGTCATCGTCCATGTTGAATGGTTAATTCTGCCTGACAGCGGGATTTTGGTCTTCATCGCCGTTTAACAGTCTGCAGAAATGATCCTTCCATGTACTTAGCACCGACGAAAATTATTTATTTACTTATAAAAACAAACTAGATGAATTGCCACCTAACTCACCTTTATTATTAGATAGGAATTTTTTTCACATTTTCATGCTTTTAATAATGCAACAAACAGTTTAACATAAAAGTAGGAAGTGCTCCAATTATTTTAGCCATAGCTGTATCTCAAAATTATAGTACTTTATTTATAACTTCAGAGTATGTCATGTCTGTTACTTATTACAATTTAATTTTGACATTCTATTTTTAAGTTTTATCAATTTTTAAAGCACCAACAAAAAAATCAAAACAAAAAAAAATTTCCAAACAATTTTCGAAATATATTTTTAAAAGGTCTCTCTAAGAACACTTAAATTTATGCATCATCAGCATATTTACAAGATTTTGCGTTTGTAGAAATTCGAAAAATCGTCTTACTTCCCATGTATGAATAGTTTATCAGCCCGAAACATCATCATAAAATTGTTCTTGTGACAAAGTGCTCCCTTATGCAGGCATGAACTTTCAAAAAATTTACCCCCAAGGGTAGGTAGTGAATTTGTATGAAACTTATGATTTAGTTAAGCCCACATCTTAAATCTTCGATAAATAATAAAAATATATATTAATAAAACAGTTGACCAAAGTAAAAAAACATTCATCAGCAATAATCTGGTTTTATGGGTACCTGTGGCGTATACGTACTTTTTTTATTTTTTTCCCCTAAATGAATTATGATCAAAATCCAAGATCTCATGTATTTTAATATTTAACCTTTACTTCCTCTCTCATTAGGCCATAATTACCAATCTTTCTTCGTACACGCAACGTGTGTCCCATCTTTTGCTTTTGTGTGACACACTATAGACCAACATAATTACCTAACAACATGGCACATACCCAGACCGCCAAGATTCTTAAATTAAAATTCTTCCAGTGCCTACTTCCCCACATCCTTGCAAAAAAAAAAGAAAATAACCATTTTCTCGGCTCAGGTTCCTTTTGCATATATAAAGTGTACGCGGTTGGTTTTTTTCCTCTTCTTCACAGTTAGAGTAAACAAAAAAAAAGCAAAGCATATTACAATACAGAGCATGTGAAAGCAACCAATTGCTAGGATAAAATCATCTGTCAGGAGCAATTTTATGCTAAGCACATTATGGTATTTACTCAAGGAAAAGAAAATTGTGTGTGTCCTTGCTGAACATATCCTTAGCACATATACCCACATTGAACTTATTAATTTAATTTATAAGCAATGTTCCGTAGAAGAATGAAAGCATCGTCTTGCAGTTGAGTTTATTAAATGGTATTTCTGGTTATTAGAGTCTGTATTCTGTTAAGGGGTAACTCTGTTGTAAGGATTGAATGTGCAAAGTTTTCTGCGTGAAATTTAAACACTTTTGCCGTTGTGTACAACACCTATGTATGTACATATCTGTTTGAAATTTTATTTTCCAAATTCGGAATTCGGATCGGGAAAACAAAATGAAAGAAAATTATCACTACATACTACGAGGGTAATGCTTTTACATTCCATGGAATTGAAGCTGGTGAACAAATTCAGACGAAACGCAAAATTATGAACGAATGAATGAAACTGTAAGAAGAAAGGAAAGGTATTCCAGGAAAAGCGGTTATGTTGCTATGTTAACATTAAGCATGTTTGTGTACAAAAAACCGTCTTTATAATAAGTAATCGGTTAAAGCTCTTATGTAATTTTATGAAATAAGCTGTTTATTTGAGTGAGTTTTCTGACAGGCATCTTAGTAAGTTTAAGAGATAGATTGATGTTTCGAATCATTTAAATTGTATTGTATTGTATTTATTTCGTTTAAAATTTTTAACAAGCTCCACAACCGCACGTTTTACATTCAGAGATTTGAAATATAATTTCTTACTACTGAAACATTATTTAATGGAATATAATATAAATAAAAAATTGGGGAAAAAAAAAACATTTAATTGAAGGAAAACAACGAAAGTAAAAACCTTCATGCAAAAAAAAATGATAAAAAAAATAAATAAATATAGGGCCTACATATGTGTAAACATGCATTATATACTTTAATACAAGGTGTATATTTTAGAAAATAAATAAACTTAAGGTGACAAGGAATGCGTATTTACAAATGTATTAAATATTTTACATACAACTTAAGTTTAAAAACGCAAAAATGAAAAATGTATATAAACAAATCAAACAAAAATTTAAGAATTCAGAAAAAAAAAACACATTTATGATTAAATAAAGAAACATTTAAGTATAAATAAACCAAAAAATAAAAAATTATATAAGTAAATAATAAAATTGATAAATAAATAAATAAATAAATTAATAAATAAATAAATACATAAATAATAAATAAATAAATTAACAAAATAAATAAAAAATAATAAATAAAAAATAATAAATAAATACTAAAAAATAACTAAATAAACAAATACAAAAATACATGAACAAGGAAAAATAACAATATTAACATATAAATTAATAAATAAATAAATACAAAAAAAATGCATGAAATAATACTATAATAAATGTTAGTTATAAATAATGATTAATTAAGGACATAATAATAAAAATAAATACATTTATAGATAAATAAATAATGAAAAGGCAAACGAAAAAAGTTTCAATTGTTTGTTATCACAAATGAATTAAAAAGCTCCCGTATAAGTGGATTTTCGGAAATATCACAGCTATTATTGAAATTTAGCGAAAGCTTACGAATCCTATCGGAAATCAATTCAACATTTGCTCTTCGGTGCAAATCAAGAGTGGAATGATGCCAGGAAAGATTAAGCATCATTTTTAAAGCTTTATTTTTTGCGAAATTTGTAACTTTTTTATGTAACATTTTGCAACGTCCCCCCAAGCTGCACATCCATACAGTAATATTGATTGAAAGATCAGTTTATGTATTAAAATTTTGTTTTCGTTAGTGAGCGGTGATTTTCGGTTGTTAAACGGATACAACATTTTAATCGCAACACTCATTTTTTTAATGTGTTATTTATATGCTCCCTAAAAGTCAGTTTGGTATCGAGATGAACTCCTAAATATTTTACACTTTGGTTCCATTCTACACTGCTTCCATTGACTTGGAGTTGTTTGCTGGGAAGGTAGCAAGCTTTTCTTCTTCTCGAGAAGAAGATGGCTTGTACTTTATCAGCATTAAGTTTAATTTTCCACTTGTTATAGTATTTTTCTAAAATTTCAATTGCATGTTTCAAGTTGGTCTCAATATTGAGAGCAAACTCATGCGATGAAAAAATAGCTGTGTCGTCAGCAAAAATGGCTGATTCACAAGATGGAAGCACCGGAAAATCAGATATATAGATATTGTATAAGGTAGGTCCAAGGACAGAACCTTGTGGAACTCCATAACAGAAAAAATATAGACGAGAAACACCACAGTCAACATGTACCTGAAAACATCTATCAGACAAGAAACTTTGCACTATCTTACACAAGTAAACAGGGAATTTGAATTTTATCATTTTGTATATAAGTCCTTCGTGCCAAACGGAATCGAAGGCCTTTTCTATATCTAACAATAACATTCCTGTAGATAGTCCTTGCACACGATTTTTTTTCACACAATTACAAATTCTTTTAATTTGATGTGAAGTGCATTTAAATTGTATTTGAAGATTTCACAAATTCTCCTATGGCTAGGATATAGATCACGTCCTTGTTCCGTATATTGGTATATGAAATGTATTTACGTAAAAAAAAACGATATTTAATAGATAACAAACAAAAAATCAAAATGCAAATTTACTCACCTTACCAAATTCGACTTTCCAAAGTTCCAGAGTTCTTGAATGAATAATTTTATTGTTACCGCTCCACCACTTCATCCTAATGGTCTTCTGAGGTTATTTCTGAAATGTTGGTATTATCCTCCAAACCATTATAAAACAGTCCATAACTTATTTTTATTTTCCTTCAAAAACAAAATAAAATTTAATATTAAATCTGAGTAATTAAACCAAACTGCTGAGTAATTAATAACCACATCCGCCCATTCTGGAACCTAATTACAAAAGGGAAAACTTTCGCGCTGTTAATCCTCTCCAAGGAATATAAATCCATTAGGTCTTGCATTTTGTGGCTCGTTAATGTATCATTCCGGTGCTATTAATGGATAGATTTTCCTGACGTAACGTGACGTTTATATTATGTCTTTTGTAGTACTCTTGGATCACATTGCAGCATTTTGCGAACAACGAACGTGGACTGGACATTGACAAAGACCACCTCAAAGCATTAACCCCTTGGGTTGGTTAACATCATGATGAATGGTTTTCAGATTTCTTTATTGCAATTCTCGGTCTCATGTATAGAATTCCAAATAAGTATATTCAAATAATGCCAACGTATCATTTTTATTCTGTCCGGACGGGTGCTACCGGGTCCGCCTTAAATACATTAAATAATGTAACATGAAATGGCAAATTTTCTCGTAATGTAATGAGCTTTTAATGACTAAACAAGACACGTATCCTGGAATACAGTGAATTCTTCCTTTCTCGAATACAACATTTAGATACGAAGACCTAGTAAGAGTTTAACGATTAGAAAACACAATATGCAATATCCAAGAGTACGATGATGCAAAAGAACACGAGGCAAATTTTCCATTTCCGTTTATGGTAGTTGTGAGTGTGGTGCTTAATTTTTATGACATTTAATTTCAGTGGCAGGATGAAAGTTTCTTGCATGTCCACGATGACAGATAATAATGTTTTATTTTTTTATTAAATTGAATGGCCTCTTTACAGAATCGCACTACTTTCAGGTTCAATTACAAATACCACTCGAAATAAAATCATAAATCATGAGATTGCTTCCACTTTTTGTATCCTTTTTTTTTTTGGTATTCAATTGGAGAAATCCTTTTTATGTAGATTTTTGCTGTTCTGATGGGTTTAGGATAATAATGGCTGGATAATAAATCAATGCTATGGTGTTTTATTCCGTCTCATGGGTTTTTCTTGTTATTTTTTCTTTGTTTTTTTTTTTTTTTATTTTTATTGTTGAAGTACATAATAATTCTTAAGTGTGTCCCAATGAATAGTATGGGATAAAAAAAATGATAACATAGAAAACATCTGGTTGTATCTTTATTATTCTTTAGAAAAAAAAGTTTTATAATTTATGGGAGGTGTTGTTGGTGTTGTTAAATCTTGGTCCGAAACATTATAATTTATGATAGCAGATTGATGAAATAAAAAACTCAATGTCTTTGAATACATACAAATAAAATCGATTGATTTTTGATGATCCAAATGAAGGATACAAAAATGCTTAGAAAAATAGAAAAGCGTATTAAATTCAAATTAAATGTAAGCGTAATATGTTGCGACCAACTTAAAATCCATTTATTAAGTCAAAATGACTCAATCGGTTTTGCTTTTACAAAATACTTAATTATAAGCGTCACATTTTAAACATTAAAAAATATTAACAGAGACATGATTTAAAAGGAATTCGATGGAATGGATACATTGGTAAAAAAAAACTAGTGACGAAGAGACTTACGTGTAAAACTTATTGAAAAGCTATCCAGGTCTAATTGAATTAGGTTGGAATCACTTACTGATGATGAATTTTTTTTTTTTATAATTAACTATACTAGACTATTTGTTTTGCTTTTAATATAGAACACACTGCGCGGGCATTAGGAAGATAGGGAGGGGAGAGATAGGAGTTGTCGACTTACATTTATTTTGAATGTTTACAGATCAAAATGGCAAGGGAAAATCCCGCCGGGTAAACTATTCAAAATTCGTGTTGTTCGGTTAAAAAAAGAATCCCTATACTTCACGGTACGTCCGAAATTGGGCTCAAGGGTGAACTGATGAGCATTCCTTGCTTCTTTACTTCTTACACCGATACAGAAAACTTAAGCACTTAGCAGCATTCTTAGCGATCTCAAATATATGGTCGTTCCAACGGAGGTCGTCGTTGACACACATACCGAGTACTGAGAGCTTTTCGGTTTCTTCGATGTAAGTGCCATTCATGGACAATGGCATTGGGGCTTTAACGACAGAAGACAGCATTGACTTTTCGAAGCATTAAACTCCACACGATTCCTATTACCCTATTTGACAATGCTGTATAAATTGGAGTTTAATGAGCTTGACATACGGCACCGTTGCAATTGTACGTCCGAAGGCGAAGGACGTGAATTATCGAACGAATATGAAAAGCTGAGGGTAGAGTCGTCAGCAAAACAGTTAAGTGGATTAGAAGTAACAGACAGAAGATCATTTATAAAAATGAGGAACAGAGTCGGAGACTGAACGGAGCCCTGGGGCACACCAGCATTTATTTTGTGCGAATCAGACTTGAATCCGTCCAATACAACTTGTATTGCACGGTCCAGAAGATAGCTTCTAATCCAACGAACAAGAGTATTATCGATCCCAAAAGCACGCATTTTCGATAAGAGAGCTTCATGCCAAACTCTGTCAAATGCCTTGGAGATATCAAGAGCAATAATCTTACTTTCACCAAAGCGATGTAAAGATTTGTTCCACTGTTCGGTGAGATGTGCCATCAGATCGAGATGGAACGGTTGCAGCGGAAGCCATACTGACGGTCATGGAGAAGCTTTCGATCTTCGAGATATTCCTCAAGCTCACGATTAATCAGCGTTTCCATGACCTTAGAACTAAACCAGGACTTTTCTGTAGCCTTGAGAATCACATTTGTGATCATTTCAGCACTGGCATCAATGTCACTATCGAATCACAGTGACCAGTTAAAGTTTCGCAAAAAAATATTCAGGCCGTCCCAGTTGGCTTTCTCGTATTGTCAAACGGTCCTGGTGGGAAGTTTTTCTTTAACTGGGTGGGTGGAATATGAGAAATTAGCTGAAATGGCACAATGGTCTGAAGTGGCAAATAGAGAAGTTACACTAATGGTATATTTATCATGGTGAGAAGCAAGAAACAAGTCAGCATACGTCATTAATTGTAAGGTTGAAAAAAAGAGTTCCAAGTGATTCTTCAGCGAGCTCGGAAGTAGCGAACGATGGGCTATAAAATGGATTTCTGAAATGCACTCTGTAGAAACGATTAATGGGGTAACAAGATATCGATTCAAGGCCAAATTCATTAAGTTTATTTAAGACTATGTAAAATTGATGTATACTGAGACTGACCGGGCATAACATGCATGCATACCACAAAATTAAATTAAAACTCAGCGGAGACACCCAGTGGGGGGAGGATGTGGCGATGAAGACATGACGTGCATGAAGACACAACATACTATCTTGTGTCACTACCCAGCACTCTGCCATAAATTATAAATTTGTAGGAAGTCACTTACCATTTACCTTACATAGCTTTGATTTATCAACGCCTCAAAATGACTTAAAAAGGAATAGGTCACATGCCTATAGTATGTAATACCCAGTGTATTACAATGTGGTGGATAAAAAATTAATGTCCATATTTTGCATGGTTTTTTTGTTGTTGTTTTTTTTTGTGCTTACTATAAGACGCATAATATACATGTTTATATCCAATCTGACTTCTAACTAGAAGCTTATGTCCCCAATAATAATTATTCCACCCAAAGAAAATTGAATTCCTCCCCAAAATTTATTCAAAATAACTTGAACACAAAATACATTATCCTGAATTGAAACATGCAAATTGTGTGACAAAAAAATAATTTTTTGCAAAGTTACATTTTTTAAAATTTTTTTTCTGGTGCCTTGGGATTGATAGTTATATTGATGATGATTGGCCCCTTTTTCCAAACTTCTTATTATTATTAATTAAAACATCTAAACCTCATAATGTCTCTCATAAATCTTGTATTTAATCTTTCCGTAAATCATAACTATCCTTCTGACGATGACCATCTTCTAATAAATCAATAATATCAATTTAAACGGCTTAACTAAATACTTCAAAGCCTTGGAAAAGTGATATGGCAAGGCCACCTGAAAATATTTTCATAAAATTTAAGATAAAAGGATTATTTCTGTGTCGTCTACATACATTTGTATCCGTAATGCAGCGACTTTACACCCGGAAGTGTTAAACATTTTTTTTTATTTTCTTTTTTTTTTTATTTACTTTTGCCAACCTAAAGCTAAATGTTTTCCCATTGAGAACGATTTTTTTCTTACTCATATGTGTGAGAAAACATAGTTGTGGGCTTAGACCTCCTCTGTTCTTTGGAATTTTCTTGTTAAAAGGGACAAAACACTCTGGTGACCATGGTCAACTGCAGAGTCAAACACAGCACTTTGTTGTGTTGGTTTTCTACAGCTAGGATTTTTTCCTGGATTTCCATAAGCCTGGAGGATCATTGCCAGAGAAATCATTGACCGCATCTACTCTTAAATATAAAAGTTAAATTAAAATCCAAAAAAAAAAGTTGGAAAAAGAGAAAGTATTCATTGGAAATTTAAAGAAAGAATGAAACACATGACGTTGAATACTATCCTGTTGGATGCCAGAGTTTCTTACTTTATAGTCTTGTTTTAACTTTAATGCTATTTGATGTAAAGTGTTCAATTTTAAAATTGTTGTAAAAATAGTTTGGACTTACATTCTAGTTAAAGAACAGAAATGCAACATGGAAGAAGAATACAACTTTTGGAAAACTCGTTAAAAAAAATTTCGACTGGATCGCACGTACTTGCTCTTATGTGCGGTCAAAGCTTCGAATAAAATTTGATAAATATTAAGGGAACTTCAAAGTTTTTTTTTTCGATTTTCTGACATTTGATTGTTTGAAAAAAATCACGTAAACTAGTTTTCAGCGGAAAAAAATTATATCCCATTTTATGGCTTTAAAATATGTGAAAAAGATTTTTTTAAAAATTAAAAAAAAAAAATAATTTAAGAATGCAAACATAAAATAATCTACATTAAAAACCAAATTAAAAAAAATTCCATCTAACCGTTTTCAAAATATAAATTTTTGAAAAAAAAAGTTTAAGAAAATTATTTAAAATACAAAAAAAAAATGTTTTTGAAAATATTTTAAAATATTTAGGCTACCAATATCTTCCTGAATATCAATTTTGATTGAAATCGGATGAACAGTTTACGAGAAAGTTGAAGAAAAAAAAAACATGACATTACGATGATAGAGAAACATATTTGAGTTACTGGCAAAATTCTGTTCGTCTGTCTGTCTGTCTGTACGGATGTATTTTGCACTGTAGCTTAAACGGTTGTGCCAATCGTCTTCAAATTTAGAACTTAATGTTATTTTGATATTCTACAGAGGAGTTTTTTTTTTTCATTTTTTTTAGCTCAAAAAAAAAAATCAATATGGGTACCTTCTTTTTTTTTCGACTTTCTCGAAAACTGGTTATCCGATTTCTTTCAAAATTGATTTTCAAGAAGATGTAGGTAGCCTTAGAAATTTCGCATTAAATTTTTTCGAAAACTTTTTTTTGTATTTTTTTAATTTTTTTAATTTGTTCTTTTTTTTTTTGAAAAATCAATATTTTGAAAAAAATTGTTTTTAAATGTATGTTAATATTGTGCTTAAAGTTGTATTCTTAAATTATTTTTTTTAATTTTTTTTAAAAAAAAGTTAAACAAACACTTAAACATATCTTAAAGAAATAAAATGGCGTATAAATTATTTCACTCAATATAATTTAACGTGCATTATTCGAAAAATCAAAAGTCACAAAAATCGAATAAATTCTTTGATTTTCTTAAATTTTAAGTGCAGTCGTGTAATATATTTTTTTACGAATGCATAACTCGCCTTATAGTCCCTATAAATCGCAAGTAAATAACAGAAAAATGAACCAAAAGTAAGGAAGCTCGACAATTTTTAAATTAATAAATCTTTTTTAAATAATTGTTGATTATTAGAATACTGCCAAATTTGTATGTTTACAAGTTTCTAAATTCTAATACAAATATTGGTAAAAAATTAATCAAATTTTAGCCAAAAACAAAGTCAGATTTAATGTATGACGCTTTCATTAATTACTTTACATTCATTTAAATTGATAAAAATGAGAAATCAATAGTTTAAAAAATAATAAATATTAAAGTAAACAAAAAATCCTTAGCCTGAATCTCTTAGTCTATTCTCAGAAAAAATATTTATCAAAAACCTGAGCAAAGACTGACAAAAGCATGAGATAACTAGTGACATAAAACATGCTACTTCGGTTCACTGGAAAAAGTTCGTCCCAAAGCCTGAACCTTTCCGTAAAGGGTGCATATCCCATTTGGTTATCAGTATCAATATACATGGTGTGTAAATCGGTTTTATTTGTTGCTAACCATTTGACTTGTTCCACATCTTGTGGATATCTAAAATACAAGCAACACTTATTTAACGTTAATTAAAAAAAAAAAAAATCCAAACTAACCCATTTTGTGCAAATGAAGAAATCATTTCAACCATGCGTTCCACCATAAACCATTCCGGATCCGCAGTTGTAAATTTTGCCTTTGAAAGTTCGACTCTTATAAAATACAACATTTCATCACCATGACTTACGCCTTCAAAGAAAAACATTGTTTCCATAAGCTGTGAACGTAAATCTATATACACGTCTAAAACATTACCTAATGGCTTGTTGTCGCTCGCGTTTACGTTCATTCCGAAGCGACCAGCATAATCAAACCGGTAATAGTAAACATCCACAAACTTCCTTGCCAAATCTACCAATCTATGGACACCATGTCCAAAGAACGAGTCTGAAAATATTTTACCAAAATTCGTCAGACTTTGATCATTGATTGTCCTATTGCCCAGATAAAAGGCCTTAACTTTCTTCACTCTTTTCGCATCGTCGAAGTTGTGCATGAAAAATTCTGGGGCATATTTGCCGAAATTCAAACTAACATCATTAAAGAGTCCAGTGTTGTTCTCTTGACCTAGGTAAAATATAAAATTATTAATTATCAAAGTACGCATGATCAGACTTACTGTAAACCATGTAGGTGAATTCATCTTTGGTAAGGCCGGTGAGTATTGGCATTCTGGTAAAGTTTCCTTGAACAAATAAATCAGTGAGCTTAGCTTCCATAAAGTATCCATCGACTTGATAGCCCCATTTCATATTGGCGAAGCCATATAATTCCCATGAATTGCAAACTTTAATTATTGTTTCCCATGGCAACTTCCTTAGACAACTGACAACATCTTCGGGGTTGTACATTGGGCACGAGGTCTGGTGAGCCAATTGTTGGGTCATTTTGAAATTGTCTATTATGATCTCATTTGTTGCTGAGCCACTCATAGCAATTGCTTTGTGAAACAGTCCTTTTGATAGTGGAGAAGCCATATGGAGAGTTACGGCCATTCCTCCAGCACTTACGCCTAGCAAAGTCACTGAATTTGAATTTCCACCAAATTGTGTAATGTGGTTATGTACCCATTGTAATACCATCACTTGATCTAGGTATCCATAATTTCCAGGAGCTTCTGACGAGGCTAAACTGATGAAACCAAATGGCCCCAGGCGATAGTTGAATGTAACCAAAAGAACTTCTGTGTCTAGAAGATACTGAGGCCCGAAACCACTTAAACTGTGACTGCTTCCATAGATATTTGATCCACCATGAATGTAAACTATAACCGCATGATTTCCGGTCAAATTACGCGAATAAATATTCAAAAATAAACAGTCCTCTGATTGTTGAATTGCATTGAATGAATAGGTTTGCGGGCAGATGAATCCATCTTTTGTGGCATCTAATTCACCTTTCCATTTGGTCACAGCTACTGGAGGTCGAAATCTTTTCTCGCCGACAGGTGCTTGAGCGTATCTAATACCACGAAAAGCATACAAATCAAAACCTTTTTCAGTTTTCATCATGGATCCTCGGATCTTGCCCAAAGTTGTTTCGACAATTGGCCCCGATTGAGCGCTGGCAAATGCCAAAAGGCAGAAACCGAAAATGTGGAGACCGATTTGGGGGAACATTTCAAAAGCGATGGAATAAACAAACTGAATTGAAAGCTAACGCTTAGGTGTGAAATACTTATCCCAATTTGGAAGAACTGATTATATAGGTGTTTATCTGTTTTGATTAAAAAAGAAAGATCTATAACTCTTAATTGGATTTTTAATCTTTCATCAAAGTTAAAATGGTTGTTTTGAAAAAAAAAAAAAAAAATACATGACTCAATTTATTTTTCGTTGGGGATTTTTGTACTCTAAACAATGACTTAGATAGTAAAATCCAATCGAGCTGGAAATAGATATCTATCTAATCAATAGTTGTGGCATGATACATCTGCAAACAACTTTAATGGTTCTACTGAAGACTTGTTGTCTACTCAGCATTATAAAACAGTTAAACATGTAGACGACACTCATGGTGTCGATCGATAGTTGTGATTTGATAAAGTACGGAGGCCCGTTTCTGGGGCATTACTCATATTTTTGTGGTCAAATCAAGTCTGTTTAATCTAAAACGAAAATTTGCCGACAAAACTAGAAAAAACTAAAAAAAAAGAACTCTATTCGATACTCGATTATTTTTTTATTTCAACTTTAGATGCCCTAACGTAAACATTGCTTTCCTTGATAAGCTTGCTTATTTCTGTAGGTTTATTAAGATATATAAGTACGTCGTCCGCAGCGCTCCGACTTAGCTTCCTAGGAGACCCTTATAATATAAATTCCTTACTTTTGACATAATTGATCCATTTGCAAAGCACAATTTGCCAGGATATAGACATGACGAGACTTATAACCTCAAGTCGTTCATTTATCTTGAACTCAAACATACCTTTACAGCAAAGATCCCATTAGTGCTTTATTTTGTTTTACCAAAAACCGATACGTTCATCACTTCTCTCACCAAAGAATATAATTCAGGGTTGCCAACCATTTGCCATATATAACATCCTTTCTAAGTAATATAAATGGTCTCAAGTCAAGTGAAAACAATTTAAATTCCACTTGAAACATACACGGTGACGATACCGAACGACCGACGCACGGCTGGCGATTGTCACATCCAGAAAGATATTTCCAAATTGTACTCCGAATGCCCGATCAAATTTATTACGACAATTTATCCTGAAAAGCTAGCTACGTATAATCATTCCCAGGAAGTATAAACCCTTGCAAGTCGTTGGTGTGCACACGTTCTCGAAAACATTCATATCAACCTACCTCTTTTAACCACATATATGTGTGTGTATATATGTTGACTCGTTTGGAAGTTGACCATTTTTGGTTTAGGGTTAACACTTTTAGAATCAAG
The DNA here is from genome assembly GCA_963971375.1 of Platycheirus rosarum. Taxonomy (NCBI): domain Eukaryota; kingdom Metazoa; phylum Arthropoda; class Insecta; order Diptera; family Syrphidae; genus Platycheirus; species Platycheirus rosarum. Next base: position 118,527,000 of record OZ020510.1, read on the forward strand.
TTTGTGCAGCTCTTGAGTCTTTTTAAGTTTTGACCACCCCATTGAGTCGACCCGAAGCTCAGTTTGATGATAAATCGTTGGGTAATCTATTTCTATAAGAAGCAAGACGCCGACGCGCGACGGACGGCAACGAGCGAAGAGGCGAAGGAATCCTCCAGCAGAGCGAGAGTTTCCTAGAAATACATGATGGATTATGCGAGGTTCGGGTTGTTGGCAATTTGGTTTTGTGAATTCTTTTTTTTTTTATTTTTGCTTTTCATCGTATATTTTATATTTAAGGACTCCTTTTCCTCGTCCTTGTTGGTTGAGTTTTTTTTTGTTTTTTTTTTTGAACAATTCATTTGCCAGTATTATCCACTGCTTTCCCGCCCATCATAGCCGTGCACAGTTATAATTGCATCGTTTTTCATCGCGGAAGTCGGACTGTGTATTCTTTTGTAAAGATGCTGGTAGTTAGTACTAGTATATGTATGTGGCTGTCAACGTGAAAAGTGGATGGGCAACGAAAGGACGAACTGAAATGAAATGGACTTTTGTTTCGAGAAAAGCGCAAACGGTCCGGAAGAAAGCAATTTGAAATATTATTTAATTAAAGGGTACTTGTTCGTTTGTTATTATTCTCAGTTATTGATGATGGCAATGCGCCCAAGATGGAGTATCAGGGTTGTAGTAAACATTGAGGGGGGAGGAGATGGAAAAACAAAAACGAATTGTATATCAGCCTGCATCCGGTTCCGACACTGTACTAAAGTGTGAGAAAAAGATGCTAAAATTAATTTAACTTTGTCGTTTTAATCATTTCTTTTCCTTGCACTCGTTGCACTCGGTTTTAGAGAAAACATCTGTTGTATGCAACATGAAAAACGAATTGTTATCTTTTTGATTTCACTTAGTTTTCAAAGTCAAAAGAGGAATTATAAAGTCCTTTTTAGGGACTAAAATGCTAAATTTAAACAATGTAATAATGCAAAACAAAAAATGTTTTAAAAATCGTTTCTAAAATATAAACTTTATAAAACCGGTTACTAAAAGTATCACAAGGGTCATCAAATGCATATTTTTAATGCAACTGCTCCCGTTCGTGCCCACTGGGAAAAGCTCATCCCACTTTTTGAACCGGTCTTCAAAGGGCTCTTCCGCCAAACGTGCCGTCTTATTTATGTACATAGTTCTGGTTTGTGAGCTGTTTGATGGCAGCCATTTTACATTATCTACATTTGTTGCCGATCTTTTATAAAACATACAAATATATTCAACATGGACGAATTAATTTAGAAAATTTTGAAATACAAACCCATTTATAGCGAAGGATGTTATCAATCCAACCATTCTTTCCACCATAAACCATTCTTCATCATTGACACCCAATTTTCCACCATTTCCATGAATGAAATAACGCAAATCATCACCATGACTAACACCTTTAAAAAAAAAGTGTATTGATTAAACATTAAAAATTAGTTTTTGAAAAAAATCACATACCTCGAGGCTTCCCTTGTGGATCAGTTGTCCAGCTTTTTTTTCCTTGGTAATCGAAACGATAATAGTAAACATCGACGTGCTTCCTTGCCAAAGCCACCAATCTATGAACACCGTGTGTGATGAAAGAATCGGACAGTACTTTGCCGAAGTTTGCAAGTTTCTGATCATTTATTGTCTTGTTTCCCAAATAGAAGTCTCTTACTTTGACTGCCTTTTTGTCCTTAAAATCATGCATGAAAAACATTGGAGCATATTTGTCGAAATTGGAACTGATGTCATTCAAAAGTCTGGTATTGTTTTCGTTACCTATTGAAAAAAAAAAAAACAAATTTTGAGGTAAGGAATGATAAATATAGTTTTTTGTTTAAACAAATACACACCATACACGTAAAAATCAAACTCATCCTTAGTGAATCCTGTAAGGATTGGAACTTTAGTGAAATTTCCCTTGGCAAACAGAGATGATGGCTTGGAATGTAAGAAATGTCCATCGACTGCATAGTTCCATTTCATGTCCATCATATTGTACAACTCCCATGACTGACACACCTCCACAATTTTCTCCCATGAAAGCTGTCGCAGACAATTCAAAACATTATCGGGATTAAACATGGGACATGATGTCTCATGTGCTAGTTTTCTGGTCCAGTGTAAATTGTCCACTAATTGTTCATTTATTCCAGATCCACTCATTGCTATTGCCCTATGAAACAGATTCTTTGAGAGTGGAGATGCCAGATGAAAAGTTACAGCCATTCCCCCTGCACTGTAACCGAAAAGTGTCACTGAATCTGGATTGCCTCCGAATTTCGATATGTGATCGTGCACCCACTGTAATGCCATCACTTGATCCAAAAGTCCATAATTTCCTGGGGCTTCAGTAGTGTTTGTACTAAGAAAACCAAATGCGCCAAGTCGGTAATTCAGCGAGACAAAAACGATATCGCCATCCATTAACAACTGAGGGCCTGAATCACTTACACTGTGACTTCCACCATTCTTGAAAGAACCACCATGAAAATAAACCAACACTGATTTGTTTCCATTTAAGTCTTTCGAATAAACGTTCAAAGTTAGGCAATCTTCTGCATATAAGGATTTGTCACCCACAATCGGCTGGGGGCAAAAAAATCCATCTTTTGTTGCATCAAGTTCTCCTTCCCACTTCGATACGGCTGCAGGAGCTGCAAATCTTTGTTCACCAACTGGTGCTTGGGCATATCGTATACCACGAAATGCATTAAAGTTGACGTCTTTGGCCGTTTTCAGTATGGATCCTCGAATTTTACCCAATGTCGTCTCTACTATTGGATTATTTTGTGCTCCTGCAAGAGCCAATATGTAGAAAATAAAAACAGATACAATCCAGAACTCCATGTTGTTGACAAGCTGAGGCAGAACTGCGATTGCCAGCTATTATATAGGAGAAAAACAAAATTGCTATCAATTTCTACCTCAAAATTCCATATCTCTAGATTGAATTAGACACACAGATACGTGCGGTGTTATTATTTCTTAAGGTCATGTGGTCTTATCTTTATCTTGAATCATTTCTTTGAATTCCAAATGAGTCAGAAAAATTCTATTTTTGAAAATAGAGTGCTGTCGGTATGTAGGAGCCAATTTCTGTCCATTTTCCAGGGAAAAAAGGTTGTTTTTATCCATTGATCCATTAATCCATTAAGTTTTAATATACATTCAATGGATGAACCATGTGAAAAAATACCTTCCAAAATAATTGCCTCTATATTGTTTTTCTAAAACAGTATCACATAGATTTTTGGATAAAATTTAAGAACGTCATTATAAAGATATCATACACCTTGAAATAAAAAAAAAAAAACAGATTTGTCAACATTTTATCTTTGTACATTTTCGATATCATTCCACAGAGTTTATCATTCCTGTTGTTAATGTTCATTGAAATGAAACAATATTTTTCTTTCTTTACTTAAACATCCAAGTATTAAACACCATTACTACTATTGTCATCATGAATGTAGAAGTAAGGCAGTTACTTCCACTAGTTTTAACTGGGAATAGATTATCCCAAAGTTGAAACCTTTCTGGGTATGGCCGACTATCCATTTTGACTGTTTCGTTGATATAAAGTGTATTTATGTCAGTTGCATTTGAAGGAATCCATTTGGTTCCATTAAATTCAGGTGGGGTTCTGAAATACAGTTGTTAACTTTTTTTTTCAAAAAAAATTGATTTGCATCACAACTATACCCAGTTTGTGCGAAGCTCGAAATTATTCCCACCATTGTTTCTACCATAGGCCACTCTTTGTCCTTGATTCCGATTTGGTTGCCACCAAATTTGTTTATTTTAAAAACATACCGTTGATCGTCACCATGAAACACATCTAACAACAATTTATTTGTATAACAACATTTTACATACAGATTGCACCTACTTTTACTATTTGCAATCACTCGAAACCTTCCGAGATAGTCAAAGCGATAATAGTAAACATCAACATACTTTCTAGCCAAATCGACTAGTCGATGAACGCCATGATTGATAAACGAATCAGAAAATGCCTCTCCAAAGTTTATCATATTTTCCTTGTTAATTGAATCGGTTTTGAAGTAAAACGTTTTCAATTGTTCCACTTTTTTCTGATTAGAATCGCCGAAATTATGCATGAAAAATTCGGAAGCATACTTTTCGAGGTTCAAGCTGATGTCGTTCAAGAATGCAGAGTTATTTTCATGACCTAAAAAAAATTCAAATCAAATTGAAAAAAAAAAAAACTGAAACAATACAGCACTTACGATAAATTATTCCATTAAACTCATCTTTCGATAAGCCGGTTAAAATAGGAACTCTGGAAAAATTTCCTTTGGCGAAGCATTCAGTTGGCTTGTCAACCATAAAATGCCCATCGACTTCGTAGTTGAATTTCATGTCAGCTAAGTAAACATCCCATTTTTTGGTTACTTCCACAATGGTCTGCCAGGTTAGCTTGCGTAAACAACTTAGTACGTTCTCAGGATTGAACATTGGACATGATGTCTCGTGGGCCAATTTTCTGGTCCAATACAAATTGTCGATGGCTTGTTCATTTACCGCCGAACCACTCATTGCAATTGCTCTGTGAAATAATCCCTTGGAGAGCGGTGAAGCAACATGCAGAGTAACAGCCATTCCTCCGGCACTGAAACCAAGTAGAGTTACAGAACTTGCATTTCCACCGAAGTTCAAGATGTTATCGTGAACCCACTGCAGTGCCATTACTTGATCAAGATAACCGAAGTTTCCAGGAGCTTCAGTCGATCGGGTACTTAGGAATCCCAATGCTCCTAGTCGGTAATTCAAAGACACCAACACTATGTCGGTTTCCATGAGATACTGAGGGCCAGCTTCTCTCTCACTTTGACTTCCTCCATCTTTGTTGGATCCACCGTGTATATAAACTATCACTGACTTACTGGCGGTTAGATTTCGTGTGTAAACATTCAACACCAAACAGTCTTCGGACATGATTTTGACACTTGGTCCAACTTGTGGGCACATAAAACCGTCTTTTTGGGCATCATATTCTCCATCCCAGGTTGTCTTAATGGCTACGGGAGCCTTAAACCTCTTATCACCGATTGGCGCTTCGGCGTATTTTATTCCACGAAATGCAAAAAAGTCCAGACCAGTTTCTGTTTTTAAAATTGTTCCTCTAATTTTACCCGATGACGTTACGGCAACTGGGTTTTCCTGAGCACTGGCCAGAGTTAAGAGGATGATCCCCAACGCGAACTTAACTGACACCACCATTCTGCCCGAATTCCGTGGAAACACTGACCATCAATAAACGTCGATTCTCTCTGCTTTTTAAATAAAGAGCTCCATTGAGATTAATTGATTGAGTGTTGGATTGATATTAATCTAATTAATTTCTTATGATTAATAGTAAAAGGTTATTAATAATTGATTTCTTTCTTGATATATTTTTTTCTATTTATTTTGATTGCGACAATCATAATTATTAGGGATTTAAACGTTTTTTTATTTATTAAGATGAACCTTATCGAAATATGGTATCGGTTCGCTTCATGCATGTGTGGTTCGCGATTTGTTTATATAAGGCTATTTTTATAAAAAAATAGTCGGCATTGTTTATAGCTCGAAGTGTTTGTATGCTTTAGAGCTTTTATAAGTAGAAAAAGCTAGTTTGAAATTATCATTTCAATAAAAAAGAACTTTTTTATTCCTTAAAATGAATTGAATTAAAGAACTGAAAGTAAGAAAGTTGTTGTTAAAAGATTTATTATGGAATTTACTACAAGTTTATTCACTTCTGTTCTGAGTTATACCTACCAATAAAGTTCAATCAATTTTCTGCATTATTTGATTTAAAAATGTTCAAATGAAACACCATAAGCAGCGATTACATAAGAGGACTCATTTTTCATTTTATTTATTTAATAAAAGCCTTGAGATGGGATATCTCATTTATGGCCTAAAAATATGCATTTAAATTTGGAATTACAAATACATACACAGCTGGTCAAAAAAATAGGTGTGACTATTTATTTTTTTATTAGTTAATTTTTTTTTACATTTTTTCAGTTGCATTATAATTTTTTATGTTTTTAATAAAACTTCAATAACAAAGAAAATAAAAGACTTTAATAGGATCTTGAATTAATAGAACATTTTCATAATAAGTGGCCGAAACTGTCGATTGACGCATTTTAGCCTGGTCAATAAAATAGGCGCGTCTTCCTAAAGTATTAAAAATATTGATTTTATTAACATTTAATGTTGGTTACCTAAATTTTCGATTACCTAACTCTAATAACCAGAGTATCCTCCATTGTTAGCTTGAACTTTTTGGAGTCGGCGTGGCATGTCTGGTTGGGTATAGAATACCATTCTCTTTGAACGGCTTCCCACAATTGGTTTCCATTTGTGAAATATTGCCCGCCTAACTTGCGCTTGAGTGCATTCCACAAGTTCTCAATGGGATTGAGGTCAGGGGATTGACTTGGCCACGGGATAAGAGATACTTCCTTCTCTTGGAACCAATCTTTTACGAGACCCGCCGTGTGTTTTGGATCGTTATCCTGTTGAAAATGCCATCGGAGGGGCATGTTTTCTTCAGAAAATGGAAGCATGACATTTTCCAAGATCCAAGGGATCTATACCCATATTTTGTTAATATGGTTCTAATGAGAAATATAGGACCGACACCGTACCCGGAAAAACATCCCCACACCATAATATTGCCACCTCCGTGTTTGATTGTTTTTTGTGTATAGCGGGGATGGTATTCTTTTCCTTTTGGGCGTCTTACATTACGCCCGGAGTCCGAAGAAAACAAATTTATTTTAGTCTCGTCGCTCCACAGGATATTACGCCTTTTTTAAGTCCTTCAGGTCCATTCCAGTTCGCGTATCTAAGAGCAAATTCTTTCTTCACACCTATTTTTTCGACCAGCTGTGTATATATTTTGTATGTATGTATGCAAAATACAAAACTAAGAATTCATAACAAAATTTAGTTTAAGTTTATAATTAAATAGCTTAAAAAAGTAAAGAAAGATTAAAAAGGAAAAAAATGGTAAAATTATTTAAATTTATAATTGTTTTATATGGAGCAGGTGGAGTGTTCCAAATTCTGGCACCAATTACGTAGAAAGATCTGCGCGTCTGCAATGTTGAACTTCTTGGAAGTTCTGGTGTGCCCCAAGGCTCCGTTCTGTCTCCGACACTCTTCCTTATTTTTATCAATGATCTCTTGTCTAAGACTTCTAACCCATTAAATTGTTTTGCTGATGACTAAAAAAAATTCAAAGATGCAAGCTCAAGCGCATTAATGACTCTCATTTTAAAATTAAATTAATAAAAAACTTTTAGCCATCTTCAAAATATTGATTTTTTTAATTTTTAAAAATATAAAAATAAATAATAAATGCGAAATTAGTTTGGTTACCTACATCTTCTTGAAAATCACTTTTGATTGTTATCGGTTAACCAGTTTTCAAGAAAGTCGAAGAAAAAAAACGGTCCTAGCAGACAATTTTGAAATGTTTGCTTCCGATTATAAGTGATATCCTTTAAAACAGATGAATTTTATTCAGTTTTTTTAAGCTCAATTTTAACGGTAGGTATACCGTTAATTAAGAAGCTTATCTTTTCTCGGAAAGGGCTCCAAGATTATTTATGAAAAAAAAACTCAGTTGAAGCTGTGGGTTACGTTTACCATAAAACCATTTTTTTTCTTCGACTTTCTCGAGAACTGGTTACCCGATTACAATCAAAATTGACATTAAAACAAATTAAGAAGTAAGCCAAAGTAATTTCACATAAAGATTTTTTCGAATTTCGTTTTGTTTTTTTGTTTTGCATTCTTAGATTTTTTTTTTTTTAATTTTCAAAGTTGTTAATAAAGTTGTTCTCTTTATTAACCGTTCCTGCAATTTTGATAGAATATCCATGTTTTTTTTTTTCATTTTCTTAGAGAAATTAAATGGCTTTTAAATTTTCCCACTGAAAAGTTTTAACGTAATTTTTTCGAACAACTTATAAAATCGAATAAAAACTTTGCACTCGTCGTACAATTTATTTTGGAGTGCGAGCGAGAACAAAAAGAAAATTACTGAACTTTTGAATGACCAAATCTTGGATCCGCCACTGTAAAGCACTTATTACTCACTAATTTTGTCATCTTTGAATGATGGATTCAAAGCCATATCCATTTTAATTTTATTGTCGGGCAAAGTACTGATGCTTCTATTGCATCATTGATGTCCTATGTCAAATTGAAATAGGAACGATTGTTTTACCGCATTCTGTTTGTGATACGCTTATCTCTATATGCGAAAAGATTACAGAAGATCATTTATAAAAATGATGAAAAGAGTCGGAGACAGAACAGAGCCCTGGGGCACACCAGCATTTAATTTGTGGGAATCAGACTTGAATCCGTCCAATACGACTTGTATTGAACGGTCCAGAAGATAGCTTCTAATGCAACGAACAAGAGTATCATCGATCCCAGAAGCACGCATTTTCGATAAGAGAGCTTCATGAACATGAACAGTTCCTTAGTTTCTTATGAATTCCTGAAAAGTTCCCAAAACATTCAAATGACTTCAAAAAAAATTTCAAAAGACTTCAAATGACTGCAGTCATTTCATAAATTCAATTTGATTGTATAAAATGATTGTTCCATTCACTGACTTCAAAATGAATGCTGAATTAATTTTTTGAAGTCACAATCAAAACCTGCATTCAATGATTGCAATCATTTTCACGGAAAAATCAAATGACTTCACGTGGCAAATGATTGAATTCATTTACAGCTCCGAAAACTACAGATTTCCTTATACTAATGGACATACTGGAAAAAAATTAAAAATATTTTTTTTTCGAAAAGTTTTTCAAATAAACGACTTGTTAAAAAAAACTGGTCGAACGAATTTCAATACTTTTTTTTCCTCGATAGACATTTAGTTTTTAAATTTTATTGCATACTTTGTTTTTTTGAAAAAACTCTTAAACTAATTAAAAAAAATTAAAGAATTTTGGAAAAAAAAATATTTTTTTATTTAATATATACAGCCACTAAGCAATTATCTAGCATAAGAACAAGTTCGTGCGACCCAGTCGTGCATTTTTTTTTTCGACGATGTAACCGCACATATGAGCAAGTACGTGCGATCCAGTCGTGCAATTTATTTATTTAAAACTGCAAGGTTGTTGTTGAGAAGAGATTTTAAATCACGCACTTCTTGTTTTAATTTAATTAATCGGCTGTCCATTGATAACTGCAATTTATCAATAATTTTTGCTAAGTCGTTATTTGAGGTAGACGTATTACTTATGATTTGGATGGAAAAAAACAACTTAGAAAGCACAATTATAGGTGTTAACACTCAAAAAGTCCAAAAACAATTGATGATTGAGATCAAGATGCAATTAAATTAAATTGTTAGGGCCCCGTGGCTTAGTGGTTAGTGTGTCGGACTGCTAAGCGAATGAGCCTAGGTTCGAATCTAGCTCATAGCCACCTTCTTTTCTATGGTACTGCCTCTTGCGAGGAACCGACAAAACCTCCAAGAGTAAACTGTAGGTCCCTTCCATTCTTGCAAATTAACAACACACACACAGTAATGGTTGAGAGTATAAGTCAATAGGCCTTGTCTCGTTAAGGAGCGGTTGCGCCAGTAAATTTAAATAAATATAATATGCCGCAGCTATGAAACATAAATATCGAATTTTAAATAAAAGGCAAAGTAGTAAAATTTAAAATAATGTACGAAATAATGTACCCAGGAAAAATCCTAAAATCAGTAGTATTTTCCTTAATGACTTAAAATCTAAAATCTTATTGAAAAATTCAAATTGACAAACGAAAAGCTTGCTTATACAATTCATCATCATCATTATCATCATCATTGAAAATTGTCTTGAACAGACACTAGTTAACCTTAGTTGTCACTCTCACATTAAAGCCATATTCCACGAACAAAAAGATTCCTTTAAGCCAGAAGTCAATTACCTTCTATGACACTAAAGACATCCTTCTTAGTTATGCAAATCACGGTGTTGTTTATTTATAAATTATCATTCCTTCCTTCCCTGCTTAAAGTTGACCTGAAACTAACCTTTAGAATCGCCGAAAAATCAAGACATCATATAGACAAAAAGCGAACCATGTCTTTACTATTAATAGATTCGTGTCGAAAATCGTATCTAGGCCAACAAAAAGGTCCATAAACGGTGTGATGGTACGGACTCATTAAAAAAAATATCCGGTGAATAAACTAGTAATTGGATTACTAATTAAGAAATCGACAATTAACTTGAAAGGGTAAGCCCAACCCAAACATTATTCAATTTATTAAAATTTCTCCCTGGTTAAGCAGCTTTTCTTTTGGCAATGGTGGTAAAAAACCGGAAACACGAGTAAGCCATTAGTCTATAGATACCGACCGTAATTTGTATATAGCACTGGTAGTTCTCATTTTGAAGAAATTCCGAAAAGATGTTTTCTTGTGTTTGACCTTTTTTTAATGCTACCAGTGTCATTCATGCTTCCTCAGGTTTTCATATCTGAGTTACCTTCTTTGTATATTGATAAAGGATAGAAGTATAAGTTTGCCATGTTGTATTTAAGGGTTACTTAAACCTAACAAGTAAGTCGAGGGAATAGAAGAGCAGAAAAATTCAAATTAAAGAATACAAATATTAAAATGAGCAGCTTACTGAGCTGCATTCTTTGTTTGGTTTAATTTTAGGTAAAGTTAATTAAAAAACTTAATTTTAAATGAAACAAAATTGTTTGCAATACAACTTGTTTTCAAGACAATTTTTTTTTTTAATGATTTTTTTATTTAACTTTATCTTATAGCTAAATGGTATACAAAAATCTTAAAACTAGCTAAAACTATCACCTTAATTAACTTACTGGCCCTATAAGGGCGCTTTAAATTATTCTCTAACTTAATTTTAATTGCCTTTCGGCCTAAAAATAACTTAATTTTATCTTATCTATAACGGGTTGTATTTTTTACCCAGAAAAATAAAAAAGTAGGTCATCTTTATCGTTGTCTTAATCTATCTTAAACTACTTAAAAACTAACTTAAAATAAACTAAAAATGAACTTAAAATTACTTAAAATAAATCTAAAATACTTAAAATTACAACAGTAAGTCCTTAGGTTTTCTGTATCGGTGTAAGAAGTATTTTTCCCCATCTGATCTGGCTACAATTTATAAAGCGTTTATACGCCCTAAACTCGAGTATAACTCCCACCTCTGGGCAAGTGCTTCGCAAACATCGCTCCACCTGCTTGATAGAATACAAAATCGAGCGTTAAGATTGATAACAAATAGAACTGCCGCTGAAACAATTGCCCCACTCGAACACCGACGCAATGTTTCATGTCTTTCCTTATTTTATCGTTTCTTTTATAAAAAAAAATGTTCACTGGAAGTAGCCAAGTTCATTCCTCCCCTTAAAAGTTTCTCCCGTAATACTCGTTTCGCAAGGAATGCCCATCAGTTCACCCTTGAGCCCAATTTCGGACGTAACGTGAAATGTAGGGATCCTTTTTTTAGCCGAACAACACGAATTTGGAATAGTTTACACGGCGGAATTTTGCCTTGCCATTTTGATCTGCTAACATTCAAAACCAATGTTAATCGGCACCTCCTATCTCTCCCCTCCCTATCTTCGTAATGCCCGCGCAGTGTGTTCTACATTAAAAGGGAAACACATAATCCCTTGTGCGCGCGTTAATTATAAAAAAAAAAAAAGTCACAGCAGGCTTTTTTTATATTTTAACATTTTTTTGTTAGATATTTGTGTTTTTATATTTTTTTTTTGTATTTTTTAAATTTAATATTTTTTTGTTGGTGCCGCCGCTGCCCTACCTAACTTAACTTTAAGAAACCTAAGATAATTATAGGTCGGCCCTAGGCGATATTTCGTCTATGATGACTGAAAATAGAGGGTTCTAACTAAGCCACCAAAATTGATGGACCTGATCACGGGCTTCCTTCCGATCCCGGTCGGGCACGGCCCTACTGAAACGGAGGCGCTCTGCTTCGCTACCAGCGACTATGTCTCGGTCGTAGAGGAGCCGCCTACCGACTGTTCAACGGAATCGCCGATCTATCCTGAATCAGCCCTCGACGCGAGATAAAACCACTCGAACGTGTGCTTTCAAAATATTCATCATGGAAGTAGTAAGCCCCGAAGATTTGTCCATTAGTTGAGGTCATCGCCCTCATTCGTCCGCGAATGAGCTTAATTAAAAAGTTATCTATCCTGTTTGTATTGGCTCCGTTGTATAGAACTTGGAATCATAGTGTTTGTACTCCGACTCTGGTGTCCTATAAAGTCCGAGACAAGTGCGAAGGCACTGTCTCTCGAACACCCGAATCTTTTCCATTAGAAATGGTGCAACGTTGAACCACACAGGGCATCCATAGGCAATCATCGGCCTGATTAGGGCCATGTAGCAAATCACTTTCACCCTGCTATCAAGGCGGCTGCTATAAAACAACCCTCTTGTCAGGGCAAAAGCTCCCCTAGCCCTGGCCAGAACAGCCTCTACATGTCGATTGAAATATAGATACTGATGCAACCAGATGCCAAGGTACTTTACTACACTTTTACTCGCCAGTGGATGTCCATGTGGCCCAGCGATCACTAGCTTGCGCCAGTTCTTTCTCGTATCCCTAAAAGCCCTAGACACAAGGGTTCTAAACAGGATAGTTTCACATTTCTGGAAGTTCATTTTCAGCTTCCAATCATTACAGTACTGTTGAATTTTATCCAAATCACGTTGTAAGAGAATTCTGATGACTTCAACTTTTGGACCTGTTCTGTACGCTATTAAATCATCGGCATATGCAATTGCATGAGGTAGACTCCCAATGGGATCGCTGGTCTACCTACCTACCACTGAGCTATTCGCTTATATGGTAAACGATGGATGGGCGGGCTGGCTTGCCCAAAGATTTACAAATGTAGCTTTTAAAAAAGCTTTTTTATTGGAATATGAAAGCCAAATTAATTTTGGCTATATTTAAAGCAAAAAAACAAATTTACTAACTATTTACTTTAATTATTTTATTTAATTAAGTAAACACTTGAAAAAAATTATTTCCACTGTGAAAGTCGCCAACACAGTCTCCACACTTCCACAGTTGCTGAACGACTGACAACAAATTTATGCCATATTATGTACATAAATGTAGCTGGATCAGTAATCAGTTAAAACGATAAGTTCTTTCTCTCATATATTACCAAAAGGAGAAACTAAGTTAAACTGGCTTTCCTATTTTTCAAACTTAATTTTATAACAAAATGAAAATGTGTGGACTTTAAATGTTTAAAGTTTGTCCCTTACCTATGTAAACTCAAGTCATGTATGTAAGGTTAAACCTTCATAGTCAACACTTAATTAAAATTTTAAACACCAGAGAAAAAATATTTGATATTCTATACCCTTGGCGCTGGGAACGATAAAACACAGGACACGGGTCAACGAGGAAATAGCTGTGCTGATGAAAGTTTAAATGCTTCACATGCAAAAATTCAAAAGAATTACTCATGCATTTTTTTTTTTTTATTTTTTTTTTAATATTAACATCCCTTTAGGAACACATGTAGGGTGTAAACAACAAGTATTAAGGTCAAAATATTGTTTTGAAAAGTTGTGAAAATTGGACTATGTTATATTTAAAAGGTTTTTATCATTTAGGGGTTTTAATGGTTGCGAAAGGTTGCCGAGAATGGTTTAATTGTAGTAGTACAGGGTGATAAAAAATCTGGTAGTGCCATGAGTAGACAAGGCCTGGAAGCTCTCAATTCTTTTCAGAAGTCAAGCCTGCCGATCCTATTTTATTTTAGAAATGTGTAACAAATAAAAACTAATAAGTTAAGCGTAAGCAAGTTCATGCCGCCCCAGTAAATTTGCCTCAAATGATTTCAATTAAAGTTTACCCAACACACAAATCCAATTAAATGCAATTTTCACTTCCCACGGGTATTTTGCACACTTTTTTCCAACTTTTAAACCTTTTAAGATCAAACATTAAATCTAATTCTCAAGGAACGTCGTACGGTATATATGTGGCTTCAGGCTTTTTTTAGGATTTTCATTAAAAAAGTTTATCTCCATAACCTTTTCTTGATGTTTACTTAGAACTCCACCACGTGGTTGCGATTCATGCTTCTGATGCCATTTCTAGATTTAGTTAAAGTTGGATTTAATTTTCCATTTTTTATTCAAGTAAGCTTCGACATTTATTAATATTATTTTATTAATGGTGGCAGATTAAAGCACATTGCTGGTTAAATATTTTGAGGCTCATGTTGCTTGAATTTTTGATAATCTTTATAATTTATTTTCTATCTAATAATGTCGAGTGTAAGATGGCAGTTTTAATTGGTAGCAATTAGTTTTTGAAATTTATCAGAATTTTATTTCAATTATTGTTAGCTTTTCTTAACTTCTTGGATCAATTAGTGTCGGTTTTCTTTATTTATATCTGCAGATCAGACGTCTGCTGTGCTGATTTCGGGTCCATTGATTGGAGAAGCTTGCTTCAGCTTATTTTAGAATAGGGTAAGTTCGGGCAATATGGCGCACCTCGTAAATAACAAAACTCTAATTAAAATAAAAACAATGCAAAAAAGTCTGTTTTTGGTGAACACGTGCCCAGCAAACATCGTTAGTCGATTCGACGAGTTCCGCTAAACAAAAAAAAAAGGATCAAAAAAATGTACAGTTTTTTTTTATATTTTTATAATCTTGTATTGATTTTTCTCGGTAAGTATACAGCCCAGGTGTTCGGTATGAAGATTGGAAAGCCGAACACAGTTTCAGTGTTGTTGTGTACGAGAAATATTTGAAACGAAAAGAGAACTTAGTTTTATGTGTTGTATATAAATGTTTTTTGTGTAATATGGTGCAGTTGCAGTTGAAATTGTCATGTAAATTATAGTTTCATACCTAATGTCTTAAGACTAAAATTGCAAGACAAACAAAAATTAAAATGAAGTGGCGGTCATCGACGTCATCCGACGAAGAAAATTTTGAAATCCAACCGATGAGTCGGATGGGGCCGAAGATTTCGGGGAGAACATTTGCGCTGGATGTGGTGAGTGAAGACTACACCACTACAACCAAAAAAGATGAGTAGATGCAATGTGTCCTTTGTGGACAGTGGTCCCACGAATTCTGTACTGCATTTAAGAACACCTGCAATGGATGCGGGCGTTTAAATCGAAAATAAGAGCTCCCCGCCATATTACCTGCATGTAGGGCAATATGGTTTTTCTTAACACTTTTTTAATTAATTTATTTTTTGTTAAAGGCTTGAATTATCATTTGTTTTTAATTAATTTTTGTTACTTTTTCTCTAATTTAATAAAAAAAAAATTACTGAATTATAAAACGTTGTTCGTAGTAAAGTTATTTTTGATTGAAGTTAGGTGCGCCATAATGCCCGAACTTACCCTATTTCTTTTTTAATACAACTAATATGTAGGTTTTTATTGAAAAATAATATTTTGGTGCTCTGATGGTTTTTTTTTTGGGGAAATAATAAAATGATTAAAATTATCAACATCAAATGATAACGATATTATATTTCATTTCTCAGATAAAATTGATAAAATTGCAAAACAATAAAACTAAAACGTTTCTACTTATATTGCCATTAAAAATAAATAATATAAAATGTTGGGCATTTCTCTAAATGCGTTCCCGCTGAATTCAAACGGCTACATGAGATGCACGGAAAAAGGTGGCTATGACGGGAATTCAAGCTCAATAAACTCCACGAAAAATAATAGAGTTTGATAAAAATCTTTTCATATATGTATCTATACACATAAATAAAAATGAAGTGACTGTTTTTAAAATCAAAATAACAGCTATTTACTTGATGTATACGAAAGGATATACAGTACTTATAACAACAACATCATTTAAAAATGTTATGTCTGTCTGTCTGTGTCTGTCTTTCCGTCTGTTTGTTCAGGGCAATCTCGGGACTTTTACTGGCAGGTAGCTGATATGCTAAGGAGTAACTTAGGCTATGTTAATTTTTCACTAGGTGGCGCTTTTAGAAGGAATAACTAAAGCTATTTGAATTACCCGTAGGTGGCGCTGGGTTTGCGTAACCAGTTTTTGATCCCGGGGAACAGCTAGTACAAAGTAAAATCTGCCTTTTGCTGCCAGGTTCACCCAAGTGCAATGAAACTTTGTCAACTTATTGCCTGCAATTAATTACGGGAATTTCAAAGGCATAGTAAAATAAATTTCAAGTAGGTGGCGCGCATGTCGGAAAATAAGAAAGAAGGAAAAATATCGCATATTGAAAGTCTTGCATGGTTCGAATAAGTTTAGAGAATTAGAATGTTTCTGTTAGCAAAACTCTGAAATTACTCGGTGGATCACAACGAAATTTACCACAAATATGTTTTCACTTAAAAAGTTATATAGTTATACTATTCTAAAAATTCCATAGAAACAAACAGAGCGTCAGCAAAACGCCGTGTACCTGCTAGTAAGAAATGAAAACAAAATGACGCTTCATACCCAGAAAGTCGGGATGTTTATTTTATATTTCTATTAAAAATGCGAAACAATCATTTCATAGCAAAAATTTCATATATTACTTATAAATAATAGCTTCTATGAGATCACTCGCTATGACATGAGTACTCTGCAGCTCCAAGAAACAAGAAATCAGTCAAATCGAATAAAAAAGTTCTCAAACTTTAAAAAGCATTAAACTGATTATTTCTGATAGACTTTAGCTGAATTTTGAGTAAGTTCTCCAACAATCAAAAAACATAACACAACTTGTGTAAATGGTTATAAAAGCTTTTTAGCAAAATTTATTTCGCATTTAATGCAATTAAGAGGTATATACATATATGTACCTCTTATTGGCTATAGAAAAGTTGTTAAGGCTTCACAAGAGTTGACCTATATAAAGTTGAAGACATTTTCAAGAACTTCAATTTTCTCTTTTTCTTCGATTTCGAAAACTTTTGATTGTCTTTTCCTGTCTCTTTTAATATACAATAATAAAACCAAACTTTCTGCAAGTTTGCTATGATGCTCCTCTTTCTAATGCATATCCTTTAGGGCATTCAACTGCCTAAGTCAAACTGTCATTGTATGAATGTACATTCATCAATTTATAGGTTATTGTGGCACAATTTGTTAAAATGGATTGTTTAATTGCAAACATTTTTCATTTTTGATTTATATGTCCGTAGAAAATCAGATTTTATTAAGCCTTAACACAAAAATTATTCCTCAACACGAATTGCGCGCCAAAAGCAAGTAAGTCATTTCAAGTTACATATTTAACATACAAATACAAATGAATTCTCTCACGATATTAACATATATGTACGTAACTTCTAGCTTTATTCAAGCTTAGTCATAATAATTAATTTGAATAAAGAAAAAAGTTTTCCTTTTCTAACGCAAAATTCAACGGATGCGGTTAATGGCTTAATTCGCTGAAGAAACTTCAGCCAACAATTAAAGCGCCGTCATTGCGTTCGTTGCCAATGGCTTCCACCCGGAACAGGAAGAAACTTTGATACCGATTACAATAACTGCATTCTAACAACAACAGTAGCTGACTCCTTCATATGAGAGATGTGTATCCTCTCGGTGGTTTGGCTTTTAAAGGATCTTCTTCACTTGGATGAGTCAATGAGTTAGAGTTGCTTGCATTCAAATTACATTAAAATTGTTTTCTTAGATATTAAATGTCTTCGTTCTTCATGTGCGAAAATGGAAGTTCTATAGAACCATATAAATGGGATATTGGTTGCAAATTTGTGGTTATTATCAGACTTTGCCCTGTCAGAATGATTGGTACATATATGTGAATTTTACGACCTGTGGCATACTGAACCCACGACACAACCGACACAATCTCTGTTTTGAATATACATATGTCGATTTATGAGGTAATTAAATGTCAACCGAAATGAGAGGAAAGATAAAAACCAGAACGTTTGTTGGCCTGGATTCTGGAACAATCAATTCAGGTCTTCAGTTTTACGTAATTAAACTTTGGAATTGGTTTGAAAATCATATTTTTTGGTCCTCCTCCCAGTTGCACTTTGTGTCAGAAAGCTTTCCAATCATAAGTTTTCTTTTCTTCTCAAATGTTTGGAAATCGTAAGATACGTAAAAATGATACAATTATTTAATAATTTATGTTTACTGTTCCTTGATTAATATAAAAATTAATAAACCATAATGTAGGTGTTTAAAAAAAAACGATTTCATTAAAATGTTGATAAAATTTGTTTTGGCATGACATAAAACCTTACATAAGCAATTTAATCAAAATAACGCTGGCTATCGCTAAAATACCCGCATAAACTTTGCTGCTGCTACCATTAGCCAACGGATAAAGGGAATCCCAGAGTTTAAACCTTTCCGGGTAAGGTCCGCTACCTAATTTAACATCCCGATCGATATATAAAGCCTTGACATGAGTTTTATTCGACGGAATCCATTCAATTCCATTTATAGCTGGTGGTGATCTGTTGAAAAATATTTTCTTTTCAATAACTAAATGTAATGTAATCTCATCCAAAGACTTACCCATTTTGTGCAAAGGAAGTAAAAACGTCCACCATTCTTTCGACCATAAACCAGCGGGGGTCGTTAGGATTGATTTGGCTGTCGCTTTTTTTAATAATATATTTAAAATCATCACCGTGGTAAGCTCCTTAAAGAACTTCCTTGAGTGTTTTGAAGTATAAAACAAAAAAATCATCTTACTTGTCAAGTTACCAGTGTAATCAAAACGGTAGAAATGCACATCAACATAATTACGTGCCAATTCGACCAACCTGTGGACTCCATGATTTATTAGTGAATCAGAAAATATTTCACCAAAGTTCCCTAAAGTTTGCCCGTTAATGGTCTTATTTCTCAAATAGAAGGTTTTGATTTCATTTACTTTTTTCGCATTTGATCCTTCAAAATCGTGCATAAAAAAATCTTGCGCATAGTTGTCGAAATTCAAACTAATATCATTCAAAAACCCGGTGTTGTTTTCATGAACTAGAAATAGATATTAGCATCACTCAAGTTTCGGTTTAAGAGATAAGGCAAACCTACTATAACCCATAAATGCGAATTCGTCCTTGCTGATTCCAGTGATAATTGGCACATGGCTAAAATTTCCCTCGGCAAAAGCAAGGCTTGGAGTCTTTGTCAAAAAATTACCATCAATTTCGTGATTCCATTTCATAGAGATGAAATTATATGCTTGCCAGGAGTCGGAAACAGTAATAAGGGCCTGCCAAGGCAATTTTCTTAAACAATCTAAAATGTCGGCAGGATTAAACATCGGACATGAGGTGTCATGTGCCAACTTTCGTGTCCAGATTAAATTATCGACAATATGTTCGGACGTTGCCGATCCACTCATTATGATCACTTTATGAAACAATCCTTGAGAAAGCGGAGAAGCCATGTGTACAGTTACGGCTACTGCTCCTGCACTCATTCCAACCAAAGTTACCGATTCTGGATTTCCTCCAAATTTGGAAATATGATCATGAACCCATTGCAGTGCCATCAATTGATCCAAATAGCCGTAGTTTCCAGAAGCTTCTTTTGTTTTTGTACTGAGGAATCCCAAGGGTCCCAATCGAAAATTTATCGAGACCAAGACAATGTCCTTTTCCATTAGATATTCAGGTCCAGATTCTTCAACACTATGACTCCCTCCCTGGACATTGGCTCCACCATGAATATAAAATAAAACAGACTTATTTCCGATCAAGCTCTTGGTAAAGACGTTTAAGAATAAGCAATCTTCTGCGCACATGTCCAATGGCTTTCCCATTTGAGGACACATTGATCCATCTTTTGTTGCATCTAGCTCACCAACCCACTTCGGTACGGCAATCGGTGCCGCAAAACGTTTCTCTCCAACAGGTGCCTCAGCATATCTTATTCCCCGAAACGCCAAAAAATCGGAACCTTTCTCAGTTTTCAATACGGAACCCCGAATTTTTCCCAAGTCAATTTCGACAATTGGTGAAACTTGAGCATAAATAATCGAAAACGAGCAGAACACCACTAACAACATGAGTAAAAGTTCCATTTCATTTGCGATCCAAAGGAATACTGAGAATGTTTATCTTGACTTTGGGGCAGGTATTGCAGCTGTTGTTTTATTTTATATTGCTTTCAAGATATCATTATCGCGGTTTCTGTTTTAAATTGAAAAGATTAAAAACTATGATGCGATGAGTAATAAATACAAGTTTAAAAAAAACTAGGAAAAAGTATTTTCAAGCTATCCATCAGATACCCAGGCAGGTGGCATCTTTAAAATTATAACGAATCAATCACACTTTATTGAGGAAAAAGTCTTATGAGAACATCATCTCATGAAATGGTCCTCTCAATTGGCCACCAGAATCTTGTGATTTGACATCATTGGATTTTTTTTTTTTTTTTTATAACTAACGCGCGCACAAGGGATTATGTGTTTCCCTCTTAATGTAAAACACACTGCGCGGGCATTACGAAGATAGGGAGGGGAGAGATAGGAGGTGCCGATTAACATTGGTTTTGAATGTTTGTAGATCAAAATGGCAAGGGAAAATCCCGCCGGGTAAACTATTTTCAATTCGTGTTGTTCGGCTGAAAAAAAGAATCCCTATATTTCACGGTACGTCCAAAATTAGGCTCAAGGGTGAACTGATGAGCATTCCTTGCGAGACGAGTATTACGGGAGAAACTTTTAAGGGGAGGAATGCAACTGGCTACTTCGAGTGAACATTTTTTGTAAAAGAAACGATAAAATAAGGAAAGACATGAAACATTGCGTCGGTGTTCGAGTGGGGCAATTGTTTCAGCGGCAGTTCTATTTCCTATCAATATTAACGCTCGATTTTGTATTCTATCAAGCAGGTGAAGCGATGTTTGCGACAGAAGACAGCATTGAGTTTTCGAAGCATTAAACTCCACACGATTCCTATTACCCCATTTGACAATGCTGTATAAATCGGAGTTTAATGAGCTTGACATATGGTACCGTTGCAATTGTACGTCCGAAGACGAAAGAGGTGAATTATCGAACGAATATGAAAAGCTGAGGGTAGAGTCGTCAGCAAAACAGTTAAGTGGTTTAGAAGTAACAGACAGAAGATCGTTTATAAAAATCAAGAAAAGAGTCGGAGACAGAACAGAGCCCTGGGGCACACCAGCATTTATTTTGTGCGAATCAGACTTGAATCCGTTCAATACAACTTGTATTGAACGGTCAAGAAGATAGCTTCTAATCCAACGAACAAGTGTATCATCGATCCCATTTTCGATAATAGAGCTTCATGCCAAACTCTATCAAATGCCTTGGAGATATCAAGAGCAATAATCTTACTTTCACCAAAGCGATGTAAAGATTTGTTCCACTGTTCGGTGAGATATGCCATCAGATCACCAGTGGAACGGTTGCTGCGGAAGCCGTACTGACGGTCATGGAGAAGATTTCGATCTTCGAGATATTCCTTAAGCTGACGGTTAATCAGTGTTTCCATTAATGAAGGGATGTCAGTGCTATGGGTCGGTAGGAGGAGGGGGAGGATGGGTCACCTTTCTTAGGGACAGGCTGGACAAATGCTGTTTTCCATCTTCTAGGAAAGATTCCAGAAGAGTAGGAGCGATGGAAAAGCTTACGCAGTGGCTTTGCCAGTGTGGAAGAACACCTCTTCAGAAGAATCGGGGGTATACCATCCGGGCCAGCGGATTTGTGTATATCGAGATCTTTGAGAACTCTTGCTACTGTACGAGTGCGGAAAAAAATTTGTCCCATGGAAAAATTTACATTCTCAAGTACAGGAGGGGCAACGTTGCTTTGTGGCAGCGTGGAGCTGGCAGCGAAATGGGCGGCGAGCATGTTTGCCTTCTCTGAAGAGTAAACAATTGGTTTGTTATTTACAAATGACCAAAAATTTTTACTGCCCTTGGGACACTGCAGAATTTTTTGCCGTAATTTTTGGTCATGCAAAAATTTGGTTCTTTCAATAACGGAGTTGCTTGAGTTCTTATTTTTACTTTATTACTTTTGTATGGGGATATGATATATCTCTTGTTTGCGTCGATACGCCCGAAACGATTTAAGCTTTGGAAGCCAACATAACTCGTGTTATTCATGGACAATTTAAAAAGAATTGGCCTTGGGCATTATTTGAAGGAAATTATATTAAAACATTATATATGGCATGAACAAAACTAACACCTCAAGTAAAGATTATTCTCAAGATATGTTAACTATTTCTTCCAGCTATTAGAAAAGTATACCAAAAAATTCTCAATTTTTTATAATGTCTGATAAACTTATGGTGAAACTTCCTTCAATTAAATTTTCTGTAGTTTTGTCTTGCATTTCGTGCAATTAAGAGTAAGGCTTTTATGTCAATATTGGAACAGGGAAAGGTGGAATGGGTTAAGTTTCATCTACAAAAGTTGACCTTTTAAACAGCCTGGGGTATTTCCAAGTTTCTTTTATGGGCTTTACGTCTTTTCCTTTTATCTATATAACTTATGATTGTCTCCCTGCCTCTTGGTATTTAATAATACAAACTTTGGTGCTTTGAGTACCAACGTTACCTAACCTCCTCTCCTAGCGGAAACACTCAACTTTCATGGTGGCGTTTAACTTCCCAAAACAAAATATGTGGAACTTTTATAACAAGCTAATTGTTGCGCAAATGGTGAAAATAGCATGCGGTAAAGTACGAATATGCCTCATGTTTGATATACATTTCCGGAGGCGGCAATCTTGTAAGAAACGAACATATAAATTACACAAATTATTATGGGTCAACACGAATTGCGCGCCATCACTCCCAAGTAAGTCATTCAAATAAACGACAATGAATTCGTTCTCGATAATCACCTCGCGAATTTGTCGTTATATGAGCGAACATAAAAAAAAACACAGAGCAGTTATGAAAATTACCTTTGAATGATACCCATTCGTTTGTATAGCGTAAAGGGTAGTTAAAAAGTTTTGCATTTTTCTTACCAGCCGTAAGGTGCTTTCAAACAATTCTTACAAAATGTTTCGCCTTGATCCATTTAATGGAGCATTTAAATGATGCATTTAATGGACGGATTCAGTGTAAAAACTTTAGCTACCATCTTCACCACCATTTGAGGCGAAATGGAAACCAGCTTTGATATCGCATCTCACTAATATCAAGCTCCTTCAGTGCATCCTTGCGAAAATATCATTTGAAATTAAAACAATCATTGCTACGTTGTTTGGAACAATGAGAAATAGAATTCAATGGTGGAGGGGGTTGTTCCAATGACGCAGATGTTTGATTTTTAAATATCACAAAAATTCAAAGCCAATGTACATCGACACTTAATTTCTAAGCCTTTCTCCTTTCCCCATCCTCACACTATACCTCAAAAACTTTTATTATAAAAAAGCTCATATTAAATGCTCGAGGCTAATAATTGAACAATTTTAAACAATCCATACGGCAACCCCAAACATATTTTTGCAAAGAAGTAACAAGTAAAAATGAAAAAAAACCACAAACACATGATAAGTCGTAGCAAATAAAAAATCTAATGTGCACAGATACTTTGCAAAAGATATGCCACGCATCTATACAAACAGAACCTACTTTTATAGCGGTTTACTTATATTGCAGCCAGACTTGTAAAGCCTATTTTAGTTTACTTAGATAAATTAATCTCAGTGTTTCGGTAGATGGCAAAAGAAATGGAACTTTTATTCAAGTTGTTAGTGGTGTTCTGCTGGTTTGGGTTTTTTTCCGCTCAATTTTCACCGGTTGTCGAAGTTGGCTTGGGAAAAATTCGAGGTTCCGTATTGAAAACTGAAAAAGGTTCCGATTTTTTGGCATTTCGGGGAATAAGATATGCTGAGGCACCTGTTGGAGAGAAACGTTTTGCGGCACCGATTGCCGTATCGAAGTGGGTTGGTGAGCTAGATGCAACAAAAGATGGATCAATGTGTCCTCAAATGGGAAAGCCATTGGACATGTGCGCAGAAGATTGCTTGTTCTTAAACGTTTTCACCAAGAGCTTGATCGGAAATAAGTCTGTTTTATTTTATATTCACGGTGGAGCCAATATCCATGGAGGAAGTCATAGTGTTGAAGAAGCTGGACCTGAGTATTTAATAGAAAGTGATATTGTGTTGGTCACGATGAATTTTCGATTAGGACCTTTCGGATTCCTAAGCACAAAAACAAAAGAAGCTCCTGGAAACTTTGGCTATTTGGATCAATTGATGGCATTGCAATGGGTTCATGATCATATTTCCAAATTTGGAGGAAATCCAGGATCTGTCACTATGATCGGCATGAGTGCAGGAGCAATGGCTATAACCTTACATATGACATCTCCACTTTCCCGTGGCTTGTTTCATAAGGTAATTGTTATGAGTGGATCAGCAACGTCCGAGCAAATTATCGATAATTTATATTGGACTCGAAAACTGGCACATGACATCTCATGTCCGATGTTTAATCCCCGTGATGTCTTAGATTGCCTAAGAAAATTACCTTGGCAGACAATCGTTAGTGTATCAGAATCATGGCAGGCGTATAATTTCATTGACATGAAATGGAACTACGAAATCGATGGAAACTTTTTGACACAGTCACCAACACTTGCTTTTGTCGAAGGAAATTTCAGCAAAGTGCCAATTTTAACTGGAATAACCAAAGATGAACTAACGTTTATGGTTTATAGTATGTTGCATTCCTAGAAATGTTCAGATAAGTGTTAAACCCATTTTCAGGTCATCAAAATAACACTGGGTTCTTGAATGATGTTAGTTTGAATTTCGAGAGATATGCTCAGGAGTTTTTCATGCACAATTTTGAAGGCCAAAATGTTAAGAAGGCAAATGAAATTAAGACTTTCTATTTGGGAAATGATACAATCAATGGACAAAATCTCAGAAACTTTGGTGAAATTTTCTCTGATTCACTCATTAATTATGGCGCTCATAGGTTGATTGAATTGGCAAGGAAACATGTTGATGTTTACTGTTATCGTTTTGATTATTCTGGAAATGTGGAAAGTATGATAATTTTTTTGTTGTCAATATTTCAAAGCACTAGTTGTTTGAATTTTTGTTAAAGGTGTTAACCACGGTGATGATCTTCAGTATATTATTAAGAAAAGAAAGACACAAATTTCTCCAAATGAGCCCGAATGGTTTATGGTGGAACGGATGGTGGGAGTGCTTACATCCTTTGCACAAAATGGGCAAGTAAATTGATGAGATTAAAAAAGATCTTAATGAAGATAGATTTTTCAACAGATCAACGTCAAGCATAGACGGAGTCAAATGGCTGCCTTCGAATAAAAATCAAGTTAATACTATGTATATCGATCGTGAGGTGAAATTAGGTAAAGAACCATACACTGAAAGGTTAAAACTATGGGACAGTCTTTATCCATCGGTTAAGAGTGGAAGCAGCAGTATTTGTGCCGGAAGTTTACTTACACTTTTCGTAGTCTCGACTATTTTACTGACAAAATTTATTATTTCGTAACAATAAAGAAAAACTTTTCTTGAAAATACAATTTAACTATTTTTCATATTGAATTACAGTGAATGTATAAACAAATAAATTTCACAACTGGATCGCACGTACTTGCTCATATGTGCGACCACATCGTCGAATCAATTTAAAAAAATGCACGACTGGGTCGCACGAACTTGTTCTTATGTTAGATAATTGCTTAGTGGCTGCATATGTATGCATATAAAGGGTGTTTTTTTAGACGTGTGGTTTTCAAGAAGAATTAAATCGCATATAGTTTAATGTTGTGGCCAAGAATTTAGCTTGGTTATAAAGATAAGGGTTTTCAATATTTTTTAAAAATGATTTCGGGAAAGTGGCCGCTGCGGCTGGCTTGAATAAACTCCAGCCGAGGCCCAATTTTGTGAAAATCGTGGTCGTTTTGGGCCTATTCACCGAACGTGTGACGCGCTTGATGGTTGTTCGGCTTCAATTCTTGCACGAGTTGGATTTTGTAAGCCTGCAAACCAACATCCTTCCCCAAAATCTTCCATAAAGGGGATGGAAACATCTTCAACTGTTGCGCGCGATGGCGGATGGACTCATTCGGGTCTTCTTCGATACTCTGCTCCACCGAAACGAACCATTATGTTGGTAATAAATTTGCACAATTTGCAAACTTGGTCAGGAGTAAGTCTATTCATTATGAAATGGCAAACCAAACTGAGCATAAATCAAGTGACAAAGACCAAGTCCGAAAAAAAGTATTGCCAGATTGATTAAAATAAAAAAATAATTTTTTTTTTTCAGAAAATTCTTGAATTTTTTTAGTTAAGAGTTTTCTTGGAAAAACTAAGTATGCAATAAAATTTGAAAACTAACTAACCTCTATCGAGGTAAAAAAAATATTGAAAATCGCTCGACCAGTTTTTTTAAAAAGTCGTTTTTTTTTTTGAAAAACTTTTCGAAAACTTATTTAAATTTTTTTTCTAGTATGTCAATATAAGGAAATATGTAGTTTTCATCTGGGAAAATTATTTAAAAAGATTCAATCAACACATTTTCAAAATATTTCGAAAACCAAACTTTTTTTAGAAAATTTAAAAAAAATCGAAAAAAAAAGTTTTTGAAAATTTTGAAAAGCAATTGTATTATAAATGACTTTCTGTGTGCAAAATTTTATTGAAAAGTTTACGATAAAACCGCATTTGAAAAAAACCGGTTATATGATAAGTAGGTACCGTTATAGAACATATTTCAAAAAATTCATTCTAACTGAAAGATCTATTGTAAAAAAATAGCACCCTAAAAGTTTTATCAAAATCGTTACAGAGCCGTTTTCGGCAGAATCAAACGTTTTGTTAATAATTGTATGGCAGGTACCGTTATTTTTCGACCTAGAGCAAACATGAAAAAAACACCCTCCGAGTACTGCCAAATAAATACTAACTACCAATTTTTAAGAAAATCGGCCAATTCGTTTAGGCTGTAGAGGCGCGAACAGACAGAAAGACAGACGGACGGAATTTCCGGACCCACTTTATTCAATTTCTCTATTATTGTAATGTCATGTTTGATTATTAGATTTTTTTTTTCACAAATCAATACAACAAGTTCATAGATATAAAGTATATATCAGATGTAAAGATCTTTCTTGAGCAATTATAGGTTCATTGCCTTACATTCGGAGTCATAAGGTGAAGTTCTAAGATAAATATTTACCTTTATTTGCAATAAGCGGCGACTACATTATTATCTACAAGTTTGCTTCATTTTAATGTACACAAAAGCCTTGAAAAGTTCGCATAAGACGTCTTTTTAATTGGGCTGAAATTTGCAGCTTTATTGTGACCTCATTTGTAAGTTCTTATGTGTTCTCGATTTTAAGTTGTTTTTTTTTATTAATTATTAATAAATAATTTTAAGTTATTCATTTTTATGAATAAAAATTGCACACTTAGTATAATTGTTGTAATTGTTTGTAACCACTAGGTTTGTTAGCTACAAAAGCTTATACTTATCATCTGTGAATGAAAATTCGCCATTGAGAAAAGTTCATTTTACATTGAAGACAGAAATGTTGCTATTCTATGTTGTTATTTCTATGTCTTGATTCCATTTTCAAAACAATCTTCCAAAAATGTTCAAATCCCGATTGGTTTTCTTTGATGGCTCTTTTTTTGTCGTTTTGTCCTTGAAACTCTACACAGTAATTTGCTTTTAAATCAGAAATTCTTTAACTTTTTAACACATTATAAAAACCAAATTGAGCAAAAGCATCTTCACCCCTCTCGAAGTACATAACCACACTTCTTCCACAGACAAAGTTTAACCAAAACATCAAGTATTTGTTTTCATTTCTCGTTTCTTCTTAACACAAAAAAAAAAACTCATATTTAAACTTAAGCACTTTGCAAGCGCCTGGTACTTTGCACAAACAATCATAACAGCTCGAGAGCGCATTCCTAAATTTTAATTTCTCATATTAGAAAACTTTATCCAAAGTTGTTGTTGTCTTCTTCCAGTCGCTCTTACCCTTACCCTGTCTCTTCATATAAATTATCACTTCAGCAACTTTGTCAATTTCCAAAACCAAAATTATCCTTCCGGTTATAGGATGCCATGGATTGTGGTTAAGATTTCTCCATTGCAACTCTCCACCACCACCGGCGTCGCCATCAAACTATTGCAATCAAATTTTCTGAGTAAACAAACCCACTCAATTAAAATTTCAAAACAATCTCCTATTAGAGTGAGACTTTGGTGAGTGCAATAGCCATGTAAATCGTGTCCTAGAAATACCTTGTTTAGTTGTTTTCCCTGATGTCACCTTAAACATGAAACCATAATTAATTTTAGTTTACCTCCCCCTCTTGTATAATGTTTTTGGATCTTTCAAATCAACATGAAATGTTGTTGTTGTGTGAACAGGTAGAACTCTCATACTCTATACCCTTTTGCATGTGCTCGAATGTTTCGATGTTTTGGTTAAATAACCACATTAATACAATGTGGCTGGATAGGAATACAACACTTCCTATGGCCGCATATCCCATTTTCACGATTGAATGACATTGAGGTTGGATAGCGCAGTCCTGAATCGTGCGCTATAGTTCAAAACTACAGCATTGGGTCAATGGATGTAATCAGTTGGCCTCCAGTGTGTATGTTCATTTTTTTGTTGTGCCGCCGCCGGGAATAACACCCGCATATCCGTTTTGTGATAGTTGCTGCGGTGACCATGGATGTGGATGGTGGTGTGCGCATTGTAAAAAGACAACGCCAGAAGGAAGGAAGGCTTTTGTGTCACCACAAAAGCGTATTTAAGCTTCGAGGATTTAATCATGTAAAATGATAACACTCCAGGATATTTATTTTTTTTTTTTTGATTAAAATTAATTGTGGAGTAAAGGAAACTGAAAAAGGTAGTTATAGGTACATACTCGATGGTTATTAATCATCATGAGCGGTAAAACAAAAGAAAATTAAGAGTCTCATTCGGAACTCAAGAACAAGTCTCATATTGGGTATAAATAATTACATGAATGCCATCAACATGGAAGACTGTCTGTAGAATGGTGTTCTTGTAAATATAATTATTGTTTATTTCATTATAAAAAAAATATATGAAAACAGGAAAATACAATGCCACAGTAGAAGGGCAACATTAATGGGTGTTTCCATTGTCACAGTGCTCCATGAATCGATAAAACCATATACTTACACTATAGCGGTTGGATGTTTAAACTCTGCAAAGACAGTCTCACAGACAAGTTATGAACCAAAAGTCTGATGAAAACATGAGAAATTATTTATATGATATGCCTCGAGCACATTGTGTTTTGGGTAACCGCTGTAGTAATTCATTTTCTGGATGTTATGTCTAGACATCGGATAACCTATATGCAGCTCGAATCTATGGAGCGATCTCACTATCCATTCAATGTTTACTGGCACGGAAATTGCTTTGCCATCATCATCTTTTAATCTTTATATTTTAATTTGAATTATGATTTAGGTCAGCTTATAGTTAAGGTAAATTTCGATCAAATTCATGAAGTTTATGTTTGTTTAAGTTAAATACCTCCAAAAGGTCATCTTGACCTATACAAATTACATATTGATAATTGTTGCCAAGTATTAAAAAATATTAAAAAAAATCTTAATGAGAATCAGCATATTTTTATATTGGTGGATTTTAACCTACCATCTATTAAGTGGTTATTTGATGATGAAAACCAGTGTTTGTTACCTTTTAATGTAAAATATGATTGGGAAAGTGGGCGGTTGTTGATATATTAGCTGGGTATAATCTTCAGCAAATTAATAAGTTTCCAAACAATCTCGACCGTATATTATGTCTCTTCATCTTCACTTTCCAAATCTCCACATCATATAGCACTTGTTCTAAATGTTTAATTTTATAACTACTCTATGAAACCTAGCCATATTAATTGTAACTATGTTTTTGATTATGTTAAAGATGATTTTGTCTCTATTTCTAATTTTATCTGTTCCTTTGACTGGAGGTCTGTTTTAAGTGACGGTGAGCTAAACAACGCGTATTTTTATTTCAGTAATAAGCTTAATGAGGCCATTAGGCCCGGTGCACACTTGCGTTGGTTTGACGCGTCAGCGCCGCAGCGGTGACGCTTTTGCGTCTTAGAGTATTCACAAATAATAAGAGTGGTGCACACACTTGTTAGATACCGCCGCGTCATTTGTGAGTAATGTAAGACGGAAAAGCGTCACCGCTGCGTCAAAATGACGCAAGTGTGCACCGGGCCTAAGTTTACATATTCCTAAAGTTCGTTCAAAAAATCTGAATAAGCCTCCGTGGTTTATAAAAGAGCTAAACAACGCGTATTTTTATTTCAGTAATAAGCTTAATGAGGCCATTAGGCCCGGTGCACACTTGCGTTATTTTGACGCGTCGACGCCGCAGCGGTGACGTTTTTGCGTCTTACAGTACTCACAAATGATAAGAGTGGTGCACACACTTGTTAGATTCCGCCGCGTCATTTGTGAGTAATGTAAGACGGAAAAGCGTCACCGCTGCGTCAAAATGACGCAAGTGTGCACCGGGCCTAAGTTTACATATTCCTAAAGTTCGTTCAAAAAATCTGAATAAGCCTCCGTGGTTTATAAAAGAGCTAAACAACGCGTATTTTTATTTCAGTAATAAGCTTAATGAGGCCATTAGGCCCGGTGCACACTTGCGTTGGTTTGACGCGTCGGCGCCGCAGCGGTGACGCTTTTGCGTCTTACAGTATTCACAAATAATAAGAATGGTGCACACATTTGTTAGATACTGCCGCGTCATTTGTGAGTAATGTAAGACGCAAAAGCATCACCGCTGCGTCAAAATGACGCAAGTGTGCACCGGGCCTAAGTTTACATATTCCTAAAGTTCGTTCAAAAAATCTGAATAAGCCTCCGTGGTTTATAAAAGAATTAATCAATTTGAATAATAGAACGAACAAAGCTTTTAAACTGTTTCGAAATTCTAATAATAGTTCAAAATTATATGTTAGGTACTGCTCGTTGCAAAAGAGTTTTGATTTTCTCAATAAGTTCTTATATAAGAATTATATTTTCGTAGCAGAATCCAAACTGAAGTCCGATCCCAAATGTTTTTGGGCATTCATTAGTAATAACAAGAAATCGTTTGGTATTCCAATAGATCTTCCAACACTTTGCAATCTTTTTGCCGATTTTTTTCGCTCAGTATACGTTAATCCTTCAAACGATGTACAATTTGTTGATAGCAATATTTCCCTGGACACATTAAATATAGGTAGCTTGATTCTTACTGCAAAAGAAGTTGAAGAGGAGTTGGTTGAGTTGAATTCAGACAAAAAGCATGGCATGGATGGATTTCCTCCTGTTACCTTTAAAAAATGTGCTCAGGCTATTGCCTTTCCAGTATCTATTATATTTAACCGTTCTCTTGAGTTAGGATTATTTCTCGATGATTAGAAATACTCTTTTTAATTTCCATTCATTAGTCTGGTTAAAAAAATGATGTTACCAATTATAGACCGATTTGTAAAATATCTACCATTCCTAAGCTTTTTGAAAAATTAATTTACAAAAAAACGTGTAGGGCTATCTAAAGAAATCATTTCACAGTTGCAGCATGGTTTTAATACCGGACGATCTCCGAACACAAACCTGGCAATTTTTTTCAAATTTTGTTCTGTGTGCACTGAAGAATGGTCTAATATGTGAAGTAATCTACACTGATTTTGCGAAGGCGTTTGACAAGGTTGATCACAATATACTTCTTAGGAAACTTCAAAGATATGGTTTTCACTAAAAATTTTTGAATTACAATTTGTTCGCTTAGACAATAACTTGTCTGGTGCTATCGAGGTTACTTCGGGTGTTCCCCAAGGAAGCCATCTTGGACCTCTCCTATTCCTGTTATTTCGTCAATGATATTCCTGATGTTTTCATATATTCCCATTGTCTGATGTATGCTGATGGCTTAAAACTGTTTTGTGTTGTGAAAGATATATCTGTGACTGTTTAAAATTACAAAAGGATCTGTTCAATCTTTCTGTGTGGTGTGAAAATAACAATTTACATTTGAACGTCTCTACATGTCAAAGCTTAACTTTAACCTGGAATATTGCTCTGTTATTTGGAACCCTTTTTATTCCATGCATTCTAAAAGGATAGAAAGTGTTCAAAAACGTCTTACCAGATACTTATTTCATCTAATACGTTGCAATATCCCTCGTCCTTACTATGATACTCGTTGTTTGCTCTTTGGTTTACTAAGTCTGGAAATGCGTCGAAAATATTTTGATATCATGTTTATTAGATATATTTTGAACTATAAAATTAATAGCCCTGTTTTACTAGATTTGATTGGCTTTAATTGCCAGGCAAATATACCTTGAGAACTTATAATACCTTTTATGTTCCCCGCCACAGGGTAAATTATGGTCTAAATAAACCGATCTCACGTTGCTTAAGGCAGGCCAACTCAGTATCTACTAATAACAAAATTGATTTCTTCCAATTTATAAATAGAGATACTTTCAAAACTTATTTGTTAACTGAATTAAAATTCGGAAAATGATTAGTGTAATTTATTATTTGTTATTAAGCTTTAATTTGTATGTAAGGAAGTTTCAAACTCAAAATTGACGAATAAATACGTAAATAAAATTTGTTAATCGTTTAGCCGTTGGCGTTGCTTATTTCGTCGTCCTATAATCTGATTATTTCCGAAGCTTGATGTCGGGTTCTGAGTCTTTGCTTTTTTACGCTAGAAATTATAGGCAGTCGGGATAATTACGACACGTTTATACTCTCGTATGCTACATGTTGATCCCTCTATCTGTCAGATGGCTGACGGCCTAATCGAATCGACGTTAAAACATTGCAACTTTAAATTCACAATGTTATTGTTCATTAGACGAAGTAGGAAATAACGAACAAACCATGCAATTCAGGCATTAACATAACCTTTTCATCGTTTTCTACATAAAGATCTCTTACTTGGCACACAGACTGTATTTGCTGAAATAAATTAACGAACGCACTTTTCCCTTTTAATCAACTTAATTGTACTGAATTTTTTAATTCTTTTTATGGGTTAAAACGAGAAGAATTTCCATTTTGATTATCTCCCAGTTCACATTACTTTTAATTATAATTTATCTATCTGTGTACTATAATTAATTGCAGCGCTTTATACATATTATTAAGGACACCGATTAATTACCTTGTATTAAATTCCTTTTGCAATCAATATTTCGAGTGTCCGTTTATGTGTAAACACGGCTAAGTGTTTCGCAGCCATCTCTATCTTGAAGATATTGAATAATCCCTCCTTCTTATCCTCCAAATTATCCAACAAAAAAAAATTGAAGATGTTACGTAAGTTGCATAAATATCTGGCTATTTATACTCCATATAGTCAACTCACGGGCCAAGTGAGATTTATTAGTCTTGAGTGGGGTTTGACCTTTTTTTCTCTGTACTGATAAAAAAGAACTGCACCCATTCCGCAGCCACCACAGAGTGAGTGAATATTTGTTTTTTATTTATTTTTCCTCCTGCTGACCTGACCCATTGGCCAAGGCGTTGTGAGTTATGGAGCTTCCTGTGGAGCAACCACCTTGGGTTTGCATAAAATATTTTATGCGAATACTGTCAAAAATAAATTCCTTGTGAAGGGTGCTGGGTGGATATTTGTACGTTTATTTTGTAGTTGTACGATTAAGATTGATTTTCTGTAACGTTTGGGAAATGTCATCTTTTTTAGGAAGTAAAGGTTTATTGAAAACGTTTTTTTTTTTTTTATTGGAAAGGAATTGAATTTAAGTGTATAGGTTAAGTTTTTAATTAACTTTTGGAATAGTGGATTCTTGGGAAGAGCCTTGGTAAATCCTGAATAATGTTGTCACAAAACTTCAAATCCTTTAAGCTGGATCACTTTTCGGTATCATTAAATGCTGTTGGCTCTTGAAAAAACATCAAAAAATCGAATGAATATGAGAAATGGTATTTGAATGTTTGACATGAATACAAAATAAATATAAGCTAAAGTAAAACGTGACTCAAATTAAAACTAGCAGACCGTGCTTTGAAGAAATCTTGAATTTTCAACAAATGAGAAACATTTAGTGGCTTACATTTTGTTATATTATAAGTAAAGCTAAGTCCTTAATTTAGTCTAGTCAATTTGAAAAAATATCAGCACAGATTTCAAGAAAAAGCCATTCACCTGAAATAAAAAAAAATTTTTTTTTTTTGCTAAAACAAATAACGCTAAATGAAGCAATAAAGCCCATTTAGGCATAATGACAAAGTGTAGCTATTATCTTGTAAGCCTACGCCATCACCTACTGCCCTTTGAGGCCAAAAGATCCTTGCTCCCAAGTTAATCTCAGTGTATTATGACTTTATCTTGCTATTAAGATACATCTCCATATACGAGTAATAGCTTCCAGCGCTTGTTCACAACGTCAATGTGCGTACATGGAATCAAGGGGAAGGATCCATTGGGGCACTGCCGATAATTTATTTCTGCACAAACTAAACTTTTGATTTGGGTAAAAAATACTCTTGAGCATCGTATTAATAGACTAATGGATCCTTATTTTTCTAATCTAGCTCTACTCTGAGTCTTTTTTAACGTTCCCCTTCGAATTGGTTTTAAAAGATAACATAATGTACATAGAAAAAATCATATGTATATATATACACAGCTGGTCAAAAAAATAGGTGACTATTTTTTTTTATTAGTTAATTTTTTTTACATTTTTTTCAGTTTTTCACTTCAATAACAAAGAAAATAAAAGACTTTAATAGGATCTTGAATTAAAAGAACATTTTCGTAATAAGTGGCCGAAACTGTCGATTGACGCATTTTAGCCTGGTCAATAAAATAGGCGCGTCTTTCTAAAGTATTAAAAATATTGATTTTGTTAACATTTAATGTTGGTTACCTAAATTTTCGATTACCTAACTCTAATAACCAGAGTATCCTCCATTGTTAGCTTGAACTTTTTGGAGTCGGCGTGGCATTGATTCCACCAATTTTTGGCATGCCTTGTTGGGTATAGAATACCATTCTCTTTGAACGGCTTCCCACAATTGGTTTCCATTTGTGAAATATTGCCCGCCTAACTTTCGCTTGAGTGCATTCCACAAGTTCTCAATGGGATTGTGGTCAGGGGATTGACTTGGCCACGGGATAAGAGATACTTCCTTCTCTTGGAACCAATCTTTTACGGGACCCGCCGTGTGTTTTGGATCGTTATCCTGTTGAAAATGCCATCGGAGGGGCATGTTTTCTTCAGAAAATGAAATATAGGACCGACACCGTACCAGGAAAAACATCCCCACACCATAATATTGCCACCTCCGTGTTTGATTGTTTTTTGTGTATAGCGGGGATGGTATTCTTTTCCTTTTGGGCGTCTTACATTACGCCCGGAGTCCGAAGAAAACAAATTTATTTTAGTCTTGTCGCTCCACAGGATATTACGCCATTTTTTAAGTCCTTCAGGTCCATTCCAGTTCGCGTATCTAAGAGCAAATTCTTTCTTCACACCTATTTTTTCGACCAGCTGTGTATGTGTCATATAATTGCATATGGCGATGGTGGTTCTAATTTTGACTGTTGCTGCATCCAGCATCATAATATAAGCGAAAAATTCCAAATGCATCATTTCATTCATAATATAGATCCCATTATCTGAATAGTTACAACAGGGATCTTGGAATCACTTGTTTTCCTCTCTTTCAAAATGGTGCCTTTCTAATGGAGGATTCGTAAGTTTTCCATGTATGTAGATCTATACTCCAGGTTTTGTTTTAAAACCCGCATACGCAAATCCACTTACACATACACATACCCAAATCAAATAAAACTATTGAAGAGGTTTCTATGGATACATACATTCATACATACAAATGTATATTTAAGTTCATGACTCTTTGTATGAATGAAAATTGGTTGAAAGGACTTGGAAAAACTTTTCCAAAATTAAATTCCATACGAAATGAACCATCGTTGTAAGGGTTTACAAAACGAGTGCTGCTCTAGTTTCCCTTTTCCTTTCATGTTCTGTAGCAAACAGTCAAATGGGATAGAAAGGAATTTTTGTTGTCGTTGAAAAATTGGTGGGCTTGGTGGTGAGATCTAGGATGTTTTTTTGGGATGTAGGTTTTTAAGTTAAAATGAAAATATTTTTCATGGATGTGTGAGGGGAACGTGGCTTTGAAAATTATTTAAATGGAATTCTCACCATTTTTAATGAGCTTTAGCGCACAGGTGGACTAAATTTTCTCGTTTTTAGTGTTTGAGTTTATGCAAATGAACTTGGTTGAATGAATGTTGTGTTCCTTGTATGTTATGGTTGTTTTGGTGGATTTTTTTTTTAAATTAAGAATGATCTAAGAAAATCAAACTATTGCGAATTCTCCTTTACAGCTTTATTTTCTATTTATTTTGCAATTTGTAAATTCTGGGTGGGTTTTATTGTATTCAGAAATTTGTACATATACAGGGTGGCGCGAAATTAATCAGACTATTAAAAGATGCTATAACTTTTGCAAATGACGGCAAATGTCACTTCTGTTTTAAAATTTGTGAATTATACAGATGCAATATACTATACACGTCAATAAGCCATGGATCGCTATACTCTTAAAGAACACTCGATATACGAAAGAAGCATTTCCGTGTCGTCTAAAGTCTCGCTTTGGCGGCTTGC
Organism: Platycheirus rosarum; assembly: GCA_963971375.1. Taxonomy (NCBI): domain Eukaryota; kingdom Metazoa; phylum Arthropoda; class Insecta; order Diptera; family Syrphidae; genus Platycheirus; species Platycheirus rosarum. Next base: position 118,563,767 of record OZ020510.1, read on the forward strand.
ACTGGGCGGCCAAATCACCCGATTTCACCTCTCTAGACTTTTTATTGTGGAATTATTTGAAGAAGTGTGATTTTTTCAAAATCGTAGCAACGCTTTTTTAATAAAACGGTTGTTTTAACAACTTTTATTTTAAATAAAAAAAAATAAAGAAAAACTTAAAATTATCTACATTTAAAAACAAAATTACAAAAAAAATCACCTACGCTTAAAAAAAAAAATATTAAAAATAAAAAAAAACTTTTCGAATATTTTTTTATGTGAAATTAGGCTACATGTTCTTAAATATAAATGTCGGTTGTAATCGGTTCACCAGTTCTCAAGAAAGTCGAATAAAAAAACGGTCCTATGGGAGGTACCCACCATCTTAATTTTTTTTCACCAAAATATGGTCCACACCTACAATGTACACTCATTTTTTTTTACAAAAAATTTTGGAGCCGTGTCCGAGAAAAATTAACTTCCACTTAACGGTTATTTGGCACAACCGTTCAGGCTGTAGCCCAAAACACATCTATACAGACAGACGGGCAGAATTTGGCCAGTAACTCAGATATGTTTCTCTATTATCGTAATATCATGTTTGATTGTTATCTCAATTTTTTCTTCTGTAAGAATGCATAATTTGCATTATAAATAGTTTTATCGCAAGTAAAAATTGCAGCGAAATAAAAAACATCGGGTGATTACTTTTGCGCCACCCTGTATACATTTCGGTGTAGAAATAAAGTAAACTAAGCGCATTGGCGGTCTTGAAGACTGCCCCAAATTGTTCGTACGTGCATTATTAATTGATTTAAAAAAATAATAATCCATAAACTTTTATTCGTTATCATGCTTTATACATCTACTATTTTTTTCCTTTTTTCCTTCTTCTTCTTCCCCTTATTCTTGTTCTTTTTCTTCTGTTCTTCTTTTTCTTTTCTTCTTTTTCTTCTTTTTTTCTTTTCCTTATTCTTGTTCTTCTTTGTGTTCTTCTTCTTCGTCTTCTTCTTCGTCTTCTTCATCTTCTTCTTCTTCTTCATCATCTTCTTCATCATCTTTTTCTTTTTCTTCTTCATCTTCATCTTCATCTTCATCTTCTTCTTCTTCTTCATCATCTTTTTCTTCTTCATCTTCTTCTTCTTCTTTTTTTTCTTCTCCTTATTCTTGTTCTTCTTTGTCTTCTTCTTCTTCCTCTTCTTCTTCGTCTTCTTCTTCGTCTTCTTCTTCGTCTTCTTCTTAGTCTTGTTCTTATTCTTCTTCTTCTTCCTCTTCTTCTTCTTCTTCTTCTTCTTCTTCTTCTTCTTCTTCTTCTTCTTCTTCTTCTTCTTCATCTTCTTCCTCTTCTACTACCTCTTCTTCTTCTTCTTCTTCTTCTTCTTCTTCTTCTTCAACTTCATCTTCTTCTTCTTCTTAAGTATAAAAATGAATGTGTGTATGTGGTTATTTATATTCCCTATGGACTCCAAAACACCTTTACCGATTTTGTTGAAATTTTCAGGCAATCCTAGCGTTAACTCAGTGGGTGATATAAGGTGTAAGGACATTTTTGGTGTATGAATATGGTTCCCTTGAAGGTTTTTAGCTTCAGAAATGTAGTTTGTAGTGATTAAATCTAAAATTATAAATATATTTTATTGGGAGCGATCAACAGAATTATGTTTTTTTCCATGGTACTGTTTTTATAGATATTTGCTGCTTCGTCACATGAACCAACCACCCACCTCTACTTAGAGTCTTATCTTCTTCATAAAAGTGGTAATAAAACTCTTGGATATAGGTCGCAAAGCCTGGCCAATAGGGCCTAGGGTTTAATAAAAAAAAATCCTTATAAAAGCCAAAAAACCTATTTCAAAATCGTCTATAATACACATACATAAATATAAGCTATCCATTAGTACATTTAAACAAAATAAATCTCATCCCTATAAAACGAAATTTTTTTTTTTTTTTTAAAGCAGAAGATGAAAACCTTGACAAATCAAACACAATAAGATTTGAAACTTCAAAACAAAACTTAAATCCCTTCCATTCTTAAAGTTTTCCTTTATACATTAGATTTATTTTAGACAAAAAAAAACGATAGAAAGAAAAGCTTTATTAGACAGAAAAAGGGGAAAACTAAGAAAAACCAGAAAAGTCAGAGCAAATAAGAAATATCAACATTGAGACTGGCACCAACAACTTAAAAAAAACTTTGAAGTGACACCTTAAGCCAAAAGTATGCCTCGATTGGCGACCTAAATTGAAACTTAAGAGAAGTTCTTGTTTTAAATCCGTTTTAACTTTTTCTCAAAACACAAAACGAGCCTTAAGTCGTTTTGGTTTAAGAATAGTGCTTAAACGATTAATTTATGGTCTGATTATTTTCGAACCATGTTGTTAACTTGTGACCCAGAATTTTCAACAAAGTCAATATTTTTCAAACAAAAAGGTAAAATATTTCTTCGCGCGGTCAAACTTTTTTTTTTGCTTAATTGAAGGATTGGATCATCGTCGTCCATCGCTTTCTGTTCTTCTTTTTCTTTTCTTCTTTTTCTTCTTTTTTTCTTTTCCTTATTCTTGTTCTTCTTTGTGTTCTTCTTCTTCGTCTTCTTCTTCGTCTTCTTCATCTTCTTCTTCTTCTTCATCATCTTCTTCATCATCTTTTTCTTTTTCTTCTTCATCTTCATCTTCATCTTCATCTTCTTCTTCTTCTTCATCATCTTTTTCTTCTTCATCTTCTTCTTCTTCTTTTTTTTCTTCTCCTTATTCTTGTTCTTCTTTGTCTTCTTCTTCTTCCTCTTCTTCTTCGTCTTCTTCTTCGTCTTCTTCTTCGTCTTCTTCTTAGTCTTGTTCTTATTCTTCTTCTTCTTCCTCTTCTTCTTCTTCTTCTTCTTCTTCTTCTTCTTCTTCTTCTTCTTCTTCTTCTTCTTCATCTTCTTCCTCTTCTACTACCTCTTCTTCTTCTTCTTCTTCTTCTTCTTCTTCTTCTTCTTCAACTTCATCTTCTTCTTCTTCTTAAGTATAAAAATGAATGTGTGTATGTGGTTATTTATATTCCCTATGGACTCCAAAACACCTTTACCGATTTTGTTGAAATTTTCAGGCAATCCTAGCGTTAACTCAGTGGGTGATATAAGGTGTAAGGACATTTTTGGTGTATGAATATGGTTCCCTTGAAGGTTTTTAGCTTCAGAAATGTAGTTTGTAGTGATTAAATCTAAAATTATAAATATATTTTATTGGGAGCGATCAACAGAATTATGTTTTTTTCCATGGTACTGTTTTTATAGATATTTGCTGCTTCGTCACATGAACCAACCACCCACCTCTACTTAGAGTCTTATCTTCTTCATAAAAGTGGTAATAAAACTCTTGGATATAGGTCGCAAAGCCTGGCCAATAGGGCCTAGGGTTTAATAAAAAAAAATCCTTATAAAAGCCAAAAAACCTATTTCAAAATCGTCTATAATACACATACATAAATATAAGCTATCCATTAGTACATTTAAACAAAATAAATCTCATCCCTATAAAACGAAATTTTTTTTTTTTTTTTAAAGCAGAAGATGAAAACCTTGACAAATCAAACACAATAAGATTTGAAACTTCAAAACAAAACTTAAATCCCTTCCATTCTTAAAGTTTTCCTTTATACATTAGATTTATTTTAGACAAAAAAAAACGATAGAAAGAAAAGCTTTATTAGACAGAAAAAGGGGAAAACTAAGAAAAACCAGAAAAGTCAGAGCAAATAAGAAATATCAACATTGAGACTGGCACCAACAACTTAAAAAAAACTTTGAAGTGACACCTTAAGCCAAAAGTATGCCTCGATTGGCGACCTAAATTGAAACTTAAGAGAAGTTCTTGTTTTAAATCCGTTTTAACTTTTTCTCAAAACACAAAACAAGCCTTAAGTCGTTTTGGTTTAAGAATAGTGCTTAAGCGATTAATTTATGGTCTGATTATTTTCGAACCATGTTGTTAACTTGTGACCCAGAATTTTCAACAAAGTCAATATTTTTCAAACAAAAAGGTAAAATATTTCTTCGCGCGGTCAAACTTTTTTTTTTGCTTAATTGAAGGATTGGATCATCGTCGTCCATCGCTTTAACAATTATTATGGCTCAATTTGGAAATGATAAAACGAAATTAATGAAAACAAAAATGTTTTTGTTTTTTTTTTTTTGAGGAAAGTGAAATATGACTGAACTAAACCGTCACTAATGACCGTTTTTGTTGTTTTTGCAATAGCAGGATAAGCTCAATGACGTCAAGTCTTAAAGTGCCTGCTCACCCATCTAATTGGATTTAATACGTTCTTAGCTTTAGGATTCAGCTTATCATAAACTTATCCTCGAATACCTGCTTCAGTCCTTCTTATGTTGGCAAGTCATTGGTTGGTGATGGTGAGGAGCCTGGTTCTGTTTTAAGGACTTGTATTAGAAGTAAGTGAGTGAAAGTAAAAGTTAATTAAGAAGCAAGAGCTGTGTTAGCATTTTGTTCTAAATTAAATTCAATTAACCATAATAATTTTGTGTAGAAAAAGACATTATGGGTAGGTAAGGGACTTTTATGTTGAAATAATTGAAAAGAAAATCCCACTTCTGATAGATTTTTCAACACAGATAAGATTAAGTAACCCGAAAGAATTCCGTCTATACTTTCCAACTATACAAAACAAGCACACCATCTTTGAAACATATAAGTAAATTTACGGCTTCAAAGTAATTTATGGAAGCTTTCTAGTCATGTCTCACCCAGTTGTGTTGTTGTTCAATTTTTCACATTATTATCCTTTGAATTTTTTAAAGACCATAGACATTGAAAACCCTTTTTTTGCTCCTCTTTAGAAATCAATTTATCAACTCACTGAAGCTCACTATTCATTGTCCTCCCCCTCAAAAGGCAATAAAAGTCAGGAATCCAAGTACACGCGATACGACCGGATAAAAAATCTTCATTCTGCCCCTAGACATGCAACTCTATAGCCGGGGGCATAAAACAAAAAAAAACCGACGTGTTACCAAGGGTGCAAGTGCAAAAATAGCATTTTTCAAAAATAAAGCTTAGAAAATTCTTTGTTGGAAGATGCGCCATCAAAACAAAATGTGGAGCACGATTAGGTTAATCCTTGGATGGAATGAAAATTTGTTGCACAATTTAATGCGGTTGTTTCCCCTAATCGCACTTAAAGTCGCTGAATATTTTCCTTTCCACGGCAGGACATTCGCATAGATGGTTTAATGGAAAACAATGAAATCCAAACTAATTGCCGCTGGCAAAAATACCCTCTATCCAATTTAAATAATTAATCACAGTATATGCAGCCTATATAATGACACTTTATCCCTGTCTGGTCCAATGGAACGCGCAATTAAACCCCATGCATCCAAATAGATAAATTAATTCGAATTTAACATTTTTCGCATCGCATTTGTCCAACAATTAAAACAGTGGCGAATCAGGGTCGCCACCATTGCGCCATCTTCTAATGGGGTTGAATATCCGGTTCCTCTCAGTCACACACCACAATTATTGCCCTGATGTTTGGTGGACTTTTGTAAATAATGAGTGTTGACCCGGTTTTAATTTGGGGGGACAATACAGATGAAATATGAATATTGTTATGTTTTGTGCCTCTCATTATCCCCAGCATTTGAATAAATTTGAATGTCATAGGCATCCTTGAATTATTGTTATAACAGGACATACGTACGTACTACGAACATTTAATTTTTGATGAGTCTTCTCCGGCGTCGGTCGGTTGTAACAAAATAATTTCCATTTTGAAATTTCGGTCGACTTTGATGATAATGACCCGAAAGAAAATAATATTTTCTGGGGCACAAACGCATTTGCCTGGCTCATCAAAAAATCAAAACAGGAAAATAATTTGGCAAAGTAGAGTGCTATGCAAATTAACACCAAGTTTTTGTGAATTAGGAAATGCCTATACAGTTTGTCGTTTTATTTGTATTTGTGCCCAAGATTTCATAACAAAATTTGTTGTCAAATATTTTGCTTTTAGACTTAAAAAAGGACACTGATATTTGAATATTATTCAGTAAAAAATATGCACGTCAAGCTTCATGTAAACTAAAAAGTGACTTTCTCTCCTCAAACTAAAGTTCTCGAAATTATCTTCTATGCTTTTTGTTTCAACAAAAACTTTCAAAGACAGTTTGTGCTTTTCTTTTTAAATTTTGCATGTGGAATTGGAGTTTTGATTTCGCCGGAAAGGAGGAAGACCAGGAAGTTTCCGTTAACCGATTTACGGTATGACGAAAAAAGCAAGCTTTCCGCTTTTTGGTGTAATTTTTTGTTCAGACTTCCATATTATTGCAGTTTATTAATATTGTAGTAGAATATTTTTTATCAGTAGCAGGGACAAAAACCATTGTCGAGATGTATTTGCTAATTAGTAGTTTCGTTTGCAGATGTCACTGTGCGGAGTAGAGAGTTAATTTTGTTGTTCTTTAACGGTTAGGTTAGTTGTTTTTAAACTAAAAAATAAACGATTTTTGTGTGAAGTAACACAAGCAAAACTTTGTCTTTTTAAAAAAATGTATCTTCATTTCAGAAGTTAATTTAAACTTAAAATAAATAACAAAAACAAATGTTGTCCAGTTACCAACTAGGCAGAGAATTTTTAGTGTTATCTTAACATTGTGTTTGACAGGGTGACACAAATACAAGCTTACTTTATAAATAACATAAGCAAAAATTAGTTACATTTGATAAACTATGGCCCAGGCAGAATGATTGCTATGCTTAAAGGTGTTGCTACTCCGCCTTATAAGCGAAAAATTCTCCAAAATTAAAATGCTCATCTATAGATATATATCTACATCTCAAAGAGCCATTTGAATTCGCTTTGGTTAAGTTCCTCGTAAGCTGCCTTGCGCGTCAAATTTTTTTTTTATATTTTTTAACGTGTTTGCCTTTTTTTAGAATCAGTAAACACTCCCATTATTTATTAAGCATGGCATCATTTCTATAGCTGTTTCGATTTATTTTGTGATCCTGTTAACCCAATTTTTACTTGCGATTTATTGGGACTATAAGGCAAGTTATGCATTCGTAAAAAAAAATTCTAACAATCAGACATGCCATTACCATGATAGGGAAACATATTATAAATTTTGTCTGTCTGTATGTCTGACAGATGTATATTGAACTACAACCTAAACGGTTTGGCCAATCGTCTTCAAATTTGAAACATAAGGTTATTTGACATTTTACAGGGGACTTTTTTTTCTTTTTCTTTTTTTGGCTCAAATATTAACGTTACCTGTCATATAACCGTTAAGTAAAAGCTTATATTTCTCGGTAACGGCTCCAAGAATTTTTATGAAAAAAAATCAAGATGGTGGGCTAAAAACGGTACGTCCCATAGAACGGTTTTTTTTCTTCGACTTTCTCGAAAACTGGTCATCCGATTTCAATCAAAATTGATATACAAGAAGATGTTGGTAGGCCAAGTATTTTATTTTAAAATATTTTCGAAAACATTTTTTTTTGTATTTTTAATAATTTTCTTAATTTTTTTTTTTTTAAATTTGTTTTTAAATGTAGATTATTTTTTGCTTAAGTTTGCATTCTTAAACAATTTTTTTTTTAGTTTTTTAAAAAAAAGTTGTTAAATAAAAACCGTTTTATTTAAAAACCGTTCCTACGATTTTAAAATAAATTTATGTTTTTTTCACATTTTCTAAAGAAATAAAATGGCGTTTAAATTTGTCCGCGGAAAACTATTTTACGCACATTTTTAAACAATCAAAAGTCAGAAAAATCGAATAAATTTGAATTTTCCATTAATATTAATATTTTTCAAATTTTATTCGAAGCTGTGACCGCACATAAGAGCAAGTACGTGCGATTCAGTCTTGCAATTTATTTAAGACGTTGTTGACTGTTTCCATTATTCCATCCCACTAATTATATGAACCAACGTTATACTCAAGTCTCGAGTATAATGTTTTCAAAATATTTTTGAGAAGATTTAAATTGCAAAATAAAAAATCCGCACAAATTTTTTTCTATTTTTGAAAATTAGTAATTATTATATTTTTTTTTCAATTCTATGATTATAGCCATATATTGATGAAACTTTAAGAATTTGTTTAGCAATATCTTAAAAAAAAAATTCAAATAAGTAAAAATTAAAAAAACATTATTTTATCAAAAACGATCTGAAATACTCCTTGTTTCGGAAAAATAATTACATAAATTATTTGTTACTTAAAACTTATAATGGCTTACTTTATTCTTACTAAAAACTTTAAGAAGGAGTTTGGGTAAGCTACGCTTAGTATGGCAATATCAACTTTGGGGTTTGCGGGCATCAGTTTTGGCGTCAAATTTAATTGTTCTTGGATACTCAGTTTCGACAAACTCTCCCAGGATGTCCTCGGCACTCAATTAAAATTCTGGCAATACTCTTGTCTTTTTTTGTTTTCTTTTTTTTACTTTCTAAGCAATCGTTTGTTTATACATTACAATCATAATAATAATAATATTTTAACTATTTTAATTTGCAATGCAATTGGATGTTGCACGACACTAGTTGGAAGAATTAGAGAAATAGGAAAGATTTTTTTTCGGCGCAGTACATCGAGAATAAGGTGACTATTTTCTCACTTAAAATACGCGGACGGCTCTAGCTGGCACCAGGAGTTAGAAAAATTGCTTCCAAAACTGAGAGTCGAACTTACGATCTCTCGCTTCATTTTATCTACTGCAGCACCACTGCCTCCCGCCAAATCTAAATATGCTTTTTCTACAAACATATACAAAATATTTATCGCTGCTTCTATTAAATTCTTTAGAATGTATAAATTAGGTTTTTTATCTGGAATACAAGTTCAGATATTTTAATCTTTCATACTAATTCATACTAACCGTCTTATACCTGAATCTTTCAACACAACTTGCACCAGCCAACCCTGAAAATGATTTATCATTCGAGATTGAAATTCAAATATCTTTCCTCATAACTCCTCAAATTCTTAAAAAAAGGCAAACAAAAATCCATAACAGGTGGCTATTTAAACCCTCATTATGTCCATATTTTCCCTTCGAGTATAAATAAAGCGGAGAAATTAATCCTATTTTAAGGGGAATCCACAAACTCCCGTTTACAGAAAGTCTCCAAAATCTACATCCACAGTTAGGAGAAAAATCCCTTTCGTATTTTCCCTTTAAACTTATACGTGGATTCCATAAAGTTCCATAAATATATCACGAATTAACACATTCAAACTTAAATGTAAATTTATTGTTTTTTTTTTTAAGTATAACGTTTAAAGTCAATGAGATAAAAATCCCCACTTAAAATTAAATGACTTCCAAAATTGTCCATAATTTTCCCGTTTGTGTGACATTTAGAAATATTTAATATTAAATTTATAGAACGTAACTATGGAGTCAGGATATCAATTATTATTACCGGAAGTTGCTCCTTCGAGAAGACGTCTAGTTTTAGTATTGCAATCAGGTACAATCGTCAGGTAGTAACTCATCTAAATATAATGTGCGTCTGCACAGGTGACCCGAAAATAGGTGGTTGCGAGAAAATTAATGTCTTCGCACCTCATCCTTTGGGACTAGTTATGCGTAAAGCGTAGAGCGTTACCTAACCTGTCGGCCACATGCGATGACTACAACGTGACCTGCTTGTCGAACGCTGCAAAATTTTAATTAATATTTCGATGCTTAAGGGTTGCGTCGTGTGGAAGAGTTGGATCTACCGCAGCCACAACACTGGTAATGCTAATAGAATTTCACACATGAACCCCAATTCCTTTCGCCTGTACAATTTGTGAACTATACAACTATTTTTGGAGTTATATACATAGGTATGAGAGGAACTATGAATTCAGCCGGAAGGCATAGTAAAATGGAAGGGATGATTTTTGCCTGGTTTGGTTCGTTGTAATTTAAAAGGTTTCAATGTCAGCCAAAGTTAAATAAATCGGATGTGGAGGTCTCGCATCAAATGGAGGCAATTTTAGACAAAAAGGTTAACACCGACAAGTCTGCGGTTAAGAGGTCAATATAATGGTCGAGGTGGCTTCAGTGTGTATGCATAATTTGTCGCACCGATATAAAGTTTGAGGAGGAGTCCACTCTTGGCACCTCAAGCACCAAAATTGGAGCGAAATAAAGAAATCAAAGGCGCCTCGCCGTATCGGCCAGTATCAAAAAAGGCCCAGAAAATTTGGTTTGGCGCAGATCAGCAAATCCGATTGTATTTGGATCTATATCCGGATAAGATAGTGATGATAGCCATATTATGGCCAGTATCAAAAAAGGCCCAGAAAATTTAGTTTGGCACAGATCAGCAAATCCGATTGCATTTGGGCCTAAATCCGGATAATATAGTGACAATGACAGAAATAAAGCTGAAAAACTATAGAAAATTCTTTGACTTCGCAAATTGGCCGGATTTTGGCAAAAAATCATCTTCTTGGAAAATGTCGACCAACCACCAATGCAATTACGAAGATTGAGTAGTATGATTTCTACCACATTTCGACATAATTGGGGTCTTTTTTCATTCAGGGTAGGAGACACAGATCGATGTTAACCGACATTTTGTTTCCAGAGCTCACCAACTTCGATATATCAATAAGACTGTACAAGGCTGCCTAACTTTCGCCGGAATAATGACGAATAGCTATACGTATCGCGTCATCAAAATAAAACTTTATCTTATAAGCACTAATTTAGCAGCTTTGCTGAAACTATTTAACTCATTATTAAACAAAAACTAACAATTCACCAAAATAATAGTAAATAAACAAAAACATTTTTAAACTTTTCTCAAAAATACAATTGAAGTATTTTTTTTTCAACTTTGTTGCCTCTGGTTGCTTGTGTATATTTATTTATTGTTGCGTACACTTCCGTTCCTTTTTGTGCAATTTTCCGTCTCTTAAAAGCAAACTTTGGTATATTTCATCAAAAGTAGGTTCCCCCGAAATTGCAACCACAATATTTTTTGGCAACATCCGCCTTTGGGAAGGAAAACGGTACTGCCACTTGTACAGAGTGTAGAAAAAGTTTTGCCTGTGAAGTGGAAGCAGCGGAAGTCTTTGTGGCAAAAACTTGTTCCTGGAAATTCAATACTTTCAAATATCCTCATGGATGATAGGTTGGTATTTGTTCTTTACTCCATCCATGTGGTGTTAACATTTGGCAGATTAATTTTAGTCGGGCTATATGATGAGCTGCGGCTTTTTTTTTTTGGTGGAGCGTAAGAACTTATTATGAGCGTCGACGGACTTTATAGTTTTCTTGTTGCAACCGAGAATCTAGTTTAAGGTCATAAAAAAATCCTTTTATTTCTTTGTTTACTGTTAAGTACACTAGTATAAATCCTGTTTCTCGTTTCAACACTCAGACAGAATCAAGATGTTTAAGAAAGTTCTAACAATATCCAGGGATTTATATCGCGAAACATACCATCCTTGCTGTAATAAATATTGTGTTCGTCGTCTGCGTCGGCTGCAACCATGCAGATGTGGTTACCGTAACGAAGCCAACACTTAAGAGGCTTTGTTTGCTTCAAAGTTTTGGATATAGAGATGCAGAAAAACATTTTGTATTTTGAGTGAAAATCCTTCAAGTTTTTTTGTAAAACGTATAAAGGGATTAAAGCCATTTTAACTCTTAACATTGTTCGTGTTCATATTTCTTCTGGGGTTCCCAACATTTCCCATGAGGTGGGCCAAAAGAGATAGCCCTATTGGAAGATGCTTTTATTTTTGCAAATGGCCGCCAATGTTAAATATTTTTTTACATTTGTGGACTAGACAGATGTAGTAATATAAGTGAACATTCCGACTGCGCAAACACTGCGCCGTTTGGCAACCAACCTTGAAAAGTATGGGACCGGAGCGCCCGTTGTGCCGAGAATATCGCCGCTGTTGACGAGGATGTCGAGCTGTCGCCGGAAACATCGACCAGATACTGCCATGCCTTGCAAATAGCCATCAGCCGGTCGTTCCTAAGGCGAATTTTGATCAAAGACTTGCGCATGTTCCCGTACAAAGTCCAGTCCGTGCCTCTGCTGCTGCCTGTTGACCGCCAAACGCGTGTAACCTACGCCCAAGCCATCCTCAATCTCGAGGATGAAGTGGACGATTTTTCGACCAAAATCATAATGAGCGATGAGGCTCATTTCCACCTCAGCGGGTACGTGAACCACCAAAACTATAGCTTCTGAGGCACCGAAAATCCACGAGTAATGCACGAGGAGTCATTACACCCGCTCAAAGTTACTGCATGGTGCGCTGCTCACGCTGGAGGAGTCATCGGGCCATTTTTTTTTCGAGAACGCCGCTGGTCAAACGACAAACAGTGGACGGTGCGCGCTATAGGGCCATGTTAACCGAGTTTTTTCTGCCGCAATTAGACGAATTAGTACTGGAAAACATGTGGTTCCAACAGGACGGAGCTACGGCACACACTGAGCGAGCCACAACAGATATTCTGAAGGCGGCGTTCTCGGGTCGCCTCATCTCTCGTTTTGGCGATTTGCACTTGCCCGCAAGATCGCCCGATTTAACCGTTCCAGACTTTTTTGTGGGCATTTTTGAAGATGGCTTCTTTTGGCCCACCTTGTATATGGATTTTTTTCTTTTCTTGAACCATTTCGTACTGGCCAAATATCAAATCAATCATTTGGAAGTAAATACACTGCCGGAAAAAATTAAAGGAACGCATGAAAAAAGTGAAAAATCTTGGTTTATTTTCATTTCATCTTTATTTTTTTGATGAGGATTTATAATTAAAAGATAAAATTTTCGACGATATTTGGTACAAATGGCACAACAACTTCTTGCAAAATATCCGTCACATATCGCTCTGCTGTCAAAGACCCATTCTCAACCACATGTAACTCCCTGCGGGCTCCCAAACATATGCCACCCTAAACGATTATGGAACCTCCACCATAAGCAAGTCGAGGAATGATGTTGCATTTGATACCGCTCATTTGATCTTCTGTACACTTTGCCCCGGCTGTCGTCCGGCTTGAGGCAAAATCTGGACTCATCAGTGAAGGGCACTCGTTGCCAGTCGTCCTCAGACCAGTTTATATGGTTACGTGCAAAGGCAACACGTACTCTATGGCGCCTGGTGAGAAGGGGAGCTCTTACTGCCCTGCACGGTTTTAATCCAGAATCCTTGAGTCGTCTTCTTACAGTTTTGGAAGAAATTCTTACATTTCGCACTTCCAGAAGTCTGTTCCTAGCCTCAATTGACGTCGAGGACCTGTTTCTGAGGACATATGTCACAATAAATCTGTCGTCTATTTGCCTGCCTTGTCCGGGATTCCTTTTCATTTCGAACCTTTTTACATTTCGAAAAATAACGGATATTGACACAATTAGCCTTGAGGCCACTTCATTGTACGAAAAGGCATTTTCGATCAAACACAGGGCCTGGGCTACTTGAACTTCTCTTAAATCTGGCATTTTTGCTTTAGTTAATCACATTTGTCATAAACAATATTCCAGTAAAACTTTGATAACATAAAAACGAAAGAAAGGCCCAAAAAAACACATGAAACTCAAACTTGTGCAAACGCTTTAACAATCAAATTTCTAATGTTCGCCGAATGATGTCAAATCTGACAGCTATAGATCACTATACTTACCATGGGAACAATTCCTTTCATCAAAAATGCAAACAAACTATCCCGTTAGTCTATATTTGACCTTGAGAGAGAGAACTTGCATCGTTCCTCTAATTTTGTCCGGCAGTGTATTATGAAAAAGTAATTTAATTCTCTTCCTCCATTAAACTCAGAGTCACACTATATTTAATTACCATTATAAGGGTACCCGTGGAAAGGAAAACAATATTCTTACTCCCAAGCTCGAAACTCCTCAAAGTGACTCTAAAGATTGCAGCTGTGTGTTCCCATTAAAGCAAACAAAAAATCAGTTCTAACGTCAATCGATTCGTGTTTAACCCCTTTACATGATTGATTCCGAAATTAACTTCAATCAAACCAAGCAACCAACATAATCTCTTTTTCATCTCCTCTGAATCCACATACCACTTCACACACAAGACAGAACTTAATCTCTGATTGACCAGAACTGAACCAGTCTGCTCCTCTAGGCCGCTGCCGCATTCACAATGCTCATCCACTTGGTTGAATAAAGACATAACAACAAACCACATTAAGGTGTCTCTATGCTCCTACACTCATATAAGTTGTGTACCTTGATTCGGTAGACCACATCAGAAATGTTGGGTTCGTAGACGACTACAGCTCCCTCTGTGTCAACACCGCACTAAACCAAGGCTATTACGGAAAATTCAATTATTTCGAATGTGCCCTTAATTGCTGTATGTTTAACCATTGTGTGTGTGTTTTGTTTGCACAATACCATTGTTAAGCTGTTGGCTCCTCCAAGGAGCAATGGAAGAAAGACACATTTGTAATCCTGCGATATGTTTACAGCATTTACCATTAACAATAGTCAAAGCTTCGTCGAAATGGAATCCACCCCGGTCATCATCACATCCTATTAGGCGCGTATATACAGCACTTCAGATGTGAGTTTTCTTTTCGTTCTTTTTTTTTTCGTCTAGATTAGAAGGCATGACGAAAGATACAGTTGGGAAACTTTGATGTTTTCTTTTGCCTTCCATTTGAATTTATGGTGTGGAAAATCCAGCTTAAAATAAATATGGGTTTGAATGGTATGGTGTGGCTAGGCCCTCCTAGGGGAGAGATTCAGTCGGTAAATTGAAAACATACAAAAAAACGCTTTAAAATCAAATTGATTGTTTAAATTTTATTCTTAACAGTGATTATCCTTTTATAAATTTACAATTCCAACACGGACGATTTTTTTTTTGTATTGTGCTTTATATTTTGTGTTTGCTGTTGCACAATCCTCTAACAATTGCACTTAAAGTTAAAATGAATATTTACAATACGATAAAGATGAGAGAATAAATTAATTAACAATTTAGATATTTTTTATGGGAAAATTCCGTATCGAACGAAAAGATGACGAATCTGATGGGCCTTGCCCTAAAAATGTCACCTTGGTTACAACAAAGGTACATAGTATTTTTTTTTTTTTTGATATTTTTTGTATGCTAAAAATGGACGTAGAATTTTAATAAATTATTACTAGAAATACACACTCAATTTCTTCCTATAACGACATCTTGTAAATAATCAGTAATTGTAACAAAGTGTTGTTTTTTCGCAACTTGTAACGCAGTAAGGCCTTCTTGATTTTTCTGCAGGATGTCACTGCCGGCAGCTACTAGTTGTTTTACAACTGTCAGATGACCGAACATGGCTGCCGCGTGTAAAGCTGTTTCGCCATTCTAAAGGAAAATTATTATGTCACTGAATAAATGAAAAAAATTACCTACTTACAGGTAGTATTCCTAAATTGGGTCGATATTTTAACAATTCAGTCATCACCCCCACATGACCCTTGTGGGCTGCTTTAAATAACGGTGTTGCTCCATCACAGCGTACAGCATCAACATCGGCACCATTTTGAAGTAGAACCTTGCAAATGTGATCGTGACCCATTTGTGAGGCTATCCAAAGTGGTGTCGCGCCATCTATTCGTTTTGTATCTGGTTGGGCGCCAGCTGACAACAGAAGGAGCAACACTGTTCGGTGGCCATTTTGTGCAGATATGAAAACAGGTGAGGCACGATCTTTCATATAGGCGTTGACATTTGCTCCGCATTCGATTAGTTCCTTGACAAGTTTAACATGGCCACCTTGACAAGCTACAAACAGTGGGGTGCCCCCGTCCTATGAAGTTTTAAGAATTTAAAATGTTCATAAGAAAGTCGGATGAATAAGGTTTGGTCTTTCAAACTTACTACTGACGGACAATCGATCGTTGCTCCTGACTTTACTAAAATCTTAACAATATCCAGATATCCACCTTGAGCGGCAAAGAATAGAGGAGTTGTTCCTGTTGCCCGTTTTGAGTTAGGGTCGGCACCTTGTTCTAGAAGTTCTATCACACAAGGGCAGTGTCCTCCAGCTGCGGCTAGAATGAGTGGTGTTGTGCCATCCTTTAAAGAAAAAATAAAATGGGTCCAAAATCTATCAATGTATCAGTTCTATTCCCTATATCACTGGTAACGTTCTTTTTCCTATTCTATCGAGCAGGTGTAGCGATGCTTAAGAAGCACTTGTTTTTGGCTTATGGTTTTGGGCGTATAAACGCTTTACAGTTTAAAGCCACACCAGTGGAACGATTGCTGCGAAAGCCATACTTCCGGTCATGCAGAAGCTTTCGGTCTTCGAGATATTTTGGAAGCTGACGGTTAATCAGCTTTTCCATTCCAGTGGTCACATGTCTTCCGAAGAGACTGGACAAATGCTGTTTTCCATCTTCTAGGAAAGATTCCAGAAAGGCGTGAATGATTGAAAATTTTACGAAGTGACTGCGCATGAAAGAACACCTCTTGTTTACACCAAGATTTTTGAAAACCCATGCTTGTGTCCCATGGAAGAATTAACATTCTCAAATACAAGAGCGGCAACGAAAATGTGGCAGCGAAATTAGAGGATTCTTTCTTAAGCCGTACCACTCGAATGTGAAAAACCTTACCGGACTCTGTTTTTCTGTTCCATTGTGAAACTTTAAAACTATTTGCAACGGTAACTACTTTTAAATCATTTCCTATTTTCCTAATCGCCCTCTTTATGTCTTCAACATTATAAAGCTAGCCATTAACTAAAACACCTTTAGTGCGAGCTTTAGCAAAAATTCCTTGAAGAAATGCTTTCAAGTTGTCAAAATTTAATTGTTCAAATTATTTTACCCATCAGCGGCACTACCTCATTATCTTGTTGCCATTTGATGCTTGCTTGACGCAAACATCACGTTCATGTTCACATAACATTCGCATTCGTTACCACTTTGTGTGGCAAAGTATAGCAACAACTGTGCAACGTACAAAGTCACGATGTGGAGTATTTTTTAATAAATCTATCGTTTGAATGCAAATTACTTTATAGCTTCTTGTATACTTTACATACAAACACCTCATTTTACTCTAACAACAAGTTCACACTCCACAAACGTGTCTAATTGGCGGTACCCAATTAACATTTCACGAACGCAATTCACTTAAAGTTGAAGCCCAAGTTGGAGAAGCATAGTATGTGAGTATATTATAGTTAAGCTCATGTTAACAGACAGGGGGAAATTTGCCCGCTTTTGTTGTTGAATGTTGATTTGGAATATTTTGTATTTGTTGCAATAATTGGGGGCAATGTTTTGTTTATTCAAAATGGGAAACAATATTGAAGAAACTATTTTCACTTTGAAGCCAAATTTTAATTGAATACTATTACCTGTTAACAAGAAGCTTAAAAAAGTCGATTGGAAAGCTGTCGTTAATGTCACTTTAAATTTGTTTAGATTTTCTGACATTCGTTGGCAATATATTTTCTTTCTCCGTCAAGACAATACTAAATAATCAATAAAATCCATAATTTTGAAATATTTTCTATTCAAGAAGTCTGCAAAATTGTGAGCGCCCTGACATACCTACCAAGTGACACTTCACTATTCATGGGAACCCATTCATCTGTCAAGAGACAACTAACGTCAATTTTGAAGTGACCATCTTCAAACCCGCCTTATTTATAAATACCCCCGTTTCCACTGACGTGGTAGATATAAAATAATAATTAATGGCTCTTGGTCGTAGTACCTGAAAATTGCCCCCAAACCCAGAGCCAAGAGTCATTTAAAAATAAAAAAAAACACAACTTACCTCGTCTTTGCAGTCGACGTGCACCTTGCCACTGTCAAGAACTCGTCTCAAGGTGATATCATCGCCCCGCAGCGCTGCCAAATGCAAAAGTACATCCGATGGCGTTTCCTTCTGTTGCAGACAGTAGAAATAATAAACAAGCAAAAAAGGAGAAAAATAAGTCAAAGAAGATACACAAAACTTAACTGTGAGACTAAAGACTAATTAATTTAAATTTCTATCTCCCTCCATATTTGTATTTTTCTTTGCCACTTCCTTACAACTAGCTACACGGTTTCCCCACGACAACGCGAGGGGGCGTGCAACAAAAAATTATAATTACTAGTTTATTTACGTGAGAATTTTTATATTTACATTGGCGGCCATGTACCTTTTGCTTTTCTAACTCGAAATATTTGTTCAAATGTCAGAGAAGTATTGAGGAGGTTTTTCGAATGGCGCCCAACGATTCAAGTAAGCTTATGACATTTGGCGAGCTAGAGCCATTTGCAACTGGAAAAGGCTATAAATGTCATCTATTATGCAACGCAACACCATATCGCATCGGTAGATTGCAGTTGGTTTTTTTATTTTCAATTCTAAGCTTTTACTTTCAGCCTCAACAGGTGGATCATGTGTATGGGCATGAGTTTTTTGTTGAACACCCTCGCCTGCGGCACAGAAAATGCATTGCGAGAATAACCAAGAGCTGGTTGCCTCGTGAGTCGTGAGGGTTATAAATATAATTTTATATTTTAATTAAAAAAAAAAACATTTTTTCATGATATATGATTGCGGGTTTTTTTTTCTTTTTGGAACAAGGCTGCACGAGGAGAGCACCAGGCGCTGATTTTATTTTTGTTGCTGCAATAGTAGCACAGTATATGAAGTGCGGTAATTGATTCGTGTAATCAGATGCATTTTGTTAAATCAATGGACGGTTTCCTCCACACCAAATGGCCCGTCCCGTCCAACGATTTCCCTGGATCGGAAAATGAGGCAATGGACTCGTTAACCGAAAATGCTTTCGATTTTTCATTGATTTCATTTCAATTTGCAATTGTGATTGCATTATTCGAATGAATTCTTGTTGAGTGGTTTTGTGCTTTTGTTGCATGCATGGTTTGTTCTTGTTCATTGGGTTTTCAGAATACGAGAATTGCCCTTCTGGGTGCAAAAGCATATTGTTTGTAACATCCAATTGGTTACTTGGTGCTAAGGGTTATTATTACTGTTCAAGTGAATTCATTATATTGGGCCATGTAGATAACATTTTTGGATTTGACAGACAATGCTTATACTATACAGGGTGGGCCAAAAGAAGTCATCCATCCGATGTTGTTTAGCTCTCTTTTTTGTCTGTTTTTTGATTATGTTTATTTGAACCTTTAGAATTGTATTGGTCAAGTCGAGAAGATGATATCGGCCAAATGGGCGGCGTCACAATTGATTGATTGATTTATGGTATTTTTCATCACTTCAGCGAGAACTTTGGGCGACAGATTCTCGCACTCGTGTCGAATATTGTCCTTGAGGGCTTCCAGAGTATAGGGCTTCAAAAAGCCCCACAAAAAAAGTCTGAAACGGTTAAATCGGGCGACTTGCGGGCCAGTGCAAATCGCCAAAACGAGAGATGAGGCGACCCGGGAACGCCGCCGCCTTCAGAATATCGATTCATGTCGGTTCATGTATCGCTCCATGGCTTGTTCACTTGTATTCTGCATCTGTCTAGTCCACAAATGTCAAAACAGATTTGACATTGGCGGCCATTTGCAAAAATGAGAGCATCTTCCAATAGGGTGAATTCTTTTGGCCCACCCTGTATATGCTTTCCGAACTTCCAGAAATGCTAACCTGAATGTGATCCAAACAAGAATTTGAAAAATTATTTGAAATGGGTTTTCATAATTCTGCAGAATTATGATGGTAAATTGGAGTTTTGTGCATAATAAGCGCGCGCCCAATGGATAATGTTTTACCCTTTTAATGTTAAAATACACAAACTATTCCAAAGTCGTGTTGTTCGGCTAAAGAAAGAATCTCTGTATTTCACCCCATGTCCGAAGTGGGACTCAAGTGTGAACTGATCCGAGCCACACAAAATTAATTCTTTGCCTTCCCGCTCTCCCTGTTTATGTTTTTTTGGTCGTTGATGAATTATTTTGACAGAGTGTCAAATTTGAAATATAAAAACTAGGCGGATACGGGTGCGTTTGTTTTGGAAATCCCACTGCACTGCGGATAGCTTTCCCAAAAAACACGGCTATTGGTCCGAAGTCCCAAATGTAAAAGTTGTACTAATTGTATACTTCTCAGGATGAGAATTATGAAACAACAAATGGACAACTTGTGCAGCAACATCCGGTATTGGAGTCGGCTCATCGGTTTACCTGTGTAAGGTGGTGTAACCCAGCAAAGATCTCGACATACCTTCCTTCGGGTATTTTCTCACCTGAATAGCGGAGAGCTTTTTTTAAATGTTGATGTGTCAATTATTTGCTTTAGTGTTGATGGCAACGAGTTCCATACCTTGATGGCATAAATAAAAAATAGTCTAGATGAATGCAGATGCAGGCGTGATGAGATTCAAGGTTCGTGTAACTTATCGAACAAGTAGGACGGAGTTTTAAAATTAATTATTTTGTGTAGGAAGGTACAATATCTGGCATTAAAAAAGTTTTCCTAAAAAGTGCATCCTAAGACTAATTGATGGATGCTAAACAAAAAATGTAACGAATGATGTCATTCAAAGCAACAAGAAGTTTTCGAAGAGAATGGGAATCAAGCTTTGGATAAACTACTGCAGCATACTCAATGATTGGAATAAGCAATGATTTGCTAATTCTCAATCTAGTTTAGACTGGCGTAAGATTTGCAAACATATTTAGTTTTCGGAGACCAACAGAAAGGTTAACATGGTCATTATTGACTGAGAGGAGACGATTTATTTTGAAACCGTGAACTGAAATTGGAAACGCGATATAAACAGGAGCGGAAGGTTGGTCGTGTCAAATTTCTGCTTAGAAATGGAGATTATTTGAGTTTTAGCCGGGCTTAGCGTTAAGCCATTACACATTGTCCATTCGTAGATCCTTACAAATATTCATTCGTTCTGCATGTTAAGTCATCTAATAAGTTAAAAGGTCTGGAAATATTTGTACATTTGGACATCATCTGCATACAAATGCAACACATCATCCTTGCATACTAGTGGTAGGTCATTGATAAACATACAGAATAAAATTGGACCCAAAATTGAACCCTGTGGTACCGCAGCCATCAAATCAGATGTCACCAACTTTGACTTTTTGACTTCGGTGTTCCAAGTAGTCTTGAATAAGACGTACCGACCTTTAACTAAAACCAAAATATGAGTTAAGTTTTGTAAATAGGATAGCATGGTTAACTCGGTCAAATGCTTTAGTAAAATCCAACAAGCAGAGCAGAGTCAACATTCCCCGATCATATCGAATTCTAATATCATCTAAGACTTTAACCATTGCCTTAGAACAACTGTGCCCTGCCCGAAAGCCTCTGACTGCACCGAACAAAATAAATTATGCGTGGTTTATAATCTGGTTTGAGAAAACTTTTTTGAAAATTTTAGATAAGCAAGGTAGTATACTAATAGGCCGAAAATCAGCAGGAGTTAATGGATTACTTTTTTTAGGCACAGGTATTACCTTAGCTTGTTTCCAACATTGAGGAAATGAAGAAGACATAATACAAAAATGTATGATATGAGTTAAAACGGATATAATTTGAGGTAAAATTATTCTAATGAAATTTATCGGAACTCCATCATCGCCAACAGCATTGGATCTTAGCGAACGAATGATAATGATCAATTCAGTCTCAGAAACGTAAATGGATGAGTCATTAGTAACAAAGTTAGATGTCTGCAAGTTATTAGCTGCAAAAGCTTTATTAAGGTCATTCGTCGGATCTGGAACATTGTCAATTACTTTTTTTCTACCAATTCCAAACGTGCGAAAGCTACTTTTGTGGAAAGTTCTGGTAATCAATAGCATTCCTAGTATAAACGACGATGATGGGAGAAAAGCAATGGGAATAAGGTATAACCATGTAGAGCAAATTCTGTTCTTGAAACTATTTTTCTATATACTAAAGAGCACACCCAATATTATATAAAATACACTTCTTTTTTCACATTATTCCAATAATTTTAATTTTATAGCTCTTTCTTTAATTGATAGCAAAAACACCTTGAAGGTTAGCTCCAGAACTTTCTTTTAATGAAAAGCCTTCCATGACAGATTTAACCAATCAAAATTTGTTCGATTAAATCAGTTCCAAAAATTTATTTATTTTTTAAATGACAAAATAGAAATTATTTACTAATTACACATTTCACCAGCCAAAACAATCTTTCATGATTTTCAAACTACTCTTTGACAATTATAAACTCAATAGATCACTTATTTCTGTTCACCTGTTGTCTTCAATAAAATATATTTTTTATTATTCAACTTAGCCATGTCAATGTCAAATTCCATCGCCAGTAAATTAAAGAGCGAAAGAAATTTCATAACAAATGTTCATCCCAGAACCGCCTTTTCTTTCTGTTGTCTAACATACATTTGCCCTAAATTGATCGTTACTGTCAATCTTGTGACGTAAAAGTTGAAGGGCGTCAGAAATCTTCAAAGTAAACAATTAAAATAAAAACAACTAAAAGCACCACTTTAAAAAGATACTTTATTTTTAGTGTAGCGAGAAATGCTGTTCGCATTCGGAGCTCATTTCTATTTCGAGTTGATGTTAATGTAAATATTTTCTGTAGATAACGGTTTTTATTTTTATTGAATGGGAGATAAATATCTAAACCCTGAGTTCTTTAATGAATATTACACTTAACTAGGTACAAAAAAAAATATTTCAAAGTCTTTAACTTGATAAAAAGAAGCATACGTGATAAAACTAAAACTAGAAAAAACTTACCTTTAATGACATTTTAAGTAATTCCCGCCTTTTGTGTGTGCCCAGATAACAGTACTATGACGAAATCACATGCACGTATCGAAATTACAAACTCGACGCTTCAACTAGACAATCTATGAACTACATTCGACGAGAACACAAATTGATTTATTTAATTTTTTTTTTTTTTTTCAATTTTCTTTTCTTGCCAAAGATACACAAATGAAAAGAAATTTTGTTTCTCTTTGCTAAACCGATATTTATTTTTGTCTTCTTGCTTTTTATTGAATTCGCGCACTTTTCATAAATGAGAGTTTTTCTATTGGAAACTTATGTTTCGAATTAATTTCTTTAGTTGTTGTATGTAGATACATTCTGACGCTACATTCTCAGCGATTAATATTTCCCGAAAATGGCGCCCGGGCAGACTAGTCCTTCTCCAACAACGAAGACAAAAACAATGAGGAACTTTGTAGTTGAAATGATCAGCTGAATGTGATGATGGAAAATTAGTCTTGTGCGCATGAGATAGTTGATTCCAACAAATTAATCAAAAGATGGATTGATGTTCTGGTATTCTGCATTTGCCAACGACAGAGGAATATACCGTTAATTTACTTGTTTTCCTTTAGGAGAAATAGTTCAAGAGACGACCACGACATTATCGCCTCTTAGACCGTGACAGGTATTGTTGGTTGGCAGAGAGGGATGAACCGGTGCGGCGCGGCATTGGACGTCACATAATCCGTGGATGCGCGGAATTGAAAACGTATCTAAGCGTGGTGTGTTTACAGCACGACCGTTCGCGGTTGCGTCTCAAATGGTTCTGGTAACTGGGGATAGTCTATGAACTTGTTTTTACGCCGATATGCGAGGAACCTTGTCTAGCAGAGCTAGTTGGAGCAGTTTTTTTTTTTTTTTTTTTTCTTTTTTGCTTTCGTTCAGTGCAATTGGAGCTCACCGCATGCTTTGTCAAGCGAATGATGACGCCGATCGATGGTCACCTCGTCCACTATAGGGAAGGATTATCAGAGAAACCGGCCGCGCTACGACGATGACTATGACTACACGTAGTGAAATCATTGATGACAGTCTGATGATATGCAGAACGCGTGCATCATAATGCGCTGCTCTGCAGTTTGGACGGAGTCTTGGAACACTTGGATTAGTTACAGTTTCACAGTTTTTGGTGCAGCTTGTATGGGTTGATTGCACGATTTATTTGTGGTGATTGGTGAATGTGAGCGTTGGTGTTGTCAATCGAGGAGGATATAGTTTGGTTTTCCAGGTGAACTGACAATGATGATGATGATGATGAAGATTTCCCGTTTTAATTTCCTGCTTTTTCTTTTGGATTCTTTCTTGTTTTTGTTGTTATTCTGCTTTGGCTATTTTTGTTGGCTCATCTCGGTCATGTGGAGTTTACTTTTTTCTCTTTGTACCGGCAGCACCAATGATGACGTTGTGATGGAAGTCATTAGGAAATGGGAATACACACAGTCAGTGGGCTTGATTGGCTTGCTGGAGATTTTGGATTACAGGTGACTTTTTGTATTGTTTCTGATTTGCTTTTGATGTGTTGTTCCTTCTTTGGTAAGCTTCTACGTTAATTTATCACTTTTTCATCATCGTCTCAACAAACGGATTAGTTTTTCTTGGTGTTGAGCATTGGGCTTAGTATGATTATAAGGTTGGTTCTGTGGTTTTTCCTGTGTTCATATCTAAATTAGAAGAGAAAGGAACAAATGACGTTAGTTTCATTTTAATTATAAAAAATGGGCAATAAATTGGGTGTTTTTTTCTGGAAGTGATTGTTAAAACGGTTTCCGATTAAGGTATAATCAACGTCGTTAAATCATGCAGCTAATTATTCAATTTGTCATTTAAAAATGAAAAAATAATTATAGGTAAACTATAATTCATTAATTACCTATAATAGATGCGCATTTTATTATAGCACGACGTGTTTTGATGTTCTGAAAACAAATAGTCTGGTGCTTGAACATTGAACTATAGGAATGTTTAAAAATTATAAAAAAAAAAACAAATAATTGTAAAGAATGCATTAAACTAGCAATTTAACTTGTATAAGGTTCTAATCAAGCTATTTTCAGACTCCTACCGAAACTGTAAAAGACCATATATATGTATGCACATTAAGCAAGCTATTTAACTGCTAAAAGATTTCTGCTGACAGTTGTTATGGCAGCAAATAGGTTTTCATGAAATGTAATTGGCTGGCTTGGAAAGCCATTTTATGAGACCTGTTTGTAAAAGCTTGTTTTGGATGTTATAAAAAGCCTTTTAGTTGCAGCTTTTGCTAAAACCTTGCAAAAAATGTTTACATAAAGGTCTTACAAAAGTCATTTTGGATTGCCACGAAATATTTGCCTAATAATAATAATTATATAATTATTTAAAAAAAATGTTTTTTTTGTGCACAAATAAAGCAAATGTATACATCTATATCTATACACATAAAATGAAGTGTCTGTTTTTAAAATCAAAATAACAGCTTTTTACTTGATGTAACTATACGAAAAACACCATTTGTCTGTCTGTCTGTCTGTCTGTGTCTGTCTATCTGTCTTTCTGTCTGTTTGTTCCGGGTTATCTCGGGAACGGCTGCACCGATTTTGACGGGACTCTTCCTGGCAGGTAGCTGATAATCTAACGAGTAGCTTAGGCTATGTTAATTATTCACTAGGTGGCGCTGGGGTTGTTTTTTTTCGAAAATTCTTATTTATGGACCGATTTTGATGGGACTTTCACAGGCAGGGAGCTCATTTTGAAAGGTATAACTAAAGCTATTTGAAGTACTACCCGTAGGTGGCGATGGGTTTTAATTTTTTTGAAAATCATAACTTAAGAACGATTTGTTTTAGGGCGACGAAGTTGCGGGTAACAGCTAGTTAAGAAATAAAAACAAATACAGTATTTTTGTTTTGTTTTTTAAAGTTAAGAAATTTTATTGCATTATTTTATGTATTGCGTTATTAGCTATATTTCCTCTTAGTTAACTCCCGAAGCTTTTCCACCACATTCCGTAAAGTTTGAAATGTTATTTAAATTATAAAGGTAAAAAGTTTTTGTTTAAGCTTAGTACGCAGCTCACGCTAAAATTTAGCTCCCATTCAAAATTATCTCCAAAATTTAGGCGAGCTAAAATTTAGCCGCTTTTAGCTTTCATATTTTTGTTTCCCAGTGTACTGTGAAAAATGTATCGGACAAATAAATTGATCGGCACATTTATTCGAGCCAAATTTTTAAAGACCGTAGCTAAAAGGGGAATTTGTCGGGGTTTAATATCCCTTGAAAAACTGTTTAAAGGAATAAAATGTTATTTTGATTAGACATTAATATATTAAATATATATTATATAACAATAATCATATAAAGGAAATTGAAACACGTGGTTCTAATCGTTTTTCTTACAAGAATAGTCCTAAACCTTATCACCCTATTAAATTGTATGAGGCTACGCTCAAGTTAACAAGAGAACAGCTGTTATTTTTCTCCACAACGCTCATCTGTCAAAATTTAGCTGGAATTATAGATACCGCTTGGAGAGAAGCATGCAAGCTAAATTTTAGCTCGATCTGCGTAACCTACTATGCTTTACTTAGGTTTTTGTCGACAAGCCAATGTTAATTTTGCTGGTATAGGTAAAGCATTTATAGACAAGCCTTACACAGGTTGTTTGCATTGAATTGTCGTGAAGAGCCTTATTGCAACTGTTATTATTTTTTTTATACAGACCACTTTGAACATTTATCTACGAGCCTTGTATAGAACTTGCCAAAACTAATAGCAGCTTCAGCTATTTTTTTGATTATGAAAGTTTTAAATGTGTGGCTTGCGAAAATTTGCATTATATAAGCTCTATACAAACTATTACTTGCCAAATTCGAAAAATTGGATATTAAGAAAACTAAATTGTTATTGTTATTATAACTGGTATGCCAATCAAATATTATTTATTGTTTATTCATATTTCCTATTTTTTTCCAATGCTTAGTCTCTTTGTAAAAACCATAAATTAATGCTTTAAATACTAATTTTTAACCCTTAAAGTTGTCAGTAGGCTGATTAATTTAAAAAGATATTTCCCTATTTAAATTCGAAATAAAATTTCACACTATTGGTACCAATCAAATTATTCTTGTTTTCCAGAAGTGGTACTGTGTTTTAATGAATGTTTTTAATATTTATAAATATAATAATTAATTTCGCTCTAAGACATTTTAATTTCACTTAATAAAATACATTAGCTGTAATAAAGTTTAATTTCTACATTTAGTTATAAAAAAAAAGTTTATAGTACAGTCATTTGGGAGTTTTACCTGGAAAGTTTTCCGAAAGTTCTAAAAATTGGTGGTTTTAAAGATTTCAACATGCTCTTTCTAAATTTCAACTTTGCCACCTCCTCCACCGGTCCTAAAAAAAGTTTCTTGGAAATATCTTCTTTCCGGATTGTTTTACGAAAAAAATGTTAAGTAGTAAAATAAACAAGAGAAAAATTGAATTAATTTATGTTATAACCTTTTTTCTTGTAAAATGGGTAGTTTACGCGTACGAGTTCTTCAAAGTCGACTCAACACGCTTTTTAGTCAAAGAACTCATTTGCACTACACCCTGGTGTTTTTTTTTTTTTTTTTGTAGTAGTTGAAAAGTTTTGCAAAGTAACTTTTTCCAGTTTCTCTTGTTCATTTACTTAAAAAAAATTTTCGTAAAACAATCCGAAAATAAGATACATATTGCCAAAAAACTGTTTTCCAAAATGGTGGTTCCCGATCGGCAATGATACGAGGTGGCAAAGTTAAAATTCAAAAAAAGCATTTCAAATTCTATAAAACGACTCCTGGAACACTTTTCAGGTAAACCCCTTTTTGATCCCCAAATGACTGAACTATTATTAATGAAGACATATATATGTAGGTATTTTTCGTTAAATAGGAACCTTTGATATGCAAAAAGCAATAATTTGTTGCTTTATGCTTGAAACAGATTGAACCAGCAACAGCCACAGCACCAGCAACAGCGGCCGCCATTAATTCAGAACCAATGTATTTCAATGGCTCAAATTAGATTAGACCAGCACCAGCACCAGCAACGTCACCAGCGTCGTTAGACCAAAGTCCTAAATTTGCTGTTGCTGTTCCATTGCTACCAACTTTGCGCAGGTGAAATTCGGGGGCACCATACTGCAAAAGAAAACTTCGTATACTTTTTTTATGACACAAAGTGTCAATCAGAAGTAAGAAGACGATGCTGGTGCTGGTGGCAATGTGTTTCAATTTCTTTTGCTGGTCAGCGTGCTGTTTGCTGTTGAAGGTGCTGTTGCTGGTTCAATCTGTTCCGCGCTTTAGGGTTTTCATGTTTGTTCCACTTTCGATTTCTACCGCTTTTCCGACACACAAAATGCAAAAACAGCTTTATTATTGATGGCATCTTGACATGCACGTAACGTTTGTCTGCATTATTAAGCTATAAGCACAAACTTTTTGAAGGTCGTAACATTCTTTGCGATCATAAACGTTTCAAAATCATTTAACGATTGCAGGTAAAAGAAAGAATATAATATTTTACTACTTGGTCTAAAAGTTCGACAAATAAATCACTCTTACATAAGGATTTTAAAAAAACTTTCACTTCCTAGCTAAGCACATACATATGTCTTTGCCATTAGTAAACTTCCAATTTCAATTGAAACATTAGTCATTATTTTATTTTTTTTCATTTCCATCCCAAAATTAAATCTTCTTTCTAAACTGGGTCATGTGTGTTCTCAGGGCAAATAAATTATATTGATGTTCTACGTCCCTCTTTCTGAGGAGGAGATTGAGAATGAGAAGCATCGAAAAACCAACAGGTGACGGCTCTTGTATTGTAAGTACTTTTCAGAAATCTAAGATACATTTCATAATATACCGTTAAAAGTGGATCTAATAAAATCCACTTAAAAGCAATCATCACATCTGATGAGCAACATGTAATCAATGTTGTTGGCACACGCACAGGCAAACACAAAAAAAATACAATCACAGTGGTAATTAAAATTCATAAGTTGAAGGACTCCCTTGAATTCCATCCCTATTCCCTAGCGAGTAGGACTTTATAACGATGTCTTTTTTTATTTCTACGTCTCCTTTGGCATTCGAAGTTAAAGCGCCCTCTATATCTATTTGACCACCAGCACCATTTAGAGGGCACTTCGCATGCCTCAACACCAGGATGATGTCGTAATTTGAGACACGGCGACAGCACTTAGTGATGAGGATATGCATGCACCTCAAGCAACCAAAACGTGCCATTCTGCGGCAGGAAAAGAATGCTAAATCAATATTTCGGTGCTGGCTATAAATAGAGCGGACGAGTTTTCCATTCAATGCGACTTGCACTTTAAAGCCATCGAAAATCTTGTTTTTAGTTTCAAATGATTAATGGTTCCAGGAATTTTCCTTGCTGCTTTTCAATTTTCTGCTGAACTCATATCCATGGTGAAAGTGCGAAAAAGTGTATTTATAATAATTGTATTTCTGGAATTATTTAAAAAAAAAAATCCGACAAACCTTATAGAAAAGACATGAAGTCCTTATATCCGGTTACTTAAAAGTTATAAAAAATGGTGTTTTGTGGAAGAAACTTTCACTAATAATAAAAGTAGGATAAAACTAAAACTTGGTTTTGTAAGGATATTTATGTATGCACAAAATTATGTTTTTTTTATTTTTTTTCTTCACAAAATAAGGTTATGTATGTATAGACAATGGAATCTGTTGACGTTTTCCTTTTATATCGAGAAAACATAACCACGTCCACTTGATTTTTTATTGAATGAATGTGAGGAAATGTATTGTTTCTTTTTTGTAAGGATTTGCGTGTCCTGCGCAAAAATCATACAGTTTAATAGGGTGACATTAAAAATGTTATCAAATATGTATAAGTTTTTATACCTACTTGAAAGTAAAAAAAGAGCCGAACTCAAACACTCCCTGTACTATTTTTTGTAAGCATTTGACCCAAACCCCACAATACAAACCAACAAATATAAGTTTTGTTCGTCTACTCCCTAAAACAGACTGTTTTGAACAATTTTACACAAATGTTGTTCGTTTACTTACATTTTCGAGAGTTTTCGTGATAAGAGAGACATCTTGAGAGAGAGCAAAACATTTCCCCTGAATTCCCTATTTTAAACCAAAAAAATTCTTGGGGGAGAAATCTAAGTTCTGTCAAACTCAAAAGTACATTTGAAATTTGACGTTTTGTGAAGTCTTCGTATTTGAAGAATTTTAAATTAAAAAAATTTGTAAAGTTTAATCCAAAGTAAATAATAAGATGACCTTATAATGGCCTAATAAAATGGTTTCTTTTACTTTTGAGCGAATTTTATTATTTTCTAAAAGTTATCATCCCCACTCTTCAAAGTTTGACAGTTTTTTCTAAAACAACCCAAAAAGTAGACGAACGGACCTATATTTAATGGCTTCAACTTTCCATTCAATACATCTTCGTTTAGTTAAACCATAGCTATAGTAGCTATACTTCTTTACATTTTTACGTAATGTTGTTATAGCTCTTTTTCGATTTTCAAAGTAATCTTTTCATGCTTCCCAAATTAAGGTGTGGCAACTTTTAGTTTCTCATGTTGTGCTGACTTGTGATAAATCATAGAATCTATAAGTTGCATTCTCATACTATTTCCCAAGTTAGCAGCGGTCGGCTGTGTTTTTTATGATGTTAAATGCATGTCTAGAAACATATCTGTTCAATCCTTAAATTTCAATCCTCGATTTTCATATACTCGAGTAGAAAATAAATTAAACGAGTTTTGGATTGTATAAAAATATCTTGAGGCATAATATTAAGAAAAAATAAAATGGTAAACAAAAATTAATAGCAAATTTTCAGAATTTAAAACAAACTTATGAGCACGCGCCCTTAGGTCCCATTTTCAAAACACACCCTTTTTAATCAATTTCATTCGCATCCAACTTAACGCAAAACAATGCTACCAACCTTTCCTTCTTTTCTTTTTTGACTTCATCGTCGCTTGTCACTGGTAATAAATTTCCAATAAAAAAGTAAGAAATTATCATGAAATTTATTTTAAAATGCATAGTTTTTGATAAAATTCTGTTCCAATTAATCGTGTAGATACAATAAAATGGAAAACGACGCTGGTGAATCTGTTGATTTGTACTGCCCACGAAAATGGTGAGTTCCACGTGTTCTCTGTATCTGAAATTCTTACTACAACCTCTGAATTTATGTCTAAAAATCTCAAAAACAGCTCTGCCAGTAACAGAATTATCCACGCCAAGGATCATGCTTCCGTGCAATTAAACATTGTCGATGTTGATCCTGAAACCGGCAGGATGGGTGTTGGATCCAAGGTGTACGCCATTTGCGGCGATATCAGACGTATGGGGGAATCTGACGATTGTATCTATCGTTTGGCTAAGAAGGATGGTCTTATTACCAAGTGAGTGCTGAATTTGGGAAGACATGCCAATAACATTAAGTTGAAATCATTCCCTTTGTTTTTCAGGAGCTATTAAGGCGGGAATTTACATGTCGTGTGTAATCCTTATCCAACTTAGAAATAAAGATATAATTTTTTAATAAGAACTGTTTTCGAATGTTATGTGCTGTTTGATTTGGAAATATGTTTAAGATTTAGGTAACTGGGAGACAAAAAATACAAAAAGATCTTTTGTGTCTAAAAGTTCGAATTGGGAAGATGGTAGGTAGTAGGTACATGGGGTGCAATGCCCAATACGTTCAATCCGAATGCACAATAACAATACTATTCACAATAAATGTTGAGAAATTTGACCACAAAAAATTCTTTTAAAAAGAATTCAAATTTTTTAAGTGTCATAAATTCAGGTCAAGAGTTCAATGGCTGGCTGGCAATATAATTTCTAACAAGGAGTCCATTGCGCTTAGGGTCCTGGGCATTAGGTGTTGGAGTTAATTGACAATTCCGCTAATTGGGATAGTTCCAGCTTTTGCGTGGAGTTGTTATTTTTACTTGCGATATATAGGGACTATAACTATAAGGATAGACACGCATGAACGATTTTTCACACGGCCGATTGAAAAAACGGTGAGCTACGTCAACAGGTTTATATGTAAACGCGCGAATGGCCGAGTGCCTAACCGGCCGATTTGGTAATCTGTAACCAGTCACAAAATTTTCGTCGATCGCGATCGGCCGTGGAATCGGTTCATGCGCGCCTAGCATAAGGCAAGTTGTGCATTCGTAAAAAAAAATCTAAAAATCAAACATGACATTACAATAATAGGGTAGTCGAAAAAGTGGGTCAGAAAACTCTGTCTGTCTGCCGTATCGATTCCTACAGCCTAAACGGTTGGGCCGAAATTTTTCTCCTAGTATAAATTATAGATTTCTTTAAATTGATATACTCAAAAAAAAATTAAATATGTTTTCGAAAATGGTCGAACGATTTTGAAATGAAAAATTCATAAAATAGAAAAACAGCAAAATAAATAAGATGGCTTACAACACTTTTTCCAAAAAACGTTATGAATAGTGTTTTTTTGATTTCATAAAAATTTTATTTGTTTAATATTTTCCCCCAAATTTTGTTTTATATTGCTCGTTTGAGCCCTAGCCACTAGTCTAATGAAAGAAAACTTCGTTATTACAGTTTTCAACAAAACATAATCCACACTTACAATAGTACAGTGATTTTTACTTGCGATTATAGGTACTGCGACGCAAGTTATGCATTCGTGCAATCAAAAGTCACAAAAATAAATGCTTTGAGGTCCACCTTAATTTTCTTAAATTTTATTCTACAATGTGACCGCACATATGAGCAAGTACATGCGATCCAGTCGCGCAATTTATTTGAAATGTCTTTGATGGTTAGAATAGCCCGCCTGAATAGTGTCTTCTTAAACAAGACCAGCTTTATCTGTAGCTGTGGCTCGTTATTGGTCGGATGAGTTTGTTGTACTTGTGTATGGCACCTTGGTTGGCCGGCATATTCCACTAGGAACTACGCTTTTGCATTAAGCGGGTGTAGACGATCGATATAGTGCGAAGTTGACTTTTGAGGATGGCAAGTGCATAAGGGCGTTCTTTTATTAACTATCGTTGACAATCGTTGTTGTGTCAAAAATTTTGGTTAGTGTCATTGTTAGAATTTGTTGGGATTATTTTGGAACGATTTATTGTTAGACATTGTTAATCTGTCAAACAAATATTAAAAAAAAATCAACATATTTCTCCAAATGATAAAATTAAATTAATTAAATACAGATTTTGTCATCGAAAATAGTTCTATTTGCATTATCGTTGCATAAGATCATGTTTTTAATAATGGCCAATCCACTTTAATTTTTAAACACCACTAAACCAAAAAAAAGTGTATGCATTTTGAATTCTTATTTGAATTCTAAACGAACTTTGATTTTGACAGATCAACAGCTCAACAGCTCAATTCATATCATGGAAAGTTGGAAAGTTGGAAAGAGTTGGAAATAGATACAAATCGTAACTATTTGACACTTCAACAATACAGTTTGGAACGATGTTTTCGTGTCAAATAGTTACGAATCGTAACTATTTGGCATTTTGGAACGACAAATAGTTAATAATTGTTGACGATTGTCAACGATAGTTAATAAAAGAACGCCCTACATGGGGGTTAAATTTAAGTAGCTCACTGAAGTTTTCTCTTTCCAAAATTCGAAATTCGAAATTCTCTTTTCGCCTACAAATTGAAATATGCTCCGTCAGCGATATATGTATGTGTACCGGTCCGTGTACATTTCTAATGGAACTACTTATAGGTTAGGTAATAGGTCTGCAGTTTTTCAAAACAAGAAAAAGACAATAAACAACAAATTTTAGGATACTCTTGGATTTTCTCTCTGTTTTCACCTGTTTGTTTATCAGCTGTTTTTAATCCATGCACCCATTCATAACCTATAAAATGTTTTGTTTCCAAAAGAGAATTACTCACACAAATTAATTTGGTGTGCAAACTTTCCCATTGATAAATAAGCATTAGAGACTAACCAAGTGAAAAAGATTATGTACTTTCACTCAAGTGCACAAATTTGTTTCCCAGCTAAAATAAATATATAAAAATAAAATCTTTCAAGTATCATTGTGAATTGATCAACTCAATAGTACTAGATTGTTAGTTAGAAAAGAAATCTCAACAATAAAAAATTACGTCGTTCTATTTGACATTTCCCTTCAAAAGGAAAAACCATCGAAAGTCTGATCTGGTTCTGGTGCAGAGAAAAAAATGTCTAAATTAAGTCGACTGTGGTGAAGTGTTTTCCGTGTTTATTCGTTTTCTATTTAAATAAATAAATAATCCATACAAATATCTAGTATCTCTGTTCAATACATGTGTTGTTTTTAGTTAAATATAAGAATTACTTCTTCCATTAAATGTAAAATAGTAAAAAATCCACATTAAAGTTTGGCTGTGTTCCTGTGACTATTTTCGAAAATAAGAGAAGGATGAAGAAACAAGTTTGAAAACAACTTTTACAAACAAAAAATTTAAACATTAAACAAAATTTAAAATTTTCTCACCAAATAATATATAGAAACGATTATATTTTGAGAACTACAATCGCAATTCAGGTGAGCAACTCATTAATTTCTATAAATATATACACATACTATGTATGTACATTATGTTTGAAAACTAAGAAAAATCTCTTCACATTAAAAATCAATTGTTTATTATTTGGATCTGTTTTTATTATTTTTTTTTTGCAAAAATTCATGAAACACCTCTGTACGTGAATGAGAATGAATTGTCGGTGCAAATGCACTTGAATTGTACTGAGCAGTGTGTCATTGTTGTTGTTCTTCGATATTCTGTTTAATTTTTCTGCTGCTGCGATGCTGACGATGGGTGGGTTGACTTGACTGGTGAATACCTACCTATGCTGATGGGGGGCATATTACGTACTCACTGCTCACTAAACGTCAACTACACAAAAATCGAACCGAAAACCTTGGCAATAAAAGCTAATCGAATGAATTTCCTGTTTCTAAAAATGGGTTGAGTATGAGTACTCGCCTTTGGCGTTGGTAATCTCGTACCTATGTATCTCACTCGCATTTTGCTGTTATTTTTTGTTTGTTTTATCTGCTATGGTATGGTGCAGTGCAGCCCCTTTTCTGTTCTCCTTTCATTGAATACAAGTTCATCGTTCTCTGTTGTGGGAATTGTGTAACACAGTTCGTTATAGTTTCAATAGTAGTGTGCAAATATGGGATTTCAATTGAGAAGAAAGCCCCAAGTCGTCAGTGTGGCCATTGATTGAACATGGTGTTCTGCATCTGCAATTGTAATTAGTTTTTTTAGAAGACTTTTATTGCTTTTATTCTCTCATTCAATGACTCATCTAAGGACACTATCACGACAATTGATTTCTACGAATTTACGATTCTAGAACCTGGGAGTACCTACTTAGCAGAAATTGCGTGAGTTGTTCTATTTAGTTGCGTTGCAAAAATATTTGGAACAAAAATAAATTGTTTGGGTTTGGGTGGTCATGATGCCATTGAATGCGTTCATCATTGAAGTGAAAAGCTATACTTATCTTTGAAAGTCTAATAAAGTGCTTTCATCATCTATTCACTTAGGTGACGTTACGTTACTTATAAGAAACAAGTAAATTGAAATTGCATGTTTCTGCTGTGTTTCCTACAGTTTCTAATACAAGTAGTTTGTTTAAATAACATGTGCCGCCGCGCCGTTAGCATTTGTGCAGCAACCAATAATTATTTATCATTATGTCATCTCATTATAATCTATTCTCCAATGACGTTGAGTCTTTATGCAATGTAAAAAAATAAAATAAAATGTAATCAAAACAAAAACGGAAAAATCAAATAATTACAATTTTCTTTCAAAAAACCTAGGGATGAACATTTTTTTATAATGATAATCAGACAAACCATGCAGGCCATAACTTCACTTGAGATGAAGGGCTCCAATGCATCTTGTCCATTCTTCCTTCACGGTCAGCATCCATGTAGATATTTTTACTATGGCCACGTTTCCTTCTGACAATCTGCTTCTGTTAAGACTGTTGGCTCAACTTTCCTTTAAGGAAGCACGAATTTTAATACGCGGATACTTTTATTCGATAGACTAGCTGACCCACCCGGCGTTGCTCGTGTTTACCAAAGATTTTCTGAATACCGATCAAAGCGCCACATAACGGATCCAATTATATCTAAAACCCGCAAACGTTATCATGTTAGCTTACATGATAAGAAAATATATATGTAGGGAAAACAAAATTTCCATACAATGTTCATGTTTATACTTCATACAGGGAAAACTAAATGTTCGTAAATATCTTTACTCCAAGGCTGTCTATCGGATCCAAACTGTATACATGATCATTCGAAGGCCCAATTTAAAATTTTTTGAAAATTTTGACAAAATCAGTCTTGTTTGAAAAGCACGAAGTCAGACAGGCTTTTAAACTAATCACAAATTACAGCGACAGGCAGCGGCTACGGAATATTCCGAGAATTTCTCATAAATTCTGTGTTGTCAGTCTTGTCGTATGGTGTAATGGATGAACTGACTGACCGAATAATCTGGATTCTGGAATGATTCCTGGCATTCAATGCGTGGATTAAAAGTCAATGAACGCGTTTGTGATTGGTCGATTGGCTCTTAAAGTTATTTGAATTTCGGTTGACATTTAGTCAAAAAGTTAGTAAACAAATACTCACCTGGCGTTGCCAGGATAAAGGGTTATCCTTTAAGATGAGCGACGCTTCGCACTTTAAGCACTTATTATTTGAAATGTGGTTGGCCATGTCTTAAGTAACCAAACATCTACATAATCTAATCTACTAATCTACATAAATATAGAAGCAGATATTTGCTTACGCAAAATAAAAATATGAATCAAAATTGTCAGTCAACGCGCCTCTGTTTGGTCCATTGGCCCTTAAAGTAAGTTGATGACTTTTAGTTGACATTTAGTCAAAAAGTTAGTCAAAACATACCCACCTTGCGTTGCTCGTGCTTACCATATGTGCATATATTTTCTGAATGTCAAGCTATACAAAGGTGCCGCTCTTCTTGTGCGATTTCTCGTTCTTCTTCCGTGTATTGATTGATATAGATCTGCGTCGCAAATTATCTATTTGTTGACCTCTGTTGTTCGCTCGACGATTCTGGATTGCCAACCGAGCTGTTTCACGGGCTGCTTCACTTTGCTCTCGTGATTGAGAAGCACGAAGTCGAGCCATACTATCGCGGCGCTGTTCACGTGCAATTTCTTGTTCTTTTTCAGTCCTTTCATTTGCAGTATTTCGTATTCTTCTTGCATCACGGCTTTGTCGGGAAAGATTCGATCGTCTTGGTCGCGGCATTATTAATTAAACTTCACTTCACCTAAAAACTAAAATTTTCAACCATACCGAGTTTTATAGTTCACTTCACTTTTTACGAATGGGCAACGGCACTATCATTACATTATAATTGTTAATTATTTATTTAATAGAAATAGTTTTATTATTGATTTCTTACAAATATCAAATTGTCATCCATACGTCATTACATATCTGTCATTATACGTCAATTACATAGCTGTCATTTGCGTTTTGTTATTCCAAGTCTGATTCTTTTTTGTTATACCACGTTTTATAGTGACTGACGTTTCATGTCAAGTCACACGGGAATGCTGTCTAACGGGATGAAAAGTATCCTATGTCCTTCTCCTGGCTCTAAACTACCTCCTTGCCAATTTTCAGCTAAATCGGTTCAGCCGTTCTTGAGTTATAAGTGGAGTAGCTAACACGACTTTCTTTTAACGGGTGATTTTTTTGAGGTTAGGATTTTCATGCATTAGTATTTGACAGATCACGCGGGATTTCAGACATGGTGTCAAAGAGAAAGATGCTCAGTATGCTTTGACATTTCAAGAACTGAAGCCGAACGATCTGCCACAACGTCGAATTTTCAGTGAATGGGCCCTAGAAAAGTTGGCAGAAAATCCGCTTTTTTATCGACAAATTTTGTTCAGCGATGAGGCTCATTTCTGGTTGAATGGCTACGTAAATAAGCAAAATTGCCGCATTTGAAGTGAAGAGCAACCAGAAGCCGTTCAAGAACTGCCCATGCATCCCGAAAAATGCACTGTTTGGTGTGGTTTGTACGCTGGTGGAATCATTGGACCGTATTTTTTCAAAGATGCTGTTGGATGCAACGTTACGGTGAATGGCGATCGCTATCGTTCGATGCTAACAAACTTTTTGTTGCCAAAAATGGAAGAACTGAACTTGGTTGACATGTGGTTTCAACAAGATGGCGCTACATGCCACACAGCTCGCGATTCTATGGCCATTTTGAGGGAAAACTTCGGAGAACAATTCATCTCAAGAAATGGACCGGTAAGTTGGCCACCAAGATCATGCGATTTGACGCCTTTAGACTATTTTTTTGTGGGGCTACGTCAAGTCTAAAGTCTACAGAAATAAGCCAGCAACTATTCCAGCTTTGGAAGACAACATTTCCGAAGAAATTTGGGCTATTCCGGCCGAAATGCTCGAAAAAGTTGCCCAAAATTGGACTTTCCGAATGGACCACCTAAGACGCAGCCGCGGTCAACATTTAAATGAAATTACCTTAAAAAAGTAAATGTCATGGACCAATCTAACGTTTCAAATAAAGAACCGATGAGATTTTGCAAATTTTATGCGTTTTTTAAAAAAAAAAAGTTCTAATCTCAAAAAAATCACCCGTTATATATATAGATTAGCACTTCTTAATAACAAATATCACAATTTTAGAGGGAGAAAACATATCTAACTATTTTAATTAATTTTTGAAATTCTTAAATTCCCATATAAAATGCATACGAAAATGGCTTCTCTTTATTTAAGTGTTACCAGTAGTATGTGCGAGATTGGGTTAATGTAAAAGATCTTTAAATTAAAAAGAAACGTTGCACATACCCAACCTTGCACCTTCTCCAAATCCTATGATTTAACGGTGTTTCCTAACTCCAATATTGTAATTCTGTTCTATTGAGACCCCCTACCTAACTGTAAACAAAATTTCAAAATTATACGCGTGCTCCCTTAAAGGAAAGTCGCCCCAGACTGTTAATTTTTAAGTTGGTCTTGGCGTGAACTTAATCTCGAAAGACTGCCTAACGATGCTGCGGTTTGATTGCCTCTTTATATAATCATTTAACGTGGCAGGCACACCAATTAAGAATAGTTGAATAGAAAATTTATTTTACCCAGAACATCAAATTCCTTGGTATAGTGAGCTCAACCCTTACAGCAAGCTTTTATTAGCCATCAAAGGTTCATCATAAATGCATCTGTTAACTGTTAATAACAAATAATGAAACCTAACCAAATAGAACTAAACAGTTTAAGAAATATCTCGAAGATCGAAAGCGACAGTACGGCTTTCGTAGCAATAGGTCCACTTGTGATTTGATGCTACATATATCTTACCGAAAAATTAAATTAATCTCTCCACCGTTTTGGTGAAAGCAAAATTATTGCACTAATATTTTCTAAGGCATTTGAAAGAGTTTGGCATCAAGCTGGTGTTCCCCAGGGCTCTGTTTTTTCTCCGACACTTTTCTTTATATTTATCAATGACTTCCTATATTATGAATAAATTGTTTTGTCCAAGACAGGTAATCTCAGCTTTTTCGTATTCATTTCCTGACCCATGTCCGTGTTCTTTGGATGTGGAACTGCAACGGTAGTTTATGATTAAAGCGCAACACCCCCAATGCCATTATCCTGAGAGGTACTTGCATTGAAGAAACCGAACACTGTGGAGTGACTGACCACCTATTTGACGTCGCCAAGAATGCTGCGAGGTGTTAAGGTTTACTTCGAAGATGACAAGGAATGCCCATCAGTTTATCCGTGACTCTGTTTTTCCCTCCAGCTTTGAAGTGCAGAACTTTAAAACAAATGTGCATCGTTACCTCCTTTTAAATCCTTCCCTTTTTCCCCAACACCCTCGCCGAGTCCAATCAACATTGTAATGGTAGACAAAATAATCCCTTTAGTGCGGGCACTTCACCTCTATAACCAAACATATATAAGGGAATCTCATCTTTTGCATTAAAAAGCCCATAAAATATAAGAGTGTCTAAATTATTTTATTAGAAACGGATTGTAAAAATATACTATATCAAATCTTATCTTCGCAATCAAATCAACAAGCTTGCAAATGATGTATATTAGTCACCACATTCGTTTTAATCACCCCTGTGTTATCTAGAAAAATTTGTATTATATCTAAAACTTTTAGTCTATTACTAAGTTGTATCTTTAATTAGTTCATTGTTTTGCAATATGATTCATTGCCGACTTTTTGTAGTTGTCTGGCATTGGGTGCTGTCAACTGTCATGAAAAAATGACAATCAACAAATTCCACAAAAGCCCCAATGCATGGACAAATATTTTAAAATGATTGATCCAAGTCACCAAAGAAAAATAATTAAAATTTTTAATATTAGAAAAACTTGATAATTAATAAATACTTAGGCTTAGGTGGCGCTTCAGTTCGGGGTTGACCTGGGCCTCAAACAACAAGCTTCTCCAGCCAGCTCGGTCCCTAGCTAGCTGCCTCCAGTTTTACACCTGAGTTTCGGTTTTCATCTACTGTGCCGTCCCTCTTGGGTGGAACCAAAGATTTTCCGAGCCGGAGCATTGATGTCTACATGCCCCACCCATCTGAGACGTTGATTTTTTACCCTTTTGGCTATGTCTGTGTCGTATCTTCATCTCCACTCTTCGTTAATGCATACTGGAACTAAAATCACCCGGAGACTCTTTCTCTCGAAGCAAACTAAAG
This sequence comes from Platycheirus rosarum, assembly GCA_963971375.1. Taxonomy (NCBI): domain Eukaryota; kingdom Metazoa; phylum Arthropoda; class Insecta; order Diptera; family Syrphidae; genus Platycheirus; species Platycheirus rosarum. Next base: position 118,604,318 of record OZ020510.1, read on the forward strand.
GGTCCTCATCCACTTTTGACGACGTCCATTCGTCTGCAACATAGAGCAGGACTGGGATGATAAGGGTCTTATAAAGGGACAATTTAGTTGCCCAAGTGAGGGCTGTGCTACTCAATTGTTTTCTAAGCCGGAAGAAGCAGTGATTGGCAAGAGTTATTCTTCGTTTGATCTCAGCGCAGGTGTTGCTGTCTGAGTTAATAGCGGAGCCCAATTAGACAAAGTCCCTAACTACCCCAAAGTTATAGCTGTCTATCGTGAGGTTTTGTGCAAGACGTCGATGTTGGGTGTCTCTTTTTGGTGACAGCATACATTTGGTTTTGTCTTCATTGACCGTCTAAATACTCACAAAACACATACTAACTTTGTTTGGTTGTGCTCCTGGGCCTGATTTATATAACCCTCCAACTGGATCGATTTCTAGCTTGCCGTCTTCAATTTCGTACTCTAGGTAGTCGGAGGTCTCCCCCAACCAGGTCTGAATTTCTCGGGTATAGCGTCGAAGACTTTGCGCGGTGGAGAGTTGATGTTCTTCCGACCTACATTGCCGAGCCATCTTAGCCGCTAGATAAGAATTTTTTGGCTAGGCTTATGTCATCTTCGCCATTCGTCATTTTCTGGGTCGCAAAACCATAACTTGATATAGTACTCTTCTCTCGAATACCCATGGGAGCTTTCATGCGACTCGGAAAGGGTCCATGCTTCTGCATCATATAGCAGGACCGGAATCTATATCTATACACATAAATAAAAATGAAGTGTCTGTTTTTAAAATCAAAATAACAGCTTTTTAACTTGATGTATACATTACTCACTAGGTGGCGCTGGTATGTTTTTTTTCGAAAATTCTTATTTATGGAACGATTTTGACAGGACTTTCACGGGCAGGGAGCTCATTTTGAAAGGTATAACTAAAGCTATTTGAATTACCCGTAGGTGGCGCTGGGTTTGCTTATTTTTCGAAATTTATTACTTTAGAACGATTTGTTTCAGGCGGACGAAGTCGCGGGTAACAGCTAGAAATAATATATATACGAATATAGCGTCTCATTGGTTCTGCTCGATAGTGCTATATTCCTCAATTGCTTTCTTAGCCCAAAGAAAAAGCGATTAGAAAGAGTGACTACGATTGATTTCCACACTAATTTTGTTTTCTGTGTTTAGAGCAGTGCACAGGTAGACAAATTCTGCTTGCTGCTGGCTCCATGGAAGTGATCAATATCATTGTTCAAAATATTGCCTGATGTTAAAACAGCTGCATGACAGTGCGTCACGTTATCTTAACCTTCTGGTGATGTCAAAGGGCTCAGTAGAATCCCTACCAATTTTGACGTAACAAGGATCATTTTCCAAAGTTATCCTGATAAGACGTTTCAGTTTATCAGGAATTCCAAGTCTAGACGTGGGCCGGTACAGTTCATACCAGTTTGCACTGTCGTAGGCTGTCTTAAAATCGATTAACAGGTTGAAGGTGTCGATGTTAAGTTCTTGGGTTTTAAATTTGTTAGATTTCCCAGGTCTAAAACTGCCTTGGTAAATACCTATTATTCCGTCAGCAAACGACTTAAGACATTATCCTAAAACGCTTAAAACGATTTTCTGGGTGATGTTTAAAAGACTAAACACTAAATCCTCAGTTACAAAATTTACCCGAAAAAATTCAGCGGAGGATGGTTGAGTTATAAAAAAGATTTCAGGCGAAACAGTATCCACTGTACAAAAACACTATGTCATCGCACCTTGGAAAGCTTTGTATATGGGGGACAGCTCCTGTATTGATGAAAATATGTGATGGGAACACATGAACATAAGAAATTGGCATAATTCCAAAATAAAATTATAAGATTGAAGAAATAAGGGAAGGAAGACTACGAATTTTTTGCTGTTTAATCAATTTTCTTGGCCTGATTTTTATTTAGTTTGGAGAATTATTTAGTTTTGTTTTTTCCAGGGTTTTGGCAAATGGGTAATTCACACATGCCACGTGTTTCTTTTTGGAAAACAAAATAAATGTTGCCTTGTCGTCATTTAGATACCGCACCGGCACCCAGCTCTATGGCAGCAAACAAATAAATTCAAATGGGATCAATAAAAAGCAAATTTCTATCCTATTTCGTAATTTATTGGCATTTTTTTTTTGTTTTTATATTGAACGTGCATATTTTGTTGTTTATATTCTACCCACTTAGTTTGAAAAATTGTTATCAAAGTTTATTCGAATGTCGTCGTGCTTTAGGAGCCCCAAGGAGGAGGGGATGATAAATGAACTTGCACTTTCATTGATGAGTAATATTTTCATTTGTAGTCGGCCTGAGTACATATGTTCTTAAAAAGAAACTAGTGCAAATGCTTGGCGCGCTGGCAGTTATTGCTTATTCTATTTTGTTGAACCTTGAAAAAATGTCACTTTGAATTCATCAAAGCATTTTTGTTACTCAATCAAGACTGAAAGTGAATTCAGACATATGCAGTAAAGAATTCAATTTGCATAACGAGAAAACCAATTGTGATTTAATTCTGCTGGGTAAATGTATTAAACATTATCTAGCCTGTGCTACAGAATGTCAATGGGTTAATATAAATCCGTAAGTGGTGAGCGTTTAATAATATACGTTATAGTGGTTGTAGCTGACTGTTGATAATTTCAAATGAACTGACGTGGTTTGTTTAACCCTTTGTTGATCAAGCTATTAAAAATACCCACAAAAAAGTTTTTTTTTGGTATAATTTTTGATTTTAGGGTGTTTTAAAAAAGAATATTAATTTTTGATATTTTCAAGGATCTCGAAGGACGAAAGGGGGGGGGGGGGGTTGTACTCAAAAGTACCGTTGGGCTATAGGGTACAAAAAAATAATTTGCACAAATTTTTTTAATTTTTTTTTAATTTGAATATGAAATTTATAATGATACGAATGATAAACGTGTAACATTTAAATGTGTTCTTATATTTAAATCATTGAAATTGTATCCCATGGTACACGGAAAAGCAGTTTTTTTTATCATTACAGCAAAGGTATACGTTACAATGACTGCATTTCGAAAATGGTTTTGACTGTATTTTATTAATACTGCAAACTTCACACCTTCCTCGTGTTTGAACAAATTTTGGCCAGTGAACAACAAGATTACCCAGTCGCACGTCCTTTGAAACAGATTCTCCCTTGCCCCTTCGTTTTTTGGTACATTGTGGAGAACCGTCAGTATGGGATTTGCGTTTCAGACCACGTTTGTCAACAGATAAATCCTTTTGTGACATAAGTCCAAGGGTTACACATCTTTTGTACTCCAGAAGGGACATTTTTTCATTAATTTGGCAGTGAACAATGAACGAGTTTACAAAGCAAATTTCGAGCATTCCCCAAAAAAGACGATGCCACCATTTCTTTGACCGGCGGTCTAAGCCATATGCAGACCGAAGTTGATCAGCACTCCTCCCATGAATGTGTTGTAATCTTTCACAACTGTGGGACAACTAACTTCGTGTTGGACTCCGGATTTATCCCTCCTAGTAACTGTTGAAAGCTCGTTGCCATGATAATTTGAAGCCAGCAGGACAGTTCTAGTGTCTTTCCATTTGTAAAAGCTGATCCCATCTTTCGAAGATCGAAAGTCAAAATCTCCTCTCTTCATTTTTTTGTCATCCTTCAAATTCTTCGGGTTGCCTTTTCTATTGGCACGAATTGTACCACAAGCTAAAGTTTTTTCTGTCCTCAGTTTTTCAAGCAATTTCACAGAGGAAAAATAATTATCAAAGAAAATAATTTTTTCCCTACCCCACTCTTTTTCAGTCATTGACAGGACAACTCTTTCGCCGAGACCGTAGTTCTGGTATTTGCTTTCCAGCTGCTCGTCCTTTCCTTGGTATATCGAAAATTTCTTTATATAACCATTCTGATCTGCTAGGCACCATAATTTGTACCCTCTCTTTATGGGTTTCATTGGATTATATTGCTTCATTGAGTTTCTTCCCTTGAAAAGTATCATAGACTCGTCAACAGAAAGCTGCCTAGTCCCATGGAAGGTAGTGGTGAATTTTTCGTTCAATGAATCTATCATTGGGCGAAACTTGAACAGTCGGTCTTTATTGTCTCTTGGTATAAGGCTGTTATCATTAACGTGCAAGCTACTCAAAATAGCATCAAACCTATTACGGCTCATCGTTCTACCCACCAACGAAACTCCTAAATACTCACTTTCACTCCAAAAATGCCTCCAACTGGGTAGTCTATGATATCCCATCAAAAAGTTTATCCCTATGAAAGCCAATAGTTCACCTTTCTTCAAGTCAAGTACTTTACTTTTCTGAACGGCGTAAAGATTTGATTGATAAACAATATTATCAAGCACACTTTCAAGAAAAGTAACGAAGAAATCAGTAGGCGTTACGCAGCTCTCAAAAAAACCTTCAACAGGACCCTCCGGCAATAGAAATTCAGGGATTTCTGATGTACAATCGGTAGCTTTCCATTGGCGATTTTGTTCCTCTTCGGCTATTTTTTTTCTTCCAATGACTGCATCCTGGACGATTGTCTAAAGTTTCCTCGCCATCACTCAAAAGTTCTTCAAGTTGTTCTTGCAGCACTGTTTCATCTGGTTCCATATTTGTTTGAGCAGCAGCTCTTATTCTTGAACGAATTGTTAACAGATCCAATTCATCTTCCGACTCAAGGTCGGTATCTGCATTATTTTCCAATGGTAATTCCTCAAACATAACCAAAATCTCATCATCCTTCAATAAAACATTCCTTACAGCTGACATAATGCACTTTGTATAGATAAACATGAAAATAAAATCACTATCAGAACACTCGAAATACAAAAATGTGTTATTTATCACATCACAGTACAACCCAACGGTACTTACCAGTCCACTTTAGTTTTTAAGTGAATATATATGAAAAATTCTTATAATTTTGATTGATTTCGTGTTTGTTCGCAATTTCAATATGCAAATCAACTAAAAACTTAATAAAATCGACAAAACTCGCAAAGACCACTTAGCACTGCAAAAACCAAAATCGCATAAAGTTATTCTCTCCAAAGTATAATAACCTGTCAAAAAAAACCGTTAAAACACCGACTACTAGAAAGAAAAAAAGTTCGTAAACGAGAAAATACACGGAAAACATATGGTACTTCAAAGTCTCGTTGGGCACCAGTAGCGTATTTTAGTCATATAGAGGTTTTATATGAAGTGAAACATTGTGGTACTTGTAAGTATCGTCGGTCAACAAAGGGTTAATAAGAATGTTGCTAATTTGTTGACAAACAAAGCAGTTCATTGAATGTTTTCTTTCCTATAGTTACATTCAATTAAAAAGTCTATTCAAAGATAATTGCTTTATTTTGCTCTGTCAAGTCATAAGATCAATAGAGTTTTGTATTACATCCAACGATCTGATCCGAATTTCCATCTAACTTCTTGGATTCCATTTTAGGATCTGTTCAAATAATTTTCCAATAAATATTCAACCTTGTGTTGGTCTTCTCATACTCCTTACTCCTCTTTCGTTACAGTTTTTTTTTTTTTTTTTAATTAGATTTTTATTGTGACAAAATTTGCTTCTTTATAATTTCCAAAAAACCCAAACAATTTTTACTTTTTCAGATTATTTTTTATTCTTTTTTCAAAAACTTCGAATCTACTCAGCAGTTGGTGCAGAAAAAAATGAAACTGCGATGAGTTTCTTTTTTCTCCATATTTTGAACGGAGCGTTTTTTACATAAAAAAAAAACGATTGCTCTATCATTTTTGTGAGTATTTTTGTATTTAATTAAAGTTGTTCGTGATGTGTTATTTGTTTTGATTTATTATAAAAAAAATCGCTTAATGTGTTTTTTGATGGTATTTTTAGTAGAATTAATAATTGTTTGACCTGCTTAGGTGTCAACTGATCATTAAATGCATGATTTGTTCTGTTTGCTAGAATTATAACAAGTAACATTAGAAAAAAAAAATATATATTTCATTGTTTAGTGTTCTCGTTTGTTATTTTTATTATTATTATTATTTATTAACATAAAATTATAATTTTTTTTTTTTTATTTATTTAGGAGAAACATATAAACTTAATTTATAATGCTTCTTAGTAAAAGGCATTGGGCGGAGGCCATATAATGCCGTCTTTAAAATTACATGTGTGTTTTAGTTTTGGTATATACATTATAAACGATATTTACAATATTTACATTAAAAATTTGCATAAATATAATTGTATGGTTTTTATTTTGTTAAGGTTCTGGAATATCAATTGTAAGAGCTATATGTCGTTGAATTTTTGATGTAGGGAAGTTGCCGATTTGATGTTTTGGATGGAGTCTTATGCCGGGTTAAGATGATCTGCTAGTTTGGATATATCTTCGTTTTGCTTTATGAGCGAGGATCTTGGGCACTCAGTTAGTATGTGTTGCACTGTGAGATTGGACTCGCATTCAGCACATGTTTCTTGTGGTTCGCCATTGAAATAGTGTCTGCTGTTGAAGAGGGCTTTACCGACACGGATGCGAAAGAGTTTTATGCATTCATCTCTTGTGAATTGGGAGTTGTATGTGATATGTCTGTTTGTGTTGTGGTGCATTCGCAGGAAGCAGGAGCTTTCCTGCCACTGAGTATTGAGTTGAATTTTTTCTTTAGCCATGTGAGTTCTTTGTGCAAGCTGAAATAAGTTTGGTACTTCAATTATTAAAGGAAATCTTGTTGCTCGTTTTGCTGCTTCGTCTGCTGAGTCGTTTCCTGGAATCCCTATGTGGCCTGGAACCCAGGAGAGCCAGATGTTTTTGTTATAGATGAGTTGGTTTCTGATGAAATCCAACGACGGACACTTGTTGTTGGAACTCTTGAGTCCTTGAAGAATACCCAGGTTGTCAGTACAAATGAGAACTTTGTTGCAGAAAGAATTCGCCAGGTTGATAGCTTTTTTTATGCCAGCTAGTTCTGCGATATAGCTTCCTGCTGCTTCTGGGAGAAGTCCTTGGTGTAGAATGGTAACTTGTCCTGAGGTTGGTAGTTCTACGATTGCATAAGAGGTGCTTCCTTCGGAGTGAGAGCCATCCGTGTAGAGAATTTTATGAGGGCTTAATTGTTCAATGAGTTCCTTATGTAGGCACTGAAAAACAAAATCAGAAGTCGAATCTTTGACGTATTTTGATAGGCTGGTATCTATTTGGAGGGTGTTTCTTTTCCATGGTGGGTAACGAATACCTGTTGGATTGTCGGGTTGTTCTGATAAAGCAGTTTGAAAGTCTGGGAAGATTATTGACATGTTCTTGAGTGCTGACTTTGATTTGCGTTTGCTCTTATGTTCCGTGAAGACTTATAAATGTTAGTACTAAAGAGCACTAGCTTCAAAAGTCTATTCAATTTAGGACAAACAATAATTTTCTCAAAAGTTTTCATATTTAACATACAGATAGATTAATCAATGAATGTATTGAGATAGTTGTCTTCATTGAAAATACATATGTATACCTCCATATGTGTTTTTTTTTAAAGCATGAAGTCTGACAAGAATATTTAAATATAATCCGGTTTCTGCCGGCTTTAGGAAGAGTTAACATTCTAATGAACAGTTGCATCTTGAGAAACTGGGTCTTTAAGTTAAAATTTGCATTAACCCGAAACTGGAATTTGAATTAAAAGTTAGTTAGCACTACAAACATCTTTTGGCAAATATGCAATTCTTCTTTGTCGAATAAATTCATTCGTTTTTCTACTTAAATTTAGAAATATATTAATAAGATTATACATACTTCGATATTTTTTAGCGCTGTAAAATTTAATCATGAAAAATGAAAATGTTAAATGCAAAAATTATAGGAAATTGAGCATTTGAGAATAATTATTGCAAATGTGTATCTGGTTAGAGAACATTTATGGAAACCTGAAAGAAACTGTTTCGAATTTTGACTGTTAACCTATATATGTTGTCTTGTTTGTTCGTTTACAAAAAATCGGAATTTAATTCTCCGAAATTGCAATTCAGATAAAAATATGAATGCATGCATTACTAACTGGTACCCGGCGTGTTACAGGTAACTGCAGCTCTGTTTCCATCTGTTGCACCCAAACATTTCACTACTTCAAAGTCCTTTAAAATATTTATTTATTTATTTATTATTTATAAAAATTATAACTCTCTTAGACTAGGCTTAAATACATACAATTTTATTTCTTTTATTTTAATAAAGAAAATTAAAAATTTACAAAATACTAACAAAATGGATTTAAAAACATTTCTGGTTTGATCAAAATCGATTACATTTGAAAGTTGATTGAATTTAATACATGCATTAGTTATAGGTTCATTCTGACCATAAGTTGTTGCATGTCGAGGAATGTACAAAAGAGCATTATTTCAAGGCCTTGAAGGTGCATTTAAACCGAATAAGGCTAATAGAGACGGGGACAATCAATGTGACTTTATATTACATCTCTCGCAAATATTACTGAATAATAAGTTAATCTGCAAGATAGGGGCTTTAAACCAACAAGAAGTAAACATCTGCAATCATAGGAAGGCATAGATGAAGACCAATTCAATTTACGAAGCGTATACTTTGTGAATCGTTTTTGGACTTTTTCAATACGATTTAAATCTTTTTTAAAAAGCGGAGACCAAACAACACAACAATATTCTAAAATAGGACGAACTAAGGCAACAAAAAGAGTTTTTAACGTATAAGGATCCCGAAATTCGTTAGAGTTGTTGTGAATCTAAATTGACACCCAAATCCTTATGACTTTGAACTCGTTGTAAGATTTCGTCAAACAATTTATAATCAAATAATAAAGGCAGATCTTGAAAAAGCCATAATTTAACACTTTTTAATATTTAAGTCTAAGGAGTTCATAGAACACCAAACATTCAAACTATCAATATCTTTGTTATGTAGCGCGCGTGACCACTTCTAAAAGGAAATTTCTTTCTACCTGCCTATTCAAAAAGATTCCAGATTTCAAAGCCCTGGCGGCTGGTACCTTTTACCCGTAAAAGGCTGACTTAAAAAAAACTGAAAAATTTCCAAAATAAATAGTTCTTACCTTTCCGGTTTTTTCTTTTCCTTGGTAGAAAAAAAAAGAAGTTTAAATTTTTTTTCCAATGGTCTAGGTTGTGTCCAAAGTATTCACTCACTTTATTAAAATCTTTTTCATTATTCATGAATTGAAAATTTAAACAGTCACTAACTGATTTAACTGACATTATATAGATCTTAACATCGTCTGCGAACATAAGACAATTTGAAAACTTAATGACTGTTTGGTCCAAGGTGACAGCCTTGTGGTACACCCGAGTAGTTATGAATTTTAATTGAAAGCTTTGGTCCAATTTTCAAGGATTGTGTGCGATTACATAATTAATTACCTAACCACTTTAAATTGTAGAGTGAAAACCTAAAAAGGACAGTTTTTTTTAGTAAAATTCGATGGCTTACCCTATCAAATGCTTTTGAAAAATTGGTAAAAACAGCATCTGTTTGACATCTGTTTTCCATGTTCTTCAAGCAAAAGTTTACAAAAAGAGTCAAATTAGTTACCATGTCAATAAATGGTTTTTCAGTGCTCTATATATTTTATTTTTTACAATAGATTCGAAAATCTTTGGAATCAGTTGCAGTTTGGCTATGGGTCTATAATTTTGAACAATCTGTTTTGGACCTGATTTGTAAATGGGAGTAATATATGAAATTTTCCAAGCATCTAAGAACTCACCACTTCGAAGAGACGGATTGAAGATGTAGGCTAGAGGTTTAGATAAATTGCATGAGCATTCTTTAAGAAACTAAGCGGGAATATTATCTGGCCCCGAACTTAAACTAACATCCGAACAAGAAAGTTCTTCAATAACCTCATCTTCATATATTTCCAATGATCCCATGTCAACAATTTCGGAATACCTAGGCAAAACGTCATAAGAAGAGCTATCAACAAGAAAGTTTGATTGAAAATATGTTGCAAACGTCACAGATTTTGGATATATCAATACTTACATATATCACCATTGTAATTCATATTTGTAGGAAATTCAATTGAATTTCTTTTTGGATTGTAGAATTTCCAAAAAGATTTTGCGTCATTTTTAATCATAGTTTCCATAGACCATAAATATTGGTTGTATAAAAACTTTTTTAAGAAATTATACTCTTTGAGCAAACGGCAATAATTACTTCGATAAATAGAATTGATATTAATTCTTTTTTGAGTCTTAAGTTAAGCATTTTTTAAACGAATTAATTAAACCTTTCGAAAACCAAATCGGTTTATCTAATTTACGCCTTATAGCTTTCTTAGGTATAAAGCTCTTGAATTATATTATTAAAAGAGACATAATACATTTGCCGCAACGACAGGTAGGCCACCTATAGAAAGTATATATTGTACTATGTATTCCTAATGCCTATATGGTTCTGGTAAGTGCAGGCAATAAGTTGACAGTCGCATTAATTGTGGAAAAATAATGCAGAAATAATTAAATAATAGTTGTAATAGTATAGCAGGGTTCTTCTTTCGGATTCTACTTTTGTCTATATTCTGAACGCAGTTGTATTCCCAAAAACAAACAAAAAAAATGCATTTTTACTTGCGATTATATAAAATATTAAAAAATTGAGATAACAATCAAACATGACATTACAATCATAGAGAAGTCTAAAAAAGTGAGCGAGAAAAAAACGTCTGTCTGTCTGTCTGTCAGTATGTATAACGAGCTGCAGCATAAACGGCTTAAGCGATTATCTTCAAACTTGGTGTGTGTGATTATGTCTGTTCCTAATCTGCGAATTCGTACGAATTTTCACGAATTTCTGCTAATTCCTGTTCCCTTAGACCAAAAATTCGTAGAAATTCGCAGAAGAGAGAGCTCGTGAGAGAGAAAATAATTTCCCCAACCTGCGAATTTCTGCTCAAGAAATTTTTGAAGGCAGAAAAAAGTAGCAGCCAAACGTCAGTTTGACAATTGGAAAAAGACAATAAATAAATCAAATTTACGACACGTTTGATAAAGATTACAGTTATTTTTTAAAGTTCATAAAAAAAAAAACATAAAAAAAACCGGTGGTTCTGTAAACTTTTCCATGAATATTGTTGACGAAGTCCAGGTACCGATTTAGTTCAGGGTTCAGGCAATTGTTACAGAGCAGTGTGAGTTGAGTCTTTTGAAGCCAGCTGTTTGCAAGGAGTAGAGAAGAATTGTTGCTGGAAGCGTGGAAGCAGCTACAAAATTACTAATTGTTTTGTTGGTGGAGGTGATGCAACAAATAGGCAAAACATTTCCCTTCAAATAATATACAAAACATTTTAAAAATCGTTTCGCAATAATTAGTTTCCACCAATCTTTTCACATTTAAGTTGTGATGCTCGAACTTCCGACAGTTTATAGATTGTGAAAAAATATCGGCTACATCGATAGTTTAAAAAATAATCGAGAGAGTGTCAAAAAGGTCTTGCTGCACTGACAGCCAAACATTTTCATGCAATAGATAAAATCTTGCAGCTTCCTGAGTGCTTTGAAATTTTGAACACAACAATATTCAGCCAAAAATGCATAACAATTTCCTCTTACACGAGGAATTTTTGCAGTTAATAAGTGAATAAAACCTATTGCAGAAGAAAGCCACTCGTGTTGTCTAAAACCTTTTCCATAACTTTTTACAATTTCATTGAAAGACATTATGGCTAAAACACAATCACGTTTTAGCTTCGGTTTCGCCTGACATTTACAAGTTCAACCATAGGAAATCAATACATCTTATCACATCGGTCTCGTGTTGGCCCAGCGTGATACAGCGTCGATGTTGTTACTTCAGACCGCTACTCTCCTGGACTCGTAACGTTACCTTGTTCGTCAATTTGGTCGAACGAATTGGACGGTGTGTAGACTCATTTATTTGTTGTAATTAGAAAATTGTGTAGTACCGAGCAGCAAGTACTACTGTTTTTGTTTTTTCCGGCACCAGGTGAATTGGCTTACGAAGAACTCGAAAGCGTGCCGACATAATGCCAAACACGTTTTCAATGATTCGACCTGCTCGGCTCAGCCGATAGTTGAAAACACGCCCCGGCAATGTAAGATTACGTTGAGCGTACGGCTTCATAACGTTTGGTCGCAATACGAACGCGTCGCCTGCGACTATAATAAACGGAACTGCTTTTTCTCTGTTAGGCAGTGGTTTTGGGGCGGGAAAATGCAAACTATTGCCATCCAAAGCTTGCCCGAAAGTACAGCGGTTAAACACTCCGCCATCCGAAAACTTGCCATTGCGGCCGACGTCAACATATAACAGTTTGTCGTCCGCATTTGCGACTCCCATCAAAACAATGCTGTGTGTATCTATACATAAAAAGATTAAAGAAGTATGGTTCTTTGGAAAACAAGAAGTCGTCAAATTGAGTGGCTGACATTCTCAAGAAATTGCGATAGAGCTCTGGCTCCTCAGTTCTTAATTCTCGCATTATTTTTGCGCACAAACCTTCATTCTCACGTTGCAACAACCAATTTTTAGACCACAAGGAACGAATTCTTTGCGATGGCCTTTGGTTTTAGTCGGAGTCATCGTCACTGGCTGCTTTCCAAGATGTAGGTCGCGAGAATCGCAACCTCTACCATATTTCGTGTGGACATACTTAATTTGACTTTTCACTTTTGCCTTTAATCACTGTAATTGGAAATGTATTATTTATTCTTTTTTTTTATTTAAATTAATTTGGGTAATTGAAACACTTCAGAAACTCACGTCCATATTTAACCAAAACAACCAAGACACAATGACTCATTTGAATGACGCCGTGTGATCGTCACTGCTGAAAATGATAAATGTCATTGCCGTTTAGGCTCACCGCCAACGATCAGCTGTTTGAGAGTTGTCACGTAATGTGATCGTCATTGTTTTGCATGTCCTTGCAGTGACACCGAGACACAGGGATAACCGTCACACACTTTGACGTTCATTGTATTTTGGGACAACAATGACCGACATGTGTCATTCGTGTAATAGTCACTGTAGCTAGCCGTGACACGATTACTTTTGCCACGGCAGTGACGGTGGTAGGACCTATTTTGTTGTGACGTCACAGTGTCACTGCAGTTACAAATTACAAGGTCCGTCTAGCACTAGCTTAATTCTTGTCTTCTCCAGCAAACTGCTAAACGGGAATGGGAACTCGTTACGCAAAAATCTCGATTTCATTAGTTCACTCCTCCCTTAGTAACATGATCAATTTAGTGAAACAAAAGCACTCTTTCCAAGCCCAACAAATACTGTGATCTGGTTTTGGAAGGAACAAAATCAATGCAAATTCGTATGCTTATTCAAAACAATAAAATACATTGCAATAATTTTTAATACAAATCCGTTATTAAAATAATAATCCTCCATATATTTTCAGTCATTCTCTAGCTTAAAAAAAAAAACATTAATATTTACTTCTGTGTATATAATATGTAGTTATATGCAAGCCTTATAAAAACATCTGAGCCCAAAAATCCATAAAAAGATCGAAATCTTTTATACCTACACATACATTTACATTTTATTACTTTTATATCAATAGACCACTCCAGCTTTTAAAATATTAAATTTCTATCGCATTTTGCAAATGTGCAAAACCTCCCAAGACCCCAAGCAAATAACCCCCTTACCATTGTCAAGCACCACACATCGAAAACCAAACAACAAAGGCCATACCATAATGAATACCTACTTTTGAAAATCATACCCACTTCAATTCCAATGGCTTTTGTCGCTCAAGAGTAGACAGGGTCGGAATTGACATGGACATGGAGTGCGATCAAATTTTTTTTTAAAGTTTGTTGATAAATTCTAGTAGTGCCCCGTGGCTTAGTGGTTAGTGTGTCGGACTGCTAAGCGAAAGAACCTGGGTTCAAATCCAGCTCATAGCCACCTTTTTTTCTGGGGTACTGCCTCTTGCGAGGAACTGACAAAACCTCCAAGAGTAAAATTTGTCTCGAAAAAGTGCATCTCATGTAGCCGTTCGGACTCGGCGGTAAACTGTAGGTCCCTTCCATTCTTGCAGAGTTACAACACACACACAGGAATGGTTGAGAGTATAAGTCACTAGGCCTTGGCTCCTTAAGGAGCTGTCGCGCCAATAAATTTAATTTAATTTATTTTGATAAATTCTATTCCACCAGCATTAACTTGATTTTGGACAATTTTATCAGGTGTGCCGGATTGCACATTTGACTCGATATTTCTAAAGCATTTGATAGAGTCTGGCACCAGGCTCTTTTATCGAAAATGCGTGCTTTCGGTTTCGATGTTTCTTTTCTTCGCTGAATAAGAAATTACCTTTCGGACCTTGGATGGGTTCAAATCTGATATCTTCAAAATAAATGCTGGTGTGCCCCAGGGCTCCGTTCTGTCTCCGACTCTCTTTCTCATTTTTATAAATGATCTCCTGTCTGAAACTTCTTATCCACTAAACTGCTTCGCTGATGACAATACACTCGGCTTTTCATATTCATTTTTGGAGTCACAACCGCGGTCTTTGGATGTGGATCTTCAACGACAACGTATGATAAGCTCATTAAATTCTGATCTTGACAGCATCATCAAGTGGGGAATAAGTAATCGTGTAGAATTTAATGCGTCCAAAACACAATGCTGTCTTCTGTCTCTAAAGCCATTATCCTGGTACTTACATTATGGAAGCTGATCATCTTGAAATTCTCGGTTTGAGCATCACCAGTCACCTCTTGTGGAATGATCATATTTATGATGTTGCCAAAAATGCCGCAAGATGTTTGGGCTTCCTCCGAAGATGTAAGAAATTCTTTTCCCCTTTTGATCTGGCTACTCTCTAGAAATCATACATTCGTCCAAGACTAGAATATAACTCCCATATCTGGGCGGGTGCTCCATCAACTCACTTGAGTCTTTTGGACGGTATTCAAAGAAAAGCTTTCACGTTGATTGGATATGATATCATCATTAGAACATTCACGTCACTTGAACATCGACGGAATGTTTCATGTCTCTCTCTTTTCTACTGTTATTTATACGGTCAATGTTCTAGAGAAATAGCCAATTGCATTCCTCTTCTTAAACAGTTTAACCGTAATACTCCCGCTTCCATGAATGCCCACCAATTTACCCTTGAGCCCAATTTCGGTCGTACAGTCAAGTACAGAGATTCGTTCTTCAGCCGTACAACTCGAATGTGGAATCTTTTCCCTAACTCTGTTTACCCTTTTGCATTATGATGTTCAGAAGTTTAAAACCAATGTACATCGGCAACTCCTGTTAAACCCTATCCTTCTTTCCTAAAATTCCTTTAAAATTCTGGTTCTGGATTAAGTTAGAATTTAAAGTTAGTTTTTTGTATTTAAAATGATAAATATCCACGTAACCTTTCAAAATCCGAAAGTTTTTATTTTCACACAAGGAATATAATGCAGGGATTTCTTCTTTTTTTGCGCCTAAGGTGTTTGTGAAAAGCAAATGCTGGCCTGCAATTTAAAGCGAGATTAAGTTGGTCGCCAAAGTAAAATTCTGTCTAACTAGCACCGAACTGAAACTGGACTGGTTGGTGCAAATGGTAAGGTACTCATTCGGGTTTGAGACCGTCCGACTGTGCAAAAAAATCTTGCTCTATAAAACAAGTGGCAGTTGTATGGGTTCCTTAATTTTAACTCCATTTAAAGTTTTTTTTTTTTTAGATTTATTTTTATTTGGTTAGTTTGTTTTGTTTAAATTTGCAGCCGGCCGTCTAGTCTGTCGATGAGTTCATCTGCTTTATCTGAGGCAAATATCTCCATATCGTTTGGGTAGTCGAAAAGTATCTGTGCTATGTATTGTGTTGTTAATACGAATTCAATTTATTATTAATGCAAATATGTACTTGTTCAATTAAGTACAGCAAAAAATCCGCCACCAACTGCTAAGCTACATAGATGCGTCGAAATACTAAACGCGGCTCTACACGGCAAGCGAGTGCACCACACCTTTTCAAAGTTAGAACTTCCGCCAGTGCGATGAAACGATACGCGGACAATGTGTGTTTCCCCAGCAAATAATTATTTGCTCTAACATCCATATTGGCAGAAATGTACGGATATATTGAATTTAACATTTGCACACATAATTCACAATATAATCTTCCAAAGCGCATACACAGACGGACGGGAAAGAATTGAAAACTTGCGCTTCTAAGCAAACAGTGTTAAGATTTTTGCGCGATCGTCTTGTTGTTCTATCGGACTCTGACGGGTGTGGTGGATCTGGAGCTTTCCAGTTTAAATTCGATTCGATTTAAAAATTTAAAATATTCATAAAATAAACTAAAGACTTTCAAACAATTAGTTAAAAAAAAAAAGTTTGATTCATAGTTATTTGACCTGGTTTCATGATCATCATCAAAATGGAGTACGTATGGGTGTATATTCTTTTATTTGTTGTGTTCGTTTTTATTTGCAAACTTTTTTGGCAAACATTAAGTATCTATTATTTATCTATCTTATCAGTTGTTATTTCTTTCATTCAGAGGTATGTGTACATTTTTTTCACTTGATGGGGTTTCGTTTTGGGAAAAACAATTTTTTTGTTCAAATGTTATCTCAATGTTTGTGTTGCCCATGGTTTAAGAATGCTAACTTTTGCTTTTTTTATTCAATTTATCTATGCCAAATTAATGTATCTGCTCAGGGAATATACCACTGCGCGTGTTCTTCAAAATGTTCACTAGGTTGCGTAAAATCTATTGAAGTTTGAACACACATGATTTAAATTGCTGTTAAAAGTGTTTCCATGATCTATCAAACTAAGATCGAAAGTGAACGTAGAAATAGAAATGTATCTTTCTATCAAAAGTATTCAATTCAATCGATGAGCTTAAAGAATGTAAAATCAAACAAAACTAAAATGCTAATTTGAAATTTATATTTTACAACTGCAATAGTAGTTTTGCATTGAATTCACACTTAAAAATTCTAATATGCGCTCTACTGTGTTCAATTAACAAAAATCTAATTCTTTTTCAAATACATGTAAATTAAATAAATAAATACATTTATTGGCGCTCCTTAAAGAGCCAAGGTTAGTGACTTATACTCTCAACCATTCCTGTGGAAGGGACCTACAGTTTACCGCCGAGTCCGAACGGCTATATGAGATGCACTTGACAAATTGTACTCTTGGAGGTTTTGTCAGTTCCTCGCAAGAGGCAGTACCCGGGAAAAGAAGGTGGCTTAGCAGTCCGACATACTAACCACTAAGCCACGGGGCAGTAACTAACATGTAAATTAATATCCAGATCCATTACATGTATCTTAAATTCCAAATATCTGCTTTTGTTTTTTTCCGACTTAATTGTTTACTATATTTAAAAAAAAAATACTGAGAGGTCGTAGAGATACAGTCAGTCGAGTAAGCTGATTTAAAAAAAAAAATAAGCTTTATAATCAGTGCTGTTATGGCCTTATAATACAACAATGCATTCGAGTTAATTTAAATAATTTATCACATAAAACTCATTCTTCACTTAACCATTTGTAAAATGCAAAAAGTTTCGATAATAGTCTAACAAAGCAATCTATAATGCACTAGCCGACCCGGCCACGCGTTGCTGTGGCTCATTTAATTTGCAATAAAATAATATTGAGTTCATTAATCGATATAAAAAACAATCCTATGCCTTAAGTTTGACAAAATTACACACAGAATAGTAAATTTCATGAAAATCCGTTCAATATTTTTACAGTCTATTGGCTACAAACATCGTGAGATGAAATTTGTATAAATATAGCAAACCCACCGGGCGTTGCTCGGGTTTAAATTAAAATACGGTTTCTGGATCCCAACAACGGTGCTACCAGGCTACAAGCTAGCCATGTTAATACACACAATTTTTAAAGATCGGTCAAGTCATTTTAATTTAATATTTTTGATATATACGAATTGTAAAGGTTCATGGAACACCCCGTTTTCCAATATCTCTTGCCCAGGTCAAGCTATCGGGTAAACATTTTGCTAAAGGCTTTTTTGATTTTTATTTGAATGAAAAAAGGTGACCCCAACGCCACCTAGAGGTAATGGTCTTAGTTACTCCTTACAACATCAGCTATATGCCTGTGAAAGTCCCATCAAAATCTATGTAAAAATAAAATTTTCAAAAAAACGACCTCAGCGCCACCTGGTGGATAATTAAAATGATGGTCTAAGTTATTCCATAAAACAGCAGCAATATACGGGTGAGAGTCCCGTCTCCTTTTTATGAATAAACAATTTTTGTTTGTTTTTTTTTTTAAATTTGTAATGAAATAAATAAATCTTTGAAATACATTTCATTTTTTGCTACATAAATAAATAAACATATAGCAAGAACTTGCTTTTCTCTACTGCATGTTTTTACTCTTCGACAACATTAGCCATGTAAAGGTGAGCGCAAACGAAGAGATTCGACGAACAGGTTCAAAGGCTGGGTTTCCCAAACCATCGATCTCAATGTAAATGAAAGAACTATTTTTTCCTATAATTTGATAAAAAAAATATAAACATATATTGGGCGCTGCATTGCTTGTAGACATGTATAAACGTATGCTCACAAAAACAGCCATAAATCGAAAACCAATACAGATAGCACATAGCTTAAAACCTTCTTCTCGACCATATCTTTCATAAAAAAAAGTGGTCGATCGCCAACTGAGATCATTAGCGTCATACGTTTTTGACAAAATTTTGTTTTTATTTAAAAGAAATAAGCGATAAATATCTTACTTAACCAATTTTGAAGAGCTTTCGAAACTTCCCTTAAAAAAAAAACATCATAAAATTTCACTTGATTAACTAAAATTTCAATTAAAACAAAGTTTAAATGTTTGTTGGAATTATTTACACAGCACTGTCAATTATTTTTCATAATCTGTATTAAAAATGCAAACATGTTTCTCCGCCCGTAAAAGGCTGCGTGCTAATTTACGCTGTTCGTTTTCATGGCTTTCTAAAATAAAACTGTAAATAAGTAGTAGCAGTAGGTAAAGGTATCGACGCGATTCGATAAGATGAGGTGCACGCGGGATGCATTATCGAAACAAAAAAATCGGATTGATTTCCATCATGTTGTTTTCGATATTGTTTTGCATTAAAAACAATACTAATTCTCACAAGAAAGGCTTGTCAATTCAAATGATTGGTAATTATTGTTTCAGACAACAAAACTTTGATGTTTTAACATTTTTGTATTGTTTGGTTAAAGACGCTATAATTCTAGCAACGACCGACATTGACAGTTGTTGTTAAGAGTTGAAGTGCACTTTTGTCATCGTCGGCGGTTTTTCCAAACCTGATGTCAATGTGATTAACTTAACTCTTGATAGAATAAATTGATGACTTGGGGTTTAAAAGTAGGTTGAGGTTTCAAAATTAATCATATTATCGTGTATTTTCCTTGTATTGATGTTCAATTTGTATGTTTTCCACATAAGCTCAAGAAGAACATCGTTATTTGTAAAATTGTCATTCTAATGCGAAATGCTATTAAAATTCAATACTCTCTTGGTGCTGATGGAGAACACTAACAGCCTTTTAGCACTCATAGTTCGGATTTCTGAATAGGTTTATATTTTTTAGGAGTATTATTTAAAATATCACAATGCAATCTGCGACTCTAAGGTACGTTCTAAGATAAACTTACATGGAAATCGACAGTTGACTCGTTATTCTAAAAACTGTTTTTGCTTTAAGTATCAAAGCTGTGGCGGTACAAAGTGTGTGATACCATTTTTCTGCATGCTTTGACATTTTTATTTATTTATGTTTGTAGCATATTTAATCTGATCCATTGTTTTTGTTTTTTTTTTTATTTTAGGTTCTTCATCATAGAATGCTCCCCAGCTTGCATGTATTAATGAGGTGCTCCTCAAGTGTATTAAAAAACGCCCCACCCGGAGACAAATCAGTAGCCACATGTTCGGGTCGGGGCGATTGTCTCAATGGCACATGTCTCTGTGAAATTCGTTATGCCGGCGATGAATGCTCTGCATTCAATTTGCCATACCATGCCGGCATATCGGCAGTATTTTACTTTGTTGCTGTAGTTTCGGTAATACAGCTGATAATATGTATTATTGCCGAGTACCAAAGGCTGAAGCAGCCCTCGTTTTTGAGAGCATGTCGTCTGACAACCCAGAAATTTTTATATTTCATGGTGTTTCTGGCGGCATCAATAAGAGGAGCTTACTTTACAACCCCGGTAAGTTTAAATAAATTGTTTTCAGAACGTCTTTAATAATCCTATTTTATTAATTTACAGCGTGATCTTCAGCCAACATGGGCCGCCACTCTAATGTCTGCGTATTACCCATTGTTAATGACATGCTCCTCATTGGTCGTATGCCTCTGGGCCGAGGTAAGTGTTTTTTTTTTTTCGTTTGTTCATATTTATCTCGTTATCTTCTGTCTTAATTGCATCTTGTTATCTTTTGCTTTTTAACTGTTTTCATTATCTTCATATCTTTCCCGTAACACTTCCTCCTTGATATCACAATAATTAAACATTTTGTTAGTAAACAGAATTAGGTTATCATAAATTAGGGAGATAAGAATTTACGATAAACTTTGAGTAAAAAATAAACATAAGTTTCAAGTGCAAAGGTACTCGGAAAAGGTAGTGCCATCACGAGTCTCAAGAACAATTAATAATCAGTGTTTTTTTAATACTGTGCTAGCGAACGTGTAGTGTATCAATGGTGTACCAATATCTCTATATCTATATCTCTTATCGCCAAAGCTTTCAATCGAAATTATTGTTCAGTTGACAATATTTTTTTGGTACACGAAGATTAATTTGAATTAAGTCAAGTTAGTGAAAGCAATAAACTAAATTTCCGTATAAACGATATTATTCCAAATTTGATTTGGTCTGTTGATGTTTTTGGTACAAAATTCAGTTGTTATATTTTTGCGAAATTACCAAGTGTTATTTATAGAAATAAAACAATATGCAGGCGCTCTTTATCTCAGAAACTGTTGAAGGGTGCAAGTGACTTATGTAAGCATAAAACATCTTTTTTCATGAAAATTTCATCTAGCTTTGCAAAAGCTGTGGAATTTTGTTCAGTTATAAAAAAAGACGAAAAAACCGTTTCAGAAACATGTTTTTTAAAATATAATGCATTTAGAAATTGTGCCAATTTTTTATAACATACCAACCCTCAAAACCTAAATGTTTTCTTTAAATATTTTTGTAAAATTATTTTTATCCGCATGTTGTCGATGTTTGTACCATAGCAAAATGTCAATATTATTTTCTATTTTAAATTTGAAGGAAAAATTAATACATTAAGTTCCAATCAATGCACATCGTTTGAAGTTGGTCGATACAAATGCTCGAAACTAATTACCTAAATTTATTTCTGTTTATACGACTATATCGCTGATTTCCTACAATACCGTCTAAATCAAAAATGTTAGCTAATTTTACGTTAATGAGTGAGAAAGTACTTAACATGATCTTGAAACTGATTAATATCACATCTTTATACTGAAACTTTAACTTTAAAATTGTTATTATTAGAATCAGGTGTTGGAAGACCTTTCATCTAATTTCATTGTGTTTTGCCTAGTTATTTATTTGTTTGCTCATTTATTTCATCGCTTTATTTTAATACATTATTAGATGAATGTATGGCATGTGATTTTTTTTAAAACACAAACTATAATCTCTTTGAATTTGAATTATATTCTCAGATTTTTCATCTTCGTGACGTTCATTGGGAAAAATCACAATTCCTTTCGAAAAGCTTCCTCGGATTTGTTGCTTTCAATTTCTTCCTATACAGTTTATTCGGAGTTGAGGTGTTTTCTTCACTGATCATCCCAAACAGCCAGACCTACGCGCACATCTTTAATGGCATTTACGCGGCTCTGCTATTAATTGTTGTCGTATTTTTCCTCATCTATGGTGTTGAAGTGTTCTTTAAGCTCCGCGGTGGTTTTGTCTACGATTCAAGCGGTAGAATCCTTGGCCCAAACGAAGCCATTGTAAATGCCTCGCAATTGCATCAATCTCGATTGGGTCTGTTAAGTCAGGCGATTATGTTGATTGTTATTGTTGGATTTTTGACATCAGAGACTCTAGGTGATTTTTGGAAGAAAAAGTAAGTGAAACTAAGTTGTACAAGTGATTTGGCAAGATCCAAACTTGGTTGATGTTAATATTTTGAACAGAGTCCCTGTGTATTCGCGAAACTGGTACGACATTCTCTTCCGCACGGCTGAGATCGGGGTGGCTTTATGGTTCCCCTGCTGTTTATGGAATTCAATGGCTCCAGAACAACTGTGGATTCTTAACCCAAGAAAACTACTACGTCGTCAAATTGATCCGAGTATTCCTTCAACATCCAGCGATAGTAAAGGAAGAGAGTTGGAGGAAGGACAGTCTTTTATATTGGAAAATCTTTGTTGGATTTGCTATGATGCCGATAAGCAAGAACGACTTATCCAGCCTTGTAAGTGCACCGGAGATGTTAGTTCCGTACATCATGAATGCCTGAAACGCTGGCTAGTAGAAAGTTGCAGTAGTACATCAGATGCTGTGCTGTCTTGCAAAGTCTGTGGATCACCATATGAGATTGAGAAGGCGAAGAAGTTAGTTATTTATAAAGAATGTTTTTTTTTTCCTTACTAAATGGATTTTTTTTTTTCAGACTTGACTGGGAAAAAGGATTTACGATCCAACATTGGGCCAAAACAATTATCTTGGTTACCCTCATGTGTGTTTCTGGAGCCTGCGCTTGGGTGGTCATTCAACTATATGTAGATCCTCTTATTCGTATTCTTACCGTTGGTATTGCCGTTCTCATTGGTTATGTCTGTATTAAATGTTTGGGTGAAAATACTGTCGTTGCTTATCAAAGAGCCAAAGTTAGTTCGATTAACATTGTCACCAACAGTGAAACGGAAAGATTGCATACGATATGTCAAGATGTCGGTAGTCAATGAAACTGACGACAGCATTTAAGCTGTCTTTCCGAAGTTCATTAAAATCTTGTTACTTCAAAAACTGATTGGCACCGCATATTCGAATTCAATTTTATAATTTTTTATAACTTAGTATTTGTGAAAATAATAATTCTCTTTACAAAAAAAAAACCAAAATCGACTAAAATGTGAAAAGCATTAAAAAAACAACAAAATTTATTGCCAAATTAAAAAAAAATCTACAATCTAACGGCCCATTACACAGTAATCACAACAAAAGCACTAATCGAGATTATATTTCACATAAATAAATTGTAAGATATTTTGTTTATTTACAAATAGCGACAAACATTGTTATTACAACAACAGTAGAATATAATTTTTTTTTATCCAAGTAAATTTTAAGTAGGCTTTAAAAAAGAAACTAGCAAGAAATAATGTAGCGATTGTTTTTTATCCTTTTATCAATTCATTTCGAATCAAAATTTAAGAAATTTTAATTTTAAAAAAAATAAAGATAAACTTTTTGATTTCATTACAAAATGTGATATTAGCAAGCAAAATTGTGACTAAAAAAAGTGTATGGCAAACAAAAATTTAATATTTTTTAAGCTGATTTATTTTGAAACTAAATTAAGAAAATTGCCAAAATTTAATAGATGATCGCATATTTATATTTAAGCAACAAAATATCTATGTACTTTATAATTTGTGAAATTGTTTTATTAATTTTATTTTTATTGTTTACAACACAAAGCAAAATATTCTCATTCCTATAATTTTCGAAATGCAAATGCGCATAAATTTGTACAAAACAAAAAAAAAACAATACAAGCCATTGCAAAAAAAAACATCTCTTAATTATATGTAAGTCTTTTTGTATTTTACATAATCTCTGCATATTTATGTAATAAAATATGTATAACAATTTAAAAAAAAAAGTTTCCTTGTTGAAAATGTGAAAATCAAATCCAGTGAAAATTCTATTCAGATGCATATACCGCAGTCAACAAAATCCGAAAATCGCCTAATGTGTTCCCTTGAGCAATGCCCGAAGTTACC
The DNA here is from genome assembly GCA_963971375.1 of Platycheirus rosarum. NCBI lineage: Eukaryota > Metazoa > Arthropoda > Insecta > Diptera > Syrphidae > Platycheirus > Platycheirus rosarum. The sequence goes on from OZ020510.1 coordinate 118,628,310, forward strand.
ATAATGTAACGGTAACCACAAAATGTACCATTTAATGTGCTTTTCATTTCGTTTAAAATCTCTTAAATTTGGAAAATGTGTCTTGCTTTGTGTATTTTAATAATTAATTTGTCGTTTTTTGTTTTGGTAATTTTATTTTTCATCTCATTTAATATTTATTATATACAAATCAAATATTTATAAAATATTAGCTGTACCATAGTTATAAAATAATATAATTATAACATTTAAATTAAAACAAAACTAGAAGATATTTCAATAAATTAACAAAACAAAATTAAGGAAAATAAATACCAGTATTTTAAGAAACCAAAATGTTGTTCTATTTCTTTTATCTTTATCCGAAAGGGTTTTCGGCCCGGTGTGGTATCTTTTGGTACAAGTTGCGAAAACGAAATAATATTTAATCGGATCGCGGACTTCGTTAGAGTTATCGCTTTCCTAAAGGAATACATTTAGTCACCCATTTCATTACTTCCTCATTTAATGTCGTAGATGGTAGAACTTCGGATAATCTTAAATTCGAACGATTTGCTTGATTAGAAATTCTGCGACTCGTTCGATTGATTCTGATCGCCTTTGGACCCACCTAGTGATTTGTGCAAGACAATGTATTTAAAGGATCTTCTAAGAATATTGTATGAATATATGACGAAAAGAGATGCGTTAATGAAAAATGTATTAGTTCAAAAAAGAATTTGTCAATGATTAATTAATAATAAAGGACAATATCGTTAATACAATTGGAGAATTTTCCCTTTTTCGAAAAATTTGTATCGGGAATGATGTTTGAAAGTTTCAAGCGGAATTTTAAGCGATCGTGAATAAATTTCTCATGGGAATCAGTTGTCATTTTTGTTTCAATTATACAATTTATAAAAAATTGTTTTTAACTTTTATAACTCAAAGATAAAAAAAAATTATTTTTCAAAACTAAATCCGTTGTTGTTTTCGCGTTTTGTTGTTTTTTTTTTTTTAGTTTATGGCGCTTGAGATGTCCTCTTGTCCTGTACTCTTAATTACTCTACTTATGATCATTCGGCTCCTCTCTAGCCCTGCTCGTGTCTAATCTTCTCTAATGAGTTGAATTGGAATGCAAACTGCAATGCTCTTATTTAAGGCAAAAAATATTAACATGGCCTAAAGGAAGTAAAAATGTTTGGTCCTTCGTAAAAAACATACTTAACTCCCCTCGTCTTCGGTTCCGACACTTGTGCATGATGACAATTCTCTGGTCAAATCCCAAGCGAAAGCTGATTTATTTGCAACATTGTTTGCAGCTAATTCAACGTTGCCTCAGTGTGATATGGCTCCTCCTGTACTTAATATGGGGACAAATCTTTTTTTCGCGCTCGTTCAGTTGCAAGAGTTCTTAACGATCTCGATATTCACAAATCCGCTGGCCCCGGATAGTATTTCCCCTATAGTTTTGAAGAGGTGTGCTTCCACGCTGGCAAAACTACTATGTAAGCTTTTCCACCTGTCGTATTCTACAGGCCTCTATCCAAGAGGATGGAAAACTGCATTTGTCCAACCCATACCTAAAAAAAGGCTTACCTTCATCTTTCTTTAACTACCGACCAATTGCACTTACATCCCTTCTTTCCAAGATCATGGAAACGCTGATAAACTATCAGATTAAGAAATATCTTGAGACACGGAAACTTCTAAATGACCGTCAATACGGTTTTCGTAGCAATAGGTCCACTGGTGATATGATGGTATATCTCACCGGAGCAGTGGAATCAATCTTTACACCGTTTTGGAGAAATTAAGATTATTGCAATTGATATTTTAAAAGCATTTGATAGAGTTTGTTTGGCATCAAGCTCTTTTATCGAAATTACCTTTCGGAACGTTTAATTCGCGTTGTTTTGGATGGCTTCCTGTCTGATGGTCACAAAACAAATGCTGGTGTGGCCCAAGGCTCCGTTCTGTCTCCGACACTCTCTTCCTTATTTTTTTTTTTTCAATGATCTTTTGTATAAGACTTCTAATCCATAAAATTGTTTTGTTGATGACAATACCCTTAGCTTCTCATACTCGTTTCCACATTCACTTCCCTGTTTTTTTTTTTTTTTTTTTTTTTTTTTTATACGTTGCACGCGCACAGGGATTAATGTTTCCCTTTTAATGTTAACACACTGCGCGAGCATAGGAATTTTAGGAAAGGAGGGACAGAAAGTGTCGATTAACATTGGTCTTGAATGCTTCTAGATTATAATGGCAAGGAAAAACCTCGCTGGGTAAGCCATTCCAAATTCGTGTTGTTCGACTAAAAAAAGAATCTCTATATTTAACGGTACGTCCGAAATTGGGCTCAAGGGTGAACTGATGAGCATTCCTTGCAAGGCGAGTATTACGGGTGAAATTTTTAAGGGGAGGAATGCAGCTGGCTACCTCGAGTGAACATTTTTTATAAAAGAAACGATAAAACAAGGAAAGACATGAAACATTGCGTCGATGTTCGAGGGGTGCAATCGTTTCCGAAACAGTTCTATTTCCTATCAATCTTACCGCTCTGTTTTGTATTCTATCGAGCAGGTGTAGAGATGCTTGGGAAGCACCTGCCCAGAGGTGTGAGTTATACTCAAGCTTTGGGCGTATAAACGCTTTATAAATTGTAGCCAGATCAGAAGGGGAAAAAAACTTCTTACACCGATACAGAAAACCCAAGCACTTAGCAGCATTCTTGGCGATCTCAAATATATGGTCATTCCAACGGAGGTCGTCATTGACACACATACCGAGTACTGAGAGCTTTTCGGTTTCTTCGATGCAAGTGCCATTCATGGACAATGGCATGGGGGGAATGTTTAGCTTTAACGACATGAGACAGCATTGAGTTTTCGAAGCATTAAACTCCACACGATTTCTATTACCCCATTTGACAATGCTGTATAAGTCGGAGTTTAATGAACTTATCATACGGTGCCGTTGCGATTGTACATCCGAAGACAAAGGACGTGCATCGTCGAACGAATATGAGAAGCTGAGGGTTGAGTCGTCAGCAAAACAGTTAAGTGGATTAGAAGTAACAGACAAAAGATCATTTATAAAAACGAGGAAAAGAGTTGGAGAAAGAACAGAGCCCTGGGGCACACCAGCATTTATAATATGGAGATCAGACTTGAAACCGTCCAGTACAACTTGCATTGAACGGTCCAGAAGATAACTTCTAATCCAACGAACAAGAGTATCATCGATCCCAAAAGCACGCATTTTCGATAAGAGAGCTTCATGCCAAACTCTATCAAATGCCTTGGAGATATCAAGCGCAATAATCTTACTTTCGCCATAGCGATGTAAAGATTTGTTCCACTGTTCGGTGAGATATGCCATCAAGTCACCAGTGGAACGATTACTGCGAAAGCCATACTGACGGTCATGGAGAAGCTTTCGGTCTTCGAGATATTCCTTGAGCTGACGGTTGATCAGCGTTTCCATGACCTTGGAAAGAATGGACGTAAGTGCTATGGGTCGGTAGGAGGAGGGGGACGATGGGTCACCTTTCTTAGGGACAGGCTGGACAAATGCCGTTTTCCATCTTCTAGGAAAGATTCCAGAAGAGTAAGAGCGATGGAAAAGCTTACGCAGTGGTTTTGCCAGTGAGGAAGAACACCTCTTCAGAAGAATGGGGGGTATACCATCCGGGCCAGCAGATTTGTGTATGTCGAGATCTTTGAGAACTCTTGCTACTGTACGAGTGCGGAAAAAAATCTGTCCCATGGAAAAATTTACATTCTCAAGTACAGGAGGGGCAACATTTCTGTGAGGTAGCGTAGAGCTTGCAGCGAAATGAGCTGCGAGCAAGTTTGCTTTCTCAGAAGAGTGGACAATTGGTTTGTCATCAGCGATGAGCGTTGGAACCGAAGATGTTGAGGAGTTTTTAATATTTTTTACAAACGACCAAAAATTTTTACTGCCTTTGGGACATTGCAGAATTTTTTGCCGTAATTTTTGGTCATGCAAAAATTTGGTTCTTTCAATAACGGATTTGCATAAGTTTCTTGCTTGTTTGTGCTTTTTCCGATTTTCCTCTGTAGGGTCGGCTTTATAAGATCGGAAACTTACTTCTTTGAGCCTGATAGCTTCTTTACACTCAGAGTTAAACCAAGACTTTTCTTTGGGTTGAATACTTTTTACTCTGTTAGGAATAAAAGCACGCATCCCAAGAAGAATCACATTTGTGATCATTTCAGCGCTGGCATCAACGTCACTATCGAGGAAACATAGTGACCAGTTAAAGTAACGAAAGAAATTATTCAGGCCGTCCCAGTTGGCTTTCTCGTATTGCCAAACGGTCCTGGTGGGAGGTTTTTCTTTAACTGGATGGCTGGAGGACGAGAAATTTGCTGAAATGACACAATGGTCTGAGGTTCCAAATGGAGAAGTTACACTAATGGTATACTTATCAGGGTGAGAAGTAAGAAACAAGTCAAGAGTATGGGCGGCTTGCCCAGCAACATCCGGTATACGCGTTGGCTCATCTATTAATTGGGTAAGGTGATGTAACCCGGAAAAGAGCTCGACATACCTTCCTTCGGGTGTTGTCTGACCAGAATAGCGGAGCCAATTTGAATTGTGTACATTGAAATCGCCCGCAATAACAATTTCAGTGTGAGGACAATGGGAAACAATTTTGGAAATGGAATCAGACAGCGCATCAAACTCGTTAAAAGTCGATTTGCTGTCTAGATTTGGGCTCCTGTAGAGAAAACAATAATGAATGATTTGCTTGCGGACATTGAATTTGAGCCACAAGAAGTTAAAGTCCGTGTTGGAACATTGCCCATATTGGGGAAGGCTCTGGCAAGCAATATCGTTCCGAACATATATAACAAGACCATGATGCAAAAAGAGAAGTGGCATCAAGCTATACCCATGTAAAGCAAATTCTGATAAATCAGTATTAACTCCAATCTGGGTTTCACTTAATGCCAAAACAGCTGGCCTGTATTGAACAGTGTGGACATAGACGTTAAAAAAATTTTTTCTGAGTCCACGAATATTGGTAAAAACAACAAGGAAATTACTTACCATAACAACAATAAAACATAAAAGACACAATTCCGGCAAAGGTCAAATTGCAAAGTCAATGCAATAGATTAGTCTCTGTAATACAAATTGCCTTAGGTGTTATGCCCATAAGACAATTTGTATACAAAAAACTAGCTTGCAGAAACACCACAATGAGACCAAAGTCCAGATGTTCTTATCTATTCACTGCATCATCATACTATACATAGTATAACAATGCAGTGTATAGAAAAAAAACAGTTTATCACTGGGTGTATGTGGAAGGGGTGGAGAGAAGCATCGCGAGTGGTAGGTGTTGTTGACTATATGTGATGGCGTGATGGCGTGATTGCTTTAGTGTTTTTTTTTATTATTATTATTTTTTGTTTTGTATGTATGTTTATATATATATATTTTATTAAAAACTGAATCGGTTTATTGTAAGGGGAGTGTTATTTTTTTTTTTTTTTTTTTTTTTTATTTTTTTTTTTTGGGTTTTTTTCTATTGTGAGGGGCACACTCGACACTTTTTCTCGCGCACAACCGCAGACACGTCAGTTAATGGTGACGGATGGATCGTGTTCTTCGGATGTGGAAATTCTGCTCTGGCCAGCATTTTTCAATGGGGAAATATTAATCGTGTGGAATTTAATGCTTCAAAAACTCAATGCTGCCTTCTGTCGTTAAAGTATAACCTACCTCCCAAGCCACTATCCATGAGTGGTACTTGTATCGAGGAAACTGAACAGCTTTGCGTTCTAGGTGTGTGTATCGCAAACCACCTTCTGTGGAATGAACACATATATGAGATCGCCAGAAATGCTGCGAAATGTTTAGGTTTTCTTAAACGATGCAAGAAATACTTCTCCCCGTTAGATCTGGCTACTGTTTATAAGGCGTACATTCGCCCGAAGCTTGAGTACAATTCTCATATTTGGGCAGGTGCCCCTGTTACTCACTTGCGATTCCTAGATAGAATCCAGAAAAATGCATTGAAAATGATAGGGAATAAGGATATAACACAAACATTTGATTCACTAGAACATCGTCGAAATGTTTCCTGTCTCTCCGTATTCTATCGCTTCTTCTATAAACAATGCTCCGGCGAAATAGCCAGTTGCATTCCTCCCCTTAAAAGTTTTCCCCGTAATAATCGTACCGCTAGGAATGCTCATAAATTTACCCTTGAGCCTAATTTCAGACGCACTATTTAGTATAGAGACTCATTCCTTAGCCGCACTTCACGAATGTGGAATGCTATACCCGGCTCGATTTTTCCCTTCCATTACGATTTACAAACGTTCAAAACCCATGTGCTTCGGTACCTCCTTTCATCTCCTATCCAATTTTCCTAAACACTCGCACTGTGTTAATACATGATAAGGGTAGTAACAACCCCTTGAGTGCGTGCAGATTATAAAAAAAAAAACAGGTGAGTAGCTCAAAAAGTCCCGATAACTCGAAATATGTTAAAAGTTTTCTTAGACTTGGTGCTGTTTGATTCCGGTTGTTTGCTTTGCGTCCAGGGTACGTTGATATCAGTCTCAATGTATTTTTTCACAAGTTGTTTCTACTTCTTAGTTTTGGTTTTCCTATCGAAATTTCAACGGTTTCGCTTCAGCAGTTGTACTATTTCTTTGAATTACAAACGGTTTTCAAAAGAGGTCCTAATAGATCAATTTGCAACTTGAAACCCATGTTAATAATCAATCAATCAATCTGCCGAAAGTTACTAAATAATCTTGTTCCCTAACACAACATTTTCATATTGAGAGAGTAAAATACTTCCCCTCAAATGAGAGTTATGAAAATCTGCTCAAGAAATTTCTTTGGGCACTTTCTAGCAGCTAACTGGCTGAACACAATGGTGAAGCTGAAGTATGAAGGGCTGTCAAAGTTAAATATACGCGAAACCTATAAGGCGAACACAATGAGAAGCTGAAGCTGATGCTTGAAATTTAGCTGAAGCGCAAGTTCACTCAACTTCAACTTGCGCTTCACGCTTCAGCTTCATCTTGACATTTCACAGGAACTAAATAGGCTAGTTCAATGTTTCTGAACTATCCGAGATCTCTTTGTTCTCAGATCGATTAAAAATGACTGAGAAAATTCCTTGTTCACTTCGAAATCTCAAGAAACTTGAACTAGTTTTGTTGAAATCATAGCTCCTGCACATCATGGTTGTTCAATTGAGGAACGAAAAAGTCAGTAATCATAACTCTATAGCGGTAACCATCGACTGTAACGTTCTGGCCAGCATGGATTTTAAAGAAGTACGGACCAATTACTCAACCAATCCATAAAGCACACCAAACAGTTAGTTTTTGTCAGCATACACTTGAGGATTATCATCACTCTGAATACGGCAGTTTTGTTTATTGACGTATCCATTCAACCAAAATTGAGCATCATCGCTAAACAAAATTCGCTTATGAAAATTGGGATCAATGGCAATCTTGTTTTGGTCCCATTCCCCGAATCTACGCCTTGCTAGGGGATCCTGTGGCTTCAATTCTTTCACGAGTTGGATTTTGTAAGCACGTAAACCATGATCTTTCCGCAAAATCTTACATAAAGTGGATGGACACATATCCAATTCCTGTGCACGATGGCGGATAGTCTGATTCGGGTCTTCCTGTACGCTACGCTCTACAGCAGCAATGACTTTTGTGTACGTACTGTATGACGTCACTATGGATGCATATTATCTTTCGAGTAAAATTGATGGGAAAACGTTCCATAGTCAATCGAATTAATTGATGGACGATTATGCTGACCGTTAAATGGCCGTAGGCGCGATACGTATTTCGAACAGAACCATGATTTTCAAAATAAATTTGCACAATTTTGAAGCGTTGTTCAAGCGTCAGTCTTCTATACACGTTGAAATGCCAAACCAAGTTCACAATAAATCACTTAAAGCGCGGAACAGATTGAACCAGCAACAGCATCAGCATTGCACCGCCAACAGCAAACAGCACGCGACCAGCAAAAGAAATTGAAACACATTGCCACCAGCACCAACATCGTCTTCTTACTTCTGTTTGACACTTTGTGTCATAAAAAAAGTATACGAAGTGTCAGTATAGTTTTTTTTTCTTTTAAGTCGATGTTTTTTTATAAAATTTCCTTCTCTTATCAAAAAGAAATGTATTTTCTCTTACCTTTTCAATCAGTTTTTTTTCCATTATTAAAAAAAATCGCACAACAATGGCGACGGGCGCAAAATAAAATTGTCAATATTTTTGTTTTCTTCTGCAGTATGGTGCCCCTGAATTTCACTTGCTCAAAGTTGGTAGCAATGGAACAGCAACATCAAATTTAGGAATTTGGTCTAACGACGCTGTTGACGTTGCTGGTGCTGGTCTAATCCAACTTGAGCAATTGAAATACATTGGTTCTAAAATAAATGGTGGCCGCTGTTGCTGGTCCAATCTGTTTCGCGCATAATAGCTGACAAAATGGCCGCCAGTTAAAATAGTGTTGCCAACTAAAAAAAAAAAAACAACTTTTACAATTTCGATTTCGATTTATTTCGGTTTTACAATTGACGTTTCTGTCATATGCAGTTGGGTTACTATAACTTACTACAAAAGCGTTCTTTACTTGTTTCTAGTTTTTGCTTTTTGTGAGAGAAGTCATCCTCACTCCTTCAAATTTGGGAGTTTACTTGAAGTTACTTAAAAAAGTAACCTAACTTTTGTTGGGTATGTTTCTTTTTTTTTTGTGTTCGTTCTATTCATTTATCAACCTTTTAAGACTGTATATGCTGTAAAATAAAAACACCGTCATTTAGAGCCCTTCTTTAAAAACTATTTATTATATATGTATTTTTTAATTATTTACGTCTAGTATTATCATTAATAATAATTTATATTATATAATATTTATTATTTGTTTACACAAAAATAATTTTGATATTTTTTGTTTGAGGTTACTATTTACATATTTTTATTTCAACGAATTCTTTACAAAAATAACGAAATTTGTCATTAAATGCTAAAAAAACGGTTAAATTCTTGTAATTTAGGTAAATATTTGATTATTTTTTTTTTAATATCGCATACATTTAATTTATTTTAATTTTTTTTTATATTTGATTTAAATAAAACCTAACAATGGCTGTGGTGAGCTTTTTTTATTAAAAATAGAATTAAATATGTGATAGGGATATTATGCTATGCACATACGTGTGAATTAGCTTAGGGTTTTCGGTTCTAGGTAAAAGTGTCACCTTCTGTCTTAGCACGAAGAACTATTTTTGTCTAAACCATTTGCTTTTTCTAACTTAAATCTATGCAATTATTTTTTGAGAGTAGTAAGACAAATTCCATCGGATTTAATTGTATGTTGTAAAACTGAAAAAATTACTTGTCAATTTAATTTCCAAAAAAAGAAAAAAAAAACAAGAAAACCTACTTCACAGTCAAAGTAATTTACATATGTATTCCTGATTAATTTTTGTGTGTACAGATTATTTTAACGTCTCCTTAATGTAATTCAATGACTCGATATCAATAGACATTTGTTTGCATGTGCACATAGTAAACTAAAAAGTTGACTATATATTATACATAATGTTGTAAAGTTCAGAAGGAAATATTTTATCTACAAAAGAACAAAAATAAAATAAAAAATTTCATAAAATCGAAAGGCATCATTTGCAAGAAAAAAAAATTAAGTAAAAACTGCTGAACGTTTGTCTCGGTTTTTGCCTCTGGTAATTGTACGTGCTTTGAATGCAGCGGCGTTATGAAGGTGCTGAAAACAAAACAAAAAACGTGTTATTTTTCTGTGTATTAAACTTTGCTTAAATGAGTTTAACTTACTCTTTCCAATTTTGTGGTTTTAATATGTTTGGGAATTGGATTTAGGGCGGTGATTTTTGAACCAAGTTGAAAAATTTCTCTAATAAAGTCATTTTCTTGTAAATGAGATGTCATTCCGGGGCCCATTACCGAACACAAAGCTGTATACTGATGATGAACAGCCCATGTATCAAGAACGAGAGACTCTGTGCCAAAACGAATTGTGATCTCTGGTGATATGTCCTCCTAAAAAAAATCATAGAAAATAACTTTCATTAGTAATCTTATAATAAAAAGAACAATGTTATTCCGAATTTATATGAGAAATATATTAAATAGGTAGAAATGTTCATTTTAAGGTAGTGTGCAATCCAACTGCAAATATTTGCATGCTTTCTCCCATAGTTCGTTCTAACGTTGTGCAAGTGTTTTTATAGTTGTGATAGTGAAAAACCTTTCCGTAACTGATTAAACCAAGAAAAACACTCATATTAATTTGTAATTTTACTAAATACTAAAAATTTCATTTCAAAAGTGGACAGGTATGCCTCAGCTTATGTTTACAATTCTTGCCATTTTGACATTTCATATGGCTATGTATGTTATTCTTTGTTATCATACACCCAGTTTTGCTTATTGTATCCATGTACTCGCTAAATGTTGTTTTCTTAATCAATGGTGGCGCCGTCCAATGAGAGTAATTTCCCACATTACTAAATCTCGAACTGTCAACAAAACTATGCTTTACTGGCTTATAACATTTCTCAGATTCATCTTCCGTCAACTTATCTTTTGCTTGTTCTCTTTTAAACTTATCACATGGATCTTCTTCTTGAAGAATAACCTTAGAATGATCATCGCTTGTTTCATTGTCACTCTCATAAACTCCTCCAGGATATTCATTTTCAATACAAAAATCAATTTGATAAGTTGTTTTAAGTCGTTCCATGTCTAAGCGTTGATTTAATTCCTTTGGTGTTGTTGCCTTCAGTCTTTCATACAAATCAGGATAACATTTGCGAAGGATTTTCAAAAACCTATTTGACTTATCGCGCTTGCATCTTTCAACTTCCTTATTCGTGAATTCTTGATCTGGACTTGGAATAAGTCGTGCATCCACCAACGGTCCAGCAGGTGCCATACTATTCCATTTAACTGTATCACATTTTTCTATAGTAGGAGCTGCCAGTTCAACTCGCGGCGTCGTCGTATTGCAATCGTAAGCGTTTGCATTTTCGTCCTTGCTTTGACTGTTCATGAAGTTGTAACGTTGAGTCAATGGAGTTTTGAAATCATGACGATAAGTTGTTGCAAACATTGATGACAAATTTGGAAGCATACAAATAATTTTCTTCAAAAAATTAATAGTTTAAAAAAATTCAAAGAAATCTGACTTTTTTAAAACAGCTTTCTTTTTTTTAATTTTAACTTAATTTTGATTGATTTCGTTGAAACTTTGGGTATTAGCCAATCAGGTTGACATAACACAGATGACACAATTTGTGTCTTGTGAAAAGAAACTATGTATGTATGTGCATATAAAATATAAATGCATGTATAGGTACATATTTTATTTTTACTCACCTCTAAATATCTTAAGACGTCACGGAAAGTTGCACGTTGTGCTTTACGATCTCTCTTTGCCCTGTATTTGTGCGAATCAGTTGCCAACTGCTTGACGGCTTCAGTGAGATCGACAATATGTTCTTCCATGAAATCTTCATCGTGTGAACGGCCACATTCAAAAATTAATGCAATAGTCTCTCCAGCTGCAATGCGAACTTCTAAATGTGGTGACTGCAACAGACCCATTAGCTTCTTAATAGATCTGAAAAGATGTTAGACATAATTTCTTTAATAAAGGCATTTTCTACTCAAAACTTCTCTACTTACGGAAGCATCTGTTGGCCACTGGTCATGACATTGACGAAATCACCACCAGGAATTAGTGTGAGGAGCAATCCCCAAGCAGACAATGCTTCAGAATGCAAAGTACCAGCCTCTGCGTTAACTGAAATTGGTGTTTTATCGTCACCACGCAAGTAACTTCCACTAAATATATTTTCGAAGAACTGCATCATTGTAAACAGATCACCAATATCATCGCCACCCAAAAAATTCAAAAGCCCCAAAGCAGCACAACATTTAGCTCTTGCATCGAAACTAACCGATTTATCCTGCATAGTTGCCAGGAGAAATTGATTGAGTGCCTTTGAAATTACCTCCTCTCCGCCTAGCTGAAGAACTAACAACGGTGCCAATTTGGCTCCCCATACTTGCTCGGCACCTTTTCCACGACGAATTGATTTCTCAATGCAATCTATGAGAGTTACTTTGCGATCTTCGACAAAATCAGGCATGAAACGATGCATAAGAATTTCGCAGATGCTTTGCAAGGCTTGAGCACGAGTTTGAGCTGATTTCTCGGTAGCATTTTCCAAGGCTTGCATTAATTTCTCTTCGTAACGTTCGTTTGAAGAGATCTCATCGGTATCCTCAACGGAAGCTGCATTCTCTGAGACATACGAATACAAACTGGCATTGTCGTTGACGGATTCATCTTCGGAGTTAGAATCACCCCCTCGTCCTGGATGAAAAAAAAAATGCAAAGATTTATGAGATTCATGATTCAGCAGTGAAATTATTTAGATATAATTGTTGGAAACCTTCATGTTGTATGTGTTGCCTACCAGTCTTTTTGTTTCTCATTACTTGAAAGAGCGAATTTTTGCGATCCAATCTAGTACGACCACTATTTATAATTTTTTTTAAATCAGGAAGTGTCTTCCAGAAGACAAAATCATTGAATGTAGTGCAAATTAATCTATTAGTGGGTTCGGGTTCCTTGTGAACTAATCCAAGTCATTGCCAATTTATATGAGGGCTTTCAACTTACTTGAATTAAATTTATATTTTACATAAATATACATTATGTACGTATAGTATAACAAAACCTCAATACAAAAGACAACTTGCTAGCCCGTGGTTTGTGTGCCGTGTATTAAGTGTTCCTTGTCGCACCATCCACAACAAGTTTTATAATAACATTTTCACTTTTTGTTCACATCCAAGATGAGAAAATGCTTAAAGATAGTCAGAAAAGCGAAAACGAGTCTTTTTTTATTTTATTTTTGTATTATGCCAACTGTGCAAAACCAAAAATATTACTACCTATCTTTGAGAAAGAAATTGCAAGTCTATGTTTATCATTAAGAAACTCTGAATGACCTTGGGAGTAGACAAGTTAAGGTGTTTTCGATCTAAATTATTCAATAGCATAAACATAGTTAGATAGGTTTGTATTTTTGTTTAACGTAAACAAAGGAAAATCAACCGATAAGTGGAGTGAGAAGCACATAGTATTCAGGGCTTTCACGTATTTCATAGAAATGAAGTGTTTTTTTAAGCTTTTTCACAGTTCAAACTTGAACAAATAAAAGCTATTAGAGCATGCAAGTGAGGCATGTGAATAAGGAAATAACACGCAAATATTAACATGTTTTAATCTGTTAATCATTCGTTGGTTAATTTGAAATCTTTCACCTAATTCCCTTTCATGGATTGTGAACAATTGATTTTTTTTAACAAAATACACAAAACGAATATATTTATACCTATATACAGAAGATTTACAAAACAACACAACTGAAGACTGGCAATAAAAAGTTATTTTGAGTTAATAATTCAACAAATCCAAAATTAAAGCTGAGTGATCTTTACTTAGTTGGTTTTCTTTGTATTTATTTTCAATTTAGTAGGTACCTACTTAGAATTTGTTTTAAGAACCAATTAATCAAGTCTTTTTTTAACTGATTATTGTTTTTGAGTCCCTTTGTAAAATTAAAGCAGAACCTTAAAACATTTGACAAAAAAGGCAACTCCATGGAATGTATTTAAATTTGTCCGATGATGGACGCAAAGTCCGAAACGCACGTTGCTATATATATAATAAATGTTGTAAAATTGATTTTAAAAACCAATAAAATTAATTAAAATTAGAAATTAAATATTTGTTTTAAATTTATTTTCATTCATTATTTATTCATTAATAACAACATTGAGGAAGAAACATTAATTTATTCCATGGAATGTGCTCTATAAAACAAAGTTACTTCTTACAAAATAAGCTATCTGCTTGTGAAACGACCCAAGCGGGACCAACGTTAGTTACACCTTACAACATCAGCTATCTGCCTGTGAAAGTCCCGTCAAAATCGGTGCATAAATAAGAATTTAAAAAAAAAAAATCCAGCGCCACCTAGTGGGTAATTTAAATAGCCTTATATATTGTTACTCCCTAGACCATCAGCATTTTGTCAGTAAAAGTCCAGTCAAAATTGGAGCACCAGTTCCCTAGATTAGCCGGAACAAACAAGACAGACAAAAAAAAAAGAGTTTTTGTTATGAGTACAATGTATACTTTCATATGTATCTTGTAAAAAGCTGTTATTTTGATATAAAAAAAACAGACACTTCATTTTTATTTATGTATTATTATTTTATTTGATTATACAAATATTGTATGGTGTGGTTTTGAGTCAAATCGTTCTAAAATAATAATTTTCGAAAAAATAAGCAAACCCAGCGCCACCTACGGGCAATTCAAATAGCTTTAGTTATTCCTTTCAAAATGAGCTCCCTGCCTGTGACAGTCCCGTCAAAATCGGTACATAAATACGAATTTTCGAAAAAAAAACAAACAACACCAGCGCCACCTAAGTGAGTAATTAACGTTTCTCCTTAGGATGTCAGCTACCTGCCAGTGAGTCCCGTCAAAATCGGTGCAGCCGTTGTTCCCGAGATTACTCGGTACAAACAGACAAAAAAAATATATGGACTGCTAGTCTAATGTCAGCTTTATACAACAATTGTCAAAAAAATGTTGTCAACATTGAGAATGCCATGCTAGTTCTCTTGAACCCACTGCAGGAAAAAAATTAACTACTTAAAATGTTGACATAGAAGCTCGCGACATCTGTTTATAAAAATTCAAAAGGTCGCATTTACCGTTAAAACATAACTGACACTTTTGAATTGCATTCATGGAAGTGTGCGACATCTTTGGTATTTTGCCTCTTGTTTTTTGTAGATCGTGGACAACTTCCTTTTTATATTGGTTTGTGCATAAGATAACCTAAAAGCATTGTGGGATATTCTAAATAACACGGGGAGAAAAAAGGAAATTTTAACATGCCAACGTGGGAAAACCTGCTGCCAAAGTCTGGGATAACTGGATGAAATGTCAAAATTGAGCTTTAATATTTTTTCCCGTTAGTGTACTCAGGAGGGCTAGTACCGCCCAAAATAACTGAGACTAAAATGGAACCAACTGTAGGCAACTAGCAATCCATATATAATACGTCCATGGATTTTTGTTATAAGTACTGTATATCCTTTCAAATACATCAAGTAAAAAGCTGTTATTTTGATTTTAAAAACAGACACTTAATTGTTTTATGTGTATAGATTTGCTTTTTCTAATGAACAAAACTTCTGTAGTTTTTGTTAAATAAGTCTAGGTTGTCTATGAATCCAAAAAGGCAGGCTTAACAATTCGCCGTACCACCTACCTAGAATTTTTTCCAGCTAGGAAAATAAATACCAACCTATCTAGGTAAAACCATTGTATATACATAGCATTGTACATATACATAGCAGTTTATATACAATGGGTAAAACTAGGAAAGTAATAGTTTTATTGTTTTAAGCTGCAAAAATGATTTTGTAAATGGTTTGTGTATAATAAAACAGTTATTACTGGTGCTCAGTGTCGTCCTTGGTTTTGTATGTGTGCTAAGCCCGTTTTTTATGAATGTAACTAGGTAGCTGCTGCTTCATTTTTGAAAACTCGTTGCCATATAAATTCTGCTCCATCAATTTGTTCGAAACTCTAGTCACTTTTCTAAATCATCGAAAAGCAGCTTTAAACACAGGTATAGTGATTATGTTCTCCATATAGAAGATTTAAAGTCTTCTAACTAAACCCTCATAACTAGTTCAGGTAAAGAAAATCATAATTTCAATAGCAAAGCAAATTTAGAGTTTTGGTAGGTCAAATAACCAATCATGCTATAAAACTTTGCTACTCATAGGACAAAATTATTCTAAATAGGATTTCTTTGAAAACCACTATTTTTGTATGTCAATTGTTCTTAGAAACTTAAGTCACCTTTCTAAATCATCGAAAAGCAGTTTAAACACAGGTATAGTGATAGGTATGTTCTCCATATAGTCTTCTTATATCCATTTTAGGTAATGATAATTTCAATAGAAAATCAAAGCAAAATTAGGGTTTTGGCAGGTCGGTCAAATAACCATCATGCTATACAACTTTGCTACGCCTAGGAAAAATATATTCTAGATAGGTGCATAGGATTTCTTTGAAAACCACTATTTTTGTATGTCAATTGTTCTTAGAAACTTAAGTCACCTTTCTAAATCATCGTAAAGCAGTTTAAAAACAGGTATAGTGATAAACATACCTATCACTATACCTGTTTTTAAACTGCTTTTCGTATAGTCTTCTTATATCCATTTCAGGTAATGATAATTTCAATAGAAAATCAAAGCAAAATTAGGGTTTTGGCAGGTCGGTCAAATAACCATCATGCTATACAACTTTGCTACGCCTAGGAAAAATATATTCTAGATACATAGGTTTTTTTTGAAAACCACTATTTTTGTATGTCAATTGTTCCAAAATTGAGCAAGCAAATCCTAAAAATATTGGAATACATTTTTTTACAGCAAAGTTGAGATTTTTTTCTGAGAAATCGTGTTCGAGTTTCTTAAAAAAACGGAGATCTCGGATGGCTCAGCAATTTGCTATATTTTTCCGCTCCATCAAAGTTGACTGAAGACATTTTTTTAAGATCTCCAAGGTTTTGAGAAATCCGAAATGGCTAAATGTTACATTCATAAGAAAAAGTTAGTACCTAGAACAATAATTTGCCATTCAGATTTAGAAGGCACTTGAAATTCCAAAATTAGAATGGGCAAGAACAATTAAATAGGCTTTGAAATCAAACATCTGAAGACTCAAACAAATGTTCGTTTTTTAAAACTATTGTTGAAAACCTTCTGTCGGCATCTAGTGCTCCTGGACTTATTTTTGATAGTTTCTATCAATCTTACTACAAATCTTACAATTTTACTCCAACATGTGGGTCTTGATATATTATTGACCAAAATGACCCAAATTATGATTTTTTGTTTATATATGTAGGCATTGTATTACCTACAATTAGTAACAGTACAACAAAATGGTCATCTGGTGTTCAGAAAGAACTTAATTTTGATTCTTGGATCTTGAAGTAGATCCAGATAGAAAGCAGGATCCCAATGTTTGTGTACTACTTGGTTCATATTCAAAATTAATCCAGATGTGGATGATAAGAGTTAGCTATGAGGGTGTTACTATTTCAAAAGAGTTGAAATATAAATACAACTTGCTAGTTATCAATAAATCTTTCTATAATTTCACAATAACAAATCAAAGTCCAATGCAAACGTGTGAGCTGAGTGCAAGCATCTTTCGCTGAATTTTTGTGTATGTGCTAGAATTATATGTGCCAACCCAAGGCCATTGCTATCCTACACTGTTCAGTTCAGACTTCAGAGGATCATCATCATCATCTTCCTCTTTGGCGGGAATCTCTCGCATTGATTCAGTCTACAGTCACAGTGCTTAGTTGGCAATGGCAATTATTGTCAAAAGACAGCACACCAGGCTGTGTGTTGGCGACGATGACATTTTTTTCTCATTTTGTTATACAAGTTTATACGATATTTTTCCACAATAACAAATTATCAAAAACAAGTCAAAAATGACTCACAAAAAAAAATGAATAATAAAACATCAATGTTACTCACCTTTGCCTCCCTTGCGGTTCTTTTTCGGCATGTTGGACTTCTTTCTGTTACTAATTTTGACTCCTTTTTCCGCAATTGCGAACAATTTTCCTTTAATAAATGCCCGTTAAAGAAAAGAAAATTGAAAAATAATGCAAATTTTTGTCGAACACGAGGTAGGTCACCGATGACTACCTCTCTCTCTTTTACTCTTTTGAATACTTTTATCAGTGAGTGGAAAAAAATTTCGTTGAACTGGATTTTTTTTTATTTTGGAGTTTTTTTTTAGATATTTTTTGAACAATTTATGGTAGTTTCAGGATAATTTAAAATAATTATGAAACAAGGAAAAAAGAAAAATAATTTACACTATTATTTAACTGTTAGGGTGGCAATCAAGACGGAGGTATAAGATTGATTTTTCTCAAGTTTATAAGATGTTGCTCGTCAAGAATTTTTGTGAAATAATTATTGATATTAATGACAGCTACTGGCACTGATGTGTTTTTATTAAAAGTGTTTGTTATATTGCATTCCGCACTTTGGTGATTAATTTTCAATGAATTTGTATTAAAATTTTTATTTAAAGCAAATTTCATGATTATTCAATTGAACATCCGTGTGAAAAAAGTTTTCACTCTTTAATGTCTCTGTTGTCTGCCTGCTTTGAGTTTTTTACGGGACTCGGAATTTTCGGCTCTAACCGCTCGTTTGACTGCTACGCTGGTCAGCGACTGAATGAGTGTTTCTCGGATTTCGCTGCTCCTCTACTACTACAGCACCGAAACCGAACATAAGTTATCTATGTGATGCCAGGTTGTTATATACTTCTCTGAGTGTATTTCACATGAAATGAAATTGTATTTCATGAATCGTTGTCGTTGCCCTTCTTGTTGCGAAATTCAATATTTAATAGTGCAGGCGTTTTTGTTGTAAATGATTAATGCAGCACCCTACAGTTTTGGGAAATATAAATCTACAAAAAAAGTGAGATGCGATACAAAATACATACTTGATTTCAGTTTAAACGCCATTCACATTTTTAATGATGTACAATGATTTCAGGTAGTTTTGTATTAATCAATGCAACTGAAAAAAATGTGACAAGGAAAATTGGGATAAAAATGTTACTCTTTTGTGAATAGACAGTCAAGGAGAATGAGTACAAAAAAATTTTTGTTTTATTTATTTGTGATTATTTTTTGTCAGAATAATATATGTATTTCAATTGATTTGCCATCGATTTGTATGTTTCAAATCTATTTACATATTACATACAAATAACTTTCCCCTTAATGAAATGCATTTTTATATTAACTAAATTAGGTTTGTTCCAACAATTTTTTCGCAGGAAATTCGCAGTTGTCAGATTTCATATGACGGGGGATGATTTTCTATCTTTGACCTTGTGTACATGATTCCTTTTTTCGGTTGTTTCTTCTTTTGGACAGGCACGTACGTTGGTGTGTACACTGATTTGGATTACCCCGAATATATCCAATACTTTCCTACAAACTGTGCTGTTTTATTCTAAAGAAATTTGCGAAATTCTAAAAAGACAGCTATTATAAACCATCCATTGCCACTAAAAAACATGATTGGGAATTGTTTTCAATTTTAAAACCGTGCATAGCATTTTCTTTCTCAAACGAGAAACGTCAAAGCTCAACCACAAAAAAATCTTTAAATTTTCATTCTTCCATTCGTTACTTCATTCACCCTACTTTTCTACATCCCTTACCACAATTGTCAAAAAGAAAGAATGAAGAAACAACCGAAAAAAAGAATCATGTACACAAGGTCTTTGTGAGATTTCTGCGAAAAAGTAGGTACAGTAACGCATAAAATTAAACCTCTAAACATTTTTAACGAACTGAAATTGAAAATAAATTTACGATTGAGGAATTTCGATTGTTAATTTTGAAAATTCGACAGTAAAATTAACAGAAATATCTAAAATTGATAACTTAAATAGAAAAGAAAATGTTTTTTATTGTAAAATATGCAACAAAGATTTTGTAGGTAAGATACTGCATTTATATAGATTTTGAAGTTATCGACGACTGCAAGAAACAGAACTTTATGATTTCAAAATTAATTAGATCGAGAAGAAATTACATACAAAACTATTTAGATGCAACTTGTAAAACTGACGTTGGCTGCTACATTTTTCTGACTAAACAAATTTGTTGGACAGAAATTCGTAGTATGGTGAAATTATTCGCTCTCTCTTCTGCAAAATACTTTTGGTCACCACTCTACAGGATTTCGTAGCTTGTGAAACACACGTAGGCGCTGTGTCAATTGCGCTAAAATGCTGGCTAAATTTGATCCCATGGATAAATTTTGACATGATAAATTGGGATATTATTTAAACTGGCTAAATTTTGACGTTTCTATTACTTGTGTTGGTTTAAAAGAGAAGACGATAAATATGAATTTTTTGTTCCCTCAACCTCGATGTTTCTGATTCACACTTTTCATTATTTCCATATTTACTTATATATTAGGGGTATTCATGCAATCGCGTAAAACCCTTCTCGTAAATGAACTGTCAAAATTTGTATGGGAATTTATTTATGCGTACTTTATAAATTTATCTCATGATTTTGCGGGATAAAGTGAAAAATGAACCTCGTAAAACTGGGGAAAGTCTTTTTTGTTGCCTTTATCTTTTGTGACAGCTGAGGTAATAAAGATACACTTGTTAACAAAAGTCTATAGACATCATTTTTGTGTACGTATACTTTTGCAATCCTTTTTTATTGCATCTATAGATGCTGACTAGTTTTTTTTTTCTATTTTCTTAAGAAGTTTGCTTTTAAATTCATATTTTCAGCTATAATAAAGCGAAAAATAATTGTTTTCTACTAATTAAACCAATAACTAAATAATAAGATCTACAAGTGTAGGTACACTTTTGTTAGTAAGTGTAGTTCAATCCCAACTCTGACGTTAAATGACAGTTTCCAGATTTACGCAATTTGTTTCTAAGGGGCTTTCATGCAAATGCTTGCGGAAGGATAGGATTTTCTATGGTGTATAAATGTATCTCATTGCTTAACCCTATTATTCAGCTGTCCATTGGGGAATGCGTATTACAGCATACCCTATGAGTGGGAATATTCTACCCGTTTCCATTCTGACAAATCACTCAAATAGCTACTCAAAAATGCTCGGAATTGAGACATCATGGCGATACCAATCCTATCATGGCAGGAGTTGCATATGCGCGGGATTGTAATTGTACTAGAATTACTTTTTTTTATGAAGTTTGTTTACGAATCGGCAATAATTTAAAAATAAGCGAATTCAGAGTTAAGTTACTAATCTAATATGATAAATGATGATTCGATTATTTTTAAATTTCTGAAAAGCCCAGACCTAGACAAGAAATACTAAAGATAGGTACTTCTATTTAACCTCTATACACTATACCTACCCCTATAGATGTTTCCTCCAAACCTATCCCCAAGAACAAAAATACTTTTTTTACCCATCAAATGGTTGAGGCGTCTATCGTTTTTTATTTTTATTATTATTATTTTTTGTATCATGATTTTGTTGTCCTATTCATATAGGTATAGTATGTACCTATGTATAATTTTATTAGCATAAATTACTTTACTTAATTCAATCAAATTCAAACTTGGCAAATATCAAGTCAACTAATAGTTCTCCTTTAAGCGAACCGTTGTTCTCAACAATCAGGTCCCATTGCTCATAATCATCCAAATCACATTCAGATTGTACATCATCAACACCCAGCTGAAAAATCCATCCACGTTCGGCACGAATAGTCTCAGGACAAGTTATCCGTATTGCTACAATCTTATCACCATATGTTTCTTTAAAATATTTCACATCATTCTTACGTCTTATATCGCTGACAATAACGATTTCGCGGTTAGCTATTGATAGATAAGTTCATATAAAAATAGACTTTAATGAAGGTAATCAAATATATTAATTAAAATAGCAACCATTCTTCATTGCAGCTCTACAAAAGAAGCCATAGTCATTGGCTCGGATTGTGTCACTCCATTCGATCATTTCTTTGCGATATTTCTCTTTGTAAGGTCCATCACTTAGCAATTGCTCGAGATTTAAATCCAGTTTCTGTGCCCATTCAGTCTTGATGGGAGAGGAAATTCTTATGATTTGACTTCGTTGTCCTAATCTGAATTAATATCATTTTTAAGATTTGCTCTTATCTAGAATTTTATTGCAAACCTTTTATTGAGAAGTTCAGCAAGGTAATCCTTACCGCACTTTCGTTTTCCACTCAACAATATTATATACTTGGCATTTGCCATTCTGAAATAATACTAGTAAAGATACCTCTAGTGAACTTTCTCCAAAAATCATTTTGGCTCTGGTGGGGTGCACGCCATTAGGATGAGGTGTAGAAGTGGACACTGTAAAAGTTCAAAATAAGTGAATAGCAAGGGTTAAACAACAAATTATTCCATGGAGCAAATTTCAAGTTGAAAGGGCAAAAGAATGAGATTTACATCCATAATTTCATGACAACTCCTCAAACCTCAACGTAAATACAATAGTTTTTTTAATTGGTGTTCTAAAATATTTCTTGTAATTTTGTAGTATTTTTGCTTTTGCTTTGCCTTTCTTCGAAAGTGTTTGTCAGAGAGTGGAGAGGGTAACAGAATTGCCAGTTGAAAAGGAAAAAATATCCTAATATGTTAATATTTTCCCAGCCATTAGATGATAATAACTATAATTATGTAGGTTCCTTCGCACTAAAATGCCTTACACATGAGGAGGGAACTGCTTATTGCGAAGAGCAAATGGTCGCAAATTTTGACTCCTTTCACATGAGCTTTTTTTTTTGGTCGCACGCAGGTGGCAGAGAATTGCATTTATCTGTGAAAAACAATGAAAGCTTTAGGCCGCGTGTCAATTGCGTTAAAGTGCTGTCTAAATTTGATCCCATGGATAAATTTTCATTTTGGCAGGTTAAATTTTAGCCAGTCGGCTAATATTTCGACGTCTTCCATTGCTTGTGTTGGTGTAAGAGAGAAGACTAGTGTTCATAGACTGGTAAATAAAGAGAGAGATTTGAGTATGTTGGTTGGTTCAAAAAATAAAATTATTAGAAAAATTTCATTTAAAAACATGTAAACATTGTACCTATGTATGTTAATTTTTATCTTGGTATTTTTTTTTAGCTATTATTTGTATTCCAAAAGTAATAAATATAACCAAAATAAATATAGTTCTCTAGAAAAATTTAATGTACTATTAATGTGGGAAATTAAGGTGCACATTGGGTTTTAAATATCCTTTTTAATCCAATTGACACAGCAAAAAGTTAAAATTGTGTTCATTTCGATGCAAACGTCAGAAATTAGCCAGGGGATCAAATATAGCCAGCATTTTAACGCAATTCACACATGGCCTTAAAAGCAAAATTATTTTATTATTATTGGAAAAATTGGTTTTTTGCACTTTTAAAATTAAATAAAAAAAAGAAAATAAATAAACTGGTAAATCAACTCGAAAAATATCCTGAATGGTATTTTCCAAAGAAAAATTCTACTTAATTTTTGAGCTGCTTGAATTAGATCTAAAACTAAAACCAATAGCATTAAGGAAAGATTTGATCTCTTCAAAAGAAAAGAAGCAGAGTAAAATGCATAAATTATAATTGAGTTTAAATTCGAGCGAATTTTTTATTCGCAAGTTTGTGGATTGCGTTCTGATGTTGTGGATTGCGAAAAATAGGTAAAATTTTGTAATATAAACCATTTAAATGCAGTATTTTTCTTTTTAAATTTGTAGAATTAATAATTAGTCACTTTCTCTCGATTTTTTATATATTATTTTTTTTATTTATTTATTTATTTATATATATTTTTTTTTTGATATATTTATATATATATTTATGGAATTAAAAGGGATTTGTTGCCCTTCTGTCTCTACCAATGAACGCCTCTGCATCGATATTTTGTTTCCATTTTTGACAACCAATTTGCTTCTAGCACTATAAGGAACCAACGTGAAGTTGGCCCCTAGCAGTCCATACCTATTAGGTCCATACTAATATAATATATCCCTACAAAAATTTAATCTTGAATTTCTGGAAAGAGATTTCAACATTTTAAAAATGGTTTTCACGTCAAATATTACATGTTAAAATTCGGTGATCAAAAAAATGATTGCTGGACATAAGAACGGATTAGTTCGATTTGGAAAACTAAAATTTCCAGCTATATATATTTGGTTTAAATATATTACCCTGCGTAGTGCCCCGTGGCTTAGTGGTTAGTGTGTCGGACTGCTAAGCGAAAGAACCTGGGTTAAAATCCAGCTCATAACCACCTTTTTTCTGGGCTACTGCCTCTTGCGAGGAACTGACAAAACCTCCAAGAGTAAAATTTGTCTCGAAAAAGTGCATCTCATGTAGCCGTTCGGACTAAACTGTAGGTCCCTTCCATTCTTGCAGATTAACAACACACACACAGGAATGGTTGAGAGTATAAGTCACTAGGCCTTGGCTCCTTAAGGAGCTGTCGCGCCAATAAATTTATTTATTTATTTATATTACCCTGCGGCGAAGGATATGGCTCTGTTTAAGGCTAGGCGCGCAATAGGCGGCCAGGCTGCAGCGGCCAATAAGTTCTTCTACGTTACATACAAGTGCCACGCCCAAATAAAAACTGGCTGCAGAGTCTTGGCCGCCTAATTCGCGTCTACTTACTTACTTAGGTGGCGCTACAGTTCGGGACGAACCTGGGCCTCAACCAACATGCCTCTCCAGCCAACTCGGTCTTTGGCTAGCTGCCTCCAGTTTTGCACTCCAAGTTGGTTGAGGTCGTCCTCCACTTGAGCGCGCCACCTAAGGCGAGGTCTTCCTTGACTGCGTCTACCCTCTGGGATGGAATCGAAGATCCTGCGAGCCGGAGCATTGTTGTCCATTCGCTCTACATGACCTAGCCACCTTAAACGTGATATGCGTATTTTTTTGACCAGGTCAATGTCGCTGTACAGCTCGTATAATTCTTGGTTGAACCTTCTCCTCCAAAGCCCGTTAACGCAGATAGGGCCAAAAATCTTCCGAAGAATCTTACGCTCGAAACGACTAAGGATATCTTCATCCGCTTTAGATAGAGTCCATGCCTCGGCGCCATAGAGCAGGACTGGGATGATTAGGGTCTTATAAAGAGTCTCCTTTGTCTTTCGAGAGAGGGCTTTGCTACTCAATTGCCTTCCTAGCCCATAGAAACAGCGATTGGCAAGAGTAATTCTTCGCTTTATTTCTGACGAGATGTTGTTGTCAGATGTTATAGCGGATCCGAGGTACACAAAGTCCCTAACTACCTCAAAGTTGTACCTGTCTATTGTGATGTTTTGTCCAATCCGCCGGTGTTGTGTGTCCCTTTTTGTGGACAGCAGGTACTTCGTTTTGGCCTCATTGACTGCTAGTCCCATCTTAGCCGCTTCAGCTTCAATGCTAGCAAACGTTCCAGTGACAGCTCGCCGAGTTCTGCCAATGATGTCTATGTCGTCAGCGTATGCTAGCAATTGCACAGACTTGAAAAAAATTGTCCCACTACAATTGACTTGCGAGTTTCTTATAATTTTTTCAAGTATTAAGTTGAAGAAATCGCACGATAGCGCATCACCTTGTCGGAATCCTTTTTTGACGTCAAAAGCTTCTGTGAGGTCGGAACCAACCTTGACGGAGCAGCGAGAGTTCTCCATCGTCATCCTGCACAGTCGGACGAGTTTTGTGGGAATGCCAAAACCTGACATGGCTCTGTATAGCTCGTCTCTATAAATGCTATCGTACGCGGCCTTAAAATCGATAAAGAGGTGGTGGGTATCGATTTGGAATTCTTGGGTGGTTTCCAGGATCTGCCGTAGCGTGAACATTTGATCGATTGTGGACTTTCCTGGTCTGAAACCACACTGATAGGGGCCAATCAGGTTGCTGACGAAAGGTTTCAGGCGTTCACATAGTACGGCAGAGAGGATCTTGTAGGCGATATTCAGGAGACTTATTCCTCTATAGTTGGCGCAGTTTAGAGGGTCTCCTTTCTTGTGAATCGGGCAAACGATGCTGAGGTTCCATTCATCAGGCATACTTTCTTCTGACCAAACTTTAGAGATGAGTTGGTGTATGCACTCCACCAGGTCATCTCCGGCCGCTTTAAAAAGTTCGGCGGGTAATCCGTCGGGTCCAGCAGCTTTGTTGTTTTTTAGTTTAGATATTGCTATCCTTACTTCATTTTGGTCAGGTGGACGGAAGTTTTGTCTGTCATCATCCATGTTGAATGGTTCATTCTGCCTGACAGCGGGATTTTGGCCTTCATCGCCGTTTAACAGTCTGCAGAAATGGTCCTTCCATGTACTCAGCACCGACTGTGACTCTACTACGAGGTTTCCATTCCTATCTCTACAGGCTTCTGTGCGGGATTTTTTTCCTTGGCATGTTCTTTTTACCTGTTGGTAAAACTTCCGCACGTTGTTCCTGGAGTAGCATCTCTCAATATCTTCGATCGCGCGCTTCTCATGCTCTCTTTTTTTCTTTTGGAGAAGCCGGTGTTCTTCCCGTCTTTTCTGCTCGTAAAGCTCGCGAGCAGCTCTCGTCTTTCTTTGCAGCGTCGCTTTATATGCCTCTTGTTTGGCTGCATGGGCCTGCCTGCATTCGTCATCAAACCAGAGGTTTCGTGGTGGTGGTCTGGTGAAACCTAGCACATCAGTTGCGGCATCTCTGATGGCTTGTTGGCAGTGTTGCCACTGATCTTCGGCACTTGATGCTGGCGGTACTGGATTTCTTGAGAGGTTACGGGATATTCGATCGGCATAGGTTCTGGCGGTTTCTTGCGATTGCAGCTTTCCGACGTCATACTTCCTCACAGTATTACTCCGTTGTTGTGGAGTTCGGGTTATTCGCATTCTTACCTTTGCTGCAACAAGGTAGTGATCCGAGTCGATGTTAGCTGCTCGGAAGGTGCGAACATCCAAGATACTGGAGGCGTGTCTTGCATCGATCGCAACGTGATCAATCTGATTGACGGTTCTTTGATCTGGGTGTCGCCAAGTCCCTTTGTGTATATCGAGATGAGGAAACCGTGTGCTTGCAATGGTGACGTTATGTGCCGCTGCGAAGTCAATTAGCCTAAGTCCGTTTTCAGACGTTGTGTCGTGTAGGCTATGTTTTCCGACAGTCCTACCAAAGATTTCCTCTTTACCTATTTTGGCATTAAAATCGCCTAGTACGATCTTAACGTCGTATTTAGGGCATTGCTCATAGGTTTTTTTCGCATCTACCTTAATTTAAAATAAGAGATTTTGACTGAAACCCGAAATTTAATTTTGGTGGGAACCTAGCATCTCACATGTCATTTTGTTTTAAAGCCGAAATTTGTTATCTTCAAAGGACAAACAATTTTCAGATTTGGCAAAGAAGCATAAAAATTCGATTTCACGGAATTTTCGCAGTGTGTAGTAAGATTAACTGTAGTTACGGGGCAAGCAAATATAAGCGAATCTTACTCGCGCGAGTGCGCAAATGTCGCTAAACTCATTCAAATCCGCGTTTCCTTTGTTGTGGTCATAGAAAAAGAGAAACAAGAACGACAACTGAGAGGATAATAATTATTAGAGAATTATACTCAGGGTTTTGCAGGCATGGTCGTTATGGGTCACAGTTCTTTTTTCTATGGTTGTGGTTCGGTACTTCGGGTGAATAAAATTTACTCGCGCAAACTGCGAATCAAATTTCCGATGATTTCTTTTATTTTTATTTTATTCGCGCGAGTAAAGCGATTTTTGTTTACTTTTGAAGGATTTGTGTGTAGAAGTTGTTTGTTGTGTATTGAATTTCGTTCGAATATTCGGAAAAAAAATATTCATCTTTTTCTAAAAAGGAATTCGAAATTAGTTACGTTTTATTATCCATATGGATCTTTGTCGATAATAAAACTATCCAGATCATGATTTTTTATTCACTCATTACTAAAATACTGCAAAAGTGCCATCTGTTTTTCATAATTGAAACTAATTGAATCTTCAGATAAATCCAAATAGAAAGCAGGATTCCAAATCGTTTTTGTATAACATGTTAAAACTTAATCCGTATCCAGATCCGTAGATAATAAAACAGCCATCAGTAAAATTATATTCAACACAGAAAAAATCAAAATGGGATCAAATATTTCTTACATGGTAATGCTTTTATACTGAACGAATCTTAATTGTCACGTTACCAAAAAATCGAATACGTGTAACTTGTTGTCAGTCGAAATGTCCAAGTATTGTTAAGCTTAACGAAATACACACTAGTGCAAACAAATAACCTCCAAGCATTTACACGTACTTCTATGTGTTTGTTTGACAGTTGGCAGGAAAAAATATCGAAACATCATTAAAATCAAGGGAAATTACAAAAATTACCTCTTGTTTCTTGTGGGAAATTCTTAAAACATAACGAATCTGAAAGAGAGAGAGTTATGCCATCAGCGCTGAGTTGGAGATGACGAGTTTGTAAGAACGAGGTAGAAAAAAAGAAGTGAACGGTAGATTTGCATAGACCGCTGCTGTTTCTCATCTACACACCGGGGCGAAAGGCGAATCGAAATCATTAAAGATTTTCTTTTCTTTCGTGCAGTGAATGTGACCGCCAGTATAGTGTATAATAGTTGTGTTGTCTGAAAATAATTCAGCGTGCTGGGTGGAAAATATTTTTTTAAAGTTAAATTTTCCGAATAAATTAATATAAAATGGGAAGTAAGTACACAGAACATCTCAAAAATGTAGTTTTCTATAATTTTCACGGGAAATCGAAAAGCAATCTGCACTACCTGCCCTGATAAACACTTGCTTACGTATACAATTTCATTTGGCTGGAAGTGCCCCTAAACCTAATTGAAATCCGCAAACATATTTGGGCAGGAGTTCCTGAGTGTTTTTTCCTTCTTTAAAATACTTAAAAAAAAAAGCTTGTCTTACCAATTTTTGATTCATCTCGTTCCAGTCAAATTCCTTGAGGTTATTAAGCCGTTCTGCAGTATACTGCCGGAAATCGCCAAACCCGAGCGAAAGGTAAGTGGAATATTCGAAGTTTTCCTCTTATCTAGAAATGGGTACCACAAATTGTTAGGAAAATGTTGGTCAAAATTTTATCTAAAAATCGTAGATAATTCCTTAAGAAAATCGTTCGTCTTTTTATCGGTGCATTAGCTTGCTCGCTGCTAATTTAGTTTTTATTGAATCCCTTTGCTGGGGTAATGATCTTTTAAAGACTTCATTGACTGCTTTTCATTCATAAATAGTGGACATTTAATCGTTTTTGAACAAAGTTTTTCTTCAGGTAAAATGAATTGCTACGTTTCATTCGTATTCGTACAGTGTTACCATGTTAAAATTGGAAAGTGATGACAAGACACACTTCTACAGAAAACTATTGTGCAGCTACTAACTGTGTCTCTTTCTCCCTCTTACCATCTGATTGTCTTTTTTGTAAGTGTTCGTACTTTCACAAAAGATCGTTTCCCTTCTCGGATTTTGTTTAAACATTTATGAATGAAAATCCTTAAAGTTTTGGTCAGAGTTGGATCCTATAAAAACAGAAGTTTTCATTTGAGAAAATTAAATAGCCCTCTTAAATGCCAATATCACGATCACTATTTCCGTTAAGAGACGTACCAAATGTTGTTTGTGAATGTAGGTCAATTGGTAATGAATTGGCAATTTAGAGCATTGCCTGTTACACCACTTTCTGACCTTATCTTCTAGCAAACCAAAAAGAAATTGTAAAGTTAAACCATAGAGCTTAAAATACATTAAAAAAAATGGCTTAAAAGCGTATTATTGTTGCCCTGAATTAACTCCAATAAAGATTATGCTTCCAAGCTTCTCATAACTTAAAAGCCGCTAAGGTCGCTATTGGAGTTTTAGCAATACGCTAGTTACAATTATGTTGAAAAGCATTTGAAACCTAAATGATGCTTATTTTTAATTTTAACGAAAATCCAACTCGTTTTCAAAAAAAAATCTGTTTTTCTGGCATTTAAAAAAAAAACGATTTTTTGGTTAAGAAGGTTGATTCACCTTCTGAACTCAATTTGAAGATTCGTGGCTTTTTTAACGGCCTAAACTTTTTTTTTGTTTTTGTGACGCAAACATGTATTGGAAAAGGAGATAACATTTATTTTTTGCCTAAAGCCTGTTCAATGCTTTTAAAATGTTTACATTTTTTCCAACCGTTATACAAAGGTATATGTGGTATTCATTTTTTTAGTGTACAAAAAAATGAGAACAAAATCTGAATTAAATATATTCCCAAATTCAACGATAAAACAAAACATTTATTTTCAACGACTTCCTTCAGATCCAATTCAGGGAAAAGGTGCTATGGACTGCAATAACACTCTTCATCTTCCTTGTGTGCTGTCAAATTCCATTGTTCGGTATAATGAGCTCAGATTCTGCGGATCCCTTCTATTGGATTCGTGTTATTCTGGCGTCCAATCGTGGTACTCTTATGGAATTGGGTATTTCACCAATTGTCACATCTGGACTGATTATGCAGCTCTTGGCTGGTGCTAAGATCATTGAAGTCGGTGATACACCAAAAGACCGTGCTCTGTTTAATGGAGCGCAAAAGCTCTTTGGCATGGTCATCACAATTGGCCAAGCTATTGTCTATGTCATGACTGGAATGTACGGTGATCCATCTGAAATTGGAGCTGGTGTATGCTTGCTGATCATCATTCAATTATTTGCTGCTGGTTTGATTGTTTTATTATTGGATGAACTGTTGCAAAAGGGATATGGCTTGGGATCGGGTATTTCACTCTTCATTGCTACCAACATTTGTGAGACAATCGTGTGGAAAGCCTTCTCACCGACAACTGTGACGACTGGACGTGGTACCGAATTCGAAGGAGCTGTTATTGCTTTATTCCATTTGATGGCCACCCGTAATGATAAAGTTCGTGCCTTGAGGGAAGCTTTCTACCGCCAGAATTTGCCTAATTTGATGAACTTGTTGGCTACTGTACTTGTTTTCGCCGTGGTCATATACTTCCAAGGATTCCGTGTTGATCTACCAATCAAGTCAGCGCGTTATCGTGGTCAATACAGCAGCTATCCAATTAAATTGTTTTACACATCCAACATCCCAATTATCTTGCAATCAGCGCTGGTGTCGAACTTGTATGTGATTTCGCAGATGTTGGCTGTTAAATTCCATGGAAATGTCTTCATTAACCTACTCGGAGTGTGGGCTGATGTTGGTGGTGGCGGCCCAGCTAGGTCGTATCCAATCGGTGGATTATGTTACTATCTTTCGCCCCCAGAGAGCGTGGGTCACATTCTGCAAGACCCCATTCATGCGATACTTTATATCGTATTCATGCTGGGATCATGTGCGTTCTTCTCCAAGACATGGATTGATGTTTCTGGAAGCTCTGCCAAAGATGTAAGCATATTTTGTTGTTTTTTTTTTTTTTTTTTTGTATCTGAAAAGTTATTAATATGTTCACTTTTTACAATTTAAGGTTGCTAAACAATTAAAAGAACAGCATATGGTTATGCGCGGTCATCGTGAAAACTCAATGATCCACGAATTGAACCGCTACATTCCCACAGCGGCTGCCTTTGGTGGTCTGTGCATTGGAGCACTATCAGTGTTAGCTGATTTCCTCGGCGCCATCGGGTCAGGAACTGGTATTCTGCTGGCCGTAACAATCATTTACCAATACTTTGAGATCTTCGTTAAGGAGCAATCCGAAATGGGTGGCATGGGTACGTTGCTATTCTAAGAATATCAACAACAACAATAAAACACAAAAGAGAGAGAGAGACAGTTGTGTGCCACTCGCCCCCTTTTAGACCTAATTTTGTAGGTTTCCTAAGTTAATTAAGTAATTATTTTTTTATAATTATATTTTTTTTTTCTATTTTTGTGAGATTCATTTAAATATTTAATGAATGAATGATAATAACTAAAAAACCGTATTTGATTACAGAATAATAAAAACAAAAGAAACTTAAAATAAAGAAAAAAACCGAAAAATCTTTATAAACAAAAAAATCGAAAAAAAACTGGTTGTTTTCATTTACATTGATTTCCATATATAATTACAAGTCGTTTTGTATCTAGATGGGTAGTTAAAGATGTCTCTCACATCAGACATCTTTAATTTAACTACCATTCTATTAAAAAACAATTAAAACAAATTTCAAAGATCATTAACATAAAATATTCGATCTATAATTAAAGGACTATCCATCGAAGCATTGGGTAATTGCTGCTTATTTCCGATCTCCAAATTAAAGTCCATTCTCCCTAAATTCCTAATGGTCGCACAGTGTTTCAACATTAAAAGAGAATCTAATAATATCATGTGCCACATGTTGTGAGTAACAATATTATAAAGAGAGAAATATTCTACCTTCTTTTGACAATGCCTACAAGCTTGAACTCACCTCATTAACATTTTCGGATAAGTGTGAGTAAAACACAGTGAATGATATACAAAAGAGACAATAAAAATGTAGGATATTGGGGGATGGAATGTACGAAAGATTTTTCTCTATAATATTACTCTATGCCAAGAAAAAAACAAATTTCTTGATTTCAATTCTTAGTTTTCATGGGCATTTTTCTGTAAAACGATTATGTTGTATCGACCTTAATATTTGTTGCTTATTCATGGTTCTTAGTTAAGTCTACACTTGGCGAATTACTAATTTGTGAAATTAAGTTATTTACAAGCCTAGTAAATAAGTGGTAAAATGAAATTTTCATTTTTATAAACTACATTTTTTGCGTTGCCGTTTGTTGTTTGTTTTCTATCCGAGATCTTAAGTTCGATCCTCAGGCTGGGAAAGAGTTTTTCTAACTCCTAGTGGAAGCTAGAGCCGTCCATGGGTTTTAAGCGAGAAAATAGTCACATAATTCTCAATCTACTGCGCCGAACAAAATTCTTTCCTATCTTTCCAATTCTTCTAACTAGTATCGTGCAGCATCCAATTGCTTTTAAAAAGATTTAATACTTGGGCCAGGTCACGCGGCCAGGCCGCCGCGGCCCATGAGATCTTCTATGTTAAGGATTATCCACATGAGAGCGACAAACGAACGACGAATAAATGAATAAATGTGATTTAAAACAACTTATAAACCTGAATTCTTCACAAACTCAGTCCCTAATGATGAAAATATAATTTTAGTAATTATTTAAATATTTAAATTTACATTTTAGTTTGTAAAATATGATAAATTGAAGAGAAAACAAAATGTTCGTCGCGAATTCCAAACTGATTGCTACGAACTGTCAATCTCTGTTCGCGTTCCACATACGATCCACACATCGACGAACAAATTATTCGTTCGCGAAAAACCTCAAAACCACCTTTGTGTCTGTTTCCTTGGTTGATAGCTACAAATAAAAAAAATCCATGTGAAAGAAAAGTCAAAGAGGACGAATGTTCGATGGTTCGTTGGTCGTTAGTCGCTCTCATGTGAATAGTACTTTAGATACAAGTGCGCGCGCTAGGCGGCCACGCGCATATAAAAACTGGTTGTTGATTCCTGGCCGCCTAATGCCCTAAAGTTATACGAATCGTTAACAAACCAATTGCTTTTAAAAAGATTTAATACTTGGGCCAGGTCACGCGGCCAGATCTTCTATGTTAAGGATTATTCACATGAGAGCGACAAACTAACGTTCGCGAAAAACCTCAAACCACCTTTGTGTCTGTTTCCTTGGTCGATAGCTACAAATAAAAAAAAACCATGTGAAAGAAAAGTCAAAGAGGACGAATGTTCGTTTGTTCGTTGGTCGTTGGTCGCTCTCATGTGAATAGTACTTTAGATACAAGTGCGCGCGCTAGGCGGCCACGCGCATATAAAAACTGGTTGTTGATTCCTGGCCGCCTAATGCCCTAAAGTTATACGAATCGTTAACAAACCAATTGCTTTTAAAAAGATTTAATACTTGGGCCAGGTCACGCGGCCAGATCTTCTATGTTAAGGATTATTCACATGAGAGCGACAAACTAACGTTCGCGAAAAACCTCAAACCACCTTTGTGTCTGTTTCCTTGGTCGATAGCTACAAATAAAAAAAAACCATGTGAAAGAAAAGTCAAAGAGGACGAATGTTCGTTTGTTCGTTGGTCGTTGGTCGCTCTCATGTGAATAGTACTTTAGATACAAGTGCGCGCGCTAGGCGGCCACGCGCATATAAAAACTGGTTGCTGATTCCTGGCCGCCTAATGCCCTAAAGTTATACGAATCGTTAACAAACCAATTGCTTTTAAAAAGATTTAATACTTGGGCCAGGTCACGCGGCCAGATCTTCTATGTTAAGGATTATTCACATGAGAGCGACAAACTAACGTTCGCGAAAAACCTCAAACCACCTTTGTGTCTGTTTCCTTGGTCGATAGCTACAAATAAAAAAAAACCATGTGAAAGAAAAGTCAAAGAGGACGAATGTTCGTTTGTTCGTTGGTCGTTGGTCGCTCTCATGTGAATAGTACTTTAGATACAAGTGCGCGCACTAGGAGGCCACGCGCATATAAAAACTGGTCGCTGATTCCTGTCTGCCTAATGCGCGCCCAGCCCTAAGGTTATACGAATCGTTAACCAATCAACTGAAATATTATCATTATGTTTGTGGTTCGTCTCCTACTGTGTAGTTGTTAGAAAAATAATTTTTAATTATAAAAAAAACAAAATTATTTTTTAAAATTTTTTGATTATTATTTTAATTAAAAAATTTAAAACACAATTTAACACAATTTATATATATATATTTTTTTTATAATGCAACGCGTTTCCGAATAAATTCCATCATCAGGCCATTCCATCATATATATGGACTTCCTATGTCAAAAATAAACGCAAAGGTGGTGAAGGGAACAATACAAACAATATTAAAGACCTTTTAAACTGAGCGCGT
Source organism: Platycheirus rosarum (assembly GCA_963971375.1). Lineage (NCBI taxonomy): Eukaryota > Metazoa > Arthropoda > Insecta > Diptera > Syrphidae > Platycheirus > Platycheirus rosarum. Next base: position 118,662,927 of record OZ020510.1, read on the forward strand.
TTTAACTACATTTAAAAACCGCAAAAGCTTTGGCAAATTTTTGAATAATTTTATGACCAAAATGGACAAACATAATAACAAATAGTTGCAATAATCGCCCATTTCTTTATGATATGGGCCATAGAAAAAAGAACTGATACATTTTAGTCCAAGTTTATTTGGGACAAACCTATTGTATCAGCCACAAATTTATTATTGATAGATACATATATCAAGTATTCATGTGGAATATTTCCTCTAAAATACTTACTATTTATAAAGTTGTTTGTTGTTTTATTTATTGAAAAACGAGAATTTAAAAAAAAAAGTCTTGTGAAATTGTCATTTGAAAGCAATTCTGAGGAATCCCATATTTTTGCCAAGGACAGATTAAAAACAACTTATTCAACCAACTTATTTTTGTAAACCACAACACAAAAACCAAGGGCAAATCAAAACCCATTCATATCTTCTGGACCGTTCACTACAAGCTGTATTGGACGGATTCAAGTCTGATTCTTACAAAATAAATGCTGGTGTGCCCCAGGGCTCTGTTCTGTCTCCGACTCTTTTCCTCATTTTTATAAATGATCTTCTGTCTCTTCTTCTGTCTGACTCTACCCTCAGTTTTTCATATTCGTTCGATGATTACCGTCCTTTGCCTTCGGACGTACAATTGCAACGGTACCGTATGTCAAGCTCATTAAACTCCGATTTATACAGCATTGTCAAATGGGGTAATAGAAATCGTGTGGAGTTTAATGCTTCGAAAACTCAATGCTGTCTTCTGTCGTTAAAGCTAAACATTCCCCCAATGCCATTGTCCATGAATGGCACTTACATTGAAGAAACCGAAAAGCTCTCAGTACTCGGTATGTGTGTCAACGACGACCTCCGTTGGAACGACCATATATTTGAGATCGCTAAGAATGCTGCAAAGTGCTTAGGTTTTCTGTATCGGTGTAAGAAGTATTTTTCCCTTTCTGATCTGGCTACAATTTATAAAGCGTTTATACGCCTTAAACTCGAGTATAACTCCCACCGCTTGGCAGGTGATTCACAAACATCGCTTCACCTGCTTGGTAGAATATAAAATCGAGCGTTAAGATTAATAGGAAATAGAACTGCCGCTGAAACAATTGTCCCTCTCGAACACCGACGCAATGTTTCATGTCTTTCCTTATTTTATCGTTTCTTTTACAAAAAAATGTTCACTCGAAGTAGCCAGTTGCATTCCTCCCCTTAAAAGTTTCTCCCGTAATACTCGTCTCGCAAGGAATGCTCATCAGTTCACCCTTGAACCCAATTTCGGACGTACCGTAAAATATAGGGATTCTTTTATTAGCCGAACAACACGAATTTGGAATAGTTTACCCGGCGATATTTTCCCTTGCCATTTTGATTTGCAAGCATTCAAAATCAATGTTAATCGACACCTTCTGTCGTCCTTCCCCTCCCTATTATCCTAATGCTCACGCAGTGTGTTCTACATTAAAAGGGAAACAAATAGTCCCTTGTGTGCGCGTTAATTATAAAAAAAAAAAATTACGTTTCACAATTTGCTTAAAATTATCAATTGATACTCAATACCATTGTATATACATTCTATAGTACCCTCATGAGACAGCATTTTTTAATTACGTGTTAGATCGCAATGTGGCGCTGAAATCGCTATTTGCGTGTTAATATAGGATAAAAAAAAGTTCTCGTATCCACAAGATGGCAAGAAGCTAAACGACATGCATGATAGTACTATCTACTATCTACTATAGAATGAACATTGAACATAGTACATAAATAATACAAAATTATCAATTATACGATAGAAGTTATAGATAGGCACAATATGGCGAAAGCTTAATTAATACATACAATTGTCTAAAATATGTTTTTTTTTTCTACACCTTTTTTACTTGCGATTTATAGAGACTATAAGGGAAGTTATGCATTCGTAAAAAATAAATTGCACGATTGGATCATACGTATGTGCTCATATGTGCGGTCACATTGTAGAATAAAATTTAAGAAAGTTAAAGTTAACATCAAAGCATTTATTCGATTTTTGTGACTTTTGATTGTTCGAATAAAGTACGTTAAATTGTATTGAGTGAAATAATTTAAACGCAATTTAATTTTTTAAGAAATGTTAAAAAGTGTGAATTTTTTTTCCAAATCGTAGGAACGGTTTTTAAATAAAATGTTTTTTTTTAACTTTTTTTTAAAATTAAAAAAAAATTATTTAAGAATGCAAACTTAAGCACAAAATTAATAAACATTTAAAAAAAATAAAAAAATTCACCTACCCGTTTTCAAAATATTGATTTGATTTTTCAAAATATAAAATTTAAAAAAAAAATATTAAAAATACAAAAAAAAAGTTTTCGAAAAAAAATTAATGCGAAATTACTACTCAATTTTGGTAGTAATCGGATCACTTGTTTTCGAGAAAGTCGAAAAAAAACGGTCCTATGAGAGGTACGGTTTTTAGCCTACCATATTAAATATTTTTTCACCAACATATAATGCTTACAGTAGTACACTGATTTTTTTCATAAAAATTCGCTTTCGAGAAAAAAAGATTTTACAAAACGGTTATATCACTTGGTAACGGCTCCAATAATTTTTAATAAAAAAATCAGGTGTAGGTTATATTTTGGTAAAAAAAATCAAGATGGTGGGCCAAAAACGGTACCTACCATAGAACTTCTTCGACTTTCTCGAAAACTGGTCATCCGATTTCAATCAAAATTGATATTCAGGAAGATGTTGGTAGCCTAAGTTATTTTATTTTAAAATATTTTCGAAAACTTTTTGTATTTTTTTAAATTTTCTTTATTTTTTTTTATTTTGTTGTAGATTATTTTTTGGCTTAAGTTTGCATTCTAAATTTTTTTTTTTTTTAATTTTTGAAAAAAAGTTATTAAAATAAAATCGTTTTATTTAAAAAACCGTTCCTACAATTTGGGAAAAAATCAACCTATTTCACATATTTTAAAGACACAACATGGCGTTTAAATTTTTCCGCTGAAAACAATTTTCTGTAATTTTCTTAACAATTAAATGTTAGAAAATCGAAAAGAAAAACACTGAATATCCCTTAATATTTTTCAAATTTTATTCGAAGTTGTGACCGCACATAATAACTAGTACGTGCGATCCAATCTTGCAATGTACTTTAAGTTCAGACAGTGTTATTTTTCTATGTTAATGTTACTTATTTTTCAAACATTATTTTATGCAAATATGAGCAAGTACGTGCGATTCTGTCGTGCAATTTATTAATTTTAAAGCTTCTATCCTATTCTCCGAAATGCTGCTGCAAGTAAAAGTACAAGAAACTTTAAAACTTGCGATTTATGTGTCCTCATGTAAAAGGGGTCTAACAGGTTCACCGATCAAAATGTTTGTTCGTAGTATACAGTTGTATTTTCGAACTCTACTGTATATAAATTATTATTATTCCTGAACGCTTCCTTTTCTTCGTTGACTTTTCAGTTGTGTGAAAAATAAAGAATGTTTGCTGTCAAATAATTTCCAAAGAAAATATTTCTTCTGTGCTTGTTTTTATTTTCGAAAATAAATATTCTCGCTGTGATTTCTTTTATTTTTCAAATCAAAAAGTAAATTAATTACTTTTTCAATACAAGTTTATGTTTTGGCAAAGAAAGAAAAGAAACGTTTTACAGAGAAATTTGAAATCCTATTCTCCATGGATACTGAAGATGTATCCACTAAGCGAGGACGTGGACGCGGCCGTGGTGCTAGAGCTCGTGGACGAGGTCGTGGCCGTGGGCGTGGCCGTGGAAAGAAAGCAGCAGTTGTCTTATCCTCTGAAGATGAAGTTACACTTGACCGTTCCTTAGAAGCTGCAACACCGTTAGTAATTCCTCCTCCAGTGAGTGAGGCGACAAAAAAGGTTGAAGTCAAAGAGCCGGCAATGGATATGGAATGCGATGAAGCAGCCATGAAAGATGTTAATAAAGAGAACGAACATGAACCACAATTAGCAATGCCATCTGAAGAAGTCATACCCGCCGTTGTCATCGAAGAGGTCCAACCTATGATTCCACCTACGAGTATGTTAAACCATAACTTTCAACGATTTCTATTGTAACATTTCCCTTGCAGTTGATATGGAGGCAGATATTTCACAATTAGAAGCTCCAACCTTCACAACAATATCCCGTGGACCACCCGAGCCGATGTTGCGTCTGAAATGGGATCACAAGGTCTCACTCATTGGTGAGAAAGTTCTCAACCCAATGATCCACTGTTGTGACCAGTGCGATAAACCAATTCTCCTCTACGGCCGCATGATTCCATGCAAACATATCTTTTGCTTGAAGTGTGCCAGAGCCGAACCCGTAAAAATATGCCCGCGCTGTAAAGATAAAGTACTCCGTGTCGAACAAAGCGGATTAGGGACGGTCTTCATGTGCACGCACGGTGGCAGTCGGTATGGTAACACTGGATGCAGGCGAACATACCTATCACAGGTGATTTACTTTGCATTTTACCACGAAAAAAAATATTGAATTTGTCTGTTTTCAGAGAGATCTACAAGCGCACATTAATCATCGTCATGTCACACAACAACTGAATGGAATTGCTGATTCGCTGGCCCTCAAATCATTGGGCACTCTAGATGCTCTTAAAAATCTTCCTCTCCAGCGAAAAATGTCCGAAAGTTCTGCCAATCCACCGGTTCCAACTTCATCGATCCTCTCGAATCGACCTCAAATCCGACCCACAGCATCTTCTAACCTCACTCAAGCGAATATCGCTCGCAACAACATGGCCAATGCCCAAGATTGTCATCTTAGTAAAATGTCTATACATCAATCAATGAAAAAGGCTCCCATTACTCAAACACACCATCAGCCGCCAGAAACGGTGGCCGATGCCTCCTACTACAGCAGTGTGCTCAATTCGTATGGAGCTCAGGGGTCGAATTTCGGAAGTTCTGCACAGAACTATGGTCCAGTGCCAGCCCCTGGGGTGCCTTCACAACCAGTTGGACCACCAACAGCACAGACTGCAGCAAGTGTGGGTTTTTATAATTATGGGCAGCAATTTGGACCACCGCAACCGCCAGCTCCAGTGCCGCCCTTTGCTCATGGACAATTCGACCAGGGTTCGATGCCAGCGAACCCCTCGTCACAGGCCTGGAATCAACAGCAATATTACCGGTAAAAGATGTAGAGTTATATCTAAGATATTGCGTAGAAATTTCAAATTAAGAAGAGTACATTTAATAATAAAAAAGGAAAAAATACAATTTGTATGTTTGAATGTAAAATGGTTTTGTTGGAGGCGCCAAAAAAAAAAAAAAGTTGAATTCTGCGTAACTGAAGAGTACAACTATCTAGATTAAGGTTTATAATTTATTTTAAAAGAATACCTTAATTCGAAAAAAAAATGTGCGTGTTGGTTAAAATGTTTCTTGACAAATCACTGAATTCAAAATACATAATTCATATAAATGAGATATTATATGACCCCAAATATTAATGTTATCACCAATTTACTTAAATTACTTAAAAGAGCATCAAAATGCGTTCTTCAGATTGAAAAACCATTGGTTCTGTGTTGTTTGCCATGAATGAAAAATATGTGCTATACATATATATATTTCTTAAATAGTAACACGAAAGTTGTTTTACATAAAATGATGTCGTCTATCGGAATATATTATTTCATACATAATTCAACGGGTTATAGATTAATGGTCTAGTTACTTCGATCCACTTAAAATGGGAAGATTTTCAACAGTTACAAAATAATAAACCCCTGAGGAGCATTTTACTCTGCGTTAGCAAAATGTTTCTACACTTCAAGTCGAGAATATCACTTTTTTATTAAGCTGCTGATTTTGCTTTTATTTTTTTCCATTGTCTCAACTTAATAAAACATTTATATGTCCATTTTCTTTTTGAGTAAAATAGATTTATTTGATTGAGAATACCTACAACTTGATACTTTCTAGTCTATTACATAATACATATTTTTTTTTTTAATATTTACACTGACAAACAGAGAGTTTTCTTTAAATAAATGGAGGCTTTTAATCATGCTTTTTGTTAAACATGAAACATATTTTTCATTATAACTATCTTAATTGTAAATAATTGTTAATAATTTTTATGGTACACAATGCGTACCGAAAGAAACAATTAAAAAAGCCTTCGGGAAATATAACACCTCGCGTATGTTCGTAATTTAGTTCGATGGTTCCTTATCGCCGTCTATACTAATAAGCGTTTCGCTTTCGGAAGCAGGTGGTGGTGCCGGCATTGGAATCGCCATTATTCCAGCATTAAAGAGAGCAATCGTTTCTGGTTTCGGTATTGCTACGACATTTGAAAATGCTGCAGGTGTAGTTGGGGGCAGAGGATTCGTCGATGCAGCCGGCTGCTTGTGCTGTGGTTTTTGATAAAATGATGAGGTGCCATGATTTTCTGCATGGTGGTGGTGTTGATGCGAATGTCCACCACCCGAATGATGTGAATGTCCACCTGAATGACTATGTCCGGCAGACGAGGAGTGATGGGAATGGCTATGTCCATGACCATGAGTGTGTTTATTTCCACTACTTGGTGGCTGGGGATACGATTTTGGCAATGAGGAACCCTGGCGTCCTGATTCTGATGACTTCAAACGTTCACTTAGAGCTTTTAAGGCAATCAACCTGAAAATAATAACTTGAATATAATGTCTATTTTTGTTTGGTATTTTTGCAACAAACCTTCTCCTTTCGATATCATGTGGGTCAACCCCAGGCATAGATATTGATATTGACGATAGAGTTGAAGTTGAAATTGAGCGTGGTGGAGCTGGAGGTTGCACCACTCCCATCTTTAAACAACATAAATACATTGGATTGACCAAAACGCCTATAAAAGGCTGTAAAATTGCAGGGAAAAAACTAGCAAATGTGAAACTTTCGGAACTATCGCCATGACCATTTGGATGCCATTGATAAAATCTTAAGTAAACCCAAGAAACAATCAGGCCGGAGCAAAACATAGCAGGATATGTGCCTTCGAGGATGTTAACGAGCCAAGCGAACAGTGAGAATAACAGAACAGTGAGTGGGACATTTCTGAAATATAATGGACCTTATAATTTACTATACACATATACACTGCTAAATAATAATACACAACCTGTTGGTAAGCCTTCCATATCTTGTCTTGAAAATCAAATGATCGGGCATTATCTGTCTCACAGCTACGCAAATCCCTGCAACATAGCCTGCTAGGCCATGAATATGCACATCAAAGAGAATTTCCGCATTTTTCGTGCACATATAGACAAATAAATAGTAGAATGTCGTACAGATAGCTACCCCCAGATTGGTGATTGCAAAGAATTTGAACATTTCCATTTGACCCCACAGAGGTTCAAGCATTTTGCCACATAAGCCAACAGTGATAACATCCACTAGGACTTCGTAGAAGTGCATTTCTATGAAACAAAATGTAAATGCTGTCCATATCCAGAATTTCGAAGGAAGAATGTAGCCTGGAGTGACACTGAGTATTTGGACGGCTGTCTTGGAATACGATAGTAAGTAGCCACATGTCGTGACTGCACATATCACGGTTATGACGGGTGAAGTGTTTTTCAAGAGGGCGGAGAATTGTTGCTTTAGATAGGGGACATTTCGATTTAATACCCGAGTTGTCGCCATTTTTTTGAAAGTAATGTTGATCACTTCTTTATTTTTTTATTTTTTAATTTGGATTTGTGTGAAACGTCAACAAGATGTCAACTGCTGTCATTTGTGAAAAGCAAACAACGTTAAGAAAACATAGAATATTCTATGTTCGTTAGGTTCAAACAGCTGTTGTTGGTGATATGTATGGGGATCGTACAGTTAGAACTAAAATTATAAGAGAAATGAGGTGCAAACTCTAAATGAGTGGAAATTATATTTAAAATTAAAATTTTTAGTAAAACCCTAATGCAAATGCTTTTTTATAATACTTAAGTGGTGTGTTTGTAACTTTTATCAACCACAAGAAAATATAATATCTAATGTCGAATTCGTTTTTAATTTTCAGATTTGCTGATGAGAATACTACAAAATTATTTAATGTTTTGTTAATTCTTGATGCTTTTTTCACAAAACTTTCAAATCAATAACAAAATCCAAATGAAATGCAAACTCCAGTGACATTTGCGAATTGTCATTTAAAGTAGTGTGTGTGCAAATCGGTGTTAATCTCGATAAAAATCCAGATTTCCAAAAATTCATCTAGATCAAAAAAAAAAAAAAAAAAGATTGATCAGAGCAATATAAGTACCAATGAAATAATTTCTTTAAATACAAAAAATTCTATTCATATTCTATGGCTTGGTTGCCGGAAGTAAAAGTTTTCCAAGACCAAGTCTAGTTAAGCGCTCTACACATGATCCTTCCTGGGCGGTGTAGTAACACATAGCTTCTAGGCGGGGTAACAGGGAGAATCAGGGTCTTCACTTTGATTGATAGGATTTCTTAGATCTGTTGCTTACTGGTTGGTGGGCCAGCGACTTTATGGGGTCGATCTACAAGTGTGTTTTTTTGGGAATGGTCGAAGCCTTACCTAGGGTTTAATTAGGTACCATATGGGTTAGCAGGAACCTAAAGCTGATTACACGAGCCTAGCTCGGTAGCAGTTGCCTGTTAAAATCGCGGTAGGCCCCCTTGTGGGAGCTTCATGGTGGCTGTGGTTACTCCAAATGCGGAAGCGAAAAGGTATCTTGGGTTTCTGGGAGGATGGCACGACTTCGAAAGAAGTGTGTTGTCATTGTCTTATTTAACCTTGATACTAGGGGTGCTGATAGGCCCTGCTTCTTAGCAAGGAGAATCGATTTACCATAATAAATTCATTATTTGCAATTAGAGTAGTTTGGGGAGCCACTCTAGTAATAAAGTGGTTGGACTAACCACACTAAGGGTTTTATTGCTCTTCAAGGTGACTCCAAAGTGGGTAGGGCCACCGTGAGATTAAGCCATAATCGGCAGGTGCTCACGTAAAGCCTTTCCACTGCTTGTCCTTTTGGCGGTAAAATGTCCAATGAAAAATCATACTATCTCTTTTTTATTACTTGGCTTTTTGAGTGACACCCTTGTATATGAAACCTAAAGTACTATCATCAGGGGTTGAAAACGAGCGCCATCTAGTTCGTCTACATATCCCTAAAGTGGAGACTGCCGCGTAGACTTTTAGTCTTCAATTAATATGCAATGTTAACAAAAATGCAAAACGGGAAGGATGTATATAAAATGTTAGCAGTCAGAAGAAAACAAACCATCAACACTTTTTTGTGTTATTTTTAAATCATTTTCGTATCGCTGAAAATTAATATTGATGAATGACAACAAATATTCACACAGTGAAGGAGTGCAAAATTGTTGACATTGTAATGAACGCCTTAAAGGCAAAGATTTTGATTTTTATTGCCAAAAGAAAATTAAAAAAAATGCAAACATATAGATTGTATATATACATATTATATTATATATATGTATAAAGAGATTCTTTTTTTAGCCGAACAACACGAATTTGGAATAGTTTACCCCGCGAGATTTTCCCTTGCCATTTTGATTTGCAAGCATTCAAGAACCAATGTTAATCGACACCTCCTATCTTTCCCCTTTCTATTTTCTTAATGCTTGCGCAGTGTGCTCTACATTAAAAGAGAAACAAATAATCCCTTGTGCGCGCGTTAATTATTAAAAAAAAAAATAATTTCGTATACATACAAGGGTGACACCAGAAATTCTCACTCAAAAACCTAGTGGTTGAAAAGAGAAATTATAATTTTTCATTGTGATTTGTTCAAACTATACGTTTGTTTGTTTAGCTATAGTTGTACGGCTTTTGTCGGTACTCAGAAAAAAAAAATCCATGGTAAGCCCGAGCAACGCCGGGTGGGTCAGCTTGTATAATAAATATATAGCTTGGGATTTACAAAAAAATATTAATAACAAAATAGTATTTTTACTGATATAAGAGGTTTTATTCACTTTATATCAATATAATGTGTCTTGTTGGCTGAATTTCTTTTAATCAATCACTGCCTATGTATAAGTTTATATAATAATTTTACAACAATACCGGATGTAGCATAAACCATCAAGTTTGTCCGTCGTTATGCAAATGGTGCGGGATTTTGTTTAGTTTAATGCTAAAATAAGGACATAGGTAGGTATGTACCTACGTAATTTAAATGGCTAAGTTCCAGCTCGGGCTATAGCGCCACTTATAAGTTATTTCAAATCGTCAAATGAAATTGATCATCTGACGGTTTTCCAGGTTTACAAATTTAGTGCAATTGACCACACACAGCTGTTGAAAATTGCAAATTAGGCATTTCCTGCTGAGAACTAACCTAAGTACCTACCTAGCTGTTGCAATTGAAAAATATATTTGCTGCTCAGAAGTAGCCAGACAAAACCTGAACAAATTGCAATGAAACCAAAAACAGGACCAATGTGCAACTGCGCAATAAAATCCAATTATGGCGTCTGCACTCTGCAACTTAAGTTTGTCAATATAAGGGTTACAAATCGTTGAACCCTCTGAATGCCTTAAAATCTATTTACCAATGTAGGGTAGGTAAATCAAGCATAACTTTACTGAAATTGATTTAACAAAAAAAAAAAAAAAAACAGAAAAAAACCATCCCACCCTTAAGCTGCAGAAGTTGCATTTCATGTTCTTACAACACATTGACCTTTCGCTTTTGGGAGATAGGTAGGAAGTATGTTTCATATTTCAAAATTCATACCAAATCAAGGTTTAAAATTGTATTTATATAATTAATTACATTTAATGTAATAAAGACCACAATCCCCAGTCGGATTCCACTACCGGGCTACAAATAAAATATTTTAGTTAGATTCTCAATCAATTTTCAACAAACTAGAATATTTATTTAAGACGTATGGAAGAAAGATCCCCCAGAATTACATTTTTCTATGTACCTACATAGGTACATAGGTGTACAAGTATTTCAGGCTACATATAAACACAATTGGGAACTACCTACCTACATTAAAAAAAAAAACTTACCTTACCTTATTTTGATCATGCAATTACAATCTGCTCTTTCCATCATTCCTCCCGCCAAAAACGTTGATATTCAATTGAAGCTCCCTGCAGCCAGAACAATTTCTTACATACATACATATAACAATAATGATCGTATACCGAAACGAAATGTCCTTCTACTTGCCAAATTTCTTATTTATTTTCTTCAACCACCAGTTGTTCCCTAAACTAAGAATAACTTCCACATACGTTTAACCGTCATCCCTTTTGTCCACCCCTATTCCCAGTGTATTACTTTGAAATAATCCCCGTAAATCCCTCTTCAACCGTTTTCTTACTTACCTTCACAAAAAGTGCACCTTTCCTTGTTTTTTTTTTTTGGGAAGTATGTGATATTACTTCTTGTGCATTCCTTTACAATATGCCTTGAGAGCGGGAAAACCCCAACACCATAAAGAATAAGATCTAGGAGAAGTATACGTATAGGTACATATATGAAGAAGGGAAACAGGAACCTTTGGTAGATTCGTTTTATGAGCTCAGCTGTCGGCTCATGGTCTACCTTATGCGAAATTTGAATTCAGTTAGGTTTGATTTGTTGCCGCGTTTACTTCGTGTTTTTTGAAATTGTTAACTTTTTTCCTTTTTTTTTATTAGTAATACAAAACAAAATTGTTTTTATACAAAAAAAAAATAATTCATATTGTTTCTCTATTTATTTGTTTTGTTGTTTTGAAGACGTTACGTGATTTTTATTATTATTATTATTTATTTACACAAATAAGACTTTTTTACATTTTTTTTTTTAATATACAAACATAATGTCGTTTTCGAAAGCAAAATTGAAACGTTTTAACGATGTTGATATCTGCGATTCCCCCTCCGCTGCGGTTACGCTAACAACTTCTACGGGTGCAACTGTTGCTTCGTCAGGCTCTACTGCCCATCCGGAACGTAAGGAGCAAATAGAAAATTTTTTTAAGGACGCCGTTAGGGCAAATGGCGCATCCGCTTCAACTAAAGAACCTAAAGAAGCTAAAAACAAAGAAAAGATAAGTTTAAAAGAAAAAGGTATGCGATTGTTTAGAACACCTTCTCTGCCCCATCGATTACGTTTCCGACAGAATTCTGATGTTACTTCGGCTGTTCCGTCAAATACTGCCGCTTCAACTCCCCTCCATTCCACCAGTTCGACTCCAATTAAAGAATACACAAAATCTGCTTCAAATTTGAAAGGCAAAGAAGCGTTACAATTTGAAATAAGAACCAAAAACGAACTTCTGGAGAACTACCTCAGTCAAATTGATGTTTTAAAGCGTCATGTCGAGCAGTTGAAAGAAACCGAATCGCGCTTAAAGGAAGAAAATGCAAATATTTTGCAAAAGAATGAAGCCTTAACGTCTGAATTGAATGAAGAAAAGCGCAATCATAAGAATACAGTAGACAGTCTGGGCTTAGAAAACACTAAGCTTTTGGAAAAATCCAATAATTACAGAGTGGAATTAACGCATCTCAGCGAATCCCATTCAGTTGAGGTGGCTAATCTTAAAGCTGTCAATTCGGAGTTAGAAGCAAAGTGTGAACAACTAACTTTACAATATGAACAACATCTGAACGAGAATTCGAACTTGAATGAAAAAATTCAAGGCTTGGACGGCAAAATAGATCAGCTAAAGAAAAATCTCTGTCACAGTGAAGAAGAAAGTTCCCAGCGTTTGCAGGAAATTGAAAATATCAAAGCCAAAAATGAGGAACTCATTGCCGAAGTTAGTAAACTGAAAAAACAAAGTGAAACTGATGCGCTGACTTATGCAGTTGAGACTAAAAATACATTTGTCGAACTTGAATCTTTGAAAAATGAAAAGAATTCTTTGCGAAACGATTTGGCTTCAAAATCCCAGCTAATTCAGAGTCTTCAGGATGAAGTTTTGGACAAAAACTGTGAAATTGATTCTCACTGCGATACAATACGCGCTCTTGAAGAGGAGAAAAAGAAATTTGCAAACTTTGAAAAAACTCTCGAACAAGCTGAGGAAAAAGTTCGTATTGTTGAAGTGCAAGCTGAGCAAAATATCAAGCAACTTGAGTCCAATATGGAGCAAGCCATTGAACGTGAAAGAAACTATTGGCGAAGTGAGCTTAATAAGAGGCAACAGCAAGCCGAAAACCAAGTTATCAAAATCGAGCTGGAGAAACAGGATGTAATGATACTTCTTGAAAGCACTAACGATATGCTAAGGGAGCGTGATGAGAAGATTCAAAAATACGAAGAACAACTAAGAAAAGGTCTTGATTATTATATTCAACTAACAGATACTTTACAAAAGCAGGTGGTAGACATCAAGGCGGATATGGCAAAAACCATTACAGAGAAGTATAACTATCAATTAACACTAAGCAATACCCGTTCGACAGTGAATATCCTTATGGAACGTTTGAAGAAATCCGATTCCGACGTGGAAACCATGAAGACTGAATTGGAAGCCGTACAAGCAGAGAAGAAGCAACTAGAAACCAATTACAGCGAACTTCAAACTGAACTGGCGGCATTGAAAAACGATCTGGCCGAGAGTGAGAAAGCCCTGAACGCTCTACGAGAGTCTTCAACTGCATTACAAAATGAGGTGAGAGCTAAAGAAACCATGTTTAATGCTATGCTCACCTCTGAGGAGGAAACATTGGGAAAATTCAATAAAATTGCCAACACATTTCAGGAACGTATCGATGAGAATGTTGATAAGTACATCGAGATGTATTTGGACCTTAAGAACAAGGACGACAATCGGGAGGTGTATATGACTGATATGCGAAAAGCACTGGATGAGTTTGCTACTGTGCTTGAGTTGGCACAATTGGAAATCGATAACAAAGATAAGTGTCTGGCTAAATTGCGTGAGGAAAACGAAACACTGATGCAGGAGAACTTTTCACTCAAATCAAAGACGAACGAGAATTCCAAGTGTATAGCTGAGAAAGACACCAATGGGCAAGAAGAGGTCCTTGATTCGCAATTGCGTGCTGAGTGTGATAAAATCACCAATTGGCTGCTATCGACATCTGAAGAAAGCAACGAAGTAAAAGATTTGCTGAAGGAGAAAATCAATTGCACTCCCAAAAGCCGGCCTATGACTCCAAAGAACTGCCAAAACACAACGCCGAAGACACCGAGGACACCGCGTACCCCAAGGACACCAAAGTCGCTAAAGACTGCCCTATTTTCTGGCAAAGAAAATTTATTGCCTAGTATGGAGGTCATCAGTCCTCTCAAAACGAGGAATAAGTAGAATTTTCCTTAAATATAGTAGGTTGTAGTTCTATTTATATGTATATTTTCTATATTTTTTGTCTTATATAATAACAATAATAATTAGACGTAGAATAGTAATAACGGTGATAACGTATATAAAATTAGAAAAAAAAAACCGTTAACGACCGTGTGAAAGAAATCTATTTACATAACAAATATCCATGTGACACAATCATAGTCCTTCTTCCTTTTGCGTAATGCGTACATGATGAACATCGGGCTTTGTTACCCTCATCAAGAAAAACGTTTCACATGATGTGAATCCCCTCTTTTATAACTTTGTTCCTCCTTCTTCCTATTTTGTTGTTATCGTCAAGAATATCTCCTTTTCTATAAGGGTTTCTGCACAATAATTATAAAGGAAAGGTGGTGAAAAGGTAACTCGTATATTTTCATGTTCATGCCTTTAATGTGTGATTATTTTTATGGAAATACCATACACCAACAACAGGCAACAGGAATGCCTAGGTCTAAAAAGAAAAGTAATAATCAATTCAAGATAAAGAAGGAACAGATGTTTCATGTTTTGGCGCTAAAGTTGTAATTGAATACTGTAATTGACCGAATAAGTTCATTGAACTGTTTATGTTGAGAAAAAGATGAATTTATATATTGTAATCTCTCTTTTTATGTATTTGGTTTTGGTTAAACCGCCATTATTTTTCTTATTCGAAATATTCAAATTGTTTTGTTTACGTTTTCTATTTTTATGTATAATTACTTGTCCTTGTAAATTATGTAAGTCCATTTACCTACCTATCAGACATATTTTTTTAAATAAATAATTATTTTTTTTGTTAGTCTAAACTATTACCAAACATTGTATTATTTTATTTATGTTTCTTAAAGTTATTTATACTGTTTTTTTTCTATTTCTATCAATCTCAATTATATTACTAAAAGTATGTTTAATTTTTTTTAATCCTGTTAACTTTTTATGAAAAAAAAATGACCTTGCAAAATATTTTAACATTACCCATTACGTTTGTTTCATCATCATACCAGAATAAAAAAAAAAACTAAACCATGTTAACGTTAGGCTAAATATTTATATCTATTGTTCAAAATAATAATAATAAAAAAGTAATAAATGTATATTTTTAGATTTAAGTGTAATTTATTTGTATTCATTTGATGTGGGCTGTGGGGGAAGGAAAATTCGTTCGTCGTTAGGAAAAATGCTGGTCTCGATTGAATATGTTGTAAAATATTGTGCGCTAGGGGAACAAAAATGACGCCGAACTGGCTTGGCTTTGTTTGAGATAATATGAAGTAGGGGAGGGGGAAGGTATTTGGTACTTTGATTTGGTTTTGAATCATGACCTCTGTGACCTGTGAGTTTTTTTTTTAGAATCAAAAGCCATATACATATGTATGCATATAAAGGCAGCGTTTACTTTGTTCCTTGCAACGTTTTACAATACCTACATGAGGGTTAAATAATTAAATGCATATAGTGTTCATTATTGTGGCGTATTTGTTTTTAAAATATAGAACGTATCTATTCTGTTATCAAAAATATTGAGAATACAAAGAAATATTAATTAAAAAAGTACTTCTGGGGCCTTATTTCTTATATAAAAATATTATCGTTTGTAATACCTATTTCGTATAATTGAACGAGCGGGTATTACAAACGATAATCGTTTTCAAAATAAGATACCCCCAGTTATCAAACCATCTTTTGTTTTGTTTGGAGGGCCATAAGCTTTCAATTTTTTGAAACAATTTTTTGACTTTTGACTTGTACTTGGTTCATGAGCAAATGTGCGTACACAAGGGACTATTTGTTTCCCTTTTAATGTATGCGCGAGCATTAGGATAATAGGGAGAGAAAGGACAGAAGGTGTCGATTAACATTGGTTTTGAAGGCTTGCAAATCAAAATGACAAGGGAAAATATCGCCGGGTAATCCATTCCAAATTCGTGTTGTTCGGCTAAAAAAAGAATTCCTATATTTCACGGTACGTCCGAAATTGGGCTCAAGGGTGAACTGATGAGTATTCCTTGCAAGAAGAGTATTACGGGTGAAACTTTTAAGGGGAGGAATGCAGCTGGCTACTTTGAGTGAACATTTTTTTATAAAAGAACCGATAAAATAAGGAAAGACATGAATCATTGCGTCGGTGTTTGAGAGGGGCAACTGTTTGAGCGGCAGTTCTATTTCCCATCAATCTTAACGCTCGATTTTGTATTCTATCAAGCAGGTGAAGCGATGTTTGGGAAGCACCTGCCAAGAGATGGGAGTTATACTCGGGCGTATAAACGCTTTATAAATTGTCGCCAGATCAGAAGGGGAAAAATACTTCTTACATCGATACAGAAAACATAAGTACTTAGCAGCATTTTTAGGAATCTCAAATATATGGTCGTTCCAACGCAGGTCGTCGTTGACACACATACCGAGTACTGAGAGCTTTTCGGTTTCTTCGATGCAAGTGCCATTCATGGACAGTTAAGTGGATTAGAAGTAACAGACAGAAGATCATTTATAAAAATGAGGAACATAGTCGGAGACAGAAAGGAGCCCTAGGGCATACCAGCATTTATTTTGTTGGAATCAGACTTGAATCCGTCCAATACATTTTGTATTGAACGGTCCACAAGATAGCTTCTAATCTAACGAAATAGAGTATCATCGATCCCAAAAGCACGCATTTTCGATAAGATAGCTTCATCAAACTCTATCAAATTCCTTGGAGATATCAAGAGCAATAATCTTACATTCACCAAAGCGATGTAAAGATTTCCACTCTTCGGTGAGAGTGAGATATGCCATCAGATCACCAGTGGAACGTTTGCTGCGGAATCCATACTGACGGTCATGGAGAAGCTTTCGATATTCGAGATATTCCTTAAGCTGACGGTTAATCAGCGTTTCCATGACCTTAAAAAGAAGGGATGTTAGTGCAATGGGTCGGTAGAAGGGGGAGGATGGGTCACCTTTCTTAGGGACAGGCTGGACAAATGCTGTTTTCTATGTTCTAGAAAAGATTCCTCGTCAGAAGAATAGGGGGCATATCATCCGGGCTAGCGGATTTGTGCATATCGAGATCTTTGAGAACTGCTA
The DNA here is from genome assembly GCA_963971375.1 of Platycheirus rosarum. Classification (NCBI taxonomy): domain Eukaryota; kingdom Metazoa; phylum Arthropoda; class Insecta; order Diptera; family Syrphidae; genus Platycheirus; species Platycheirus rosarum. Next base: position 118,680,328 of record OZ020510.1, read on the forward strand.
CTGTACGAGTGCGGAAAAAAATCTGTCCCATGGAAAAATGTACAGTCAACCCAGCGTTAGAATATTTTATAGGCTTCATACTTTCAATTGGTATGTAATTTGTCTATTAAACAAACAAGTTCATTGTTAAAAAATGCATTTTTAACCTTGCCAGGCATTTTTCTGGCAACCTATTTGCAATATATTACTTGACCTATTATTATATTTGATATAAAACAATTTTCATCCATTAAACAGCTGAGTGCAGGTCTTTGTATAGTCGGATTTTAGACTTATATTAACATCAATCACCAAAAAAACCATTGTATCATTGCAGCTAATTTCTCATCCCCCACCCATCCAGTTAAAGAAAAACTTCCCACCAGGACCGTTTGGCAATACGAGAAAGCCAACTGGGACGGCCTGAATTTCTTTTTCCGAAACTTTAACTGGTCACTATGCTTCCTCGATAGTGACATTGATGCCAGTGCTGAAATGATCACAAATGTGATTCTTCTAGGGATGCGTGCTTTTATTCCTAACAGAGTAAAAAGCATCAAACCTAAAGAAAAGTCTTGGTTTAATTCTGAGTGTAAAGAAGCTATCAGGCTCAAAGAAGTAAGTTTCCGATCTTACAAAGCCAACCCTACAGAGGAAAATCGGAAAAAGCACAAACAAGCAAGGAACTCATGCAACTCCGTTATAGAAAGAACCAAATTTTTGCATGACCAAAAATTACGGCAAAAAATTCTGCAGTGTCCCAAAGGCAGTAAAAATGTTTGGTCATTTGTAAAAAATATAAAAAACTCCTCGACATCTTCGGTTCCAACGCTCATCGACAATAACAAACCAATTGTTTACTCTTCAGAGAAGGCAAACTTGCTCGCCGCCCATTTCGCTGCCAGCTCCACGCTGCCTCAAAGCAACGTTGCCCCTCCTGTACTTGAGAATGTAAATTTTTCCATGGGACAAATTTTTTTCCGCACTCGTACAGTAGCAAGAGTTCTCAAAGATCTCGATATACACAAATCCGCTGGCCCGGATGGTATACCCCCGATTCTTCTGAAGAGGTGTTCTTCCACACTGGCAAAGCCACTGCGTAAGCTTTTCCATCGCTCCTACTCTTCTGGAATCTTTCCTAGAAGATGGAAAACAGCATTTGTCCAGCCTGTCCCTAAGAAAGGTGACCCATCCTCCCCCTCCTCCTACCGACCCATAGCACTGACATCCCTTCTTTCTAAGGTCATGGAAACACTGATTAACCGTCAGCTTAAGGAATATCTCGAAGATCGTAAGCTTCTCCATGACCGTCAGTATGGCTTCCGCAGCAACCGTTCCACTGGTGATCTGATGGCATATCTCACCGAACAGTGGAACAAATCTTTACATCGCTTTGGTGAAAGTAAGATTATTGCTCTTGATATCTCCAAGGCATTTGATAGAGTTTGGCATGAAGCTCTCTTATCGAAAATGCGTGCTTTTGGGATCGATGATACTCTTGTTCGTTGGATTGGATGCTATCTTCTGGACCGTTCAATACAAGTTGTATTGGACGGATTCAAGTCTAATTCTTACTGTCTGTCTCCGACTCTTTTGCTCATTTTTATAAATGATCTTCTGTCTGTTACTTCTAATCCACTTAACTGTTTTGCTGACGACTCTACCCTCAGCTTTTCATATTCGTTCGATAATTCCCGTCCTTCGCCTTCGGACGTACAATTGCAACGGTGCCGTATGTCAAGCTCATTAAACTCCGATTTATTCAGCATTGTCAAATGGGGTAATAGAAATCGTGTGGAGTTTAATGCTTCGAAAACTCAATGCTGTCTTCTGTCGTTAAAGCTAAACATTCCCCCAATGCCATTGTCCATGAATGGCACTTACATCGAAGAAACCGAAAAGCTCTCAGTACTCGGTATGTGTGTCAACGACGACCTCCGTTGGAACGACCATATATTTGAGATCGCTAAAAATGCTGCAAAGTGCTTAGGTTTTCTTTATCGGTGTAAGAAGTATTTTTCCCCATCTGATCTGGCTACAATTTATTAAGCGTTTATACGCCCTAAACTCGAGTATAACTCCCACCTCTGGGCAGGTGCTTCGCAAACATCGCTTCACCTGCTTGATAGAATACAAAATCGAGCGTTAAGATTGATAGGTAATAGAACTGCCGCTGAAACAATTGCCCCACTCGAACACCGACGCAATGTTTCATGTCTTTCCTTATTTTATCGTTTCTTTTACAAAAAATGTTCACTCGAAGTAGCCAGTTGCATTCCTCCTCTTAAAAGTTTCTCCCGTAATACTCGTCTCGCAAGGAATGCTCATCAGTTCACCCTTGAGCATAATTTCGGACGTACCGTGAAATATAGGGATTCTTTTTTTAGCCGAACGACACGAATTTGGAATAGTTTACCCGGCGGGATTTTCCCTTGCCATTTTGATCTGCAAACATTCAAAACCAATGTTAATCGGCACCTCCTATCTCTCCCCTCCCTATCTTCGTAATGCCCGCGCAGTGTGTTCTACATTAAAAGGGAAACACATAATCCCTTGTGCGCGCGTTAATTATAAAAAAAAAAAAAATCGATCACCTGCATCAAAAACTTATCACGACATCTTCTTGATGTTTTTTTGTTTAATTTTTGCGCCTTAGTGCTCAGTTTACGAAATCTTGCAATAATGAAATGCGAATTGTTTGCGTTTTTGAACGTTTGGCTTAAGGGATTGAGCATCACTACTGCAGTGATGCGTTAATGAATTAACCCAATATTCCTATTTTTTTGTTGTACTTGTATTTATTTGAAGGCAAAATAACCAAATAAGATGATCGTTTAACATAAACCTCTAACTTTGTCTTAGTTTTTGTAATTCGTGATTTGGGCCCTGTATAGGCATAAATATACATATAGGTATTTAAAAAACCCACCTTTTTGGCTGCTTTGTTTTACCTCAAAAGCAAGTATAGAAAATTCTGCTGTAGGCTCCTCTAACTCTTAAATACACTGAACAGCAAATCCGACAAATTACGAGCAGAAAATTCCTCAATGGACAGCAAAATCTTGCTCTTTTCTGCCTTAAACAGTTAAGAGCAGTTAGATCACGCTTACTGAACAGGCGTATAGTTAACACTTTTTCCTTAATGATCTTACACACAAACCAACGCAGATATAAAAGAATCAGTTCCTTTTTTCATTAATAATTATTCAGATTCAAATACACAATTTATAGTTTAAAAACTTGAATTTGTATTGTATTTTTGTACAAAAAATTCAACACGAAACAGAACATAATAAACAATTTTTAAATAGGCTTAATAGGAATATCAAATACCAACATCTTTTACACGATAATAAAATTATTAAACTTTAAATAAAAAAAAAAATTACAAATATGTATATGAAAAGAATTAATAAAAGCAGTATTCTAGGTTATATTATTACAAAAATAACACTAATAATATTGTGTGCAGCAATACAATGTACTTTATATGTTGTTCATCATTTTAACGATACAAATATGTTATATATTTATGTTTTTACCTTATGAATCGAATCTCGGAAGAATAGTTTTTTACAATCTATTTCATAATTTTATATATTTATTATTATAATTAATTTGCATACTGTTTTTTTAAATAACAAAAGTAAAAACGCTACTTTTTGAGCACTTTGGTTAAGTATTCGTTAGTGGTTTTGTCACTTTGTCTTCATTCTTCTAATGATTAATATGATTTTTGTTTGTTTTGCGTAAAAACCTCTATAAACTTCTATTTTATTCTATATTGATAATTATTTTATAAATGTCTGAGGGCTTTGCCCTTGCGTCATATTTAATATTTAAGTAAAAACGATTTTTTTTAAAATAAATTAAGAAACTAACATAATTATATTTGTAGTTCAAGTAGACAAGAAGAAACAAATGATATACATAGCCATTATGAAGTTAATCCCAATCTAATTGTTATTTTTTAAGTGACCGTTTTCGGTGATGTTCGTTTCAGTTCTGGATTTGTACGTGTACAGCGACTGCAATGGCACATGAAGCAATTCCACAATTTGGGTGAAATGCAATTCTAAGAAATAGAAACAAATAAATAATATATGTCTATACAAGTAATTAACATTAATTAATTACCATTCTCTGGAGTAATGTATCCGTGTCTGATAAGAAAATCAATAACTACTGGGCAACTTGTTGTTTTAAACTCTGGCATAAATACTCTTTCTATGCACTCCTTGGCTGGCAGCAACTCAAAAGCTTGCACCTCTCCATCGGCATTGTGGGGCACGAAATCAATTGGTAATTCCAAGTCAAAAACATACTCTGTATTTGGAAATAGACCGCGATCACTTTCGAAAAAGAATGATACGCAACCAGCAGAAACTAAGTTTTTAATTAGGTCGCTTGGAATGGATGCTTCTTCGGCAGCTTCTTTGACTGCGGTCTCATGAATGCCATAACCGACAGAGAGACCTCCACCGACCATATTGTCCCACTTGCCAGGCCAAGTTTCTTTCGTGTTGGAACGTTGTTGTAGCCAAATACATATGCCATGTGTTGGATGTCGAACGTATCCGTTAATATCAACACCATACTTACGTACACCGAAAAGGCAAGTTGCTGATCGGTCCATCTTCAAAAGACTTCTGTATTCCGATGATTTTACTTCATAATACTGTTTAATATCAAATAAATAATTAAATGACGATGTTAGTTTTTATAAACAAAAATCTTTCATACCTCATCACGCCATCCTTCGAGAGCCGAAAAGATATCATTAGATCGTATTTCACGTAGAACTTTGTCAAGTTTCTCAGTTCTCTCCGAATAGTCACGGAATGCCGGATTCAATTCAACAATTCCCTTAAAATATAAATCATTTAGTTTAAACTCCTTGAAATTGTTTTTTTTTTTAATATAAAATTGACTAACCTGTTTGGTGGATTCACAATCGCGAACACAAAATACTTCAGGATACTTGAGCAAGTGCTTGGCAATATCCGATTTGATCAAGCCAACTTGTTCACCTTCAACTAGGAATGGTCGGATTTCCCCTCTTTGAAAACCTGCAAAGGAAAACAAGTATCAAGTTCTGTATAGTTATTTGCTTAAAAGTAAATTTTTTCAAATGTCCTTGATTTTGCAACTGCTGTTGTTATGTATTCAATTTCTCTCTGACATTTTTTGACAAATAAATTATTCCATTTTATAATTTACTAGCCTTACCCGGCGTATGTTGTTACGCTCAAGAAGGAATGAATGAAGTATTTTATTTCGAGATTGAAAACACTGAGTTTATTTTATCAATGTTTATTGTAAATAATTACTGTAATGTGAGTGGATATAATGGTTTTTCCATTTGGTGCGAAAATGAACATTTTTTTCGGCGTTCCAACACTAGAGCAAGCAACATATAGCTGGCATTGGGAAAAACATGGATTCTCAAGATTCAATCCCGCAAGAGCAAGTGATTGTCCTTGAGCTTTATTGATTGTAATCGCAAAGGCTAGGCGAACAGGAAATTGCAATCGCTTGAAATTGAACGGTAGATCGGTGGGTATCATCGAAATTCTTGGAATAAGCACATCTTCTCCTTTGCTTTTACCGCTAATAATTGTTGCTTCAATAACATTTGGCATTAATTTCTTAACGGAAAGTCTGATTCCGTTGCATAGCTTTGGTGGCTCCAAATTTCGAAGAAGCACGATTGGGAATTCAAAAATTCTACCGGATAATTGACTGTTTGATCCTCATCTGTAATTGATTTATATTTCATTGTCTCTCCTGGGATTTGCAATTGAATTCGATCATTGATTTTGTTACCATCATCATTTTTGGGAGCTAAAATCGCTCGTTCGCGAAGCCAGTCATGGTTTTTGAACTTTGTCGAAATGTTCGGGAAACCATCTTTTCAATGTCTTGGAATTGACGACTGCATTTGTCAAAAAAATTGGTGGAACAGATATTTCACTTGTAGCATGATCGATCGAAAATTTGCCGTCACCAATATCCAATAGTTGCTTGGAGCAGAAACATCTTGGAGTTAATGTACACGCATATTGGTCGATAGAGATTTTTTTTAAATTTCTCCAAAGTGGTAACACTTTCACAGGTAGAGTTTGACGAAAAACACCAGCTAATAGGAGAGATACTCCTTCAATTGGTTGATCTATTCCTCTCAGATCTGGCAAAGTGCGATCAAGTGCCTCAAGCGATTTTTTATGAGCCATTGTGCATTCATCCCAAACGATGAGTTTACATGTTATCAATGCCATGGCCATACCTAATCCTCTACCAATGTTGCAAGTAGGTTTTTCGGTATGATTTACATTCAACGGTAGCTTCAGGGCTGAATGTGCCGTTCGCCATCCATCAAGTAACGTTGTTGTTTCTTATATGAACGTAAAATTCCACGCGATGATAAAATGCCAGCGCCATCTATCGGCAGGGGGTCGGACCGCTCTATAAACCTTCCTTAAGACTTGTGTGCATAGTTTTCGAGACTATAGCGTACACACACACAAATTTTGAAATTTATATATATAGATTTCAAAAAAAAATAAGGGATAAGGATTCATTTTACAGTTTTTCTGTTCTCAAATATCTTCGAAAATTTTTTTTTTTAATTATGTTTACGAAAAAAATTACGACAAGTTTAAGAACAATGCATACAAACGACGATGGCAATTTTTTACACATCATGTGCATTACATTTTTGTTTGCTTATCATTTGATATAAAATCAGCCAATCGATAAAATTACAATACACATAGGTAAATTATTGACTCAAGAATCAATTATTGTAATTTGGTTTTCCGATTCTATATTACTGGCGAACATTCATCAATATTGCTTTTATCGATTCTGTAGATTTCTATTTTCAAATACTTGTGGCGATGGAGGAACAAATAATCAGTCATTGTCATGTCCGTGATAAACATCACGATAGACAGCTATTACTTTAAGGAAGTTATGGACTTTGACTATTAAGTTTAAGTTTATTTATTTAGTTTGATTAAACTATTTACATTTATTATAAAATATTTGTACATACATAATTGATGATAATTGATTTTTGAAGTTAAAACTTGGTTTTGACATTGTTTAAGGTTTTGTATAATTTAAAACCTTTTAAAAGAATATTGTGTATTGCTAGTGACAAATTTTGGAAATCTTAGTTCATTTCTGTTGTAAATCTCTAATTTGGCATTAAGTTGTTTTTTGTATCTTATGTACAAATACTACTACTAATACCACTCTCCTTACATAAAAATAAAATAGTGGAACAGTACTCAAAATGTGGTTTTACAATGACGTCTATTTATTGCACTAATAGTTGAAATTTGGTTTCTAATTCGTTTCATAAATTCAATTTTGTTCGCTATTTTCTTACAGATGGTTTCCAAACAGTAAATTTTGGTCTAATACTACAACTAGATATTTTATTTCACTTATTCTTTCTATTGCTATGTCCCCTACCTTAATATCGATGTCATCACTGTTTCTCTCGTTTAGCACCAATAATTTTGTTTTTTCAATATTCAGTTTAAGTTAATTTTCCAGGGCTCTGCTATTAACGCAGCAAAAACACCAGCGCTGAGATCAAACGAAGAATCTTGCCAATCACTGCTTCTTCGAGCTTAGAAGGCAATTGAGCAGCAAAGCCCTCTCTTGGGCAACTAAATTGTCCCTTTATAACCCCTCATCATCCCAGTTCTGCTCTATGGTGCAGACGCATAGACGTTTACAAAAGTGGATGAGAACGCTTTAGGTTGCTTCGGGAGAAAGATTCTCCGGATGATTTTTGGTCATTAACGGATAGTGGAGAAGATACAAAGAACTGTACCGTCTGTACAGCGACACCAACGTCTCTGTATGGATCTCGATGGCTGGGTTATAAAGAGCGGATGGACATCAATCCTCCGGCCCGCAAAATCTTCGATTCCACCCCGGAGGGACGGCGCTGTATAGAAAGTCCGAGACTTCGGTGGCGCATTCAGGTGGAAGAGGGCCCGACCGATTTGCGTGCAAAGCTGGAGACAGCTAGATAGGGACCGAGGTCGACTCGGGACTGTAACGCCAACAAAGGTAAGGTAAACAGTAAACATCTTACAGAAAAGGCAAAAAGCTCTCAAGCCTACTTAATCTATCGTGGAAAATGTGTTTTCCAACAAGAGAGTCGCTCTATCGGCAAAATATAATTTTTTTAACGCTGTTGTTAAATCAACTCTCTGCTATGCCTCTCAGGTTTGGAGTTCCAAAGGAACTTCATTAAAAAACTGTTCAATCTTCCACTGAACTACCAAAACTATTAACAGACACACTTAAATCCACAGGCTGACTTCATAATTAAGATATGTAGCCATTATGATGACACAAGAATCGCAAAAAAAAACTTTTTTTATATGAGTTAAGAAACGCAGACTGGTGGTATACAACTTGGCAAAAACATTAGTAACGCTTGTGGAGTAACCTTACAGTTCTAAACTAAAGTTCGAGAGTCCGAAAGCAGGATACTATACAGGCAAAGAAACTACTTTCATGACTCGCTAAGCTATGATGAAATATCTATGATAGATCTGATCGTATACTTTTTGGGGTGTTTTGGGAAAACTGTCAAATTTTGAAGAGTGGGGATGAAATCTCTCAGAAAATAATAAATTCGCTCAAAAGTAAAAGAACGCTTTGTAGATAAAAATAGGGAAACTTTTTAAACGTCAACAAAATTTAAATTTAACTAAACGAAATGGATCAATTAAGTGCAGATGAAATAAAAATTGTGATGCAAACTATTATTAGGCCATCGTAAGGTCATTTTATTATTTACTTTGGATTTAACTTTACATTTTTTTTTTTTCATTTCAAATTCTTCAAAAAACGTCAAATTTCAAATGTACTTTTGAGTTTAACAGAACTCACATTTCTCCCCCAAGAATTTTTTTGGTTTAAAATAGGGAATTAAGGGGAAGTGTTTTTCTCTCTCACAACCTCTCTCTTTTCCCTAAAACTCTCAATTTTTTGGGTTAACGAACAAGATTTGTGTAAAATTGTAGGTTTGTTCCCGATAATTATTCGCAAAAAAATTCGCATCAGTCAGATTTTTGAGTAGAGGGGATATTTTCTCTCTTTGAGCGATTTCTACGAAAAAAGTACGGGAACGCTTTAAACCAAAAAAATTGCAGCATTCTTTCCTAGTGTTGCTTAAGTATCGATAATATTTATTTCCGATATCATCGATAGTACTGATACTTTCGATACATTTATCAATTGAATAGGCGCAAATTATAAGTCATCAAATTCGATAGGCTTGTTCAAATTTTTAGATTTATGACTGCCTATCCATAAAACAAAAGTGAAGCTTACCACCATTTATAAGTACCCTTATGGCTAAAACACAATCACGCTTCAGCTTTGACTGCGTCACGTTATATTTCACACGCTTTGAATGACATTTTCTAAATTTCGGATTTTGTATTTGCTTTTTTCTGTCAAAGCGAGCAAAAGTTCAACCAGTTTCTACTTAAGCTTTACGTTTGAGTCACGTTACCTTATATTGTACACGAACCAAACGCAACGTCAAAGCCGACATTGTGATAAGATGTATTGATTTCCTTGTAAATGTCAGGCGAAACCGAAGCTAAAGCGTGATTGTGTTTTAGCCATAATGTCTTTCAATGAAATTGTAAAAAGTTATGGAAAAGGTTTTAGACAACACGAGTGGCGTTCTTCTGCAATAGGTTTTATTCACTTATTAACTGCAAAAATTCCTCGTGTAAGAGGAAATTGTTATGTATTTTTGGCCGGATATTGTTGTGTTCTAAATTTCAAAGCACTCAGGAAGCTGCAAGATTTTATCTATTGCATGAAAATGTTTTTGGATGTCAGTGCAGCAAGACCTTTTTGACACTCTCTTATAGCTCACATAGCTCTCATCGAAATCTGATGAACTGTCGAAAGTTCGAGCATCACTACTTAAATGTCAAAAGATTGGTGGAAACTAATTATTGCGAAACGATTTTTAAAATGTTTTGTTTATTATTTCAAGAGAAATGTTTTGCTTTGTTTTGTTTTTGTTTGTTGCATCAGCTCCACCAACAAAACAATTAGTAATTTTGTAGGTGCTTCCACGCTTCCAGCAACAATTCTTCTCTACTCCTTTTTGCAAACAGCTGGCTTCAGAAGACTCAACTCACACTGCTCTGTAACAATTGCCTGAACCCTGCTGGAGTTCGTCAACAATATTCATGGAAAAGTTTACAGAACCACCGGTTTTTTTATGTTTTTTTTATGAACTTTTAAAAAGAACTGCAATCTTTATCAAACGTGTCGTAAATTTGATTTATTTATTGTCTTTTTTCAATTGTCAAACTGACGTTTGGCTGCTACTTTTTTCTGCCTTCTTGTGCAGAAATTCGTAGGGTGGGGAAATTATTTTCTTTCTCACGAGCTCTCTCTTCTGCGAATTTCTACGAATTTTTGGTGTACGGGAACAGGAATTAGCAGAAATTCGTGAAAATTCGTACGAATTCGCAGATAAGGAACAGACATTGTTTAAAATTGGGTGTTTTGGGGAGTAAACGATCAAACCTGATATTCAAAACAAGATGTGAAGTCCGACACACTAACCACTAAGCCACGGGGCACTACCTACCTACTATCATCATGTAGTAACTTTTAAGGAGTCTGCAAGCTTTTGCTCACTCATCTTGTGAAAAATGACAATTTCAACATTATTCTTACAACAATGTGCAATTAAACTATGTACAGTACAATAAACCTTGACATTTTTTTTCAGAATAGGTTTCATTTGTCGGTCGATTGCTGTTGGCATTTTTCATTGATAAATGATGACTCACACTAAAATAACCTTCGTACTGCCTGAAAGTAGGGCATTCCAATAATAATCCAGTCTATTGAAATACTTTTACAAACTTATAACAGTACCAAAGTAGTTGTTGCATGAAAGGTGTTTTTAAATAAATCTGTTTCGTTGGTGTTGTAAACAGTTAAACTATACAAATCAAATTTATCACCCATGTTAATTAAAACCATTTTAAGTTTGGAAGTGTTCCAAAATAATATTTTAAAGTTTTTCCTAAAACTGGTAATAGAAATATACAACAGTCAACATATTCAAGACAATGGAATAGAAAAGGGAGCTAATTGCTGCACAGTAGGACGGAATAGACTCAAAGTTGGCAAAACAATTAACTGACTACGCTAACGACTTTCAACCACTTCGTTTACTTCCGGACAAAAGCACTAATCTACTTATATCAAGAGCAAAAAAGTATGAAAGCTTATGATAGTAACAACCGTGTTGTTTCAAGTTAAAAGAAAGATATTTACAGTGGAAATGGATTTTTTTGCATTGACCTTCAGAAATTCGATTCGATTCGATTTTTTTAAAGAAATTCTTCCGACTTTAAATAAACAAAAAAAAAAATGTATTGGCACACAGATCCTTAATATTCCAAGGTCCATTCCTCTACGTGCTGTTTTTCGAGACAAATTTTACTCTTTTGTGTTAAGATATGTGTACATTTTGTCCCACTGTAAGTGGCAAATAGCAACATTTTTGTTTTTAATGGAATTTTGCAATTTTGTACGTTTAATAATGAGATTCTTTTATACATATTGTGTTAAGTGGTCGATAACAATGCGATAGATGACAAATGAAGAAAATGTTTGCTTTTCCTGTTCTAAAGGAAAAAATAGAGACGAAAATAACAATAAACAAAAACATATCATAATTAAGATTTGCACGTGACAAAATAAAAATTATTTTTGCAAAACATATATGTACAGGCATACAATACACATGCATGTTTTAACATACATACATATACACCTAATTGTTAGTTTTATTTTTTAACTGATAAGAGAACATTAACTGCTGACACATAAAAGTTTCCGCATTGGAATTTATTAAAGAAATATGATAAAATAATTTGTTTAAACCACTTTAACTAGCTTTTTTCGGTTTTCTATCAACATGGAGCTATATCATATCAATATACGGTATCGATCTATAAAAGATCTATATACCTACCTACATTAATATTGGATGGTTAGCTACAAACACAGCTATGTATATGCATCTTATTGGATCTATGGTTTGGAGCCGGTTCAACGGGCATCACAACGACCACAATAATAAATATAAACAAATTATGTGTCAAATTACGTCAGCTTAAAATTTATCGGTATATATGTAGGTACCAATTATTGTATGCAAAAAAGCGTTTGTTGACCAAACAAATACCAAGACCAAGACGAAGATAAAAAATTTGCATAAAGAGCAAGAATGAGCAGCGTTTTCTGCAAAATTAAACACGCTCTTCCTCGTCGTCGTCTTCATCCGTTGTGGTTGTCCACCGCACACGACTCGTGTGTTCCTTGTTTCCCCCGCCCAAAAGCAAAAAAAAGCTGTTACCTTGATTCCGTTTGAAGAAATATTGTACCTAGTTTGGCGAGACATAGATCTTAAACTCAGACCTACGAAGACGAAAATAGCGTACATTCATTTCAAAGCGAGACCAAGAGAATATAAATCATTAGTTAAGCAATTTTTGTTATATTGAAGTTTATTTCTTCTTTTAATAAAATTAAAGTGGAATTCATTTTAATAATAAAAAAAAAAAACTTAGACAAATCGATAAGACTCTGGTTCGTCGTTGTGATACATTAGGATGAATTATTTAAGAGGAGACAAGGCAAGAGGAGGATGAGATGAAAAAAGGGGCGATTGCATTCAAATAAGAGGAACCCGGCTGTTTTTTCTTGATTTTTTTTTATTTTTGCAGAAAAAGTAAAATAAGTTAACGATAGGTGTACAAAATTCCTTAGCTATTACTCACCGGTTAGATAGAAGTTATTGAATTTCTGTGCAAGTTTGAATAGTCTTGACAATTTAACATCAGTTGACGCCATTTGATTGGAATTATTTAAAAAAAAATTTCAGATACTTTGTATTATAAGAGACTGGGAAAAACGGAATATTCTTTTTTTCTGCTTGTATATTATATTTTAAGGCAGACAAAAAAAATAACAAAATCCAAAGGACCGTAACTAGAGAGCAACGGCAAACGACCACTGACGACGAGTGACGATCACGATGACGATAATTGGGGAATAGAAAAAATATAGCGAAATCATGCACTAGTCGAATGAGAAAGAAAATACATAAAAACAATTTTTTTGATTGACGTTTTGTTTTGCGATTGTGAATGAAGCTGCATTTGTTAGGTTGCAATGGATAACAGTTTGTTTGGATTTGGATGTTTTTTTTTTTTTACAAAAAATTATAAATTTTGTCCCATCTGTGTTAGCAATTTAGCTAGTAAGATTTGCATATCTAAAATAGATTGTTTCTGAGAGAATTTGGTTAGAGGTCCTTTTTACCCTGATTACATAAATTGTTACAGAGGGTAGACTGCTCATGAACGATTAAAAGAAGTATTCATTGAATTTTGCTTACACAAGATCATTGTATTTAATTGCATATCTTCAAACGTTAAATAATTCAAAAACTGCAACATTGTGTTTTTTTTATATCATTCTTTTTTTATAACTGACGTTTGTTATGTTCTTGATTGGGGCCATGTTCTTGGACAACAACTCTCGCACTTCTCTGCTTCGCCCGAAGGCTCCAGCTGTGTGTTTCAACGGGTTGACCTCAAAAAACCTCGGCAGACCTTCCGGTTCTGAATTGTTCAATGCATGAGTCCATAGACCAATTACATACAGCAGTGGTTGCATTTGTTGATCTAAAATAAGATAAATTTGAGAAAACAAAATGGTCGACGCGAATTGCATTTTGATTGTTACAAACACAAACTGCCAAACTCTTCGCGTTTCATATACGATCCACGCTTTAACGAATAAAATATTTGCGCGAAACCAATCATTGTTTTCCTTTTTTTTTTGTTGGCTGGTGGTAGCATTGTATATACATTCTTTAGTATGTACTATCATGGATTAAGTTTCTAACTCTAACTCGGATCTAACTCAACAGTGGAGACGAAAACATTTGAATACATATAAACCACTTGTAATTAGTTCTTATTCTATACTAGCAGAGACGGCCAAGCGTTGCTGTGGCCCATTTTATTTGTAAAGTAAAGGGCTAACTATAATGGTCGGAAGCAAACGGAAGCTAGTGTCAAAACCGACCGAAACGTTCCAATCCGTTTGTCAAATGAGAACGTCTACCCATAATGAACGGAATGCCACGGAAGCATATGCCAATTTTTCTTAATTGCAAACACCATCAGAATACATCTGTCAAGTTTTCGTCCGTAAAATGCGCTCGCTAGCGCAGTTTACGTCCGTAAGTAAAACTCATCGAAACTTGACGAAATGGAGCAATCCGCCATTTAGGGCACAAGATACGAATTACTTGTTTTCGCTCATTTACGGACGGGCCCGTCCGCACCATTTCAACCATTATAGTTCAGCCTTAAAGATCCTTATTTTTTTTTGAAAATAGTTATAATATAGCCTATGTCACCCGGGGATAGTGTATCTCCCAACAGTGAAAGAATTTTTTAAAACGGTTCAGTAGTTTCAGAGCTTATTCAAGCAAACAAACAGAAAATTGTGTACTCTTGTTGTTAAAAATTGATTATTCTAGGATCTTTTCTTATAATCATATGGGTATTCGTGCACGATATAAATATCCACTTTTTAGAAATTGTGTAAACTCATTTAGCCAGTTCACATATCTATCTTGAGATTTCGGAGTGCTCAAGAAGTTCTCAGTCACTTTTCTCAGCAAACGTCAAAAAAACGCTGTAGCTCTTTCCTTCTATAATAGTTCTCTTTGACAAACTAAACTTGAGCAAGCGAATCCAAAACATTTTTGGATTAATTTTTTGACAGCAAAATTGAGTTTTTTTCTGAGAAATTGTGTTCATGTTTTTAAGAAAACGTAGTTCACTGAGGGCTTAAAAACGTGAACTGGCTAATTGAAATTGAATTCTTACTTTATATGGTTTGTTTCTTCACTTCCCGCAGCATATTTGTCAACTGATAAATTTATCTTGTTTACGAGGTTTATCTGCAATTCAATTCAATTCAATAGCAGAATTGAATGAATACCCCCAATCCCAATGAACATAAAAATATCTATTGTGAATTAAATGCCACTTGAATACACCAGCTCAACGAAACGAAAACTGTCAAGAAAACAAGTAAAAAAGTCAACAATCCTCCGTAAAAACTGTCACTATTTTGACAAGTTGTAGAAAAGAAACGAGCAAGAAGGTCGGCCGTCGGACGAACCATTTCGATTTTTATAATTATTACGAAAGAAAAACATTTATTTCTGTAAACAGTTTTTCTATAAATTCCACACAAATCAAAATGAGTGACGATTATTTAAATAAACCATTGTCATTGGATTCAGGTTCTTCTTGTAAGTAGTCGCTTATTACGCAATTTCGTTTGTCATTTCACAACGTGCTCCGTTGTTTGGTATTTTTAAAGCACTATCCTCCGGCAATGAAAGCCGCGCACGTACATCCACACCTGCCTTTGCATCACCGTATCTTAATTATGATCCTAGATTCATGCAGCAATCTCAGCCCGAGTTTATATTTCCTGAGGGAGCCAACAAACAACGCGGTCGATTCGAGTTGGCCTTCTCACAAATTGGATCCTCTGTAATGGTTGGAGCAGGCATTGGTGGAATAGCTGGATTCTATAATGGGATGAGGACAACAGCAGCCTTGCAACAAACTGGAAAATTAAGGAGGACACAGTAAGTTAAAAAAACGTGTCTTTCATTTTGAAACCAGCTACAAGGTTATCCTTTAAGGCTTCTGAACCATGTAATGAAACAAGGATCTGCGACTGCAAACACCCTCGGGACCTTGGCGGTTATGTATTCGGCATTTGGAGTACTGTTACAGTTCGCAAGGGGAGAAGATGACGAACTTAACACAGTGCTGGCAGGCACAGCAACTGGCTTCCTTTATAAATCGTCAGGTAGTTTTTCCTTACCAGCATTTGCAATTTAAATTGAAAGCTATTGATAAATGGTTTTATTACTAGCTGGACTTCGAAAATGTGCTGTTGGCGGTGGAGTAGGTCTTGGCATCTCAGCTCTGTACGTTTTGTTCCAAATCTCACGGAATGGCCCGAGCAGTATGCCAATTAAATCGTTTATGTAAACAAATTTACAATAATGGTATGAAATTTCAGTATAGGATGATCTGGGAGTGATACTCTTGCTCTTGAGAATTTTAATTGATAAAATATTAGCAACAAATATAAATTAATTCTTAAAAAAAAAAAACATTTTTAATTTATGTATAAAGGTATATTAGTTCAATTCTGAATGAAAACTATTATCATTTTCATACAAAATCCCTTTTAATCATACAAAACTAAGCTCTAAATCTCTATTTCAATAAACTAGTAAAACAAACTAAACTGTTCTCTCATGCCATGAAGATCAGTCAAAGGATTTTTATTATAGAACGAAATGTTGTCTTTATTTAAAAAAAAATTGATTCTTGCTATATTTCTTATTGTGTTGTCATTTCCTCATCTGCATCTTGATAGTCGTCAACAATGGTAATGGCTGCAATGTTAGGAAACATTCTCTGTCGTCGTTCTTCCATCAATAGTTCTCTATTTTGATGTATATAATCTCGAATGTTCGGAAGACAACCAATTGCATTTGCTGTCAAAGCCGACCTGTTAGTATTGAGATCTGTTGCTTCCATCCTGCAAAGAATTTTTTTAGGTAAAAAAAAACTACTGCAAAATTGATTGACGTCTGTTTTCTTACCATTCATCTGTTTCAGCCACATAGCATTCTGTGTGTGGAATTGTTACGACTCCATTAAAGCCTCCAATAGCAAATATCATGTCATCGATAATTTCCAAACCGAAATTGCTTCTAGCGTGGCACATTTCCTGTATGAACGTCCAAGTTTCAGTTTCTGGATCGTATCGTTCTCCAGTCGACAAGCGTGCTAATCCATTAAAGCCTCCAATAGCATAAACTTGATTTCTGTATGCAACAGTAGAAACTCCTGACCGACGATGATTCATATTTGGAATCGGAGTCCATATTTTATTTTCAGGGTCATAGCATTCCGCTGTTGATAGACATTCCTGACCGTTGAAACCGCCTGTTGCATAAATTTTACCATTTAAAGTACACGCACTTGCGTCAGATCTAAGCATATTCATAGACGTTTCCACAGTCCATTGATTTGTTTTTGGATTGTAACGTTCTACAGTGTTCAAGCGATGTTCTCCATCAAATCCTCCTAGTACGTATATTTGTCCGTTGAGTACAGCAACGCTGACATAGCAACGATGAGTGTGCATTGGAGCTATCTAATGAATATAAATCATTTTAATCACTTCAATTTCACAGTATTTTTGTTTACCTCTTTCCAAGTTTTCTTAACTGCATCAAATACTCGACATGTATTAAAATATTCGATTCCATTATAACCACCGATGCAGTAGATGTTGAATCCGATAACAGCTGAACCGTGATAAGCTCTTGCTCCTGCATCATCTTCAGCGTCAATATTAACCCATCTATCCGCACGAGTGTCATATGTTTCAATTGCTGATTTAGCAGTGCCACCATTCCAGCCACCAATTGCAAAAATAACTTCGTGCGGAAGTCTAGGCATTGCAATTAGAGGTGTTGTAAGCTAAAAAAATAAACTAATGTTTGTTTTTAATTCTTTGCTAAAAACAAGGAGATTTTGATAAGTTTACTTCTTTATCTGATGGAGCCATCATATCCAGCTCGTATAAAAAGGATAAAGTTTCCAAGATGAGGGGTCTTGCTTCCGAACAACGAACAACATAGGGATGGTCTTTTACTTCGTCCATGAAGAACTGATAAGATTGTTATTTTTATTATAATTTATAAAATATACATAATTTTAATTAAATAAATTAAATGCTTTATGATTTTTCGTATAATATCTTTTTTATTATGTAAAACATTTTCTTTTATACCTTGGGGGTCATTAGTCCCAATCGAACGCCATGCATCAGCTTCGCAATATGCTTCTGCCTCTCATTCACATCGTAGTCAACCCATTTAATACATAATTTCCATACGAGCTCTTCGTCCCTTGTATTAAGCATATCATCTGTGATAATATCTAGAAAATCCTCTAATCCCACTTTTAAAATGTCCTCGTTTTGAACTGCAACTTGTGTAAAATTCCGCAACAAGTAGGTGCGGGCTTTCGCATACAAATCATCACAAAATCGGAAGCTGCTTTAAAATAAGTATCGCAGTGAAGAATAGAATGACGGTAGGAAGTTCAAATTTGAAACATAAAAAGAAACAATTACATACTTGGCAAACCGCATTATAGCCAAACAAGTTCTTGGTGTTAACATCTTTGCCAGGACGGTTTTGCATTGTTTTACCAAACCCGTCATTCCTACATAATCTGCTAGTGTTAAGAGCTCATGCACATTTGAAGAATTTATATCGCTCTTCCGCATGTAAGCGTATCTAATAAGTTGTTCCAAGGTTGCAGAACGCATATTTGGAAGAAACACATTTCTTGATTTAGAGGATAATGAATTGGTGAATAATGCTCTGAAAGAAAGGCAATTTGATAGGAATTTTTTGTTTGTCTTGCCTTATCTACCTAAAGTATGAGCTACTGGCACACAAAATGGCTCTGTGTACGTTAAATGATCCATCAGGAACATTAATCACAGCGTCACAGAGCAAATTTCCTTTTCGCATTTCATTCAAAGCGTTTAGGGCCTCTTCACTAACACAAGCACGTATGGATTCAGGATCGGTGTCATTTGAGTCGAAAGATGTCGAATCTTGATCTTGACAAGTGGCCATACGGGTATAAGATTTATCCCTTAATTTCGTCTCCAAATTATTCTTCTAATTCACTTGATTAATTTTTTTTTTAATTTAAATAGATGGCCAGTTCTATTGGCTTAAACGATTGCAATAATTTAGAAACTTCTACGAAAATGTTAAGTATATCAAATATAAAATATTAATATTGTGTTCAATAAAAAAAAAACGATAAAAACTGACTGAATACACAAAGGCATACATATTTGTGTTTCTTGTAGAATAATTGGAGTGATTAGTTATGTATTTTAGCTTATAGTGCCAAGTTCCAACCAAATTTCAATATCAACGGAAATTTTTCGAATTCCCTGTTGCAGGTCAAAAAATAAACTTAAATGATTTTTTCCTCAAACGCTTACGCCCACGATCTATTTAGGTTTACAAATACAAAATTCAAAACGAGATCATAATAACGGGTGATTTTTTTGAGGTTAGAACTTTAAAAAAAAAAAAAACGCATACAATTTGCAAAATCTCATCGGTTCTTTATTTGAAACGTTAGATTGGTCCATGACATTTACTTTTTAAAGATAATTTCATTTAAATGTTGACCGCGGCTGCGTCTTAGGTGGTCCATTCGGAAAGTCCAATTTTGGGCAACTTTTTCGAGCATTTCGGCCGGAATAGCCCGAATTTCTTCGGAAATGTTGTCTTCCAAAGCTGGAATAGTTGCTGGCTTATTTCTGTAGACTTTAGACTTGACGTAGCCGCACAAAAAATAGTCTAAGGGCGTCAAATCGCATGATCTTGGTGGCCAACTTACCGGTCCATTTCTTGAGATGAATTGTTCTCCGAAGTTTTCCCTCAAAATGGCCATAGAATCGCGAGCTGTGTGGCATGTAGCGCCATCTTGTTGAAACCACATGTCAACCAAGTTCAGTTCTTCCATTTTTGGCAACAAAAAGTTTGTTAGCATCGAACGATAGCGATCGCCATTCACCGTAACGTTGCGTCCAACAGCATCTTTGAAAAAATACGGTCCAATGATTCCACCAGCGTACAAACCACACCAAACAGTGCATTTTTCGGGATGCATGGGCAGTTCTTGAACGGCTTCTGGTTGCTCTTCACTCCAAATGCGGCAATTTTGCTTATTTACGTAGCCATTCAACCAGAAATGAGCCTCATCGCTGAACATTTCAATTTGTCGATAAAAAAGCGGATTTTCTGCCAACTTTTCTAGGGCCCATTCACTGAAAATTCGACGTTGTAAGTCTATTCATGATGAAATGTCAAAGCATACTGAGCATCTTTCTCTTTGACACCATGTCTGAAATCCCGCGTGATCTGTCAAATACTAATGCATAAAAATCCTAACCTCAAAAAAATCACCCGTTATAATATCGTAAAAATATTCAAATTTATTTGCAATTATTGTTAAAATCAGTACTAAACATAACCCCATTGCAGTTTACAATTTATTTTTGATTTTCTCTCCAGCTCTACAAAGAACTTCCATCATTTCTTTCAATGACTCGTGCACTGAAACAGCAAATCGATCGGCGCAAGTCTCTTGATTGCTTTTCCATGCAGCTAACGACAAAATAATATCATTTTCTCGAGGATTATAACAGCAAGCATAACCGTCATGATACATAGGTCCATAGCACATGAAAGCCTCATTAACTGAAGCCACTTGACTTGTCGATAGTTGGAAGTGGTTGCTTCTAGTGAATGCTGGCAGATTATAGAAGTTTGGAATTGGAAGATTATTTTCAAGAGCCATCAGTTTCAGACCCAGTAAATGGCGATCAACTCCGCGCCCTTGAAGTGCCATTGTCGTGTATTCTCGGTGGACATTGACAGCTTTTCGTAGTAAATCAACTCTGAGGTCATCTGGGTTAGGTTCGTACATAGCTTTAGCAAAAGCCATCGACTCATTGGAGCACGAACGAATAGTTTCTGTGCGACCATTGCGGAATATCCTTAAATGAGCAGATTCATAGGCTGCCCCGGGAAGTTTGTGAAGCCTATTTGAAAGGAATTTTGTTTTATTAAGTTGGAATAAGAATTCAGCAAGAACTCACTTGTAGAAAGCATATTGAAGAGCCATTTGAACGAAGCTGTCAGGACTAAGTTTCTGCTGTTTGAGAAAACCCTTACCGTATTCTTTGAAATGTAACACATTTAAATGAAGATCATCGGCTAACTTATCAAGGTTTGTTTGGGCAACTTTGATATGTTTGTCTAATTCTGGAGATGAAGTAAGGGCAAGTTTTTTAGCTGGTTCAAAATTCGAAGTCTCAGCACCTTCGAACATTTTTGTGTCGTTTCTTGAAGCGATAAAGCAAATCAAAAATAAGACCAGGTAGGTAATAGACAGAGAAATTAGTTTCTTACAGATTCTTTACCAAATAATCCACCATCAGAGCAATAGGCTGACCTTCAGCTGGACTGTGTTCATAACAGAAACCTTGAAAACCACTTCTGCTAACCATAAGCTACAAAATACATTTTATTTAGTTTTGAAAACAATTTCATTTTTACCTCACCTGAATGGTTTTATCAAACCATCGATTACCAGCATGATTCTTAGATCCACACCCATGAATTAAGTACTCCGCTAGTACAGTCTTAGTATTGCCACAAGGATCGTGACATATTTCTCCATCCAAGGAAACTGTAAACAAAGATTTTTGAATCTCCTCGATTGATTCTTTATTTCCTGGCACTTTCAGCAGATCAGCGTACGCTGTAGCCCAATTATCTCTCTTATCGGAGGTGAGAATTCCAAATGGAATACCTTCGTTCTTTTCAGCTGCAACAATCTTTTTCAGTTCATTAAGAATGGCTTCCGGGTGGAGTGGTTTCAAAGATTTCGAATAGATTGGCAGTTTATAAAACTGAAAAATAATAAGTTTTTGGTTGATAAAAATTTCTTTTTCAAGTTAAATGGTCTTACATGGTTTTTATAAATGACAGCAAGATGTGTGGAGTTGGGATTGTACTCCACTTTGTCTTCCTTTGGCTGAGGTATACGACAAGTTCCAAGAACTCTTCCAAATTGCGAGTTATCCAACTCGTTGTCCCCAATTTTATGGACTGGAACTTTTCCCAAATCAATTATTTCTTTGTATTTTATAAGGCAATATATGACTTTCGAAGTGTAGGCCAATAACTCTTCATCATTGTTGAAAGTCACTCTAGGAAAAGACATGCCCGGACTGGAGAAGATTATAAGTGGATCCCGATATTGCAGGTAAGCCGTTCGCAACCACCTATCAGCCAACCAGTTTTCATCTTTAGCGGCTGCTTCTTCCAAGAGTTTTTGAAGTTTTGGCGCATCACATTTCAGGAATACTTGGGCTTCCTTGCGATTTATTTCCAGTTCTTCTGGGGTAAGAAATGGCTCGGCAGTTTTCATAAATTTCGATATTGTCTCTTCGAGGGAAAGTGCTGGGTATCGCAAAAGATTTTGCTTCACTTGGTTAGTTTGGGTAGCATAATGGCGATGGTTTTTGTTGATGGCAGCGGTAAGATTATAGTTGACTCCAGATACGTAGGGCGAATTCTGAAGAGTGTTCTTGGTCTAACCAACAAAAAGGAAACAAAATTAAAAGCAAGCCAGTTTTTGTATTTTGAAATTTAAAACAAGCTTTGCATGCTGTTGTTGCACTATCCGACTAACATCGACACCTATCGCCAACAAAACATATATATTTCAAAAAGGCATTTACTTACTAAGATGTTTTGAACTATTCTCCTTGGGAGTTGATGCATCTTTTCTTGACAGATTTCTTGTTCCGAGTTTAGAAAATATTTCCTGGGAAGACGTTGTTTTTTTTAAACTGTTTCATTATGTGTACGTTTATTTGCTATATTTTGAAATGTTACCTTGGATTTTTGACCATAACTTAGCTACACAAAAATGTATTATGGAATAATAAATAAATAACAAGTCCAACGGTTAGTGTGGAACTTCCACGTAGCACGAATTAAGGAACTGGTATTCGTGACACCAGTAGGTTAGTTTGGATTGCACAGTGGAAGCAATAATGAATGTCAACCAAAAGTGGTTTCTGGATTTTCACTTTCTTTACTGCTTTTATCATTATGAAAAAACCTGAACTCAAATGATTTGATAGGGGTGGGGGATAGTTTGGTTAAGTGGAGATTTGTAGCTCAAAAAAGAAGTAAAAAAAACAGCTGATTTATTGTATTTGAAAGGAATAACTTGTTATTGAACCATAAATGGTTAAAGAGAAATTATAAAAAAATTGTTTTGCAAACAAGAAATCATTTTTGATTAAAAAATTAAAATAATTTTAAAAAAATAAGTCAAAAATAAAATAAATTACCTAAATGGGTGTTGAACAAACACCCGGAAAATGTTAATTGACAGATTGGTGTCAGGAATGTCGGTCTGTTATATTTATCGTACTACATGAGATACAAAATTACCTTTTTTTGCAAAAGTCAGTCAACGCGCCTCTGATTGCCCAACTGGCAGTAAAATCTAGTTGACATTTATTTATAGCGAGTTTCATTGAAGAAAAGATTTGCTCTTTCTGTCAAAAGATTTGATCTTTTTCAGTTTTGAGAGTTTCATTGCAAGAAAAAGAGCAAATCTAGATCAAATCTCAACACAAAAGATTTGATCTCTGATGGGTTGGCAGATTTGATCTGAATGCACACATACATGTAAATAGTCAAATGGAAAATGTTTTGTAATTTGTTGTTTGTTGTTAACTTGTGCCAGCCTGTGTTAAGCAATAAAATCAACAAATAGCAATAAAAGAAACAAAATAGTAATAAAAGATGTTTTTGAATTCAGAAAATACCAAAATGGCATTTTGAGTGAATCAACAACTGTGCATAGATATTTTTGTGTGTCGTCAAAATACTGTGTGTGCTCGTCAGATAGATAATCACCAATAATACGATTAAATCGTAAAATAAGTTTCATTGAAAAGAGCAAATCTGAATTTTGAGATCAAATCCTTAAAATTTGAATGAAACTCGCTATTAGTCAAAAAGTTAGTCAAGATTGTTTGACTAACTTTCAACTGACAGTTTCTCCTTTAAAATGTATTGGTGTCAGATTGTCGTTCAATGGATTCACTTAGACTAAAAATTAGTTAACTAAAAGTCGGTGTACGCATTGAACGCCTCTAGTTACTATTTAGAAAGTTGTTAGCTTGATTGTATTTAAGCCATTTATTTATATGCAGTTTGTTCAATGAAGTCTTGCCTAGAGTAGAGTAGCGTAAGAGGCGTATAGCAGAACAAAACAGATGTTAAATGTCAGAGCAAGTAGAGCAGAAATGTCATTCATGATGTGACGGAGAAAAAAAACATTTTGCTGTAGCAATTCACTACTAATTATAAGCCCTCATTAGACCTATGTTCACAATCACAACATTTATCTTTTCTTTTGGCTAATTTCAGCTATTTAATGTTCATTTTACCATATCTAATCCAAACAAACGCACTCGATACAAAAGGTCTCGCATATAAATTGAAAACATCTGACTTTGACACTTCCACTCCAACTTGCTTTCCTTGCTCTCTACCTCAAAAGCAAGTGTTGAAACTTGCTCTAGAAAAACTCAATGAACAGCAAATCCAAAAAATTGAGAGCAGCTTAGAGCAATGAACAGCAAAATCTTGCTTCTTTCTACCTGGAATGGTTTAGAGCAGCTAGAGCAGCTAGAGCAGATTTATTGAACAAACTGATTAATAACTGCGACGGCATTGAGGGCGTTCGGTGCCGTATAGCTTTGTGTTATAATGCTATTGAAATATACTGTGCGTTTTTGAACGCAAAAAACCCAATAGGAAACAATTTCTGTCAAAACGTACTACATTTGCACAACCAGCTGATTTCGTGGTCAGCTGTTCCATACGATACCAAAGTATACCAGAAACTTATCGCTACTTGTGTTTCGATTTGCAAGTCATATGTTTCGTTTTTTGTTATGGTCATCAGCTGTTGATCAGCTTTCTTTTTACACGTATTACAACAACAATGCGCTACTTCCATTTCGAACCTATGAGATACCGAACGCCCCCATTGTGTTTATTCATTTAAGTATTTTCTACTCTACTTAAAATCAGTTAATAAATTGCGACAGCCCTGCTTTTGTCTTAAATATTTTTTTTCATCTTCGTGTTCCTACTTCGTTTTTGTTGTTCATTTGCCGGGCCGGAGCCTGTTGACTTTGACTTTCTACAAATCAAATGCAAGTGGTTCGTGGTTGGTAAGTCCTACGATTTAGAATAATTTTATTTAACAATTTCATTTCAATTATTAGTTAATCGGTTGATTTTCCTATTTCACTGAATATTTTGTGTTTGAAAGAAACTTATCTAAATAATAACACCTACATCATGACCGCTCTAAATCTTGGAGATCAATTTCCAAATTTTCAAGCCGAAACAACAATTGGCACAATAGATTTCTATGAATGGATGGGAGATTCGTAAGAATACTTTATACTTTAATTGAAAATTTAATATATATATGGTCTGCCGTTTAATGCTTAGATGGGCTATACTATTTTCTCACCCTTCGGACTATACGCCTGTTTGTACAACGGAGTTGGGCAAAGTTGCTGGTCTTTTACCAGAATTTGCTAGAAGAAATATCAAACCGATTGCTTTATCTTGTGATAGTGTGGATTCTCACAAAGGCTGGATTGAGGATATCAAGAGTTTTGCAAGTAAGTCCGGTGAACATTCTCGAACTGAATAAAATACATACATATGTATTACTTATACATAATTATGAGAAGATGTTCTCAACTTATTACGTATGTATGTACATAATGTGTCTACAAAGCGTTTTGGTTTTTGGTCTTAATTCGTATTTTTGTTTTTAAAATGTTTTTTTTAATTGCTTCTCATCCGATCCTTTTTTGCAAGAATTGTAATTTTCGATCAGGTTATTGTTGACTGCTTTAATTTCTTTTTTGACTAATAGCGAGTTTCATTCAAATTTTAAAGATTTGATCTCAAAATCAAGATTTGATCTTTTCGATGAAATTTATTTCATGATTTAAATTGTAGGATTGGTGAAGGACTGTCACTCTTCCTTTGTCATTTGCATTTAGGGATGCAACATCGTTCATAAAAACATCGATATTATGATGATGATATCGATATTTTCGCGATGTTCAAGTAAAATGTTTATGAACTGATTTTTGATACCCAATAAACGGTAACTTCTTGAGTTAAAATACGAATAGCAATAAAATAAAAAATAAAAATAACTAACCAGTCATCAGCTTGTATTTCATTTCATTTGTAAAACATCAAATGCGATTATAGTTAGCAAAACTAAAAAAATCTGAAAACCGATCTCTCTTTTCATTGACAGAAAAGATTATTTACATAAGTATGTACATGTATGTGATCAAATGTTCCACCGCATCAGAGATCCAATCTTTCGTGTTTTGATCTAGATTTGCTCTTTTTCTTGCAATGAAACTCTCAGAATTAAAAAAGATCAAATCTTTGAAAGAAAGAGCAAATCTTTTCTTGAATGAAACTCGCTATAAGAAAAGTCTTGAATTGAATTCTCTATGAATGATATGGGTTATTCATTTATTATGTCCGTACCTATCACAAATCGAATACATTTTCAGAACTATCTGAATTTGGCTATCCAATAATTGCCGACGATAAGCGTGAGCTGGCTGTAAAGCTCAATATGCTAGACAAAGATGAAAGGGATAAAGCTGGTATTCCATTGACCTGTAGAGCTGTGTTCATTATTGATGCTAGTAAGAAACTGCGCCTGACCCTGCTCTACCCCGCATCTACAGGAAGAAATTTTAAGTAAGTGCCTTTTGTGTTTTGTGATTACAATTTACGTAATAGGTTTTAATTGAACTGATGCAGTGAAATACTCCGAGTGATAGATTCCCTAAAACTTACTGACAGTAACAAAGTAGCAACACCAGCTAATTGGGAGGTGGGTGCATAAGAAAATAAGCTATGATTTCTGTTTGTATTAAAAAATAATTTTTTTTATTAAGCATGGCCAGGAATGTATGGTTTTACCAACAGTTCAAAAAGATGACATTCCAAAACTGTTTCCCCAAGGTATTTCAACAGTTGTTGTACCATCAGGAAAAACGTACTTGAGGATGACACCGCAACCTGGAAATTAATGCTGTTGTATTTTTTAAATACATTTATTATTGTTGTAGATGTCAAATAAATTTTGTATAATTTTTGTATTCAATTTTTTCTTAGTGAAGTTTTCTTATAGAAGTTTAAGTTTGAGTTATCTAGTTCCGTTAATAATCTTCTGTGTTGTTTTCTAACATTACCATTGTTCCACATAAACTTGACTGAAAATATAGGCAACAATTATAAGGGGTTGGGATAAAAAATCGCCAAGAAAAATCAAATTTTCTTAAACGCGTAAAACAAAAGGTTTGACGAGGATAGTCAAAGCTCTAAGAACCAAACGAATTTCTGTGAAAAAACCACTGTAGCGGGAAACAACTTTTTAAATTCACATTTCGAAACCAAGTTGATTCATTTTCAAAGAAAAATCATTTTAACTTTCAATTTTTTTCTCATGCAGTGCGAACAACTGCCATCTTATTTTGTATCAGTGTAGGCCCAAATGAATGTGTATGGAACAATGTTTTTAACGGTGTTTTTATTTTATTCATCACCTATTAAGAAATAGGCGATTCCTACCGGACTCAGTTAAAAACATTGAAAAAAAGAGTTGGTTGTCTGTAAAGTCGAGTTACGGACGATAATTTTAATTGATAACGTCATAAGAAAACATTTATGGCAGCAACACCAACATACAGCCGTTAATTCACACCCACAAACCCTCTCATTAAATCCACACACGCACCCCAATATCTACATCTACTTTTTACTTTAACAAAACTCCGCCTATTTATATTTTTTATTTCTTTTTCTCTTGTTCTTTTTGAATTTTAGTGGAATTAATTTAGGAATTTGCGCCTGTTCTTTTCATGTTCGCCTGCTGCTGATCGATTTTGGTTGATAAAAATGACCCACAATCCCTTTCGTTAAATCAACACACACACTCCATTATTACATATACTTTCTACTTTAAAAAAACTCCGCCTATTTTTTTGTATTTCTTTTTCTCTTTTATTTTTTTAATTTGAGTAGAATTATTTTGGAAATTTACGCCTGTTCTTTTTCATGTTCGACTGGTACTTTGGCGATCGATTTTGGCTGAAAGAACCAAAGTATCGCGGTTAGCATGAGTCATGAGTCATCAGAATGAGTCATGTTATTTCGTACGTGTAGCCTGTCATCGATTTATAACACGTTATCACGTCAAATAGCGGAAAAGTAGGTAGTATTCTAGTTTTTCACAACCGGGCTTTTGCCACTTTTGAACGTCAACGTGACCCGTATCCTACATAATTAAATGCAGCTTTAAGAACGGGCTCTGTTTGACATGTGTTTTGTATAATATTCGATGTGCATGAATTTATTGATAAAAAGTAAACAATTTTTCTCAAAACGGTACCTCATCTCGCCCGTTAATTTTTCCGCGAAAAAAAACTGACGGTTTCGTTTTCGCCTTATCGCCTACTTTTTAATTGTCAAACTGGTGGATGAAACGAAATATTCTAAAAGCGACTACATGAAAACAACATTAACTGAGTTGACTTGATAAAGACACTCCGCACCACTACGGTCTTCCTGACCTGACGTTCACTTTACTTTCACGTTCACAGTGACAGTCAAGCAAGTTACGGCGGTGCTCTCTTATTTTTCTTTCTTTTTTATAATTCTTTTTACAATTTAATTGCACATTTTTAAATAAACAAAATCACGTAATATAATAAAGAAATGTTTGTATAAGTTAAGCATATCAAAATATAACAACTTTGGTGTCATTTCTCTGGCGTGGACTTTGCACCTTCGGTCTTAAACGTCATCACAAACTAATTAATACAACCAGCTGATAAAAGGTAAAAAGCACAACCTTTTCGAGTTATCATCAATTTTATAAAAAAAAAATCTTATTTAGAGTGAAAAACAAACACAACGAAGACAAAGTTCAGAGAAAATAAATAGTTTGTTTGGAAATCCCTGAGAGAAGAGATTCCATTGAAACCATGTCTTCCAAAGAAGCAGCCCCCGAACAAAAAGTCAATCCAATTAAATCATTCATTAGTGGTGGTTTTGGTGGAATATGTAATGTCCTGTCTGGTCATCCACTCGATACTATTAAGGTGAGATGAAAGGTGTGATCTTATGAAAGCATTCTGATCCTAATCATTGAAAGGTTCGCTTGCAAACAATGCCAACACCAGCACCAGGTGCTGCTCCATTGTACAAAGGCACATTCGATTGTGCTAGCAAAACTATACGCAACGAAGGTGTTCGCGGTTTGTTCAAGGGAATTCAGGCTCCTTTGACTGGAGTGGCACCAATATTTGCAGTTTGCTTTGCAGGCTATGGTTTGGGAACAAGACTTCAACAGACTGAAGACAACAAGAAATTGACTTATGGCCAAGTCTTTATTGCTGGATCGTTTTCAGGAATATTCTCCACGGCCATTATGGCTCCCGGTGAGAGAATTAAATGCTTACTTCAGGTACAGTCAGATGCCAAAGGCTCCAAAAAGTACGATGGAATGATTGATTGTGCTAAGAAACTATACAAAGAAGGTGGTTTGAGAAGTATCTTCAAAGGAAGCTGTGCAACTATGTTGCGGGGTAAGTTATGAATCATTAACATTATTACCTACGTGTATTGGAAAAACCTGACATGACTTTGACTGACATATTTAAAGCAAAACATACCTCCAATGCTACTATCCATGAGCGGCACTTGCATTGAAGAAACAGAACACCTCTCAGTTCTCGGTATGTGCATTACAGACCACCTTCTGTGGAATGACCACATATTTGACATCGCAAAGAATGCTGCGAGGTGTTTAGGTTTTCTTCGAAGATGCAAGAAGTTCTTCACCCCGTCTGATCTGGCTACAGTATATAAAGCATATATTCGACCGAAACTCGAGTATAATTCCCATATTTGGGCAGGTGCTCTTATAACCCACTTGAGTTTTCTAGATAGAATTCAAAAAAGAGCTTTGAAAATGATAGGCGACCAAACAATAACAGAAACGTTTACATCTCTAGAGCACCGCCGAAATGTTTCGTGCCTTTCGTTATTTTATCGTTATTTTTACAAACAATGCTCTAGCGAAATAGCCAGCTGCATTCCTCCCCTGGAACGTTTCAACCGTAATACTCGAACTGCTAGGAATGCCCATCAGTTTACCCTTGAGCCTAATTTCGGACGTACTGTTAAGTATAGAGATTCTTTCTTTAGTCGTACCACACGAATGTGGAATGCTTTGCCAGGCTCTGTTTTTCCCTCCCATTTTGATATGCAGAACTTTAAAACTAATGTGCATCGGTATCTCCTCTTTTATCCCTCCTCATTTCCCTAATGCTCGTGTGGTGTTTAAACATTTTAAGGGTACACACAAACCCCTTTCGCGCGTGTAAATTATAAAAAAAAAAAAAAAAAATATTGACGAGTTGTAAATTACAATAGCTCTGTATTCAAATCAACGAAAACGTTTTTTTGAATGACGCTCTCTTCCCTCTTTTGCCTATAAAATTTGTCATTTTGACTCCAATAACAGATAATGTATGTAATTTATTGTACAAAATAGTAGTTCATTCCAGTTATGTATGTAACTCCTTTCTTTTTCAAAATGTAAAGTTTAAATAACAGTCAAGTGTGCTTAATGGCCTCCTTTCCAATGGTAAAGATTTCTTTGTTTCTCTATTTGCTTAGATAACTCCGATCATGCAGTATCTTTAATAATTCACCTATGCGCCAAAAAATCTATGTTTTCTTTAACAATAAGTTATTTATTTAATTTAAACTATTTTTTGAAATACGATTGTTTTTATTAAAAAGTAACATTCAGTCAAAAAACAGCTTTTAGTATAACAAAAAAGATATTGACAAACTTATTTATAATTTTGTAGTAATATTTCTTTATCTGGCTTTGAATATCCGTAAAAACTAACTTACATAAAACGTGTTTTCCGTTTTAAAATATATATTCTAGATACTATTGAAAACAAATTGCTTGTCAACACTTCCGCCAAATATATCATTTTCGAGTTCTTGTGATTTGTTTTTCCTAACACCTTCTTCTGTTAAATATTTCAAACTATTAATGTGAGCCAATGTCTTTTGCACTTTATGTGCCTTTGCCTGAGCCCATGGTACAACGATTCTCTCCTTTTGAACCAATCTCTTCTTTTGCAACTTATCTTGATAAGTCGCCTGTCGCTCATCCAAGTGTTTATACTTTGGCATACGTTGACTTCCCCGTTGTGGTATATGGTGTTTCAAAGCCTTTGGTGTTTTTTTGCATTGTATGTCCTTCCGCAGTACATAGTATACACTGCGTCCGTTGTAATTCTCACAGCGTGGCGATAAAATCTTTTCAAATTTGTAGTTGTGTTTACTGTGACAGGATAATTGCTTGCCTGTATAGAACTCTTTGATGCATCGACTTGTTTTGCCAACGCTTAATTGATTTGTAATTTTTTGCTTCCAAAGCGCCATGTCACAAGTGCATTTCCATGGATTTTCAGTAAGTCGGACGAGTTGGAGTGCAGGGTTGTGAAAGAATGTCGATGGAAGGTATTTAAGATTATTTTTTTGTAAATATATTTCTCGAAGCTGAGATTGATCATCAAAAAGACCAGGAGGAATGTAGGAAAGATTATTGTTTGATAAGTCAATAATCTCAAGTTTTTTACATCCGAAGAATGCATCCATAGATATTTCCCTGATATTGCAAGAACTTAAATTCAACTCTCTTAAATATGCCATATCAGCAAATGCATCGAATTCAATGCTCCTGATCTGTCCTTTAAGGTCTAGAATTTCCAAACTCCTCAAATTTTGAAATACTTCGTGATCCAGAGCACCTATCGAAACATTTGTAATGGTTAATGTCTTCAGTAGGTGAAGTGAGTCAAACGGAACATTTCCCCATAATTCAGCAGCGGTTTCTTTTGAACCCAAGTGCATTATTCTGGTATTATTCATGACTCCGAATGCTGCTGGGAAGATATACCGAATAGGATTGTGTCTGAAATCGACATATTCCAATTTGGGAAATGGTGGAAAACTAAGTTCGGACAACTTCGACAAACTATTGTGACTTAAGTCAAGAATTTCCAAATCGAGCAAGCCAGCTAGTGAACGATAATTAAAATCCAAAATAGAATTATGTGCCAGCGATAAAGTCTTGATATGCATGGCACCATACAATGCGAAGGCGGGGACTATTTTAATCTCATTATGTTCGAGTGATAAGTGTTGCAGTTCTAACAGGCCGTCAAACATCTCCCAATGCACTTCGTCCAATCTGCAATGGTTGATACGAAGAACTTCTAAATGTTCCCAGCCATAGAATGTCGCCAAACGTGATTTCTTTATCTCTTGAATATAAACGTCGTAGGGTACAATCTCGATGTCCTCTTCTTCAGGCAGTGTCTCCAAGGAAATGTTGTAGGCGATTTGTTCACTACTGGGTACATAGTCGAAGCTTTCTCGTGGATGAACAGGATTTTTAGGTCGTTTGTAGTTTTCACTCCCGAACAGAGCAATTGATTCGAAATTGGCATTATGAAGGAAACTCATTGGTTCGTCAATAATGAGTCGAAAGCTTCGGTCACTCGGCCCTCGGATTTCGAGAGTGTTCAATTGATTTAAAGGTTTAAATACACTTGTAGGAACTATAGGGAGATAATATTTTAGTATTCACTCTAAAAACAAAGCCAAACTCACCTGTTTTATTTTTGCCCTCAGCTGTGTACAGAAGCACCAAGGCTTGCAAATCAACTGGCAGCTGGCTAACGAGCTCGCTCACATCGTTGTGTACTTGTAAAATGCACGTAACTTGCCGAATAAAAGGATTGTCCATGAAACTTTCATCCCCCTCATACATTACTTCGTTTTCATTGACCAATTCATCTTGGGTTTCTTGAGAAGTGCCCTTACTTCCGACTGAACGATCCTGACTTTTGATTTGCATAAAGTTTATCCATCGCGATATTGGCAAATCCATAAAGTGTGCATATTGGCAAACGCATCCTTTGGGGCATTTCATATAAGCCGATGGGATAGAAGGCCCTCCACACACATTGCAAATCTATATAATTTGGAATGATATTTTTCACGTTCGGAAAACTTGTCACGTGTATTTTAACTTTTATACTCACTAAACAACTTAAAAAGAGTGTTAAAAGTATAATATCAAACAAAGCTTTCATAGTATTTAGTAATTCGATATCAAAAGGGAAACAAATAATGTCTGGTAAATTATATTTAAACAAATCAAAAAAGCGAGCTACTTTTGGAAGCAGCAGCGTCTTTACAATACATTTAGGAAATTATGAATTATTACAAAATGTGACGACTTGACGATGAGAAGTATTAAATAGTAAAGGATGTGGCTTATCGAAAATACAAGCACGTTAAACTCGACTCGAGAGTTATTTTTTCTCTTGATAAGAGTGTAATCAGTACACAGGGTGTTTTTGTTTTGTTGAAGCAATGTATTGTAATTACATATTTTTGGCAAGAAAAATTGGAAAAAGTTTGTATTTTTTGAAGACGGTGACGGTTGGCAGGCGAAAAACGATGACTTTCACTTATGTAAATTCGTTGAATTATGTTAAATGTTGTTTTTATTATAAGGAACAGGTTTTGCTTTTGAAATAAACGTTGATGCGGTCTTTTAGTTACCCCCTATAGCCCCGACATCAAAGAAAACGCCAGTATGCCGTCCTGAGCGAAGTCTTAAGCGCTTTTTTCCAGCAATTTAGCATACATGAAGAAAATTTTATGGCACATGGTGTAGATCTAGTTATCTTACTCCTTATAATTTATTCAATAGTTTTAGTAAAAGCCCTCTTTCTTGGAAATATAGCACTTCAAAGCTTAATAAATATACATACAGTGCAATACGAGAAAGCCAACTGGGACGGCTTGAATATTTTTTTCCGAAACTTTAACTGGTGACTATGCTTCCTCGATAGTGACATTGATGCCAGTGCTGAAATGATCACAAATGTGATTCTTCTAGGGATGCGTGCTTTTATTCCTAACAGAGTAAAAAGCATCAAACCTAAAGAAAAGTCTTGGTTTAATTCTGAGTGTGAGGAAGCTATCAGGCTCAAAGAAATAATTGTCCGATCCTACAAAGCCAACCCTACAGAGGAAAATCGGATAAAGCACAAACAAGCAAGGAACTCATGCAACTCCGTTATTGAAAGAACCAAATTTTTGCATGACCAAAAATTACGGCAGAAATTTTCTGCAGTATCCCAAAGGCAGTAAAAATTTTTGGTCATTTGTAAAAAATATTAAAAACTCCTCAACATCTTCGGTTCCAACGCTCATCGACAATAACAAACCAATTGTTTACTGTTCAGAGAAGGCAAACTTGCTCGCCGCCCATTTCGCTGTCAGCTCCACGCTGCCGCATAGCAACATTGCCCCTCCTGTACTTGAGAATGTTAATTTTGCCATGGGACAGATTTTTTTCCGCACTCGTACAGTAGCAAGAGTTCTCAAAGATCTCGATATACACAAATCCGCTGGCCCGGATGGTACACCGCGATTCTTCTGAAGAGGTGTTCTTCCACACTGGCAAAGCCACTGCGTAAGCTTTTCCATCGCTCCTACTCTTCTGGAATCTTTCCTCGAAGATGGAAAACAGCATTTGTCCGCAGCAACCGCTCCACTGGTGATCTGATGGCATATCTCACCGAACAGTGGAACAAATCTTTACATCGCTTTGGTGAAAGTAAGATTATTGCTCATGATATCTCCAAGGCATTTGATAGAGTTTGGCATGAAGATCTCTTATCGAAAATGCGTGCTTTTGGGATCGTTGATACTCTTGTTCGTTGGATTAGAAGCTATCTTCTGGACCGTCCAATACAAGTTGTATTGGACGGATTCAAGTCTGATTCCCATAAAATAAATGCTGGTGTGCCCCAGGGCTCCGTTCTGTCTCCGACTCTTTCTCATTTTTATAAATGATCTTCTGTCTGTTACTTCTAAATCCACTTAACTGTTTTGCTGACGACTCTACCCTCAGCTTTTCATATTCGTTCGATAATTCACGTCCTTCGCCTTCGAAAGTACAATTGCAATGGTAACCGTATGTCAAGCTCATTAAACTCCGATTTATACAGCATTGTCAAATGGGGTAATAGGAATCGTGTGGAGTTTAATACTTCGAAAACTCAATGCTGTCTTCTGTCGTTAAAGCTAAACATACCCCCAATTTCATTGTCTATGAATGGCACTTGCATCGAAGAAACCCAAAAGCTCTCAGTACTCGGTGTGTGTCAACGACGACCTCCGCTGGAACGACCATATATTTGAGATCGCTAAGAATGCTGCTAAGTTTAGGTTTTCTGTATGGGTGTAAGAAGTACTTTTCCCCATCTGATCTGGCTACAATTTATGATGCGTTTATACGCCCTAAACTCGAGTATAACTCCCACCTCCTGCTTGATAGAATACAAAACCAAGCGTTAAGATTGATAGGAAATAGAACTGCCGCTGCAACAATTGCCCCTCTCGAACAACGATGCAATGTTTCATGTCTTTCCTTATTTTATCGTTTCTTTTATAAAAAATGTTCACTCGAAGTAGCCAGTTGCATTCCCCCCCTTAAAAGTTTCTCACGTAATACTCGTCTCGCAAGGAATGCCCATCAGTTCACCCTTGAGCCCAATTTCGGACATACCGTGAAATAAAGGGATTCTTTTTTTAGCCGAACAACACGAATTTGGAATAGTTTTTCCGGCGAGATTTTCCCTTGCCATTTTGATCTCTGCAAACATTCAAAACCAATGTTAATCGACACCTCCTATCTCTCCCCTCCCTATCTTTCTTATGCACGCGCAGTGTGTTACATTAAAAGGGAAACAAATAGTCCCTTGTGCGCGCGTTAATTATAAAAAAAAAAAATGATTTGTACTTTACTCCTTAATTATTTCAAAACTCAGCATAATGAAGAATGCATACAGACAGCAATCGATAACACCCTGTAAACGCAAAGCACTCTGGATAAACTACCAAGAAGAAGTTTTACTCAACGATAAATTCTTGTTTGGACTTTATAATTATTTACGTGATAAATGGTATGTTATATGTATTATGTACATATGTGTGCCAATATTCAGGAAGAAGTATAGATTCACAATCATTAAAACGAGACTGTTGTAAACAAATTCATTCTTACTTAATCAAAGCTTTCAGTTGGAATTCTTATTTTATTGTACGCCGTGGAATATGAGTCGTTTTGCAATATAGGAAGTACGCTGAAATCTTTTGCAATTAACACGCATATTTTTATTAGAAGTGAAAAAGTCTATTAGAATTACGAATTTAAAAGGACCAAATTAGTCATTTAGGGAATAATATTGACTTAAAATACCCTTAGAACAAAATACAAAAAAAAATGTTTTCAAATCTTTTTTAATTTTCTTAGATAAGTTTCAAACTATCCTTTGACTTGTTTAGTACCTTGAAAGAGCTAGTATAGACAGCCAATTAAGTAAACGTAAAAAACGAAGTTCGGTTCAAAACATAGAAAATTCTATGTTATCCCTGCAAGGTGTCGGTTCTTTGGGTCGTTCATTAAAAAAAATAAAATTTTACTGATCAATTTAATATGGCTTGGTCGCTACCTACGCTGAAAGCAATATTTTTTAATTATACACCCTGTTCCTGACCAAACAAGTCTTTAAGCAATATGTTAAATTATAGGTTCCATAAGACAAGAATTATTGTACACAAATGCCTAACGTGATTTTTTTGACCTAAGAACTTACAACTAATGTGGACTGAATACTAAAATGGGACTTGAAAGTAAATATTACTAAAAAAAAGTTGAGTATATATTTATTAAAGTTTTTAACCTTGCATATAGATGTGCCTGCTAATGGCATGTATTTCTTGGTCTATGAGTATCTACAAGATATGGCCAAACAAAAATCAGGAGGAGAAAACGTAGGTGTTTATTCGGCATTATTTGCTGGTGGTATGGCTGGCATGTCTTACTGGATCTTGGGTATGCCAGCTGATGTGCTTAAAAGTCGATTACAAACAGGTACGTACACTCGTTTAAAAATTATTTATATAATTTTTGCCATTCTTGATAGTCTCGTTTTTTTACTTTTATTATTAGCACCTGAAGGAACTTACAAACATGGAATACGTAGTGTTTTTGCTGATTTAATGAAGAAGGATGGTCCACTAGCTTTGTATCGTGGTGTTGTTCCGGTTATGATTCGTGCCTTTCCAGCAAATGCAGCATGCTTCTTTGGTATCGAAGTGTGTAATACATTTATGAAAAAAGTTGGATTCTAGATAGAATGTTGTTTATAGAGAAAAGACTAGAAAATGTGTTCTACAACTGCAATATTGTAATAAAAAGATCTTTTTTAACTGTTAAATGAAACTGTTTTTGTTTTGGGTGGATATTTATGTTAGTTAGAAAAATATATGCATCAACAAATCAGTGTGTGTATGTTTAGGGCTTTTGGCTATATCATCCCAACCAATTTCCTTCCAATTTGTTAAGTTTTTGGTAATCTAAGTTTACATTTTATTTTCTCGAAAACTGACGACTTTTTTGGTAACGGCTTTTTTTTTAATTTTAGTATTTGAAAAGATCTCTATTGGTGAATGAATGCTACACACTAACATTTCGGTAATATTTTTCTATGTATATATGTATCATTAATTTTTTAAAAACTTTCTTAGACTTTTCAATATGTAGTCTTAAAACCAATCCCTATTTAAATTGTTTCCTTTTATAATAAACTCTGAATTGAAAAAAACTACATAAAATTGCTTTCCAAAGTCAAAAATGTATTTGAAAAAAAAAACAATTTTTTTTTTTAAGTACGATTTTAAAGAAAATCGGTTCTTTAATTAATTATTATTATTATTATTATTACAAACATATGAGCCTAGCTGCGAGGACTATTGGCTCTTTGGAAAATTGTATCTAGTAGGTAGGTGCTGGTGCGTGGTGGAGGTGTGTCCTAGTCGGAGCCTTGTGAAGTTGGAGATTTTGTGCTTAGAAGATGATGTTGTGGATTTAGGGTTGATTCTTTCCGGATTGACTTTTTTGTAGTGATTGTGATATAGACTCCAGTCAGTTTGAAGAGTAGCTTTTGTGTTTTTATTTATATAGTTCATTAAGTCTTTTTTGGTAAACATATTAAACAGGATCGTAGGGGAAGCTCTGGCCGAGTTAGCTGTTGTGTCAGCGTGCTCATTACCAATGATACCAACATGTCCAGGAGTCCACATTAGTTTGATCTTCTTAGAAGCTTTAATAAGTTTATGTCTTATATCGGATATTAGGTCCAGAGTTGTCCTTAGAGTTCAAAATTGCTTTGAGTACCGAAATACTATCTGATCATATTATGTGTTTTCCGTTTTGGTTTAAAGATAATTTCATGGCTTGAAAAATGGCGAAAGCTTCTGCGAAATACGGTACATAACCAATGGAAATGGGATCTCCGTTTTCCTGAACTACTGCAAACGATGTGGAGATAAAATTCCAACCCTCTTTTTTTTAAGTGGGTTGCAGTATTTAGAAAGAGTTGACGGTATAGTTTCTACAATTAGCCAGTTCACGTTTCTAAGCCCTCAGAGATTTCCGTTTTTTCAGAAACATGAACACAATTTCTCAGAAAAAAATCTCAACTTTGCTGTCAAAACATGAATCCTAATATTTTTTGGAATTGCTTGTTCAATTTTAGTATGCCAAAGAGAACTCTGTTAGAAGGAAAGAGATACAAAGCGTTTGCTAAAAAAACTAGCCAGTTCATATTTCTTGAGATTTGAGTGCTCAAGAAATTGCCTCAGTCACTTTTGATGGAGTTGACAAATTCATGCGCTCCAAAATCTCAAGAAACTTGAACTAACTATAACTAACTATAATAATTTTGCTATAAAGTAATTGGTTTGTTATCTGATAATTGATGACATACATATGTATGCATTTTTACTTGAAACATTTTGGAATAATGGTTTTAATGTGTTTTTACTTGGGTCTGCTTTACATAATTTTTCTATAAAAAACAGTTGAAATTGTCCTTTTCTAGATAAATCGTTTTAATGGATTTTCCTGAATTTCTTTCCATAACATTTTTCAATCGAAATTTTAAAAGCCATGCCAAGAATGTATTTATCAAAAAAAATTTTCTTTTTCAATATTTTGGTTTTTCAACTCGAAAGGCATTTATAGTAACTTACGTGTTTCATGCAACCATTTAAACATCCATCTAGGGGGATTAGTCTTCATTCATTAAAAAAAAAACAAGATTTGTTGTAATCTTTTTCTTTGTTTATTTTTTTTCTATTCAAAACTATAAATTATACCCTAACATACAAAATTGAATACAAAAAAAAAAATCTAAAAATAATCACTTAACCTAAAATATAACTTAAACTTAATACATGCATTTTTTCTTAAATTCTTGGCGATAAAGAAGTCTTTCATGTAATTTATATTTTTTTTTATACAAAAATAATTAAAACCCACATCGTTACATTCCCAACTTCTTAGAAAAAAAAAAATACACATAATCACAGCGGATATAGTATTATATGTTTAATAGAAATTTAATCAGCTATAACAAAATACAATTCAAAGAAACAAATAATTATCTTGTTTTTATATACCCACACAAAATGTTTGAACAAAAAAAACTTGAAATTTGCCTGATCCAACTCGATTAATGTTATTTTATACAATAAAATTAACTTTTATAAAATTTTTTCGAACTAACCACTTAAAATAAAAAGCTACCAAAATGTATGAGTGACTCTCAAAAATTGGTCTAATTTTTTGCAGCAAATTTATAAATCGAAGTTTATATATGTCACCACATTTTTTTAAATTCTTCGTAATTTCCCTCACAGAGGTTGATAAAATATTACACATAAATTTTAGCTCTCCCCAGACTCGTTAAAAAAAAAAAAAATTAAACTTGCCTTGGAAAATAAAGTTACTTTTATTTTATATTATTTATGCTTAATTTTTTACATGATGTGTATAATATCGTAAATGAAACAATTTTATAAGTACTTTGTAAAGCTTTCGATTGATTTGGAAAATAAAAATAAAAAGAAACTAAAAATTGGGTAACATATTCACCCATTTTATATCACAGATCAATGAGAGATAAGGATAAATAAGGATTTTTTTTGGGAAAGTTGCAAGGAATTGAATTGTAGAAAAAACTAAGCATAAATTGGTGAAAATAAAAACAATATTAATCCATTTTAGGGATTGCCAAAAACTTATTCTACTAGTCTACTGTTGTTGTTTTTTTTTTTATCACTATCTTGGTTGAAAGCTCTTCTTCCAGATATGCCTTTCCCAATCACCTTCTTTACCCTTTTATTCTTCTATTCGAAGAGGTGGTAGATCCTCAACTACCATGTCGTCTATGAGCAATTCTGTTTCGCCAGTTGGATAACGTTCTGGATCTTCGTTGACTCCGGTCGATTCAAAGCCACTGGTGTTACAACTAGCATTTGTCTAAAAATAGAAAACAAAATTAGTTAATTTAAGATTTAGAAGGATGAAGAGTAAGGCGTAAATGCTTATGAATGTAGGTATATAATAAACATAGAATCGCGAACGGCTTGTAGGATTTTTATTTAATTTGGCGTTCATGCTGTTTTTGGTGTGCGAAAGATTCTTCTTAGCCTTGTTTGGTTAAAGGTAGAAATTATGTAGTTATGCACTCCTACTCACTTTAGTAAAGAGTCTAGTTCGCTATTAGATTTTTATTTAGCTAGTGATGTTGGTAAACATCTTACTCTACAGCCAGCTTTTGGCTCCTGGTTTTTCAAATCATGACTTGATTTTCTTGTGTTTAGATGTCGTATGTCGATATGATAAACAAAGTTTTCAGTGCCGAGACTACAAAAATTTAAGTACTATCAAATTGTTGCGTAACTATAATCGCATTGAATGGAATCTTATTTATGATATGCATAATGTAAACGACGAAGTCAGTTTTCTACAGCACAATGTCAACCAACTTTTCGATCAACATGTCCCCTTAAGAACCAAAATTGTAAAGTATGGTGCGCCTCCTTGGCTGAATGGCGACATCTTAGCACTGATGTCACGTCGAGATGCCGCTTATAGTCAATGGCGGCGCTACAAAGTAGAGCATTTTCACCAAATCAACTGCAGCCTTGATAATCAAGTAGTTCACATGATCAGAAATGCAAAAAAACTGTTTTATGAAAGCAAACTTGGTCCTTTAATTTTCGGAAAGAAGTTATGGAGTAATTTGGGGGAAATCGGTATAGGAAAATCATCCAGTAAACTTGCTGATGACTTTGATTGCGACGTTCTCAACAAAAATGTTCACGTCTTCTCCTCTCCCTATGATCTATAGATCTTAATATCGAGGATTCCACAGCTATCAACAGTCTTCTTAAGAAGACATTGTAGAGGCAATAATATCCATTAAATCGAACACTAATGCAACCTAAGTTTATAAGGATGCTTCTTCCGTATTTATTACAATATATAACACATATTTTTAATAGTATTATAACCTTTTCTGAATTCCCATTGCAATGGAAGAAGGCAATAATAGTCCCTGTCCCTAAAAAAACAAAAAGGTACGGCTACAGAATATCGCCCGGTTGCTATTCTTTCGTTTCTTTCAAAAGTGTTTGAAAAAACCATTCTGAAACAAATTCATCAACATCTTTCAATTAACAATCTGTCGAGACCCTCGCAATCTGGCTTTCGTCCAAAGCGGAGCTGCAAGTCAGCCTTACTTTTCGTTACTGAAAAAAGAAGACTTGCATTGGACAGAGACTCTATAGCTTTTCTAACGCTTTTAGACTTTTCTAAAGCCTTCGACACTTTCAGCTACTCGGTTCTATGTAAGAAGCTGCGGAATTCATTTGGGTTTAGTTCAGAATCCTGTAAGCTTATTAACGCGTATCTAAGCGTAAGACAAT
Source organism: Platycheirus rosarum (assembly GCA_963971375.1). Taxonomy (NCBI): domain Eukaryota; kingdom Metazoa; phylum Arthropoda; class Insecta; order Diptera; family Syrphidae; genus Platycheirus; species Platycheirus rosarum. The sequence continues at coordinate 118,722,224 of OZ020510.1, forward strand.
AATGCGTAGTTGGAAATGGACTCTCTTCCTCTTTCTTGAATGTTCTAGCTGGAGTGCCACAGGGTTCAATCCTTGGGCCAATTCTTTTTGCTCTTTACATAAATGACCTTCCAACAGTTGTCAAACATTGTTTTAATACATCTTTATGCAGATAATGTGCAGCTTATTATTGATCGATCTTTTGCAATGAAAAATGAGGCCATAGCCTTAATGAATGAAGACATGCTGAACATCTTACAATGGTCTAAAATGAATGACTTAATCCTGCTAAATCAATGAAAAACGTTTGATCTTTCGCTCCGAAGCCATATAAAACTTGAAGACGAGACCATTGAATACGTCGTCAATGCGAGAAACATACATGGAATGATCATCTTAATAATGTCATAGGGAAAGTCTATGGAAGCCTTCGGATTATTCAGGTCACCTGAAAATACGTCCCTTTTAAAGTGAAGTTACTCCTTGCCAAAACCCTCTTATTGACCATTTTGTTATATGGAAGTGAAGTTTTCTGCAGCATAGACTCTGTTTCTAGACGCAAATTAAATGTTGCTCATAATAATATTACACGCTATGTCTACAATCTCCGACATTATGACCACATTTCAATTTTTTCTAAATGTATAGCTGGCTGTAGCCTTGATAACCTAATAAACTTTCGTTCGGTCACCTATCAATATCTTTACGGTATACTGAACTTCCCTCACTCGACTCGGTCATTTGTCCTTATTCAGCCAAGATATATTTATATAATCACTGAACACCATTTTTACTTGCGATTTAGGTACTAAAATGCAAGTTATGGATTCGTGCAAAAAAATCTAACAATCAAACATGACATTACGATAATAGATAATAATAATAATAAAATACCTGCCATAAAATTTTGAACAAAAAGTTAGATTTTTCTCGAAAACGGCTCTAACGATTTTGATAAAACTTTCAGGGTGCTAATTTTTGACAGTTGGAATACATTTTTCGAAATTTGTTCTATTAGTGGTACCTTTCATATAACCGGTTTTTTTCAAATTACTATTACTATTATCCCGATTTCAATAAAATTTTGCACACAGGAAGTCATTAATAATTCAATTAATATTGCATTTCAAAATTTACAAAAACTTTTTTTTCGATTTTTTTAAAATTTTCTAAATTGTTTTTTTTTTTTTAAATAAAACTACCGATTTCCTTAGAATGACATACTAGAAAAAAATTTTAAATATTTTTCGAAAAGTTTTTCAAAAAAACGACGTTTTAAAAAAAACTGGTCGAACGATTTTCAAATTTTTTTTTCTTCGATAGACATTTAGTTTTCAAATTTTATTGCATACTTAGTTTTTCCGAGAAAACTCTTAAACTAATTAAAACAAAAAATAAAGAATTTTCTAAAAAAAAATATTTTATTATTTTAATAGACGTGTGTGGTTTTCAATCTGGCAATACTTTTTTCGGAGTTGGTCTTTTTGACAGCTGTCTCTTGATTTATGCTCAGTTTGGTTTGCGATTTCATAATGAATAGAGAATAGACTTACTCCTGAACAAAGTTTGCAAATTGTGCAAATGTATTACCAAAATAATGGTTCGTTTCGGTGGAGCAGAGTATCGAAGAAGACCCAAATGAGTCCATCCGCGGAAGGATCTTGCTTTTCAGGCTTACAAAATCCAACTCGTTCAAGAATTGAAGCCGAACGCCCATCAAGCGCGTCACACGTTCGGTGAATGGGCCCAAAACGAAATGGCCACCGATCCCGATTTTCGCAAAATTGGGAAAATTGGGCCTCGGCTGGAATTTATTCGAACCAGCCACGGTGGCCACTTCCCCGAAATCATTTTTAGAACATAATGCAAACCCTTATCTTTATAATAAAGCTAGATTCTTGGCCATAAAATTAAACTATATCCGTTTTATTTCTTCTTGAAAACAAACGTCTAAAAAAAAACCCTTTATATGCATACATATGTAGCCACTAAGCAATTATCTAGCATAAGAACTAGTTCATGCGATAGTTGAATTCTATTTGGCAAACAATTGAAAATTATGTTGTCTTTTCTATTTTAATTTTATCTTTATTTTTCTCTTTTTTTATACCTATCTATACAAATACGTGCAAATGAAGCGTAATGGCGTAAGTAATGGTAAGAAACAACGTTTAACGTATTTGCAACGTAACGATAAATAGACAATTTTAACGAAAATCGTTGTTCGTTATTTGGGCCAAGTTAATGCTTTTTTTTTGTAGAACTTCAATTTAAAGTAAATTTAACAAAAAAAAAAAATCAACGTTTGCATTGAAGCTAATAAATTAATGGGTGGAGCTGAGCTCACCGGGTTCTAGCAGTAACCCGTAACACAAATAAATTAAAATTAAAAAATCTGAATATTCGTTTATTTGATATACATAATGAAACAGTAATTTATTGGTGTATAAATAAAAAAAAATATCTTTTGGAAACAAGTAAAATCTAATTTCGAACCTGTTGCAAAATAAACAAAAAGGGGATCCAAAAAAAAATATTAAATAAAATAAATTAAAATGAAATCTTCATGCTTCATGATCATGTTGCCAAGGAACAAACCATTAAGATTAATGCATAATCTCAACCGCGTGGATGTTAGATTTTTCGTATCATTAGCGCGCTTTTGTCTTTTTTATACCAATTTTGTTCCCAATTTTAATCCTAACCATTTTTGCCTTTCTAAATTGTCTAGGTTTTTTATTTGCTCATGGTGGGTTATGCTAAATTTTTATAGTTCTGTGACTTTTTTATTTCAACTTAGCAGACAGATTATTCACGACTCACACTAATCTCTTTATAGAAGCAATGGTAATTTACAAACAATATCTAGGACTATTAAAGACTCTTTTTTGTTAGCATTTTTTATTGATTTTTGATTTTTTTGAAACAGATATTTATATATTTTTCAAAACAGGAAGTAAAAGCAAATGAGAATAAAAATATCTTTTCTAAAGCGTGCTCTACGATTTTAAATTTACTGAAGAAAAAACAGTCACAGAAAAATATACAAAAGTCTGACGTTAACATAAAAAATCTTAAAAAAAAAAAATTGAATATATTAAACAATCCCATTCGCAATGAACTCTTAATATTCATGAATAAAGTCTGATTTTATTGGTAATTTAAATACAGAACCTTACATTTACGAAATTATCGGATCAAGCGTGTGCCATCCCATTTTTGCGTTATAGCAATAAAATTAATTTATAAAACACGTTGCCGGATAATCAATTTCCAATAAAGATACCAGTTGGTATTAAAACAGGTATATGTTTTGGAAAACAGGTCAATCTAACGCGCGTTTTCTAGCTTAATTTTTTGTATGCTCAAGGATGACAATGGATAGTTAGTTAAACTTAGTTATAAAACCACCTGTGTGTGGAATTATTAACCTGCCGTGATTAATTAATTTTTTTTAACTGCGTAAAGACAATTTTTAATCGGTCATATCGATGTTTAACGGCAAAGAAAGGGGAATTCTTTCAAGAAATGGTAACAGTTTTATTATTCTTTAATGATTCAATTTTTTCTAAGCCGAAATATCTGGAATCGTTCATATATTTGCTATCAAATTGTCTCTATATTAGGCACACAGGACGGAGGATCAGCATGAGTTTCCAGTATTACTTAATTGGTCAGTCAATTGGTCTTAAAATCTATTAAAGGCCCAGATCCTTAAGATCATTTATAATTCAGTAAGCCTAAAGTCTAAAATAATTTATTTTTCTCTGCTGACAAGTTCCGCCCCATCACTTATATGTATTTTCGCCGGAATCAAGTTTACAGCCTGTCAATCATAATTGGTATTAATTTAGCCACATGTCTGAATCCTTAACACCCGTGCGATTTCTCAAAATAAAACGATCACAGAAATAGCATGTTTCATCCGACTTGTGATAACTATATCCTTGGACGTCAAAGTAAAGTCGGGGATGCAAAATCCTTTTCCATCCAATTATTTCAATAAAAAAGAAGAAAACCAACTTACCGCTTGCTCACTGTTTGTATGTACATGCTGCAGACTCCTTGTCTCATCTGTCAAATAGTCATCTTCGACTGCACTGCTTGAACTCCGACTTGACGAATCATCACTGGCATTGCCGTCATCGTCATCAGATATTGCTGGCTCATCCTCCAGAATATAATTCCCTGTGTTTGCCGCCTTCAAATCCACCTCATACATCATTGCCTCTCTGTTGGCTTTAATTTCATCTGACTTTGGCATTTTTTCTTTTTCGTTCGTTTGCATCAGCTTCATTTCACAAGGATTATAAACACCTGAACGCAAGTTAGCCTTTGCATAGGACTTGCCACTTTCTGAGATGCACCTAAAGTGTGATAGCTTTACTGTGGCTCTTGTTATGGCAAAGAATAGGAATGCCATGCCCAAGATCAAACCACCCCAAAATCCAAGGAAATCTATGTAAGGCAGATAATTGAGGTAGAAATTAAAACGATTCGCTAGAGAATCCGGAAGCTCATTCATTGTCTGTATTTAGAGAACAAAAAAAATGTGATTAAAAAAGGAAACGAATACGAATATTGCGAGAGGAACTTACAATCTCGAACCAAAGCATTGGTAAAGTAAGGTCACTGAATTTGTCGACCTTGTTCATTTTGCGTACGTTTCTCATGTGCATGTTTATCTGAATCTTTACCGAGATCTCCAATGGTAGCCCAGAGTCCTATATAATTGAAGGAAAAGAATGCATTTTAGAAAGGTCGTACATGTTGAATTGTTTCTCACAGAAAAAAAAAAGTACACACTATCGTTACGCAGATGAGATTATGTCAATGTTGCAGGGTGTTTATGAATTTACTTAAAATTTTCATTTAAATATTTTTGAAAATTTTGAATTTTGTACAGTTTTTACTTGCGTTTAAAGGCATGTTATGGATTCGTAAAAAAAAAACCAACAATCAAACATGACGTTACGATGATAGAGAAGTCGAGTCGAGAAAAATTTCCGTCCGTCTGTCTGTCTGTTCGCACCTCTAACGCCTATACGGATGGGCTAATTTGCTTCAAGCTTGGTATTTAGTATTTATTTGGTAGTCTCTCGGGGGGTGTTTTTCATTTTTGCTCTAGGTCGAAAAATAACGGTACAATTTTTAACAAAAAATATGATTTTCTCGAAAACGGCTCTAACGATTTTGATAAAACTTACAGGGTGCTATTTTTTTTACAACAATACATCTTTCAGTTAGAATACATTTTTCAAAATTGGTTATATAACGGTACCCCCCATAGCATTACAATAAAATTTGATATTCAGGAAAATGTAGATAGTCAACCAATTTGGCATGAAAATATTATGGAATAACGTTTTTTTGTATTTTAAATAATTTTATTTAATATTTAAAAAAAAAAATATTTAATATAAATATTTTTTTATAATTTTTTAAATATTTTTTTTTTGAAAAAATGATATTTTGAAGAGGGTATTTTAGTTTTTGTGTTTAAGTTTGCATTCTTCAAGTTTCTAAGCCCTCCGAAATCTCCGTTTTCTCAGAAACTTCTTGAACAGGATTTTTCAGACAAAAATGGCCACGACTGGGTCGCACGTACTTGCTCTTATGCGCATAATTACATTGGAAGGCAAGATCTTTCATAAAAACAAATAACATTTACGTTGAAAATAACACAGTTTGAACTTATAAAAAGTATCAAAACCACAATACTTAACGGTTTTTAGTAAACATGAAGTACGCCAACACACGTCTTAAATAACAAAGAATTTATGAAAAAAATATTTCAAAAATTGTTGGACGGATTTTGATAAAATCCTTTTTTTATTTTTAGTTTTTTGAAACAAATTTGTTTTTTTTTTTAATTTTGGTATGCAGTTTTTTAGAATTTATTAATTAAAATTAATTAAATTATTAAATATTAAAATTTAAAAATATTGATTTTTCAAAAAAAAAAAAAAAAATTAATTTTAATTAGAAAAATAAAGTTACTCAAAATTTTAATATGCACAATTAATTTGTTTACCTAGATCTTTTCAAATATAAAATTTGGCTGAAATCCATAGAGCCGTTACCGAGAAATCGAAAAATTAAAAAAAAAAACCGTTATATGAAAGGTCCCGTTAATATACTTTTCCCGTATATATGGTTCCAACTAAATGATAGCCAATTCCAACAAAAAAAATTCTCAAAAATTTTCATCAAAATCGTTGTAGTTGTTTTCGAGAAAAATAACCTTTTCCTAAACGGTCGTATGGCAAGTACTGTTATTTTCATTAATCACACATACCAAATTTGAAGGCAACCGCTTAACCAGTTTAGGCTGCAGCTCGATATACACCCGGACAGACAGACAGACGGACATTTTTTTCCAATGACTTTTAGACTTCTCTATGGTCGTAATGTCATGTTTGATTGTTATCTCATTTTTTTTATATTCACGAATCCTAAACTTGCCTTATAAAGTCCCTATAATCGCAAGTAAAAATCTCAACTTTGCAGTCAAAAAATGAATCCTTATTGTTTTTTTTTTTTGATTCTATTGCTCAATTTTTGTTTGTCAAAGAGAACTCTGTTAAAAGGCAGTCTTTTTGGACATTTGCTAGGAAATCCTGTACAGGTACATTTTTTCCGCTCTATCAAAGATGACTGAAGAAATTTCTTGAGATCTCCGAAATCTTGAAAAACCGGAACCGGCTAATTGTTACTCGAATTGGTGTAGGTTGTTGCAAACACTCAGTTTGGGGTTCATGTTCTCTTTATTTGTGTTCCGTAAAATTTCATCTACATATTTCCTTGCAAAATGGATGCAGAACTTGTTTGTGATGAAAGTGGCAGAAAATGAGACTCAAACTTCTTAAAATTTCGCTAGGGCTTAAAACTTAACCTTTACTTTATGGTCGTCTTGTTTTCAGCAACATTTTCTATTTTTCCATTTTTTTTTTTGCATTCAGAGAGTTGTTACGAAAACGTTTTTACACGAAAACCAAAAAACACCCTGTTTACCATTACCATATGCATTGTTGAACAACCTTCAATGTTATGGAATTTTTTTAATGCACCGCATTCAGTGGCATTTTGATTGGACAAGCAATTAAATGGAATATCATTTAAATGCAGTTAGTGTCATATATTTCGTTCCTACCCTTTGCTAATTACTGCATTACTCAAAATATTTTCCTTAGAATTTTTTTATATAAAAAAAAAAAAAAAAAAAAAAAAAACAATAATTCAATTACTTTCCATCAACTCTCATAACAGAGGGGCTCTGGACAATATATGTCGAAAGTACCTTTTTGCATTTTAATTACAGTCAATGCAACAGCTCATCAATGCCACTTGACATTATCCGAAGCGTGACCCACACCTTGTGTTGTGTTACTCATCTATATTACAAGTTATCAAACTTACCGGTTGAAGAATGAAGTGACTGGAATGATCGCTTCTGTTTGGCTTTAGACCGGTAACATTATTCATGAGACCAGGATCAGCATCCATGAAATGGGGATAACTTAGAGAAATGGGAAATCCGTAGTAGCAATCAGTGACGTCAATTAGTCCGCGTGGTTGACAATAACCTGCAAGACAGAGACACAAAAAAAAAGTCTTAAAACAACGAATATGCAAATTTGAATTCCCAAAGTTTTCCACCAGGATTTTAAGTGGAATTATACTGCTCCAAGTACATATTAATGGAATTGTACTGAAAATGATCATCGCATTCGCGTGCTACACTTTGGTTCGATAAGATTTAATGACAACCGGCGCGGCCGGCGGCGGCAGCGTTGTATGGCATTCGTAACGACTTTGCAGGCAGCATAACTACTTGTCAACGGAATGTCGCTGTCGGTTGTCATACAGCTTTCCGGTGGCAATGAGTGACTAAACTTTCTATGATACATGTTGTTAACTATCAGGGAGTAGTTTTGGAAAATTTTACAAGTCGCGACGGAAACTGAATAATCTTGTGTTCATCCACTGCCGCCCGCTTAATTTAAATAGTCGAGTGCGACAGAAATTCATGACCACTAAATTGGAGTACTTAAGATGCACACTGATAATGTCTCTCTTGGACAGAATAAAAAATTTTGCACAGAAATTAAAAACAAAAATAAAGTTCTCGAAAAAATTCCATCCACACCGTGTCTTGGCGTCGTACAAAAAAAAAAAAAAAAACAAACGATGACGTTTCAAAGTGTGATATTGGTATGTCGCGGGGTGTAAACGGGCAAACGTTTTGTTGAATTTTAATGACAGCGCCAGTATTCACATTGTGTGTATTTCATGTTGGAAAAAAAAACTACAGTTTAATATCCACACGCATTTTAATCAGGAACCCCATCGCCATCATCATTATAATTCATTGCATGCATTAGTAAGTCCGACTTAATACTTAATAAGCGTTTGTTTACAATTTTTTTCTCTCGTCTCACATATTTTACATATACAAATATCACACCTCAATCGAAAATTGTTTAAACAAATATTTACACACAGCAACTTTGAGGTTCATTCAAATATGAACATTGGATAACGGTTGCGGTAGGTTATAGAGCGCCACAGTGATATTTCATGGGTAACAACTTATTAGCATTACTGCCTGCTGGTTGTCATTATCATATCGTTTATTTAAATTAATCTGACGGAAGCTATTACATAGAAAGTCACACAAACTTACCTTGTCGGCAATAGCACTTGTTCTTTTCTTCGACCTCGCCATTATCCAAAGCGTTATCTTCGAAGACATATTTGTATCCAGCCAAATTGTTCATAATGATTTCATCACCGGTACGTACCTGGAAAGAGCAAAATAAGATTCTTTTGGTAAAACTAATGTCAAAAACAAAGCAAAAAAAAAAAAACAAAGACGTCTTTGACTCTTTTGGACTTCTGTCCAAACAATTAGCTGGAAGTCATTATTTTTACATTTTTCCGAATAAGGTTTAAAAATATCCATCGGTAATGAGGATATGCTAAGGATTTCAAAAATACGGTCAGTAGATCTACATATGTAGGTATTTGTAATGAAATGTTTTTTTTCTTAATTATGAATGGATCGCCCGCCCGGATGTACATATGTCTTGTCAATAAACTATTAATTTCGTTTTCTGTTTTTAATTTTTTTTTTATGTATGACAATCTCAAAATGTCTTACGAATGAAAATACTAGCCAATCAAAAAACAAAAAAATATGGCATGAATTTTTTGAAATTATAATTACAGTGGGACCTATCACAGAAAATTGGCAATTTATTTTGTACTTACCAAATTTTGTGGGCGACACATGCTCTTGCGAAAGAAGAGCACCGAATCATTGGGTTGAATGAAACTCTTAAATTTTGTTCCATCAGAAGCTAGATTAATATTACTGCAATGTTTGCCATTCGGCCATTGTGGGAGATCAGACGAACCTCTATAAGTGGCATATAAACCTGAAACGCTAGGATTATCGACACCAGTGTGGAATGTTTCATAGTCGGTATCAAAATCGTACATCTGTTTGATAAAAAAAAAAAAGTTATAGTCTTTCCCAACAAAATAACCCCATCAATCCAAATCTTACCCTATCGATTAGTCCAACTTTGTCAAAATAAATCCAACCAGGTAGGAATGTATTCCCCAATGTTGTTATAGACGATTTATAGCCAAACATAAATTCCCTTGCAGTCATACTGACAATTGGAGTACTTTCGGTATTTGCTAACATAACATTCACAGGAATACGTACGAAAAAGCTTTTTTCCGATGCTACTTGAGCGATTGACTGGAAATAGAAAAAATTATTTATAAAATTTAAAAATCAAATAAAATACAATATTAGAGAATATTTGGATATTTTATTCATTGGAAGCAGTCAGTCTGAGCATTTCCTTGCTTTAATATTCGATATTTGCAGAAATTACTGAAACTTATTCTTATCCCCAATAAATCCACTTTAAAAGTCTTTTGTTGAGCTTTATTAAAAATAGTAAAAAACAAACGTTTTCGAATATTGTTTTTTATCAAACATTCCGGTTCTTTATCAAACATTGTTAGATTCAGTTCATAACTTGTTCGAATTATGTGGCTGACGCAGTGAATAAGACTTACATTAGCCGTGTTTTATTGGTATTCTATAGCTAGCGCAGTATTGGAAGTCCCAATAAAACGCTAAATTCACTCCATAATTCACGAAGTGACAACTGACGTCTTGTTGAATAAATTTAGAAGGGTGTGTTCCATCTCAGTTGTTGGACAGAGACGTCCGGATAGAATATCCAACCATGACGTCATCAGTGACCCTTGATGACAGAATTAAATTCGGTTTTAGAATAAAAAACTGCAGTATATTTAAGTATCAATTGATGCAGGTTTTGTCTAATGTCTTATTTGATTGATTCAATATACATTTTAAGAGTCAACTAACACTGTGGATCCTTTCCAAAAATTTATTTAATTTAGTCAATTTGGGTCACTGATGACGTCAAAATACAGGAAAGCGCTGTCTTGTAATCTTGTATCATGATACTCAACGAACATATCCTTAAATAATCTTAAAAAATCTTACCAACCTTCAAGTACATATTTTTTTCTTCATTTCAGTTGGTTGACATTTCTTTCCAAAATTTATCTCAACTTATTATATTCACTAATTTCACTAACCTAATTATCGACAATTATAGTTTGCTGTTGTTTGCTGCATAAAATTTTACTGCGCTGTTACGGCTATTATGTCTGAAACTCAACCAAGCTTCAACTTTGGCTTTGGCCAAAAGGTGTTTTCTTGATAACCCAGACATCGTGAGTTCGATACTCAGGTTGGGTAGAATTTTTTTTTTTTAATTGTTAGCGGTTTTAAGTGAGGAAATTGTCACCTAAATCTCGATCGACTGTTCCAAAAATGTCTATATTGTCTTTCTAATTCATCTAACTTAACGTTCGCAATATGTTCTTATTAGTTATAAATGTATAAACAACCCGGATTATTAAAAAGAAACGTAATATCCACATTATTCTGATTTTACATGTTCTAAAACTATTAATATGGGCAAAACATAAAATCTACAGTCTTCTGAGACCATATTCTGAATTTAAATCATTCTAGACATTCTATTTGTCTATTAAGATATATTATAGACTAACCTGGTAACATATGTATTCAATTTATCAAGAAAAATATTCTTTAAATGTTAATCAAATAACCAGTTATAAAAGTTTAATTTTTCAATTTTAAACACAAAAGTCAAAAAAAAAACCGTGTCTTATACAAAAAATCTTAAAATTAATTTTCTAAAAATAAATATGCTTTGTCATGTTAAGCTGGTTGTTGTCAAACACAAGTTTAGAAAGAACTGGTAACATTTTTTTTAACTATAAAACAAATTATGATGTTAATATTTTTTTTTATAAAAAAGTTCGTCAAGATTTTAAAATTAGAATTTACTTTTTTTAATGCACAATTGCCGTTGATTTAAATTTCGGTTTGTACAAACAAAAAAATCATTAGATCAGGTGTCACTATGCACAGTCACCGGACTGTAATTCAGTCATATTTTTCGCATTTTTGTGAACTGAGTGTATTAGACTTGATTGTTCGGTATCAAAGTCCCCATCCGCTGATCCAAGTCGATCATCATCACAGACATTTGGTAGTCACTAGTCTGTCAGTATATGTTACTAGGTGAGACTCGGTTACTTAGCCATCGAGTTGCCTGATAGGTTCATTGATTTTAAGACGAAGAGCTGCATTCACCTTTGCATTGCATAATAGGGTGGAATGAATGCCAGTCGCAATTTTACTTTTATGAGTGCAAATGAGTAGATTATGTTAAGCAATCTTGAAGAAATACCAATAATGATATTTGAGAGTTCAATCCGAGATGATTGTTATTTCGCAGTCGCATTCACCGCCAGCCAATTTGTCGGTTGAGAAATAATGTGTGAATTCAAACAGTTTACCAGCTGGAAGACGATCCATCCACTCATTAAAACAATGTAGAATAATTTTGTTTTGGATGTCTGTTTACATTTTAAAGAAACTAGCCCAAGAATTTATAAAATTGTCACGTTTTTTAAATGTTTTTATATTTAAACAGATCTGATTTGGATTTCGAAAACTGTTTTGGTCATTTTAATAAAATAAAAAAAAAAGATTTTTACTATTTGTTATGATCATGATAGGAATTCAATATAGTTAAATAATTTAATTGTCATTTGAATGTGAATTTGACAGTTTGATAAACAATTTGTATACAAATAAACAAGTGTTTATTTACAAAACTTCATTCAATATAAATAAAGTTTGTGTTTTGCGTAAACAAATTAAAAAAGTATAAACTATTATAACCACATACTTTATAGAGCAACTTAGATTGTTTAGAAAAAACAAGGATTTCAACCTTGTAGAACAAATTTATAGTAAACCAAAAGTTGCACCAATTAGTGCTTTGAAAAATAAGTTAGAGGCCAGAACAATTAGTGTTTTTTAAAGCGAATTCAAATAGCCGGATGTAAATACCGGAACATTCCTACATGCAGAATGTCTTGACTCCAATAATTGTTAACAATTTTAATTTAAATAAATGTTCAATGAATACTCGTATATGTATTTCTATTACTGGTTTGGAAAGTAATTAAAAAAAAAAAACAAGGTAAAATAAATAAAACAACTAAATTCTTCCTAAATTAAGTCATAAATCCCACATTAAATTGTGCTTTACAACAAATATAATTATGTCAGTTTTAGTCTTGATCGTTAATCGAATTGATTGAAATGGCTCATAAAGGTGTAATTTCTAACAAATTATTAACTCTTTCCAAAGATAACTACTTTTTCAATCAGTAACACCAGTCTATCGATATTCGTAATATTTTATGGGCAAATTCAGTATAGTTGAAACATGCTAATGAATCACTATTACATGTCATCACATTAATTCTGAGAAATTTTGACAAATTGTTACTAATTTACATTTCTGGTTAAACATACAACAATCCTGTTAAATCAGTGATTAAACACTGACTTTTTGTCACTAGTGTTCTGTTTTATTGACACGAACAAAATTAATCATCTCAACACTGCGCTGCCGGCAACTTAGGTGTGACCATGTCTTTAATAAAAAAAAACTTAACATTCTTTGTTTTAACAAAATTCTTCAGCAAAAACTATCCAATTGTACAACCGTTGAAAAAAAAATTCTAGAACTGACATTCAATTATTGGCCACTTAAAGTGATGTTTTATAGTGCCATTTGTTAAAAGGTGACGTTAATCAATGACGCGGTAATGAAAGTGTATTGCTGAATAATAATTATTATTATTGGTTTACAGACAAAGAATTGCTGTTTTTAATTGATTAAATAAACAAAACAGTGAATGTGGGTCTGTTTTACATTAATTTTTTCAACGTTCAATTAGCGACTCGGGAGGTTTTTGAACCAATGTAAACTTATAAATTCGCTTTGTATTTTTTCTCCAATCTGTGAGGAATCTTTTGAAGATCATATTCTTGAAATTTGTGATAAGGAAATAGACAAATTCTTAAAAAAATATTTTGTCCAACAAACTACGAATGTCTTTTCAAAATATGTGGAATTTTGAATTAAAAATAAAAAATACTCGTAATGTCCAAAGGATTCCATTAATCCGATATTACAAACTTTTGAAATATAGCCTTAAGAATTGCATTTCGTGCGGTTAATTAGTAGGTTTGTGTATTTTTTTTCAATAATGTGCGCAGGCTTCTTTTTTATGATTCCCAATGAATCTAACCACAGGAAAACATGTATAAATCGACAATTTTAACAAATAATTAAAAAAATACTCAAACTTAAGCGCCACTAAGAAGAGCGAAATGAAAAATATCACACCATCACTCAGTCTAAACAAAACTATAGTAGTTAAGGTAGTTATTACTGAGCAGTTAATTGTCTATTTAACAATAAAATGGGATGGTGAGTCTCTAGACAACTATGTAATTTACACGATGGTTTGACTGATTTATTACTTTTTTGTACAATACAATTTTTTCTATCGCGTTTTAAATGGAAGTTAAAACATCATCATACATATCATTACCGATTGATGTCTTAATGACTGTGCTAGGTAAACAATAGCTCGAGTAGAGTAAGTTCCTGCCCTGCTTCACACCGTTTATTGACCCATACCGCAAAATCAATAGACCAGAATGAGCACGCGACTGCTTTTTTAAAAAAAAAAGCCCACACAAAAAGCTTATAATTAAAATGCCCAGAACAGCGTGTGAATATTTTTTTTTGTTGTGTTTTACATAAATGTAGATCTTGTCGTGACTTACAAGCATAGCAATATTTAACATCGAAACTACGTCATCTTCTCTTCGGCCTTCAGATAATTCTTCCTGCCAAACTAGTGGATGACGTGGTATAGCCGACACCGTACCATTCTCATTAAAGGTAACATTTTCATGCGTCATTAGTTCTCTGCAAAGAAATTGTTGAAAAACCACATTTTGATTAGTAAAAATGTCAATTCAAATGATCATCCCATTCATTGATTACTCACTTATAGACATATGGTCCAACTTGTTCAACATTCATCTTCTCGCGACCGGCTAAAAACGCCTCGGCATTTGTAATATTGAAAAGGTAAACTTTCAGATACAAATCTACTGGCGGTTTTTCCCAAAGTCCAAATATTTCACCTCCCTCTTCAAAGACTAATTTCTGTAAATCAAAAGAACAAATATTATTAATAATCTCTATGACGGATATTGATGGGCGAGTTTAAACTTACCCATTTGAATATTAAATCGTACGGTTGAAAGATTTTCACTAACACTGCACCAGTAATAGCTAAAAGACCTCCAAGAAGTAGTAAGAAGGCACCTGAAAGAAAAAAAATTTAAATTAACAATCTATACTCCATACAAAATTATGATGAAATTGTGCAATTAAAATCGAAAAAAAATATGTTCCACATACGCCATAGTGACCGAACGTAGGTATTTCGTTAGCTTGACAGTGACCGTGTAATTATTTATTTTGTTTATATTTAGTGTGTGTGGACAGCCAAAAATAAACAATTTAATTACGTACCGGTGGATTATTTCAAGAATAAAAGACGCTCTCCATACAAATCACTTACTTATTTTCAAGAGAGGCTTGGGAAATTAGACGAAGAATAAAATATTAATTGGATGCACATTGTTTGTGTGTCTGTCTAATGGTTTTTTCATTAATTCATACACACTTTAATACTCATGGGAATTTTATTTGTTTTGTGGATTTGACATTGAATAATTCGGTTAAGGCAAGCTCAAAGAAATATCAATGTTACTAACAGAAAATATTAAATCTTATTGATATAGCTAATTTGAAACCAATTTGAAGACTCGATCAACGGTTTTGTACAATTTTGAACACTTTGATTGAGAACTTAAAAAAAAATTTAATTTATTTAAATTTGAGTCGAAATGTAAAAACTCATTTATGTCAAAAACTAAAATTATGAGTGGCACGCTTGTAACTCGGTGTCTTAGCATGCGACACACTCAAATTTATTCTTTGGGAAGCTAATATTTTTAAATTGATGGTTGTTTTTGGAAATTGAATTAATTTATATAGGAATTGATTAAATTAAAAAAAAAATAAACCATATAATAGTTAATTTTTTTTTAATAAGAACATTAAAACAGTTTGTTAGCATAAGTGTTTAGATAAAGATTATAAATTAAAAACTTTCAAGGAATATTCATAGTTTTTTTTTTAAATAAAATTATTTTATTTTATGTATTTTAATTAAATTTAATATAATTTTATTTTATTTTAATTCAATTTGTTTTATTTTTATATTCTTTTATATTCTATTTGATTTATTTTATTTTGTTTTATTTTATTTACTCTATTTTATTTAATTGTGTTTAATTGAAATTTTAATAATTTTAATTTATTTTACTTTATCTTGTTTTATTTTATTTAATTTTATTTTGCTTATTTTTAATATTTAATTTAATGTTATTTATTGTATTTTATTTCATTTTTTTTTTTATTTTTTTTAATCTAGTTTATATTTTATTTAATTTTATTTTATATACGAAAAAGAAAATAAATAAATACTTCATCTAGAATTATTATTTAAATAGCCCGTTGATAGATGAATATTTCGAAATGTGCGTCGCGATACAAAAAAAATGTGTAAGTTGATTTAAGTGATTAAATTTAAATTTAATTACAAAAAATTAAAAATAAATATTTTTTTTATTTTATTTTTCGTAAAAAAAATACAAAATGGAGCCAGTAACATTAGATTATTATTTTATATAATTTTATTTCATTTATATGCATATATCTAATCTATATATTTATTTACATGTTTGTGTTGATGTATATGTATGTGCATGTGTTCATAATGAACAAAAGTTAAAGTTATAATAACACTAAACTATTATTTCCAAATAACATTCAGGTTGTTAGTTTTTCAGCTCGATAATCTTTTTAATTCTCAATCAATTCAACTGGTCACTACATTTAAGACTAAAGTTTCTCATGATTTGCATTTAGATTGACAGTTTATTCTCATTTCATACATAGAGCCCTGACTTTCGTGTGCCTCTGTCTTTATCATATTTATGATGTCCAGTTCTTAGAAGCATTTCTGAAGAATTTCATAAATAAATTAGATTCGAGCTAAGTGTTTTGCCAAATTCCAATGTGCAAAATCAAAAAAAAAAAAAAAAAAAAAAAAACAAACCCCAGTAGTTCCTATCTCACATAAATACCACCCACAATGCTATGCGTCAAGAAACTTTCAGCCACATTGTTGACAAAGCTTTTGTTTTTTTTAATTTTTTTTTTAAGCTTGACTTAACTCATCTCAAGCCGTTGGAATACGAAACTGCTTATTAAAAAAATATAACATCGCCCAATAGTTTCTCGTAGAATATTTTGGTTTAATAGACTTGCCTACTAACTGTGTGTATATCCAGTTGCTTTGAATTCGAATCTTTCTAGAATCGTGATCATGAGTGAAGCAATCCCATAGATACATCGCGTCGGTTGCGCACAGAGAATGATGTTTTGACCCTTCCGGGTATTTGATGGAGGTGTGCATACTTTGGCTTGCATTTTATCCATCGGCCTTGATTGGATTGAATTGTTTATTCCTGCGGCGATGCCATTTTAATGATACAACACACACAATGACCGCAGAAAAATTGCAACGACAGACGGACACAACTGGTTTGATAGGATTGACCATGGAAATAAAATACAAAAGAAGACAAAGATCATGACATTGATTTGAAAGAAGAAGGACTTAAGTATCTTGAGGAGACTGGTTTGGCATTGAAATACCCAGATCACAGCTAATGAGCACTGAGTCAGAACCCTAGGAGGCTCTTTATCGTTTGGTTTTTTTTTTCTTACGATCCTCTTCTAGCTTCTAGTCTAGTATCCATTCTTGTTGTGGTGAGTCTCTTTTTTCAAGGCTATCTATGAGAATCCATTTAGAATACAAAAAAACTTCTCGAAATTTTATATCTTGTTGCACTCCAAATGATCTCTGAGCCATTAAATTCGAATCGAATCGACAACTGGTTTCTATGGAAAGCTACAAAAGATTCTTAACACATTAATTTTTACATTAAAAAAAAAATATTGATTCAAAATTAATGATTGCATTCTTTTGCTAATCCTAACAAACTATTTTGTTTTTGTTGCAGGTGCTGTTGACCTTAAAATAATATTTTTGTTGAACATCACAAACATATAATGGATGTCCGTCTAGCTGCAGACAGAAAAAAAAAACATAACTGGTACGTACCTAACCTACATGAACTTTTTTTATTCAGATCTTATTTTTTTGATTTGATTTTGATTTTATTGATTCCCCACTTTTAGAATCTTCTTAGAACCAAAAAGTGGTTGGGTAGGAAATAGAATAGAATATTTTTAGAAAATCCAGAAACATAAACATTAGCATAGTTAATTTTTGCGAAAGGGGGAAGTTCTCGGGGTGAAGAAGAGACATAATTTTATTGCAAATTTTGTTGAATTTTTTTGGAAACAAAGTGGTTTAGTGGGAAACGTTAAATTGTCCAAAAAAATATATTGGAATGTCGTCTGACATTTACTGTGTTGAGTGTTTTATGATTTTGACGCACAAACAAAAAGGACTGACTATATCAGAGAAATAAAATTTCTACCGTGTTTTCCATTAAAATAGATTTCTTACGTTGAAGTATAGTCGAAGAAGACGCATTCTAGAATGACACGGATTCAAAATTATGGCTTTTTCGAGTTCACACAAAATACATGTCACACTCAAATTTTTATGCCATATAGTATTCTTTTCTTATGAAACTTAGTTAACCATAATGTCACATTACCATTCTTTCTAAAACAAAAAATAAACTATTCTTCTGTCTTTCTTCAAGGTCGTCTGTCCAACAAACCGACAAAATGAAAATCTTTTACGACCTGTCATGAAATCATCTTTTTATATTTCTTTCTCTAAGACACGTACTGAGTTTGTCATAAACTGCTTCTCAATACCCCACAGACACTACTTTAAATTATAAAAAAATATTTAAAAAGAACTTTTCAATCAAACAAAAACAAAAAAACCAGCCACACTTTAAGCTTTAACCAAGAAATCAATTTCATTTGCCACTTACAAAATATTCTTCTCCAATTTGTTGGCTGCATTTCCTTAACAGGATTCAAAGACTTCAAAATCCTGGCTGCAATTTTCAAGATATTCTTCAAATAACTTCTTCTAAGTACCATTGTTTTTTTTTTTTTTTGTTTTTTTTTTTAATCAGCTAATTTAGTTTATAATTTCTTAAATTTAATACAAAATTAAATTCACAATTTACTAATTTTACTTTTTACACGAAACTACTTTTCTCAACGCGCCGCACTGCCTCTCTAAACTAGAATCTCAAAAATGAAGAGCACTTCTGATATTGGCACAATAACAACAATTTTTTGTTCTCCCCTAATGTGCCACAACTGAAGTGGCCACAATACAATTGAATACTATTTATTTCAAATCAAAAAAAAATAATACGAGTACATTATTATTATGAATTCAATCAACCACAAGCCGCCTGGCTCGTCTCGATTTCAAACAAATAACAATTCCAAAGTTCCATCTCAACTACCATTGGTGATAGGATAGATTAGTAATAAATATAAAAAAACAAAACAAAAACAAATCATACCCGATTGATCAACCCTGTGGTCATCCATTCAAATTGCAAAATTATGACAATTATCTCGTGGAAAATCATAATTTCCTAAAACCAATAAAAAAAATAAACAATTTTTTCTCTAATCTTTCTGCTCACCAGCTGAGAACACGTCTCAAAACAGTTTTGTTATTTGAAAAATACCGGGTTGGCCATTAAGATTCTACATAAATGGTTCGGCTTTCGAAATTCAAAACAGAAGAAGCCGAAGCACAAGAGAACCTCGCGGTAGATCAATTCTTGGAATTTGAACTTAAGCACGCGCCTTCATCCCGAAATCGATTTCTTTCAAGTTAATTATGGGATAATGCTCGGGAAGACCACTACTTATCTTGTACATAGGGAGTAATCTATAGTAATTGATGATATGTACTTGTATACATATGTATGCCAATCTAGTATTCGGCACACGTTTGCCTGTCACTTTGGATTATTCTATATGTCACAGTCTCGAAGCGGACCGGGAGTGGAGTGGTGAGATTTTTAGTTGGAATTGCGAAATGGTGTGGTTGGACGACGAAGTAGTGACTTGGGAATTCCGAAAAACTAGATTAAGGTCTGGGATATGCATATGTAGTTGATTCACCTTTTGACAGTTTTGTAATTTTCGGTATTTTGGGGACAAAAATGTAAATCATTTTAGATGACTCAGTGCATTTATTTTTTGGAAGACTGGACAGAGTGCCGAAATATTTTATTTAAATTTCCGTGTTTTGAAATTAGTTTTAATTTAATCGAATCACCTATAATCAGACGGTGGAGTCCCGTCCCCGGGATTTAGTGGTTAATGTGTCGGGCTGCTATACCAAGGGGTCGGGGTTCGATTGCCCGTCAGAGGCACCTTTTTTTCCGGCGTACGTTCATGAAATGACAATTCCCCCAAGAGGAAAATTTGTCTAGAAAAAAGTGCATCTCATATAGCCGTTCGGATTCGGTGGTAAATTGTAGGTCCCTTCGGTTCCTGCAGATTTAAAACACACACACACAAAAATAATGTAATGCCCCGTGGCTCATCGCCATCTTTTTTCGGGGTACTGCCTCTTGCGAAGAACTGACGAGACCTCCAAGAGTAAAATTTGTCTCGAAAAAGTGCATCTCATGTAGCCGTTCGGACTCGGCGGTAAACTGTAGGTCCCTTCCATTCTTGCAGATTATCAACACACACACAAAAATGGCTCCTTAAGGAGCGTTCGTTTCAATAAATGTATGTATTTTTTTTTTTTTATAATTAGACGATGATCGAAAGCATTCATTAATAAATTGCACGGCTAGATCGCACATACTTGCTCATATGTGCGGTCACATCGTCGAATAAATTTAAAAAAATGCACGACTGGGTCGCACGAACTTCTTCATATGTTAGATAATTACTTAGTGGCTGCATATGTATGCATATAAAGGGTGTTTTTTTTTTTTAGACGTGTGGCTTTCAAGAAGAAATAAAACGCATATACTTTTATGTTATGGCCAAGAATTTAGCTTGATTATAAAGATAAGGGTTTGCATTATGTTTTAAAAAATGTTTTCGGGGGGGGGGGGGAGTGGCCGCCGCGGCCCAATTTTGTGCAAATCGGGATCGGTGTTCATCTCGTTTTGGGCCCATTCACCGAACGTGTGAATATTGAGAATCGTTCGACCAGTTTTGTTTAAAAAGTCGTTTTTTTTGAAAAACTTTTCGAAAAAATATTTTAATTTTTTTTTCTAGTATGTCATTATAAGGAAATCTGTAGTTTTCATCTGGGAAAATTATTGTAAAAAAAAATTCAATCAACGCGTTTTCAAAATATTTCGAAAACCAATTTTTTTTTAGAAAATTTTAAAAAATCAAAAAAAAAAAAGTTTTTGAAAATTTTGAAATGCAATATTAATTGAATTATAAGTGACTTTCTGTGTGCAAAATTTTATTGAAATCGGGATAATAGTTAACGATAAAACATCATTTGAAAAAAACCGGTTATATGAGAGGTACCGTTAAAGAACACATTTCGAAAAAATTATTCTGACTGAAAGATGTATTGTTGTAAAAAAAAATAGCACCCTGAAAGTTTTATCAAAATCGTTAGAGCTGTTTTCGAGAAAATCAAACTTTTTGTTAAAAAAATTGTATGGCAGGTACCGTTATTTTTTGACCTAGAGCAACGATGAAAAACACCCCCCGAGATACTACCAAATAAATACTAACTACCTAGTTTAGGCTGTAGAGGCGCGAACAGACAGACAGACGGACAAAATTTCCAGACACACTTTTTCGACTTCTCTATCATCGTAATGTCATGTTTGATTGTTAGAAAAAAATTTTTTTTTTTGCACGAATCCATAACTTGTATTATAGTTCCTATAATCGCAAGTAAAAATGCAATTTATTTTGAATTAATGATATAATATTCCAGAAGACTTTTCAATTCATTGTAATTGATGTGTTTCTAAATCTATCACTAGCGGGGTGATTATTGGTCATCAATCAAGCATTCTATGCACGTTTGACAAACCTATCTTTCATTTGTTTTTCTCTATGTCGATAGGTCTGAGAATAGAATACATTTGTAGTTGGATCAGTGGTACCACACCCACCCGCAAGGGTGAATCTGAGAGTTAAAACTAGATTAAAGTGTGAAATACATGTTCTTATTTATAAATACATATTTTCCATATAAGGATACGAAATTTTTAATAATTTTTTATTTCGTTTTTACACGGCAGTTTTTGAATGGAAAAAAGATTGCCAATATAATTAATTTCACCATATTTAAACACAATTAATCAACATTATCGCTTCCTAGTTTTCTAAATAATTTGAAGTTTACCGATGATGTGATAATTAATTAAATTATGCTCAACAATAAAAGAACCTTCTATAGACTATGGTAAAAAAAAAAAAAAAAAATGATACATAAATGAATCATTGTGCTTTGCTGGTCAAAATGAGTTTTTTTTGTATTAAACTTCAAAGACCCCAAAATCAAGTTCATGGCGCGGCGTGCCGCCTATCATACCCCACGGGGATAAACCCAAATTAGTATATCGTATTCGCGTTTAATTTGGGTAAAAATGATTTTGGGAAAATTCCCTTATTATGGGAAAGAATAAAGATAAAACTTTTTTTTATTTAAATATTATTTAAAAAAAATTGTGAAATAGAAAATAAAATGAATTGTACAACAAATTCCATTTGAAATGGTTTTTATTGCGGCCGGTTAATCCACGAACATTGATCAAAGAAATTTGCTTTTAAAACAAATCAAAATGTTGTTGTTGTTGTTGTCTTCTTCCATTATTTTTTTTTTTCGAAGGACATCAACTTTTTATATTAACATTTAACATTTAACACTTTGTTTTCATTTTTATCATTATCAATCAAAAAAAGAAAAAAACAAGTGAATGTTCTAACTGAATTTCTGATTTATAGAAATTAAAAAAAAAATTTAATTTCTTTATGGAATTGCGTATATTTATGCAAATTTTATTTATTTCAATTTGACGCAGAATTATTTCAGATGAATTTCATTTAAGCAAAATTCTTTTATGCCGAAAAAATAAGTAAATAAATAGCACCTCAAAACCTGTATTTTATTATATGCAGGTTAATTTTGAATAAAACTTTAATAAAAATTACGTTTTCGAAAATTCCTGTAACTAGAATTTTTTTTTTTAATTAATATTTGCAATAATAACTTAGCAGTTTGTTGGTTTTGTGTTTGCATGATGTTTTTGAATTTCGTATTTTTAGAAAATGTAAAGTTGTGATTAAAAGATTAAGGCAATTACATTTTGAAGAATTTTATTTATTGTTTTTTTTAGTCGGTAAGGTGATTCAAATGTAAATTTAGTTATTTTTAAAGTGGTTTTCGCTAAAATTCTGTTTGTTTTGTGCGATTATAGGTACTATAATACAAGTTTATGCATTCGTGCAGATAACATTTTTTTGATATAACAATCAAACATGACATTATGATGATAGAGAAACATATTTGGGTTAGTGGCACAATTCTGTCTGTCTGTCTGTTTGTATGTAATATGTAAAATTAAGTTGGCGGGCTAAAAACGTTACCCCCCATAGGACCGTTTTTTTTTGTCTTCGACTTTCTCCAAAACCGTTTAACCGATTACAATCAAATTTGATATTCAAGAAGATGCCAAAGTAATTTTAAATGAAAATATTAAAAAAATGTATTTTTAATAATTAAAACAATTTTTTTTTGAAAAATCAATATTTTAAAAACGGGTATTGCTCAACCGAGCAATATAAAACAAAATTTGGGGGAAAATATTTATGAAATCAAAAAAAAACACTATTCATAACGTTTTTTTTGGAAAAAAATGTTGTAAGCCATCTTATTTCTTTTGCTGTTTTCTATTTAATGAATTTTTCATTTCAAAATCGTTTGACCAGTTTTTTCAAAAAAATGTTTTTTTTTGAAAAACTTTTCGAAAACATATTTTAATTTTTTTTTAAAGTATGTCAATTTAAAGAAAACTATAGTTTATACAAATAAAAAAATTAAAAAAAAATCTATAGATTCGTTTTCAAAATATTCAAAAAAACAAAATAAGTTTTTTGAAAAAAATATTAAAAATTATAAAAAAAATGTTCTTGAACATTTTAATAAGCAATATTATTTAAGTCATTAAACACTACATATTTTGAAAAATTCATAAAATTCCGTCAATTAGTTATCGAGAAAGTCTGATTTTAAAAAACCGGTACCGTTATAAAACTTTTTCTGAAAAATTCATTAAAACTAAAAGATAGATTTTGCATAGGAAACACCTTTCAGAAAGTTTTATCAAAATCGTAGGAGCCGTTTCTAAGAAAAATAAGTCTTTTCATTAAAAGGAGCTAGAATACCAATTCGAAAAATAATCGGGTAAAGTAATCTAAGAATACTATATACCAAGTTTGAATCAAATCGGCGCGGCCCAACCGTTAAGGCTGTGGCAATCGATACGGACAGACAGACGGACGGAATTTCCGGACCCACTTTTTTTGACTTCTCTATCATCGTAATGTCATGTTTGATTGTTATATTTTTTTTACGAATGCATAACTTGCCTTATAGTCCCTATAAATCACAAGTAAAAAATCACACTTTTGGCATTTTTTAAAGAAATAGAATGGCGTTTAAATTATTCTGCTGAACATTTTTTTTACATACTTTTTTCGACCACTCAAACCTCACAAAAAATCAAATAAAAACTTCGAAGTTCCCTTAATATTTTTTTTGTAATTTTATTCGAAGCTGTGAGCGCATATAAGGGCAAGTACGTGCGATTCAGTCGTGACATTTTTTTTTGTTGGTTAAAACATAAGCGGAACATGCACCAAGAAAAGACACTTGTAGTTCAAGCTTTTTGCAACACAGTCGGCCTTCTGGTGAAACAACCGCATAATCGACGTTGCCAAAAATTCAGCTGATCCATTGCTCTGCTGAAAGAGTTCAAGTGGTATACTAGGCCGGCTTAGAAAATGCCCCTCAGGTTAACTGTTTTGACTCCAACTCCGTACGGGTTGTAAAGTAAAGAGTTTATTTTAAACATTTTAAGGTTAGATAAAACACCTTTCGCACGCGCAAATTATAAAAAAAGGACTTCACAGGTTAAGTCGTTCCTGTTTGTCTAAATATTACCAGAAATGGTAACAAAATCGCTCAGGCTATTTTGACTGAAAGGGAATACCAAAAAACTCAAAAGAAAAAAAGAAATTCAAAGAAATTTAAAAAACAAAAAAATCCGAAATGGTTAACCAAAAAGTTGAAGACTGAAAAATTTTATGGATTGTAAACTTTTTTCGATTAATTTTTCTTAGATCCGGACTACCTTACCTCACTCTTGTGAGATAAAAAGTTTGGTCAACTTTGCCTTTTTTAGAATTTTCCACAGCTGAAGATTTGAATTGAATATCAATTTTAACCTTATAAATTTCAGACCCAATACTAGAAATATTTTAGTTTTAAATTAAATATTTGTTTGCCCATATTTTGTTTAAATTTTTTTTTTAATTTTGATAAAATTTAATATTTCATAGTATTTTAATAGTTCGGAAATAGTTTTTCTCAGAACTATTTTTCAAGTCATATAGAAGCAAAAGTGTTATAAAATTTGTCTAAACTGTTTCGTTGATGTGGACGCAGCTTAACAATAGCGTCAAGTATGCGTCCTTATTTTTATTTTAAAGATAAATGGGAGAATTGTTGAGAAATAGTGTTTTTCAGAAATATTTTTCAAGTCATTTAGAAGCAAAAGTGTTATAAAATTTGTCTAAACTGTTTCGTTGATGTGGACGCAGCTTAACAATAGCGTCAAGTATGCGTCCTTATTTTTATTTTAAAGATAAATGGGAGAATTGTTGAGAAATAGTGTTTTTCAGAAATATTTTTCAAGTCATTTAGAAGCAAAAGTGTTATAAAATTTGTCTAAACTGTTTCGTTGATGTGGACGCAGCTTAACAATAGCGTCAAGTATGCGTCCTTATTTTTATTTTAAAGATTAATGGGAGAATTGTTGAGAAATAGTGTTTTTCAGAAATATTTTTCAAGTCATTTAGAAGCAAAAGTGTTATAAAATTTGTCTAAACTGTTTCGTTGATGTGGACGCAGCTTAACAATAGCGTCAAGTATGCGTCCTTATTTTTATTTTAAAGATAAATGGGAGAATTGTTGAGAAATAGTGTTTTTCAGAAATATTTTTCAAGTCATTTAGAAGCAAAAGTGTTATAAAATTTGTCTAAACTGTTTCGTTGATGTGGACGCAGCTTAAAAATAGCGTCAAGTATGCGTATTTGCCCACTAAAGTTCACGCTTCATTTTATTTTATCGCAAGGAATCAGATGTGACAGTGTTTATTGTTTTTCTATTCACTTATGTAAGAACCCTTAAACTTGCATTTCTTTGCGACTATTCAAGCGATTATAGAATGTAATTATAATTAAAAAAAAATAAATACAAAGTTTATTGCTTAGCTATATTGTTTATGCAATATTTAATCTTCGTTAAAAAATTAATACAGTAATCCAGACTTCAATTATTTATTACTCCATTTTTCTTATGCAATTCACAATAGAAACCGTAATTTTATATAAATAATAATAAAAAAAAAATTACAATCCAATCACAGTTTTTTTTTTATTTCTTTTTAATATTGTGTACACTAAAATATGTTTAAAAAAAGACTTTGTATTCTTTTAATCGACAGTAATTATTACATTAGGCGTAAACTGAACAACAATTAAACAATAATTACATGTTAGTTATGCAATTCACAATAAAACAAGAAATATAATTCTTATTTAATCAGCCTTGACATCTTGATCCAAAGAACAATTTAACCCTTAACAAACTAACCACCAACCGCCAGCAATTATCCCAACTGAAACTCGTATTTAATTGAAAATTAAATCAGAATTAAAAACTAAAACTAAGTTTTAATTTTTATTTATTCACTGAGATAGAAAAAAAAGAGTTTAAAAAAAAATGTTCAGAATTAAAACTTTGAAAGGAATGTTCATGTTTTTTTTTTTTTTGTAAATAAAAATAGAAAATAATTGAATTAAATTATAGAATGTAAAGTTCAAAGGACTGTTTTTTAAGATCGAAATCAGTTGTTTTTCTTTATTTTTTTCTTTGTTGAATTATTTAATAATGACAAAGTCTCCGATCGTTGTTATACGTGATTTTTACTTACTATTTCATTGAATTGAAGATTGAACTTTGACGTGACTTAAGTTAAGTTTACTTTTTTCAACGTTTGGCTTTTGGGGAGACTGACATACCTAACAACAAAATCAGAAGAATTCACTGAAGACTGAAATAATTGCGTTTATGTTTCCAAACAAGAAATTCTTATATTTTTTTGATAAATTGTCACTAAAATTTAATTAAGTAGCAGCGGAAGTCGGCGCCTAGTATATATTTCTCATTATATTTTCCATGCACTTAAATTTACTCATTGTATAAATTTTAACGTTTTTGTCTATATTTGAAGGCTGAACACATAAATTATAAGAAATTTATGAGTCAAAACTATGTCAATACGTTTGAAACTTGGCCTACAATTTATACAACGGAATTCCAGCCCGAACTTTTAATTTATTGACAAAAAGATTGATGTTTATACTTTTATTTAGTATTATTTATCTACCTTTGATTGAAAGAATATAAAACAATAATTTCGGTTTCATTTCGGACAAAAGTACAATGACTGATGCATTTCGGTGGGATACAGAGTGTTTTGTTCAAGAATACCGGAAGCAGGAAATATTTTTTAAATCTTTTGGCAGATTAAAATTTTTTTCTGATTTAGGACTAAGTTCGTGCAGATAACCTACCAATCAGGCAGAAGTAATCTTACGAAAACGTAAAACGATGACTTCGAAAGTGCATTGTTCTAGTTTATTGTAAAAGATAAGGAGTAATGCGTTTATTATTGAATCAAATTTTAAAGGGAAATGCTATATTTTTGATGGATTTTTTTTATGAAGATGAACTAGAATCGTCTGCGTTTAAAGTAAAGAAACTATGTCAATATTTCTACAGGCTTTAAAACCTCTCAAAAAGTTGTATTTGAAAATTCTCATAACTTACGATATACGACAGAAAAGCATTTCGAGACATATCGTCCCAATAAAAAAAAAATCTCTTTTGGTCTTAGAGTAAAATTAAAGGAAACAAAGGATGTTCAATAGACTTCTCACTTCGCTATATATTTGTGTGGCACTCCGCAATATTTGTTCAAAAAACATTGCACGCAAAAACGTTATAGAAGTAAAGACATAAAAACATTCACACAAAATTAGTAACAAATTCTAAAAAGAAAACCCAAAAACCTAATTCGAGCTTTGCTTTTTCCGTCTGGAAAATTATTTACTCTTGTAGGATTGGCCAGTGCAGTATAGACAGAACAACTTTTGAGTGCTTCCCCTAGCAACCCATTTATAACGGGTAATTTTTTAAGAGCTTGAGAACTTTTTTTAAAAAAAAAACGCATAAAATTTGCAAAATCTCATCGGTTCTTTATTTGAAACGTTAGATTGGTCCATGACATTTACTTTTTGAAGATAATTTCATTTAAATGTTGACCGCGGCTGCGTCTTAGGTGGTCCATTCGGAAAGTCCAATTTTGGGCAACTTTTTCGAGCATTTCGGCCGGAATAGCCCGAATTTCTTCGGAAATGTTGTCTTCCAAAGCTGGAATAGTTGCTGGCTTATTTCTGTAGACTTTAGACTTGACGTAGCCCCACAAAAAATAATCTAAAGGCGTCAAATCGCATGATCTTGGTGGCCAACTTACCGGTCCATTTCTTGAGATGAATTGTTCTCCGAAGTTTTCCCTCAAAATGGCCATAGAATCGCGAGCTGTGTGGCATGTAGCGCCATCATGTCAAACAAGTTCAGTTCTTCCATTTTTGGCAACAAAAAGTTTGTTAGCATCGAACGATAGCGATCGCCATTCACCGTAACGTTGCGTCCAACAGCATCTTTGAAAAAATCCGGTCCAATGATTGCACCAGCGTACAAACCACACCAAACAGTGCATTTTTCGGGATGCATGGGCAGTTCTTGAACGGCTTCTGGTTGCTCTTCACTCCAAATGCGGCAATTTTGCTTATTTACGTAGCCATTCAACCAGAAATGAGCCTCATCGCTGAACAAAATTTGTCGATAAAAAAGCGGATTTTCTGCCAACTTTTCTAGGGCCCATTCACTGAAAATTCGACGTTGTGGCAGATCGTTCGGCTTCAGTTCTTGCACGAGCTGTATTTTATACGGTTTTACACCAAGATCTTTGCGTAAAATCTTCCATGTGGTCGAATAACACAAACCCAATTGCTACGAACGGCGACGAATCGACATTTCACGGTCTTCAGCAACACTCTCAGAAACAGACGCAATATTCTCTTCTGTACGCACTGTACGCATTCGTGTGGTTGGTTTAATGTGCAATAAAGTAAACTGAGTGCGAAACTTGGTCACAATCGCATTAATTGTTTGCTCACTTGGTGGATTATGTAGACCATAAATCGGACGTAAAGCGCGAAACACATTTCGAACCGAACACTGATTTTGGTAATAAAATTCAATGATTTGCAAGCGTTGCTCGTTAGTAAGTCTATTCATGATGAAATGTCAAAGCATACTGAGCATCTTTCTCTTTGACACCATGTCTGAAATCCCGCGTGATCTGTCAAATACTAATGCATGAAAATCCTAACCTCAAAAAAATCACCCGTTAGTTATGATTAAATTCTTTATTGCTTTAATGGAACCGATAAGTTATTAAACGTATTTCTTATGATTTGGAGGTTCAACGGCAGGGTAATACAAGGTCACTAAATTCTGATCTTGACATCATTGGGAAAAATCGCATCATTTTTAATGCTTCAAAAACTCAATGTTACTTTTTGCCGTTAAAGCAAAACGTACCTCCCCCATGCCACTATCCATGATCGGTACTTGCCTCGAAGAAACCGATCATTTCTCAGTTCTCATGCATTGTAAACCACCTTTCATGGAATGACCACATATTCGACGTTGCAAAGAATGCTGCAAGTCGTCTAGATTTTCTTCGAAGATGCAACAAACTTTCACCCCGTCTTATTTATCTTAACTCTATATTTGTCCAAACTTAAGTATAATTCCAATATACACATGGGCAGGTACTCACAAAATGCATTTGATTTTCTTGGACAGAATTCTAAAAAAAGAGCTTTAAAAATGATAAACGACCGGTCAATAACAGAATCATTGATTACCGCCGTAATGTTTCTTGCTTTTCCTTATTTTATCGTTTTTTTTTCTATAAACAATACTCTAGTGAAATTGCCAGCTGTAATCCTTCCCTGAAACAATTCTTTCCTTAATACTCAAAGCGGTAGGAATGCCCAACAGTTTACCCTTGAGCCCAACTTTATACGAACAGTCGTATGCAGATATTCTTTTGCCGCACCACACGAATGTGGAATGCTTTGCCGATCTCTGAGTTTCCCTCCCATTTTGAAATGCAGAACTTTAAAATAAAAATACGTTTCGGTACCTCCTTTTATATGTAAATCCTTCTTTAAAAGTTCCCATACTGAGTGTAGTATCAACGTAATAAGGGCAGCCAAAACCGTTGGTGTGTGGTGTGATCAATCAAATTTCAATTCCACAAATTGAATTTCAAGAACTCATTAGTTCGCCGAGTGGCGAGTGGCATTTAAAAAAGATTTTAATCAAAATGTATGCACAAAATAACCAATTTGAGGTTTGAATAAAGATAATAAAATAAACTTCAAACATGCAGATTTTTTCCCGTAATTATTCCGTTGAATTAAACTTTTGATGATTTATTTTAAGATGTGGTAACAGAATCGATAAATCAAATCATTTAAAAAAATGAATTTTTAATTTCTTTTATATTTTGAAAAAAAAAAAAAAAAATTACTAAGCAATTATTTTGATTTCCGTATACAAATTGCATATTTTATTATTATCTACAGTTTTTGTATCTTCAACATCAATCTCTACAACATTTCTGCAAACCACTTTTTTCACGCCAAAGAAAACATAGAAACCTTGTATTATAGACTCCTTGAACTTGACCATGATGTTGATGTTTGCATTTTCTACCAGTTTTTTTTATGTAATTTTCTATCCAGGTGTATTTATTAATCTAGTTTTGCAAAAATAGTAGATAGTTTAGTAAAACAAGCCACCAGAAAAAGTAAACCGTTTTATTTTAGCTGACGAATGGAAAGCAAATGCATATAATTTTCTTTTGCTTTATTCTACTTTTATGATTTCTTTTGTAATTTTTTTTTTTTTTTTTTTTAACCGAGAAATTTTTATTTTTATTTCAATTATTTTGCTAAGAGTGCAAAAAACGCAATGACAAAATAGGATGAGGAAATTATGAGTAAAATTAACCATGCAATTGTGCATCTTTTGAAATTAGTAAAGTTTCAAGTGTCAGGTGAAAATATTGCATTATTCATTCTATAAAAAAAAAAGAAGAAAAAAAATATTGAAACTTACATTTTGGAACCCTTGTCCTTTTGCCTTCAGCGCGCTCGCTAAAAAACGAATCTACTATATTGAATCCTTGATTCAGAGAACGATTCGGATTTAAGCTTTTTCTACGTTTCTCAGTATGTCCTTGATTGCTTTCATCGTGTGTACTAACCGCACTATATCGACGATTAAAATAATTTGTTACTTCCTTCATTTTTTATGTTTTTTTTATATAAAAGGATTTTAACAACACTTGTTCACTTGTTTTTTCTTTTTGTATTCACAGGTATTTTTCTTTCTATTTTTTTTTTTTTTTTTAATTAGAATTTCTTACTGAATCTGAACACAATTTTTCATTTCAAAATTGCACAAAAATTTAATTGAATTTATTTATTTTCTCATAGAAAATTACATTCATTTGTGTTAAAAAAAAGAATTGAATATTGATTTACTTTTATATATTTTATTTGAATATTTGAAAACAAAAAATCTACTTCATCCGTTACGTTACGTTGAAATTAAATTCGCAAATTTATTATAGCACAACGAACGGTCTATACCGCGAACGGAATGACTTTGAGATTTAAGAGAGAACGAGAGCTTTTCGCAAAGTTCGTCTGATCGTTAACGATGTTCAGTTATGAATGAAACCCCTACAGGTGACTCGGCGCCAGGTAAGATAAGAAGGAACCTTTTTTCAGAGTCGTGTGCTGATCGTGTGTGGAACTTCTTAGTCTAGTGAACATGACCAGTGGTTAGTTTGGTTAGTTAGTATAGAGACCAGATTCTTCGTTCTTTCCCTTCATTAATTTGCACAAAGCAAGTGAGATACATAGATCGCAAAAGGGGTATAATCCAAAAGATACACAGGTTCATTTAGATAGAATACCAACTAGCAGATGTATGTATGTTTTGTAGTTGCGATACTAGTTTTAGTAAATGTATTTGCAAGTTTTATTTCATAGAGTGTTCTAGTAGAATTTGTATCTCTCAATATATGTTTGATTGATACTGAGGTTGGTGGGAAGAAGTTTATGTGTGCAAAAGGTTCTGTGATCTGTGATCGTGACGCTCTAGTCGCGTGTTAAGCAGGAAGAAAGCGCTAGCAAAGTCATGCAATTTGCCTGCTCCTAGCCTTGTTAGATTGTTTATGATGCTTGGGGGTGTGTTCTGATGTGGCATGACGGAAATTTTTTGGATGTTAAAGTTCATTTTGATGAGGAAATTTCAGATTTTTGTTAGGCTAGGTAAAGGTTTGTTTTGAACTCTGTCTTTTAACAAGTAATCATAATTTTGATTTTTTTTAATTTTTTGATAAAATTAATTCTTGGTTTTCAAATATGCAGTACAAATACATATTTCTTCTTAACAGATTCGCGCTGAGTATTTAAAATTTGAAATTGCCTATAATTATGTATTTTTTGTACAGTTGCGGTCAAAATAATAGTCATTTTTATTATGCAACAAAAGCAACTGCCATCTCGTAGTTCAAGAAAAGTTCAGTTTTTTTTTAAAACAAATTTAGTAGTGAAGGCTTAAGTTTGCGCACAGCATTAGAACTAGGCTTATGTGCAGAAATATTTTATGGTCAGATGAATTTAAAATTGTGTGACAATTTGCCAAAGGATCAAGGCAATAAATATGTCCAACGCGACGGCCACCAATTACGGGAAAAACAATTAAACCCAAAGTCATCTGGTCTTAATCATATTGGTGTGTGACCGAGCCAAACCAACAAATAACTAGCACTTTGGGCAACAGTTAAAGATGCTTATAAATAAATTATTATAAATAAATTTATTGGTGCGACAGCTCCTTAAGGAGCCAAGGCCTAGTGACTTATACTCTCAACCATTTCTGTGTGTGTGTTGTTAATCTGCAAGAATGGAGGGGACCTACAGTTTACCGCCGAGTCCGAACGGCTACATGAGATGCACTTTTTCGAGACAAATTTTACTCTTGGAGGTTTTGTCAGTTCCTCGCAAGAGGCAGTACCTCGGAAAAGAAGTTGGCTATGAGCGGGACTTGTTGTACTTTCCAACTGTTCCTCTGCTGTCAATTTTCTTGCATCAGCAAGTAAATTTATTTTTGTGTGTAGCCACGATATATACTGTGAGGCATTGCGACTTTCCGTCAATGTTTCCAGGCACAAACACAAATTCATTGCGGTAAATATAAAAAACAATACTGATACTGTCTATACCGTCACTCTGTATACGTACAGCTTTCTTACCGTACCGATTCCGCACATACCGCACAAATCAGTAGGTGTTCATTAAAATGTATGTATTCAGTGAAATATCGGTACCGAATGTGTACCGAGGGAACCGAGAAATACGATACCGCACCGCGCAAAGTGAGGGAGCGGCCTTAGAAGATAAAATGCCATTGTTTTCTTCATGTTTTCATAGTTTCCGAATCGATTGCTATTATTTTTGACCGCAGCTGTATAGGTTTATATTTCTTGCATGCCATGTACCAAAAAATGCTGATTCATAGAATCGAAAGATCGGTCATTTGATTTTTTTTTCCGACAGGAAAATCCCCAAATTCAAATTAACGTCCAAAGATTACTTAATGTTGTTAGGTTGAACTAGGAATAGAGTACGTAGATTTTATCCCATCAAGAATGCCAATTAATCTAAATAAAAAGATAATCATTCAAATTCAAAACACAAAATAATCGCGCCATCACAAATTTTGTTCTCTAACTAGTTCAGCAAAAAAAAAAACCTGAATCCAAATAAAGGGAAAAAAAGCTACAGAAAAAAAAAACAGAATCTAAAACGATAAGTATGCCAGTATACATACATATGACTCACCATTTTGAATAAACTTGTATCTCAAGCTATCCGAAAACTATAAAATATTATTATTTTGATGTCCAAAACCAGCGGCATTTATACGATAAAAATAAATCTTTCTTAAATCAAAAAAGAAGAAAAAATTACTCTTGCAAAAAAATTATAATTAAAAACAGAACAGGACTGATTTACGAAAAAATAAACCTGGCAAAGGCAATCAATGAAAAGTCATTTAAAATTCCAATGACCATATTAGACACTTTGCACATAAAAACAAATATTTTAAATTTTAATAGAAACATGTGAAAAACCGTTAAAGACAAATTTTCATTTTGTAGCAAGTATTCTTATATACTTACTTGTATTTTGTAAATTCTAAATATCGAAGTAGAATGGTTGAGTCCTGATTTCAAACCTTTTTACTTGCGTTTATAGGTACTATAAGGCAAGTTATGAATTCGTGCAAAAAAAATCTAACAATCAAACATGACATTACGATGATAGAGAAGTCGAAAAAAGTGGGTCCGGAGATTCCGTCCGTCTGTCTGTCTGTCTGTCTGTTCGCACCTCTACAGCCTAAAACAGCCTAAACTTGGTATTTAGTATTTGTTTAGTAGTATGTATCTCGGGGGTGTTTTTCATTTTTGCTTTAGTTCGGAAAATAACGGTACCTGCCATACAATCTTTAACAAAAAGCTTGATTTTTTCGAAAACGAAAGTTTTGATAAAACGTTCAGGGTGCTATTTTTTACAACAATTCATTTTTCAGTTAGAATATTTTTTTCGAAATTTGTTCTATAACCTTGCCTCTCATAGAACCGGTTTTTTCAAATGCGGTTTTATCGTAAACCCGATTTCAATAAATTTTTGCACACAGGAAGTCATTTATAATTTGCATTTCAAAATTTTCAGCAACTTTTTTTTTCAATTTTTTACAATTTTCTAAAAAAGGGTTTTTGATTATTTCTAAAACCAGGTTGATTGAATTTTTTTTAAATAATTTTCCCAGATGAAAACTACAAATTTCCTTATAATGACATACTAAAAAAAAATTAAAATATTTATTCGAAAAGTTTTTCAAAAAAAAAACGACTTTAAAAAAACTGGTCGAACGATTTTCAATATTTTTTTTCTCTCGATAGACATTTAGTTTTCAAATTTTATTGCATAGTTGATTTTTTCGAGAAAACTCTTAAACTAAATAAAAAAAAATGGGCACGACTGGGTCGCATGTGTACTTGCTCTTATGTGCCTAATTACATTGGAAGGCAAGATCTTGGACAAAAACAAATTACATTTACGTTGAAAGTAACACAGTTTGAACTTATAAAAAGTATAAAAACCACAATACCTAACGGTTTTTAGTAAAAATGAAGTACGCCATCATACTTCTTGAATAACAAAGAATTTATGAAAAAAGTATTTCGAACATTGTAGGATTTTGATAAAACCCTGTTTTTTATTTTTAGTTTTTAAAAAAAAAAAATTATTTTAAAACCTTGGTATGCAGTCTTATAGAGTTTATTGATACACACGTAAATATAAAATTAAAAATTATTTGTTTTGATTAGTTTTAAAAATATTGATTTTTCAAAAAAAAAAAATTTTTAATTCATTTTTATTAGAAAAAAAGTTATTCAAAATTTTGATATGCAGAATTAATTTGTCTACCTAGATCTTTTCAAATATAAATTTTTAAAGAAATCCATAGAGCCGTTACCGAGCAAGCTAGAATCTAAAAAAACCGTTATATGAAAGGTCCCGTTAATAGACTTTTCCGGTATGTATAGTTCTAATCAAATGATAGCCAATACCAACAAAAAAAAATCTCAAAATTTTTCATCGAAATCGTTGGAGCCGTTTTCGAGAAAAATAAGCTTTTCCTAAACGGTCGTATGACAAATACCGTTATTTTTAGCCCAAAAATAAAATTTCAATTTCCCTTCTGAAGAATGCCAAAAGATAAACACATACCAAATTTGAAGGCAATCGCTTAACCGGGTGCAGATCGATATACATCCGGACAGACAGACAGACAGACGGACAGTTTTTGCCAATGACTTTTTTAGGCTTCTCTATGATCGTAAATGTCGTGTTTGATTGTTATCTCAATTTTTTTTATATTCACGAATCCTAAACTTGCCTTATAGTCCCTATAATCGCAAGTAAAAAATGAAAGAATTTGTTTGAGTTTTTTTAATTTTTGTTTTTTTTTTTTTCAAAAATGGTTTGTTAAAAATTTTCAAAAGTTTTGTTGTCTCATAATAACTACCATATGTTGGCATACTCAAAAAAAAAAAATTGGAATATGTTTTCCAGAAGTTTTTCAAAAAAAAAACGGTCTAAAAAAAACTGGTCAAACGATTATGAAAAAAAGGTTTCCTTAAGATTCAAAACTGTAAAAGAAATTAAATGGCTTACTTCATTTTGTACAAAAACGTTTTTATTAGTAATTTTTACGTGACTAACAAAATTTAAAATATTTTTTTAACTGCTTTTTTTTAAATCTCAAGCCCAAAGACCACTGTCGTACATTAGGGCAAGTTCGTGCGACCCAGTCGTGCACTTTATTTCTATTGTATCCTTACTTTACAGAACTATTCAAGATCTGAAATACTTAAAAAACAAAAGTAATGATTTATACAAATTTTTTTATTTGTTCCTACACCTATACAGTTAAAAATATCTTTTTTTTTTAACTACAAAAATCTGCTTTGTCATTTGAATTTAGTCACCACCCAAAGAACTACTTTTGTTTTTTTAATATCTTCTGAAAAAAGACTCATATTATCTTCATGTTAGTGTTATCTTTTTTATTATATTAAATATATGCTAATGTCACTCTAAGAATATCCCCAACTTAGTCAAGATAAATATTTTATTCTTTAAGAAATTGTAGAATTGTCGATTCCATCCCCCAATGTTGAAATGCCTGAAAGTGCAGCAACACTTTTCTGAACTCTTGATGCAAGCAAATTATTACAAAGAGCTAGTAGAATAGTCCAATCAACACCTTTCAGCAATCACTAAAAATAGGTTTACCCAATATTAAGTATCTGGAGACGCAAAGTGAAAAGATAGAGTATCTTTCGTGAGAAAAAGATATTCGGTTTCGAACTTGTTTTGTTATAGTCTTGTGGCAAACTTAGCATTTGATACTAGGATGGGTGGTTTTGTATCTTCTTAAAATATTCGAAGCAAAAAATATGCTAATCGAAGAACCAGTTCTTTTCCGACTTGGCATCGTGCCACCACCTACCAACAGCGGTATAATCAAGACCACTTAGATACCCCATAGCCGTGATAATATCTTGGCTAAGTTAGTAGCATGTTTTAAAGTGAAATAAGACTTGGTATCATTTTATCGTTAAATGCGTATACCGGTTGTATTACATTCAGATAAAGTATTGGTTAAAAAGAAATGTCAATTTGTATTAAAAAAAACTACATGAAATGGATTGTTCACGGGTCGGGTCGGTGACTTAATTAAGCTGAAGAAAATAAAGAAGTATCTTCTGAAGATATGATAATGGCTTGCGTGTCTAGTTACACCAAGCCATCAAATGCACTTGGTCATCAAAGAAGGTCAGTACGAGTTAAGTTCAAAACAAAAAAAACACTACCTTTGGATATTATGACGCATTTCTAGCAAAAGTATTTGAAATTTTATATTCTAGGTGTACAACTAGTAAAGCCAGTTCATGGGTGGTAGATTTTTATAGCTTATATTTCAATTTTAATAACATCAGCATAATTAAAAGTTTATTTATAATTTGTTGTTTATTTTGTTTTTTGCTCTTTCGATTATTCGGCGTAAAGGAATTCTTAACTTAAGCGAGAAAAAAGCTTGAATTGGATTTTGCAGTTTTTTTTTTATAATTTTAATATACATCGCAGTACATCCGGAAACTTATTGGTATTTTCTTGAATTCTAAAAGTCTAAATTCCTATTTGAATTGAAAGCTGGATGGAAATGATATGATTTTTGTGTGTGAGATTTTAAGAAATTGGACCAATGGTTATTTAAATGGGTAACATGCGTAGCTTGTTATTAACATGCGCAAAATACGTTGTGCTTTGCCAAATTATTCATGGTCATATCAAGCTGCTAAATGTGGTTCATGTGAATGGTTTTGTTTGTAAACTGGAAAAAGAGTTGTCGGAAATGTTTTAAAAATTAGAATTTTTATACAGATAGATTACAGTCCTGTAATTTGCCTACTAAACATTTTGACGAAACTCAAAACATGTTTCTCAAGACAATGTCCTTCTATAAATCCTTGCAGACAACAGACCGTTAAATGGTTTTTCCCAGAAAGCGAAACCACGTCTCAAAAAAAAAATTCAGTTTTAAGAGAAATCGATCTTATGGAAAAGAAATTTATAAAACTGTAATGAGCGCAGAAACATATTTCCTTCGCTTTGGTTAAAAATATATCACAAAAAACCGTAATGGCTAAAACTCAAACACGCTTCAACTTATGGCTTCATCACGTTACATTTCATACGCTTTGTGTTCGCTTTATGTGACATTTTCAAAATTACGGTTGTTGTTTTTGCTTTTTTTCTGTCAAAGCAAGCAAAAGTTCAACCAGTTTCTACTTCAGCTTTGAGTTTGAGTCGCGTTACCTTATCGTGTACACGAACCAAACGTAACGTCAAAACCAAAGCTACATTAGGCACGGAGTAGAGCCCGAGCAAGTCGATTACGCTCTGAGCAGAGTATGATCAGAGCTCTTCGATTTAATTAAGAAACACACTTGAGCACTGAGCTGTCATATGGTCCACTTTGGACCTTAAATACAAATATTAAATTAAATTAATGTTATTTTCTTAGAAAAATGTATTTTAATATTTTACTTGAACCGACGCCATTTTGATGTTTTTTTTTTCAACCCTGTCACTCTTGTCAATACACACAAAATATATGAAATTGGCCGCGCTCAGCCTTTTACTCCATGTACTCGGTTATTTTAATCTGAGCTCATAGAGCGCGCTCCGAGCTGGCTCCGATTAAAAAAAGAAACACGGATCTTTTTTTGACAGGTCAGTGCCGTGCTCTGAGCTCAAAAGGAAAAACGCCTATTATGATAAGGTGTGTTGATTTCCTATGGTTGAACTTGTAAACGTCAGGCGAAACCGTAGCTAAAGCGTGATTGTGTTTTAGCCATAAAAACCCACAAGAATTCGAAAAACAAGTAAATATGTTTTTACTTGCAATTATATGTATGTAATGTACACATGAATGTACAAACATGATATTTCCGTCATAGAGAAGCCTAAAATAGTTCGAAAAATGTCTGCCTGTCTGTCTTCCTCTTCTTCTGTATTTAAACATTGATCTGCAGCCTAAACGGCTGAGGCGATTACCTTTAAATTTGGTGATTCTTTTGGCATTCCCTAGAGGGTTTTTTGAAGTTTTATTTTTAGGGCTTAAAATAACGTTACCTGCCATAACCGTTAACGTTAGGCTTATTTTTTTATGAAAACAAATTCAACGAATTTGATGAACATTTTTGAGAGTATTTTTGTAGGTATTAGCCATCATTTTATCAAAACAAAATTTACCAGAAAGTTCTATCAACTCTTAACTCTCATATAACGATTTTTTTCTTTAATTTTCGACTATCTCGGTAACGGCTCATTGAATTTCTATCACATTTCATAATTTAATTTTGAATAACTTTTTTTTATTTATAATACATTTTTTTTGTTTTGAAAATTCAATATTTTTAAAACTAATCAAAAAAAAAATTATTTTAAATTTTATGATAAGCATACCAAAATCTCAAGAAAAAACTAATAAAAAAAAACGAAAAATAAAAAAAATAGGATTTCATCTTTTTTAATAAATTTACTTTTTATAGGTTCAGACCGTATTAATTTTTTTTTATGTAAATGTTACTTGTTTCATTCAAAGAGCAAGTACGTGCGACCCAGTCGTGCCCATTTTTACTTGCGATTATAGGGACTTGTATGGTGGTTGGGTGCTGTATGAATAGGGTAGGCAATGAAGGGCGTCAAACAGGTGATGCACAGTGCTGCAACTATCTCGTACGCATCAATTGTGCTTATTTTACCTCCCCACGGTAACCACCGGGAACTGGACATTCCTGCTAAACTTATAAGCGCCAGTGTTGAACACAGAAAAAATAGCAACACTACATATAATGCTCTGCTTTAATGACTGTTCTGATCGATTAGCAGAAGTCGTCTTGCACTAGCCCCTCAGAAAGAGGACGTACGGCGGATGAGCCTAACCAATTAAACCAACGAACGGTGGCGTCAACAGTCAACGAAGCAGATGCCCTAATGAGCTACTTCTACGTATTTGGACAA
Organism: Platycheirus rosarum; assembly: GCA_963971375.1. Classification (NCBI taxonomy): domain Eukaryota; kingdom Metazoa; phylum Arthropoda; class Insecta; order Diptera; family Syrphidae; genus Platycheirus; species Platycheirus rosarum. The sequence continues at coordinate 118,762,543 of OZ020510.1, forward strand.
TTCAATGCAAGTCAGGGCATTGAAATAGAGATGGTGGCAGATGCATCCTTAATGGGCCAACGGCAGTGCTCATATCCCCGAAGCGGGTTACTGACTCCGGATTCTCCAGTTCCTTTTGTCCAAGGAATCCAACAAAGGACCTGGCCCCCCAGGTTGGGGGTTGTGCGTGGGGTTAGCAACCCTGTCATGGAAAAAAAAGTTGCGAAGCGACCAATAACCCTCGGAAAAGGACGGATTAACTGTGGCGCTCTCAAATGGAGGACGATCTCAACCAATTTGGAGTGCGAAACTGGAGGCAGCTAGCCAAAGACCGAGCTGTAGCGCCCCCTAAGTAAGTTAGTATAGGGACTATAAGGCAGGTTTAGGATTCGTGAATATTAAAAAAAAATGAGATAACAATCAAACATGACATTACGATAATATAGAAGTCTAAAAAAGTGATCGAAAAAAATGTCTGTCTGTCTATCAGTATGTATAACGAGCTGCAGCCTTATCTTCAAACTTGGTGTGTGTGATTCATTTGCAATTCCCCAGAGGGGAAATTGAAATTTTATTTTTAGGCCTAGAAATAACGGTACCTGCCATATGACCGTTTAGGAAAATCTTATTTTTCTCGAAATCGGCTCCAACGATTTTGATGAAATTTTTTGAGAATTTTGTAGTTGTTATTGGCTATCATTTTATCAGAACCAAAGTTACGGAAAAGTCTATTAACGGTACCTTTTTTATTGCTTTCTCGGTAACGGCTCTTTGGATTTCTGTCAAATTTTATATTTGAGAAGATCTAGGTAACCAAATTAATTCTGCATATCAAAATTTTGAATAACTGTTTTTTTTTTCTAATTAAAATTAATTTTTTTAATTTTTTTTCAATATTTTTAAAACTAATCAAAAAAAATTATTTTAAATTTTATAATCATATTTATATTAATAAACTCTAAAAAGCTTCACATCAAAATAAAAAAAAAATTTAACTAAAAATAAAAACAGGATTTTATCAAAATCCGTCCTATAATTTTCGAAATACTTTTTTCATAAATTCGTTACTATACAAGACGATGACATACTCCATTTTTACTAAAATCTGTTAAGTGATGTGGCACTTTTTTAAGTTCAGATAGTGTTATTTTTCTACGTTAATGTTACTTATTTTTTAAATGTTATTCGACAATGTGACCACACATATGAGCAAGTGCGTGCGATCCAGTCGTGCAATTAATTTTATATTTGAAAAGACCTGCATATCTAAGTGGCCGAAATGATTTTGCCTACCTACATTAAAAATTGTTTTTATTTATTTATAATACATTTTTTTATTTTTTTTTTTATTTTTAATAATTTTAAAACTAATAACAAAATTTTTTTTTAAATATTAATAATATTGATAAACTCAAAATCTTAATTTCTTACTTAAAATAAAAAACATTGTTTTATCAAAATCGTTCCAACAATTTTCGAAATATTTTTTTACACAGTTACTGTAACTGTAACGTGCTGTGGTCTAAACACTTTTTATAAGTTCAAATCGTCTTATTCTTCTACGTTCATACATACGTATGTACAATATGTATGTACGTATGATTTGTTTCTGTGAAAGATCTTGGCTTTCAATGTGATAAGAGACATAAAAGCAAGAATGTTCAACCCAATTGTAGGTAGATACATGAGACACTAAATCAAACCACAAGCTTCTTTCTTATCTCAGAAAAGTAATCAGTTTCTGTGCGAAAGACTTAAGTTTTGGATTGGATTGTATGTTTTACTACCACGCCTCAAAGACTGCATGCATTTGTTAAGTTTGCTTTGGGATCAGTTACTGGACTTACCCCATATGACATATGAGGAAGATCCAAATCATAATTTTCCTTTTAGGATTTAATATAAATAGAACATTCTTTGACATACCAATTTAAAAAAAGAAGTAAGAATATTAAATAGACAATTTTTTTCTATTTGTTTTCTTTCATTTTCCAAAAGAAAAACTTGCATTGACATTCACTCGAATAGCTTTTTCCGAAAAAAGTAGTGCGTGTTGACGACTTGTTTACATTTTGGTTCTATATTTGAAAAAACCTGCCAAGTAACAAAAGTATACATATGTATAATTTGACCGACATTTTAGTTTCATGGAAACCATTAGATTCTAGAAAAATCTTGAAGATTTCATTCATTTCGATATAACAGTATAGTAATTACTATTTTTGTACAACTCCAATGCACGCGCGTTGGGTTTGCGCCAGTTAAAAATTTCCTTTTTAATTGGAAGCATTCGTGTAATTAGTACAAATTCCACAATGTAATCCGATTTAAGTAATTCAATATCTAAGTGCAACTAACATTCAAAATACAAGTGACACATGAACCAGCTATTCAGTTGGAAGTATCAATAACAACACTTTTTGATTAAATTGTCAATTTCCACAGAAAAAAAAAAAACATTCTGTCAGATAATTTTCAATTAAAAAAGTGTTTAGATTTCAATAACAATATAACTTCCAGTCATAACAATTGTTTATTACATTTTAATTATCCTTAATAAATTACTACTTCTGGGACTTGCAAAGAGAAGTACACAAAGTCAAAGGGAATAAATTGACATTGTTGGAGCAATCGATTTCATCGATTATCCACTAATGTCCGATATTAGAAAGGAACTCACCTAACCGGCAGGCGCGGCAATTAAGATGAGCTATTACACCATAGCTGGTTCTTACACTGGCAATTGACCGTTAAAAAAAAGTATCTGAAATGTGACCGGGGTCAAACTAAATTTTCCGTCGTTGTTGAAAACAGTAATTATTGCTAATTGGACTGTGTGTAGCGATGGGTGTTCCAGTAGATACATACAAAACTTTTCATCATCGATTGATACCCTTACCCTAGGAAGACATTATAAGGGTAATTGATGGGTTTTGATAAACTCTCAGCTACAAGTTAATTTATAGATGAAATAAAGTGATAAAACTAGTTTGAAACAAAATTTTAGTTCGACCTTGAAGGAGTGAATTTATCTTTTTCATCTCCTTTTTCTTTATTTGTTGTTTACTTTGTATGTTTGACAAAATGTTGAATTTTTTATGTTGTTTGTAAACAATCACAAAATGTGACGTAGTTTAAGGGGAAATTTCGTTTATAGAAAAAAAAAAACAAAACAAAAAGAGAAGTTTCGCCAGTTTCTATTTTGGAATCAATGTATGTATTAGTTTTCATTAAGGTCAAGTTTATATGCGTTTTATGATTGATTTTATTTTGTATCTCTGAAATTTTTTGTGATAAAATATTCAAATTAAGCGGGAAAATGCTATTTTACCACGGAGAAGGAAACAACTTGTTGTTTGTAAATTCTATAAATCACATTATTATTTCTTCGCGCATTTATTTTAACTCAATGGTTACTAAAAATAGGTAATCCGTGTGGTTATTTATAAAGAGTTATTTATGTAGCTGATGCAAAAAGTAAGTTTAAATAAAAACACGTAACTTTGCGGTTGATGATTTTTTTTTTATTAAATAGACAATATTACTATTATTTAGATCATGTAATGCTAAATTTGTATTGTTTGTTTTGTGTGTTTATTGCAATTATGAAGATTATGTTCACCGACACTTAATGTAGGAGATAGAAAAAATGGGCATAACTGGGTCGCACGTACATACTTGCTCTTATGTATCTATTCACATTGGAAGGCAAGATCTTTTACAGAAACAAGTAACATTTCCGTAGAAAAATAACTCGATCTGAACTTACTAAAAATGTCAAAATCACAAAACTGAGTACGCCATCACATGTCCTGTATAATAATGATATTATGAAAAAATTATTTCGAATATTGTGGGACTGTTTTTGATAAAATCCTGCTTTTTCATATTTAGTTTTTTGAAATTTTTTTGTTTTGAGATTTCAGTATGACATTTTTTAGACTTTATTAATATACTAACTTACTCATCCGGCGTTGCTCGGGTATACCATACATTTTCGTAAAAAAATCGACCCAGTAATCGAAATAGCCTTAGTTATTTCTTACAAATTTAGCTACCTACTTGTGAAAAGACCCCAGCGGCACCAATTTGTGATTAAAATAGCCTTAGTTACTCATTACAACATCAGTTATCTACCTGTGAAAATCCCTTCAAAATCGGTCAATAAATAAGAATTTTGGAGAAAGCGTTCCCAGCGCCACCTTGTTGGTAATTAAAATAACCTAAATTCCTCCATAGAACATCAACTATCTGTGAGTGAAAGTCTTGTTAAAACCGGTGCAGCCTTTCTCGAGATTAGCCGAAACAAACCGACAAAAAGACAGACAGACAGAAAAAAATTAAAAAAAAAATTGTGTTTTTTTAAATACACTTTCTGTAAAAACACTTTCATATGCATCTTGTAAAAAGCTGTTGTTTTGATATTAAAAAGAGACGCTTTTTACTTGCGATTATAGGTACTATAATGCAAGTTATGCATTGGTGCAGATTAAAAATTTTGAGACAACAATCAAACATGACATTACGATGATAGAGAAACATATTTGAGTTGCTGGAAAAATTCTGTCCGTCTGTCTGTCTGTCTGTCTGTACGGATGTATTTTGGACTGCAGCCTAAACGGTTGGGCCAGCCGTCTTCAAATTTTGAACTTAAAGTTATTTTGGCATTCTACAGAGGAGTTTTTTTTTTATTTTTTTTAGCTCAAAAATTAACGGTACCTGCCATATAACCCTTATGTAAATGTTTATTTTTCTCGAAAACGGCTCCAAGAATTTTTATTTATTAATATGGTGGACTAAAAACAGTACCTCTCATAGGACCGGTTTTCTCTTCGACTTTCTCGAAAACTGGTGATCCGATTACAATCAAAATTAATATTCAAGAAGATGTAGGTAGCCTAATTAATTTTGCATTAATTTTTTTCGAAATTTTTTTTTTGTATTTTCAAAAATAAAAAAAAAATTTGTTTTTGAAAAATCAATATTTTGAAAACGGGTAAGTGATTTTATTTTAAATATTTTTTTTAAATGTACGTTATTTTTGTGCTTAAGTTTGTATTCTTGAATTATTTTTTTAATTAAAATAAAAATGTTAAAAAAACCGTTTTGGCGTTTAATATATTTCACCCAATACAATTTAACGTACTTTATTCGAACAATCAAAAGTCACAAAAATCGAATAAATGCTTTGATTTTCGCTTTAATTTTCTTCAGTCTTGCAATTAATTTATTTATGTGTATATGTACCTATACACAACGAAATTAAAAAAAAATCAAATCCTTAGTTTTAAAAATTTTGAAAATTCAAAAAAAAAGCTAAATCATCTATAAATAATAAATAATAAAACTATTTAAAGTTTTGGTATGCAGAATTTCTTTGGCTAGGTAACTAAATCTTATCAAATGTAAAATTTGATAGAAATGCAATAGGCGGTTAACGAGAAAGTCCAACATAATTTTTTTTTCTGATAAAATTATGAAGCTAACTCCCACAATACCCTCAGAAAATTGTATTGAAATCTTAAGCGCCGTTTCCAAGAAAAAAAAATGTTTTTAACAGTTGTATAGCAAGTACCCTTCCTAAAAAAAATATGCGTGGAGCGGTTTGCGAAAAAAATAATACAAGGTTACAATGCAAGAACCGTTAATATTTGAGCTAAAACAGAATACCAAAATTAGCTCAAATATTAACGGTACCATATAACAACCGTCAAGTAAAAGCTTATTTTTCTCGGAAACGGCACCAAGAGTTCTTATGAAAAAAACATCATTGTGTTGTTGTAAATGTGGATTATGTTTTGGTGAAAAAAAAAATTAAGTTGGTGGGCTAAAAAAACACCACTCCCGTAGGACCGTTCTTATTTTCTTCAACTTTTTCTTAAACTGGTTAATCGATTACAATCAAATTTTATATTCAAAAAGATGTAGGTAGCTAAAGTAATTTAACATAAAAAAAACAATATTTTTGAATAATTTTTGTTTTGTAACTATTTTTAATATAATTAAAACATTTTTTGTTGACAAATCAATATTTTTAAAACTTTTTTAAATGTAAATTATTTTTGTGCTTAAGTTTGCCTTCTTTATTTTTTTTTTTTTTAATTTTTAAAAAAGTTGTTTGATATGTTTTATTTAAAAACCGTTCCTACGATTTAAAAAAAATATGCATTTTCACATTTTTTTAAAGAAATAAAATGGCGCTGAAAACTATTTTACGCGTACTTGTTTCCACCAATCAAAAGTCAGAAAACTCGGATAAAACCTTTGAAGTTCCCTTAAAATATTTTTCAAATTGTATTCCACGCTGTGACCCCACATAAGAGCAAGTACGTGCGATCCAGTCGTGCAATTTATTTTGAATAGCACCACCCTTTAGCTTTTTATGTAAATAACTGACTAAATTAATTATTATGTGTTCCAGATTTGTTGCAAAAACTAAAAGTCCAATAAGTTATAGGCTCTATTAAAAGCATCTCTTATCTCATCGGCACTTGTAATCTCTCAGCTCTGACACCCGAGTCCGCACTTGGATCTCAATTGTGAGTTAGTTTTATAGTTGAACAAACGCATTTTGCAACGAGTTAAGTTGCAATTGATGCGTATGCAATTTATCTGAATAGCCCATCAACTCTTTCTCAATGAACAATTTAGAGTCTCTTTCCAGCTGGTATACCCGAATAAAATTAAAATATTTAAAATATTACTTGGGACAATAATGATTCACATTGGCAAGGAGGTGGAATTAAAAAAATGCGTTAACACTCATAGATAGCCAAGCATGCTTTATTATTTTTGTTATCATAACGGGTGATTTTTTTGAGGTTAGGATTTTCATGCATTAGTATTTGACAGATCACGCGGGATTTCAGACATGGTGTCAAAGAGAAAGATGCTCAGTATGCTTTGACATTTCATCATGAATAGACTTACTAACGAGCAACGCTTGCAAATCATTGAATTTTATTACCAAAATCAGTGCCCTAGAAAAGTTGGCAGAAAATCCGCTTTTTTATCGACAAATTTTGTTCAGCGATGAGGCTCATTTCTGGTTGAATGGCTACGTAAATAAGCAAAATTGCCGCATTTGGAGTGAAGAGCAACCAGAAGCCGTTCAAGAACTGCCCATGCATCCCGAAAAATGCACTGTTTGGTGTGGTTTGTACGCTGGTGGAATCATTGGACCGTATTTTTTCAAAGATGCTGTTGGACGCAACGTTACGGTGAATGAACCGAACACTGATTTTGGTCCCGCGTGATCTGTCAAATACTAATGCATGAAAATCCTAACCTCAAAAAAATCACCCGTTATAAGTTGTATATGCTTGCCACAACTTTCCTTGATAAGCAGGAATAATCATTTTCATGACGAATTAAAGTGGACAGAATGCATAGTTGCACTCGACTGGAAAGTCAGGGAAGGTCAGGGAAAGTCAGGGAACAAAATTTTGGTTAGGGAAAGTCAGGGAATTTCAAAACCGGTCACGGAAAATATTTTCAAAATTGATATTTTTCATATTAAAATAGTTTAATCCTTCGTTATACTCTGTCCATACTTTCGCGCCTTTGGCATACTCGTATAATTCCTTTCTGGTGTATTTCAACACAAAATGACTTAACATGCCAACTTGTAGCAAATAAAATTTCCTATAATTTTGGTCTGTAAAGCTCTTTTGTACAACCAGTATAGCAACGGTGCTATTTAGCAGCCAAAAGAACTTCTTAATAACGAGATAAAGGCGTATGAAGGCGTGAGTGAGGAGCGACTTTTCACGGGAACTGCAAGCTTCTTTTTCTTTTATGCAAAATTGATAAATTTTCCAAAATTTAAATTTAAAAAAACTTTGAGTGAAAAAAACTACTACAAAATTATCGGAGTACAATTCCTTAACATATTTTTTTGTAAAATAAAATTAATTAAAACAAAATAAAGCATTGTCCCATGATCAGGATGAAAATGTCTCCCAAAAGACACGTAATTTTTGTTTTTACTCTAGGTTAGGTTGAGCGGGGTACTTATTCGATAGTCAAATCATCTCACTGGGATCTCAAGGATCCATTGCGGTCCCCAGGAATAGAAGGAATAGGTGAACAATTTGGGGAGAGCTGGTTATGGAATGCCTCCTTAAACCATCCTGAGATTTTGATGAATTTCAGAATGTTTTAAAGTGCCTTTTTTGAAACGTCGTCAAAAATATTTTCTCCGAGAGCTGTTTTCCTGGTCTGAGCTAGACTGGGGCATTCACAAAGGAAGTGATATGAGCCGTCTTCTGCATCAACGTTTGATGTGCTTAAGGCCCATTCTACTCATGTGGACCCCCATTGAGTTGTGACCCATCAGGACACCAACCAAAAGGGACAGTTGAGGTCTACCTAGCTTTTGATTGTATTCTGTATTTTTCTTTGAGATGTTTGGCAAAGACTTCTTGAGACCTGACAGTTATCAAGTTTTGACCATCTCTCGTTTGTGGCTTTGAGGCACTATTCGTGAATTCTTTTTTTTTTCCTATTTTCCAATTGTACAAGTACCCAGGGAACGGTTTGGCTTGGTTCCATTGGTGAACCGTTTTTGGCCAGTTCGTCAGCCTTTTCGTTTCCGTTAATGTTGCAGTGTCCGGGAACCCATCGGAGGGTAACCGGGTTTGTTTCACTGATTTGCCGAAGATTATTGCGACATTCGTCGATCTTTTTAGACTTTGAAACGATTGCCCGTGAAAATATCAATGTTTCTGTTCTCCAGGTTAAAAGACAAAAGTTGTTTTGCTGCTTCGCCTACTGCGAGCACTTCTGCCTGAAAAACACTACTCAGGTTTGGCAACTTTACATATATATTTACTGGTAGGTTTATCGAGAAGATACCAGACCCTACCCCTGCTTGCGTTTTAGAACCGTCTGTATAGACCGAGATATGATTTTTATTTGTGACCCGGTTTTCCCTCCAGCATTCTCTTGTAGGAAAGTCTGTTAGTGCCACGGTGTTAAAATCTAAGTGCGGTACAGTATAGTCGGTTTGGCTATCAGTGTCTATATAATTTTCTATAATTTTATGACCATACTGGCCTTTGTTCCAGTTGCTTGAATGCCTTAATCTTAAGGCAATTTTGGCCGCCAGCTCCTTTATGAAAAGGTCTATTGGGGATCTTGAGAAGAAAGTTTCTAGGGCTGCGGTTGGAGTAGTTCTTAAGCACTTGTAGTACCAATGCAAATGCACGCTTGTCTTTGAATTTTTGTCATAGATTTGAGATTGTCAAGGGAAGGCCACCAAACCAAACATGGGTATGTCAGAATTCGTCTGACGATGACAGTGTACATCCAATGAATGTTTTTTGGGCTAGGCTAGGACCTCATCTCTCTAAGAAGTGATTATACAAGTTTTTTTTTATTTAGGCTTTATTAAAGACCGAAATAAACCTAATTATTAAAAATTTTGAATTTTTGTCAAACGGCGCAACAATATCTAGTAAATTCGCCTTATATTATGTAGGTAGTTTGATTTTTTTAAGACTACTTTACAGAATTAAACAAATAAAAAAGATTGTAATGATTTTTAATACTTATGAGCTTGCAAACCCTTATGTAAAATTTTAATTTTTTTAAGTTTCTCTTGAGAATTTGAGTTCCATTTTTTTTTTAATTTTTTGAAGTTAAAATATTTTGTTTATCTTACATATTTACAATCGAAACTTTTTATTTTATTGAGATATTCCGAAAATTATGGAAGTTAAATAACAACGCGAAGCTCTAAACTATTTTTTGTATGGAAACCTTTGCTTAAGAACCTCAATTTCATGTGATTTATTTTAAGCATACACAAATTAAATCCAGTTAATTATTGTTTTCATATGGTCATGGAAAGTCAGGGAAAAGTCAAGGGAATTATATTTTGCGAAATAGTGGCAACTATGGAATGTCTTAAAGTAGGTAACATAATTTTTATTTCATTTGTTTGTATTGTTATTTAGGCTCATTCTTTTGAGATTTTTATACGAGTAATAGGAGTCATATATAATTTTAGCTAACCCACTCGGTGTTGCTCGTGTAATCCATGAATTGTCTGAATATCGTCAAAAACACCAACTGTATCTAAGAACCATCTGGGTTACCACATACACAGTTGGTGGAAAAAATAGGTGTGAAGAAAGAATTTGCTCTTAGATACGCGAACTGGAATGGACCTGAAGGACTTAAAAAAGGCGTAATATCCTGTGGAGCGACGAGACTAAAATAAATTTGTTTTCTTCGGACTGCGGGCGTAATGTAAGACGCCCAAAAGGAAAAGAATACCATCCCCGCTATACACAAAAAACAATCAAACACGGAGGTGGCAATATTATGGTGTGGGGATGTTTTTTTCTGGTACGGTGTCGGTCCTATATTTCTCATTAAAACCATATTAACAAAATATGGGTATAGGGATATATTGGAAAATGTCATGCTTCCATTTTCTGAAGAAAACATGCCCCTCCGATGGCATTTTCAACAGGATAACGATCCAAAACACACGGCGGGTCTCGTAAAAGATTGGTTCCAAGAGAAGGAAGTATCTCTTATCCCGTGGCCAAGTCAATCCCCTAACCTCAATCCCATTGAGAACTTGTGGAATGCACTCAAGCGAAAGTTAGGCGGGCATTATTTCACAAATGGAAACCAATTGTGGGAAGCCGTTCAAAGAGAATGGTATTCTATACCCAACCAGGCATGCCAAAAATTGGTGGAATCAATGCCACGCCGACTCCAAAGAGTTCAAGCTAACAATGGAGGATACTCTGGTTATTAGAGTTAGGTAATCGAAAATTTAGGTAACCAACATTAAATGTTAATAAAATCAATATTTTGAATACTTTAGGAAGAAGCGCCTAGTTTATTGACCAGGTTAAAATGCGTCAATCGACAGTTTCGGCCACTTGTTATGAAAATGTTCTATTAATTCAAGATATTAAAGTCTTTTATTTTCTTTGTTATTGAAGTTTTATTAAAAACATAAAAAATTATAATGCAACTGAAAAAATGTAAAAAAAATTAACTAATAAAAAAATAGTCACACCTATTTTTTTGACCAGCTGTGTATGTTTAAATACAGAAAATATTTCACCAAAATCATTCAACGTCTTTAAGAAAAGAAGAATACGTAAATACTCACTCCAGAATTTTGTATTTGAAGACAAGTAACAAAGGACTTAAACTGCTACCTTATGGTATACCAGTGACCCTATTAAGCCGAAAAGAACACTTTTACTTCCACATTCCAATACTAAATACTATGGAGCTTAATGTTTTTTTTTCTTTTATTTTTTTATGTTTGTTACCCAGCAAATTTTTGCTATCAAATCACTCAAGGCGTGATCCAAAATCGTGCATATTTTTATTTTATTTGAAAGAATTTTTCCATAAACTTTTTTCTGCCGTTCGCCTTATACTTGTTTGTTAATATTAACATAATATGCTTAGCAAATTTTAGTATTTAATCAAAAAACAGGATTCAAAAATTCTTGTTCTTCCAGAAAAAAAAATGTGCCGATGGAAAATTTCTCATTCATAAATTAGCATAGAAATCTTTTTTTCTCTGCGGTCAAGTCAAGGCGGTAAAAATTGTATGAAGTTCTTTTTGAAACTTACTCTAACCGTTTAACTGCATCATGCTACTCAATCAGATTTTGACAGTTAACACATGAAATGTAAACATCATTTTTTTTTTTGGTGAATTGAAACATACACCTTTTCTGAATCCTACAAAAATTATCCTTTAACCAGTTTTTGGTTTATCATTAATCTTACATCTTAATATGCATGTCATTTTTTTATTTTCTTCACTAATCCCAGTTAATAAATCATTTTGTTTATTTAATCATTAATTGATCTTAGATCGATTAAAATATTTAATGTCAGTTTATTTAATTGGGCTTAGGTAGTGACTAGTGACCTACAGGTACTTAAGTACACAACTTAAACCCTATTGCTTTTCAATTAGACAGAATTATTTGCATATAACGTACGTCGCGGACGTAATTATTTAAAATCTTGTACATTTGCAAACTGGCACACTAGTTTATTCGACGAACTAGATACAAACAAAAATTAATTAAATTTATGTAATGAAGTGTTTGCAAAACAATATAAGAATGAACGAAACTGCTGAATTCTATGAGTCAACAAATTTGGAAAAGACAAATTGGCACAACAAAGTACGAATGTGCGAATCGATTGGCCTAATTAACAGGTGCGAAGGTGTCACCAACTTGTAGTTTTTTTTTTATGACAAAACTATGGAACAATGAACTCCATGAGGTAGACAAAACATTATTAAGCGTATTATAAACTTGTGAGCTTGAAAAGGTTTGTAAAGTTTGAATATCTTTTGCAAAGAGAATTTTTTAAGATGATTTCAAATACTTGTAAAAATGATTTACAGTTAGAAAATAACTCAAACTAGGCTATATTTTCTCTCAATCATGGCGGTCAAGGCTCATCTGTAGTAGTTTTATCTCAGGAGAATGGAATAAATATGTTACAGATTTTGAAGTACTACAAGTTCCGTATTCGGACCATATGCCGACTGCAATAACCCTAAATGAAACAGAACCTATAAATTCCGGAAATGTAGAAATGGTGTTATTACCGAAAATGATACGGAAAAACTCTAAAACTGACATATATAGAAGAAATTTGGACGTCATTCTGGAGAGAAATGAGATGACACAGTTAAATTATGTTGAACAAGCTATAAAGCAATCCTACCCTGTCGGTAGATAATTATGACAGACAAATGATTTTCAAGGAACCATGGTTTGATGGGGAGTGTATTTAAGCGCTTGGCTTAAAGTGTTTCGAAGGTGTAATGAGGAACACACGAGAAATCTTTACATTAAAGCGAATGCGATATTTAAAAAGCTTTGTATTGCCAAAAAAAAACGATTTTCCTAGAAAAGGACCTATCAGGTTGTTGGCGAATGGCTTTAGGCGTTCACACAATACAGCAGAAAAGATCTTGTAGGCGATGTTGAGGAGACTGAAATCCCTATAGTTGGTGCAGCTCAGAGGGTCTCCTTTTTTAAGGATCGGGCAAATTATGCTGAGATTCCATTCATCGGGCATGCTTTCTTCTAACCATATCTTGCTTATGAGTTGGTTCATACTTATAACCAAGTCATCGCCTGCAGCTTTGAACAGCTCGGCAGCTAGGCCATCGGCTCCGGCGGCTTTTTATTCCTCTTAAGTTTAAATATAGCTAGCTTTATTTAATGCAGATGTGGTGGTCGGAATAGTTGGTCTACTCCGCCCAGATAAAGTGGACCATTCTGCCTGACAGCGGAATTCGTTTCGTTATCGCCGTTATACAGTCTGCAGAAATGGTTTTTCCATATTCTCAGCATCGACTACGATTCCACTACGATGTTCCCTTCATCGTCTTTGCAAGCTTCAGTTCGAGCTCTGTACTTTTGACAGTTTCTTTGTACCTTTTGGTAAAACTTTCAAACTTCATTCCTGCAATAACAGCTCTCCATTTCCTCGATCGCGAGCTTGCAGCGCCGCCTTGTATGCTTCTTGTTTAGCTGCGTGTGCTTGCCGACACTCATCATCAAACCAGGGGTTTCGTTGTGGTGGCCGTGTAAAACCCAGCACTTCAGTCGCGGCTTCCCTGATGGTATTTTGGCAATGTTGCCACTGGTTCTCAATACTTGATGCTGGCGGTAAAGAAGTCCTTTGGAGGTTATTTGAAACTCGATCGGAAAAGGATCTGGAGATTTCTTGCGATTGCAGCTTGGCGTGGGTCGTGATATCCTAAGTCGTACCTTTTTCCAAATGTGTCACCAAAAACATCTTCTCTCCCTAGCTTTGCGTTAAAGTCGCCTAGGACAATTTTAATGTCATAGCTAAGGCATTGCTCATATGTTTTGTTGAGGAGCTCAAAAAACATTTCTTTGAGGTCATCATCTCTTTCCTCTGTGGGGGCATGCGCGCATATAAGGCTAATATTGGCAAATTTAGCCTTGATACGGATTGTCATGAGGCGCTCGTTCACACATTTGTAACTCAAAACCTCTTGCCGGAGCCTGCCTCCAATGACGAATCCACATCCAAATAAGCGCTGTTTTTGTTGTGTATAGCAGTTGCCATAGTAGATATCGCAGTTTTTCATCTTTTTTTGCCCGGCCCGTCCCATCGCATTTCTTGGATGGCGGTTATGTCTGCCTTACAGCAGTCAATGGCCTCCGCTAGTTGTTCGGCTGCATGTGGTCTTTTAAGGGGCCTAACATTCCACGTACATATCCGAAATTCGTTGTCCTTATTTCGTTTGCAGGGTTCGTCATCAGTGAATCCGTCCGTATCCGAGGCTTGTTGATGCTTCGCAACTAGTTGTTTTTGGTGTGGCCGGGAAGCTACCCCGACGGCACAACCCCCAACCTGGAGGACCAGGTTGTGACTCCAAGCACGAAGAGCCGGATAAACCGCTCCTTATAGGCCTGAGCTCCACCACTTGGAGGTTAGAGTAGGAGTTGATAGACAGGGGCGATTTGCGGATGCTTGAAACCCACATACATATCTACCTTTTCAACGGCTCCTACAATTTTGAAAAAAAAATTCACACTTTTTTACATTTCCTAAAGAAATAAAATGGCGTTTAAATTATTTCACCCAATACATTTTAACGAATGTTATTCGAACAATCAAGTCACAAAAATTTATTTTTTATAATAACTGTTATAAGAAATTGGCACAGGTTAGAAGCTGATCAGAATTCTGGAAATTGGCTCGGAAAATAAATGGTGGAAAATATGTCATAAGTAACCCTATTAAAAACCAATTATGAAAACCTATTGAGCTCACATTGGATAAACAAATTTTACGGCACTATTGTACACCCGGGATATGAAATGATACCCTGGACACACCAATTACGGAGACAGAAGAAGTTTGGCAATGAATAACATCGAAAAAAGAAAAGCAGCAGGTTCAGATCAAGTATCTACAGAATTTTTTAAATACGGAACTATGAAGTTGAGTACAACTTTGACAAGATTATTTAAAGACATTTTTGAGTATAGAGTAATTCCTCAACAGTTTAACGATGCGCTAATATTTCCCATTTTCAAAAAAGGATGCACAAAAGACCCGGCAAACTATAGAGGAATATCTTTTTTAAACTCTTCGTACAAGATCTTTACAGCGATTATGCATTATGAGAATGGATCGAAGACAACAATCTGCTGAAGGAATACCAAGCTGGATTCAGAACAAGATATTCTACAACGGATCATATTTTTGTTCTTAGAAGTAAAGCGAATTCCTTTCTTTCTACGGCTTTTTATCGATCTGAAAGCAGCATTTAACAAAGAAGACCGAGGTGCACTTATGTACAAACTTAATAGACTGGGGATGTCACTTAAATTTGGAAGACTGATTCAAGGACTGTAGAGCAGCAGTGTGGAACGGTAAAGAAGCATCAGAATGGTTTCATACACGGACGATAGTAAAACAAGGATGTGCACTTAGCCCAAGTTTGTTTGCATTGTTTATTGAAGACCTAGTTAAAAGCCTACCTTGCGGTAAAGAGTATGCAGGGACCCTTAAAAAAGCTTTACTTTTTGCAGGTTATGTAGTTACATTGGCGTATACCAAAAAGTGGATATTGACCGTTAATCTTACTAAATCGAAAATATTAATATTCAAAAAAGTAGGGAGAACCGGATCTAACGAAAAATATTACTTCAACGGAGAAACAGTTGAAGTAGTTACAGAATATAAATATCTTGGGATCTTATTAACGCAAAACCTAAATATGGAAAAACATCTGCAGGTAAAGCTCTCGCAAGCTAAAACACCCATCAACGTAGCATGGAAAAATTGTTTAAGCAACAAGTTTGTGAATCATAGCAGCAAGTACAGGGTTTTTGAGGCGGTTGCAGAATCAGTATTGTTTTACAGAGCACAGGTCTGGGGATGCAAGGAATATGAGACTGTGGAAAAGCTTCTTAGATTCTGCATTAAAAGAACTTTCCACTTACCATCAAACATTACCGAATTATATGGTAATGCTGGAAACTGGACTATCACCGTTTTTTATCAAAACGTTGAAGCTTCAAGTGGACTATATGATAAAAGTTATGCACATGCCAAACCATAGATTGCCTAAAATAGTGGCGCTTCAAGCAATCAAAAAGTACCTGGTTTATGGATTGGATGGACTTAGCGCAACAAATAGATTTTGAGTTAAATCTTGATGTGAGAGCAACAGAAAGCTGAAAAAATACGCTGTATCAACTCATCACAAGTGTGGATATATGAACGTCAAACGGAGGACTCAATTTATAGAGCCAACTGAACCGTCACTTAAATGATCATAACTATTTCAATGACAGTTATAAGGTAGAAGAGATTTCTATGATGTTCCGTTTGAGAGGAGAATTATTAAAGCTAAATTACAAACCTCATCCTGAGGACCTACCCATCCTATGCAGTATGTTTAATTTGGAAGAACGTGAAGATGTTAATCACTTCGTTGGAAGGTGTCCTATACTGCAAGAGACGAGAAGAAATATACTGGGGCAGGTTTTTATGTCTAACGAGGCAGTACGACAACACTACTTAACGAATTTAATGTCAAACATTTATTCGAGTTCTGCAAGATATCGAGAAAAAATTATATCGGACAACTTTTAACGGAAAAAAATAATGTTTGTATACAATAAAAAAAAAATTATATTTGACACAAAAACTTAATCACAATCCATATTCATACTTAATGTTTATATGTTGTCAATCAGGCAGACGGCACAGCCATGCATTAATGATTTATGTATATATACTATATGTTAAAAAAAACTCTATTTTACCAAATAAATCTAATCCAATCTAAAAAAATAATCTAAAATCTGAATTCGTATTACAAAAAGTCTGCTTTTACGAACAAAAAAATGCTTCATTTTCAGAACACACTCTGAATGAAAACATTCAAGGTAGCCTTCCAGAGATCCAAAGAATATATGTATTAAACAAACAAAAAATAGAACAACATGTGCGTATAGGAAGTTCCCAAATCCCTGGCCTACATTGCCACTTAATCTGTGTACTGATAAGAAAAAAATTGACCATCAAATTTCGTTCGTAAAAATTCTTACAATTATAATAGGGTTTGAATAGTTGACCCAAAATACGACCTACACATTTTCTATGAAATCTTTATCAACATTTTTTTTTAGTTTTATACACGAGATCTCACTTATCAAACACTAGTTTTAAAATGGTTACACACTTCCCAACTATATAGAAGTTGTGTCATCACTCCTTTAATCTTAGACCTCACCTTAAGAACCAGAAATATGTAAGTGAAGGATACCCCCTAAATTGTGATTTGACCAAACTTCCAAGAATTGAAGCCAGTTAGTTCTCCTTGAACACATAAAATCCCACCAAATATAGTTATCTGCAAAACTTAAAAAAAACAACCAATTTAAAACATAAACAAAAACGATTTTGTCACGTAGAGGTTTTTTTTTTTTTTTTTTTTTTAAAACAAAATTGAAATTCTTCATATTAGAAATAAAAACATTGTCTTTAAAGAACAGATGGCGTTTATAGGAACAATACAAATTTTTTTTAAATACAAAATTCCTTGTTTTTTCCCTTTAATATATTTTTTTTTTTTCAAAATAAACAATTGCATGAATTAAGATATCAGTTTTAACAACCTTTTTTAATTGATTTATTTTCATATTTGAAAGAAGATAAATATTTTTCTAAAGCGTGGAAAAAAATAAATTAAAAACAAAAATATTTATTTGAAGTATAATTGATTCCAAAGAAAATATTAAATATTTCGAATTGTCAAATAACACTTGAAATAAACTTATATGCATTTTTTTTTTGAGTTAAAAATTAAAAATGAATGAAAAATATTTTTATATTTTGTTTGTTATAAAAATTATTATTATTATAATTTTTTATAAACCAGTAATTAAAGTTAAAAAAATAATTATAAACTAATGAGCGTAGACTTTTCGCTCATAAAAAAAAATAATAAAACTTACTTCGAAAACGAATAAACATTATAAGTTTTTACTTATCCCAAAAATACTTAAAATGTGTGATTGAATCAGCTGAAGTTCCTTATTTTTATTCCTTTTCTATGTCACAGAAAAACACAAATCCAGGATACACAGGATAACAACATTAACATTGACACACTATCTCCGGCAGTTTTTTCTTCTTCACTAAGTTTCATAAAAGTTTGAATATGAACTTTTTTCATTAAATTATTGTTTTTTTTAACTATTTATTGAGTACGAACTTAATTTGCTTTTGAATGCCTAAACTCATACTGACTTTTTCTTTTTTGAAGAGAAATATTTATAACGCCGCCGAAAGCACACTTGGCGGCAGCATAATGAAATCCATGATCAGTATTTTTCTTTCAATGCAAATTTTATACAATTTAAAAAAAAAAAAAAAACAAAACTGATAACAGTACAAAGTGAATTAGAGCAAGCTGAGCTTGATTAAAGATTAAAGATGCTCTATCGAAACCCTTTGAAATTGCCTTTGTACAGAAAAGTAGGGAAATAATTATTATCTGTGTAGGTGTTGTTGGTTATATTATTTTAAATTTTATTTGATTGATTTCTCCTATGAATTGAACTAAAAGAAATATTTAAATATTTATCAATGACAGTAGTTGATACCTGCCTGCGTGTTTCGAAGGCAAAAATGTCCCATGTAATGATGGGTTTTTAAGGAATAAAATCAAAAAAGGAATTCAATCATTGTTTTTTAAATAAATTTTTGTTTAAATTAAACGCCTTTGTGCTTCCTTTAGGAGGAATACATGACTATTTTGTAGTCAGCTCTACGGCGGCTTAAATAAAAAATAAATCATCAATGGCTCTCTTAATCGATATGACAAAGGCATTTGATATGGTTGATCCCGATTTATTGCTTAGTAAGCTGTACAATCATATTTAAAAAGAAATGGTACACATGGAGAATCTCGCTTTTTTTAAGAACAGGTGTACCACAGGGATCCGTACTTGGCCCATTGTTTTTCTTGGTGTACATTAACGCGATATTTAAGCTACGGTTAAATAGCCTGTCCACGGCTTTTGCAGATGGCATTTCATTTACTTACACTTCAAACTCAGATCGTAATTGTATCTTGCAAATTGAAGAGGACCTTGAAGTTCTAAGAACTTGGTTTTCTAACCACAATTTAATTGTAAGTCAAAAAACTAAGTTCATGACTTTTAAAACACTTGGTCACATAGTTTGTAATTACAATTTAGTTTTTCATGATTCGAAGTGTAAGTAAGTAATTAATTCATTTATTTCTACTTTTCTTAACATAGTTTAACAAAAACAATGAATTTAAAAGCTATGGCTTTGCCGTCAGCTCGGTTAGCAATTTTCTATCTATCTTTATGTACAAATAATTAATTTAATTAAATATTTAATAAAATAGTAGAAAATAGTTAAATGGATTCAGTTATTAATAACATCGTATATTTATAAGTTTCCAGTCAAAACCATTCAGGATGTTGATAGTTTCTTGCAACGTTAATGTTCTCTTTCCGAAGTATGACAGGCGTTGTGACGAAAATATGGGACATATGCTAACAAAGTGGAAACAGTCTTCTTTGGATCTCAAATTGCACAAAGAACAGAATTGGTTAAAATTTCCATTGTAGGGGCTTTCGTTTAGGCTTAAAAGTTTAAATATGAGCGATATTTATCTAAAGTTTAGCAGGTCGTTAAAGTAGTTATTTTGCAATAGAGTGGGGTTAAGTCGTGAATATAGGATTTTATTTATTTACTTTCAGACTCGTGTGCTTTCGCTTTAAGACTATCGCGTACAGAGTTTTCACATTGCTGAATAATACGGTATAGCTGTTCTTTAAGAATGTAAAAATTGCCTGGATCCATGGAGAGAACTTCGCCGTAGTTGTTTCCTAAACTTTTCCATCTTGACATCCACCAATCCTCGTTTCTGAAGTCATATAGTACCATTTCGTTCATCTTGATACGATAGCATCTTCACGATGTAAACTGACTGTAGTTTCAGCGTATATGTAAATAGTTAGTTTAGGAAGACCAGTTTCGAGATATAGTGCATAATTAGGCGTTTTTATGAAATTTCTTTGAAATTTTTCAATCTCCTCGTATTCGTGAATTCCCCACACCGGAGCAGCGTAACAAAGACTAGACTTAACCACGGCATCAAATATTTTATATTTTGTTGAAAGTTCGATCCGTTCATTTAAGAATATGTTTCTCCATGAAATATTGATCAGACTTGCGCACTTTTTGATTTATCTGAAAGATGTTTGTTAAAATCAAGAGTACTGTTCAGATTCACTCCCAGATATTTGTAATCATTGGTTACTTCTAATCTAGATCCATTAAAAGACCAATTATAAGTGGTGATCTTGAAAACACCATGACTTTTGATTTGTCTAAGTTAATGACTCCATTTAAGACAATATTCCGCTAATCGAGTAATCATCAGTTGAAGGCTTTCTGGTGATTCTGAAAGTACCACCAGATCACCGGCATACAGAAGGACATTGATGTTTAAATCAGAAATACGGATTCCTCCAGGAAGACAAGATGCAACATCGTTAATGAAGAGTGCAAACAAAAGTGCACTAAGAAGACATCCTTGTTTAACGCCACTATTCGTCTCGAACCATTCGGAATAGATTGAACCATCCAATACAGCTGCTGCTTTTGACTCGGTGTATAAATCTTTTATTATATTGATCAAGTTCGAAGACAGTCCTAATTGTGAAAGTATATAAAAGAGGGCATTACGATTTATGAGATCAAAGGCTGCCTTGAAATCAACAAAAAGTGCATAACTTTTTTGTTTCTGGCTTGAAACGCTTTAATAATTGAAGTTAGGGAGAAAATATGTCAACTAAATCCAGCCTGATAGTCCGATAAAATGTTGTAAGTGTTAACCCATGTTTCGAGTCTGTTGACAAGCACACCACAAAACAATTTTGCCAGGACATTCATGAAAGAGATGCCTCGATAATTTTCAACACTATTAAGGTCTCCTTTTGAATGACGATGGGGCTTTTTCTGCCAAGATTATTTTATTAAATAACGATTTAAGTTGGAAATGTAAAGCAACAGTTGCATTCTTGAAGAACTCGCATGGAATCCCGTCTTCACCAGGAGCTTTTCCATTTTTTTCCTTTTAAGATCACAGTACTTATTTCCGCTAACGTAATTTCCGAATCAAGAATCTCATCGAGAATCATCGAGAGAATCTCACATCTGGATTGCTGTATAGAAGACTTTTGAAATGGTTAGACAGATCTTCAGCAGATAATCCTATTCCTATTGCAAAACTTGATCCATTAATCTCCCTGATTGTCTTCCAAAATTCCTTCGAACTTTTTATCTGGCCGAGCTTGAACAAGCTTGATGGTTTTCAAATTCGGTTTTTGTCCGTTGGCAAAATTTCTTATAACGTGTGTTAGCTTCAAGGTACCACTTCTTCAAAATTAGACAGTTAGAATTTCGTATCGCATTTAACAGAGTAAATAAATGATTCTAAGTGTAAACAATTCAGTTTTCCAATACACAATTGTGGTAAACCAAATTTCCAAGATAAAAATTCTTTTTTCCGATTCTTGTTTTATGAATAGATTCAGTAAAGAATTTCAAATATCTAGGAGTTAAAATTGATGCTAATTTTAACTGGAAAGACCAACAAATTATTTGTTTATTTATTTATTTAACAAAAATAACTTATAAACATAAATTTATAAAATTATTTAAAAACTATAGACATCAGGGCAACAAGACCATAGATGTCGTTTAGGAAGGATCTAAATTCAATTTTATACATAAATATATATATTTTTTTTCTTTATAAGTAAACAGTAGAAATGATGTTGAAAAAATTACAAAAATATTTACAAATTACATGATTTTTTTTTTTTTTTTATACCTATTATATATATTTTAAGTTACATGCATGTTGATGGCCTGCTTGATACGGCGGATTGTTAGAGCATCGGCCGGATTTAATATTTCTGCTAAGCATTTCTGCTTTTCTTCAAGTGAGTCAGTCATTGGTATTTGATGGGAAATAGGACATTCAGTAAATAAATGCCAAATTGAAAGAACTTCTCTCCAATTTTCACATAATTTTGGGGATTCTTTGGTATAGTAGTGTTGGCTAGTGAAGATTGTTTTTTCTACCCTGGTCCGGAATATTGTAATACATTCTTCTCTTGTTAACGTTTTTTTATATAGGGTCCTAAGATTTGTTACCTGGTGCTTACGAAGAAAATTTTGTTCATTTGACCAAGATTCTTTCAGTTCTTCATATTGTTTGGCTAAGAAGATTCTTCGTGTAAGGTACTTGGCTGTTCCTTAATGAAAGGGCAACGTGTTGCTTCTCTGGCTGCGATGTCTGCTAGGTCATTCCCATATATACCAGCATGCTAAGGTTATGTTTCCATGATTGAATATGATGCTGCGGATGTAGTTAAGAGTAGTGCATAGTAGCGCGAAAATTGTATCTTTTAAAACCATTCTGCTCTAAAAATATTTTTTAACTTCGGTATACTATGGTCTTGCGCATTCTAAGTTGCAATACGGGTTTTCTAGCTGGGGTGGTTTCTATTCAAATACTTTTAGACCTTTATTGATTGCTCAAAAACATCTCATTCGAATAATTCGTAACAAAAATCGTTTTACTGAAAGTTGGCCACTATACAAAGAATAACGAATACTTCCTATGAAGCATCTATGTATAAATAAAAGTGGTAATATTCCTAGCAGAAACTCTGAGTTATATAATCTTCGAATTAATAACATGACATTTTCCAAGATATCCCTATACCCATATTTTGTTAATATGGTTTTAATGAGAAATAAAGGACCGACACCGTACCAGGAAAAACATCCCCACACCATAATATTGCCACCTCCGTTTTTGATTGTTTTTTGTGTATAGTGGGGATGGTATTCTTTTCCTTTTGGGCGTCTTACATTACGCCCGGAGTCCGAAGAAAACAAATTTATTTTAGTCTCGTCGCTCCACAGGATATTACGCCATTTTTTAAGTCCCCATTAAGTTCAATCCCGATGATGTGTTATTGTCGTGTAAGGCATCGTTGAAACTTGCAATCGAACCCGATCGGGATGCTGTTACTTTTGTTTTGACATTGCCGTATGCCGAACCTTCTTGATTTGGGACAACTTAGATGTGATGTCACCGAAAATAGATGTAGTCTTCTCGGCTGTTGATTTGAATACAGATTCTGTGCGTTGGTAGACAGAACTTTCTTTTACAGACTTGAGTCCTGAATTCATGTCATCAGCAAGCTCTTTCCACACGGTAATTCCCAATTTGCGTCTAATATCTGAAGCAAGTCTGACCTAAGATGCTAGAACTGTACGAAGAGTGTTTATTTCTTCTTCGACTTGGGCGAGTTCTTGAGTCCATTGGGCTCTTTGTTGTTCTTGTTCTTCAACTGTAAGAGCAGCAAATTCCGCTGCAATATCTGCTGCTGCAACAGATGCTGGAGATGTTGGCTCTGACATTTTCTGTGTGTTATAGTCATCCATTGTTTATTTATTTAGTTTAAAAAACCGCACGAATTGTAAAAAACTATTTTATTTAAATGTATATTGGGTAAAAAAAAAATCAACTTATTATTTGAGAAGAGCAAAAATTCCGGTGCACTTCACAGCAAAACTATTCCCCGCAAAAAAACCAGCGGAAAAAATCTAAAAAAAAATCTAAATCTATTATTTTGTGTCGCAATGGAAAATTAAATAAAAATCAGTAGCTTGATTGCAGTTAATCAAAATTTGGGTTTTTGCTAATTTGGTTTCAATTCAAAACCTCCGAGACTTTCGCAGGATTCCAATATTCCCTTATTTGAAAAAAAAAAATATTATTTTCATTATCCATAAAAAGCTGTAATCCTTTCAAAATAATTTTCCAACGTGGTTTTTATATTTATTCATCTAATACCCGGTACTGACCAACAAAATTTATGATGCTTGATAAGCATGACCTTACGCTAACATCGTACTGTCATGCGAGTTCAACCACAGGAAAATCAATAAACACAGAAATTCGAATATTTAATTCGTTGTTTTATCTAAATAGGTCAATGTGAATTATTTCAATTGGCTAAACGCGTTTAATACAATCCAACCGAACAATACATTATTTGGGATGATTGTAAATACAAAACAATAATTTTACACGAATTAAGTTATTTGGAAATAAGTTGAGACTTATTCCAAGAATTTTTATAGGGCTGTGGGATTAAATTATGGAACCATATTCAGTCAGGTGGCAAAACACGTGCCCATTCTTAAATTAGAATAAATTCAATAGATCAATAAGTCTTATCAATAAAATCTTGAACTTGAGGTTAGCGGCCGCATCCGAACGTGTAAACAAAAGGCAATCATGAGCGATTTTAATCACTTGTGCCACGCCAGTTCGAGATGAACGAACGCATTAGTCGGATAAACAAACTTATGGCGATATCGCTCTGACTATTTTATGCTAGAATGGCGCCAGGCTGTCTGGCAATCGGCGTGTATTTGTTTGTTAAATGAATCAATATTTCAATATTTTATTCAATTAAAACATAATGTAGGTGTGTATGTAAGGTTGCTTTAGGTTTTAGTCAATAGCTTATAAGTCTTGTGCAAATTAATTGGGACAGGTAGAATGTTTACCTATTTTGTTATATTTTCTTATATTGTTTAAAAAAATTAATAAATATAATTCGTTTTAATTGTTTATATGGCCCTTTTGACATCAATAACCTCTTTTACCCTTTGGAGCATTGATGAAACAAGGGCTTTACATATATTTTTAATTTGTTTGTCATAGAACGATACCTCAATAATTGCAGAAATCAGCTTGGTTTTTGTGGTGCAATCCTTTTTCCTGAGCCTCGCTTTAACAATAGCAGCCCATAGATTTTCAATTGGATTGAGGTCGGGTGAGTTGTCAGGCCAATCCAAAACATTAATATTGTTATTCGCGGAGAACAGCTTAATTTTTTTTCGATGTGTGACATGGAGTGAGATCTTGCTGAAAAATTGAGTTTTGGGCTGAAGGTCTTCTTCGAATGGTTGGAAGGAGCGCATCTGGGTCAATACTTCAGCATATTTAACACTATTCATAATGCCTTCGATAGGCTTAAGACTTCCAGGACCCTCAGAGGTAAAACAACCCCAAAACATAACTCTGGGTGGGTGCTTAGTATTTTGAACAATGTGGTCAGGTCGAATTTTTTCATTGTGGCTTCTTCTCACTACACTTACCCTGTATCCCTTGACCACAAAGTGGCACTCATCACTTTTATCCAATCCTCTGAAGTCCAATTTGTGTGGTTCCTGGCCCATTGAAGTCTCTTTGTCTTCATAGCGTCTATCAGAAGTTGTATTTTTAGTGGTCTGCTTGCTTTACGGCCCGCCTCAAGGAGGCGCCTTCGAACCGTAGAACTTGTGCAATGCAATAATCCTAGAAACACTTGGCTTTAGAACTCCAACATCAACCGAAATTTGTCTAATGCTTTTTTTTGTTTGTTTAAAAATGTGCTTATCCCAATTAATTTGCACAAGAGTGTATTTATAATAATTAATTGAGCGGCTTGTTACTAGAACACTATTGTTAGTAAATTGCATTCATTATTTAATAATATTTAGAAATAATGAATTCGTTTTCAAACAAACGGTGAATTCCATATAGAAATTAAGTTTTTTTTTATTATTCACTAGCTGACCCACCCGGCGTTGCTCGTGTTTACCATACATTTTCTGAATACCAATGAAAGCGCCACATATTGGGTCCAATTATAGCTAAAAACCACAAAAGTAATCATTTTATTATACACACAAATCGGTTAATCCTTTAAAATTTAATGTTGTTGATAAGAAAATATATACCGATAGGGAAAACTATATTTTCATTAATATCTCCACCGGAATGTCGGTTATCGGGTCCAAATCTTAAAGGATCACAAAGTGTTCTCCCACGGGAAGCACATATTATTTGTATCTAAAGATTCTGGATTATATGTAGTTGGCCACATCTCAAGTAAGCAAAAATTTATAAAAACAGTGCCTATGAATCGAAATTGCATTGAACAAAAAATAGTTCTGTTGATCGCTGCCAATTAAATTAAATTAAAAAAAATGTTCCAAGAGAACATTCACGCACTGATTTTTATATATGTACATATTTTTGATAATAACCAACTTGTCCTTAATCGCGTACACCATACGTTTTTGGGTCCCGACAACAACTGCCCCTGTGCGGTCCAACTACAACTAAAAACCACTAAGGGAACCATATTTAAACTCTCAAAAAATGTCTTTAAAATCGGTCAAGCCATTCAAATTTAATGTTGTTATGAACATATGTATATAGACGGAAAACAAAATCTTGGGTCTAAAGCTAACATTACCTAAAAATTTCAGCAAAATCTAGAATATAATGCCTTCCTTGAAACACAACATATTTTCTGGATCCCGACAACAGCTTCACTTATCGGATCCAACTAAACCTTAAAACAACCATTTTCATACTTCATAGAGGGAAAACGAGCGTTAAGATTGATAGGAAATAGAACTGCCGCTGAAACAATTGCCCCTCTCGAACACCGACGCAATGTTTCATGTTTTTCCTTATTTTATCGTTTCTTTTACAAAAAATGTTCACTCGAAGTAGCCAGTTGCATTCCTCCCCTTAAAAGTTTCGCCCGTAATACTCGTCTCGCAAGGAATGCTCATTAGTTCACTATTTAGCCCAATTTCGGACGTACCGTGAAATATAGGGATTCTTTTTTTAGCCGAACAACACGAATTTGGAATAGTTTACCCGGCGAGATTTTCCCTTGCCCTTTTGATCTCTGCAAACATTCAACACTAATGTTAATCGACACCTCCTATCTCTCCCCTCCCTATCTTCCTAATGCCCGCGCAATGTGTCTACATTAAAAGGGAAACAAATAGTTCCTTGTGCGCGCGTTAATTATAAAAAAAAAAAAAATAAATGTTCGTAAGTATCTCTACTCCAACGCTACCTGTCAAGACAATTTAAAAATTTCTGAATATTTCAACAAAATCGGTCTCACCGTTTGGTCCATTGTTTGAGAAGCACGAAGTCAGGCCATATAAATGCATTGCTCCTCTCATCCGATTTGTCGTTGTTCTTCAATGGATTGATTAGCCACTGTTTGCTATAAAAAAGATTAGATCTTCTGAGCATTTTTAATAACAAAACTCGCACAATAAGGTTTATTAATAACACTCGACCGGCAGCGGCAATGGAATATTTCGAAAATGATTTCTGGCGTTCAATGTGTACTAAACGTCAGTCAATAAGCCTCGTCGATTGGCTCTTAAAGTTAATTGACTTTTAGTAGACATTTAGTCAAAACTTTAGTCAAAAACTTTCAACTGGCAGTTTCCTCTTTACAATGTCAGCTTGTCGTTCAATGATTTCACTTTCACTAAAAGTTAGTTTACTAAAACTAATTTGTCATTGTTTTCTATGTATATTTTTGTTTACATTTCAAATCGAGTATTTTCTATTAATCTGGATATCTTATTTTTGGTTTATTTTCTAACGTGAATCTTTCTGATGTTTAATAGTTATTCTGCTAGTCGGGTCAGAGATGAATCCAACAAACCATATATCATTGATATCGGTCCAGCCGTTCTTGAGTTATAAATGGTATAACTACCCGACTTTCGATTGAAAACAAACCATTCAAATGTTTCCTTGAAATATTTTTCAATAAAGAAAAATATTAATTTGCGAAATTGTAGTTATAAACAGCTAAAAATTAAAATTTCAATTAAACAGATGCTTTTTCATAAGACAAATGTCATATTGCAGTACGAAGTATTAAAACAAGGATGTACCTTGCTAATGATAATAATATAATCATTATTTAAACCTATACTTATTTTACAATAAATAAAGTTACGACTCAATTAAATTCTTATATTGCATATTACAACTCAGGCATATGATGAGACTTGACTGTGTTCAAAGTTGTTATTAACTTAATTAAAAAAACATAACACAAAACTGAAAATTGCAAGTGCATTTCAATTTCCTAGAATAGATTTTCTAATAACCTTAATGTTATTTTATATTATATATTCAAACAACATTTTGCAGATATTGTGGTTTTACATGTTTAAACAACGCATTTGAAGGTAATGTATGCGTCATTTACTCCCTAAATTAAAACACAATTACAGATAAGGCCGTTGATGATTCCTAGCGAAAGATTTTAAATTTATATTACAGCTAGAGAAGAGACATGCATTAAAAATAATATAAAAAAAAAACAAAATAAAATAAAATAAAACGAAATAAAATAAAATAAAATAAAATAAAACAAAATAAATTAAAGTAAAATTTCATATAAAATAAAATAAAACAAAACAAAAGAAAATAAAACAAAATAAAATAAAACAAAATAAAATTTTAAATAAAATAAAATAAAATTAAATAAAATTTCAAATAAAACAAAATAAAATAAAACAAAAAAATAAAATAAAATAAAATAAAACAAAATAAAACAAAATAAAGTTTTAAATAAAATAAAATAAAACAAAATACAATAAAATAAAATTTCAAATAAAAGGAAATAAAATAAAATAAAACAAATTAAATTAAAGTAAAATTTCAAATAAAATAAAATAAAACAAAATTAAATTTTAAATAAAATACAATAAAATAAACTAAAATGAAATAAAATAAAATAACATAAAATTAAATTTTAAATAAAATAAAATAAAACAAAATAAAATAAAACAAAATAAAATAAAATTAAATAAAATGAAACAAAACTAAATTTTAATTAAAATACAATAAAATAAAATGAAACAAAATAAAATAAAATAAAATAAAATAAAAATTTAAATGAAATAAAATAAAATAAAATGAAACAAAATAAAATAAAATGAAACAAAATAAAATTTTAAATAAAATAAAATAAAACAAAATAAAATAAAGTAAAATTTAAAATAAAATTAAATAAAATAAAATAAAATGAAACAAAACTAAATTTTAAATAAAATACAATAAAATAAAATGAAACAAAATAAAATAAAATGAAACAAAATAAAATAAAATGAAACAAAATAAAATAAAGTAAAATTTAAAATAAAATTAAATAAAATAAAATAAAACAAAATAAAATAAAAGGAAATAAAATAAAATAAAACAAATTAAATTAAAGTAAAATTTCAAATAAAATAAAATAAAGTAAAATTTCAAATAAAATAAAATAAAATAAAATAAAACAAAATAAAATAAAATAAAATTTTAAATAAAATAAAACTAAATAAAACAAAATAAAATAAAATGAAATAAAATAAAATAAAACAAAATAAAATGTTTAATAATATACAATAAAATAAAACTTTAAATAAAATAAAATAAAAAAAATAAATGTAATAAAATAAAATAAAATGAAACAAAATAAAATAAAATAAAATAAAACAAAATAACATTTTAAATAAAATACAATAAAATAAAATAAAATGAAACAAAATAAATAAAATAAAATAAAATTTTAAATAAAATAAAATAAAGTAAAACTTAAAATTAAATTAAATAAAATAAAATGAAACAAAACTAAATTTTAAATAAAATACAATAAAATAAAATAAAATGAAACAAAATTAAATAAAATAAAATTTTAAATAAAATAAAATAAAATTAAACAAAACTAAATTTTAAATAAAATACAATAAAATAAAATGAAACAAAATAAAATAAAATAAAATTTTAAATAAAATAAAATAAGATAAAATAAAATTTTAAATAAAATACAATAAAACAAAATAAAATTTTAAATAAAATAAAATAAAATAAAATTAAATAAAATTTCAAATAAAACAAAATAAAATAAAACAAAATAAAATAAAACAAAATAAAATAAAATAAAATTTTAAATAAAATAAAACTAAATAAAATAAAATAAAATAAAATGATATAAAATAAAATAAAACAAAATAAAATGTTTAATAATATACAATAAAATAAAACTTTAAATAAAATAAAATAAAAAAAATAAATGTCATAAAATAAAATAAAATGAAACAAAATAAAATAAAATAAAATAAAACAAAATAAAATTTTAAATAAAATACAATAAAATAAAATAAAATGAAACAAAATAAATAAAATAAAATAAAATTTTAAATAAAATAAGTAAAACTTAAAATTAAATTAAATAAAATAAAATGAAACAAAACTAAATTTTAAATAAAATACAATAAAATAAAATAAAATGAAACAAAATTAAATAAAATAAAATTTTAAATAAAATAAAATAAAATTAAACAAAACTAAATTTTAAATAAAATACAATAAAATAAAATGAAGCAAAGTAAAATAAAATAAAATTTTAAATAAAATAAAATAAGATAAAATAAAATTTTAAATAAAATACAATAAAACAAAATATAATAAAATATTATCAACATAGCAATAATAAACCAGCTCTACTTTTACGACGCGACGCCTCGACTGCCGGCGATTGGTGCGAAATGATTCCTCCCGAGGTCTAGAATGACATTGTGAATTCTAGGCTATCCGTTCTGGATACATTTTCATACATGCTTTTAGACATTCCGCGCAAAAACACGAAGCTTTTGCATATACGATTCGTTACACCACACTGGACTTGCATTAGTGAGAATTGGGCGAATGAATACTAGCTGACTTTAGTCTTTTAAGATACATTTAAGTTCTTGCCTTCTCTTACTGAATATTCATATGTTCATTGTAGTACAAGAACTTGTGCAACAACAACACCTAAATACATCTCAATTGCCTTAGGATCGATGTGATTATTATTTGGACTCGGTATTCCTAGATTTTTTCCAGTTGCGTCTCAGATCCGAATTGGCGCGTCTTATTTTGGCGTAAAACAGTATAAAACACTAAACACTTCCTTTAATTTATTTTAAGATAAACTGGAACACTTGATATTTATCAGACTTGCTTCAAAGCTGTGTTTGAATTTCTACGACTTTTGAGCCACTACTGGCGGCCAGAGTTGTATCGGCAGTAATTGCCAGGAAATCAAGCTTCCTGATTATATCAGAAATAGAAATATAGAAAAAAGTATAGCAATTACTCTGGCTTGCTTTTATGTCTAAAAACAAAAAAACTTTAGCTGTTGTGTATTCTCTATGTGCTACGACAAAATTCGTTCCGTATATCATATTTGTCGATTCATACCCTTCAAAGGCTTTTTCGATATCTACTAAACAGGCAGCTGTACATTTTTTTTGCGTTAAAACATCAGTTTAGGTTTGTTCGATATCTGTACTGACAAGCACAGGTGTACCCTGAATTCGCACTGAGGTGTTTTTTTTTCTTGGGCTAAGAAACCATATCTGTCAAAATTAAAATCAGGTGTTAGCAGAATTCAGTTTCAGAGAAGGAAGAAATTTATTTTGCAAATTTGATGTGTTATATCTAGTAAATTATAAAATCTTTTCATGTGTTTATACATAGACTATATACATATACATATATATTGATTTCATTGCCATTTTATCGACTTTCATTGATGTGTCAAAGAATTGGAAATTTTGCCATGAGCTGTTCGATGATAAATCAAAACCAGAGCAGCTATGTATGCAAAATTTTTGACAGTCGAAAGAAATGCACTGACATTCCCCAGTGAAACATCCAACAAACTTAATGTCTGATACCAATTCTGAAATGTCCAAATAACAATCCGGCGATGTCACAATGTGGATCATCAATGTAAACCAGTTAAGCGAAAGAAAAGCTCTTGATAATTATTTTCGAATTTGAAGTTTGTTTCTTATTTTTTTTTTTTTATTAACGATCATATATTAAGCAGTTCTAAAAAATATTTCAGCTAATTTAGAACCTTATTCAAGCAGTTTTCTTTTTCAAAACATATATCGGGAATTCTGGTATATTTCTATTAGTTTTGTTATTACACGCTGTTCAATTTATATTTTCAGTACACACCTTATGGAAAAGAGCTTTCAAACACCCTGGTTCCTGCAAGTGTTTGCATCGCACTCAACTTAAGAAATTGCCACTTAAATATAAAAGAGAACCCTGAAATACATTGAAATTGTTGTTGTAATATTTCATTTAACCCACGTACATTCCACCAAGACCTGTCTGCTCCCCGGCTGTGAGCTGCGAGAGTGCGAGACTGATTATCTATTTGCCTCTCGCTTATTGTGTTTATTATTTTAAAAAAGCACTACTGCAGAGTTACCATTCGCCATTAATAGAAACTATAATACCTTTTTCTTTGGTTTTTGTTATGAAAGTTCCAGAATTGAAGCTTTTTTAAGAGCGAATGAGAGCATATTTTAAGTTTAAAGAAGAAGGTGTTGTCACTATGTTTTTTTTTGTGCTTTTGACATTCTACAGAGGCCTTGTTTTATTTTTTTATTTTAGCTCAAATATTAACGGTACCGGTCATATAATCGTTAAGTTAAAGCTTATTTTTTCTCGAAAACGGCTCCAAGGATTTCTATGAAAAAGAAATCTGTGTACTTTTGGAGGTATGGTTTATATTTTGGTGAAAAAAAAAATATAAGTTGGTGGGTTAAAAACGGTTATCTCGGAAACTGGCTATCCAATTACAATCAAAATTGTTATTAATGATCGCTATAACTACCCGTACGTAAAAAATTCCAGTTTCCAGCTGTTTCAACTTTTAATGATGCATTTTTAATGTTCGCTATAACTGGCGCCTTAAGTGATTTTACTTCAAAATATTTTCGAATATTGTTGTTAAAAAAACCGTTATAATTTAAAAAACCGTTCCTACGATTTTGAAAAAAAATCCTGCTTCTTCAATTTGTTTAAAAAAATAAAATGGCGTTCAAATTATTCCGCTAAAATCTATTTTACGTACTTTTTTCGACCAACCAAAAGTCAAAATAAAAACTTTGAAATTCCCTTAATATTTTTCAAATTTTATTCGAGCTGTGACCGTCGTGCAATTTATTTAAGGAAGAATTTCTATTTGAGCGAGTTTTTGTTGGAGTGCGGTTTATAAATTTATTAATAAATTACAAATTGTTAGTTGAGATTAGGCCTTCTGGGGAGCTCTTAAAAAAACTAGCCTCTTGGTGGTGTGGAAAAAGATAGATTTAATTTAATTTTATTTATTTTTTTAGACTTAGTTTACGGTCTACATTTTTCTGTTTTCATAAAATTTGAATAAACAGTTGGTAACCATAACTACATTTGGGTGAGAATTATACCAATTCATAATGCCCAGTATGGCAACCATTTGAGAGAGCTTTAAAATGGAAATAGCTTATTGAAATCCATAACAGTAAGAGTGAAAGGCAAATCCTATCCTATCTTCCCTGTACTGAAAATATAAATTGAACAGAATATAACGGTGAATTCGTTATTTCAAAATATCCATAAATCTAACTGAGCTTTAAATTGAGTTTCTATGTATGAATTTAAGAAAATAATTATTTTACTCCATACGCATTTTTGGCAGTTCCAAAATGACAACAAAAGTAACTTGAAAAATACTTCAAAATTTAGACAAGAGATGGACACAACATTCAAATCTTTTAACAATAATGCTCAAAATGGCAAGAACAGTTTGGTATTTTCCAGAAACATCTTAATTAAGTCACAACGACAAACCTTCTTCATAATTTGTTCTTTAAAAACTAGTTAATTTAAAATGTACATTAATTAAATGTGAATATTAATTTTAGTCTCTTTCTGTGTTTTGATAATTACATATGTAATTTGTTATTTTTTTTTTACACATAATTTATTCTCAAAAATCGTTATTCTAGAAACTTGCCTTTATTCTAAACAATTTGATTTTGACGTCAATAATAACAAAAGAAAACAAAAACCAAACGTGATATCCAAATTATTCTGGTTTTTTGTATTTTAAAATAAATATTGACAAAAATACAATCAATTCCCTTAAATAAGTCAACGGCGTGCCGTCAAAAAAAAAAAAAAGCCAATTGACCAACCCAACCCCCTTCGGTATTATATCTTGCGTCAAACTCATAAATCGACAATCTTTCTCGCAAATTTGACTAGATTATTTGATTTCGTCATTTGGGAATTAAAATTCTCTTTTAAGATACAAATTTATTTCTGAGCTTCTGCTACCGTCTTTAACAGGTCACCAATAGGCTATCGGAAAGGTGTTAGCTTGCTTAATCGATTGAATTATGGGATTTGTTTTTCTTCTGCGTATAATAAAAAGGAGAACAAGTTTGTTGTTTTACACTTTGCGATTATGTGCTTGATTAGCAAAAAAAAAAAAGTAATAAATCACGGATGTTCTCACGTGCAGTTCCATGTGATGAAGATAGGCCTTCAGCAAATACCGCATAGACAATCGACTTGACGGATCTGCTCTCATGCACCTTTTGAATACAACACTATCTAGAAAATGTCAACCTGAGGCAGGGTGTTGTGGAAAATAATCGAATCAATTGATTTGGAACATATTTTCAATATGTAAACTCAACAAAATTCAAAAATATTTTCCATTCAAAGTACCTGATGTTCACGCACCCTTAAAAATCAACATGGGCAGAAAATTATTCAATATGTGAGAATATACATATAACGTGAAACAGATTGAACCAGCGACAGCACCAGCACCGTCAACAGCAAACAGCACGCTGACCAGCAAAATAAATTGAAAGA
Organism: Platycheirus rosarum; assembly: GCA_963971375.1. NCBI lineage: Eukaryota > Metazoa > Arthropoda > Insecta > Diptera > Syrphidae > Platycheirus > Platycheirus rosarum. The sequence goes on from OZ020510.1 coordinate 118,797,239, forward strand.
CATTGCTACCAGCACCAGCATCGTCTTCTTACTTCTGTTTGGCACTTTGTGTCATAAAAAAGTATACGAAGTTTTCTTTTGCCCCTGAATTTCACTTGCTCAAAGTTGGTAGCAATGGAACAGCAACAGCGAATTTAGGACTTTGGTCTACCGACGCTGGTGACGTTGCTGGTGCTGGTCTAATCTAATTTGAGCCATTGAAATACATTGGTTCTAAATTAATGGCGGCCGCTGTTGCTGGTGCTGTTGCTGTTGCTGGTTCAATCTGTTTCACGCATATCGGTTTTCGCGTAACAAACTATCATTTTCCAAAAAAAAGTAAACCGACCTCATCTCAAACCCTCACCTCAACTGTTTTTTACACTTCAGATTCTTTGATGTAGTAAGCTTAGAGCAAGCTTCATACAAGGAGCTATTTGTTTCCCTTTTAATGTAGAGCACACTGCGCGGGCAGTAGGAAGAAAGGGAGGGGAAAGATAGGAGGTGTCGATTAACATTGGTTTTGAATGCTTGCAGATCAAAATGGCAAGGGAAAATCTCGCCGAGTAAACTATTCCAAATTCGTGTTGTTCGGCTAAAAAAAGAATCCCTTTATTTCACGGTACGTCCGAAATTGGGCTTAAGGGTGAACTGATGAGCATTCCTTTTGCGGGACGAGTATTACGGGAGAAACTTTTAAGGGGAGGAATGCAGCTGGCTGCGAATTATATTCATAATTATTTATATAAAAAAAAAAGTCTGCTCATACGATTTAGAGCTTCATATTTGCCATGGTTTGTTCAATGAAAGTCAACATGCAGAAGTTCCGATCCACGCAGGTGATAAGATCTTCAACGAAAATTTAACCCAATACTGGCTAATAAATAAGAAACATCAATTTCGCCTCAAATAAGTTGACGAAGAAATATTAAATCGTTATTAACACAACACGCCTTTGGTGAAGGGTTTGCATCTGAAGAAGCTGGATTCGATGTTCATAAGGTGGAAGATTACAAGGATCATTCCAAGGTAGACCCTTCATGGCAAACCGAATAAAATTATGTTGGATTGCTTCAATTCGGTTCTTATGAATTTTGTAATAGGGAGTCCATACCTGTGAAGCAAACTAAAGGCAGGGTAGCAATTGTACAAGGAAAGAGTCATACATGGATCATTAAATTCCTTTGCCCAGCGTTTTATGCATCCAAGCATAGAACTAGAACTAGAAATAGTTAACGTGTTGAGTAAATTTTAAGTTGGAACTAAAATGGACACCAAAACCTTAAAACTGAAGACGCGACAGAGTTTGTGCTGCGAAGTATGATTATCGAATGCACTTACGATACGTTTTCTAGAGAAGGTATTCGTCTGGCATTTTACAGGGTTAAGGGAGATATCACTTTTTCTGCACCAAATACTAAAGTTATATTGAGAATCTTCATGTCATCAGTAAATATGAGAATTTTATTTGACTGAATGCATGATGTAACATCATTTATAGCAAAAATGAATAATAATGGACCAAGGTGGCTTCCTTGAGGTACTCCAGAGTGAGCCACTAAGGGATCTGAAAGACAATTTCTAAATTTTACCTGGTAGGATATATTCTCAAGGTATGATTTGATCCAAGCCAAGATACAGGGAGGAAAACCATAATCTTTTAGCTTGAACAAGATTAGTTCGTGGCTTAGTTGATCAAATGCTTTTGAGAAGTCACTATTAATGCAGTCAACTTCATAACCTTTTTCTATTGCATTTGAACATTTGTGGAAGAACGTAAGAATGTGTGTAACAGTTGATCTGTGCCTTGCGATTCCGTGCTGTTGTTCACAAATGAGATTCTTACTAACGGGTGATTTTTTTGAGGTTAGGATTTTCATGCATTAGTATTTGACAGATCACGCGGGATTTCAGACATGGTGTCAAAGAGAAAGATGCTCAGTATGCTTTGACATTTCATCATGAATAGACTTACTAACGAGCAACGCTTGCAAATCATTGAATTTTATTACCAAAATCAGTGTTCGGTTCGAAATGTGTTTCGCGCTTTACGTCCGATTTATGGTCTACATAATCGACCAAGTGAGCAAACAATTAATGCGATTGTGACCAAGTTTCGCACTCAGTTTACTTTATTGGACATTAAACCAACCACACGAATGCGTACAGTGCGTACAGAAGAGAATATTGCGTCTGTTTCTGAGAGTGTTGCTGAAGACCGTGAAATGTCGATTCGTCGCCGTTCGCAGCAATTGGGTTTGTGTTATTCGACCACATGGAAGATTTTACGCAAAGATCTTGGTGTAAAACCATATAAAATACAGCTCGTGCAAGAACTGAAGCCGAACGATCTGCCACAACGTCGAATTTTCAGTGAATGGGCCCTAGAAAAGTTGGCAGAAAATCCGCTTTTTTATCGACAAATTTTGTTCAGCGATGAGGCTCATTTCTGGTTGAATGGCTACGTAAATAAGCAAAATTGCCGCATTTGGAGTGAAGAGCAACCAGAAGCCGTTCAAGAACTGCCCATGCATCCCGAAAAATGCACTGTTTGGTGTGGTTTGTACGCTGGTGGAATCATTGGACCGTATTTTTTCAAAGATGCTGTTGGACGCAACGTTACGGTGAATGGCGATCGCTATCGTTCGATGCTAACAAACTTTTTGTTGCCAAAAATGGAAGAACTGAACTTGGTTGACATGTGGTTTCAACAAGATGGCGCTACATGCCACACAGCTCGCGATTCTATGGCCATTTTGAGGGAAAACTTCGGAGAACAATTCATCTCAAGAAATGGACCGGTAAGTTGGCCACCAAGATCATGCGATTTGACGCCTTTAGATTATTTTTTGTGGGGCTACGTCAAGTCTAAAGTCTACAGAAATAAGCCAGCAACTATTTCAGCTTTGGAAGACAACATTTCCGAAGAAATTCGGGCTATTCCGGCCGAAATGCTCGAAAAAGTTGCCCAAAATTGGACTTTCCGAATGGACCACCTAAGACGCAGCCGCGGTCAACATTTAAATGAAATTATCTTCAAAAAGTAAATGTCATGGACCAATCTAACGTTTCAAATAAAGAACCGATGAGATTTTGCAAAAGTTCTCAAGCTCTTAAAAAATCACCCGTTATTATATGGTGGCTGCAGCGGCAGTGGTGTGGCTCTTGAAATTCTCGCCGAGGGAAATTTATATTCATAACGAATATATGACAGGATAATATTGGTTGCTGGGACTTGTTCATTTTTTTCGTCATCGCGTCTTCTTCTCCCTAGTCCATATAGCAGTTCCAAGACGACATATAATAACTCTTGAGTTCCCTCCTTTCATAACGTGCACGGGAGGTGCCTTTGCATATCGCCTGATACATTACCAAACGTTTCAAATAAAGAACCGATGAGATTTTGCAAATTTTATGCGTTTTTTTAAAAAAAAAAGTTCTCAAGCTCTTAAAAAATCACCCGTTATAAAATGCCATATTTCACAGACTACTTGTTCAAAAAGTTTTGGTATGCAAGATAATTAAAAAATGGGCCTGTAGGTTGTTATATCAGCCTTATCTCCTTTTTTGAATATAGAAGTAAAAAAAGACTTCATATACTTGGAAATGTTCATGATTTAAGTGAAAGCTCGAAAATGGAGAAAGAGATTTTAGATAAACCATCCATGCTGCGCAGCCTTTTAGTGTACCATGGATGACCAAGGCTTGAATTCTTTGATTTTTTTAAAGAGAGATTTCTATTTAAGCAGTTGTTAAGGGTATCATAAAAATTGGTTACTGCTTCGTCAATATTGGAAAAAGATAAACTGTTAAACGCTTTTGTCATCAAGGACACGATTTTTTGTCAATAAAAGACACATTTTTCTTGAGGCATGCAATTTGTGTTTACTTAACAAATATTTTCTGACATTCTCTTTGATTTTATCAATTTTTAGTTTTTCTTTCCCGAATTTACAATATTTTTTAATCTTTTTGATCAACAAAAGTTTACAATTTTCGCTTTTAAATTTAAAAGTTAAAACAAATTGATTTATAATTAATATTTGTATTAATATTTAAGTTTTTTACCCACGAAATTGTTGTACATTTTCTTTTTTTTTTTATAAAATCAAAATCTCGCGATACAATATAATATACTATTTTATATAAAATTAAAAAAAAAAATATCTAACAAAACATTTCCAGCGTGCTAACGAAATTTTTAAATCAGATATAACAATCTATTAATTAACAAGTTGCACGATATAATTTTACAAAAGATATATATAAATAAATAATAAAATCATTAGTTTTGTATGTGTTTTATGCTTATTTTGTTTGGAAATTCAGGCAATTTTTCTATCATGATTTTCGAAATTGAACATTTGCTGTTTAAGGTTTTCGGTTTTCGAAAGAGTGTAAGGAGACAAAAACATCGGTAAGATGTTAAATTCCTTAAATTCTGGAAGTTTGATATTGAGCTAGATAAAAAGAGAAAGTATTATATTGTAACATGAAGTATGAGGTAGGTTCGAATAGTATCTTGATCATCTTACCGTATTGATTTTTGGTCGTTTTTCACCGCTGCTATTCGTCCAAATTGGATCAATCCAGAATGGCATATTCTGAAATGTAAATGTAAACAAAAGAAATGTATTTTTTTTGTTGAAAATTCCGCCATTTTGTTTCAAAAACTTACATCAGATGGTGGAGTGTCCGGCTTAGGTGGTTCGTAAACCGGACACAATTGCATGTTTGTTGTTAATTCGAAAGCACAATAGTTTGCCTGATCCGTATTAGCATTAGCAGTACTATTATAGTAGTTTGCATGACGACGATCCCACAGCTTGGAGAAGCCCGTTGGAGTAGTGCCATTGACACTTCCCATGCTTGCGTTTGGGTCCGAGAGAGAACTCAACGATGAGTTAAATGATACATTAAATGCGGAATTATTGAAAGAGTTCTCCTTGTTGCTGCTAGATGTCGCAGTTGTGTTTAAAATGTTGCTGTTGTTGCTTATGTTGAGGTTGCTGGTTGAGCTGTTGTTAAAGCAACTGTTGGATGTGATAATGCTCTTGCCACCAGAGTTGTTAGCCATTAAAGCTTGTGATTGTTTGGTTGGAATTGATTGTTGTTTTGGATAGAAATGTGAACTGTTCGATGGTGGTTTGTTGTTGGATTGTGAAAGCTTTTGGGTCATACCCGCAGATGGCTTGTTGATCAATGAAGAACGATTGTTTTCGCTCAATGGAGGTCGTTGAAGGCGTGCTTTTGAAGAAGATAGCTTTTTGGAGCTCTGTTGTTGTTTGTGCGAATTCCCCGATGGGGCAGATCCATTGCGTGATATCAGTGGGATGACCAATTCTGATTGAAGAATGAGGGAAATCTCACTGCGTTCTTGGCTCTGTGCGGTATTGATGGAGAAAACATCTGGATATGCACGAAGGATGGTGTAAAGATTTGGAAAACCATATTGAAAACAATTGACGCAATCCACATTGAGAGCGTTCTTGATTTCTGACAAAAGCATTGTTCGGTGCTCTATAAATCGAATCACTTCAATGAGGAATTTCATAAAGGATGATACCTTCACGAATTTTTCATCTTTTTCTGAAACAATCTAAGAAATGGAAGGAAATTACCAAAGAAATTAAGAGATTTTGTATTTATTTTTTTTTATTTTTTTACCTCAACTGCATGTTTCATTGCGGCAATTGAAGTCTCTGGTAGTGTCTCGTGGTACTTGATGCTAAATAAGCTTATGAAATCATTCATAGGGACTTGGTCTTTTCCATTTTCTTGAATTATATTGCAAGAACGGTAGCACTGAGTACGGAAGACGGCATCGTCATTGTGACAGATAATCCAGATGTTATTGTCATTCTTTAGAACCTAAATGAGAACAAGTCGTAAATCATTTGGAAAGGTACAAATCTCATAAATTTACCTCGACAAATGGCAGCACTTTTATGCCCTCTTGAATTTCAGTGAATCCCAAGGCTTGTGGTTGAATGTTGTAGCCGAACTTTTTCTTATGCAAATCCAATACTTCTTCGAGTTTCATACAAGTTTTCGATGAACCTGTGAACTCTCGAATCAACTCCTCCAACTGTTCCGCGAATACTCGTCGCGCTATTTTTGGCGACAAGAAAACCTTCTTGTCCTCATCATTGTTCATTTCCATTTCGACAACTCCCTGAATGGCTTCCATCAGGTCGGCCAGCTTGAAGAAACCATAATCGCTGAGACGACACTGATAGGCAAAGTGATAGTGGTAAGAACGAACAAATTTCTGGAACAATATCGAATACTGTGGGGCATTACGGAACAGTTCCACCACTTCACTTGCAAAGATGCTGGTCTTTTCGATCTCAGCCAAAGTCTGTTTTCGCTGGGGAATCGATATCAATATGTCCTTTCCATTTTGAACTGTTGAAACGGTGACAATGTTGGAATTCACCAGCCCATCGAGTATATCGACAATGTCACAGACTCCATAGTCGGTGATGTCAAAGCTTCGGTGTTGAATTTGTGAGAAAATCATAGGGAGTTGGGACAAGAGAACCGATTTGTTTCCCAGAGCCCGCAGGATTCTCAACAAATCCGATGTAAAACGGCGCACTTGTGTGCGATGTGTTAGTGTAATCTGGCGATTCTCTCCATCGCCCATTATCTGGACAACTGTGGAAAGAGCTTCGAACAACTCGATCAACTTTGTGTATCCATAGTCTGCAACTCGGCATTGCTTGCCGAAATGATTGTGATATGCCGGAATAAATCGATTGAATTTCATTGTAGATTTCGGGGACATTTTCATCAGTTCTACAACTTCCCTCGAAATCTGGTACAATGGATCCGATACTGTAGCGTTCTTCGCATAGAACCGGCCGTCTGCGTTATCCTTTCCTACGGCGTTCTCCGGTTCCAGCCAGGCCAGAATCTTGTTCCCAAAACTGTTTGTGTTTATCTGTATTCCATGAACACAACAAACCAAATGTTCCATGTTCACTCCGTTCTCATTTTTATTAATCTGTATATTTAACTCGCCCTCGATACAGTGAACCAAGCTGGCAACAGGGATGTCACCGGAGTGGCTTTTCAGCAAAGGATAGATGATTTGTTCAATCTCAGAGATGGTCATACAGACATTGGGCAATGGCTCGATTTCCTGCTCGGCCCAACCCTTGTGTTGTTCGCGCTTAAAGTGAATCGTACAATACGGAACACTATGCTGAAGACCCTCCATTAGGGGACTACTGTCCAGAGAGTTAAATAATTCCGGTTGTAGACTTATGAACTTTTCTTCATTGCTGTCGGCGTTAATGTTGCAGATATCCTGCATCTTGTACAGATCCAAAACACTGATAGATGTCTTGAAACGAGATTGAAAGAGCTCTCGGAACTTGTACATTGGCAGTGTATAGTATGGAACATCTTTTAGTAGACCGGCTACTTGGCAGCGAAGAGTATTGAATTCGGTCAGGGATGAGTCACGGGTGTACGAGACTATCATACGTTTATGTCCGATCTTCTTGCGATGCAAATTAGCCACAACTTGTTTGGCGAAGTTAAGATTCGGGACCGTTACTTTGGCGAAAGAACTGCCCTCAAAAACCAACGATACTACTGGTGTTATGGGCTTTAGTTGGTTGAGAAGAAAATTCCGTAGGCTTGCCTCGTCCATTGAATAGTCCAAGTTGTTGATCTGCAAAGTGACCACCTGGTTAGGGTCACTTCCAGGTGATGAACCATTCGGTTGGTACTGGGTGTTACCATTTCCACCTTTTCCATTGCTTACGCTGGTATTGGCAGCACTAGCGATAGATGTTGTATGGGTATTAGAGACTGATGTAGTAGATGCAGCAGTAGTTCCAGCCACAGCACGTGCGTAGCTAAAGTCAAGCTCTGAATTGTTATCATAGATTCCAGTCCCATTCGATTGCGGCAGCACGATGGAAGAAGAGCAACTTTGGTAGATCGGAGCATATTTTTGAAATTGCATATTCATAGAAGCTACCGTTGCCGCAACTGCGTTCGGGTTTCCTATGCTTGAGGTAGAAGCCGCAGCTGCAGCTGCTGCACATGCGCGGTTATGGTTGTACGGCATGTAACGGTTCCGATTGAAGCAACCACTGCCATGATTGTGCGTATATTGGCACTGCTGCGGTTGAGGAATTGCTGGTTGATGCACTCCTGGTGGTAGACTAGATGGTGGCATGAATGTCTGATTACCACCGATACAGACATTACTGGGTTGTTTCAAAATCGAATTGTTAGCAGCAATTTGGTTGTAACTCTGCTGATTGCCAAAGTAACTTATCATGGAACTGCTGTGACCACCGGGGTTCATTTCAACCCCGCTGACCACGCTGCTGCTGTGGCAGATGGGGGTTTTATTTGCATCGACAGCCATGGATGTGAAATACGCCGACGAAGTCGTATTTGAGCCAAAGTCTACCCGTGACTGGGACAGATGCTGTTGCGACGACGCCAATCCATTGGTCTGTAAACATACGGCTGCGTTGTAGTTCATGAAGCTTGTGGCTTCATCCGGATACAAGCTGCTGTAAGGGAATGGAATTAATTCGATAATTTGTTTTGTTCGGTTGCCTGGTGCAATAATAATAATAACAGTACCTGAAGAATCTATCTGCCATTTTAATGATAGTTTAATTAGCTTCTTGAATTGTCAATTAAATCTGGAAAGCACCTAAAGAATTACACAAACAGAAGGTTAATTGCTGATGCAGCTTCTTGTGGATAATTGGATTAAATTCAAAATAAATTCATTTTGTTGTAAGTTTGATTGAATTATATTATTTTATTTTATAACATATTATGAATAAATGCAGTGGCAAGTTGTAAAAACCAACAATTAAATTTTATTGAACACTAAGGGAAAAATCAAAGTTGCACCTAGGAATATAACGTTTAGATGAATCAATATGTCATATAAATTGGTTTGGACAGAGATCAAACTGCAACATTATGTAAGAACTATTAAGTTGAAAAAAAAATTAGTTTTTTTTCTAGCCAACTTTGAACAAGGATGTATGTGGTTATCCGATCGGGGTTTTTGTTTTAAAATCAGCATTTTTAAAATATTCATTTCGTGAAAGCGTCTAAACGCCAGACGTCAGCTGAACGCAGCGTCACGGCGAAAATGGGCTTTGAATATTTGAATCCATAATCTTTGTTGGAGCCGTTGCCCTAATTTTTGTATTATTTAGATATTTTTCGGAATTTATAAGAACAATATTTGTAGCCAATTTGAACAATGAACGTTAAGTCAATATTTCGAAAATAAGTGCATTTTATTTCAACATTTTGGCATCCAATTTATTAGGGGTAAAAGTAATCGCCCTTTTTTTGAGACTCTATAACTTTTGCAAATGGCAGCGAATTTCATGACATTTGTGAAGTAAATAGAGACGACCAATGCGTCAAAGTAAATCCATTGAACGACAAGCTGACACCAATATATTCCAAATGGGAAACTGTCAGCTGAAAATTAATCAAAAAATCTAGACTATCTTTTAGACTAAATGTCAACTAAAAGTCAACTAACTCTTAAGACCAATTGACCGACCAATTGCCGTCTAAATCACACGATTTGACCACTTTGCACTTTCTTATTCGCAATTACACATATGTATGTACTACATAATGTATAAGGCAAGTTAAGGGTTCGTGAATATAAAACAAATTGAGATAACAATCAAACATGACATTACAATCATAGAGAAGCCTAGAAAACTTAGTTACAAAAAATGTCTGTCGGTATGTCCGTCTGTATTTACATATATGGATCTATATGGATCAGAGGGGAAAATGAAATTTTATTTTTAGTCCTAAAAATAACGTTACCTGCCATATAACCGTTAAGAAAAGGCTTACTTTTCTCGAAAACGGCTCCAACGATTTTGATGAAAATTTTTGAGATTTTTTTTCTAGGTAGTAGCAATTATTTTTACAAAACCAAATTTACGAGAGAAGTCTATTAACGGTACCTTGCATGTAAGGTTTTTTTTATTTTGGACGTTCTAGGTAACGGCTAATTGGATTTCAGTAAAATTTTGTATTTGAAAAGATCTATAAAGCAAAATTAATTCTGCATTTCAATATTTTGAATAATTTAATTTTTGTATTTATACCTATTTGAAAATTCAATATTTTTCAAACTATTAAAAAAAATAATTTAAAAATTTTATCATCAGGTGTGTTTTAATAAATTCTAAAAAACTGCATACCAAAATTCCAATTTTTTTTTTTTAAACTGAAATTAAAAAAGAAGATTTTATCAAAATTCGTCCTACAATTTTCGAAATACTTTTTTCATAAATTCAATAATGCTTAAGACGGTGTGGATGGCGTACTCCATATACACACATAAATAAAAATGAAGAGTCTGTTTTTAAAATGAAAATAACAGCTTTTTACTTTTACTTTTAACAAAAACACCATTTAGACATTTTTGTCTGTCTTTCTATCTGTTTGTTCCGGGTAATCTCGGGAACGGCTGCACCGATTTTGACGGGACTTTCATTGGCAGGCAGCTGATATCCTAAGGAGTAACGTAGGCTATTTTAATTACTCACTAGGTGGCGCTGGTGTCGTTTTTTTCGAATTTTCTTATTTATGGACCGATTTTGACGAGACTTTCACAGGTAGGGAGCTAAAGCTTTTTGAATTTCCCGAAGGTGGCGTGGCGCTGGGTTTGCTTATTTTTCGAAAAATATTATTTTAGAACGATATGACTCAAAACCACACCATACAATATAAACTTTGCGAATTGAGTAATAAGTTTCTGATAAATTTCAGGCGGACGAAGTCGCCTGTAACAGCTAGTTTTTACAAAAAAACGTTCATTGTTGTGCTCTTGGAACTTTGTATAGGTTCAGACCTTGTGATTTTTCTATGTAACAATCTTCGTCTTTCCAAACACATTTGCTAGTAGGGCATAGGTGTCAACTACCCTAATACTACGTTTTCATTAGGGCAAATGAGCTAATTTCGTATCAAATTTCCAAATTTAATTGCAAATCATCTCATTTTCCATTCTTCTCAATCGTTCTTGCTCGTTGTAGGTCTCGTATATCCCTTCTGACTGTCGGATCAAATCGGACTATAAATAATAATGTGTATCTACAGCACCACCTGTTGAGAATTTGCCGACTTTTTTTTTCCTAAACTCTGGCGGGACAATTACGAATAAATCCGCAGAAGAAAGTATCCTAATTGGTCCGGTGGTTTTCAAGTTTTAAGCATCCGAACAAACCACGAATTAATTCGAACGCCGGCGACCTATATCATTGTTTCGCTCGACTTAATGGACAACATTTTAATTCATTAGTTAAATAGTAAAACCAACGTTTTTCATTCCTAAAAAAAAATACATCAAAACAAACAAAAAAAAACAACTTTTGTCACACCCTGTGTTAAATTTAATCAAAATCATACCAGCAATTCTTAGAAAAATAATTTAAAGGAAATTATTTTAGAAAAATTATTTAGAGGCAATTATTTTTCCAATTTCCAAAAAAAAAAAAAAAAAAAAAAAAAATGAAACCAAATTGTGGAACTTTAAACACATAATGTAAATGTTTAACTTTTTTTTTATCCTTAACCTATTTTCTCAAAAACTTTGCAACTAAGCTTACCAGAGATCTGGTTTTCTATCTGCTTTTCTATCATGGTAATGTCATGTTTGTTTGTTATCTGAAATTCTGTTATCTACACTAATCATTTAGTACCGATATCGCAAGTAAATATAGAACGGTATATGGTAACTGACGCAACATCAAACTCATTTTGCTGCCCAAGTGCCCAACGAAATTCTTTGGAGCAAAATTTAACAGGTCAGGGAAATATTCACTCTCTTTTTATTCATATAGAACGTTAAAAATTCAAAATTTGGTTAGAAAAATTGAGTGCACACAAAGTAAATACTTAAATATACATATAACGGGTGATTTTTTTGAGGTTAGGATTTTCATGCATTAGTATTTGACAGATCACGCAGGATTTCAGACATGGTGTCAGAGAAAGATGCTCAGTATGCTTTGACATTTCAAGAACTGAAGCCGAACGATCTGCCACAACGTCGAATTTTCAGTGAATGGGCCCTAGAAAAGTTGGCAGAAAATCCGCTTTTTTATCGACAAATTTTGTTCAGCGATGAGGCTCATTTCTGGTTGAATGGCTACGTAAATAAGCAAAATTGCCGCATTTGGAGTGAAGAGCAACCAGAAGCCGTTCAAGAACTGCCCATGCATCCCGAAAAATGCACTGTTTGGTGTGGTTTGTACGCTGGTGGAATCATTGGACCGTATTTTTTCAAAGATGCTGTTGGACGCAACGTTACGGTGAATGGCGATCGCTATCGTTCGATGCTAACAAACTTTTTGTTGCCAAAAATGGAAGAACTGAACTTGGTTGACATGTGGTTTCAACAAGATGGCGCTACATGCCACACAGCTCGTGATTCTATGGCCATTTTGAGGGAAAACTTCGGAGAACAATTCATCTCAAGAAATGGACCGGTAAGTTGGCCACCAAGATCATGCGATTTGACGCCTTTAGACTATTTTTTGTGGGGCTACGTCAAGTCTAAAGTCTACAGAAATAAGCCAGCAACTATTCCAGCTTTGGAAGACAACATTTCCGAAGAAATTAGGGCTATTCCCGCCGAAATGCTCGAAAAAGTTGCCCAAAATTGGACTTTCCGAATGGACCACCTAAGACGCAGCCGCGGTCAACATTTAAATGAAATTATCTTCAAAAAGTAAATGTCATGGACCAATCTAACGTTTCAAATAAAGAACCGATGAGATTTTGCAAATTTTATGCGTTTTTTTTTTTAAAAAGTTCTCAACTCTTAAAAAAACACCCGTTATGTATATACATACTTATTTTTGTAGGTGTTAAAATAAAAAATCCCATTCAATGTGCATTATTACGGGAAAATAAATTACTTTCTAATTTTTTATTAAAATCTTGCTTTTTTTTCAAATAAACATTTCCTCCTAAACTTTTAGTTTTCCCGGGATCACCCTGTGCTTAGGAGAATCTTGGCTGTATATGTATATTGTCTATTGGTAATGTGTGTACTTTATTTTTTTTTAAATGTACTGCAAAAACTGTAAAAAATGGAATCAGCAAAACCCAAGTTTTTTTAGATCAGTTGATTTTTTTTTAACTCATGGTCTTTTTCTAAAAACGCTGTTTTTTTAAAAGACGTCAAATTCGAATGAACCCAAAGCGGCCTTCTTCTAAAACATAAATTTCAATTACAATTCTTTTACAATTACATGCTCGAACGATATAACACTTGTAGGCGCCAAATAAAAAAATCTGTATTTACTTAACGGCTTCACAACAAATCCAACAGTAATGTAATGGCCTGAACTCAGGCTAACCATTGGACAACAGTCCACATGTTTGCTATTTTCTTGCACTCACCTTTCGTATATGTAAAGGACAGATTAGGTAAAAAATAAAATTTCCAAAACTGCAGTAAGCAATACAAGGCTTTTATAGTTGAATTCAAGCACCACACGGATCAAACAAGAAACACATTAATTATTAGAGAAGAGCCGTTTTTTTTTTCTTATTTTTTAACCAACTTTGCTTCGGACCGTAAGTTCAATTTGTGTGTTCTCTTTGAAAGAGTTTGTTTAATCAGATTAATTATAAAATCAATTAAAATTCAATTAAATCTATGGACATATACAAGGTTTTGTTTTTATATTGGAAGAACACAGAAAAAGAAAGGCACAAGCTTAAACCGACTAAGAGCAGGAGCAGAGACAGAAATGAAAGTTCCATTAGGCAATCTGTGCCGGAAAGGGACTAGGAACTCCTTGGGAATAGAAAATATGGAAGACTTGACGATAGAAATAAAAAGGCGCGAAATTGTTTAAAGTTATTTGACTTATTAACTTATTAGCAAAAACCTTGCATACTTTTAGATGAAAGGAAGAAAATACAAGCAACAGACTTGGTGGTTTTCTACTAAAAAAATATTAAAATTTTATTTGGAAAAAATAATCTATCTTTACATATAAAAAACAAAAACTAAAATTCAAAAGAATTCTCAATGTTTTCCATGTTGGAGTAGCGTAGGATCTTCTTGACTGGCGTAATCTTGTGCAGAGTGTCGTCGAAGCTGGTCAAAGGCAAGCGCGTCTTCATGGTTTTGCCAGAAACCTCAACAGACTTGGACCGAAATTGTGGATTGTTTTTCAAGCAACTAAGAGGCGTCCGTTTGCCTACTAGTGCTGGTGACTCAAGGGCAGATCCTTCTGCTCGAGGTTTAGTTGGTGTTTGGTTTTCACGATCTTCGTAGATCATGTCTCGCCGGATTGATGTTTTAGGAGGAACCCTATTTTTGTTGTTTCGTATTCTTTCGAGAGGTTTGTTCTCGGGAATTTTGTGACTGATGTTGAGTGACAGGGTTGTAAGAATTGTCTCAATCAAGTCTTCCTCATCGGGTGCGTCGTCATCGTTTAGGATTATAGGTGTTCGTTCGACACCAATCGATGGAGAACGTGGATCACGTTCGATAATTGTTTCTTGGGGCGTTGTCTTTGGTGTAGCAACTGCTGGCTCCTCAGACTTTTCTTCATCTTCTTCAAATTCTGGCGAGCAGTTTGTTTCAGTTTTAATAGCAATATCTTGGTTTGGAACTTTGGTCTCTACGAAGAGATCAGCGAATGTATCATCCAGATTCAAGGTTTGATCAGCTGAATCGTCAAATACTAAAGGTGTACGATTCAGAAAAACAGATGGTGAACGTGGATCGTTTAATTTATAAGAGAATCCCTTAAAGAAGCGTTTGCGTAAAAGTCCCAAGGGCTGTTCAGAGGAAATCGCTGGCATTGCGGCTATATGATTATTGGTTTGGTCTTTCTGTTGTACTATTTCCTGGTAAGAATATTATTATTAGTTATGAACCAAGATAATACCAAGTTTAACCTACATTTAAAGGAGTTCTGCAGATGTTTGGTGATCTAGGATCTAGAATATCTTCTAAATCTTGTCCGAAATCTGTTTGGATAGAAATCGGTTGTGGCATTTGAGTTTGAGGTTTATATTCACCTTCAAGTTTTGTTTGCTTTGAGCCCATATTTATTCTGAATGTAAATAGTATAGTACAATGTTTAAACAAAATACCAAAACTTAATAAATTGTGATTAAAAAAAAATTATACAAGTAGACTTCTCGTTGAAGCGCAATCCAAGTGTTTTTTCAAACAAATGGCGGTTATGATGTGAAGTGAGCTGCAGTTTGGTTTTGGGAAACGTCAACAATCGAAATTCGAAATGAACACATTCAACTATTTTTTGAAATATTTTTGTAATTAATTAATTAATTTTTCTTTTTTTCGATTATAACACGATCATAATTGAAGTATTGGTAGGTACATTGCCTTACGAAACAGTGCGAATATATGTGAAATGACTTTGATTAGTTTCGTTCAATTTTGTTTAAGTACGAGAATCTAAAAAAAAAAAATGCTTTTATATTCTGAAGGCTTTTATGGTCAACTGATATTAGACAACTTAAAGAAATTAGAATGACAGCCAAGAATGGCTATATCTTTATAACATTTTTAAATTTTATGTGGTTACGTTCAATTAAATAATAGAATATGCTTTTCTTCTTCACAACGCCCATGTGCAAAAAAATTAGCTGGCAATTAAGCTACCGTTTGGAGAGAAAATTGTAAGCTAAATTTCAGCTCGAGCTGCATACTATGCTTAACTTGGTGATTTTAATGTGAAACGATATGATTTGATTTTTTTGTCCTACTTACTTGTGCATTTTGTTGTACTAAGCGAATAAAAACTTAATTGCTGAATACCAAAAAAAGATTAGTTAGATTTGGGAAACTAGAAATTTTAATGAGATCTTAAGAAGATTTCGACAAAATTCGCATTTTGAAATCCCAAAACAAAAACTTACTGTGAAATACAGAGATTTCTTTCGAAAACCCTTTTTTTTTTGCTGAAATATGAGATCGTTTTGATGGGAACCAATAAAATAAATAAATCTCGCAATGTTACTAGGCTTGTTGCATTTCATAATACTACGGAGACTTGACATTTGCAGTTTCTTATTTCAGCTGTTTTCGTTTTGGTGAAAACAAAATAAAGTAGAAATCAAGTTGAGCTATGAACACCCAGGTGAGCCTTAACCCACTATACCTGAACATTTTTTTCACAAATATGTATTATTTCAACTGAAATCTGTCAAACTCGTTTTAAGTTTTCAGATTTAATCTCAGATTTCAGATTTTTTTGTAAAAACGGAACGAAATTTATTTTTCTTTAGTTTTTTGACAACTTTCTGCGATGACTTTTGAAGGTCATTTTCAACGGCAGATTGAACTTAAAAAAAAAACAAAAAGGACAGCTCTTTTTAAAGATTGATTTTTTTTAAATCCTGCGTTTTCCAATATTTTTGGGATATCGAAATTCAATATCTTGCTAAAATCACAAAAATCCCATTGGAAATCCAAGGTTGTCAGCAATCAGGATACAACAAAATGGAGAACAAAGCTTTGTAAAATGATCTCATATCACTCTCACTCCAGAAGTTTTAAAATATAAATACTTATATTTATTTTACGTTAATAAATTGTAAATAATATTGTTTTTTTTTATAGAAATAAAAGGCATTTTCAAGTTCGAAAAACTACCCTACCGTCAAAAATCGACAATTCGGGAAATCTATTACATTTCTTTACGCATTAACATTTCGAAAAAGAAAAAAGCTACTCCCGTTTTACGGCACGGTAATTGTATATAACTTTAAATGCAATGGTCCGGTGTTTATGTGATTTTAAGTGAAATCAAAAACATATAATCTTATTAATTTATTTTAAAAATAATCCCCATTATGTTGTGATATCGTGTAAATCAAAATATATTTATCAAATCAATAATTTCAGTGTTAAATTTGTGTTTTTCCCTATGATAATTCTCTTCAAACCAAACGCATTACAAAAATGGCGTCGTCGAAGACGGTCATCGACGATAAAGATGCTTCTTGTGCAAATGATCCCGATTTTGCGGTAATTTGTGCGTTTTTAGAGAAGTTCGCTGAACAATTACAAGTGAATTATCCGGATTTTAAACAATTACAAGAATGGCTTTCCAATACGGACGAAGGTTTGTAGAATTTTTCAAAAGATTTTTGATTTTTTTTTTGCTTCCTTGTGAAAAAAAGAAGTGAAATCTTTTTCTTTTTTTTCCCAATTGCAGTTTGTTCTTTTTCTTTCATTTGAGTACGCGTAAGGGTGAAGAGTCTAATAGTATTGTTCTACTATGGGAAAAGGAAGAATAGTAGTGGCTTTCTCTTTTTTGTTTG
Source organism: Platycheirus rosarum (assembly GCA_963971375.1). NCBI lineage: Eukaryota > Metazoa > Arthropoda > Insecta > Diptera > Syrphidae > Platycheirus > Platycheirus rosarum. Next base: position 118,814,570 of record OZ020510.1, read on the forward strand.
TTTGTGTATATTTTCGCCGTAGGTTTTCGCAAATAGACACAACAATAAACCTACAGCTGTCAAAAAGTACCATTGGGGGGGTAAGCGGGACTGATAACAAATAATTTGTTTATTTTGGTTTCATATCTTATTGGGTTGCCTTATTGTTTATAATCTTAATCCAGTGACTGTCTTTAAGAAAGCACTTTCTTATCATCTTTTTAGTTTGGAAATGGCTATGGTTATAGAAATTGCAACAAATCGTGGTAACACCACCTTTTGGTGTTATCCAACCTAGAACTGGGACCAGTTCTAACGAATGCTTTCGTTATCTTGGGATAGTCACGAGACAAAGGGCGGCAGTTCGTCTGGGATGTCCCTATATTGTTACATCATTAACCTCAGTCATGCCATGCAAGCTTCGGCCTCTAACATGCCTCTAGTTTTGCACTCCAAGTTTTTGAAATAGTCCTTACCTTAACCTATCTAGGGTACCTATTCCAGTTTAATACCATTTTTTTTTCCTATTTCTAGTTCCAAATGGCCTGAGGGATCTTCATATCAAGCTAATGCGCAAAACCCGAAGGACTGTCCACGAGTGTGCTTGGGAGTCTGCCTTAAGTAAATTCTGCTTTTGTTATTCATCCCAAGATGGTTGGGAAATCGAGAGATTCGGTTATAAAAAGTCGAGCCTCAAGGTCAAACTACGAATTTTAAGGGTAAACTTGTAAAAAGTGAATCATCTTCCATTGTTTTCTAATTGAAATTTTCATTTAGCAACTCCTCGAAAACCAATTCGATAGAAACAACAAGTTCCGAGCAAAACTCCTGACAATGAGCGCTGATTCATTGCGTAGTCAACCCATAGGGCGAGATCGTCTCGGGCATGCCTATTGGCTGACACAGGATCCAGAATGTAATATTCGAATATACCAAGAGCACTTGGATGAAGAGATCTGGCAAGTTGTGGCGACAAATCGAGAGGAACTCGTCAAGCTTATATCGCGATTGAAGGGCAACGAGGTGGTCCTACCATCGGAAATTGGGATCATTGACGAGGATAGCAGTAGCAATAGTTGTTCAGTGCCAATCGAGAAGCCACCGCCACCGGAAGAAAAAGATGATAGTCAAGAGAGTAACCAGAGCTCGTCGGGTCGGGTACCAAATATAAAAATAAAATTAGGCAATAAGGACAATGGGAATATAGCTTCTGTTTCGAACGAAGCGGATCACAATCTGACTGAAAATGGTGGCCAGAAGGAAGAGGAGAAAAAAGTTAAGGTAAATATTAAAATAATATCAAGTTCAAGTTCAAATTCAAGTTGTTCCTTTCAGCCATTGGTAATCAGTCAATCGAAGATCAAAATGGAATTATCAAAGAAACGTTCGTTTGATGAAGGTGAAAGGAACGAGCAACATGAAGTTAAGAAGCAAAGGCCAACTCTGTTGGATTCCAATCGGGAGAAAAAGCTGGGCAGATATGAGAAGCAGGAGGATGAAGAAGACGACAATGAGTGTGATGATGATGATGATGTAGATGAAGAAGGCGAGGAAGAAGTGGACGAAGAAGACGAAAACTCTGCAGATGAGGGAGAGGAAGAAGATGAAAATATCGACGAAGAAGTCGAAGAAAATGACGAGGAGGATGACTATGATGATGAAGATGAAGAGAACCATCAAAGTAAAAGAGGTAAATTCGATGATGGAAAACAACAAACAAACCAAGACAAATTAGAAGGAAAAAAGTCACTTATCGAACCGTTAAACAGTAAACAGAAAGATGAACCAAAAATTAACAAAGAAGATAAGATTCAAAAGGCCATTGAAAAAGTCAACAAGAATAGTACAGAAGATGGAAAGCTGGTCCAGAACAAAAGACGAGAAATCCTTGTTTTGAAAGAGTCTGAAAATATCAAAGAAGATGAAGAAAGTAAGAATGAAGCAAAAGACAAAGAAATAGATATAGGACAAGAAACTGCGAAGAAAGAAGAAAATGGACAGGAAATATCCAATATAGAGAAAATTCCAAAACGCGAAGAAGTAGCAAACATCAAAAACAGGTCAAAAAACGAGCAAGTTGATGGAGAACCCGAAACATTAACAACTTCCCCCGAAGACGAAGAGGTGGAAGAAATGCCACTTGAAGAAGAAAAGCAGCCTGCAGAAGTGAGCGAAGCTATTGACGATCCACCAGTAACTATAAGGGGGGAAGGTAGTGGAGCTGAATGTGAAAGTACCTTTCACCAGCTTTTTTCCTACAACGACTTAGCCGAAGAAGAACCAGAGTTCAGTGAGGAAATTGAAGAAAATATGATGTTTGTGCTTGGAGAAGGTTCTGGAGCCGAATGTTTAGTTGGAAATGCAAAAACGGGAGAAACGGAACCTAAAGCGACATTTTTTTTTGGTCAGCCGGGCTGCTTAAAGCTCAGCCCGGTTAAAAATCAATCAAAAAGCGATGAGTCTGAGGAAAATAACTCCAACGAAAACGAACAATCTCCAGAAGTGACAAAGAAAGTCACCGAACCAACAAACGGTGAAAATCATTTAGATGGTCTTGAGAAAACTTCCAAAACCCCTATAGACAAGAAAAAACCCAAGATAGAGTCAAAAAACGGCAATCAGGACGATCGAAGATCAACACGACGAACAATGATAAATCGAAAACGTCGATTGAGTGACGAGAAACGAGAAAAACCTGTGATCCGCCCTTCGTCAGAGAGTGAGACAGATTTGAACTCGGAGAACTTAGAAGATCCACTAATCGTTGAAGAAGAAGAAGAAGATATCGGAGGTAAGCGTCCAAAGATGAGAAGCAAGGTGGTTAACACTGAAATAAGAAAAAAAGTCGAGGCACAGAGAAAGACAACCACAAAAGAGGAGACAACCACTAGCAGTAGTGGCGAAGAGGAACTGCAAAGAAAGAAGGGGATTGTTAAAAAAACAGAGCCGGAACCTGAGAAGGCATTGCCGTTTAAAGCAAAATTAAAGCAGAGAGGAAAGGCGCATGCTACTGATTTCAACACTAAAGTTGAAGAGAATCCAGGTGAAATCGTTAAAACGCCAGCAGATGAAAAAGAAACCCCAGAACCTGAAGAAGTCGTTGACAAAGAAAAATCAAAAAGTCCGACTGCTAAGTCCTCCAACAAACAAACAAAGAAGCCTCATCCAATGGAATCAAATGATGAAGCTGACGAAGAAATTCCTAAAAAGAAACAGTCTCCAGAACAGCACACTGCGAGTCCAAGTCCTCCTGGTGTCGAAAAAGTACAAAAGGAAAACAGTCCTGTTGAATCGGAAAAGAAAAAAACTCTAGAAGACGAAAAGGCCAAATTTCCATTGGAAGCAGTAGTTGAAGACGACCATTCTGCATCCGATAAACAAAGAAAGCGTCGAAGTAGTGAAGAAGACACAAAAGAAGCTGCCCCTCCATCTCCTGTGGTAGCCAAAACAACCAGATCAAGTCGTAGAAGTGGTCTTCCGGAGCCACCGATTGAGCTTCCACAAATCAAACGGACTCGTGTTAAACCTACAGTAAAAACTGAAGTAAAGACAGAAGTAAAGAACGAGATCGTCAAGAAAGAAGATCTAAAAAAGAATACTCCCAAGCCGGTAGTCGTTAAAGAAGAAGTCAAGAAGGAGGAAGAGGCAATTCAGGTTAAAGAAGAGCCAAAAGTCAAAGAAGAGTCAGTAAAAACTCCGAATTTGATCACGCCACGTCCCCGGCAACAAGCTGCTCAAAAGCAACCAGCAACATCAACAGGACAGCGGCGCAAGGTTCACGATGACGTCGATACCAAGAACATTATTGACCTCGAGTCGGATACAACACCGGTACGGATGTCCCGAAGAATCGCCCAACTAAAGATACGCGAAGAAGCCGATCGGCGAAAAATGGAGGAAATCGCACTGCGAAACATGAAGGCTGAATTGAAGAAAAAGAAGAAGGCCGAAGGTAAGCCAGAAGATCCTACGGTAAGTGAACCATCTGAACATTCTTCCGAACCAGACAGTGAAGTCGAGGTGAAGAAAAAAGCCGAAAAGAAGAAGAAACTACCAGGAAAGGACGGCTGGAGTTCAGGGTCCGAAGAACCGGATGAAGAGGAGGTAGAAGAACATCCTTATGAGACATACCATGGCAGTCCTCTATTTAAATCCGATCATGAATTTTCACCCGAATCCGAACTGGAAGATGAATCTCAAGTGGTTCCTTTGAAGAGAGCACGAACGGCCAAAAAAGAAGGTGACAATGAAGAGGAACCCCATAATGCAGACGAATCATGCCAGAAGTGCGGGAAATCAGATCATCCCGAATGGATTTTGCTGTGCGATAAGTGCAACAAAGGCTATCATTGTTCTTGTTTGTCTCCAGTGATATTCTACATTCCTGAAGGTGATTGGTTTTGTCCACCATGTCAACAGGAGGTGCTGATAACTGCTCTGGAAAACCATCTAAAAGTGTTTGATGATTTGGTGCAGCGGAAGAAGGAAGAAGTAGAGGAAAAGATACGAGTCGAAGAAGTGCAGCGTCTGGAGTTGGAAAAGGCAGCCCAATTGAAGGTGGAAAAGAAGAACGACAAGAAAGAGGCAAAGAAAAAGAAAGCATTGACCAAAAAACCATCTGGAAGGGGAGCATCATCAAGAAATAGGAAGACAAAATCTAACAGCGATCGAAGTGATGAAGATAAAAATGGAACAGAGAGTGATGGAAGTAGCTCATCGAATTCCAGTTCATCAGCGAATGGATCAAGTGGAAGTAAATCTAGCTCGGCAACTGATACCGATGATGAACCGATCTACAAGCTAAGGAAACGCCGGCAAATCAATGTAAGCTACAGAATGAACGAATACGACGAGTTGATCAAATCAGCCTTGAAGAAGGAGGAAGCTGCACTCGCAGGGGCAGGAAATTTGGGTCGTGGAAAGGACATTTCTAACATAATTGAAGCAGAGGCAGAGGAAAAGCTTCCAGAAGAGCAAGCAGTTGGAGAAAATGGAACACTAGAAAATCCGCCTGAGAAGTCTGCAGCGGCAGAAGATTCAGGTTCCGATTTCGAACCCATAAAAAGGAAACCAAAGACCGGACGTCACGTCAAGAAGAAACACAGAAAGCTGACGAAACTGGACATCAGCTCAGAAGGAGATAATGACTCGGACGAAGACTTTAAAACTAGTTCCATGGACGACGAAGACGAAGAAGAGGACGATGATGAAGAAGTCTCACAGTCATCCGACAGCAGCTTAGAAGTATATCGACGGAGACGAGGTAACCGGAAGAGTAAGAAAAAGAAGTCGAAAAGGGCAGCACGTCGCTCGGCGCGGGAACGTCGAAAGGATAGAAAATTCATTGTTGAAGATTCTGATTGCGATGGATCGGAAGCTGAAGTGCGTCCAAGATCAAAGAAAAAACGCAAGAAGGATTCAGATTACAGCGAGACGGAGACTAACGACGACGAAGATGAGCTTTCGGAAAACATCGACAGTGACGATTTGTGCGATGACTCGACTGACAGTGAGGCCAGTGATGGGGCCTGGTGTCCATCCAAACGCAAGAAGCAGCGATCCAACGCTATTGCCAAGAAATCTCCCAAACATAAACCCAAGACACAATCAAAGGCAAAGAAGACCAAAAGATATGAAAGTGATAGTGAAAGTCCCACTTTCAAATCTGGAAAATCGAAGAATCGCATGGTGAGGGACGATAGTGATGATGACAGTGACGACAGTGTGGATAGTTCAAGGAAAACGCGTGGCAAAAGATGTATATACAATATGGAAGACTACGAAGAAGAAAGCTCGGATGGAGGTATAAAGCCTGGAGTAAAACGGCCTGATACTCCTCCAGAAGAGCGAGAGAAATTCATCAAAAAACAAGAGGAAATCAAGAGAATGTTGGCCGAAAAGAATGCCGAAGGCGCCAAACTAGCAGCCACTCCACGGCTGGTTCCTATCAAATCCGGAGCCACAAGGTCTCCTGCAAAGCTGGACTCGCTTTCGACTGTACCACCGTCGGTGATCCGCCAGGCTAAAGTACTGGATATTGATTATTTGCAGCGCAAGGGTGAGTCAATCAGTGAGGGTGAACTAGATGAGTCGGAATTCGATGACGATGATTTGCCAGATGACTTCAATCCGGAAGATATGGACGAGGAAGCCATTGCGAGAATGGTGGAAGAGGAAGACTTTGCTCAGCAGCAACAGTTAAAGCTGCCAATGCCTAATGAGGTTCTGAGGAAGAAACCATTGAAGGAAAGTGAGCCTATTGTGAGACCCGTTTCAACTTACATGCCACCCCAGACTCAACAAACAGGTTCCACTTCAGGCCTGCAAGAGCCAGTTCGCAAAAAACTACCGATGCCAACGATGCACCCACCCCTGTTGAGACACGGCTATGGCCCGCCAATGATGCAACAGAATCGACAACCACACTTACCGCTGCTGCAGAATGCCTTGAGTGCTCCACTTAACCATCCGATGTCTCGCAATTTTCCTCCCACCACTCAAGCCATCCCGGCAACTAACACACAAGGGGCAATGGGTGCTGGTGGTGACCCTAATAAACCACGAGGGAGGCGAAAAAAGATAACCCCATTAAGGGATCCGCTTCAGAAACAGCAGGCAGCTGCTGCCGCATCAGCTGCAGCAGCGGCAGCATCGAGGCCCAGAGATGGTAATACTCCTCCAGAAAAAGCCGAAGCAAGACCGCCACCACCCCCCATTGTGCAAAGTGCAACTCCAGGGGTGATCAAGTCGGCGCTGTCTATAGCCCAGCCACCACAGTTGTATAAGCCACCACCGGCAAATTCACAACCCTCTGTTATTACGCGAATGCCCCACCTTCAGGGAAGGCCAATTATGCATATGGGTGGACCTCCATTCTCTGATCAAGGTAAGTTCAATGTAAACATATTGACAGTATATTATTAAACGTTTAATTATATATTAAGGGCCACGTTATTACCGACCACCACATCCACAATCACATATGCGGCCACAAACTCAGCAGCAACAACAGCGTATGCCACAGCCACCGCCTTCTCAACCGCAGCAGCATCGACCGCCGCAATCGCAATCACAGCCACCGCCTCCAAATTCAATGATTCCTGGAAACAGGCCTCCGATGCGACATCGTGGTCCACCAATGCCTCCAATGACTTCACATCACCCAATGCGACCATCATATGTTGGTGGACCACCACCTCTGAGGCCATCTTCAAGCGGCGGCCCTCCTCCTCCCATTAGTCTCGCAAACAACGTTGCTCGAGACCAAGGGCCACCAAGACAGTCATCTGCATATTCAGGACCAGAGCAGCAACAATATGTTGGGCTGCCACCACCATCACGACATTCGGCACCTCCACCACATTTAAGTTCTTATCGGTGAGTTAAATAGTTTCAAATTAGTATTTATCTAATTTTATTTATATACTTTTAGACCCCAAATGTTTAACAGCCCCGGTTTTCCACACCGAGGACCCCCAGTCAACTCCTCACAACCAAGTCTTATCCGACCAGCTGGAGCTCCTCCAGAATATTCATCACGTAATGATATTAATCAACAATTATTTTCATATTTATCTATTTCATTTCAATTTAAGCTGGTTCATATGTTGGAGGCTATGGATACTATCCGCCACCACTCTCGGTTCCTCATTCAGCACCTCCACCACCAACAGCCTCAGCTGTTCCAAGCTCTGTGATTGTGTCAGCTTCATCGCTTGCCGCCCCCACTTCGGTCGTTGTGGCTCCACCATCCCAGCAAATATCTGCAATACAACAACCATCTCGGCCGCCAGCCTCTTCACCATCTATCAATGAAAAACCATGCGCACCAGCTGCATCTTCATTACCACCATCATCCACTAATCCAACATCGGTCATTGAATTAACAAGAAAAAAACTAACTACTTTGGAGACCTTCAATACATCCAAAAACGCTACTCCTCCCCCATTACGAGAGTCTTCCGAATCGCGTAGTCCATACTCATCTAATCCTGCAACAATGGTTGGCGCTGACGATGCTCCAGAAGATGGAAGTGGCTCGCCACCGTCCCAATCAACTAGCGAATTCAGTGGTCTGGTGAGCTATTTCAGCTCTCAACATGACGATCTTAACACATAACGAACGAATTTAATTGTTTTTACAAAAATATTTTCGTATATTCTTTAAGAATATTCCACACAAAACAAAAACAATTCAATTTGTTTCTTTTTAAAATTTTAAGTTTAACTTATCAACTATATAATACAAAAAAAAAAAATCATTCAAACGCTTATTGTAAATAAATACAAAAAAATATTTAAAAATATTGTTGAGATCTGAAATAGAAAACATGAGCGCTAGCCCATTATTATTTTTTTTTAAATAACTTGTTTTATCCTAAATACAAACAAATAATATTATTATTAAAGGATAATCACATTTTAGGCAAAAATTATTGCAAAATTATCAAAAAGCAAACAAATTATTCAAAGTTTTAGACTTCAAAATTAAAAAAAAAAAATATTAGCAAAAGAGAAAAACAAAAACAGTTAAAGAATTTGTTTTTGTTTTTAAAAAAAAATTAAACAAAATTCTTTTAGTTATTTGTTAACAAAAAAAAAAAAAAAACATTGTGTATCATGTATTATGTTTAAATATTATTTTTTTCTTTCTTTAGAAGAAGCACCATTTAGTAAGTTAAACAAAAAATAATTTTAAATTATAGTTAAACAAAAAATAATTTTAGATAATAATTGTAAGCAACTAAATGTATTTTGTTAAGATTTTTCTCTATTTTGTTTTAATATTTATGTTACAAAAAAACAATTAATAACACTCATTATGCATTATCGTATCGTATAAGCAAAATGCAAGATGCAATAAGAAATTAAAAAAATATAAAAAAAACAAGAACTATTATTGTAATAGTATGCTATATGGAAAATATATATTGTTTATATATAAATAACTGTAAAAAAGTAAATATTGCGTAGTTTCATTTATTACTTGGGAGATTCTGTCATCTGTCGGCAGGGTAAGTCAGCTATACAAAAAAAAATATATACATACATGGGTTGGGCTGCTGGGGTTCACAGGCCGACGACATCCCAATTTTCAGTCGAAAATTTCCAAAGCACCAGGCGATCAGAAACAGCAGCAACAAAAACCAGAAAATGTATGCAAATATAATTTCATAATCATTTGTGTGCAGCGCCTAAAAGTATGCAATGAATTTCACTCGTATTTATGTGCATGCCAATTTTCGTTGCATACTTTTGGGGGAAACGAACTTATTGCAGTTTCTGATCGCCTAGTATTTCAGAAAATTTTAAGTTTTTAGTTTTCGGCGGCTGACGTCAGTTTTTTTTTTTTTTTTTTTTGCTTTTCGGATACTTCTAATGGTTTATGGGCGCCTGATGTTAGAGAGTATTTTTCGTATGATTTTGGAGATTTTTGCTTTTTCGTGGGTAAATTTGGGAATCAATCAACTTGTTTTTTTTATTTTTAAAGCTTACCTGAACTTATTGAACCAAAAATAAAACATTGAATATTGCTTGACATATTTATTTATTTATTAAAGAATTATAAATATTTGCTTGCAGAAATGGTTTTAATATTTAATGTTTGAGAACATCCAGTTGAACCTGGGGCAGGGTGGTTTTTTTGGTCGCTTCAAATTCCTTTTTTATAAGAATATTTCGGATGGTTGTTACAAAATATGATCTGAAAGAGAAAGAATGAAAGAAAAAAATTAGAATGCAGAAAAAAACAATTTTTATTATAACGGAATGGCGATTTTGGCCAAACAGGCAAAAGAAAATAAGGAAATTTGGAGTGGAAAACCAATATAAGCAATTAATTTCCGGCCGAAATTTTCACATTTATTGAGTTTAAAAAACGCAAATGTTTAAATGTTTTGTTTTGATTTTGATTCCATTTCAGAATAAAAAATAAAATAGAACGGTTATGGGTCACACATACTTTCTCTTATATGCCACTTATCAGACAAGATCTTTGAATTATATAGATGTTACATAGAAAAATATTAAGTGGATCGTCTGGGTTCTTCAAACTTAGCATTGGAGAAAGTAATATCTGACCTTGCCACGTCAATTAAAAAAGACTATAGTCACAAAGTGCAGCTAGATATTGGTTTTCGCAGACAACATCGACATTATCGGCAGAAGTGAACAAGCTGTACAAGACTCCTTCATCCCGACACAATACCAGGAGCTGCACATTAATGAAGGGAAACAAAGTAAATGGTGGCTGCGCGTGCGAGAAATGTCAGCCCCCCGATCGAGCAGGCGACACAAAACCTGGGGCTGCACATTGATGAAGGGAAACCAAGTACGCAGCCACCATGCGTGTGCGAGAAGTGTTAGTCCCAACAATTAGATTAGCGGAGCGTGAATTTGCAGCATGCAATCCTTTAACTTTTAAGTAGCAGCCGTAAATGTAATGGAGGAAGAAATAGGCGGGCAGCTATATCATGAAAACTAACTCTGCTGCTAAACAAGATTATGGTCTTACCAGGGCTCACATACGGATCCGAGACTTAGGTGCAAAAATGCATTCTGAACACTTAACCGCGTTCGAGAGTAAATTATTACAGAGAATTGTCCGTAGGCGAGGGAGGACGATGCCGCAGAAGAAACAATCATTAATCGTATGAAATCTACCTCGAAGCACATGTGGACAAAAATAAAGCTAAATTCCGGTGGGCTGGGCACCTCGTCGTGTGAGCGAAGAGCAACCAGCTCGGAAAGTCTTGCGGTTGTTTTTACAGAAAAAGGCAACGTGGCAGACCCAACTTACGTTGAAAGCATGGCGTAGAATAGGACGCCCGAAGCTTTGGGGTGCGAAACTGGATGGCATGGCGTCGGCCAGCAATCAGGATGTATGGAAGAACTTTTGTATGAGGCTCGAACCGGATTCCGGTTGTTGCGCCGATGATGATGATATTACATTATAATGTTAACGTTTGCATATGTTTTATTTTTATAACCTCAAAAACTAACCAGTTGAACACAATGAGCTGGAACGGAAGACGGAGCTGGAGCTGGAACAGATGTCAAAAATGTTGAATATACACAAATTCAATGTTGCCAACACAATGGGATGCAGCTGCAGACGGAGCTGCAATACGGAGACGGAAAGGTTAAGGTTGGTTAACTTTTAATGAAGACGTGCAGTTTTTTGACATTTCACAAAGAAACAAAAGAGTGGTGCGTTCTTTTTGAAAGATCTTCGATAAGGTACGTTTACATGATTCCTATTTTCGGTAGTTTTTTCATTTTTATTTTTATAAAAGGTAAAAGATGTATATCAGAAGGTGAAAGAAGTATTTCTGGGCTACTTTTCTTCCTGATGTGACATATGAAGAAAGGCTGACCACTTTTATTTTTTGTTTCAAATTTTGAAAGGAAATCACCTATCTAGTTGGAATTTTAGTACAAAAAAAAAAAACGAAAAAGGAGAATCTTCATTTTTCTTTTGGACAGACACGTACGTTGATGTTTACACTGATCTTGATTATCACGAACATTTTTTTTAATTTTTCATTCAATTCGTTTGTGTGCCAAAAAAAAGAAACGATGTAAACAAGGTAACGGGTGATTTTTTTGAGGTTAGGATTTTCATGCATTAGTATTTGACAGATCACGCGGGATTTCAGACATGGTGTCAAAGAGAAAGATGCTTAGTATGCTTTGACATTTCATCATGAATAGACTTACTAACGAGCAACGCTTGCAAATCATTGAATTTTATTACCAAAATCAGTGTTCGGTTTTTTTTTGTTTTTTTGTTCAAATTTTTCAGCGATGAGGCTCATTTCTGGTTGAATGGCTACGTAAATAAGCAAAATTGCCGCATTTGGAGTGAAGAGCAACCAGAAGCCGTTCAAGAACTGCCCATGCATCCCGAAAAATGCATTGTTTGGTGTGGTTTGTACGCTGGTGGAATCATTGGACCGTATTTTTTCAAAGATGCTGTTGGACGCAACGTTACGGTGAATGGCGATCGCTATCGTTCGATGCTAACAAACTTTTTGTTGCCAAAAATGGAAGAACTGAACTTGGTTGACATGTGGTTTCAACAAGATGGCGCTACATGCCACACAGCTCGCGATTCTATGGCCATTTTGAGGGAAAACTTCGGAGAACAATTCATCTCAAGAAATGGACCGGTAAGTTGGCCACCAAGATCATGCGATTTGACGCCTTTAGATTTTTTTTTGTGGTGCTACGTCAAGTCTAAAGTCTACAGAAATAAGCCAGTAACTAACTATTCCAGCTTTGGAAGACAACATTTCCGAAGAAATTCGGGCTATTCCGGCCGAAATGCTCGAAAAAGTTGCCCAAAATTGGACTTTCCGAATGGATCACCTAAGACGCAGCCGCGGTCAACATTTAAATGAAATTATCTTCAAAAAGTAAATGTCATGGACCAATCTAACGTTTCAAATAAAGAACCGATGAGATTTTGCAAATTTTATGCGTTTTTTTTTTTTTTAAAGTTCTAACCTCAAAAAAATCACCCGTTATTATAATAAATGGGCTGATATTTGACTAATGTCAAAAAACTGCACAGCATCATTGTGGTTTGACAGCTAATACAAATCCAGCTCCGTATTCCAGCTCCGTTTTTGTAAGACACCAAAACACATCAGTTTTTGTCTATAGAAACTGACAACAGAATTAAATTTTGAAAACAAAATTAGTACCATTTTGAAAAAGATTTGCTTTGATTTTCACAATTTTTTTTTTAATTTTCAGTTTAGGAGTAATTTTAAAATAAAATAAGAGAATAAGAAGAGAAATCACCCTGTATCCCTATGTATGAAATGCGGAATTTAAAAAAAGCCCATTTTATTTTGACAATTTTACTTCAATTTCAATTCAAAATAAATTAATTTCCTCAACTTACATAGCTAAAAAAAGTCAACCTTAAACGACGAAAGATGGAATTTTGAACTCAATCAAACTATGTATTTTCGTTTCTCACAAATGCGAGAATAATTACTCAATAATTGAATGAACGCCACGCCACCACGACCAACCACTCTGCATATAGGCTTGGTGGGGATATAATAACCCACTTTCCAGGTTGTATGTGATTTCCTGACAGGAAAACTAAATTCCCCACTCACAAACTTGTCCCGTGCAATAGAAATGCAGTGAATTACAGAAAAAAAAACGAAGAACTAAAAAAATCACAAATAAATGGGTCAACAGGTAGGAACCCAGAGGTGGTTAGTTGGCAATACAATGTTTATTAACCGTTCGTGTCTTCTGACACTCAACAGCAATTCATCTACTCTCCCTCCATGAAGACTCCAACTCCGGAGCAATAGCAATGCCAGCAATGGGTGTGCGCGATAAGTTTTGCATCTAATTAAGAATCTTGCTCTTGGACGTTGTACATCAAAACAGTTGCTTCTTTGTGAGGAATCTAGAATATGATCGATAGGCATAGCTTGATCGAATGGGTGGCTTGGGTGATTGGACAATTTTTTGGTATTCAGGCTTGATAACGGGTGCTAATACCTTCGTAAGCCAATTGAATGGTTCAATTATTACTTTTATTTGTTATTATTGTGATGTTGTCACTCTTCTTTGGGTGGATTTCGTCTTCATAAATGGCAGTGGTTCCGGTTAATGAATTTTTCGATTGTAAATCTTATTAAGTATGTACGAACTGTTGCACTAAAAGTTGACAGGGGTTACAATAGAAAATACTCTTGAGACGGTCATGAGTGGAATCTTTGTGTTTTGGTCAAGAACTGTTCTTTTTGTCGCTCGGAAATAACTTTCTAATTTTAATTGATTTTAAATTTAGGTCAATCAAATGACAATTATTACAAGTTAATTCAGTTTTTCTTTTTCTTTTGGAAAAGAATGATATAAACCAGTTATTTTAAAGTAGGCTTAGCTACTAAAAATTAGAATGAAGCTTTCCTTAGATTTTAATAATCAAAAGATTCATAAGGAGTCCAACGTTTTAACAAGTTATATCATTTCATTCACATTTCAGGACTTTTTACAGACTTTAAGGCGCAAAATTATTCTTACTCTCGCTGATTCTTCAAATCAAACTGTCATTTTAAAGCTAAACAACTCTCATTCTCCCAAAACATCAATAATTTTACATCTTTATTGTAATCATTCGAGCTCCTTCCTCCTCCATACCAAAATGAATGCCATCTTGCCACCACCCCCCAACGGCACTTTCAGCATCCACAACTTCAGAAATCCAGAAATTAAAAACACAAAAAAAAAACAACAAATCTTGCAACTACGAGAGATCCATGGAAACGAGTTTTTTCGGTGCGGGTTTATCTTTCTGACTTAAAGCTTCTTTGGCCAAAGGCAAGAAAAAATGTTGTATCTCAGGCAGGCCCATGCAACAACAAACTATAGAAGCTATTGTATTATTCATGGCGGTTTGGCGGTTGTGGCTTTTATACGTTAAAACTTGTAGAATGCAATAGTCACAGCTTTGGGCTTATCGCATACGATTGGTATGTGTGTCAGATTGGCATTCAAAACGCGAGCTATGTGCAAACAATTGTTTCAAATTTTTTTTTTTCTTTAATTTATTTTGACATTTCTTTTGGCTTTAATTTGAGAATAATTTTCGTCTTGTAAAACAGGACGAAAGACTTATGAATCAGGGGAGACAAATTGTTGGGTTTGAAATAAATTTGTTTTCTTTATAAGAATTTATATCTATACAGCTTATACAGGATGTCCGCCGGGAAGGTATACTATTTTGTTTGTTTATAATTTTTGATTAAATGGAAGAAAATTGATCTTATATTGATAAATGTTTATTTAATGTCGGCAATTATGTATGGAATACAATAACTTTTAGTCTCACAAATGCGAGCCCTTTTGAGCACATTTTTCATTACATTAATTTCATCACGAATATTTCGTTTGAGTTGCTCAAGCGTTTCTGGTTTGTTTGCATAAACCTTGCTTTTCAGATATCCCCAAAAAAAAAGAAGTGCGGAGCAGTCAAATCAGGCGACCGTGGAGGCCAATCAACAACACCATTTCTTGAAATAACTTGTTGTGGAAAGAGGTCTCGCAGTAATTCCATTGTAATCCTAGCTTTTTTTTTTTTATATAATTAACGCGCGCACAAGGGACTATTTGTTTCCCTTTTAATGTAACACACTGCGCGGGCATTAGGAAGATAGGGAGGGGAGAGATAGGAGGTGTCGATTAACATTGGTTTTGAATGTTTGCAAATTGAAATGGCTAGGGAAAATCTCGCCGGGTAAACCATTCCAAAGTCGTGTTGTACGGCTAAAAAAAGAATCCCTATATTTCACGGTACGTCCGAAATTGGGCTCAAGGGTGAACTGATGGGCATTCCTAGCAAGACGAGTATTACGGGCGAAACTTTTAAGGGGAGGAATGCAGCTGGCTACCTCGAGTGAACATTTTTTATAAAAGAAACGATAAAATAAGGAAAGACATGAAACATTGCGTCGGTGTTCGAGAGGGGCAATTGTTTCAGCGGCAGTTCTATTTCCTATCAATCTTAACGCTCGATTTTGTATTCTATCAAGCAGGTGAAGCGATGTTTGTGAAGCACCTGCCCAGAGGTGGGAGTTATACTCGAGTTTAGGGCGTATAAACGCTTTATAAATTGTAGCCAGATCAGATGGGCAAAAGTACTTCTTACACCGATACAGAAAACCTAAGCACTTTGCAGCATTCTTAGCGATCTGAAATATATGGTCGTTCCTACGGAGGTCGTCGTTGACACACATATCGAGTACTGAGAGCTTTTCGGTTTCTTCGATGTAAGTGCCATTCATGGACAATGGCATTGGGGGAATGTTAAGCTTTAACGACAGAAGACAGCATTGAGTTTTCGAAGCATTAAACTCCACACGATTTCTATTACCCCATTTGTCAATGCTGTATAAATCGGAGTTTAATGAGCTTGACATACGGTTACCATTGCAATTGTACTTTCGAAGGCGAAGGACGTGAATTATCGAACGAATATGAAAAGCTGAGGGTAGAGTCGTCAGCAAAACAGTTAAGTGGATTAGAAGTAACAGACAGAAGATCATTTATAAAAATGAGGAAAAGAGTCGGAGATAGAACAGAGCCCTGGGGCACACCAGCATTTATTTTATGGGAATCAGACTTGAATCCGTCCAATACAACTTGTATTGAACGGTCCAGAAGATAGCTTCTAATCCAACGAACAAGAGTATTATCGATCCCAAAAGCACGCATTTTTGATAAGAGAGCTTCATGCCAAACTCTATCAAATGCCTTGGAGATATCAAGAGCAATAATCTTACTTTCACCAAAGCGATGTAAAGATTTGTTCCACTGTTCGGTGAGATATGCCATCAGATCACCAGTGGAGCGGTTGCTGCGGACAAATGCTGTTTTCCATCTTCGAGGAAAGATTCCAGAAGAGTAGGAGCGATGGAAAAGCTTACGCAGTGGCTTTGCCAGTGTGGAAGAACACCTCTTCAGAAGAATCGCGGTATACCATCCGGGCCAGCGGATTTGTGTATATCGAGATCTTTGAGAACTCTTGCTACTGTACGAGTGCGGAAAAAAATCTGTCCCATGGAAAAATTTACATTCTCAAGTACAGGAGGGGCAACGTTGCTATGCGGCAGCGTGGAGCTAGCAGCGAAATGGGCGGCGAGCAAGTTTGCCTTCTCTGAAGAGTAAACAATTGGTTTGTTACTGTCGATGAGCGTTGGAACCGAAGATGTTGAGGAGTTTTTAATATTTTTTACAAATGACCAAAAATTTTTACTGCCTTTGGGACACTGCAGAATTTTTTGCCGTAATTTTTGGTCATGGAAAAATTTGGTTCTTTCAATAACGGAGTTGCATGATGTATGCGATGTGGCACCGTCTTGTTGATACCACATGTTAATCAAGCCCAAAGCATGCAGTTGTGGCCTGAAAAAGTTTTCAATCATATCACGATATCACTCCCCATTCACAGTTACCGTTAAGCCGTTTTCATTTTCAAAGAAGTAAATTCCAATGATTCCTCCTCCTGACCAAATTGCACACCAGACTGTAAGTTTTAATGGATGAAAAGGTGACTGATGAATAATTTACCCAGAACGGACTATTCTGTTTATTCACATATCCATTCAAATGAAAATATGCCTCATCACTCATAATGATTTTTTCATGAAAATCGGGGTTGTCATGGGCTAGCTGTAACATCCTATTGGCATATGTACGGCGCGGCGGCGTAAATGGTCTTGTGGAAGACGCTCTTGTGTCAACTGAATCTTAAATGGAAACAATTACAAATTCTTGTGCAAAATTGTGGACAAAGTTGTTCTTTGAAGACCAAGCTCCAGAGCACGGCGTCGAATTGAGGTTGATGCAGCAGTAATGTTTTCAGCCGATCTTGCAGTACGTTGTAGTCCATGCTTGGGCCTATCACCTTACTTCGAAATCATTCACGACACGTGCGTTTTGTTTTCTCCTAAAAATTTCAGGTAACTTTCTCATCGTCACAGTAATCGATGATTGATTTTGATAAAATGTTTTAACGACTAAAAATCGTTGGTTTATCGAATATTTTTTCCATAATACATTTGCCACGTGTCTGCTTCACGACTGCCAAATATAAACTGTCAAGACTAATGTTTACCAAAATGGCGGCAAAACAAAGTTGTATACCTTCCCGGCGAACACCCTGTATAATATTTTGATGGTTAGGGTGGATTTAAATTGAAAACTTAAGTCCCGGTCATTTTGTGTGTTTAGACTTGGCAAAGCTTAAATTTGCAAAATTCCGCTCGTCAATATAATCGTCCGCTTTTTATGGTTATTTTAAAATAGACAAAAGGCAGGAGGAGGAAAACTTAAAATTTCGAACCTTTTATCCTTCGGCAATCAAGTATTTTCGAAAAGTTTCATTTGCGGTTCCGGAACAACCAGACAAGTTTTGGGTAAGATTGTCAAAACTAAAAGGGCAAAGAACCCGAAGCAAATAAGTTATTTAGGAGGTGGTTTAACTCAATAGGCATCAATTAAAATTTATTTTTAATTTGAATAACGTTTATGAACAGGAAAATCTAAGGAAAATCTGAAATTTTCTCTCAAATGGCCTTAACTTGTCTTGTACCTCTGTCGAAAACAGCTAATCATCAACGGGGGGTTGCCTTGTAAAGCCATATTCCATAACAACATCGGCATTTTTTTGATACACACATGTCATGATCTCCCCCCATTCGTATTCAAAACGCTAAACTAAGTGCAAAATAAAATAAAAAGTCCACATTTTATGGGTAAAGAGAAAATATCTTGACGAAAAGATAAACACTCTGGAATAAAATAAGAATAATATGATAAAACGCTGAAGAATTTAAAGCACAACCTGGTGTGGTATTGACCAAGAATATCTTTCTTTTTTTTTTTTTAATTTTCTTTTTAGAAAAAAAGAAGCGGTATGTCTTACCCATATTCAAACCATCAAACCACGAAATTCTCAACTATACGGCTAAGAAAAGAAGACTTAGACAAAAGCGCAAAATAGTAGCTAAAATGGTAGAACTACTTGCAGATACTTATATTCGCACAAGCGGTCGAGTTGACTAAGACACGCGCGCACACACTCTGTATAATGATTATTTGCCACATATAACGTGCTATTATAGTGGCAGTTGTAAGTAACGTAGAGCAGACGGGCTAGACATGGGCTGTGAGACTAGGTGATGCAGTGATGGGTTTCATGGTGGAGCTGAAGTTGAAATTTTAATCTTTAGATTCCTGATCTTTTATCTTTTTGTTGTTACGTTTACATGGGCAAGTAATTTTAAAATAATTATGTATCTGTAAGGCACAATGTCTTTTAGAATGCAACTGGATGTTGCACGACACTAATTAGAAAGATAGAAAAGGCGCAGTAGATCGAGAATTAGGTGACTATTTTCTCACTTAAAACCCACGGACGGCTCTAGCTTGCACTAGGAGTTAGAAAAATTGCTTCCCAAACTGAGAGTCGAACTCACGATCACTCGCTTAGCAAGCAAACATCTTATCCAATGAACTACGGAACAAGTCTTTATGAATTTGTAGGAGCGGAAAGAAATTACAACCTGATACCCAATCCAAACACTGATGCGACACAAAGTTTACTCTTGGAATTTTTTTCATTTTCTTACAAAGTGGACCCAGAAAAAAACAAGGTGGTGGTGAATTGAACCCCGACCCTTCGGCATAGCAGTCTCGCTAACTAACTAACTACTATGCCACGGAGCACTAAAGGAAGGTTAAAGGAAGGTTATTCTCCTTTTTCTCATTCACGACTTACCCACTTTTCTGCTCCGCCCGCGGGGTTTGCCGAGTTGACCTCAGAAAATGTCAGCAGGTTTCCCGGTTTTGGATTGTTCCATGTCTGAGGCCAATAAATGTAAGTGTCATTGCATTTGTTTTATCCATGAATTTTTACCCTTGCCTTTCTTTCGTGATAAAATTTTTTCGACATATTCATTTTCAAATTTTTTTGAGATATTAAAAAAAAAATTTTAATGGCACCGGTGATCTTCAGTCGTGTCAACATATTTGTGGGAAAGTTTTTAGGTGTTTAACTCTCGCTAGGCTCACCTTGATTTTCATTGCCTAAATGTAATTTCTCCTTTAGTCGCCTATAACGATAAGCTAGAAGCGAACAAGGAAGGTAATTAGTTAAAATTAAAAGTAACTCGGAAGCCTTCAAACGCTTTTGACAAAATATTGGCTTCGTCATGATAGCAACATCGAGTTAGAGGGATGAACTCAAAAAAGTAGGTTGCGCATGCGCTTTTGGGATTTTGAAATTCGAATTCGACTATTAAGAGCTGGAAATAGCAATCCAGTGGTGGAATATTTTATTTTTATTAAAACACAACCAAACAAGAAATCTTACGACTTTGATAAAATTTCACATCTAAATTATCTCTATGGAGATCGAAATTGAATTCAATGAAAGAAGTGTATGTGTTGGTGTACCACAAGGTTCAAACTTGGGTGGTGAATTATTCCTTTTGTACATAAACGAAATAAAGAAGGTGTTAAAATGATGTAAATGTGTTATACATTGATATATATTGACTTTAAAAACATTATGGATGTGTATGATAAAATTAATGAAGATCTGACTTATGTTTATAAGTGGCTTTCTATGATAAAAATAGATAAATAAATAAAAAAATAAGGGAAGACACACTGTAAAAGTTACGATAGATAGAAGTATGGAAAAACGGAACAGATACAGAGTAAGAGAAGTTGCCACGAATATTATAGTTTGAAATCAAGCGAAAATTGCGGTTACCAGACTTCATAAAGAAGGTTTTGAGCACTTTAAAACAACACAAATGACGAACAGGAAGAATTTTTAAGTCACAAAAAAAAAAAAAAAAACTGGGATGCCTGCCAAGTTTGCTACATATTTTTCGTATAATATTTTTTCTGTAGGATCAGTAACGGTTGTATTTTATTCTTATAAGCGCCTCCTCAACAAGTAACACCATATTGCAATTTAGAATGAAAAATACCGTTATATATAATTTTTAATAATGTATTAGAACAAACATTACGTAGGAAATAAAAATGTCTGAGCGTACAACGAAAATTCTTTCTCAAGATTTCAACTTGAGGCCCAAAATTCATCCTTGAGTCTATAGTAAGACCTAGATATTTAAATTTGGTCACACTTTCGATTAAAAAAACATTTATCGTTATAGATTTCATGACTAACATATGTAACAGAGGATATACTTGATAAGCAATATCATGTACAGATTTTGAACCTATGGCATTCAGGACTATCAAAATAAATATTGACATCACAGTCACGTATAGAGGTAGGGAACAAATACATTACTTTCGTCTTAGGGCTCATAACTAAGTTATGTAATGAGAACCAGATTCGCAAAAGATTAACGTCCCAATCTATATTTGCGATCAAGTCAAGGCGACTTTCTGAACCATAGGATTAACCTATGTCATCTGCAAAAGCAGTAAATGCACCTTTGAAACTTGGTCTAAACAAGGAATTTATATTAATGAGAAATAGAATAGGGCCAAGGACAGAGCCTTGTGGTACCCCTAAATTAAGAAGCATTTGATCACTTCTGACTTCATCCGATTTCACCTTTTGAGAACTATTTATCAAGTTAGATTTAAACCATTCTAGCATGAATCCACGGAACCCTGCTTTTTAAAGTTTCTTCAGAAGAATTAAATGATCAACCATATTAAACGCCTTAAGTTATGTCAATGAACAATCCAGTAGTACACTTTTTGCTGTCAAGGTTTGATATTACTGCACCACAAAACTGTAGAAGCGTATCTTCAGCGGATTTACCTCTTTGAAAACCAAATTGAGATGGATGAAAAAAATCATTTCTTTTAAGATAACCTAACATTCTATGGTATATTGGCCCTTAGTTAGATGTATCAGCAGTAGAACCTTTCTTAAATAGTGGCACAACATCCGCACATTTCAAAGCTGCAGGAAATACACCTTCAAGAACACAACGATTAAAAATATATAACAGTATGTCGATTAAAAAGCATGCTACTTCTTTAAGATATGTGTTAGAAATACCATCAACCCCACATGAGTTTGTATTTTTAAGAGTTGCCAATAGTTTTCAAAACTTCAAACCGAGAAAATGGTTCAGAAACAAAGCTGTTACAGACTGGCGGTTCATCAGAAAAGATGGATGTCGAGCAGTTAGGACATAGAAGTTGTTATTTTATGTGAAGATTTAGGACTACAAGTATTTTTTTTTTCGTACGGATGGCAAACAATAGGCCTGTCGTAGAGTGATCTCTTATTTTCAAATCTAGAACACATTTCTCACAGTTTTCGTACGAATTATAAAATGTGCCTGAGACTAGGTCTAGTAGGTTCATCGATGAAACTAACGGAGCCATTAGATGCTAACACAGCCATATAAACCGATCGACCGTTCCTTCTAATTTGTTTTTCAAAGCCTACAATACATCATATGTATGTATGTATATTCTTAGGACTTTCCGCTGTTTGTACAGAAACCTTCCCATTACTTCTAAAACTGAAGAAAATTCAATTGTAAAAACCATGAAGAAGAAGTAAACTCATACAAAAATCGACAAGTGAATCTTTAACTCTGACACTCGCTCCATACACGACTTAAACACTCCTTACGGTTTTCTCCAATACCTGTGGCTTTTTCAGTACCTGTATATTGGTTTTTTCTACACAGGTAGACGAAAACTTGTTGTGTTACTTACTTTTTCGTATCTTTTACTTCTTATTCGTGGTAGATACAGATAGAATATACCAAAGATACCAGCTATACACTTTTAAACCGCAACAACATAGACATTATTGTCGTTGTCGATTGTCGATTCCGTCCGTCCGGCGACGACTACGTCTGGTTTGAAAAAATATCTTAAGCAAGTTTAGTGAGTGTTTGGCCTTCGAGTGGGAATGGTGTTAAACGTAATATCATCTTTCTCTAATATTTCAATTTTACCAACTTATGGATATTCATTTCTATAGATATAATTTTCTTTTAAAAATAATTAGAAACGTTACGAAGTGAATGGATACGAAAAATTTCCATATCTATTGGAATTACTTATAAAACAAATAATAAAATTGTGTTTTGTGAAATTGAGAAAAAATACATATAATCATGAGTTCTAGTTGCAATTGAATGGATTCGTGTGTGCAATAAGAAGTAGAAATTAATAAGAAGAAGGCAAAAAAAAAAGATTCTCAAGTCGCGCTCCCTTAACCACTAACTCTACTTTTCTTACATTTTTAAGTTTCTTCATGGCTGAAATAACAATACGTTGGCAAAGAAAGAAATACACAACTCCTTTACATATTAATTAATATTTTTTTAGTATTTTAAATCATCTTTCTTCTTTCCAATCGCATTTTTTTGCGGTTTTAAACTTTGATTTAAGCACCACCACACGTTGATGATGAAGAAGTTTTAACCGCAATGTACACGCAATTTGCGCTCACCTGCCATCGATAGGGGGATGTTAATTTTATTTAAAAAGATGTTCTGGTTTTTATTTGTATTCCATACTACTCGACATTCTGAGCAAATAAAAGACCGGATAGTTTTTTTTTCGAGAAAAAAGTAAGCGATCGAGTTTGCACCTCAGCTCTTTCGTTTCGTTTACATGGTGTCTTAAAACAAAGTTCAATAGTAGTTCAATAGCCACATATGCCACATTTTTTTCTCTCTAACATAGACAACGAGATTGGAATGCTTATAGTCTGATTAGGTGATGGAAATTTTATCTAAATTCTATGTGACGACGCGGCGCGGTGAGAACGCTTTCATTGGTTTCGACGATGATTTCGTTTATGAATAATTCATCACTTGTTGTCCCGAATTTATTTTTGAAGAGAATTCAGGAATCAAATCAAATATCACTTTCTATGGTGGAAGAGATTTATTTTCTTAACACACGAATTCATTTAAAACCAATTAAGAATTTCTTTTAAAAAAATTGCAGTCAAAAGAATGGCCTTAGTGTTCTAACATAAAACTTAAGTGTAAAAAGTTGCCATAAGTGTAAAATAAAAGTGACTAAATACAAAAAAGGCAAAAGAAAAAGGAATACCTCAACGAACGTACAGCTATAAAGGATACACAACTTCTTATTTTTGGATTAAAATAGAAAAAAAACACAAACCTTAAAAAATTGGGATTAAAGATCCAGATACGGATTCCTGACAAGGTGAGTAACACACACAATTAATTGTTCTGAAAGGTACACAGCAGCATATCTTTTTTCTTACTTGAACCTTCAACGATTCAAGGGCGTGGGTGAAAGACGATTAAATAAAAAGAAAAAAAAAAAACTAACTCTCACTTAAAAGGAATTCCATTTATCCTGTCAATCGAACAACTTCTAGGGTAAAACAACCTGTTTGATTTATGATTTCCATTAGGCCTTTTCTACATCTAACAAAACATTTATAGTTTTTTTTTTTGAAGTAAGCAAACTCTAGAAATAAATTGGAAATTGTTAGAGAACTATAAAAATATTGTACCGAAAATACATTCAAATTTTGGAAAGAGATTGTAAAACAGTCCGTAGTCAGGTTTAAGGGAACGAATAATTAACGAAGAAATTAATAATAGATCAGAGAGTGCTTCACCAGTAACCACAAAATGCATTACACTATC
The DNA here is from genome assembly GCA_963971375.1 of Platycheirus rosarum. Taxonomy (NCBI): domain Eukaryota; kingdom Metazoa; phylum Arthropoda; class Insecta; order Diptera; family Syrphidae; genus Platycheirus; species Platycheirus rosarum. Next base: position 118,838,734 of record OZ020510.1, read on the forward strand.
GATTTACAAAATACATAGTTTTTATTCCATTAAAACAAATTAAAACAAACGATAATGCAATAAAATATAAAATCAACCCATTTGAATTGGGATTTTCTTTTGTTTAACTATTGGTCATATTTTTTGTTGGGAATTTTGGATCAATTTTAAACAAAACCAGGAAGTGAGGTCGCCTTAAGCTATTGCATCATGGTATGGATATAAATTCTTTGATCTACCTGCAGAATCTTAAATCTTTTTCAATGTTCTCTATGAGCAAAATGTTTAGGAAGCAATAAGGTTTGAGATAGGTACCTATAAATTGTAAATTTTATATTTTGCTATTGTTCGGGGGATTTTCTAGGAAATCCAAAGATGTGTATAGAATAAACAAGGAAAAAGGGAACAAGTAGGTGTTTACCAATTGAGGAATGTCAGGGTTAAGATCCGTATTTTGTTTTTACCCTACCTAAGAACAATATGTATAGATAGGTTTCTTAAGTCTTATTGTTATAGGACTAATGGCAATAGTAAGGTTGCTTTTATTTAATGAATGAATGAAGGGTTTTATGTAAATTCTATACATTGAACAAATTTGTCTAAATGAGCTAGGGGCCAAAACACCAATTTTTGATGGACTAAAGGCCGCATGTAGTGCCCCGTGGCTTAGTGGTTAGTGTGTTAGACTGCTAAGCGAATGAGCCTGGGTTCAAATCCAGCTCATAGCCACCTTTTTTCTGGGGTACTGCCTCTTGCGAGGAACTGACAAAACCTCCAAGAGTAAAATTTGTTTCGAAAAAGTGCATCTCATGTAGCCGTTCGGACTCGGCGGTAAACTGTGGTCCCTTCCATTCTTTCAGATTAACAACACACACACAGGAATGGTTGAGAGTATAAGTCACTAGGTCTTGGCTCCTTAAGGAGCTGTCACGCCAATACATTTTTTTAAAGACCGCAAATATATATTTTGAATTTTTTCTTTTTAATTTGAATATTTAGTATTTTAAATATACCGTCCTTTCAACGTTAAATATTTTGTATTTCACAATTGTTTCTCTGCTTCTATTGAAATGTCACATTCACCTTCAACCCACATAATGAATTTCTTTAACGCAATTACGTAGGCTTCAACACAATTAAAAGACATTCACACCAAACACTCCAAATTACGTAATGAAACCACTTAAATTTGGAACAAAAAAATCTGCTCAACTTTTAAGTAGGTTCATTGTAAATTCATTTTATCAATTCTTGTATTTTGCATATTACGAAACATACAGAGCATCTCCCATGACCAAATGAAAAAACAATCATCTAATCTGTAGTATCACTCACTATGCAGCAGGAAACCGCATGCACCTGTTGTTGCACAAAAAAAATGACGTTAAGTTGTTACAAAAATTATAGATCAAGTTCAAATGCAACAAAGAGGAAGATCCTCATGGCGCGTAGCACATCCAACCGAAGGTAATCTAAGCTCTTAACTGTAAAAGATTGAAAAAACGCAGATTGTGGTTTTAATTTATTACCACTGATGGCACTTGTGTGTTTTTTTTTTGGATTGAATCATAATCCAGTGGTGGTACAGAGTGAAGAATTGATTGCAACATGGTTGCATGCATTTTTTCTCATAGCCATAGTCGCACCGCATGGGAGTGGGCTTGTGGGTTAGATTTTTTTTTTTTTTTGGTTTGTTTGCATTTGCATCTCTAATCCTAAAAAAAAAACTTTTGTTTTGAATTTTTTCCATGAAGTAAGGTTGCGTCATTTAGGCTCTCGCTTTAGTGTTTGCTATGTTGGTCGGTCGGTCCGTTGATGGCTTTTTCTGTTTTTCTACCTTTTTCTATGTTAATTTAGGTATTATACCGTTTTCAGTTGTTCAACACAATTAATGCTGTTTTTTTCTTAATCAAGCGTGAATAAGCATTGAATAATAAAACAATGAATGTAAATAAAATAATTTATTCGCTACTCACACTGTGAAATATTTGTAAAAAATAGTGATCCTAAATCCTAATGTATTATTTAGATTTGCAGAGGTTAGTACTTTACATTCACATTTAATTGTTATTCTTAAGGAAATACTTAATACTACCCGGCACCGGTGCGCTGCTACAACATGCTGTCTTTTTCTCAAATTTGGAGTCTCAATTATACTTTATTGGTTCTTCAGACGTTTTTAATAATTTTTGATATTTAATTCCCTTCCATCCTTCATCTTCCTTGCATATATATCCCATATTCGAAACATACATCATAACATACATAAGCATCTCCCAAAGGCATTGTTCTTTTCGGAGTAAAATAGTAGCCTATTTTTCAATTGAGCCTCATCCATCTACCTTTCAAATTTCATTCAAATTCGTTTAAGACGTTAAGGCGTTACTGCGAAACAAACATCCAAACATCGGAGCATTCAAACATACAAACATTCACATTTATAATATTAGTATCCTAGGGATTCTAGAAAAACAGGTAACGAAATCTTCAAAAATATTGTTTTCAAGAAAAAAAAAATAAAAAAACTAGATTTTATCTAAATCAGTCCAATAATTTACGAAATACTTCCTAACTGGTTCCTATTTCAATAATGAAAACTGTTTTTAATTTTACGTGTTTGAAGACTCAACTCAAAGACGAAGAAGGAAAGAATTGAAACTCGGAAAGATTCTTCAGGTCTCTAACGAAAGTAAGTTTTCGTCATTCTAATATCGATAAGTTTACAGCTTTTTATAACAATTTGTTCCAAACAATTTAAAAAAAAAAAAATACTTTGACAAACAATAATGAATCTATTAGAAAACTCTATTCATGGCTTACATAAGCTTCCATACAAATCATAAAACTTTTGTTTTCTGTGGTCCAATATTCACACCTTAATTCACAGAGCACAGCCCATAACGTTTATAACCCCACCATCATCACCATTGTAAAGACATTACCAACATAATAACATCTTTCGTCTAGCGGCACATGGTCACGCTCTGGTGGTCTTGAGGATTGTAGGGAACTCCCGGAACTCAAAAAAAACAACAGCAGACATTTTTATGCGACAAAAAAAAATAGTCTCGGAAATAAATTATATTTTTATAATTTCGATTTGCAGTGCGGTGTGCCGCATTGATGCGTGTGCCAAAATAATTGTAATAATGGCCTTGCGAAAGAAAAGCGTGCTGCAAAATTTAGTTACTTTATTTGCACCATTGCACAACATAATTTTCAAGAAGACTACCACAATGAAAAACATTATTTTTACACTTAAATAATAAAATAAAATAAATATAAAACAATAAAGCTAGATATAGTCACCATAAACTGGTAAACAACATTAGTTTTTTTATTATTGCAGTTTTTGATTTGTTTTTAATTTTCTAATAAAATCTCATCACTCAACTTATTTTTTTTGTACAATTTATCTAAAAAAGTATTTATTTGTCAAAATAAAAAAAATAATCAAAAAAAAAACCATTTAGAAACTAACATCTTCATGAGTAAATACCTATACCACATACAAAATTGCAAAAGCAAACCCAAACCTTGTCAGTCATCGAATATGTATTTCTGGTTTTTCTAGTATATGCCAAAACCCACACAAACACATGTTTAAGTATATACATAACAAAATATGAAATGCATGATCGCAGCCATTATTTCATCCGAACCATTCAGTCTGCCGAAAAAAAAATCACTAAACACTTTCCGATTCACTTCGAAATCTTAATACCAATACCAACCAGAACTGGTTATAAACATATCTGGTTTATTAACATAAACATTAACTAAATTCCACTTCTTTTTTTGGTCACATTTTTTTTAACTTTTATTAACTCAAAAAGAAGAATGAATTCAGTCAACATTTTGGAGGTTTTTTTTATTGATGCATATGTGTGCGTGAAGCAAAATGAGGTTAAAAGTTTAGATTTTAACGTAAAATTTTTAACGTGATTAATAACATTTATTTTCAAAAACATGATATCATATTTGTTAGCTATGCAGGTAGATATTAATTAAATAATTTTATAAAGTATCACGTTACTACTTTACTTTGCAATGTGACAAGTTGAGAAATTGACAGTTTCTAAGAAGTCCTTTATTAATGGCCCAAATTGCGTGTGCCCTTTGTCAAAGAATAAACGACATTTGTCGGTTGTTAGTTTTGGTCTATGGCTGTCATCTGTTCTGGATATTTCTTTTATTTTGAAAAAGATAATAACAAAAAAAAATCGTTCAGGATAAACGAGAACCGCACAACGAAATTAGCGATCGATAATTGACTATTAACAAAAATCGTTTATTGACGATCTACAAAAATATAGATTAATATATTCCTATGCAAACAGTTTTTCAGTTAGACAAATTTTGAAATTTCAAGGAAATAAAATAAAGTTGAAATTGAAATAAAAAATAAATAAATTGTACGGCGGCTGGATCGCACGTACTCGAACATACATATGTGCGGTGGTCACATCGCCGAATAAAATTAAAAAAATAAGTAACATTAACGTAGAAAAATAACACTATCTGAACTTCATAAAAAGGGTCAAAACCACAACACTTAAGGGGTTTTAGTTGAAATGAAGTACGCCATCACACGTCTTGTATAATAACGAATTTATGAAAAAAGTATTTCGAAAATTGTAGGACGGATTTTGATAAAATCCTGGGGGCCTATTTCTGAATGCAAGCCGAGTGAGATGTCACTCGAGAGCTCACAGTCGAGTCGAGTAAGAATCGGTATTCCACAACCCCTTGTGAGAGCCAAAAACATGATATGATATGAAAATGGAACACACTTTTTGAATTGCAGCTAACTTCACTAAATGTTGACTTGACGTTTCACAAAAAAAAAATCTTTTGATTTGAGAACTCGTTAAATGTAATTTGATAGTAAATCAATCAGTTAAAATAGTTAGTGCAAAAAAAATTAATATGATAAGTACAGAGATGTTTAATAAAACAATTTTTTATAATTTAAAACAAACGCCAGATCGTCGCCTATGCAAAATACCTACCACCAAAAAATATTTAAATTTTGTTTCAAATACTTCATTATTAATAACAATTAGAAAATTACAAATTAAAGTTTTTTTTTTTTTTATTTTACCTACATTTTTGCATCCATCAGTGCTGCTCTCCAACAGTTTTTAAACATGAATGATTTCTCACAGAAAAAGCGTCACTTTCGAGTTCAGGAATAGATTTGTTTCATTCGAGTGTTTGACAATCGAGTTGGGGAATACCGATAATTAGTGAGTCTTATTCGAGAATACCAATTTGTCGATCTCACATGAAAACTTACTCGACTCGTATTCAGGAATGGGATGGGAATGCCGAGTCCAGAAAATAAAGCAGATTGCACAAAAAAATGAAGTAGATTTGAAAAATATGTAGCAGTTATTGAAAATAATTTTTTTTCATCTTATTTTATACTAGCTGACCCAACTGGCGTTGCTCAGGTGTACCATCGTTTTCAGGATCCCAATAACAGTGCTTCCTATCACATCCAAGTAGTATATCTTAAATCTACCAAGTTCAACATGTTAATACAACCCACATTTTACTTGTGATTATAGGTACTAACTATAATGCAAGTTATGGATTCGTGCAAACAGTTTTTTTTGTTTTCGAGAAGTCGAAAAAAGTGGGTCCGGAAATTCCGACGGTCTGTCTGTCTGTTTGTTCGCACCTCTACAGCCTAAACGGATGGGCCGATTTGCTTCAAACGTGGTATTTAGTATTTATTTGGTAGTATCTCGGGGGGTGTTTTTCATTTTTGCTCTAGGTCCAAAATTAATGGTACCTGCCATACAATCTTTAACAAAAAAGTTTGATTTTCTCGCAAACGGCTCTAACGATTTTGATAAAACTTCCAGGGTGCTGTTTTTTTACAACAATACATTAGATTACATTTTAATCTACTCCGTAGATAAATCTAGGAAGTAGACACACTTAGGAGCTCTGGCTACTGAGGCCATCGGCTCAGACAATTACAAGACAACACACAAGACGACATTGATACAGGACAGAAGAGAAGACAGAAGGAGAACGGAAAAAAATAAAACACATAACACATGTCAACAGCATGCAGTTCCCCCATCTTTCCCCATCTTTCTACTAACCACGCGCAACAAAAAGTTGGATTTTTCTCGAAGGCTCTAACGATTTTAATAAAACTTTCAGGGTGCTAGTTTTTTTTAAAAACAATACATCTTTCAGTTGGAATAATTTTTTTCGAAATTTGTTCTAAAACGGTATTTCTTACAGAATCGCTTTTTTCAAATGCGGTTTTATCGTAAACCATTATCCCGATTTAAATCAAATTTTGCACACAGGAAGTGATTTATAATTCAATTAATATTGCATTTCAAAATTTTCAAAAACTTTTTTTTTTCAATTTTTTAAAATTTTCAAAAAATAAAATTGGTTTTCGAAATATTTTGAAAACGGGTTGATTAATTTTTTTTAAATAATTTTCCCAAATGAAAACTACAGATTATAATCGCATACTAAAAAAATTTTAAATATTTTTTCGAAAAGTTAAAAAAACGACTTTTTAAAAAAACTAGTCAAACGATTTTCGATATTTTTTTTTTCGTCGATAGACATTTAGTTTTCAAATTTTATTGCATTTTTTTGTAATTTTTGGTTTTTTTTTCAAAAACGGTTTGTTAAAAATTAAAAAAAATTGTTTTCTGATAAAAAACTACCAGCGGTTTTTTTTTGAAAAAAAACGGGTCAAACGATTTCGAAAAAAAAAAATATTTCCTTAAAATTAAAAACTGTAAAAGATATTAAATGGCTTATATCATTTTTTCCAAAAAAAAACTTAACTAGTGAATTTTAAGTGATTAACAAAATTTCAAATGATTTGTTCTTCCTTTCTTTTCAAAAATCTCAAGCCCCAAGACCACTGTCAAGCACTTTATTTATTTTAAAATGATTTGCAATCGTTTGAATTGCACTCAGTTGGCCATTGACAACCGCATGAAATGACAGCAGCCAAAATATGAGTAGTTACTAAACTACCATTTAACTACTTAAACTATAAAATGCTGTGTCTCTGTGTTTCATGGCGTTAAACGAAACCTTAAGTCGTTTAACTTAAACGAAAAAATTAAACTTTATTTTTGGTTGGAACGAGCACTGTGAAACCCAACTGAATAAACAAAAGTTTATACTGAAATCAGATTCAACTCTAACTGTGAAACTGGCCATTAGTCAAACAATTCGAGCTTTGAATCCGACTCAAATTATTCTGAATTGCATTTTTTTTCCCAATATCGTATTTGCTATTACATTACATTTCATCTACTCCGTAGATAAATCTACAAAGTAGAGACACTTACGAGCACTGGTTACTGAGGCCATTAGGCTATTAGATTATGCATGATGGTTTAGTTTACATGTCAAATAAAATTATTGTATTTCATTCAAAATTTAGTTTTTATTGATAGAACCAATATTTTTTTTATAACAAAAGTTGAAGGATACATTAAATTCTGATTTATGTATTTGTTCGGATTAAAGTATCTGATTCAGTGTTACTGCAGGTTCAATTTTTTATGAGTCCCAGAGGCCAAAAAAATGAGTCATTTGAAAATAAATGAGTCCTTTTAAAATTTGTCTTAAATAAATTGCACGACTGGATCGCACGTACTTGCTCATCAAAGCATTTATTCGATTTTTGTGACTTTTGATTGTTCAAATAAAGTACGTTAAAATGTATTGGGTGAAATAATTTAAACGCCATTTTATTTCTTTAGGAAATGTAAAAAAGTGTGAATTTTTTTTCAAAATTGTAGGAGCCGTGTTTAAATAAAACGGTTTATTTTTAACAACTTTTTTTAAAAAATTAAAAAAAATATTAATTCAAGAATACAACCTTAAGCACGAAAATAACGTTCATTTAAAAACAAAATTTAAAAAAAAATCACTCACCCGTTTTCAAAATATTGATTTTTCAAAAAAAAATTTTTTAAAAATTATTAAAAATACAAAAAAAAAAGTTTTCGAAAAAAAAAATTAATGCAAAATTACTCAGGCTATCTACATCTTCTTGAATATAAATTTTGATTGTAATCGGATCTCCAGTTTTCGAGAAAGTCGAAGAAAAAAACCGGTCCTATGGGAGGTACCGTTTTTAGCCCACCATATTAATTTTTTTTTTCACTTAAATATAATGCATACCTACAATAGTACACTGATTTTTTTTTATAAAAATTCTTGGAGCAGTTTTCGAGAAAAATAAGCTGTTACATAACGGTTATATGCCAGGTACCGTTAATTTTTGAGCTAAAAAAAATTAAAAAAAACTCCTCTGTAGAATATCAAAAATTTATTTTATTTTATTTTATTTTTTATTTTTCATCAATTTATATGTTCAATAAGTAAAATAAATAAATAAATGCGTTACGTATTTTAAAACTAAAATTAAATAAGGTTAAGAACATAAGATTTAAAAGCATCTCTCGTACAATTCATATTGAAATCAATTATAGAGCTTCTCTGATGCAACGGGAAATGGGCTCATTGCGCCCATAATTTCTGTGATGAAAATGTTCATATATAACAAATCGATGGCGTGTAATTCTCGAGGGTGCCTTACTTTCATAGAATAAATCAATAAGCGGAGGGCATGGCATGTAATGTGCCTAGTTATTATATCCCGGACTAACATTACTGAGAAATATTTCCGGCGAGTTTCCAGTGATTTCATACCAAATAATAAGCACCTAGTTTCATAGGAAGGTCAAGGGATTCTCCATCTCAATTTAAAGAAAGCATATCTCGTAAAATTTCTTTGAACATTTTCTATTATTTTTGACGAATTTGAATAATATGGATTCCAAACTGTACAACAATACTCTAGCACGGATCTTACCAATGAATTATACAATTTTATAAGGGTGTAGGAATCATTAAACTCTCTGGTGTTTCTTTTAAGAAAACCCAGCATCTGATTAGCTTTGTTGATCATATAATCAAAATGAGGATGAAATGACAGATTAACGTCAAGAATAACACCCAAATCTTTTTTTGCGCCCCCCCTCCTTATTTAATGTTATAGATGCCGTAATCAAACATAATTGGGTTATGGTTCCTGTGACAGGATAAAACTTGACATTTAGCAATATTAAGGTCAAGGTAGTTGACCTTGCACCAAGTGGCCTATCTATCTATCAAAGTCGGCTAACAGAAGGCAGTCTGAATTGCTGGATATCTTTCGATAAAGTTTCAGATCATCTGCAAAAAGGAGACAGAGTGAATCATGAAAGATAGTGGGAATATCATTGACAAAAAGAAGAAAAAGCAGTGGTCCCAAATGACTACCTTGTGGGACACCTGATGGGACATTTATATCATCTGATTTATAGTTTTTAATTTTCACAACTTGAACTCTTCCAGTCAAATAAGATTTAAGCCACAGTAATAGAAATGAATGAATACCAAAACAGAAAAGCTTATGAAGTAGAATTTTGTGATTCACTCTGTCGAAAGCTTTAGCAAAATCGGTAAAGATAATATCAGTTTGATATCCTTTTTCAATATTAGAAATAATGGCATTAGTCATAATCATTAAATTTGTTGATGTTGATTTGCCCGCTACAAAACCATGTTGAAAGACTGATATTTTGTCTTGTATAATTAATGAGGCCGATGGCCTCAGCAGCCAGTGCTCATTAGTGTCTCTGCTTCGTAGATTTATCTACGGAGCAGATCAATATGTAATGTAATGTAATGTAGTTTTGGAATAGCAGAGATCTTCCAGATTGGTCTGTAATTTGTTATTTCGTGTTTAGACCCTGATTTAAAAATTGGAGACAAAAACGAAATTTTCCACGATTTCAAGAAATTGCCTTTGGAAAGAGATAAATTAAAGATCAGCGTTAGCAGCTGGGCTAAGGCGATTGCACAGTTTTTTTTAAAAGTATGGGAGGAATGTTATCGGGACCTAACCTAAAGTTCAAAATTTTAAGACGATTGGCCCAACCATTTAGGCTGCAGTCCAATATATATCCGTACAGACAGGCAGACAGACAGACAGACAGACGGACAGAATTTTGCCAGTAACTCAAATATGTTTCTCTATCATCGTAATGTCATGTTTGATTGTTATCTCAAATTTTTTAATCTGCATGAGTGCATAACTTGTATTATAGTACCTATAATCGCAAGTAAAAAATAAGCCAAACCTTAAAAAGATGAGTCCCTGAGCCAAGCTAAAAAAAAATGAGTCCCTTTTGACTCAAATGTGTCCCCGCGGTAACTCTGATCTGATTGGCTTTCTCTTTCTTATTTTCATCACTTAAAATTCTAATTAATTTTAATTATTGACTCATATGTGACTCTGTTTCTAATTTCAATAAAATTCTGTCCCATCACCATTTTCGAAGAAAACCTCCAAACTAATTTAGCTTAAATTAATGTGTATCTGTTACCTACATTTATATTTCAGTATTTACACAGAACACAGACATGATATTTGTACATTGTGGTCTTAACATCCGCATTTTTCAATAAATATACCGCATTCCTGATGCAATAATTTTTGAATCATCAACAAGTTTCTAAAAGATTTATTCACTAATAAATCAAACAAATTATTAAGCATTATTATTATCAAATGATGAAATCATCAAAAGCAGACTTTGCCAATTGACTTTACGCAAATACCTTATTCGTTGGATGGCATTCTCAAATAAAATTGTAGAACAATAACTTTTTTACATCTCCTCACCTTTCAACACATCAAAAAAAACAAAAATACAAAAGAAATCTTCAAGAGACCCCGGTTGGTGTGTTGAGATTGGGAGTTGAGACCCATTTTCACACTTAAAATCATCAAATCGAACCAACATTCGTTTAACCAAAACCATAACCTTCGACATTTACCGACTGAATCATCGTCATCTTCATAGTAAGTAAGTAACCTTTGGTAGACTATTATTGAGAATGATGCCGGTTAGTGATGGCATTTCGAACAAAAAAAAAATACAACTTCAGACGGATTTTTCGATCATTACCTTGTCGACCTACCTTAAACTTTCACTAGCTCACTCAGAAATATTTGAAGATTTAAGCTTAACACGCAAACTGATCATATTCATTCAAGCGTGCCTGAAGATGGTACTTGATAATGTCACAACTCACAACCACCTCACCTGTCTCACCCCTCCTCTCTTACCATGTTTACCTAGTTGTATAAATAACGCACACACTTTATTGCAAATGTGAGAAGAGATTTTGAAATTCCACTGCCGTATTGACTGACAACAGGGGGAAAAAAAAGTAAAAATAAGCTAGCAAACTTTTTTTGGGCTCGGATGGAAGCAGCAACATTTTTCTCGCCCGAATGGAGAAACTTCGAAAATTGTTTCCCTCCAGATGCACATTGTTTATGCGCGTTTGCCTCTTTTGCCGATGGCGGCGTGGCGGCGTGTAGTACCACTCCTTTGGCTGCCACGATGGCTGCTTTTGGGCCAACATCGACTGCAAAACCAATGGTTGGTAAATATTCCAAACAGACTTTGTTGTTTTTATTGGATTTCCTTCACTCATATCCACATATTCGTTGTAAAATGTTGAAAATGCATTTTCCAATAGACACGAACTGGTTACTAGTTTTATATACTGGATTTCAGCTGTTTTGCTGGTTGTAAGCGAGTAACTTTCAACGATGCAGTTTTTTTTTTTTTTAAACTTAAAGATACATTAATGTACGGATGTTTTAGGGACTTTCATATTCATTTGTCCATGCGCTATGCGCCGCTGTTACGACTCTTTCGATACACATCAAGTAAAACGGAAAAAAATGTAATGATATAAAAAAATGCTGCAAGTGTTTGTCGTGATAGCGTGTACGTTTACAGCCTTAATAAGTGGTCAAGACTAGAAATTCAATGAACAACAATAACAAAGGTGGTAAGACCAACAGAAAGTCTATGGTAAACAGAGAGAAACTGTTTAATTGCAATTTAGAAAATTGATCAACATTTGTTCGAATCGATTTTGTTTGGATTAAAATATTATTAAGGTATTTGTCATTCACAACATAAATTGTGGAAAAGGAAAATTGAAAGTTAAAATGCAATAATGAGTTGATTGATAAGTAGGTAAGGATTTTCAAATGAAAAGTTATGGGTGGTATATAAATTGACATTATTTCGAAAAGCAGGATTCTAAAATTAGGATTATTAAGATTTTTGAGCATCGATTCTCTGCTACATATGTATGTATATGGAAATAACCAATTTCACAAAAATATCAACAAAATTGAAAAGAGGCAAACACGTACATAGAATGGCAATTAAAAATCTTGCTGTATGTCGGGTTTTTCAACAGGGACGCTACAAAAGTAGAGCGACAGGGACAGCAAACGACGCCATATTTCTTGCCATTTCATGATGAAAAGACATACGAGCCAAAAACGAGACGAAATTATTAAAATTTACTACCGTAATTCGGGGTCAGTGGCCTCAACGTTAAGAGCGCTACGTCCAATTTATGGTCGTCATAATCGTCCTAGCAGATCAACAATTGAGCGTCTAGTTCCCGTGCCAGTGAGACAAAGTAGTATCCGTAGTGTCGAGAATATTGCTGCCGCTGAGGCTTCAGTTGCAGAAAGCCCAAATGTGTCTCTCACACGTCGTTCTCAAGCGTTGAGCATCTCTGTGACGTCGTTGTGGCGAATTTTGCGAAAAGATCTTGGCCTACATCCTTACAAGATTAAATTGACGCAAGAACTGAAGCCGCTTGACCACCAGAAGCGTCGTATGTTCGTGAATTGGGCTGAGTAACAACTTGAAAATGATTCGGATTTTCATCGAAAAATCATCTTCAGCGATGAGGCTCATTTCTGGCTGAATGGCTTCGTCAATAAACAAAATATGCGGTATTGTACGTACTCCATGAGTCATCATTGCATCCCGAAAAAAATACGGTTTGGTGTGGTTTATGGGCCGGCGGATTCATTGGGCCGTACTTCTTCCGTGATGATCAAGACCGGCACGTTACTGTGAATGGGGATCGCTACCGATTATTTTTGGCCCCATTTGGATGATATGGACTTGGAGAACATGTGGTTCTAACAGGACGGCGCCACAAGCCACACAGCGAATATCAAAATCAATTTATTGGAAACCAAGTTTGGAGAACGTGTTATCTCACAAAATGGTCCAGTCGCTTGTACGGCGCGGCGGCGTAAATTGTATTGTGGAAGAAGCTCTTGTGTCAACTGAATCTTAAATGGAAACAATTGCAAATCCTTGTGCAAAATTGTGGTCAAAGTTGTTCTTTGCAGACCAAGCTCCAGAACACGGCGTCGAATTGAGGTTGATGGATTGTTTTGAACACTTCCTTGAGCAGCAGTAATGTTTTCAGCCGATCTTGCAGTACGTTGCGGTCCATGCTTGGGCCTATCACTTACAGACCCTCTTTCTTCGAAATCATTCACTACACGTACGTTTTGTTGGCAAAAATGTCAGGTAACTTTCTCATCGTCACAGTAATCGATGATTGATTTTGATAACAATGTTTTAACGATTAAAATACGTTGGTTTATCGAATATTTTTCCATAATACATTTGCTACGTGTCTACTTCACGACTGTTAAATATGAACTGTCAAGACTATACCTTCCCCGGCGGACACCCTGTATTTTGGGAAGACGATAAGCTATTTCCTTGCTAACCTAGATATTTTGTATTCGTTGGCTAGATTAGAAATTTTTCTCAATCTCCTATTTTCGGTGTAAGGTGTCGAAAAAATCTCTATAAAAGTCCCTATAATTTTTCTAGTTAGTGCCGTGCAATATCCATGTTTCTTACAGACATTTATTTTAAATATTGTTATTGTTATTAAAACGAAAAAGATCACTTGAAATGTCTTCGAAGAAAAAGAGCTTTCCAAAATATCTAATGGGAAATCTAGAACAAGAGCTAACAAATTGATTAAATTGAAAGCTTTTATGATTGTAACTCAATTTACTCAGCTAAATCGAACAGGAAGTTTCTAGGAGCAAAACAAATTTTTTAGTTTTGTGCTTCACTTTTAGAGTAAAGTGATAAATAGATCTATAACAAAGTTTTTGGAAAATAATAAATAATAAAATTGCCAATTTAAGAAAAGGCACAAGTCTAGGGGAAAATCATATTTTATATGATATATATACGACAAAAAAATAAATATATTTTTGATCTATTTCTTTAAGTTTTAAAAGAAAAAGCCCCATCAACAAAACAAAACCATTTTAACAATGGCAGTCGATTTTCGACAAAAAAATTCGAAAATCTACTGAATTTGATTGTCTGTTAACTATCAGTATTTGAATCATAAGTCAGTAAAGAATAGAACGAAGATGCCTAATTCATTTCAAAACGACTCTTTTTTGATATCGAAAAACTACTACAATAATAGCAGCAAACAATGTTTCATCGACAAGAATTAACTTATTATTTTCTCCGTCATTCATTGAAAATGACTACAAAAGCCTTTGGAAAACTTCACAACAAAACAAAATATTAAACGTCTGTAATTTGTACTTAACACTCCTGATACAATTTCCTTGCTTATGACAATGAACTGCCATAAAGCTATCTAATATCACAACAACTTCACTTCGTTTTGCGTTTTCCTAACGCATTTCTGCAAACAAGTTCAAAATTATATAGTATTTGCATTTGTATATAGATACATCGATAACCTTCATTGTTACGGCTAAAATTACTTTTACTGTGATGAGAAAAAAAAAAGATTAAAAGATATACTATTTCCCCTATTCAAATGTGTTAAATGAGACAATAGAAAAAAAAGAATATGTGTGTAATGTCATTTGTGAGTTAGTATACATGAAATACTATACGAAATGTCAATGCTAATTCAGATTGTTTTATTTAGTATTGCCTGTTGTTTTTATCGGTGTTTATAGGCAATTTGGATAAAGATAACCCTTTTATAAACTAAGGGCTTCATGTGAATGGGCTTCAAATTGAGTATGTTAAAGTATTTGCCAACTTTATTTTTTTACTAGGAAAACTAACTTTATGCAATAGACACGTAATTTGGTTAAATTTACATGATATTTTTTAACAAATATAATACAGACAAAAATGTCTACATCAATACATTTTTAGACTTTCAATTCAGAAAACATAATTAAAAAGAAACAAAATAACTTTTTATCTCCAAGTTCGCAGATCAACTCTTTTGTTTAAAATGATAATTTCTTTTTTTTTTTTATTTTGATGAAAACTAATAAAACATTAGTTGGGGAAAACAAACAGAACTATTATATTAAGCTTATTAAGTTCAAAATATTTTCAAAACATTGAATTTTTAACCCTTTCTAAGATGTTTAAGACTAGTCACAGTCATAGGTGCAAAATAAAATTCATTTAAACGAATCAAGTCTTTTGACAAAGAAGCCTCAGTTACCAGTGCTTGTAAGTGTCTTTACTTGGTAGAATTATCAGATCATTTTAAATGCAATTAAATGCAACGAAGAAACCAACTAATATATCGAGTAATCCTTTATAAATTCTTTTGTGGAAGTGATGATAACTTTCATATTTAACCATTTTGACTTAATATGATAAAATGCTAGTTAAGTTTTTTTGTATTATTATTTTTGGGGATCCTACAAAAATCCGTTTTTTATTAATTTATGTTTAAATTTTATAATAAAATTTTTTTTCTAGGCCATTTCTACTTAACACAACCATTGTGATTCGAATAACAACGAAATGGGGAGGTTAACGGCGGCCAGTATAATTTGGCTGTCCGCTTGTATTACATCAGTTATATCAGAGGTAAGTTACGCTTAAAAAAATACGCCCAAAAAATTAACTTTTCAATTTAAAATTCTATTTTTCGAAACAACTCATCTTTTTTTCTTTTTTTTTCAGGATTTATTTTCATGCCCAAATGGTAAGTTTGCAAACTTCTAAACGTTTTGAACTTCCGGGGGTTTCCTAGCCTTCATTAAAATTTAAAATTCTGCAGAAAAAATAATTAAAAAATTTTTCCACTTGATGCCCAACTTAGCGCAACTAATAGTCCCAACATAACACCCATAAGTTACGTTACACGCTCTTCAAAGAAGAACATCTTGTTTTTGTATCGTTTAAAACAATTAACTCACCGAATATATATATGTATGTTCAGTTCAGTAACCTGGAAGCTCATTCAAGCGGTTAGCAATGGTTCAATTTAATACCGTCATCGCTGTTTGCAGAATTACCTCTCCGTCCATCGCTTGAGTGAGGACTTAATGTTACTTCTTTTACTTCATGTCCATTTCGATTTGAAGAATGTTCTCTTCTAACGGTTTCAGCACTCTTCTGACCCATTTTATTTTTGTTTCACTTACTTGAAGTCAATTGATCATAAAGTCAGTTATAATTTTAGGGTGCGTTTGTATCTCTCATTTGATTTCTTAAAGATTGTGACATGAATGTTAATGACCATTGCAAACAACAAACAGTTCTGTCATTCTCGAGAAGAATCGACCGACCAACGACTCATCCAATTAGAGAAAAGAAATTTCGAATTCCTGTCTGGTGTTGGTATAGTATATTCCCCAGTATAGGCACATTCCATACGGTACCTATTTGTATCTATGACTTTATATTTCTATGACTATTTGTATCTTGGACTGTGTATTTATTATCACCATGATGACCAAGAAAAACCGGTATCAGTATATTGTTTGGATTGCCTTAAGTTTTTTTTTTTTTTTTATTTCGCCATCAGCACTAATTGCAAATAATGATTTTTTCTTATGGAGTTTATGGTAATTTGAATGCTGTTATGGAGAGACTGTTAGGAGATTATTAAGTGCACCACCACTCTCCTCCAATCCATCATTGGTTTCGAATGTTTTGTCTTGATTCAAGGACAACAGGTTATGTCTATCTTGTACAATTACATATAGGAATAGTTGCAGATCAACTACAACAAATATTTATTTATTTAAGAAACAAAGAGTTTGTATTTAAAAGAATCGTTTAGTACACAGACAAAGATAGTTTAGGTATAAAGACCAAAAGATACAATTGGTTGCAGTAGTATCGCTTATGAATATTTACATAATTATTAAGTGAATGTACATTGATTTTTTAGTTCATAATAAATTACTTATGTTGAGTGCAGTCAAAAGGAATTTCATAACGTTTGGGTATATAAAAATTGCATAACAAAACTGATGTAGGAGAAGGGTTTTGCTTTTTATTGAATTACCAAATTATATCGATATAATCAATTATAACTGTATAGTAATAGGAAAAAATATTTTTTTGTGGGTTCACTTTAAATAAAAATTCATTTTTAAGAACGCTTTGTTTTCTTCCCAAAAAAATGCTGTTAAATAAGCAAAAACACATTTGCACATTACAACAGATGTTTTGTATGTTTTGCAACATTTTTTTTAGTCGTCGATGTCTTCAACTGGGAACAAAATAAATTTCCTCAAATTAACACCTTTTTTATATTTAACCCACACTAAAGAGATTTTGACTACCCTTAACACAGCGAGGGCTTTAGGAAAATACGGAAGGATGTGAAAGAAGGTGACGATGCACATTTGTTTTAAAGTTCTGCACTTCAAAGAGGGAGGGAAAAACAAAGTCTGGCAAGAAATTCCACATTCGCGTGGTAGGACTAAAGAAAGAATCCCTGTACTTGACAGTACGTCCGAGGTTGGGCTCCTTGCTAGAGCATTGTTTATGGAAGTAGCGATAAAATAATGAAAGGCAGGAGACATTACGTCTGTGCTCCAGAGATGTAAACGATTCTGTTATTGTTCAATCGCTTATCATTTTTAAAGCTCTTTTTTTGTATTCTATCTAGAAAACTCAAGTGGGTTACAGGAGCACTAACCCAAAATGTGGGAATTATACTCAAGTTTAGGGCGAATATATGCTTTATATACTGTAGCCAGATCAGAAGGGGTGAAGAACTTCTGGAATCTGGAAACGAATATGAAAAGCTGAGAGTATTGTCGCTAGCAAAACTATTGATAGGATTAGTTGTTTCAGATAATAAGTCGTTGATAAATATAAGGAAGAGAGTCGGAGACAAAACAGAGCCCTGGGGCACGCCAGCGTTTATTTTGTGAGAATCAGACTTCAATCGGTCCAATACAACTTGTATTGACCGTTTCGAAAGATAATTACTAATTCAGCGAAGAAGAGATTCGTCGAGTCCAAATGCACGCATTTTAAATAAAAGAGCTTGATGCCAAACTCTATCAAATGCAATAATTTTGCTTTCCTTAAAACGATTGAGAGATTGGTTCCACTTTTCGGTGAGATATACCATCAAATGACCAGTGGACCTGTTGCTACGAAAGCCGAACTGCCGGTCATTAAGAAGCTGTCGGCTCTCACAATATTTCTTTATCTGAAAATTAATCAGAGTTTCCAAGACCTTGGAAAGAAGGGACGTAAGTGCAATTGGTCGATAGTTTGAGAGAAAAGAAGATTCGCCTTTTTTAGAAATAGGCTTTAGGATAGGTACAAATGCTGTTTTCCATCCAATCGGAAAGAGACCAGAGGAATAGGACAAATGGAAATGCTTACGCAATGAGTTTGCCAGCGTTGAAGAACACCTCTTCAGCAGGGATATTATCCGGGCCAGTGGATTTGTGTATGTTAAGATCTTTTAATACTCTTGCGACTGAACGAGTGTGAAAGAAGATTGTTCCCATGAAATCATTTACGCTCTCGAGTACAGGAGGAGTTCTAACACCTGCTGGCAGCGTTGATTTAGCAGCGAATTGGGCTACAAGCAGATCTTTTTCTTGAGAACTGACAACAGGAGTATCATTGAAGACAAGCGTAGGAACCGATGATGACGAGGAGTTCTTTACCTTTTTAACAAATGACCAAACATTTTTACTGCCTTTGGGAACATTGCAGTATTTTTTGCCGGATTTTTTGTTGATGTTTATAATAAAATCATGAAATATGAACATTGACTACTTACAATGCTAGATTTGTCTATAAAATTGACCTAACGATCAGTTTTAACTTTGAACAGGGTGTTCCATATTACGGAAAAGTTTACGTTTGAAATTGAGAATTAATGCATAACTTTCACGGATATTTACTTCTTATTTTTTTTTTTTTTAATTTATTATAGAAATACATAAAAATCTAACCGGAAGCTCACTTTTACTTAAAGATTCTTTACAAAGTTATTTCTCACATTAAAAACAAAACATTTTAACTCTTATCAGCTTAATGATTTTTTTTCCGTAAGTGTTGAGATTACTTTAAGAAAATCCAAAGGTCTTGCATTACACTATTTCCCTAACAGATCGTTAGAGATTGCGTAAAAAATACAAAAACCATTCGCACCACAGTGTTCCCATTCAATTCGTGTCTATAAAATTGTATTTAACTGTGGGAACACTAAACAAGTTTTTCTCAAGCTTTTCTTCTCTCATATCTTGTCAAGCCGAATGGGACATAATAGGGCTTAGACTGCCGCTACGATGTTGCATGCATTTATTAAAGATCACCTTGCATGGTTATTAACAGATGCTTGCTCAGTCAGTGTGTCATAACCTCATAATTAAGACCAAAGTCGCACAAGAAAAACGCCTCAATTAATTCCTGATGACATCTGTGACCCAGATACGGCTTCAAAACGATCGAACCATTGATGTTGAGTAATAATCTCTTTCCCGACATAAAAATAGGGATGGCCACCGCCTCGCCACTGATTAAGTGCACCACATTCTTGCAATTATTTATAACTCGGGAGAGTTCAGACCATGACTCGCATAAAGAGGCACAAAAAGCACAACAAGGTTCGGTCGGTATTGAAATTAGCACAATTGCGCCAAACCGTGTAGGCAGCAGTGCTGTCGACTGTAACAGTCCAGAACAGTGGCAAGTTCTTGCTGTCTTATTATTAGACTGGCAGTAGAAGAAAAATAATAAAGAAAAACAACTTCCTATGCAATATGCGAAGGCGCGCAAGTGCATCACAAAGCTAATTTCGAATTCTAGCCATGCTTGGTGGAAAAGAACCAAACTAAGTCGTAGAACAAAACCTCAGAGTAAATTCTTGCCGCCCAATTCAAAAGAAGTCATAATGTATAGTATCCACACTAACCAAACCCGCATTGTGCTATTCTAGGTCCAAAAAAAAAAATGGAGAAGCCGAACAGAACAAAAAGTAACCGTTAATTCTGTTAAATGCGCACACTGCTGATGTGCCACCAGCTTTACCGTAACGGTACGTCAATTGCGAGCCACCATACTTGATTTCCACAACAGTCTTTCTTCTTTCGCTGCCTCTGGTTTGCTTTTTTATTCCTTCTTTCGTTTTCTTTTCTTCTTTTGCAAGATTGTGTTTTTATGTTGCGGCTATGTGGAGGAATGGAGGATTATTATTTTCCAGCGGGGTTATTTAGCGGCAAGAACAGAGAGTTGAAAAACATTACCCACCAGTAGGTGGCGTTGTGGTTAGAAAATGAAAACAATAAGAGAGAGGGGAAATTAGTTTTCGAATGTGGGCCACCACCTCAGATAAAGAAAGCAATTTTAGACTATTAAATTAGAAAACAATCAAAGCAAAGCTATGTTGGGGTCAGAAAAGAATCTGCCGGGAACCTGCTTTGGACAATTAAAATGGAAGCAATGAATGTGGTTAGCATTTTTTCTTATGTCCATTGTTTCATGGTATCTTTAGGAATGGAATCGCCAGAATTGGTTGTGCAAGTAACCATTTAGTTAATTATGGTTTGGTGTCCGGAGTGTCTTCCTATGGTGCTGCCACTTCCCTATTGTTCGCATTAGGTAATGTGCATCCGTTGATTTGTTTTGTCTTTATTTTTATACCGACCAGGGAGTGCCAGGAACTAATCGATACAACTTTGCTTTAAATGACTCAAACGTTTATTCAGTGTTTCGCTTTTTAAGCTAGCAAATCAAAATTACCAGTCGGACGACGACGATTGAAAAAAAGGTAGAATTAAACTGGAATTTTGAGTGGACACTTGGGCCAAAGAAAATCCATACGAAGCATTGCGTGGTCATGGGATTTTTGTATAGGTTTCTTTATTTCACAGATGTGTTTGATTTTATCGATCGCATGGTCATAATGTACCAGTTTTGCTGTTTACTATGAAAGCTTGAGCTTAATTAATTTTGACCTGCGGCATGTTCAAGAGATTTATTCGTTCAAATCACCGGATGTGGGAATAGCTGATTGTATAATCGAAATATTTAAAAGTAAATTACTGAACAATTGTGCATGGGAATTGAAATAAAATTGATAGAAGTTCAACAGCTGGCAGCTGTCTTTGGAATTTTTTTAGATTCTAGTTCGAATTCTATCTGAAGAATGTGGTTGAAAAGATCATTACGCAATTAAGACATCTGTTCTTAAAAAAATTAAAATCGATATTTTCCATTGATTGATAAATGTTGCTAACGCTAACACACAAAATTAGTTAAATCTGTGTAAAGGGTGTTTTTTTTTTAAAGGTATAGAACTTTGAAATGGAATAAAACATAGATGAGCTCTGTGACATGCTGCGCCGTCTTGTTGAAACCACAGCTGCTGCACATCATGATTGTTCAATTGATGAACGAAAAAGTCAGTAACCATGGCTCTTCAGCGGTCACCATTGACTGTAACGTTCTGCCCAGCATCGTTTTTAAAGAAGTACGGACCAATTATTCCACCAACCCGTAAAGCACACCAACCAGTCAGTTTTTGTGGATGTAACGGTGTCTCAACATACACTTGAGGATTATCATCACTCCAAATACGGCAGATTTTTTTTATTGACGTATCCATTCAACCAAAAGTGAGCTTCATCGCAAAACAAAATTGGCTTATGAAAATTGGGATCAACGGTAATCTTGTTTTGGGCCCATTCACCGAATCTACGCCTTGCTAGGTGATCTTGTGGCTTCAATTCTTGTACGAGTTGGATTTTGTAAGCACGCAAACCAAGATCTATCCGCAAAATCTTTCATAAAGTTGATGGACACATATCGCATTCCTGTGCACGATGGCGGATTGACTGATTTGGGCTTTCCTCTACGCTACGCTCTACAGCAGCAATGACTTCTTCTGTACGCAATGTACGACGTCTCTGTGGATGCGAATTATTTAAAGTAAACGTGGTGCGAAAACTTTCCATTAATTGCTCTGATGGACGATTATCTTCGCCGTAAAATGAACGCAGTGCGCATACGTATTTCGAACAGAACCATGATTTTCAAAATAAATTTGCAAAATTTGGAAGCGTTGTTCAGGCGTCAGTTTATTTATATATGTTGAAATGTCAAACCAAACTAAAACTAAATCACTTGACAGCTGACAAAATGGCCGCCAGTTAAAAAAGTGTTGCCAACTTAGAGTTCTATACTTTAAAAAAAACACCCTTTATATGTTAATAAAAGAGGTTTAACAACTTTGGAAGTAAAAATTACAGTTAAAAAATTCGGTTTTAAGATTGTCATATATAGAAAAAAAAAAGATTAGAGATTCTATTACAAATTTTTACTAATTGAAAATCAGGACTGTTTACGCCATAATTTGATCTGCTTAAAATGGTGTAAAGAGGCAAAAATTTCTTCTTAAACCATACTCTTATCATCATCATCGGCGCAACAACCGG
The DNA here is from genome assembly GCA_963971375.1 of Platycheirus rosarum. Lineage (NCBI taxonomy): Eukaryota > Metazoa > Arthropoda > Insecta > Diptera > Syrphidae > Platycheirus > Platycheirus rosarum. The sequence continues at coordinate 118,861,352 of OZ020510.1, forward strand.
GATCTCGTCCGGGCCTCGTTTAACAAGTTCTTCCATACATCCCGATTGCTGGCCGACGCCATTCATTGGTGCTATAAACTATGTATGATCTGTTCGACATCAATTCTCGTACAGGGGTCATGGGAGTTACCACTTCATGTAAATCATGGTGGATTTTTCTTTGGATTTAGTTATAAAGCTTTCAGAATTGGTGCTTTATTAAAGCTTTTTAAAACCAATGATCTATAATGTGCACTTCTCCATAATACCTTCGCTCTTTCAAAGGTATCGCGTTCTATCTTTACTGTAATGACAATTTATGTTGGACAGAGTGCAATCCGACTCGTATTGAACTTTTTTCGACAAAGAACTCGTGGGGAAGTTTTGAAATAGAACTGCAAATATTCTCTATGAAGAGGAAAAGATGGGAGGTTTATCAGTTAAAGTCTTTGATTGTATGGAGGTAATAATACTCTATTTTTCTCGGGATAATTTCTATTCTACTTATATGAATAGAGTAATATTACACAAACGTATTCAAAGGCTGGCTTTACAAATGAAACTTGGACAATTTTAACAACATTATGGATCACGAAAATCACGAGAAAATCTTTTGACGAAAACAAGTGTTTTGTAAGCTGTTCCTATGATTTAATTATAGTGATAAATGAAAGATATTTTTGGATCTAATATGATTCATATAACAGAAAAAACTAGACAATCTACACAACTGTGATGAATTCAACAGATGGTCATAAATTTTTTTGTGTGTAAAACACATTGTTTTATATTTTTCAATATCTAAAATCAAAAAAAGTTAATATTGCACCATTCCCAAAATTTATTTAAACCGTTTTGCAGTTTTCCACAATCTGCGCAGTTGCCCATTGCACGTCATTAGCATTCTTTAAAGCCATTGAATGTTTTAAAATTGAACGGAGATGATTAATAATAAAAACAAACAAAAGAGGACCAAGATAACTCCCCTGAGGAACAGCAGAATTTACTTTAAATTGGCATTTCCCGTTTTTACTATACAACATCCTTAAACTTAATAATTAAATGTCTAACCACCGAATATTTAACCTTTGATTATACAAGCAATGAAGGAATACTACCCCGGAGTATCGTCTACTGGCTGTCAAGTTTTAATCACCACTTTCATTTCAAAACTTAAAAATACCTCGAGCATTTCCTACTTTAAATGAACTTACACTTTTAAAGACTTAATCAGCGTCAAATCAAGACATCTCTAAAAACTACTAATTTCTACGGAAAAGAAAATAAATCTTCGCCATTCATCATCGCCTTCACAGAAAAAAAAGAAAATATTCTTTGAAAAAAAAAACGAAGAAAATGCTTACGCATTTAAATTATATTTGTTTTCCCCCGGCAACAAGTATTTCTTCGAATTATCTCTTGTTCCAGCTATGCTCAGCCATTATGGTTTGATTAAGACCCAATGGTGATGGTCATTGCTTAAAACACACCGTTTTCTTCTTCAAGGAAAGTTGTGTCAACTTTTTGATCTCTATACGCACCATCACCACACCACCGACCAAGCCTTGACTGACAGCTTTCCATTAATTCCACATCGCCATCAACTCCAAGAAACGCTCTTCGGAGAGCCGTGCTTACCAAATTCATTATGATATAGGTATCGATAATTCGAGAAAGAAATGAAGAAAGCAAATTGAAGTATATCACAAAAATGAAGCTCGTTTCGAGCAAAAAAGATACAGATACTTTGATGGATGATGAACAACTTAGCCTTTTATGACCATTATGGGAATAAGAGATGAGGAACCGCTTTTTAATCGACAGACTCTGCGACGATGATGATGAACAATCTCAAGTACTTTCTCAGCTTCCCAGAAGAAAAAAACCGACACATTGTTTGATTCGATTTTGTTTTTATTTTTCCTTTTTTCTTTTGACCTTTTATGGAATTTTGTATTAATCGTTAGGAGGAAAGATACAAAAATCAAGAAAAAAAAGTCCACCAGAGAGAGTGGATTCTGTTTCGGATTGGATTGGATTTTCCGGTTCTCTATACTAATCATATTTTTTGTTTGTGGAAAGTTAAACGAGCTAACCACCAACTGAGTTTGGACGAAAGTGTAATGGAGAAATTTTTCTTTAATATTTTGTATTCACTTCGCAGTCATTCTACTTCTTTTAAGAAGAATTAAGCAATTATCTGAGTTGAGTTATGTTCTAGAAATTATTTAATTTCGAAACCAGTCAAAGAAGACAGACACGAGTGCTTACTATCAAAACTTTAAGTGAAAGCTCCATATTAATTGTTATATTTTTTTTTTTTGTATTTGCAGGTTGGGAACTTAAAGGACTGAATTGTTATAAATATTTCAACATAAAACACTCTTGGGAAAAGAGTGCGGAACTCTGCAGAAGGTGAGTCATTCTAAACAAAAATATCTCAACAGTTCGATTAGTTCTGCATATTAAATCTAAAAAATACCATTCTACACGTGTGTTGCCCCTCTGGATATGGCTAAATCTCTTTTTTATTTTAATGGCCTAAACAGCATTCCAAGTTGAAAACTTGATTTCCTTGGAATTAATTCTTTTCTGTTTTATATAGCTGAAAGGCAAGAAGTTCTTACCTCATTACCACGACATATTAGCAGGTATCATGTCTTGTTAACATTATGCAGATGGTGCATAAGATTCGTTTATATGGTCTTAAGATTGACCTAAATGTATGTTAGCGAAACTTGTATTGATGTTATAATCTGGAACATAATATGGAGTTGAGATAAAAGATTAATATGGAAGACATTCAAAACAGATCTAGGACAACATGCAATTTGGAGATTGTTATTATTTTTATTGAGAGATTAAGGCCAAATGATAGAACAGAACAATTTAGAGATTATCTAGATCAGGTTAAGCTAAAATAGATCATTCGATAATTGGATGGAATTAGGCACTTAGAAAGTGGCTAGTTATCAATTGTTAATCTTTTTTAGCAAAGCTAAGATTTTAGTATTTTGAGAAATAAAAAAATTAGAAACTTAATTTCAAATGATGGGAAAGTTTTTAAGAAATTTATTCAAAATGACCTTCTTCTTAAGACAAGTCCTAAGTCTGTTTGGCCTGTCATCCAGCCAAAAATAGCGCCTCAACAGGATGATTGGCCACCGCTTTCTGCTTGCTACAAGTCATGAATTCCAATCTGGACTACACGTCATAATCTAAAGGGCTCATGAGAGCTGAAGATTCTGCTCCAACCAAGCCTGAATGGATTTGTTAGCTGGAACCAAGTCTTGTTGAAACACCCCTGACCCTGAGGGTGTCATTTAAAGGCTTCACTACTTTTTTTCAAATTGTCTTCTTAAGAGTTTTTCGACCTTGTTTTTATCTATGCACTGTTCGCAAAAATAGAGTTTTGTGAAACCTTCATGGCTGATACTCCAACAAACCATTAAAGTAGCTGAATGATGGCCTCTCTGAATCCTAGTAATCTTTTCCTTAGCCCAACTTTATCATTTTATTTGTTGTATTTAGTCTCAATCATGAAATTTTTTTTGATCAGAAAACAAGATTTTTCGATGACCTCCTTTTAGCCTAACGAGAAAACAAAGCTTTTGACTTTTCCGCTCTAAGCAGCATTTAATCTTTGCCCCTTCTAACAAGCTAGGCTCTCATTCCAGGGTCACCTCTAATAATACCGCCACATCAATCTTTACGATACGAGCTGCTACTTCCTTCACCGCTGTCCATGTTCTCACACTCCTCGGGCCCTGATTGAGGCCTGTCTTCCATTGGGAAGGGTAGACTCGTTGGAACGCCTACACGACGCCATTGTCAGTAGTCATGGAGCAGTGGTCGCCTGAGCAACGCGCGTACAAGTTCTTTTTGAAACTCGGTCTAAGCCCATCCATGCCACATCTGGTGTTCCTCAAGAAAACCACCTTGGACCTTTGCTCTTCGTTCTTTCTGTATAATGATGTTTGTCACATCTCAAAATATTCTAATCTTTTCATGTTTGCAGATAACAAGAAAAACTTTTGACTCTGTTTTTTTGCAAAACAAACTTAACGGATGCTTTTCTTGGTGCAATCATAACTTCTTGGAGTTAAATGTGAGCAAATGCAAAACAATTATCTTATATATTCATATACTTATACAGGGTCCGCCATCTAACGTTTTTTTTTCAACTAGTGCTTATTTCGTGAATGGTAACACTTAGCTCATGTCTGATTTGACCGATAATTAGTTTTATCCTTCCGCTGAACGAATATGGTTGTGAGTATGCTTGAACAACGCTGGGAAACATTGCGACATTACTGCCTGCGATCGATGCCGATTTTGCCAAAAAAAAATCATCTTTTCAGATGAAGCTCATTTTGATCTTGGCGGGTAAAATGGTCGCATTTGGGGCAGAGAAAACCCGCACGCATACGTTGAAAAGCCGATAGACCTAAAACGAGTCACTTTTTGGTGCGGATTTTGGTCCAGAGGCATTTTTCGAAAATGAGCAAGGAGTGGCCGTTACAGTCAATGGCGATCGTTATCGGCCCATGTTGAACGAATTTTTGTTTACAAAAATTGAAGAGGAGGATATTGGCAACATTTGGTTTCAACAGGACGGCGCTATGTGCCACACAGCTGAAGCTACACTCGATGTTGATGAAGCATTTTCAAAAAAAAAAAAGAAAAGTTATTTGGCGGACCCGTAAATGAAGTAGTTGATTCCATAAGCGATTTTGGTATCCTTAATGATAAGCAACTGAGTTTCATTTTGTACTTGCGATTTAGGTACTAAAATGCAAGTTATGGATTCGGGCAAAAAAAATATCAAACAATCAAACATGACATTACGATAATAGAGAAGTTGAAAAAAGTGGGTCCCGAAATTCCATCCGTCTGTCTGTTCGCGCCTCTACAGCCTAAACGGATGGGCCGATTTGCTTCAAACTTGGTATTTAGTATTTGTTATGTAGTATCTCGGGGGATGTTTTTAATTTTTGCTCTAGGTTGAAAAATAACGGTACCTGCCCTACAATTTTGAACAAAAAGTTAGATTTTCTCGAAAACGGCTTTAACGATTTTGATAAAACTTTCAGGGTACTATTTTTTACAAAAATACATCTTTCAGTTAAAATAAATTTTTCGAAATTTGTTCTATAACGGTACCTCTCATATAACCAGTTTTTTTCAAATGCGGTTTTATCGTAAACTATTATCCCGATTTCAATAAAATTTTGCAAACAGGAAGCCATTTATAATTCAATTAATATCGCATTTCAAAATTTTCATTTTTTTCGATTTTTTTAAATTAAAAAAAAATTGGTTTTCGAAATAGTTTAAAAATGGGTGGATTGAATTTTTTTTAATAATTTTCTCAGATGAAAACTACAGATTGCCTTAAATTGACATACTAGAAAAAAATTAAAAATATTTTTTCGAAAAGACTTTTCAAAAAAATTTTTAATTTTTTTTTCTTTGGTAGACATTTAGTTTTCAAATTTTATTGCATACTTAGTTTTTCCAAGAAAACTCTGAAACTAATTAAAGAAAATAAAGAATTTTCTAAATAAAAATATTTTTTTTTATTTTAATAGACGTGTGCTTTTCAATCTGGCAATACTTTTTTAGAAGTTGGTCTTTTTGACAGCTGTCTCTTGATTTATGCTTATATTGGTTTGCGATGAGAGAATGGACTTACTCCTGAACAAAGTTTGCAAATTGTGCAAGTTTATTACCAAAATAATGATTCGTTTCGGTGGAGCAGAAGTATCGCGCCATCGCGCGCGGAAGGATCTTGGTTTGCAGGCTTACAAAATCCAACTCGTTCAAGAATTGAAGCCGAACGCCCATCATGCGCGTCACACGTTCGGTGAAAGGGCCCAAAACGAAATGGCCACCGATGTCGATTTTTACATATCTTTATAATCCAGCTAGATTCTTGGCCATAATATTAAACTATATGCATTTTATTTCTTCTTGAAAATCAAACGTCTAAAAAAACACATTTTATATACAAACATATGCAGCCACTAAGCAATTATCTAGCATAAGAACTAGTTCACGCGACCCAGTCGTGCATTTTATTTAAATTTTATTCGACGATGTGACCCCGCACATATGAGCAAGTACGTGTGATCCAGTCGTGCAATTTATTTTTTTTATGCTTCAGATTCTTTGATGTAGTAAGCTTTTAGTTTAGCTTTTAGTAAGCTGATAGAGCAAGCTTTTAACTACAATCAGAGGCTCATCATAAGCTCATTTCCCACATCGACCAAATAATTAACAATACAAGGTTTTATTAAGCCATGGTCTAGGAAATTCCCCAATCCATTTATTACAAAATCTCTTTATATCACCTCTACTTCAATGTGCAAGCCTAGTTTGGTCACCCTTTTTGGCGTGCAACCTTCAGCAACACGACTTCAAATCGCTGACATTGTTTTTGCACACCAATTGCTAATGAGGAATATTGATTCTCCTACCCTTTTGAATCAAGTCCAGCTTAATACTAATTCCCGTAATCCCCGCCCTGTTCATCTTTTTTACCTTTCTCGCCATCGAACCATCTATGGATATTCTCCAACCCTAATAAGTCCAACTTCTTCCTTATAAAGTTAAGTTTCGTTATAGTTTAGTTTTTAAGTATAGGTTAACCTAGGTTTAATTCTTATTTGTTGATTGAAGCTCGAGTATAATCCACCTTCAATCTAAACAAAAAAAAAACACCCCATTAAGGACAAGACAATATTCGAAAAACGTCGATGTAAAAAACAATAATTGAAGACATTGACCTCAAAGCCTTAGCCTTAAAATAAGATAATCTGTGCCGCCAGATCACCAGGCATCATTAAGACCTTCATTGGCATTTTTTCATTAGTCATACATTAGACAAGTTTTTTTCCTCCCACACTGAAATTAATGACTTTGAGTTCGAAGATGAAGAAATTTTATTCCAACTCCATTTCCGCATCGCAATACAGCTATTTAAACTAGAAATCAGAAAAAAAAACTGCCTAACCGGACCACTAGGCTAAGAAAACTTCCCAAATCCACACTACAAAATCATTTATCATTGTCAACATGGTTACTTTTATTTTTTGTGTTTTTTATCCAGTGATTCATTACCAAGTTCGTTCTGTCAAAATGCACGTTGACCAGAAAAAGGCATCCACAAAACCTTTTTCAAAAAAAAAAAGAACTCATTCCGAAAGAAAACGAAAACCAGGTCAAACCATCAAAACAAAAAAAAAATACCCCAAGAATCACTCTGCTAAAGAATCGACAACGAAAGTTTAGCAACAATTCTTTAAACTTCTTCAAACTTCGTCTATCCGTTTTCTCATCAAGCAAGTCAATAGGTGGTCTCGCATTCGTAAATAGTTAGTATCTTTAGAAAGCCTACTTCTTCATCAATAATTTTCTCTTCTTTTCAAAAGAAACCAATTTTTCGATAAGAAATTATGAATTAAAAATATCGGAACAAAAGAATATTGGATTGAGTGTGCTGATGCGTTCCAGTAACCTGGCCAAGTTGCATAAGTTGTTTGCCCGCTGGCTTGAGAATGTCTAAGTGGGTCATCTGGTAATGGGTATATGGGTCTCAATCTCAATACACGGGACAGAGCCCAAAAATTATAAGAATGAGTTTTGTGGTCTTTTTTTTTTGTCATTAATAAATTCTTGTTCTAATCCGATATTTTCCTTTATAAACTGTATGTGTAGGTCGCACGAACTTGCTTTTATAATCTTCAAGATAATTCAGCGCAGAAAAAAATTATAATTTTCAGGAAAGGAAATAAAAATTTTCAGAAACACTCATGAATATTTGAAAACTATTCTTCTTTGCTTTTTTGTTTTAGGCTTTTGGTAGGTTAAAAAAAAAATAAAAACAAAAATACTGGTCGGGATGTATCAATGTAATCCAGTTGAAACAAAATTGTTTCGAAACAAACCAGAACTGATACCTCTGTTGTTAGGATCCCTGCTTTCTTAGGGATCGGAAAGACAATGCAATCGGGCATGCTTTCTTCTAATCATATCTTGCTTATGAGTTGGTACATACTTCTAACCAAGTCATCTTTGCTGCCCTATGCTCCAGGAGGAGTTGAAGTGCTGCTTTGCAGCCGGACAACATATATAAGTCATCGCCGTCAGCTTTGGACAGTTCGGCAGCTCGGCCATTAGCTCCGGCGGCTTAATCTATACACATAAATACAAATTTAATGTCTGTTTTTAAAATCAAAATAACAGCTTTTTACTTGATGTATACGAAAGGATATACAATACTTATAAAAAAACACCAATTTAAATTTTTTTGTCTGTCTGTCTGTCTGTCTGTCTTTCTGTGTTTGTTCCGGGTAATCTCAGGAACGGCTGAACCGATTTTGACGGGACTTTCACTGGCAGGTAGCTGATATCCTAAGGAGTAACTTAGGCTATGTTAATTACTCACTAGGTGGCGCTGGTGTCGTTTTTTTTCCAAAATTCTTATTTATGAACCGATTTTGACGGAACTTTCACAGACAGGGAGCTCATTTTGAAAGAAATAACTAAAGCTATTTGAATTATCCGTAGGTGGCGCTGGGTTTGCTTATTTTTTGAAAATTAAACATTAAACAGTTTTTGATAAATTTCAGGCGGACGAAGTCGCGGGTAACAGCTAGTTGGTCATAAGTTTAGATATAGCTAACATTTCTTCATTTCTATTTCGCCCAGATAGAATAGTTCAATCTGCCTGAAAGTTGAATTAATTCTGTCATCGCTGTCATACAGTCTGCGGAAGTATAGTTTTCTTCCCATATTCTCAACATAGGAGTAACTTAGGCTATGTTAATTACTCACTAGATGGCGCTGGTGTCGTTTTTTTTCCAAAATTCTTATTTATGAACCGATTTTGAAGGAACTTTCACAGACAGGGAGCTCATTTTGAAAGAAATAACTAAAGCTATTTGAATTATCCGTAGGTGGCGCTGGGTTTGCTTATTTTTCGAAAATTAAACATTAAACAGTTTTTGATAAATTTCAGGCGGACGAAGTCGCGGGTAACAGCTAGTTGGTCATAAGTTTAGATATAGCTAACATTTCTTCATTTCTATTTCGCCCAGATAGAATAGTTCAATCTGCCTGAAAGTTGAATTAATTCTGTCATCGCTGTCATACAGTCTGCGGAAGTATAGTTTTCTTCCCATATTCTCAATATCGACTGCGATTCTACCACGATGTTCCCTTGATCGTCTTTGCAAGCTTCTGTTCGAGCTCTAACACTTTTGAGGGTAAACATTTCAGAAGTAATTTTTAAACAATGTTTTCCCTTTCTTTTTTTTTTTTTTGCACCAATAAATTGCCTTTATACTGCTCAAAACCACACTGCAAGTGAAAATAAGTATTGAACTGTGGGTTTAATAATGGCTAGTTGACACATTGTGGGAAGGCGTGTCGTACATGGACGTTTGATAACAACCAGTCCAAGTCAATAAATTCAGCTTCATGGAAATTTCTCTCTCTCTCTCTCTCTCTCTCTGTTTGTGTTTATTTTTTTCATTACCCACATCTTACTCCCGTCTCCATCATTATCATCATCCGAAGCAGTATTCAAGTCTTCAACTTGCAGCGAGTGCTAATTTATGCCACAAGTTGTTTAAAGGCGAAAATCATGTGTCGAGCAATGACGGCGACACCTGTTGCCTCTTGTCCACGTGAAAGCCAGGCATTTCCAAAATGGGGCCAATTGGTTTGGCAGCCAGCAGAAGCAACATTGAATCATAGCACTTTCTTCTTTCTTTTTGGCCAAAAGCCGAAGTGGCAGTGAGGGTGCTTTGGTATTTTTTTTTTTTTTTTTTTTAATATTCGACAGTAATCAGGGCCGTTAACTTATTGAAAGCGGTTTTGGCAGTCTTGACCAATATTACTCACTCAAGCTTTTGACGAGCAATTTCACTTGCTGGCTTCCATGACAATATGATGCACCTTGTGTGTTTGAAAAAAGAAAATTCACGTCCGCCAGTTGCAAGACATTGACCTTTTACGTGCCATGCCATTCCGTTCATCCTGCCGTCTGTATTTGGACTTAAGGGCACGTGCTCTACATGCCAATCATAGAAAAGAAAAAAAAATTAAGCAAAAAGAAAATGACAACGTTGGCTTAAAGGGGGTGAATGAAACGGAATTGATTGCCAATATTTTCCTAGACCATTATTTTATGGCGGCAGGGAGAGATTCTTATATTGCTTTTGCTCCATAAATCACAAGTTGGTAAATCAGGGTTTTTTCTTCTTCATGATGTTGGATGAACCTTAGGGTTTGGGTGTACATATACATAGGTACCCAGGGAATAAAATAGTTGGAATAAAAGATAAATGAGTCGAATTTTCGGCTGCGAAGTATATTTGCTAAAAGACCCATTTTTTTGGTGTTTTGAATAGCTCATTGCAGTAAATTGGGATCTTTGGAATAGATTTATTGGATTTGATATTTTCAATCAAGGATAGAATGTATCCAATTTGAATTTGGGTATCTATTCTAAAAAAAATCCACTATCATCACAAGAGGACAGCAAACATTTGTTTTAATTCTGACGTCAAACCTATTCAGAAACATAAGAATTTTTTTATAAAGAATTTATTTTTGTATGCAAAAAGCAAATTAAACATTATTTTATGTTGACAGAAATTCCATTTCTAACAACTGCACTTGTTTGAAATTTCAGGTACGGCGCAGACTTGGTCGCCATCGATAATTATGCAGAAAACAACGATACCATCGCCATTGCCAAATTGGGTGATCCAAATCGCCGTGCTTCTGACAAGTACTGGCTGGGTTTGGCTTCACTCGACGACCTGCGGACCAATACCCTAGAATCGGCTTCGGGCGCCCTCATATCTCAGTATTCTGGTTTTTGGGCTCTTAACCAACCCGATCCACTTTCGGGTGAGTGTGTTGCAGCATCATCACAATCTCGAATGCAGTCATGGGAATTGGGAACGTGTGAAAGTCTGTTGCCATTTATGTGTCGAGCTTCGGCTTGTCCACAAGATTCACTGCACTGTTCGAACGGTCTGTGTGTAAACCAGGCATTTAAATGTGACGGAAATGATGATTGCGGTGACGGTTCTGATGAACTGGATTGTCCAGCTTTATGCAATTTCCATATGCAATCTGGAGGAGATGTGATAGAATCTCCCAACTACCCACATAAGTATGGGGCTTTGAGCAAATGCAAATGGACCTTGGAAGGCCCTCAGGGTAGCAATATTATTTTACAGTTTCAGGACTTCGATACCGAGAAGACTTTCGATACGGTACAGATCTTAGTGGGTGGCAGGACTGAGGATAAATCAGTTTCGCTGGCTACTTTGTCTGGAAAACAGGACTTGACTATGAAGCCACTGGTGACTGCATCAAACTTCATGATCATCAAGTTCACTACTGACGGTAGTGTAGAACGGAAGGGTTTCCGAGCAACATGGAAAACTGAAGCCAAAAACTGCGGAGGGACTTTACGTGCCACAGCACAAGGGCAGGTTCTTACAAGTCCAGGCTACCCGAAACAGTATCCTGGTGGCTTAGAGTGTTTGTACATAATTAAAGCACAGGCAGGACGAATAATCTCCATCGAAATACAAGATCTGGACATTACCGCAGGAAGAGATTATATGCTAATCCGAGATGGAGATTCTCCCATGAGCAGACCCATCGCCAGACTTTCAGGAAGTGCCAAGGATAACGATAAAGTTGTAATATCAACTGGAAACAAGGTTTACTTGTACTTCAAATCGAGCTTGGGTGACTCGGGCAAGGGATTTAGCTTGAGATACACTCAAGGTTGTAAGGCAACGATTACAGCACGCAACGGAACAGTTACATCACCAGCCTATGGTCTGGAAGACTATCCAACAAATCAAGAATGCTACTTTGTGATCCGAAACAGCTTGGGATCACCATTGTCTCTGAAATTTGACAAATTCATGGTGCACAAGAGTGACTTCGTCCAGGTTTACGATGGTTCGTCAACAGCAGGATTGAGATTACATGCTGGAAATGGTTTCACCGGAACAGCAGCTCCGAGATTGACTCTAACTGCGTCATCCGGAGAAATGTTGATCAAGTTTACATCGGATGCTTTGCACAATGCTGCTGGGTAAGTAATTTTGAGGATATTTGATCCTCATCCAGGAATATACAACTTTTTTTTACTTCTCTAGATGGTCAGCAACATTTTCAGCCGATTGCCCAAATTTGAAACCCGGTATTGGAGCTCTGGCATCAAGTCGCGATACAGCTTTTGGAACTGTGGTCACTTTCACATGTCCGATAGGACAGGAGTTCGCAACAGGAAAGAACAAGATCATTACTGAGTGCATGAAGGGTGGCAACTGGAGTGTCGAATACATTCCTAAATGTCAAGGTACGTTCACAATAACCGATTCTAACATTTAGTTTAATATTCACCTTAAATTTCAGAGGTTTACTGCGGTCCTGTACCTCAGATTGATAACGGATTCTCAATTGGTTCATCGAACGTCACTTACCGTGGTGTTGCCATGTATCAGTGCTACGCTGGCTTCGCTTTTCCTTCAGGACAGCCAATTGAAAAAATCTCTTGTCTACCCGACGGACGTTGGGAGCGAAAACCAACTTGCATGGCTTCTCAATGTGCTCCTCTGCCTGAGGTTGCTCACGCAAATGTCACTCTTCTTAACGGAGGTGGTCGCAGTTACGGAACGATCGTGCAATTTGAATGCGAACCTGGCTACGAAAGAACTGGCTATCCAGTCTTGATTTGTATGTCCAACGGAACATGGAGTGGAGACGTTCCAAAGTGCACGCGAAAACGCTGCCATAAGTTCCCAGAAATCGAAAGTGGATTTGTGGTGGATGCAGCTCGTCCATATTTCTTTGGCGACGAAGCCCGTGTGCAGTGCTTCAAAGGCTACAAGCTTCTTGGACAAAACATAATTCGTTGCAGTGCTGACCAGGTCTTTGAGAATCCCCCAACCTGTGAAGACATAAATGAGTGTACGTCAACTCAGTGCGACTTATCAACGACCGAATGTATGAACACAAACGGTTCATTCCATTGTCAGTGCCGTAAAGGCTTTGCCCCCACAACTGAATGTCGCCCAGTTGGAGATCTTGGTTTGGCCAATGGAGGAATCCCTGATGAAAGTATCATGTCTTCGGAAAGTGATGAAGGCTACACAAAAGGCATGGTTCGTTTGAATTCAGCTGGCTGGTGCGGAAGCTCAGTGGAACCAGGTGCAAACTGGATCATGATCGATTTGAGAGCCCCAACAATTTTACGGGGATTCAGGACCATGTCCGTTCAGAGGTTTGATGGAAATGTCGCCTTCACATCTGCTGTGCGACTTCAATATACCAACAACTTGACCGATATTTTCAAAGACTACGCAAATCCTGATGGAACAGCAGTGGAATTCAGGATCTTGGAACCAACTCTGTCGATTTTGAACTTACCTATGCCGATCGAAGCTCGTTACATTCGTTTTAAGATTCAGGATTACGTCGGGGCACCATGTCTGCGAATGGAAGCAATGGGTTGCACTAGATTGGATTGTGTGGACATCAATGAGTGCACTAAGAACAATGGAGGATGTGATCAGAAATGTATAAATTCTCCTGGATCCTTTGCGTGTTCGTGTAACAATGGCTTCCAGCTTTATACGACCAATGGAACAGCTGGTTTTCTGATCGAAAAGTCAGAAACTGGAAATCGAGACGGAGACACCTACCAGAAGGACAAATCTTGTGTCCCGGTTATGTGTCCACCTCTGCAGGCTCCGGAAAATGGAAAACTACTCTCCGATAAGATTGAACACCATTTCGGAGATATTGTCAACTTCCAGTGCGAGTTTGGTTACATCATGTCGGGAAGTTCCTCACTACTTTGTTTGTCAACTGGACAATGGAATTCGTCTGTTCCAGAATGCAATTGTGAGTATTTTTATAAACTTTGTAAAAAATGGGATTTTCATGTTTATTTGTCCTTTAGATGCCAAGTGTGTTTCGCTTCCGGATGATAAACTCGAAGGTCTTCAAATTGTCCGACCTGATTCAGATAGTGTTTTGGTACCTTTCCGCGATAATGTGACAGTTGCTTGCACCAGTCCTGGCCGTCGATTAAGAGGAAGTGCAACTTCTGGCTTCCGACAGTGTGTGTATGACCCTAAACCAGGTCTCCCAGATTACTGGCTATCAGGAACTTCTCCGTCATGTCCACGCGTCGATTGTGGAATGCCGATGCCAACCCCTGGAGCAGAGTATGGCCAGTTCGTTGATACCCGTTATCAGAGTTCGTTCTTCTTCGGCTGCCAAAATACCTTCAAACTTGCTGGACAAACTTCAAAGCACGATAATGTTGTCCGATGCCAAGGCAATGGAATTTGGGACTTTGGAGATCTGAGATGTGAAGGACCAGTTTGTGAGGACCCAGGCCGTCCAAGTGATGGCTTGCAAGTCGCCAGAAGTTATGAACAAGGATCGGAGGTATTCTTTGGCTGCTCAAAGCCTGGTTACATCCTAATCAATCCACGACCAATCTCTTGTATTCGAGAGCCTGAGTGTAAGGTTATAAAGCCTTTGGGTTTGACGTCAGGGAAAATTCCAGACTCGGCGATTAATGCCACCTCAGAACGACCAAACTACGAAGCCAAGAATATTCGTTTGAATTCTGTGACCGGTTGGTGTGGTACACAAGAAGCCTTCACCTACGTCAGTGTAGATTTAGGCGATGTCTATCGCGTAAAGGCCATTCTTGTAAAGGGTGTTGTGACCAACGACATTGTCGGAAGACCAACCGAGATTCGTTTCTTCTACAAACAAACAGAGAAAGAAAATTTCGTCGTGTATTTCCCGAACTTTAATCTCACCATGAGAGACCCCGGAAACTTCGGTGAACTTGCTATGATTACACTTCCTAAATATGTACAAGCCAGGTTTGTTATCCTTGGAATCGTGAGTTACATGGAAAATGCCTGTTTGAAGTTCGAACTGATGGGTTGTGAAGAGCCCAAGAAGGAACCTCTTCTGGGATACGATTACGGATATAGCCCTTGTGTTGACAATGAACCACCAATCTTCCAGAACTGCCCTCAACAACCGGTGATTGTAAGAAGAGACGAAAATGGGGGTGTGTTACCGGTGAACTTTACCGAACCAACAGCTGTTGATAATTCAGGATCGATCGCCCGTTTGGAAGTCAAGCCTCAGAGTTTCAAGACACCTTCTTATATATTTAAGGATACTGTTGTCAAATACATTGCCTTTGACTATGATGGAAACGTTGCAATTTGCGAAATCAATATTACCGTTCCAGATGTTACTCCACCACTACTTTCCTGTCCCCAGAGCTACGTGATAGAGCTGGTTGACAAACAAGAAAGCTACAATGTCAACTTCAATGATACAAGAAAACGCATCAGGACCTCCGATGATTCTGGAGAAGTCACACTGACCTTCACTCCCGACAGGGCTGTTATTCCGATAAGGGGTTTCGAAAACGTAACAGTGGTAGCGACAGATAAATTCAACAACAAAGCCACTTGCCACTTCCAAGTTTCAGTTCAGGCTTCACCATGTGTAGACTGGGAGCTACAACCACCTGAGAATGGTGCCATTAACTGTTTGCCAGGAGACCGAGGCGTCGAGTGTATTGCAACGTGTAAACCAGGTTTCCGATTCACCGATGGGGACCCACTCAAGACCTTTACCTGTGAGACATCACGACTATGGAAACCAACATCAGTGGTTCCCGATTGTGTTTCAGAGAATACTGAACAAGCTGATTATCAAGTGACAGCTACTGTCACCTATCGGGCAAATGGTGCCGTAGCTCAATCATGCCTTGGACAATATCAAGACCTTTTGTCACAATACTATGGTGGATTGAACAACATTCTCTCCCAGCGCTGCTCGGCGGTCAACGTGAACATGAATGTCTCCTTTATTCGTTCAGTGCCGAGTCTCTTAGAAGAAAACGTCGTCAAAATGGACTTCATTCTGTCCATTCTTCCAGCTATTCGTCAACCACAGCTCTACGATCTTTGTGGTTCTACATTGAACCTTATTTTTGATTTGAGTGTTCCATATGCAAGTGCCGTTATTGAATCGCTGTTAAATGTCTCCAACATTGGTAACCAATGTCCACCATTGAGAGCCCTGAAAAGTACAATAACCCGAGGCTTCACCTGCAGTGTAGGAGAAGTCTTGAATATGGATACAAGTGATGTGCCAAGATGTCTTCACTGTCCCGCAGGCACATACGTGGGTTCGGGTCAAAGCATTTGCACCTACTGTCCTCGTGGATACTATCAAAACCGGGAAAGACAAGGAACATGCATGCGTTGTCCTGCTGGCACCTATACCAAAGAAGAGGGATCCAAGTCATTATCCGATTGTGTTCCAGTTTGTGGATATGGAACATATTCACCCACTGGATTAGTTCCATGTTTGGAATGTCCCAGAAATTCCTTTACAATTGATCCACCGAATGGAGGTTTCAAGGATTGTCAGGCTTGTCCAAGTGGAACGTTCACTTTCCAACCAGCTGCATCGAGGAAAGACTTATGCAGAGCAAAGTGTGGTGCTGGATTCTATTCATCTACCGGTCTTGCTCCATGCTCTCCATGTCCATTGAATTACTATCAAGGAATTCCAGGATCCCAAACTTGCAATGAATGTCCAACCAATATGAGAACCGATGGTGTTGCTTCAAAGGGCCGTGAAGAATGTAAGCCCGTCGTTTGTGGCGATGGAGCTTGTCAACATGGTGGACTTTGTATTCCACTAGGACATGGAATTCAATGTTTCTGTCCTGCAGGTTTCTCCGGTCGGCGCTGTGAAATTGATATCGACGAGTGTGCATCGCAGCCTTGTTACAATGGTGGAACATGTACAGACCTGCCTCAGGGCTACCGGTGTGAGTGTCAACCTGGCTATTCAGGCATCAATTGTCAGGAAGAAGTGAGTGACTGTCGAAACGACACATGTCCTGCAAGAGCCATGTGCAAGAATGAACCTGGTTACAAGAATTACACTTGTCTCTGTAGAAGTGGATACACAGGAGCAGACTGTGACATTACCATCGATCCTTGCACCGCCAATGGAAATCCTTGTGCCAATGGTGCTAGTTGCCAAGCCCTACAGCAGGGACGTTATAAATGTGACTGCTTACCAGGATGGGAGGGGGTGCATTGTCAAATTAACATCGATGACTGTGCTGAGAATCCTTGCTTGTTGGGAGCCAATTGTACTGATATGGTCAACGACTTCAGTTGTTCCTGCTCGCCAGGTTTTACTGGAAAGCGTTGTGAGGAAAAAATCGATCTTTGCCTCTCTGAACCATGCAAACATGGTACATGTGTTGACAGACTCTTCGATCATGAATGCGTCTGTAATCCTGGTTGGACTGGACCTGCTTGTGAAATCAACATCAATGACTGTGAGAACAATCCTTGTCACAACGATGGAACATGTGTTGATCTCATCGATGGATACACATGCACCTGCGAGCCTGGATACACCGGAAAAGACTGCCAACACCCAATTGATGATTGTGAATCGAATCCTTGTCAAAATGGAGCCACATGCATGGACCAGCTGGATGGATTCGTTTGCAAATGCCGTCCTGGCTATGTTGGACTATCGTGTGAAGCGGAAATCGATGAATGCCTCTCGGATCCATGCAATCCAGTTGGCACTGAACGCTGCCTGGATTTGGATAACAAGTATGAGTGTGTTTGCCGAGAAGGATTCACAGGATCACTATGCGAAACTGATATTGATGATTGTGAGACGAATCCTTGTATGAATGGTGGAAATTGTCGCGATAGAATCGGAGGATTCGACTGTATCTGCTTAGAAGGATGGACCGGAGTTCGATGCAATGCACAAGTGACAACGTGTAACGTGCAAAAACCATGCCAAAACGATGCCAAGTGTATTGATCTCTTTGAAGATTACTTCTGCTCCTGCCCAAGTGGAACTGATGGTAAGAACTGTGAAACTGCACCGGAACGTTGTATCGGTAATCCCTGCATGCATGGAGGAAAGTGTCAGGACTTTGGTTCGGGACTTAATTGCTCATGTCCTGAAGATTACTCAGGCATTGGATGTCAGTATGAGTTCGATGCTTGTGAGGCACATATCTGTCAAAACGGTGCTACCTGTATCGACCATGGAACTGGATACACCTGCAAGTGCCCGAAAGGATACAAGGGAAAGAATTGCGAGGAAGACATTGTCGACTGTAAGGATAATTCCTGTCCACCTGGAGCTTCTTGTGTTGATTTGGTTAATGGATTCTACTGTCAATGTCCATTCAACATGACAGGAGATGACTGCAGGAAGGGTAAGTCTTCAAAAATTTATTTTATACGGAAATTTATAAAATTTTAATTCCTTTTAGTAATTCAAGTTGACTATGATTTGTACTTCAGCGATGCTACTCGCTCAACTGCAGCTCAGGTCGTTCCATTCTACACTAGTGAATCGCCATCACTGACAATCGCAATGTGGGTACAATTCGCCCAGAAGGACGATTCTGGAATTTTCTTCACACTCTATGGAGTTGAATCGGCTCATGTTGCAAACAATCGTCGTCTCTTAATTCAGGCACACTCCAGTGGGGTGCAAGTTTCTCTTTTCCCTGACATTCAAGATGCCTTCCTTTCGTTCCGAGAATACACAACCGTCAATGATGGTCAATGGCATCACATCGCTATTCTCTGGGATGGTTCAACGGGACAGCTTCAACTCATCACAGAGGGTCTGATCGCTAGCAAGACAGAATATGCCGGTGGACGAACAATGCCAAAATTCGCTTGGGCAGTCCTTGGACGGCCACAGCCAGACGAAATCAATTCAGCAACATATGCCGAAGCAGGATTCCAAGGCAAAATCACAAAGGCCCAGGTTTGGGGTCGAGCTCTGGACGTCACATCAGAAATTCAGAAGCAAGTCCGTGATTGCCGAAGTGAACCAGTTCTGTACGATGGATTGATTTTGAACTGGGCCGGTTACGAAGTTGTTTCGGGAGGAGTTGAAAGATCAGTTCCATCTGTGTGTGGACAGCGCAAATGTGCCAATGGATATACTGGAGCCAATTGTCAGCAACTAGAAGTTGATAAGGAACCACCACGTGTCGAACATTGCCCAGGAGACTTATGGGTCATTGCCAAGAATGGCTCAGCAGTTGTGACCTGGGATGAGCCACATTTCAGTGATAATATCGGAGTGGTGAAGATAATGGAAAGAAATGGCCATCGACCTGGAACGACTCTGTTGTGGGGATCTTATGATATCACGTATGTGGCTTCTGACGCTGCTGGAAATAGTGCTTCGTGCAGCTTTAAGGTTTCTCTTTTATGTAAGTTAAGCTATAGAATTTTGAGTGGTTAGAAATTACATAAACAATTCTTTTTTTTTAGCTGAATTCTGTCCACCTTTGGCGGATCCAGTTGGAGGAAGTCAAGTTTGTAAGGACTGGGGTGCTGGAGGACAGTTTAAGGTAAGTTTTATCATAACACTGAGCTTGCGGACATTTAAAAGTTTTTTTTTCTAGGTTTGTGAAATCGCTTGCCATGCCGGCTTGAGATTTTCAGAATTAGTCCCAGAATTTTACACATGCGGTGCGGAAGGTTTTTGGCGCCCGACACGAGAACCCGGAATGCCACTCGTTTATCCATCATGCTCCCGTAAGTTTAATAAATCTTTAAGATTGTACATTGTTTGACAGCATATCTCTACTTTAGCTGCTAAGCCTGCGCAACGAGTGTTCAGAATCAAAATGCTCTTCCCTTCGGATGTCCTTTGCAACAAGGCCGGACAAGGAGTCCTTCGTCAAAAGGTTTCAAACTCTGTCAACGCATTGAATCGCGACTGGAACTTCTGCTCATACTCAGTTGAAGGATCACGGTAGGCCATAGTTAATTTATAAATAAAAAAAACATTATAAATCTAACGGTAACTCAAATTTTTACCTTTAGTGAATGCAAGGACCTCAAAATCGATGTCAAGTGCGACCACTACCGTGGTGGACAGAGTAATCGAGCTCGTCGTGCAACAGAGAATGAAGAAGGTAGTACCTACCTTCTTGATGCTTCTATTCCAGTTGAAAAGTAAGTAAGAAAACACAAAAAAATGTAAAATGAGCATTATTTTTAAAAAACCCTTTACATCCTTAAAAAAACGTTTTTTAAAACAAAAATAATGAAACTTTGTAGAGATACAACCGAAGAAGATGAGCTTCGAGGCCGTCAAGGTAGACAACAAGCCGGCGACACGTATACATTGGAGATTGCATTCCCAGCAGTCAAGTATGTTCGAAATCACTGTGAACACTTTCACAAAAATACGCTTGGGGCTTATGGCTGAGGGCCAATTTTTTTTTTTTTTAGTTGGAATAGGCTAACCCATTTTCTTAAATTCTGCTTCAATTCTTATTTTCACACAAAACTTACTAATATCTATTATAAGGCTGATGCTGGGTGCACTTTTTCAAATTTCCAAAACAGATTTTGTTTAATAAAGTTTTAAATTTTCAGCGACCCAGTTCTTCACTCCTCGACAGGGGAACGATCCGATGTCAAGGCTTTGCTCCAGAAGCTCATCTTGGAAGACGACCAATTTGCTGTTCATGAAATCTTACCAAACACTGTGCCTGATCCAGCATCACTGGACCTCACCTCAGAATACGCTTGCCCCGTGGGACAAGTTGTCATGGTTCCTGATTGTGTTCCTTGCGCCATTGGTACTTTCTATGATAGTTCCAATAAGACTTGTGTTGCCTGCGCCCGGGGAACTTACCAGTCAGAAGCTGGCCAACTTCAATGTTCGAAATGCCCAACGATAGCCGGCCGTCCAGGAGTAACATCAGGACCTGGAGCTCGATCAGCTGGAGATTGTAAGGAACGCTGCCCGGCTGGTAAATTCCTCGACTCAGAAACTGGTCTCTGCCGACCATGTGGTCACGGTTTCTATCAACCAAACGAAGGTTCTTTCGGCTGTGAATTATGTGGTTTAGGACAAACTACCCGTTCAGGTGAAGCCACATCACGCAAGGAATGTCGCGATGAATGCAGTTCTGGCCAACAACTCGGAATCGACGGACAATGTGAACCATGTCCAAGAGGAACTTACCGCCTGCAAGGCGTTCAGCCTTCCTGTCAATCTTGCCCTCTGGGACGAACCACCCCAAAGGTTGGCTCATCGTCAGTGGAAGAATGTACCATCCCTGTTTGCGCCCCTGGAACATATCTGAATGGAACAATGAACATGTGCGTTGAATGCCGCAAGAGCTTCTACCAATCCGAATCCCAGCAGACATCCTGCATCCAATGTCCACCCAATCATAGTACAAAGAACACCGGAGCGACCAGCAAATCCGAATGTACAAACCCCTGCGAACACATTGCCGAAGGTAAACCCCACTGTCACCCGAACGCCTATTGTTTTCTTGTGTCCGAAACATTTAACTTTAAATGCGAATGCAAACCTGGATTTAACGGCACCGGTATGGAATGTACCGATGTTTGTGAGAATTATTGTGAAAACTCCGGTACTTGCGTCAAGGATCTCAAGGGAACACCATCGTGTCGTTGTGTGGGCTCATTCACTGGACCGCATTGTGTGGAACGCTCTGAGTTCGCTTACATCGCTGGCGGTATTGCTGGCGCTGTCATCTTCATCATTGTGATAGTCCTGCTCATTTGGATGATCTGCGTTAGATCGACCAAGCGACGGGATCCAAAGAAAATGCTCACACCTGCCATCGATCAGACTGGATCACAGGTGAACTTCTATTATGGTGCCCATACTCCCTATGCTGAGTCAATAGCGCCGTCACATCATAGCACGTATGCGCATTACTATGACGATGAGGAGGATGGCTGGGAAATGCCCAATTTCTACAATGAGACATACATGAAGGATGGTAAGTTAATATATCGTTTTTCTATTCAATAAGTTGAGGATTGAGTTAAAATATATAGAGCTATTCCCGAAGGAGTAAGTGTAAATGAGTTGAGTGAGAATGAGTTTTAAGAAAAAATTAGTAGAAAATCGAGAGAATATGTATATGGAAAACAATGTTAAACACCACATCGATAGATGAGGTATTCAATGAGGAAATCAGTTATCAGAGAATGAGTTAAAATTGAAGAATGAGTTGTTTGAAAATGAGTGAAAGATAAATGAGAGGAGAATGGGGGAATATATAGAAAACCATGTTAAACACCACATCGATAGATGAGGTATGACATGAGGAATTAAGTTATAAGAGAATGAGGTAAAATTGGAGAATGAGTTGTTTAAAAATGTATGACACATAAATGAGAGAAGAGAAAGGGGGAATAGATATCTTAAACGCAACATCGATAGATGAGGTATTACATGAGAGACGTAGAGAATGAGTTAAAATTGGAGAATGAGTTGTTTGAAAATGAGTGAAACATAAATGGGGTATTGAGCGATGAATTTTTTTGTTTTTGGATATAAAATAAAATAAATAAACGTAATAGGAATGACTTATTGTCAAAGCAGATGTCAAGGAATTTTGTGCTTCTAAATGAGTCAATATACAACATACTGCAGCTATTATTATCATAAGATGAGTTATTATGAGTTTGTTTATTAGAAACTGAGATTTTTTTTGGAGCATGATGAATAAAAGAATTTTTAATTTTTTTTTTTTTAAACTCAATTATAACAATTGTAACAAAAAACAAAATGTTTAAGAAATTTTTTGAAATGACATTTTGATTTCCATTTTCAGGTCTTCATGGAGGTAAAATGAGTACATTGGCGAGGTCAAACGCTTCGCTTTATGGAACTAAAGAAGACTTATACGATCGACTGAAACGGCACGCTTACACGGGAAAGAAGGGTTAGTTACCAGGAATTTTCTTTTTATAATGTCATCGGGCAGCAATTTAAGATTTCCATTTAATTTCAGAGAAGAGTGACAGTGATAGCGAAGTCCAATAAAATAACAAAAAAAAATTGTAAACATTTAACACATTTTTTCATGGTCATATAACCAAAAGCGAAAGCTTTTATTATAAAACAAACAATAACATAAGAAAGAAAACTAGAAAAAAACAAACACATACACAAACAAGTCAAACGAGCTAAATACGACGAAGGGTTGAATTAACTTTCCAAAAGTCTGGTCATAAACTTAATAATAAAAAAAAAATACAAAAAAAAACTTTTTTTAAATAAAATCACGAAAAATCACTGCCTTTAGTAAGAAAACATTTTTAACAAAAAAAAATACTCAAGTACATATAATTTATTGAATTAAATCATCACCAAAGTTTTGTTGCTTCTTAATCAAAAAAATTTCTATTTACCTGAATCGCAAAAAAAAAAAAATAAAACCTTATAAGTCTAGCTCCGCACTTCCCATTGAATGTGTGAAATTTAAAACTTGTACATTTTTAAACAAAGAATTTTATTATTTTTTATATTTTTGACAAAAATTATCTTTTTTATTTAACAATTTCCACACTTAATGGGAAGTGCTTGAATGTTTATATTTTTTCTAGATTCAACAAGATGTAAACATTTTAAATTATGTAAACAAAAAAAAAGAAGATATTTTTTATATAGAAAACAACACACATTAAAAAAAAATATTTACGAATCCATCCCTTGTTCTAGTTAGAAATTCATTTAGTCTGCAATTTAAGCCTGATTTTAGAGGCCACTTATCTGTTAAACAAAAATCCGAACAAAAATAAAGATATTCATATAAATATAAATAAAAAAAAAAATTAAAAAAAAATTATTTACGCAATAGTTGAATAAATTTAAAAGTAAATTTTATTTTATATATGATAATTGAAAATTATTATTTTTATATATATTTAATATCTTTAAAGTAAATAGTAGTCGTTATTATTTTTATTATTTTTTTTTGTACTGTAAAAAAAACAAAACAACGAAAATTGATTAATAAAAAAAATATGTAAAATAGGTCGGTTTTTTTGTTTGAACAAAAAAAAAATATTGGCAGAGTTCAATTCTGGTAAGAATGATCTTTTAAGGTGCAAGCATCACATCAAGTAAAGATTTCAGAAACATTAATAAAACTTTGTTTCTTACAAACTCAAAAATGTATTCCGTATGTTCATACAGGTTTAATAAGTTTTTTTAAAACTGATTTAAAAAAGATTGGAGTATTTTCCAATAAGCCAGTTTAATTCTCGTTACTTGCGGACGGCATTGATGCAGTAGATAAGATGTTTGCTTCTGACCCGGAGGTCGTCAGTTCGATACTCAGGTTGAGAAGAAATTTTTCTAACTCCTAGTGCAAACTAGAGCCGTCGTCCGTGAGTTTTAAGTGAGAAAATAGTCACCTAATTCTCGATCTACTGCGACGAACAAAAATCTTTCCTATCTTTCTAATTCTTCTAACTAGTGTCGGGCAATGTCATGTTGCATTCTAAAAGGCAATTTGCCTTACAGAGTTAAAAATATTATTATTATTATTATTATTAATTTAATAACGAGTGTTCTGTAACCCTTCAATTGAGCTCGATGATGCAAGTATGGCCGCATCCTCAGCAAATGGGGCAATCATGCCGTCTTTTTCTTGAGGTATATGTCGAGTAAAAAGTAAAATTAACACTGGGCCAAGAACACTTCCTTGCGGAACACCAGCAATTATTTCTTTAAATCCTGAATATAAAGAGATGAGCTTTTCAACATCTCTTTTTCTTCCTTGATATAAAATACCATTTCGTCAAGTTTTTTCAGATTACTTTGTCATCCATGAGACTTTGTTTGCTGCTTCTTCTTCTGAGTTCGAAACCTGACGAATACCTCACGGAGATAAATTGGGTGAAGCATTTACGTGGCAAGTTCTCATCCTTAGTTTTGATGTTGATTTTTGTTGGCAAATGAATATTCACTGATTTTTAATTTGAACAGATTTTAATTAAATTTAAATCAAAACCAAATAGAAGGTTTCAAAACAATATCACTATCGAATGGTGAAAATAAACACAAATAATATCAACTAAGTACAAGGCACTAAACATGACACATTTTCGGGTTTTCATATAACCAAAAAGTTATCAGTCATAAAATAAATTGTGTGCTTCACTCTCTTGGACTTAATTCGATTATCGATTGACATTTATATAATCTCCGTATTCATAAACTCATACTAAATGAAAAACCCCTTTGTAACCGAAATTCATTTAAACCACTTCTTCTGTAAATACCCTGATAAGTTTTGAAATCCCTTCATTCATTCATTTAATAAATCACATTTCCACACAATAATTCTCAGATATCACAAAACTGAAGGATCTGTCATCAAATATCTTTTTGAATATTAATGTATCTATTTGAGAGACACAGACAAAGATTCTAAGTTATTCAATGCATTGTAGGTAGTCACATCAAAATTTATTTTGTTGAAATTCCTATTACTCCTTCATCAAAAATGAAGAACACCAGTTGCTGCATACATAGCTCAAATACCATGTGTTTCTGTTCATATCCTTTGACATATACATAATATATATACAAAAAAATTCATTGTATTCTCTCCTAGTGAAGACAAACTAGCCCAAAACTGAACAAGCCATCGATAAGGGAATTGTGGAAGCAATACAGAATAATCATTGTCCACCCACATAACCAGAACCACATCCTTGGCACCCACATATGAACATGCAATCGACTAGAATCATCACCATCATCACATCCACAAAAAGTACTTTTGGATGAGCAGAGCAAGCATCCTAACATGATTGTGACAGTTGTTGTATGAGGTGTTGGGTTAGGAAGGTATTCAGCTCCCTAGCCTTACTTACCATGAACTCAAGACCTTGAGAGTGACTCTCATATCCTCAGTCGGATGCCTAGTCATTATTTTCACATATTCATTTCATGCGACGACGACTGGCTGTGCTCTTTGGGATAAAAGATTTCCAGAAAAACAGAACCTTTTCTTATTTTATGTCCCACTGTACCCATTTCGTCACATCAGACGACCAGAAGGAGAAAAAAGTCCCCAAAATGACAATTCGCTTCTTCATTACTTACTGTGGATCCAGTTGTTCATAAAATAAAAAATAACGACAGCTATTTGTGTGTGATGATGATTTAGTGACAACCTAATCTCACCATTACCACATTCCTCAATCCTCCTTGTCATATGCAAGGAATCGAAATTTTCATGCGCTCAACATAAAAGTGGGTCAGTCTGTATTACTGGCGTCTTGGTCTGGGTATATGAGAGTATATACATAACTACGTTATGAGGTTAACAATAAGGTTTTGAATCAAACTGGTTGAACACACGTTTTTTGCACATTTATAGGGAATTGTGGTTAGCTTTTGAACACACATAACTGATGCGACTCAGCAGACCTCGTGTAAAGTGAAAAAAAAACGCCATTTAAGGATATTGCGGTCCGATTGGTCGTAAATTTAGAAAAAATGCAAGTTCTTGCTAAAATATGGACAAAAGAGTGTTATCGCAAATTCATAAATTGGATTTCTATATGGAGAGCTTACTGTGCAGAATATAAGCATCCACCATATTTACTACATCAGAAACGGGAATGGTTTTATTAAGACATTATTAATGGATGCGTTTTTTAACATAGAGACGTAATAAATATATTAGAGGCAGTTTTTATAAAAGAACTCAAGACAACAAGTGTTTTTTTAATTTAAGTGCTACCCCCCACCCGTGGTAAGGAGCACATTACAAAATAATTGTTGTTACGTTCAAATTGAAAGAATTTAATTTTCCCCCCTCCACCAGCGGTAAGGCGATTGTATAACTGCATTTGAACATTTGGTTCTTCGAGCCGGAATGTTGATAGTTTATCATCGAAATCGTGGGGTAATTCGTCAAAAATATGAACTTCTGCTCTGCAGCACTCGTTTTTAGAGCTTCTATTTGTCCTTGGAATATTTCAAGATGATTTGAAATGAAATTGTGCTTTTTTGGAGTACGTTTTTTGTATACTCTGCAATTGATGTTTGATTTTTTATCAACTTAAGCAAGTAGTCGTCATTTTCTTTAAATTTCTAAATCTCTTCTTCGTAGTGCTGAGCAACAATAATCGATGCGTATGCCGGCTTCTTTTGTAACTGAAGACGTTGTACTGCGTCTTCAGTAATGTATAAAGACTGCGATCCTTGGTCCACCAATGCCCCCTTAAGTAATATTCGCATCCCCTCCAGTTCGTCTTAATTAAGGCAGTTGCTAAGAGTATTTTGTGTTGCAAATTGGTAGCCATATTAGTTTGAAATTTTCCAAGGACAAATAGAAGCTCTAAAAACGAGTGTAAAAGCAACGACAGAAGGAAGTGTTGCAGAGCAGAAGTTCATATTTTTGACGAATTACGTCACGATTTCGATGATAAACTATCAACAAACAAAAAATGCAATTTTAAACGTCCTGATTGATCTACACCATGGGAAAATTAACCCCCTTATAATAACACCAAATCAACTTCAAGAACAACTGTACACAATACGGAAGAATTTACCACCACACCTGGCAGTCGCTGGAGAAACAACTGAAACAAATGTGCTGCAGTTATACAGGCTGCTTTCTGTGAGGGGCAGAATAACATCAAGAAATGTAATATTCGACATTAAACTTTCATTGGCGAATACAGAAGATTACGAAATTTCCAAAGTTATTCCAGTGCCAACGATTCATGAACTCGAATATATTTTTATCGAGCCATCATTGGACTACTTAATAGTGAATTTAATTCGTGAGTCATATTATACAATCGCAAAAGATGAGCTGACGAATTTATTTATTTATTTATTTATCATCAATGGATTTATATTATCTTTTGATTACAAATGTTTGCTTAACTTAATTATATATTCTTACTCAAACTTGGTGAAGGTGAAATAGATTTTGGACAATTTTTTTTAAAACTATCCCTACTCATAGAGAGATCGACTTCACATGAAATAGAATTGTACAATGTAAGAGAACGAGTTACTGGGTTATTAAGACCATAATTTTTTCGGTGATTGGGAATATAGAGTATGTTATTTCTGTTTCTTAGCGATCTTTCCGGAACGTAAAAAGAAACTAAAACCAGAAGTTCTTCAGATTTAATATTAAAAGTCAAAATATCTTTGATAAAAAGAACGCATTGAGCTTGTCTGCGGCTTTCCAAAGTTTTCAAATCTAATAACGCGCATCTTGAAAAATAATCAGGTAGTTCAGCGGACCATCTCATACTTCTTAAGGCAAAACGCGTGAATCTTCTTTGAATTTTTTCTATTCTATTAATAGCATTTTCATAATACGGTGACCAGACGACACAACAATACTCTAAGATAGGTAGCACCAATGACATGAAAATTGCCTTTAATGTATAAGCATCTTTAAATACAGTCGAAGTTCGTTTAAGAAAACCCAACATAGAATTTGCCTTTGATACAATAAAATCAATGTGAGCTGAAAAAGAAAATTTTGAGTCGAATATAACTCCAAGATCTTTAACTTCGCTTGCTCGTGTGAGTGATTCATTTTCAAATTTATAAATAAATGTTGTCGGGGATAAAGTTCTATAGGCACTAAAAATCTTACATTTTGCAAAATTTAGCTCCAGGTGGTTGTATTTGCACCAAAATATAAACATATCAATGTCGTTTTGGAAGTTTAAACAGTCACAATCCGAAGATATTTCACGGTATAATTTAACATCATCCGCAAACATCAAACAGTCCGAAAAATTAAGAACTTGCGGAATATCATTTATAAATAAATTGAACAAAATTGGTCCAAGGTGACTACCTTGGGGAAGACCTGAATAAACTTGAATATAGTCTGATGAAAAACCTTCAATCTGGACGACCTGTTTCCGATTCGCCAAGTAGGAACACAACCAAATCAGAAAATGTTCATTCAAACCCAATTTTCGAAGTTTTTGAATTAATAGTTCGTGATGAACTCTGTCAAAAGCCTTGACGAAGTCTGTGTACAGGACATCCACTTGCTTCCTATTCTCCATAGATCTTAAACAGAATTGAGAAAATAGGCACAAATTTGTCGAAGTTGAACGACCACTTACAAACCCATGTTGTTTTGGCGTTATAACTTCCTTGATTGAAAAAATTAGCCTTTGGGTAACCAACTTTTTAAATAACTTTGGTACGGCAGAGAGTTTTGATATTGGTCGGTAATTTTTTACCAGGTGTTTAAGGCCACTTTTAAAAATTGGATTTATGTAAGATATTTTCCAATCTTCTATAAGAACACCAGTTAATAAGGATTTATTAAAAATAATTTTTAGCGCGCTACAAATTGATGGAGCGCAATTATGTAATAAAGATGGCGGAATATTATCAACTCCAGCTTTTTTATTTGAATCGAGTTCAATCAAACCATCAAGAACATCTTGATCTGAAAAACACTTTAAATCAAAATCTATAATAGGGGAAATAGTTGGATATAAATCGATAATATTTAAAATAATGTCTTTATTATAGTTAGATTGAAAGTATTTTGCAAATAGATTGCAAGATGATTTTAAATCGCATGACCTTTCGTTATCAAGTTCCATCTGTAACGGCAAAAAAGAACTTCTTCGTTTGGAATTTAAAAAGACCCAAAATGATTTGCTGTTATATGTTGATGATACAAAAATGTACTCAAAAAAGCAAATTCTCTCCTTAGCTGAAGAAAACGAGCATGATCCTCAGGTTTACCTGATTTTTTCGAACGCTTTTAAAAGCCTTGTTTTTAACATTTTCTAAATTTTTTAATTGTGTAAAGTACAATGAAAAGTACTTATGTCAACAGCAGCACCCTCTTTTTAACAGACGATCAAATTTTAGCAAATGTGAAATGGATTTGATGACACATGCTACGGAACTTTCACCATTTTGCAAGCTAAGAAGCATTACTCCGTCACCTGTCTAGATCCAGCTTAGCAGTATTAATAGTTAAATATATGTACTGGATAAGAAATACGCATTCAATGTTATTTGTAGAAGAAAAGTGTTGGAGATCACGCTGATGGAATACTAACTCTTCAACCAAACTGTATTCTGAAACACGATTCCATGAGCATAACTTCGCATAGTAGCATATCAAACGAACTAAATGCAGCCTTTATACCAGCAACAAACATAATTCCTCAAGTGATGGTCAGCACTGGAAACGACGAACTGAAAATCATCGGGAAATGGATAACCGAACAACATAATCGGGAAAAACTACCGGACCATACAGAAAATCACGCAGTTCATCACAACACCACCTACAGTTTAATTGGAGGACTGTTCCTTATTGTCGGCATCTAAATTTTCTGGCAGCAGTGCAACAAACAGACAACATATCAACCTGAGGTGCAACTTCAAAGGAACCTTCCAGCAAGACGAAGGTATACACTATCGGACTTCAACCTCTACGATCAAAGGACTCGGCAGAATGTACAAGAATGTACAGTATAAGCAACGAAGAAATATATAATGCTGACCAGCACACGAGCGGCATACCTGGCCTGAACTGGGGTCGGCGACAGCCGGCTGCAATGACACCCGAAACTCTTACGCTGCGGCTCGTGGTTATTATTTAAGTATTAATAGGCAGTTTTTTAATAGTAATTAATTTGTATAAATAGAGACGTAATATATATTTTAGAGGCAGTTTTTATAAAAGAACTCAAGACAACAAGTGTTTTTTAATTCAAGTGCTACCCCCCACCCGTGGTAAGGAGCACATTACAGAATAATTGTTGTTACGTTCAAACTGCAAGAATATAATTATCCCCCCACCAGCGGTAAGGTGATTGTATAACTGCATTTGAACAATAGCATATGCGATATGCCTTAAGATTTCAAGGATGGCATAATGTGGCATAAGGTTTATTGAAGCTTTATTTTCTTAAATATTTTTACTTTTCATAACTTTTTGAGAATATCTACCAAATTACGCTACGCACTTGCTTGCTCCTATCCTTTGGACGTTTCATTATGAATTTTGATTTTAATTAAATTTTGAAAATATTTAAAACAGCCTTAAGGGTCTTATTTGGCTTATTCCTGAATACCAATGGGGTTAAGAAACAACAAAAACAAAGTTGAGAAATCACTAGAGGAAAAAAAAAGATATTTTCAAGTTCGTTTCTGGATTTTTTCAAACTTTCGATAAGGCCTGAAACGACACCACCCACGCTTAAAATTTAAATGAAGACAGATTTTTCTGAAATAAATTTGGAAAATAGGCTTTTCCGAGTAAATTTTTTCTTTATAATATTTTAGCATTTTGTAAGCATTACATTACCTTATTTATTTAATTTTTTTTAATTTTTTTTTTTAAATAAATTAAGACTTAAATAATCTTTTAGTTAGTGAAGGTTTGATTTGATGAAAAGTTAAGTAAACTACATAATTAGAAATCGTGTAAATTACATTTTTTAAATAATTTAGGTTTAGCATTAACTTTAATTTTAAGAACAAAAAAAAAAAAAAAACTAGAAACTAGAAGAATTAGAAAAAATGCTAAAGATTGTTTTCAGCACAGTACATCGAGAATTAGGTTAATATTTTCTTAATAAAAACGAAAGATGTCAATTCCGAGGATCAATCAGGGTTAGAAAGCAAAGCCCCAAGCCATCTGCACCACTTCGTTCCGAAATTAAAGAACTAAATGCTGGTATTCCACAAAATACTTTCCTTGGCCGAGTATTTTTCTTACTTTATACTCGGGATATACTCATGTACCTCAAGAAGACGTCATGATAGCCATATTTGCTGATGATATAGCTAAACTGAATCATCGGACTCAATTAGATTAGCGAAAACCTTGGGAAAACGTTTTATAAGATAACAAAGTGGGCAAAGACATGGTACTTTGTTCTTAAAAAAAGGCTAAATCAGCATAATATTGTTTTTTTTCCGATGGAAATCTTCAGAAGACACTCGGTAATAATCGGTACCGAGTAGTGTGGGACTTTTACCGCACTAAAACTACCGATGAATCAGGACCAATCTATGAAAGATCGACAAATGATTAGTCTGCCTTTATCGTAAATCGCATTAGGGGAAGTTTACAATTATAACACTTTCCCATAGCTTTTAGACCATCAGCTGATGAGGCTTGGTTTTCTTCTTAATCTCCGAACATTGTTTCGTACATTTAAGACCGTTTCCATTTCAGAGTTGGTATGACTTTGCAGTCGCTGATTGTGCGATAAAGCGTGTTTCTAACCACTTCTGTAACTTTATCAATTGGAAGGTCACCATGATGTAGATCGCTATTTCTTATATACCAAGGGGAATTAATTATTCCACGAAGGACCTTGCTTTGGAATTTTTGGATGGGTTCACCATTTGTTGTCTTTATAAAACCCCATAGTTGGATGCCATATGTCCAAACGGGTATTCAGTATTTGCTTATATAACATTAGTTTGTTCTGGATAGATAGGTGAGAGTTCTTTCCTAGTAACCAGTGCATTTTTTCTATACTTCAAGTTCTCTTTTCTTGTTGATGTGATCTTTCTATTTAAGCTTCGCATCCAAAGTCATTCCTAGGTATTTACTGCTATACTGTTTATAAAAATTGGATCATTGCTTATATTTTTGTTTGTAAAGTTTATATGCGTCGATTTTGTTCGATACGCCATTTTTGCGTCCAATCGTTAACTTTATCGACTGAATTTTGCAATTTTTGAATAGCCTTTGTAACTGATTTATCTGGCATCAATATTGAAGTATCATCAGTGAAGGTGGCCGTGATAGCATTGTTGTCCATTAGAATGTCCCTTGTGTCTATATAACAAATACAGGGTAGGTCCTAGGACACTTCCTTGTGGTACACCGTCTTCACTTTTCTTTACTTCCGAGTAATTTTGGCCATACTGTACTCTTAAGAGTCAGTTCGTTACGTAGGATTTCAGTATTTCGTAGTACTGCCTGGGAAAGTCCCTATGCAGTTTTGCACTCAAGTCCCAAGTGCCAAACCTTGTCAAAGGCTTGAGCAACATCTAAGAATAGAGCCGAACATTCTTGTTTTTCTTCAAGTGCTTTTCCACAACATCTGTAATTCAATGCATTTGGTCTATCGTGGAATGTTTATTTCTAAATCCGAACTGATGGCCCGGAATTAGTCTTCTTTCTTCTATTATTTTATTAAGCCTTATCAGGAGCAGTTTTTCAAAAACTTTTACCATGATTGGTATCTGTTGGTGGTTTACCTTGTTTAGGTATAACAATGACTTCTGCCATTTTTCAATGATGTTGCACATATCTTAGTTTAAGGCATGCCTTAATTATAAATTGAAATTTTTTAAAGGCTATTGATAGCATTTCTTTCAAAACCGTGGTGATTTTTTGTTAGAC
Source organism: Platycheirus rosarum (assembly GCA_963971375.1). Taxonomy (NCBI): domain Eukaryota; kingdom Metazoa; phylum Arthropoda; class Insecta; order Diptera; family Syrphidae; genus Platycheirus; species Platycheirus rosarum. Next base: position 118,894,689 of record OZ020510.1, read on the forward strand.
TAACTTATGTAGACACATGCTTCTTACTTTTCTTTGAGCGTGACAATATGAATTTCACATCCGTCGTTTCTATCAACAAACTGTAAGGAATCTGCAGCTGTGTTTGCTAGGAATGGCTTAAAGACATCCGCGAGATGTTTAACGAAGAAATCAGCTTCTTGTTTCGGGTTTCCGATCTATTTACAATCTTGAGATTTTATTGGCGGGTCTTGGGTCTGGGGTCTTTGTAGGCGTTTCGCTGCTTTCCATAAGAAGTATTCGGTAGAAGCATCCGCCGTGAGACTTCAGGAATTTACTATGAACTCACAGATTCTTTTTTTTTTTAGTTGATAGTTAAGACGGTTAAAAACTGCCTTATCATCTGGAAATCTCGTAGCTTGGAATTTTCTTCGCGCTCTTCTTTTTTCCGTTATCAGCTCCCTTATTTCGACAGGATATTTTATTTCTTTTTTCTTCCCGTTCGATATAGTTGAAGTACTTTGTTCTGCAGCCTGTCGCACTTCAGCAATAAATTGTTCTACTTCATGATCAATTTGTTTAGTTGTTTGCATTGGAGATCTTAGGTTTATAAAACTTTCAAGTTTATCTCTGAATTCGTTCCAGTTTGTTCTTTTATTCATAAGCATAGGATTGCTTGTTTCTATTATTTCTGCTTCACTCAGTGATAAAATTGCTAGACTATGATCTGACTATAAATAAATCTGACTATGATTTCGTTTAATACCTTTAACGAGGAAAAAGTCTATTAGGTCTGGTCTTGCGTTAGTATCAGATGGCCATATGTTGGCGAACCAGAAGAATAACTATTATTAACTTGATATCAGTACCGTAGCACAGTATCTACAGGCATAGTTCTTGATGCTTAGCTTAAATAGAAGAAGCGTGTTAAAAAAAAAAACGAGAAAAACTAAGAGAACTAAAATGGCTTATTGCAAAATGCTACAATCGAAGCATTTATAACAAATGCTTATCTGCAAGCAAGTGCTCAAACGGTATGTACTTACGGAATACACTTTTGGGGTTGTATTAATCCAAGTCAAAGGAAACCTCTTTCATCATATTAAAAAAGAGCTTTCGTTAATGGATCATTGTTACATACGAAACAGAGACTTGTGTGTAGAAAATGTCAAAGAAGAAATAAAAATGCTACCAAAATTAAGTATTTGAAAGGCCTCTACGCCGAATCCAGAGATCGAGAACTTACAACTTAGCGTAATGTGACGTATGTCCGCTCATAAATGTAGCAAGTCTTTTGGTGAGGAGAGAATCTAAGAATTTTGTTCAATCATTCCAAGAAAAACTGAATGCTATTAATAGTTTTTAATTGTTGAAAAAAAAATCTGTTTTTGAGTTGTTTTTTTTTAAATGTTTAAAATACCAAGGCCAGTTAAGTTGTTCTTAAGAAAATTAAAGAATTAAAAAAATATCAACAAAATATTTTGCACTCCCACCATTGGAAACAAAAAAATTCTTGGAAATCAAGTCAGTTAGTAGGCACAAATCATCATCACTTACGAAATAGACATGTTATTGCTGATTGTGATTCAATTTAAGATTAAAATATTGAAAAAAACACAAAAAAGTCCCCAATCAATATTTAAATTCGAAAGATATTTCATTCAGTTCAAAACAGTTTGTGAGTTAAGCTGTGTGAAACTTGTGAAAGAATATTTTCCGGTCTTCAAAATGAATTACAAAATTTTACTTTTTACGCTTATTGCTTTGGTCTGGACTATTTCAAATGTAGAAGCGAGAGGTTGCGAGAGACATTGTTGGCTGAATAGCTGGCAAACTCGTGACCGAAGATGCGGCAATCGCCCCAAATACGATCATCCATTCTCTGGACCTAATGGTGGTACATGCTTTTGTTGCAGATATCAATAGAAACAGATAGTTTTGTTGCGTTTTTTGATTATGAAAAGACAGTTTGAAAAATAAAGTGAAAAGAAAAACAAATTTGGTTAGTTTATTTGTGTCGTTAAAAAAAATTAGAGAAGACTGGAAGAAATATAGAAGTGAAAAATTGCTACCCAAACTTGAGTATCGAATTTTTGATCTCCGGGTTAGCAGGCAACCCAATAGACAAAATAAATAAATTGCAGGACTGGATCGCATGTACTTACTCTTATGTGCGGTCACAGCTACGAAGAAATTTTGAAAAATGTTAAAATATTTTTTAAAGTTTTTACTATTCGATTTTTCTGACTTTTGATTGTTTGAAAAAAGTACGTAAGATAGTTTTCAGCGAAAAAAATTAAAGGCCATTTTATTTCTTTAGAAAATGTGAAAAACTGTAATTTAAAAATCGTAGGAACGTTTTTAAATAAAACGATTTTTATTTAACAACTTTTTTTAAAAATTAAAACAAAAATAATTCAAAAATTACATACATTTAAAAACAAAACTAAGAAAAAAATTCAAAAATATCGATTAAAAAAAAAATATTTAAAAAAAATATTAAAAATACAAAAAAAGTTATCCGAAAATATTTTTATGCCAAATTGGTTTGGCTAACTACATCTTCCTGAATATCAAATTTGATTGTAATCGGTTAAGCAGTTCTCGAGAAAGTCGAAGAATAAAAAACAGTCCTATGGGGGGTACCGTTGTAGAACAAAATGTTGTAAAAAATAGCAACCTGAAAGTTTTATCAAAATCGTTAGAGCCGTTTTCGAGAAAATCAAACTTTTTGTTAAAGATTGTATGGCAGGTACCGTTATTTTTCGACCCAGAGCAAAAACGAAAAACACCCCTGAGATATTATCAAGTAAATACTAAATACCAAGTTTAAAGCAAATACAGACAGACAGACGGACGGAATTTCCGGACCCACTTTTTTTCGACTTCTCTATCATCGTAATGTCATGATTGATTGTTAGTATTTTTTTTGCACGAATCTATAACTTGCAAGTAAAAATAAGCAACATTAACGTAGAAAAATAACACTATCTGAACTTGAAAAAATTGTCAAAACTACAACACTTAACGGTTTTTAGTAAAAATGCAGTAAGCCATCACACGTCTTGTGTAATAACGAATTTATGAAAAAATTATTTCGAAAATTGTAAGACGGATTTTCATAAAATCCTGTTTTTTACTTTTAGTTTTTTTTTTTAATTTTTGATATGCAGTTTCTTAGAGTTTATTAATATACATGTGATATAAAATTTAAAATATTTGTCTTTGATGAGTTTAAAAAATATTGATTTTTCAAAAAAAAATTCAAAAATTAATTTTAATTAGAAAAAAAAGTTATTCAAAATGTTGATATGCAGACTTAATTTGGCTAACTAGATCTTTTTAAATATAAAATTTAACAGATATCCAAAAAACCGTTAACAAAAAAAAAAAAACCGTTATATGAAAGGAACTGTTAATTGAATTTTTCCCGTTAATTTGGTTCTGCTCAAATAATAGCCAATACCAACAAAAAATTCTCAACAATTTTCATCAAAATCGTTGGAACCACCATTGCCTTGATCTAAATCTGTAAAACTGACAAGATAAAGGACATTTATTCCACAAGCTAAACGGTTCTAGAAGTACTTTTGATAAAGCCATATTGTCAATGGTAAATAAGAGATTTGCATTGAACTGAAAAGAGTTTTGTGATATGAAAAATTGACAGAAAAATGCTTAGCAAATTTCCGATAGTGTGATTGTGTGACACTATTGGATAGCAAGGGTTTTTGATATCCTTAATATGCCAGAGACACAGTTCGAACATTTTTTTTTTTTTTTTTTATAATTAACGCGCGCACAAGGGATTATGTGTTTCCCTTTTAATGTAGATCACACTGCGCGGGCATTATGAAGATAGGGAGGGGAGAGATAGGAGGTGCCGATTAACATTGGTTTTGAATGTTTGCAGATCAAAATGGCAAGGGAAAATCCCGCCGGGTAAACTATTCCAGATTCGTGTCGTTCGGCTAAAAAAAGAATCCCTATATTTCACGGTACGTCCGAAATTAGGCTCGAGGGTGAACTGATGAGCATTCCTTGCGAGACGAGTATTACGGGAGAAACTTTTAAGGGGAGGAATGCAACTGGCTACTTCGAGTGAACATTTTTTGTAAAAGAAACGATAAAATAAGGAAAGACAATGGCGATGGGGATTTAAAAGGAATCGTGCGAAACTTCCTTTAAATCCCCTCAGCTATTGCTCTTGAATATTATAATCAGAGGGAAAGACACAGATAGGAGAGCATTCCACATAAATATTTTCAATATTTTATTAAAAAAAAAACCAATAAGCGAGGAATCCTTACAATTTTAGTTTTTTTTTTCAAATATAATGGGTAAGTTGTAAAACAAATTTAAAATTAAAAAAAAATAAAACCTGACAAAGTTCCAAACTTACAAATTAGATTTTTCTTATTTTTCCGATTGGCTTTTTAAGAAATTATCAATTTATTAGTGAAAAAATTAATACCAAATCAGTAATTTATTATAATGTTTCTACAGGTTAACTACACTAGTTTTAGATTGGTTTGCTTAAATTTTTGAATCGACCAAAAATACTTATTTTTTTTTTTTTTTATAAATGTCAAAGTCTCTTTTGCTTAGAGCTCCTGATCAATCTGATAAACCCTAATTCACTGAGTAAGCTATTTCGAAAAGTTCTAGTAAAGATGCTCTTCAGCTATTCAGTCAACAAACTTAAATGAATCATTTTATTTGTTTAATTTTAAATTATTCATATTTTATTTCTAAGAAATGCTTATCAATTCAAAATTCACGTGAATTCAACTAAATGAAAACAAAAATAGAATTCAGGCGCGCAATTGAAACAATTAAACAAGCTGCAAGCGGTATCAAAGGTTGGGGTTTACCACATAAAAGTAAAGGCAACAGACAGCTTGTCATAGGAGATGAGAAAGTAAGATTGTATGTTTATATTTTATTAGGAGTATTCCTACTAATAAATAATTTTTACTTGCGATTATAGGGACTATAAGGCAAGTTATGCATTCGTAAAAAAAAAAAAAAAAATTCTAACAATCAAACATGATATTACGATGATAGAGAAGTCAAAAAAAGTGGGTCCGGAAATTCCGTCCGTCTGTCTGTCTGTCTGTCCGTATCGATATCTACAGCCTAAACGGTTGGGCCGATTTGATTCAAACTTGGTATGTAGTATTTTTAGAGTGCTCTACCCGACAGTTTTTGGAATTCTAGCTCCAAAACTAACGGTACCTGCCATATAACTTTTATTAAAAAACTTATTTTTCTCGAAAACGGCTCCTACGATTTTGATTAAACTTTCAGAATGATGTTTTCTGTGCAAAATCTATCTTTTAATTTTAATGGATTTTTCAAAAAAAGTTTTATAACGGTACCTCCCATATGACCGGTTTTTTAAAATCAGACTTTCTCGTTAACTAATTGACGGATTTTGATGAAATTTTCAAAATATGTAGTGTTTTATGATTTAAATAATATTGTCTATCAAAATTTTCAAAAACATTTTTTTTTTAATTTTAATAATTTTTTTTAAAAAATATTTTGTTTTTTGAATATTTTGAAAACGGATCTATAGATTTTTTTTTAAATTTTTCTCCTAGTATAAACTATAGATTTCTTAAAATTGACATACTAAAAAAAATTTTAAAATATGTTTTCGAAAAGTTTTTCAAAAAAAACATTTTTTTGAAAAAACTGGTCGAACGATTTTGAAATGAAAAATTCATAAAATAGAAAACAGCAAAAGAAATAAGATGGCTTACAACATTTTTTCCAAAAAACGTTATGAGGTGTTTTTTTGAATTCATACATTTGTTTCCCCAACATTTTATTTCATATTGCTCGGCTAAGCCCTAGCCAAGCCATTAGTCAAATAAAAGAAAGTGACAACCTACATTACATACATACTTACGTATTTTAAAGTATTTTTCATCATCATAAAAGCACAGAATAAATAAGGAAGCCTTTGATAAACACACAAAAACAACTAACAAATAAAAAAAACTATTCGATTACTACTGAATGCAAAAATTTCAATCGAGAGAACAAAAGTTTACACCTTCCTATAAATAAACAAAACCACTGTGTTAACTTTTAATATTGTCTCTATACCTACTGGCTTAACAGTAGTTGGAACACGTATCTTAATTTTAGTACCTACCTTCCTTTCAACCTTATTATAGGTACCTAAATCCTTTATAAATTCCATTGGTCCCATATTGGGACGTATAAAGGTCCCTTTACCTAGCATTATTGCCATACTGCTGATTCCGACGAATCTTTATGCCAGTTGTTCAAATTTTTCCATACCAAAATGAAAATTTAACTGAAAAAAGTCCTTTGTATCTTTCTATTAGCAAATTATAGATAATACTAGACTAAAAAACTGCAAAAGCTAACAATCCTATATATTTATGTGTTTATCCCTTTGTCGTGACGCATGTTCGTTCGAGCTTCACCCCAAAACGATTCTAAGGAAGTTGCACGTCATACAAAAAATATTAAAATAAAATCTTTGTCAAAAAGACGCCTGCACTTAAAAAGGATTAGCACATAAGAGCAAGTACGTGCGACCCAGTCGTGCCTTTTATTTTTTAATAACTGATGCCTCCCACTTAGATGATTCAGAGTAAAAAAAAAAATACCCAGCGTAGGTTTTTCCTCATTCAGATGGAAAGTGTTTTCTCAGAGAAACAAAATGGATGCAACATTCAATAGTAAACACAAAATTAGTAAGAATCTTTTAAATTTCCTAAATTCACAATCCAAGCAAAAGGAAAATATTTCTTATTTGCTTCTCAGCTTATGTTTAATTTAGTATTTGTACTGTTACACTCATGAATGAAAAAAACCGATAATTGTATCCCAAAAATTGAAATGCCCTGAAAAATCACATCCTGGATATATGAAAATAATTTTTAACTATTTTTTCGATTTCAAAACCATTATGAAAACGTTTAACGAGCTCCTCAGGAACCAATTTAATTCTACCTGTGTACACATCCAAGTACGACTGAATTAAACTTCACGCAAACACTTTCCAGTCCTTTTGTGGACTCAAGAGTAGAGCCTGGGTGTGTTGTATATTTTACGTTAATCCTAACCTTCAGATGATGCGACTCAGCGAAAGGGTTGATCAACTCTTATGTCCTCATTGCAGTTACATACCTCCTCTCTATGGTAAATAAATAATCTTCGTCGAAATGACGTTTTGCATATTTGCACTTTCAACAAGTCTGCAGAGCTTTACGTTGTCTTACCCGGCATTTTAAATGCTGCACAGCACGAATGGGCTTTACTCAAAATCACTTCGTTTGGGGTGCCAACCCAAGCCAACAACGATGCAAGAGGCTTACAAGGATGTGCATCATTCGCCCTTTCTCGTCGCGTCGCAACATCAATTCAGTACACTCTTCAGGATGTTCATTCCTTCCCATGACAACAGGAAGTCTTTATTTTGACTTTCAGTTCAGGTACAGATTCAGATAAATCAGGCACTATAGGGTGCGGTTTGGGGATTGTACATTGGGGAAATGGAAGGCGAAACGACCACAGTTCTCATCAAGATGGAATCATCCCTTTTGTGCACAAAAAAGAGCAGGGCGGGAATTAAGTACCCGAAAGTGTAGTAAAGGACCATTCAAGGTAGTTTTACCTATTTGAGGGTTTTTCCTTAATTCTCGCCTACGAGAGTCCTTTTTTTACTGGTACTCCTATAGCTGTAATGTGTTCCACTAGGTAGATTTTAGTTCTTTTTTCTTGGTTTTCCTTCTCCTGAATTACCACCTTTTATTGAGGGTAGATAGGTATGTTTTCTAATTAGCACCGACCGATGATGACTAGGTTGTGCTTGGTCTCTCCCTAGGGAGCAAAAAAAAAAAAAAAAAGGTGCAAATTAAGCTGATTCCTTGAATGCTTTCATATATTTGTGAAACTTTTGGATAGCGTGTTCTATTATGACAAGCCGAGTAGAAGATACACACATAGCATTAAGGGATTTGAGGAAGAAAATGGCTTTTGCCGGAAGTAATTCTCTGACCATCAGTAGATTGTGTTGGATTAAATTCCATCATACACCTGTTGCATTTTTGGCCTCTTCTTTTTTTGGTTAAATAGCCGAAATAGGCAATCTCATTTTTGGGGTATAATTTTCTGGAGGGTTTTTTGAGGAATATTTTGCGGAGGAAAAACATAAAACCATTATAGGATTAGTTTTTTGTTTCCGGGGGAGATGCCAGGGAAATGAACCGCAGAGGCAATTCATGGAGCAAACAGTCGATTTACTTGGAAGTGTTTTTTGTTTAATTAAAAAGGATTTCTATTCTCTACACAGGACTGACCGCAATTTGGTATGTAAGGCTCAATAAAATATTAAATTTATCATTTATAAATATGGGATCTTTAGGGACTTGAGCACCTGTGTGTTGTTATCGTTATTAATTCGTTGTAAACACATATTTTATTTATACATAAAGGCCCAAATAATATAACATGAAATCAAAAATGTTTCTGGTTCTGATGATAAGAATGAATAAAAGGTTAAGAACTAGAATACTTTTGATCTTCAACCATCTAGTAGTAGTATTTCTATATTGTAGTGTCTACTTAATGTATATAAACAGAAAAAAATTTTAGCTGGAAAAGTCCACAAGTATAATAATCGATGAAGAAGTAATGTACACTGAGTAACAAAAAAAAATTGACGCACTATGGCAACATGGCGAAAGTCTGTTTAAAATTTTATTTGTTTTTTCCTTATTTTGCTGATTTATTTGTGTCCTTCTTCGCTTACAAAAAGTCGTTTTTTCGTACTTGTCGGAAAGTATACAACTTTTAGGTTTTTGTGCTCCTGTAAATTTTTTGGCAAGTCAACTTTTATGGACTTATTGCAAATAACATCGGAAGAAGTCGCAAGGGTAGTAGCTTTAGTTGAAATGGTCGGAGTGTGCGGTATGTCCCGCACTTTATCAGAAAACCAGAGTCAACCGCTAGAAAAGCCATCCAAAGGTTCAGTGAAACAAACTCCTTAACTCGTCGTCAAGATTCAGGCCGAAAGCTACTTCTACTTTAAATTATTCGAAATCGGCACCAAACATCGGTTGAGCTGTTTCGCAGGTTGAAAACGGTGAGTTGAACCAACTGTGCAATCTCAAACGGTTAGGCAGCGATAAGTGAAGGGTGGTCTGAGAACAAGAAGACCTGCTCGAGTACCGCGGGGCACGGTAGAGCACAAGCGACGCCGATTACAGTTTGGACGCATTCGTCAAGATTCGACCGATCCTGACTGGAGCAGATTAATCTTTACTGGTGACTCCAGCTTTTGTCTAAGATCTCCAGATGGACGTAACAGAGTCTGGAGACGACCAGATGAGAGATACTCTTCGGCGACAGACCTAAAAAAAATGTTAATACCACATCATTATTAGCTAAGTTGGATGAATTGACTAATGTATCGCCATACATTATATTGGGAGGCGATAGCAATTTGCTTTTAGAATCCACACTCGCTGATGACCTAAAAGCTCTCGGTTTGCATCCACTGAATACATCGGCTCCGACATGATTTACAATCAATTGACTTTTCACAAGTTTCAAGAATGATTTCTGTTGATGACCAAGCTAAATTTATTCAGAATAATTTAAATTTTCTTTTTGATATTCACGTTCCTATCAAAACAAAAACACTAAGGTGCAAGGAACATCCATGGTTTGATAATAATATCCAAATGTTAATCAATCAACGCAAACATGGAAACATTTTAGATTAGAAATATTTCGAAAAGCCTATACCGACTTAAGAAATAAAGTTGTGTTTGAGATCAGGGAATCAAAAAAACGATATTATTCTGCAAGACTAAATCCTTCTCTGGCAGGTTATAAGCTTTGGAAAAATTTAAGAGATATAGGAGTTGGTAAACACATAAATAATTCAAATAATGGTATTAACTGCAATGAAATGAATAAAAAACGGTAGACCTGTCTACTTTAATTTGGATACAAACAGCATATCTTCCAATGGTTTTAGTTTTTCCAACGTGAATGAAGAGGATTTTCATAAGTTCTGCTTATCTATTAAATTTAATTTAGTTGGTTTCAATGATGTTAATCCGGTATTTTTAAAGGCAACTCTTCCATATACCTTAAAACCCATTACACATCTTTTCAACACTGTCTTGATGACTGGAGTTTTTCCTGCAACTTGGAAACGCACTAAAATCATTCCTATATCAAAAAATCATAACGAGTACCGACCAATAGCTTTTTTACCATTTTTATCGAAAGTCCTTGAGAAAATTATGAATTCACAAATAAGACATTACTTAGATCAAAATGATATGCTATGTTCAAATCAATCCGGATTTCGTCCAGGCCATAGCTGCACGACAGCTCTTTTGAATGTAGTCGAAGAAATACGGAAGAATGTAGATAAGAATAATGTTACCTTCCTCACACTTGACCACCATATCTTATGCAATAAACTGACAGATAAATTTGGGTTTGCATCATCATCAACAAAGCTTCTATTTTCGTATTTATCGTCAAGGTATCAAGCAGTCGTTGCTGATAATCAAACATCATCCTTCCTTCCGCTTAGCCGAGGTGTCCCTCAAGAATCAATTCTTGGACCTCTTTTATTTACTATATATATAAATGACCTTCCGTCTCTGGGTTTCAATTCGTCGTTTCATATGTATGCTGACGACGTTCAGCTTCGATACAGTTGTTCTTTTGGCTTAATTGAAAACGGCGCTTGGGAGATAAATGAAGATTTAAAAAGGGTCCTTCAATGGTCACAATCTAATGGACTCTGTTTAAATCCAACTAAGACAAAGTGCCTTATTATTTCAAGAAACTCTGTAGATACTACTTATTTTCCCTCATTATTGCTCAACAACATTCCCATCCAGTTTGTTGATTCAGCAAAGAACTTAGGAGTGGTATTAACAGAACCCTTACCTGGACAAATCATATAAATATAGCCATCGGAAGAGTGTATGGAGGCTTAAGAATGTTATGGACCACTCAACAAATTACACCAATAAAAACAAGAATGATATTTATTTATTTATTTATTTATTTGACTATAACTACAGATACATAATTGATCACAGTTATTTGGATTATACAAATAATATTACATTTACATAATTAGTGACGATTTAAATTGAATAAAAGTATAATTTGTTTAAATTTCAATGAAGTAAGATTAAAATCTACGAAGGAATTATAATTATTGAACTGTTTACATAAGAGAGAGAACGGTTCATTATTTAAGTAGTTTAAAGTAGTTTCATGTGTTCGCAAAATTTTATAATTTCGACTTGGACGGAATGGCACATTTAATTTTATTAAGGAAAGCAAATAAGGAGAATTTATATCACCGTTTAAAAGTTTAAATATGAATGCAGCATTGAGTGATGACCTCCTATCCTCGAGCGTATTAAGACCAATCAGTAAAAGTCGCGAACGATATGGTGGAAGATGGTGATGATTATCCCAGTTAAGATGACGGAGAGCAAATAATAGAAACTGTTTTTGAATGGATTCAATGCGGGCAATGTGACAGGAGTAATATGGGCACCAAACTTGGCAACCATATTCCAAGATCGAACGAACCAGTCCAACAAACAGGCTCTTTGTCACATAAGGGTCGTTGAATTCTTTTGACCATCGTTTAATCATTCCTAGACGAACAGAATCTTTTGCAGTTATAGAGTCGATGTGCATTCTGAAGTCTAATTTTGAATCAAATATTACTCCCAAGTCTATAAAATAATTAACTCTTATAAGTTTTGAATTATTTATAGAGTATTCATTAAAGAAAACATTTTTAACTCTAGCGAAGGTCATTACTTTGCATTTCTTAGAGTTCAGTGTGAGATAATTCTTATTACACCATTCCTGCAAATGATCAATATCAGATTGCAGTTGAAGGTAATCAGCATTATTTTTATATGAATATGAAATTTTCGCATCGTCAGCATAGAGATGTATATCACAGTATTTTATCACAGAGGGTAAATCATTTATAAAAATTACGAATAACAGTGGTCCCAGGTGGCTTCCTTGAGGCACGCCAGACTTGACATCTATTGCGTTGGATAAATGAGACTTGAACTTAACATATTGAGTACGAGATGATAAATAACTTGCAATCCATTGCACACGTTTTGGGGACCAGCTGAAAAGTGAAAGTTTTCTAACAAGCAGCTGATGATTAAGTTGATCGAAGGCTTTGGAGAAGTCAGTGTATATTACATCCGTTTGATGACCATTCATGAATCCTTTTGTTATGCATGATGAAATTTCCAACAGATTTGTAATGGTAGATTTGCCCTTGACGAATCCATGCTGTCTGTCCGATAGATGCGATTTTACACCATGTATCAACTCATGGACTATTATAGATTCCATCATCTTGGGAATAACGCTGAGTTTTGCTATACCTCGGTAGTATATATATTAGCCAAATCACTTCTCATTCCCCTGCTATTATATGGCTGCGAGATTTTTAGTAATTGTGATTTCAGGGACAAAAAGAAGCTAAATGTTGGTACGGTATGTTTTCGGTCTGCGCAGATATGAACATATTTCTGCATACTCAAAATACATGGTGTATCTCTTGACAACTTCTTCTTCGCCTTTAGAACCCTAATAATGCTCAATAGTATTCTGCAAACAAAAAAACCACAATATCTTTATAATAAAATTCAGTATAGAACTTTTGATCTGACTCCATTACGCTACAACTACCTTGTTTCTAGTCATCAACTCTTTGCATACGCCATTAGGTTGTGGAATTCTCTTCCTCTGGCCATAACGATGATGGGATGCAGCACTCGGTTCAAGACGAAACTTCGGCAATATTTTGAGGCTCTTCAATGAAAAACTTCTTTCAACTCTTTGCTTGTTATTTATGAATTCATTTTGTTTACTAAATTTACTATTTATAATTTACTAATTTACTATTTATATTATTAAATGCAACTTTCTTTTTTTCTTTCTTTTTTATTTTGCCTTTTTTAACTAATTTTTATATTTATTTTTATTTTTTTTCTTAATTTGTCAGCTTTTTTTCACTTGTTATTATGAATTTTGTTTTATATAAATAGATAATTATAACTGAATCTTGCACTAGTTTAAAAGATGTTGTATCTTATTGTGTAAGAAATCTTTATCAATAAATTAAATGAAATGAGACGGTTGGTCTCAGGGAAATAATTTTGGTGAGATTCAATCATGATTTGGCCTAGAATTTCCCTGAGCTGTGTAGGATTGGTAAGTTCTAGCTACTAGGTCAACAACATACTCAAAGAATATGTCGTTTCATTCGCCCATTTATTGGTGAAATCTTCTTACTGATCCAGGACAGTGCTAGGCACCATGTCGCTAAGTGTTAAGAGTATTATGGATTATTTGAAAGAAGTGGAAATCTCGGTTATAGATTGGCCTGCGATGAGCCCGGACATGAATCTTATTGATCATGTCGGCTGTCCTAACCAGAACTACTCAGTGCACTGAAATTTGCATTACTAGAGATGTGGGATGATTTGAACAACACGGTGGTAAGAAACGTAATTCAAGGTATGCCGCCTCGTATTCAAGCTTTGATTGATGTTCGCGGAGGCAATACAAACTATTAAGGAGATAACAACCCTCTAAAAACAAATTAAATAATAATAATTTAAAATACGCTATTTTTTTCTAATTTGTCTTAAGTTTTTAAGTTTCTGTTCTTGTTCTTGATTTTTTTTTTTAAGGAAATTGACTTGTAAAAACTGCATCGGAAAAAATCAATTTTCCAAAGGTTACTGAAAGTTATTGGAAAAATTCAAAGTGCGTCACTTTTTTGGAACTCAGTGTATAATATTTCTCTTTAAATGCAAGTAAATAAAACACTTCCGCTTCCATTAAAATTAATCTAGAACATGACTTACTGCACAATAACTTCCCCATCCTCACACTTGCCTTTTCAGCTAGACATATGGGAACAATGATTGTGGATTCATATACGTAATTAATCAACCCAGCTGACGCCATCCACAGAACTTTTTTCTGCGGACTTCCACAGGTTTGAAAAGACACCAAAAATAAAAAAAAGAAAAAACACACTTGTGAAGGTTGTATGTTCTTGCAATAAATAAAAACAAATATTTACAAAAATTTAATTTCAAAATTAAAAAAAAAATAAAGTTTAAGCAAATGTTTGTAATAATTTTTTGCTTAAATAAAAAATCAGTTAAATTAAACATTTTTGTTTTGAAAATTGCTTCATCTGTTTTTTTTTGTTTATTAAAAAATACAAAAATACAATTATTCGAAAAAAAATATGTTTAAAACACGTTAAATTTAAAAATTCAAACTTTGAAGAATAAATTACACATTTATCAATTTACATCTTTTTATTTACGAATAAATAATTAACCCTTATGTTACTCATATCTTTATAAATTATCAGGAAATTGTTATACCCCAAAATATTGAGGACAACAGATGTTCTAAGAAACAAAAAAGATATTTTTCATTCATTCATTTTGTGAGAAAATAATTAAGACTTAAAAATGTATTTAATATTTTTCAATTCGAGATTCAGTCTTTCGATACATTTATCATGAATACGAACTTTATAAAGATAATTGGAACTTTGTTCGTGGTTTTTACCAGATGTACATACGGTCGTGATATGGTTTTCCCGAATTATCCTGAAGACACATTTGCAACGGGCTTTGTGTCCTCTGAGCTTATTCATCCCTACCACATTTTTGCTGACCATCCCTGTGACCGGGTGTGCTCATTTAATCGATCACTCATTTGCTACTATAAGCTGAGACTTGAAGTCTATGAAAGTTATAATAGTGAAGCTTGTCATCCAAAATGTGTAAATGCCACACATCCGTCAGATTGCCCTGGTTGCATTTACACCGATGGAGTGAAGACGAAACTATTATCCATAAACCGACAGATGCCGGGACCACCTATTCATGTTTGTTTAAATGATTTGCTTATCATTGATGTAATCAACAACATCACAGAGCCGACTTCCATGCACTGGCACGGTATTGATCAGTCCTTAACACCGTACATGGATGGAATGCCCTTCATCACTCAAGCTGAGATTCCTCCTGGAAAAATCTACCGCTATAAATTCAAAGCCAGCAATCATGGTACAAACTTTTATCACAGTCACAGCCTATGGCAACGCGGGCAAGGTATCTATGGGATGCTGATAGTGCGTCTACCTCCCCGAGTCAACCCACATTGGTTTCAGTATGATGCAGATTTGACCGGAAACAGCATAATTATTTCCGATTGGGGGTACAATTTGACAAGAAACTTTAGTAATTTCCTGATTCATGGCAAAGGAATCTCAAATTACAGCAGAGGAGGTTACTCTGGAGCCCCAAATATCTATTCTGTGATTCCCAGCTATCGATATCGTTTTCGTTTGATCTACAATGGAGTCAATAATCTTCCGGTAGAATTCTCCATCGAAAAGCATGACTTAATTGTAATTGCTGCTGATGGAACTGAAATCCAACCAATGCCAGTTAAGTCTATAGTTATGAATTCTGGTGAACGTTTCGATTTTGTTTTGCCTGCTAATCAATCTATCGATAACTATTGGATTAAAGTATCTTATGCATTCAATCGGACGAGATTTCAAGTTGCAACTCTACACTATCAAGGTGCAGAGCATGGAACCTCAAAAACTGATCCCGAAATTAATCAACGTCCACCAGGATTGCAGCTCAATGCATTAAATGTTGGACCTGGGAATTCCGGATCGATAGCAGTGTCGGAACTTCGGGCGCTACGTTCCATAAACTGGTTGAGTCAGGTCCAATGGAGAACCACGTACCTCGAAATGGGTATTAATCTGACAGTATTCAATTTTGAAATTGACAAGATTTCCATGATAATGCCTCGGGCGCCGTTATTAGTGGAGAAAGATCGTCTTGATGACAATGCATTTTGCAATAGAACAACTCTGATCCGACAAGGAATAAACTGCACTGCTACAACTTGCAAATGTACCCACGTCATCCAGTACGAACTTAACTCATATGTTGAGATCATAATTTTCGGAAGCACACTCCATCCGGCACATTTGCATGGATATTTGTTTTTCGTGGTTGGAATGGGAGTCACATCCAAGCCAATGACCCGGGATTTGGTAAGAATGATAATACTTTTGGCGTATTATTATTATATATAATCCTTTACAGATCATTGAAATGGATCGCAAAGGAGAGCTGCCGCGGAATAACGACTCACCCATCTTAAAGGACACAGTCCAAGTGCCAAGAAATGGTTGGGTGATAATACGATTTTATGCATCGAATCCTGGATATTGGTTTTTTCATTGCCACATTGAATTTCATGCTGACCGTGGGATGTCAGCTGTGCTGCAAGTCGGCCAGCCGAGCCAGATGGTGCCGCAACCTAAGGGATATCAAGCGTATCCGAAATAAGGAAGACACATTTTTTGATGAGATTGCATTAAAAAATATGTTGTGATGCGTTAATTAAAATTGAATAGAAAAAAAAAGATGAAAACCATTGCATACTTTCTTGCTGTTTGTAAAGTTTGCCTGGAAATAAAGGGTCGGCCATCTAAGGTTTTTTTTTTCAACTAGTGCTTATTTCGTGAATGGTAACACTTAGCTCATGTCTGATTTGACAGATAATTAGTTTTATTCTTCCGCTAAACGAATATGGTTGTGTATACGCTTGAAAAACGCTGGGAAATATTGCGACATTACTGCCTGCGATCGATGCAGATTTTACCAAAAAAATCATCTTTTCAGATGAAGCTCATTTTGATCTTGGCGGGTATGTAAACAAGCAAAATTGTCGCATTTGGGGCACAGAAAACACGCACGCATACATTGAAAAGCCGATACACCCAAAACGAGTCACTGTTTGGTGCGGATTTTGGTCCAGAGGCATGATTGGGCCATTTTTCGAAAATGAGCAAGGAGTAGCCGTTACAGTCAATGGCGATCGTTATCGGGCCATGTTGAACGAATTTTTGTTCACAACAATATAAGAAGAGGATATTGGCAACATTTGGTTTCAACAGGACGGCGCTACGTGCCACACAGCCGAAACTACACTCGATGTTGGTGAAGCATTTTCAAAAAAAAAAAAGTTATTTGGCGGACCCGTAAGTTTTTGATTTTTACGACATAAGTCTTCGAAAAAGAAGCTTTTGGACTCTTTGAAAAATTATCCCGTAGAATATATATTAAAAATCGATAAAAACTTAATGAAGGACTGGGGTTTATATTAAAAAAAAATTATTGTAGATTGAAGTTTGATGAATTTTGACCTCGAGCTAAAGCGATCCGAAGAGATTCAGCATATCCAAAGAACGAACAACAAAAACCTATGAGTCCAACATATTTCTATCACATTTCCCACACATCTTTTCTAACAGTGTATCAACATCCAAAGCGCATGCGAATACCCCACACAAAAAAAAAGATACTTCTACCTCAACATCATTCAAGGAAATACACAACCTACAAAGCTTACGTATCTTTAGAGAGAAATCTCCTCTCAGCATCCATTTTAAACGCGCCTATCCATTCCAAACATTTTCATATTAAAAGGACATCCGAAATCCTACACCCTTTCAGATAGTAAAAAGCTCTTCCGGCATCTGGTCGTCCACTGAAAATACCGATACACTCTAGTCGATTGCCAAATTCTCCACCGATAGTATCAACATTTTTGTCTGTGTTAAGAAAAAAAGTATTATAAAGATAAAAATAAAAAAAAAAAATATGTATCCTTCAGATGCTCAACAAATTGTTTGAAAAGTGGTCACAAGTGCAAGAGTTTCAGCAATGAAGTTGTCCTTCCTTTGAAGATTGTGATTCTTCTTATTTTTGTGGTTTCTAGAAAAAAAGAAGTTAGTGATCCAAAAGTGCAACGTGAGTTTTGGTTTTTTTTTTTTTTTGTTCGTGTTTGTTGGAAAAGTTTTCTTCAACGTCACTCTTTCTCTCTGTATCCCCTATACAGCAGCCTCGAGTGAATATTATGCCTTTGTGAAGACTCAGTCGGTTGGAGGCTTAACATACCTAGTTGATGAAGAAGTTATTGTGGGCCTTATGAAAAGGAAAAATATTTCAATTTGTGCAATTTTTTTTTTTTTTTTAGTGGAAGATAAACTTATTGTAAACAAAAATATAAGTTCTTCGTTCCTTGGTGTACAAATATCATTGTTTTCAACAGGAAACGAAAAATTACTTTGGAAAACCATTTAATTATAAGAAAAAGGGTTACCCTCCTCACCTACTTATAATTCGCCTGTTCTTATACCGTAACTCGGTATTCTCTTGAGTAAGGCCAGTGTGTGTATGTGTCATTTGGGGTTTTATTTGTATGTCCCTTTTTTAAGTTTTGGCTGGCTGTTCTGGCAGACGATAAGTACCACAATTTTATTTATTTCTGCTACCCGAATGATTTTGGTATTAATTCGGTTATGTTTTCAGGTAATGTTGACAGTATGTTTCTCAGTATCAGTTGCATCTTCACTTAGTTGAACTCAACAATTTTGTTTCTTCGCGAATGTATTCATTAGGATGCATATCAATATGTAATTTAGCCTACAACTTTAAAAACGTCTATAAGATGGTCCATCCGGAGAAAAGAGTAAATTTCTAAAAGAGTAGAAAAAGATACTAGAAGTCCCTGTACTAATTTTTTGTATTTTATATTTAATTACGCCCTATTTAACTAATGCACTTTTTCAGCGAAAATAACTTCTACTCAATGCAACTATGTAGACTACTAGAAAATTCTCAAGTTAAACTCTGGCTAGTTCAATGGTTTTAAAACAGTTTATTTTACCCAACATTTGTTTAGCAAACGTTTATCAAAAATCAAAAATAAATTTTCGGAAAAAATTTAATAAAAATCTTTTCATCAAAACCTGACTTACAATTCTTAAGATGTAGTCACACTATGAAAGGAAAGTACTTTCAAAAAGCAAAAAGTTTTTTGAAAGCAAAACTTTGCTAGTGTGTCAAAAGTAATTTCCTGAAAACGTTTTCTGAAAGCGATTTGCTTTCCGGAAAACTTTTTCACAAACAAAAACTTTCAGTGTGTGACTAGTTCATGAAAGCGTTTTCAAGAACGCAAATTATTTTCTGAAAATCCTTTTCGCTTTCAGAAAATGTTTCTGAGAGTTTTTTGCTTTTGCTAAATGCGTTTTCTGCACCGCAGAAGTCGAACGTTAACCGTGCTTGTGGAACAAGGCCGACCCCAAACAAGCATGTCAAAATGCGGTATTTAAAGAGATCGGTTCGGCAATCGGTGTTTCGGCAAAATTAAAGAAATTAGAAAGCTAATAGTGGAATGCTCCATATTGAACCAACTGAAGTGGGAGTTCTACTTTTTTATAGCCGGGGTTGTAACAACTTCCGGCAATATATTATTCATTTCTTTGGGCTACACAAAAATAGTGATAAGGGCATGCGGCGGATACGATTTTGTTGATCATGCCAGGATTGTGTTCCATCGAATTTTCGAGACACCGCCTGCGAGTATTATGCGATACCAAAAGCGTTTTCAACGATGCGGCAATGGCACGGCCATTTAACGGCCGGCCAACGGTTTATCTGATGATGAATTCAATGAGTTTGTTTCTAACGCTGTACTCAATTTGCAGCTCGAAAAGATTTTGCTTTAATGTTGAGGTAAATAAAGGTAATGAGAATAAATATTAATTAACTACAATAAAAACTACGCTTAATGTTCCAAATCTCTCATATGAGTGGTACTGATTTTTCAGCACCAAGTTCCTAAAACGTTCGCATCCAAATAAACCTACGATTAGCCGCATATTGTTCTATCACATGCTGTGACATCCGTAGGATGATTTCTATAAGAGTTAACTGCTTGAAATCCAATAATTCTTCCTCGCAAAAAATTTCTTTAGCGAACTCCATTTTGCAGCTATCGCAGACAAGCAAGTAACTAAGACCAGAGTGGCAAATCCAGAGATCGTCTCCGTACCCATTTACACACAAACGACTTTCAGGAAGCGCATTCAGAAAACATTTTCGCTTTCATAGTGTTACGATCGGAAAAGCACTTTCAGAATTTTTTTGGAAGGTAAAAAGTCGCTTTCCGAAAGTATTTTCCTTTCATAGTGTGACTGCTTTCTGAAAGGACTTTCAAGGAAATTTTAAAATAGGAATTTTCGAAACGCTTTCTGAAAGTACTTTCCTTTCATTGTGTGACGACACCTTTAAGCAATCTTATGGTTTTTCGAATACCACGAGTAATTTGAGTTACACATATAAGAATTGGAATATTTTGCCTACGAGCTTGTAAGCATAATATGTAGAAAGTTGATTTCATAGAAAAAATCAGTCGTTTAAAACTATATTTCAGAGACGTCTATTGCAACTTCAATTAAAAGGCTAATGAGGCAAATTCAGGAGAAGTACCTCGCAAGAAAGAATTCAACTGTTATACCCGCCTTCCATCTGAATACTGATTTTTATACAAATTCTTTGGTAAACTCAGGCAATCTCTTAGGTTTTCCATAATATGACTCTTTCAAATCAACCGTTGAAAAATTAGAGAACAGGAACCATTTTCAAATTTGGGTTGATACGAACGAAGCTATTTCTCAAAATCATATCACATACCCCAGAACAAGATTGGAGTTTGTGATACGGTGTGATACGTTTTTTTCTCATTTTCGTAGCTATTCTAGTATTTATTTTAAATAACGAATCCTTTTATGAATATTGAGATATCTGCTTAACAGAGATTAACACTTAAGAAGCGAAATCTGAAGAAAGCGTTTTTTAAGGACGGGATCAACCGTTTAAAGACTTGATGATAGTGGGCCATTTAGCCTATCGTTTTTTTTTTTTATTTCAGTCAAAGCCTAATACATTTTCCCAGCTTAACCGGGATTTAAGTTTCCAATTGCCAAGATGGAAATCCAATCAAAGTAATAAAATTAAGCCCAATAAATCGCGCACATTTTGCTATTCCACTATCTTCGCGCAACCATCATCATCAGCATCACCGTTGGCAATCATTCATCTTCAAATTAACGAGGACATTCCCTAAGTAAATTTATTCCCAGTGCAGATGTGCCGCCCTCCATTGTACACCACCCACCAAAGGGATGTTCTTCTAACTCCCAGTTCGCAGGTTAAATCCATGAAATATAAGCGCGCGAAAAAGCTTATTTTATATTTCGAGACTATTTTGTTGTATCTTATAATGAGTATGACGAGGATGACGAGGACGACGAACAGGAATAACCCCAACACCATGATGACGACAACGGCAATGGACGAAATACGATGCTATAGTTGTCGGTGCTTGTCGTCCTCGTCTAAAGGATTACCCCCCATTATTATAGTCATAATCAAACTCGTTAACATTATTCTGCACTTTGACTGTGCCAAGTACCAAAAGCGTAACGATGATGTGGGGCTTTTTATAACCGAAAAAACCATTTGAAAAGTGGAAATGGCAAATTTAAGAACCCACATGGGTAGCCTATCCGTTTTCATTAATCGACAAAAATAAAAGTTTTTTTTGTTCACAAAATTGCTCAAAATAACGACG
This sequence comes from Platycheirus rosarum, assembly GCA_963971375.1. NCBI lineage: Eukaryota > Metazoa > Arthropoda > Insecta > Diptera > Syrphidae > Platycheirus > Platycheirus rosarum. Next base: position 118,916,259 of record OZ020510.1, read on the forward strand.
ACAAGCACACACGAGACAGAAAAAATATTTTCCCAGCTGTGTCGTTGCCGTTTGCTTGGGGGCTGAGGGGAGTATAGACCACGTCACGCATGGAAATGACTTTAAATTTTGGCTGCTTAACTCAAATAGTGTGGATCAGCAAGAAACACTTTGAAATCTGCAATTGAAAGTAGAAAATCCCACTTCTGAACAAGATTAAAGTTTATTCCCAAACAAGAGAAAAAAGTTTTTGTTGGGTTCTTCTTTTATATTTAAATTTATCGATGTTGTTGAAATAAATTAACTATTGACCATCACACCTCATATCCTGGAATTTACCCTCAGAAGAGATGCTTTTCAAAGATATATTTTCTAAGAATCGAGAAAGCAATTTAAAGAGCAACACACAAAAACCTCACATTTTTGTTCTGGCTTTTGAAGTATGTTTTTATATTGATGGAGAGATGTTGAGGATTTTACCTTTTCTTCCGAAGGGACACAAAATCTCATTGTGAGGGGAAAGTTGTTTTAACTTTTTTTACCTTTTCTTCGAGGAAAAGGTAGAAAAATATGGACACATAGACTCATTTGAAAAATGGAGCTATTTTTTTATTTTCATTTTTTTTTGCTCTTGATTTGATGAATGGATCACTTTAAAAAGAATGTTGGTTTGTTAGGAATTTATAAAAAAATTTATCGAAATAAAGTGTCCTGAAATTGTCCAACAGAGTTGTACCTTACCTTTTTTTCCTGCCAACAATCGTTATGGTTTTTTTATGGTATGGAAGTACACTTTTAGGATTTCGTTGTTGCTTCTGGAATAGTCCACGTTATGTGAGCGTAATTTATAGTTTTATCTTTTGTGCTCTGTGTTAATGGTTGTGGTTGTTTGTGACAATCATATCCCTGGAGGATTTTTTTTCGTGCTAAGAGCCAGTCGTGTGGAAAGCAATAAAATATCCAAACAAAGCTTTATCTATGCATATTGGTACCTATTGGATGTAAAGGGTATATATAATCCTTTTTTTTTGGGAATGAAATGAAAAATTGGAAGGTCTATTTTTATTTGAGAGAGTTTTGATTAGCTTTGGAAAATAATATTTAAATAAATAAGTATGAATTATTATTGATAGAGGCTTTTTAGTTTGTTCACAAAACATCGACTTTTGCACTTGAACCTTCGATAGACCACTTTTGTCTTGGACTTTAGACCAATTATAAACGACTGTTTCGGTTATCAATCAGCAAATATTCGTACGTCAAAATAACACAAGAAATCATCGCTCTGATCCGTGAAAGGTATACAGTCAGTCGCTTCCCCATTCACAAGAACTCGGCCTTTCGCGGACTTCAACTTGGTGAATCTTAAGGTGTGTCCACACCAAAGAAACCTTTCATAAACATTAAAAAAACATTTCAGAAATGTTTTTTTGTTTTCGAAATATTTCTTAAATGCTCCTGAAATATTTATTTAGGTCTGGACGCTTTGCAAAATATTTTTTTAATGTTTCTCTGTTTCCCCTTCCGAACGTAAAACTTTTTTTTTATTTTTCAAGCATTTTAGTCTAGTTGACAGGAGTTTTTGCATTTTCTTCATGATTACAAAACCCAACCGTATCTGCCATACAATCTTTAACAAAAAATTTGATTTTATCGAAAATGGCTCTAACAATTTTGATAAAACTTTCAAAATTTTTCGAAATCGGTTTTATTGTAAACCATTATTCCGATTTTAATAAAAGTTTGCACAAAGGATGTCATTAATAATTTAATTAATATTGCATTTCAAATTTTTTTTAATTTTCTAAAAAAAATTGGTTTTCGAAATATTTTTTTATATTATTTTTTTAAATGAAAATCACAGATTTCCTTATAATGTCATACTAAAAAAAAAATTTATATATTTTTTCGAAAAGTTTTTCAAAAAAAACGACTTATTTAAAAAAAACTGGGCGAATGGTTTTCATTATTTTTTTTCCCGATAGACATTGAGTTTTCAAATTTTACTGCATACTTAGTTTTTGCGAGAAAACTCTTAAACTTATTAAAAAATAAAAGAATTTTGTTTGAGTTTTTTTATTTGTTTTTTTTTTATTCAAAAACGGTTTGTTAAAAAAATCTAAAAAAAAATTGTTTTCTGATAATAACTACCAGCTGCTAGATGTTGGCATACTCAAAAAAATATTTGGAATATGTTTTCGAAAAGTTTTTTAATAAAAACGGTTAAAACTGGTCAAACGATTTTCAAAAAATGTTAAATTAAAATTCAAAACTGTAAAAGAAATTAAATGGCGTTTTAACTAGTGAATTTTAAGTGATAAACAAAATTTCAAATGATTTTTTACCTCATTTTTTCAAAAATCTCAAACCCCAAGACCACTGTTGCACAATAGAGCAAGTTCGTGCGACCCAATCGTGCACTTTATTTAATATCCATCTTGAAATACAAAACTGGATACATAAAATGGGAAACAAATAAACATTTCAGAAATGTTTCTGAAAGCGTCCACACCAAAAACATTTCTGAAATGTTTCTGAAATGTTTTTTAAACAAATGTTGCTTGGGCTTACACTCGTACAAGATTCAACTGACACCGGAGCTCAAAGTCGATGCGCATAGGCAACGCCGTTTGTTCGCTAACTGGACTTTGGAACGTTTGAAGGATGGACCTCCATTTTGGCCGAAAAATCATCTTTAGAGACGTGGCGCATTTTTTAATTAATGACTGTGTTAACAAGAAAAATTGCCGTTTATGGGATTACACTAACCCCACACTTGAGGTTCAGAAGGTGACAATGCATCTTCGGTAAGGATTTTCGACCGGCCGGGGGGCACGGCGGCGTATAGCTCTGTACCTTCTTTTTCGAAATCAACGTGGCCGATGCGGTCACCGTCGATAGCAGAACCTATTTAGTACTCCCCAAAATGAACCAAACGGACTTTGAAGACTTGTGGTCTTAGCAGGAGGATGCTACGTACTACAAAGCGAGCTCCACGATTGACACACTGCACGAACGATTTGAGGTTAAAGTTATCTCTCGCAAAGGATGACGTGAATTGGCCACCGAGGTCATGCAATTTGACCTCGCAAGACATTCTTTTACAGGGTTTCCTAAAGCCGTTGGCCTAACACAGACTACTATCGCTCAAATTCAGCCAGATCCATGTTGAATTCATTGAAAACAATCGGTTCTGTGCCATAGTTTAGAAAATTCGGCAAAAGGATGTAGAAAAAAGTCGATAAAGCTATTTTTTCAATGGCAAGAAACTGCTACTATTCATAGGCTTTAAAGTGTCAATAAAAATTAGAGTATTTTTTCTAATTTTTAAGGTTTTTTCACTCAAAAAAGTTAACAGTTTTCATAGGAAATCATCTTTTTTTTCAAAGGAAAAAGAAGCGAAGTTTTCCACAACCAAAAATTATACTTTCTTCGGCGGAAAAAAATGATATTTTATCGCTCAAAAAGTAAACAAAAAACCTTAAAGGTCAAAGAAAAAATGTCCAATACTGACAGTAACGAGAGAAATTTTCAGGATACATTATAATCATTTATTCATCATAAAACCATTCTCCCATTCAATTAGCGAAATTATCCACTTTTTCTACGGAAACAGATTGATTATGTATGCACATTGCACATCGTTTAGTAATTATTATTATTCCTCCTGGGAATTAGACAGCTCAAAATAATTGCATTACGTAACAAAAAAAAAAAAAAAAAAAAAAATCGCATCCACGTTTGACAGCCAATCGACCACAGGATATTTGCATTCAGCCATCTATAAACAAAGGTAAACTGTTTTCATTTAACAACCACTCACCCGCCACCAACACACCACGCTCTTCTGTCCACTTTAGGCCAAAACAGAGTCACTTAGTGTTCGTTAGCCGTGAAATACTGTAAATCGAATCTCCCAACCAGGACGTCGTCCTCGATGAGAACGATACTGTCGATTTTATCCGATTCATGCGGAAATTCGATTGGTACACACTGACCGATTTCCGATATCTAGAACACAGAACACGTTAAACCATCCCCTAGACAATATAAACCTTATCGCAAAGCATCCTCCATGTCCTGTTCGGTACCTCTATATGTTTGGTAAATTATTTAACACCTACCTGCACACATGGTGCCTGAACAAAAATTGATTAAATTTATTATACAATATTAGTTTCATAATATTCATCATCCTGGAATCCTGTTCTAAACATATATTATGCATCTGGACTGAGAGGGACCTCTCTCTTCTTTCTACCTGCTGCACGTCGGTTATCAATTTAATTAGAAGGATCAAATCATCTTTTTCGAAGCACAAAAATGGCTGGGATGAGGTTGGATTGCGGTTGTAATAGGAAAACAAAAACCTAAAATAAGGATCCTCCTCCATTTATACTTCCACGTGTGAATACAGGGCTCTATGGGGGAGGATATTTTATGTACATAAATATCTGTGTAGCATCGGGCAGGATTCAAGGCTTGTGGAAATATTGCAAACTCTTGCCTCTCGTCCTTAAAAACCTGACTCCCATGCATAGCGATTACCATGATGGAGAACAAAAACCGAAACAAAAAACCAAACGAGCCTTTATGTGTGGGCCTAACCAAGGTGATGCTGATGGTGATATGCGAGAGAAGGTATTACACTAAGTAGTCCTTGTTAAATTCAACACACCGACTGCTGCAGAGTGATTCCATTTTTAGCTATTTGATAGCATCACCAAGCCCCTACCTCCTCCTAGGTTTACACGTAAATTGCAACATTTTCCCTACATGACTGGAACAATTATAGGGTGCTGAAGGGTTTGGTTGGGAGGAGAGTGTGTGGAAAAATGATTTTTTCTAATCTCCCCACAGGAGTATAGGAGATGTAGGCTAAATAAAAATTCTTAGTAGGGAGAGCACCGAACAAAAGGAGTGGCACACTGCTAGGTAAAGCTATTAGATTAACTGAGCCATTTTAAAAGCCCGGGTAATCCGAGTTAGCAGGAGTCCAACCTATGAGGGAATTGATATTCGTTTTTTGTGTTCCAGTCTTGTGGGAGACAATTTATCCTTATTCCCCTTGCTTGTCGGAGGCAAATTTTGACAGACTCAGATGAATGTGTGTTCATTACAGGAGAGTTTAGAAAAAATTCATTTTAGATTCCGGAGGAAATAGGGACACACATGATGAATGCTATAAGCAGTTAACTTTTTGAACTTTTTCAATGAAAACCATTTGTAAGGGTAATCCTGCCAATTTGTGTTTAGGAAGAAAATCGAGGAGCAGATAAGAGTTGGGATTACGTTATGCTAGGTTGAGTTTTATTTTAAAAAAATGTTCATTAAAAAGCCAATTAAGAGATAAAGCAATGACTTAACTTGCCAGGCATTAGTATCGAATGAAAAATAGATAATCAATATCAAACACGGCATTACGATGAGAGTGAAAAGTATTTGAGTTTATGGCAAAATTCTATACTTGTCTGTCCATCTGCAACCAGATTGGTTTGGCCAATTATAGAACACAAGGATAAGTTTCGATGTTTTTATACCTAAAGTTACAAAAATTAAAAAAAAATCTGAGGACTGTTGTAAGTATCATCAAGGGAACCGTATTTAACTACCTCCAGAACCATTTAACCGATTACAAACCGAAATTAATTTTCAAAACTTGGCCACGAAGAAGAAACGTCACAAAGTACCAAACATTCGACGAGGCTTTCAATTAGTTTCAACATGATGAGCGTCGTAAGCACTTATCCACCCCCCCCCCCAATAAACAAACCCCCTTTTTATCATCTGTTATTCACTTAATAACCAACGAGCCCATGGCGTGCGAATTTAATTTGGTCCTTCATTAGCTGTTTAGCCTTTAAAACTAAAACGAAAAAGACAGCACAAAAGCCAACATTCCCCCTCCTCCATAAGCACCTCATAAAATTAGTGCCGCGCAAATTAAAAGTGCGGTCTCCTTAAAATATTTTCATTTCCATATTCCAAAGGATCACAAGAGAAACTGACATCTCAAGACAGGAACCCTGTTTTATCGTCCCTAATTTGTTTAACGCACATTCACTCCATGTTATACACAAGGGACCCGGATAGGGTACAATAATGTTTTATTTTAGGGATGAACTCCAAGTAGAGGGTCACAAGACAAGCGACAATGACGATGAGCAGGAGGAGGGCGGTGTAAAGTAATCTTCCGAGAAATAGCAATTGCATAATTTATTTAGATTTCATTTTATCCTTCAGAGAACATTAGCCAGAACCACCAACACCAACGCGCACATGATGACTGGGTCCAGAGCAAAGTCCCACTGAGTTCTACATTACTATCGCATAGTTTTGGGAGGCTTAATGAAGCCGTGTGGCAATTATTAAGTCGCAAAGTGGGTGGAATGGGCTTGAAGCCGAGAAAGGACAATGAGCGAGAATTCGGCACCAACAACTTTAAATGTCAGCAAATGCTTTATTAGTGCGGTTCTGGTCTGCGCTGTTTTTTGGTCCTTCAAGCCGACTCCTGGCTTTGGGGTTGGTCATAAAGGACTATTGTGGATACAATCACTTTCGAGGGATGACGACTAAATGCAATGGAGTGGGATTCGAACAATTGTTCTGAATCGCGTCTTTAGTTGTTCAAAAGTGTGCAATGGGATGAAATAATCCACCCATTTTGTCCGTGGTGTTCCTCCGGCGTCGTTGTCGTGCCGTCAAGCAATTCAATGCTTGCACTTTCAGAGGTAGTCATGCCTGTTCTACTCGGTCTGCATGCAGCATAGCCGTGAGAAGGTGATAAACTGTGCATTCACAAGAAGCGAGATATTTTTGTTTGCATAGAGAAGCCTCTGCAATTTCAATGGAAATTCTCTGCTTATTCACGGGAAAAGGCGCACACGGTATATGTGTGCACTTGTACATACTTATGTCGACAACAACTACTGACTAAGTGTATGACAAAACAAACACACTTATACAACACACAGTGGCAAAACAAAGAGACAACACGAAATAGGACTAAATGTCCTTAGTTATCTAGGATAATAGTCACCGGAAACTGCCGACATCATATGACTCTTTGGATTAGTGATGAGGAAGGAGGACCGGAAGGGGAGGAACAAAAACGGAATTCGATTTGGAAAGCTTGACTGCTTTTCGGGAAGACAACACACAATACACAGCATACTCATACTATACGTGCCTCGTGCCTGCTTCTATTTTTCGTAAAGATAATGTTTTTCCAGCCAGTAAGGCACGATAGTGCCTCTAATGTTGGTGGCTTAGCCTTGCATTCTTGGCTGCCTTACCTCCGAAATACAGTAGCAGAATGTGGAATCCCAAACATGTCCTAATTCGTCCGTTGAAATTGGCATGTGATTGGAAAAGTATTTCTTTTGGTCAACAGCAGTTGTTGTAGTAGATTGACTGATCCGGGCGAAAACTCATGTTCGTAGATTTTTTGTGACCATTTAGTTTAAATTGGGAAATTTTAATGTGAAAAAAGAAAAGTTTTCCTTTATGCTTCTTCATCAGAGAGATTACAAGAAACATTTATTTAAAAAAAAAAAAACTGTTGACTATGATTAAAACTTTTGAAATCAGTGGTCGATAAGGATGTTTGGAACTACAGAATTGTGTTTGTCAAAGAATCGAACGCAGAGTGATTGATTTGTATTTCAGGGACATGGATTACGTTATTTGAGGAAGCAAAAAAATGGGTCACCATTCATTAAGTGTTAGTCGATAATAAAGGGACTTCCCTACTTTGACAGTTGATAGCGTCAATTTTGTTGAAGCCACACCTGTCAAATTTGTTGAATTTATTTAGTCTTTTTCACCATGAACGGATGTAGCGTTCAAAAAACACGTGCAAATGATAAAATTGCCTTATCAAAATGGGTGTTGTGTTCAGGCAACGTTCCGCGCACTTCGCACATTTTATGGTCGCCGAGAGGACTTTTCACAGTGTGGTGGATAAATTTAAGTTCAGTTCTCCAGACTTCAGAGACGATCAAAAAACACTCACTACGTTCACAAAACTCAAGGTCTGACGAAAACATCGCCGCTGTCTGCAGGATAATCCGAGGCAGTCAATTTCGCGTCCCTCGCAGGAGCTCGGCCTTTCGCAGACCACAACTTGGCAAATTCCGCGTCGTGTCCGTACAAAACTCAATTGAACCAGGAGCTGAGGGTAAACGAACATAGAAAACGACGTGTTTTCGCTGAATGGGCTCCCCTGACCCTTAATTTCACCGAATAATCATCTTCTGCGATGAGGCCAATTTCTGGATGAATGGGTTCGTCAATAAACAAAATTGTCAAATGATGCCAATCTATATGAGATGAAAGACCTTCCTATGCATCATAGGGTTGGCGGCGTCATCGGTCCATATCTCTTTGAAAACGACGAACGGGGAGCACTATATGATTACCAATTTCTTTTGGTCTGAATTGGGTGATATAGACACCAGAGGAATGTGGTTTCAACAGGACCGCGCTAAGACACAGCTCACGCCACATTGGAAATTCCGCACGAGCTATTCGAGAGCATAGTCATCTCACATGGAGGTGATGTGAACTTGGCCATTGAGATCGTGCAATTTGAAGCCGTTATAATTTTTTTGGGGGGTTTTCCGAATTCGCAGCTCTATACGAATAATCCACAAACCACAGCGACCCTGAGGCCAACATTACCCATGTCACCGGTCAACGCCAGCCTGTTTTATGCCCCAGTCATGAATTTTTTTATTATTATTTGAAAAGGGTTTAATACTTCGTAAATCGTTTGAGCTTTAGGGAAATAGTTCTGCATATAAAGAGGGAGGTAAAAGACATAACCACCAAAGAGTTCCACATTAATCGATAACCGAAAAAACACAAAAACCTAATATAATTGTAACTGATTTGTACTTTATATAGCCTTTTTTAATCGAGTCTCATTTCTGTTCCTCAGTTAAGAAATTGGCCTAGGAAATTTGGCAAAAACAAATTAATTATAAAGACTCACATTTTCTACCTTACCTTCTAATGAACCAACAACAGAAGTCCCTGTCAGAATCTGATTGATGGGCAAGGATCTTGTATTTAATCCACTCATGATACGACTGCAAAATGTTCTCACATTAATACTCTTCAAATTGTTAATGCTACAAGGATTAACTTCAACTCATTCCAAACCTGACACACAGTTGACTAACTTTATTTTTACCTAAAATCTCCATTCATATCAAAAGCAATCCTGACATTCACTTAATGGCAGTGATAATGCCAAAATACCACTAAAAGAACAATCAAGAAATTGTTAAATATTCCCAAGGACCATAGACCTTGCATAAAACCGCACTATCATTTTCACTGTCCAAAACAACCAAAAGCACAATATGAAACCTCCATCTACACTTGACTATCAATACTCGGAACAGACTTTATGCCAGAAAAAAGATTGCGGAGCTCGTCGAGCACCGAATGGGAACAAAAACAACAAAACAATCTCAAAAACTCATTACTCATTACACCCATCTATCATTTGGATTGTTTAAGTGTCGGGCGCTTTCCTGCAACAGGATAAGCCTTGGAAATAAATTTTAACCACATGCGAGGAAAAAGAGCCAGAATAGTTCTGTATAACGAAGTAGGATGTGGAACAATAAATCTGGTCTGGCAGCACCATCGCCATTGTTTTGATTAGATGAATTCATTTCTCACCGCTCAGCACAAATCACTAAACAATTTGTCTCGGCGTGGAAAAGTCTCAAGCTTTGTATGATAAAATGAAAATTGGTTGTAGTTGTGGGCAAAGCATCAAGGAACCAGAGACTTGAGATAAGGATTATATTTTTTTCCAGTTTCAAGATTGTTGTCAGTTCAGTGAGTTATCCACATCTACACATAAAAACAATGGTCAAATTTAGGAGAAAAAATGGGCACGACTGGGTCGCACGTACTTGCTCTTATGTGCGTAATTACATTGGAAAGCAAGATCTTTGACAGAAACAAATAACATTTGCGTTGAAAATAACACAGTCTGAACTTAAAAGAAGTATTAAAACCAGTTTTTAGTAAAAATAAAGTCCATCACACGTCTTAATAAATAACAAGGAATATGTGAAAAAAAAATTTCGAAAATTGTAGGACCGGTTTTGATAAAATCCTGTTTTTTATTTTTATTTTTTTAATAAAAAATTATTTTTTTAAATTTTGGTATGCACTTTTTTAGAATTTATTAAAATACATGTGATTATAAAATTTTAAATATTTTTTTTTTGATTAGTTTTAAAAATATTGATTTTTCAAAAAAAAAAATTCAAAAATTTTTTAATTAGAAAAACAAGTTGTTCAAAATTTTGATATGCAGAATAAATTAAGCTACCTAGGTCTTCTCAAATATAAAATTTGACAAAAATCCAAAGAGCCGTTACCGAGAAGCCCAAAAATAAAAAAACCATTATATGAAAGGTACCGTTAATTCCCGTAAATTTGGTTCTATACAAATGATAGGCAATACGAACAAAAAAATTCTCAAAAATTTTCAACGAAATCGTTTGAGCCGTTTTCGAGAAAAATAAGATATTCCTAAACGGTCATATGGCAGGTACCGTAATTTTTCGGCCTAAAAATAAAATTTCAATTTCCCCTCTGGGGAATGCCAAAATAATCACAGTCACCAAGTTTGAAGATAATCGCTTAAGCCATTTAGCTGCATCTCGTTATACATACTGACAGACAGACAGACAGACAGACAGACAGACAGACAGACAGACAGACATTTTTTCTCGATCACTTTTTTAGACTTCTCTATGATCGTAATGTCATGTTTCATTGTTATCTCAATTTTTTTAATATTCACGAATCCTAAACTTGCCTTACAATCGCAAGTAAAAATGAGAATGTCTCTAAATGACTTAAAATTTAAAGAGTCAGCATTTATCTTCATTTCGAGATAGATTACTTGGAGAGAGATGTGCCGCAAGTCATAAATTTTAGGGTCAAGAACGATAAGGGGATGTTTTTAATGCGACTGCTCTACGTATTTGGAGGATACATGACATCTGATTTGAAGACCTGGAGGTACAGTTGGAGTTGGTACATTCAACTTAATATGATGACTAGGATACCGCTTCAAGAGTTAAGGTTATCTACCGTGGGAGACAGTTCCTCAGAGTTTTAAAGAGTTTAGAAATTGGTATTTGTATCGAAACCTTAGGCCGATTTAAGGCCTTATTTGATGATTTCACAGGACGTTTTGGACAAAAAAAAATATTTTAGCCAAATGAAGAAAAGTCTTTCTAATAACTTACATTTTGATACGTCAGAGACTTGCATTTTTTTTATTTATTTATGTTTATGAAATGCTTATATACAATAAGACAAATTGTCTTATAATTTAGATATAAGCTAAAGTTAATGACAATAATTCAAAATAAAAATATGAAAGCTAGAATATGAAATGTTCTTAAGAGTTAATAACATGAAAATGTATGTCCATTTGTATCATAATATTAAGCTCAATACCAATATATAGAGAGAGAAGAGATAAAGTAAAAAAGGAAAAAGGAAAGAGCAAGAGAGTGAGGTAGAAAAAAAGAAAAAAAGAAAAAAAAAGAAAACTATTGTTATTGAGAAAAATGATTTTTGATTTTGTCCTTTAGTCTCGCAGCATCATATATTTCTCTTAAATAACGTGGTAGAGAGTTCCACAAGCGAGTTGAATTGACGTTCGGATGTAAGAGAAGCATATCGCGGATAAGTGAGCATTCTCGATCTCTGTTATCATATCCCTGAGATACTGTGTCTGTGGTTCATTTGTCAAGAGAATGTTAGAGAGCATAGTAAGGGAAAGATATTTAAGAAAGTTTTCGAAAGACATATTGAGAACACATTTAGAGAAAGTTGAGATACGGTCGTGTCTGCGTAAGCCGAAAATGTAACGTATGAGAGTCTATTGACAGCAACATTTAGTTTTCTTTTGCTGACGGAGATTTCACAACCATACGTTAAAGTTGGTACAATCAGCGTTCTGGCCAGTAACATCCGTACTCTAAAAGGGTTATAAAACTGTGTTGCCCACAAAGTTCGGGCAACGCCATAAGTTTTACCTACGACACTGTTGACATGGTTAGTCCATATTAAAGTCCAGGGGGGAAGAAGGAAATATCAACCACTTTCTTGAATATCACAAGGGAGACTGATTTTTTGGGATTCAACTTGAAATTTCCTTCAGATCTTCTTTAACACAACAGACACCGTGCTCTATTAAGCCAATCGGACAGCTAAAATACAATTGCACGTCATCAGCATACATTTGAATCGAACAATGTTTAACAATAGATGGTAATTCATTTACATAAGGTGAGAACAAAAGAGGACCCAAGATCGAACCTTGTGGCACGCCACGCGTATTTGGAAGGAAATCAGACAGGATGTTGTTACATAGAACAGAATGCCTTCGACCCGTCAAGTAGGAGAACAAAAGCTGCACGGCACAAGACGAAAAAAATTAAAGAGAAGAAGAAGCTTATCACATAGAATGGAGTGATCAACCATATAAAAACGCCTTGGAGAAATCTAAAAGAATTAGAGATTAACGTATCCTTTGTCCAAAGTTCGACGTGTGTCTTCCGTAACGTTCAGCAAAGCGGTAATGCAACTATGTCCCTTACGGAAACTAGATTGTTTTGGTGTTAAAAGATTTGAAGAATTAAGGTATAAGGTAATTTGGTTTTGCAAAATTCTTTCAAAGACCTTAGATAGAAACGGCAGGATAGCATAGATATGGGGCTGAAAACCTAATATCCTTTGATGTATATACCTCATGATAGTAAGACCCATTACTACCCATGGGGCAGTTGCATGGCATAAAAGAAACGAATTTATCTAGGAAGTCACTAAAAAGCGTACAAAGGCTTCCATGTTTATGCTTCACTGGAGTGAAAACTTCCACTACAGCAGCACTATAAGTCATTCCAAATTTGACCACATCACACGGCCATATAGAAAGTGCTGTGTGCACACCAAAGATCCATTTCTGAAATATTTCCCATTTGTTCAAAAATGTTTCTGAAACATTTCCTAAATGTTTATTTTTGTTTCCCATTTTATGTATTAATCCAAGATGGATTGTAAAAAAGGAGCAATCATTGTGTCGCGTTTTGTCATCATGGACTAAATACAAACAAATAAAAACAAAAAACCTGTCATTTAGACTAAAATGCTTGAAAAATGAAGAAAGATTTCCGTTCGGAAAGGGGAAACAGAGAGAAATTTCATAAATGTTTCGCGAAACGACCAGACCTAAATAAACATTTTAGAAACATTTAAAAACATTTCAGAAAGAAAGAAATATTTCGGAAATGTTTCTGAAATGTAAAAAAAAAAATGTTTCTTTGACGTGAACACACCTGAAGGGAACCTCCATAAGATTAGCAAAGGAGGGAACTGGGATAGAAAAATCATTAGTCGATAGTCTGAAGTAAAGAGACTCGATTTGCAGGTCCTTAACTTAGAGTACCAGTGTTGCCACCCTACTCCTTCAGCAGTAGATCTACTGCGCTTAGTCTTTTACGACAATTTACTGCGCAGCAACACGAATCTAATCCTCTTTGAAAATATTGAACATTATCGAATATTAACTAAAAATTTGGAACATTATCAAATATTAACTAAAAATGCCTCATCCAGAATTTTAAATGTACAACCATGTTTAATCTGAATGTATCCAGCGAGTATTTCACATTACATTATCTTGCGGGTTGCGGCTCAGAAACATTCAACGTTTTTTTTAGTTTAATTGAAAATTCTTATTTATTAACCGTTTTTGACAAAATTTTATATTATTGACACGATAGGTGTCGCCGAGATGGAAATATTGCCGAAAATGTAGTATATTTTCATATCAACAATAACACGATTACGTTGGTGGCGTTTCGTTACTGTTACTGCCTGTTGTCGGGACAGTAAACTCTAACAACGCCGGGCTGGTCAGCTAGTATTTATTTATATGTTTAATTTATATTGAAAGATCTACTGCGATATATTACAATCTACTGCGTTTTTTTATCATATATACTACACTTAATCAACAATAGGGTGACAGCACTGGTACCTTCTTGTCATTCCAAGAGAGTGGGCAGACGAAACAGCTAACTACACCCTTAAAGCAAATGCTATTAAGTGGTATACTGATGGATCGAGAACAGCTAAAGAAATAGCTGCTGAAGTTTTTGGACCCAGAACGAACCTCTCCATACCGATGGAAAAGTCTATTAGTATTTGCCAGGCAGAAGTAAATGCCATAAGAAAATATGCAGAAAGAAATTTCGAAAGAAAATATAGAGACACAAATATTAAAAATATTGCCATCATATCAGATAGCCAAGCCGCACAGTATTAGCCTTAAGCTGGTATTGGTGTGTGTGAGCACACTAATACCGACTACCATGTCACATTCGGCATACATGGCAATGAAGAGGCAGACTCTTTAGCGAAAATAGCAGCAATAAAACCATTAATTAGGCCAGAGCCTCATTGCAGCTCTGGAGAAAATGTGATTGAAAAACAAAAACAAAAAAGAAGAGGAGGGAAAATATCAAAAATCTGGAATGGACTCCCTAAACTGAGACAGGCCAAAATTCTCCTTGGGAGTTAGAATTGAGAACGTTTCCAATCCTGCATCAGCTAAAATAGAAACAAATTTAGAATAATAACTGGACTTCTAAGAAGACACACCTTAGCCTAGAAATCAGTGCTACATACATGCAGATTCTGAAATAGCAAGTCGAACAGAATTCCGGTTTTCAAAATTCTGTATTTTTTTTTTTTTTTTTATAATTAACGCGCGCACAAGGGACTATTTGTTTCCCTTTTAATGTAACACACTGCGTGGGCATTAGGAAGATGGGGAGGGGAGAGACAGGAGGTGTCGATTAACATTCGTTTTGAATGTTTGCAGAGATCAAAATGGCAAGGGAAAATCTCGCCGGGTAAACCATTCCAAAGTCGTGTTGTACGGCTAAAAAAAGAATCTCTATATTTCACGATACGTCCGAAATTGGGCTCAAGGGTGAAGGAGGAATGCAGCTGGCTACCTCGAGTGAACATTTTTTATAAAAGAAACGATAAAATAAGGAAAGACATGAAACATTGCGTCGGTGTTCGAGAGGGGCAATCGTTTCAGCGGCAGTTCTATTTCCTATCAATCTTAACGCTCGATTTTGTATTCTATCAAGCAGGAGAAGCGATGTTTGTGAAGCACCTGCCGAGAGGTGGGAGTTATACTCGAGTTTAGGGCGTATAAACGCTTTATAAATTGTAGCCAGATCAGATGGGGAAAAGTACTTCTTACACCGATACAGAAACCTAAGCACTTTGCAGCATTCTTAGCGATCTCAAATATATGGTCGTTCCAACGGAGGTCGTCGTTGACACACATACCGAGTACTGAGAGCTTTTCGGTTTCTTCGATGTAAGTGCCATTCATGGACAATGGGATTGGGGGAATGTTCTGCTTTAACGACAGAAGACAGCATTGAGTTTTCGAAGCATTAAACTCCACACGATTTCTATTCAACCCATTTGACAATGCGGTATAAATCGGAGTTTAATGAGCTTGACATACGGTACCGTTGCAATTGTACGTCCGAGAGCGAAGGATGTGAATTATCGATCGAATATGAAAAGCTGCAAAACAGTTAAGTGGATTCGAAGTAACAGACAGAAGATCATTTATAAAAATGAGGAAAAGAGTCGGAGACAGAACAGAGCCCTGGGGCACACCAGCATTTATTTTGTGGGAATCAGACTTGAATCCGTCCAATACAACTTGTATTGAACGGTTCAGAAGATAGCTTCTAATCCAATGAACAAGAGTATCATCGATCCCAAAAGCACGCATTTTCGATAAAAGAGCTTCATGCCAAACTCTGTCAAATGCCTTGGAGATATCAAGAGCAATAATCTTACTTTCACCAAAGCGATGTAAAGATTTGTTCCACTGTTCGGCGAGATATGCAATCAGATCACCAGTGGAACGGTTGCTGTGGAAGCCGTACTGACGGTCATGGAGAAGCTTTCGATCTTCGAGATATTCCTTAAGCTGACGGTTAATCAGTGTTTCCATGACCTTAGAAAGAAGGGATTTCAGTGCTATGGGTCGGTAGGAGGAGGGGGAGGATGGGTCACCTTTCTTAGGGACAGGCTGGACAAATGCTGTTTTCCATCTTCTAGGAAAGATTCCAGAAGAGTAGGAGCGATGGAAAAGCTTACGCAGTGGCTTTGCCAGTGTGTAAGAACACCTCTTCAGAAGAATCGGGGGTATACCATCTGGGCCAGCGGATTTGTGTATATTGTGATCTTTGAAAACTCTTGCTAGTGTACGAGTGCGGAAAAAAAATCTGTCCCATGGAAAAATTTACTTTCTCAAGTACAGGAGGGGCAACGTTGCTGTTAGGCTGCGTGGAGCTGGCAGCGAAATGGGCGGCGATCAAGTTTGCCTTCTCTGAAGAGTAAACAATTGGTTTGTATGAATAAAACTAAATTTTCAAGATAGTGTATTTGAAAGTTCTGTTTTTAAAATTCTGTATTAAAACAAAAATCGTTTTGATAATGTAAAAAAGTGCGTACCTTTGTATGTTATCAAAACGGTTTTTGTTTAAATACAGAATTTTGACAATACAGTATTTCGAACCCAACCCTCTGCAATACTCACGAGGAGCCAACTGACCATATTCTAAATAAATATGATATACTCGTGCGTTAAGAAAAGGACACTAAATACTAAAGTTTTAAAGGGAAATAATTTGGAGAATGAGCTGTAGAAATTGGAACCTCATCCAGATGAGGGTAAATACAATAAGATTCACATAGATTGATTAAACTTACAAAATTTTTTTAATACTAATAAAAATAAAGACTCATATCACTTACCTCTGCTATGAAGAGACTTTGTCATCAACTTTTCTGAAAAAAAAAAAGAAAATGTAAATTTATTATTATTATTTTATTATTATTTATTCGTTTAAAAAATTCTATATAAAAACTGAAAACATCTAAGCAGTAATTTTGGACTTGTTGAATTCTTGATTCAAAATAGCGTTTTTTGGCATTTAGTCCTTCAAAAAATTGCCGTTGTATTCCTAGAGCTCACTATAGCTCTTAAATTGAGAATTAGCACCTTGTCAAAACGATTTTTTGTAAAAAAAAGAATTATTTGACTTAAAACCCAGTAATCATCAATCATAAAAAAAACTGTCAATTTTTCTCAAAAGCTAAACTTCTAACTTACCGTAACTAACTGATCTAGAAAATCTCCAAGAAATCATTGTCAGCAAGAAAAGAAATTAACAACTTTCCTAATCATTTCCCTGAGGAAGTCATACCAACTATACTTTGCCTCTTCCAAAGTATTACACAACTGCCATTATATTGTGCATCATAACACTTCCTGGCGTCTTACTTAATGTGTCAAACTCTTCATTTTCAAATAACACTAACAGCGAGTGAGTAGAGAGTAAAAATACTAAAAAAAAAGAAGAAAACTATAGAAAATCAAAAACTTTTTCTTGGAAACCCCAAGACGACGCAGAATGAGTTTTCGTTGCTCTCTCTCTCTCTCTCTCACTAAAAACGTCACATTCAGGATATACTAAAAGCTATGCCCGTATATTTTCTATACAAGGCAACCGAACCGACCAAAACCTCAAAAGAGGAAGCACTTTGTGCAAGAGTGTGTATATGACCAGTATTTTGCTTCTAGGCATGTAACATACATCAAATTTATATGTTCCAAAGGCAATCCAACGCATATGCATCCTTTCGAAGGATCCTTCCAACCATGTGCTGATGCGGGCCGGAGAGAGGGTCTTTGGTTTGGTTAAGAAGCCATCGACAGCAACTAAAATTTCTGTCATAAAAATGTAAACGAAAAAATACAAACACACACACACACACACAACAACAACGCACAACAAAAAACACATTCCCCGGTCTTCAATCCACTTTGGGGTTCGCACAAACAGCAAGGCCAGCAAATGGGGCTCCTTTTTATGAATGGTATTTTTGTTAAAGAATGTCATGTCCTATTTTCCAGTGAAAGGACCAAGTCAGCCATAAAAATACTGCAAAAATTGTACACAGCTAGAGAAAGAGGACGACGACGACGACGATGATGATGAAAAAATTCTTCTTGAATTGTCAATTGAAGAAGAAGGCAGCGCAGAGTTTTTTTTTTTATTGTTTTTCAGTAAGCCTTGTGGACGAGAAAGGGTTATTCCCCAGACCAATGGTAAGATGATCTCAATAGGTGCCAGGTTTTAATGAAAATAACTTAAAGAGTTCTTTGGACCGAGGCACCTTAAT
Source organism: Platycheirus rosarum (assembly GCA_963971375.1). Taxonomy (NCBI): domain Eukaryota; kingdom Metazoa; phylum Arthropoda; class Insecta; order Diptera; family Syrphidae; genus Platycheirus; species Platycheirus rosarum. Next base: position 118,934,577 of record OZ020510.1, read on the forward strand.
GGTTTGACGTTGGGCGCCATTTTTTTTTTAATTTCCCTGGAAAAAAGTAAAGAAGTAAAAACCCTTTTTTGTCGTCATTTACCAACTTGTATAGCTTAGTGTCAAGCACAGAAGCCATAAATCATGAGGTCACTTAAATAGGTTAATTGGTGGAAATCGGTACTAATTGCTTTGGTTTACCATTTTGCTATGTTTCCCTCAAAATAGGAGGGCAAGTAGTTATCACTAAGCCTAAGAAAAATGCTTTTTGGTGTTAAAGCAACAATAGCTATCAAGACTCATCATAACCTAACAATTGTGGGTCTTGATGCTGTTGATTTGCGTTGGGCGCCAATTTTGTATGATAAAGTCCGCTGTCAGAAACAGTTGTCAATTTTCTAGTTGCCATGTTGGTTTTATTAAACTGTGCGAAATTGCAAATGGCTTCTCGTTCCCTTCTTATCTTGATGCCAAATTGTCAAAATCATGTTTCCAGCCAAGTTTTGCCGAGCATATCTTTGGAGTGCTATATCCACTCATTTAATATTTGGAAGTGTCTTCTGTTCCAGTTTGATTCATCTTATTGAATTCAAACCAATTAATCATTTGTTTTGACAGCCCACGCACACATTTGGTTAACCACCAATCTGTCAACAAATAAGCCCACACAAACGTAGGAAAATGATATGTAACTGGAAGAGATGCTCGAGTTGATTTGTTGATATCTCATAAGGAGGACCTTCATAATTGGGGGGGGGGGGGGCAGATGTTAAAACATCTCTGAGTTTCGGTATAAGTCAGGCATCCTTTTAAACATAATATCCATTCTCTTCTGTGTTGATTTACAATTACAGTTTACAGAAGAGTGGAAAATGTTACACATGAATAAACACTCGGAGAAGACAATGTAAATCATTGTGACGCGTCCAGCATATTATTAAGTAGTGTGCGTATATTGGTATAATTGTGAGCTATGGAATTTGATGACCAAGCTGTTTGCTGAAGCTGAAGTCAACTGATATGCGGACATCATCACCATGGATGGCGAGAATCGGATTATCCTTAATGTGGGTGGAATAAGGTGAGTGATGTTGTGTAAACAAAATATATATGTATTTGCATTTATTTTCGTAAGAGGCAGGATGTTTTGGCTCAATGGCGGAGGTGGGGTGTGAAAAATTAAAGATAATGCAAAAGAGGGCAGATCATGATATCAAATATTAACAAAGTTTTAAGCCATTTGTTGTTCATCATAAGTTCATCAAAAGTTTTTATGTAAATTAAAGTCGAAAAAAGTTATTGTTCACTTCAAGGCTGATAACAGTTTAAGATCAAGAAATTCAATTCAATTTTTTTAAGGTAAGAGAATGTAGGTTACTTACTTACTTAGGGGGCGCTACAGTTCGAGACGAACCTGAGCATCAACCAACATGCCTCTCCAGCCAGCTCGGTCTTTGGCTAGCTGCCTCCAGTTTCGCACTCCAAGTTGGTTGAGGTCGTCCTCCACTTGAGGGCACCACCAAGGGCGACATCTTAATCGAAAATCCTGCGAGCCGGAGCATTGTTGTCCATTCGCTCTACATGGCGGCCTAGCCATCTTAAACGTGATATGCGTATTTTTTTTACCAGGTCAATGTTGCTGTGCAGCTCGTATAATTCTTGCTTGAACCTTCTCCTCCATAGCCTGTTAACACAGGTAGGGTCGAAATTCTTCCGAAGAACCTTACGCTTGGAACGACTTACGATATCTTCATCCGCTTTAGATAGAGTCCATGCCTAGGCGCCATAGAGCAGGACTGGGATGATTAAGGTCTTATACAGAGTCTAGAAACAGCGATTGGCAAGAGTAATTCTTCGCTTTATTTCTGACGAGATGTTGTTGTCAGATGTTATAGCGGATCCGAGGTACACAAAGTACCTAACTACCTCAAAGTTGTACCTGTCTATTGTGATGTTTTGTCCAATCCACCCTTTTTGTGGACAGCAAGTACTTCGTTGAGGCCTCATTGACTGCTAGTCCCATCTCAGCCGCTTTAGCTTCAATGTTAGCAAACGTTCCAGTGACAGCTCGCCGAGTTCTGCCAATGATGTCTATGTCGTCAGCGTATGCTAGCAATTGTACAGACTTGAAAAAAATTGTCCCACTACAATTGACTTGCGAGTTTCTTATAATTTTTTCAAGTATTAAGTTGAAGAAGTCGCACGATAGCGCATCATTTTGTCGGAATCCTTTTTTTGATATCAAAAGCTTCTGTGAGGTCAGTACCAAACCAACCTTGACGGAGCAGCAAGAGTTCTCCATCGTCATCCTGCACAGTTGGACGAGTTTTGTGGGAATGCCAAAACCTGACATGGCTCTGTATAGCTCGTCTCTATAAGTGCTATCGTACGCGGCCTTAAAATCGATAAGAGGTGGTGGGTATCGATTTGGAATTCTTGAGTAGTTTCCAGGATCTGCCTTAGGGTGACATTTGATCGATTGTGGAATTTCCTGGTCTTAAACCACACTAATAGGGGCCAATCAGGTTGCTGACGAAAGGTTTCAGGCGTTCACATAGTACGGCAGAGAGGATGTTGTTGGCGATATTCAGGAGACTTATTCCTCTATAGTTGGCCCAGTTTAGAGGGTCCCCTTTCTTGTGGATCGGGCAAACGATGCTGAGGTTCCATTCATCAGGCATACTTTCTTCTGAGCAAACTTTAGTGATGAGTTCGTGTATGCATTCCATCAGGTCATCTCCGCCCGCTTTAAAAAGTTCGGCGGGTAATCTGTCGGGGCCAGAAGCTTTGTTGTTTTTAGTTCAGATATTGCTATCCTCACTTCATTTTGATTAGGTGGACGGAAGTTTTGTCTGTCATCGTCCATGTTGAATGGTTCATTCTGCCTGACAACGGGATTCTGGTCTTCATCGCCGTTTAACAGTCTGCAGAAATGGTCCGCCCATGTACTCAGCACGGACTGTGATTCTACTACGAGGTCTCAATTTCTATCTCTATAGGCTTCTGTGCGGGTTTTTTTCCTTGGCACGTTCTTTTTTACCTGTTGGTAAGACTTCCGCACGTTGTTTCTAGAGTAGCATCTCTAAATATCTACTCATGCTCTCTCTTTTTTTTTTTTGGTAAAGCCGGTGTTCTTCCTGTCTTTTCTGCTCGTAGAGCTCGCTAGCAGCCCTCGTCCTTCTTTGCAGCGCCACTTTAAATGCCTCTTATTTGGCTGCATGAGCCTGTCTGCATTCGTCATCGAACCAGATGTTTCGTGGTGGTGGTCTGGTGAAACCCAGCACATCAGTTGCGGCAACTCTGGTGGCTTGTTGGCAGTATTACCAATGGTCTTCGGCACTTGATGCTATCGGTAATGGATTTTTTGTGAGGTTACGGGATATTCTTAAAGTACGGCAGTACTTAAAGAAAGCTGCTAGGAATCTTTTAAACTGTACGGATTCCAAGTCTTTTTGGTGCAAAGTGTGGATCTTAGGTGGAAGGAGCAAGTCATCGCCTTTGAGCGTAAGTGTAGATCAACTGATACCTGAGCTAGACTCGCCTTTAACAATACTTGAATCATTATCATCACTTAATAAAATGAAAAATAATAAGGCTGCGGGATTAGATGGAATCCCGATCGAGTTCTACAAGTTTTCGACCCCTGAGTTTCTGGAACGCATTTTAGCATTGCCAAATCAAATGTTCATTGACGAGATGTTTCCAAGTAGCTTTCGCTTGGCGAAAATATGTGCTATATTTAAAAAAGGTAATCCAAA